>CM077308.1:23416013-24653513 GCA_039655065.1 Glossophaga mutica
TTAAGAGAAGAGCCACAAAAGACCTAATTGGCACTGTAACCCCTAACTCCTGACATGAGACTTCTGTATACTTCAAAAGCAAAACAAGCAATTTTAAAAGGTATAAATTATTAAATTCTTACCTGACTTCTTAATGTGCCAATTTTAGTAAAATTTGCTGTCAGATTAGCAGTACTGTTTGAAGAAACTGGCCTTAAGATTGAAGTTTTATTGTGATTATTTGTGTCACATGAATTTGGGTGGGACTTACAAATATCCATAATATGAAAACAGGACTTTACACTGCAAGAAAATAGAGTGGAGGAAAGGTTAATTGTAATATTATTTTAAGTGTTTAGAGTAGCTTAAAATTAATGTACATTAATTTAAAAATTATTTCCAAAAGAAAAAGATTCTATGACTTGCACTTACTTAATCTGCTTATTTCCAATACTGTTTCTACCAGGAAATCCTACAAGACTGAATTTTAAAGCAACTAAAAGTGTATTTTATATCTGCGATATTTTTTAAGATATCAAAGTAACAGTAAGAATTGTTTGGTTAGCACACTATCAAGTTTATGACCCCCACTCTAAGTAATTTTTCTTAAATTTCTAGATCTCCACATCCCTAAATTAATTGTACCAACTATGAAGTTATATTATTTTTCAAGTGCTTATATATGGAAACCACTAGATATTTTTAAGCGGTAGAGAGTGGGATACAGATAGTAGTTTAACTCTATGAAAACACCAGTTTTTTAAGGGTAATCCACAATAGCAGATATTAGATATTGTTCATCCCTATAACTTCTTCATTTGGTCTTTTCAAAATATGAAAAGAAGCCATTTTAAGTCATTTGTTTTGCTCCCTTCAGCCTATAAAAAAGAGGTCTAGGATTCAAAGAACTTGCGAGATTGGCCTAAGGCAATTCTGATAATGCCTTCTCAATTGGAACATATGTTTTTCTCTACTACCCCCATTAAAAAAAAAACAAAAACAAAAACAAAAAAAAAACCCTCTTTTTTCCTTCCACAACACAGAGGAGAAAGGAGGAAGGGGAGAAAAGCAAATGGTGTGAAGGGAAATTGAAAATAGAGTTTGCAAGACTCAAAAGGGGAAGAACTGTTAACATTTCCTTCTAGTATATATATGCCTGGTTGCTACAGTAAGAATGTCATATAAAAACAAAATCCCTCAGTCATTTTCAGTCTGGCGTTTTAGAAAAGAACACTGGAGTGCAAATGAGACTTGTGTTCTATTTCTACTCTGCCACTTACTAGCCTATGTGATCTTGGCCAAGTTAGCATGACCTCTTCTGACTCGGTTACTTATATTTAATGAAGAAATTAAATCATTTTTCTAACAAACATTTTTTTAAAAACAGTATATAATTATTTCTCCAGAACCGCTTTAACAAATTTCAAGGTAACATACTGGTTGCTATGAGGAAAATCTAGAAGATGTTTCATGTTAACAAAAGGATGGTTCAAAGTTTCAGCAGGGGTAATTCTTAAATCTGCATCAATCAGCAACATTTTCTTCAACAGACTAACAAATTCTCTTCTATCAGCTTTCTCAGCCAAAAGATCACTTCCTTCCAAATCCATCACTGTGTTCACCTGCAAAACCAAAATTTTAAGTCATCAAATGTTTCACAGTTAAAAAAATACAACACAACATAGGAAAGAACAAAGAACCACAATTATTTTGAAACAAGAAAGAACAATTGAGTTTAACAAATTCTCAAAATGTTTTCAAGTATCAAATAGTGTTCAAAGCAGGAAAAAAAACTTTTCACTAAACAAATATCCATTTCTAATGAAATATAAAAATACTTGCTTGCTAGGGTTTTCCCTTTTAAAGAAAATGTTTTTTACTAAAGAACAGGATAGCATAAATTAAATATTTAATAAAGACAAACACAATCTAGTGCCTAAAATGTTAAAACCTTAGAATCAATTTTGTCCTGAAAAGGTTAAAAACTTCAAGTATTCTACAGTAGTTTAGAAAATGATTGACATGTTTCCACATAGTTGGCAATCAAGTCTACCACCTTCAGCATTCAGATTCACAAATGTGACTGTGCTACTTACATGCACTATATCATCCAGACTGTTGAATATGTACTTTCTGGCTTCTTTAGACTTCATTCCTGTCTCTGCCTCATGTTCTTCTAGTGTCTTATTAAAGATATCAAAGAGAGAAAACAATGTATTATTACCCATCATTTGTAAGTTCTTATTCCTGTAATTCTGGCACATTTAGTCTAATATATTGAATATTTTAAGGGAAGTAGTAGATTCAAAAGAGTTACTATCATAAATGTATTTTTTAAAAGAACAGAAAAATGAGAAGAGTTTTGTTCAATTTAAAAAAATCTCATCTATGGCAAACTCCTTAAACAAAATCTTACAAATTTAATTATTGAGGATTTATCGATCAGCCCAAAGATCCAGGAATAAATTAGGTACCTGGGTTAGTACTAAGCGGTTAGATTCAGTCCTGGTCCTACAAAGCTTAAAACTGTGAAACTAGACAGAGGATGAAACACACAACACGAAAGTAACCATACACATAAAATTTTAAAAACCACTTAACTTGAGTTAATAACTATGTTGCCAGGTTAGACAATGAACTAAATCATTCAAAAAGGGCCTTCCTAGTTAAAAAGGGCTGGGGGTAGGGAGAGGGTGTCGAAATGAAAATTCAAAAGAAGAAAACAGGCAATAAAATTAAATTAAGCATGGAGGATATTATCCATGTAAATGAGGCATCAGAGATAAATGTTTTTCTAATTATGTATTTTTAAATGAATTACCTTTAATCTCCAACCAGAATGAGAAATATCTGTTTCTCTGCAAAAAAATCTTGTGGATTTTGTACCCACATTTAACAACTGTTCTCCTGGTAAACCTTGAGTCTGAGATATGTATCGAATCTGAAAAATAATTTACAAAACAGAAGGGTTTATTCTTTCATGCCATAGATATTAACTGAACACATATTATATATCAGACACTATGCTAGATATTAAGAATTAAATAATATAGTCTATGCTCTCAAGAAATTCACAGTCCAGTGGGGAACACACAAGTCAATCACTATAATGCAGTGTCATAAGTACCATAATAAATGCATGCTTTACAGAGAGACAGAGAAGGGATACCTAAAATAATTATAGTCACATAATGTTCCAGAAGAGGTGATGCTCAAGTTGGGTCTTAAAGAACAAATAAGAGTTTGTTAGCCCTGTAGGAGTAGGGGAAACCTAATCTATTATGAGTTATGTTAAGGTTATAATATGAGTTAATACAGGAAAAATCAGGAGAAAATGCCCACATGTCCAAAGACTAGAGACAACAGAGGCTGCACTGAGGGAAAAAAGGCAAGAGATGAAATTGAACCAGAAGGCAAAAGGACTTATCAGTAGGTTAAGAAGTTTGTACTTTACTCCAGGAAGTAAGAAACCACTGAAGATATCTAGGCAGGAGTTAACAAGTTACATTTTTAACATAATGTCTAAGAATGGTGAGAGGATGAGGCCAGAGGATAGATGACTAGGGCCTGAACTGAAAGACTGAGCTAGATTCAAAAGACGCAGATAGATAAAGACCTGGTGAATTACGACTGAGGGGCATTAGAGGTATCACTTCTACGTCACTGGTGTGGTTGAGTCAGGTGAGGAAGAGACACGGGTGTGGATGAGCACTCTCAGAACAACAAAAGGCTACAGCCTCAGGGCCTCTGAACTTAACCTCCTTACTTTTGGAAGGCTCTTTGCCCAGGAATCTGTATAGCTCATCTTTCCCCTCCTTCAGCTCTCAGCTCAAATGTCACTTTATTCATGAGGCGGTCCAAGACCCACCAACAAATAATAAGCTCTCCACAACCTCCTTACTCTACAATTTCCTTACTCTGTTGTTTTTTTTCTTCACCATGTTTTTTACCAACTGATATTCTGAATGACTACTTTCTATATTTTCTTGCCCTACCCTTCATTAGAATCAGTGTTAAGTTTCATGAAGGGAAGTACTTTGTTTTGTTTACTTATAGACCCATAATAATGGATGATACACAGTAGGACCTCAAATATCCTTTCCCCAATTTAATGGCTGGGCAGCACAGGGAATAAACAGAGGCTTAACTCCTCTAAACTATGTTTGAGAACACAGGGTTCTTATTTTTTTTAAACCTCAAGGACTCTGCTCTATCAACTAATCCATCTTCTCTGCATCTTCTATTTCTTCTTCTCTTTGAGATCTTTCCACTCAATTTACAAAAATGTTTACTATCTTTTATCTCCCCCTGCCAAATGGCCCTTTACTGTTTAAAACTCTTTTCTCAAGAGTCCTATAATAGTAACCTATATTTTACTTCTCATGTCAATACACTACAAGCTGGATATTACTATTGCTCCCATGATAAGGTACTAAGATAAGTAACAGCCTATTAATAATTGACACTTAATAGTCACATATTAATCCTTATTGTACTGATACGATTAGCTATTACCTTTTTACTTAAAAACTCTGCTCCTTCCATTTCCACAACATCATTGTTTTCTGGTTCTCTTCCTTATTCTTGAGTCTTTAATTGCCTTCCTCCAGTTGTTCTTTATATGACATTGTGTTTCAGAGTTTTGTATGTCATCGTTCCCTCTACAAGCTCCAGTGCCCATGGTTTTATCTCTAATTCTGCCCATAAATATTTATCGCTTGCTCTGGACCTATAGATTCACCAGCTGGCCTTTAGGTTTCAAAGTGAGCATATTCTAAACTGATTTTCCCTGAAATCTGTTAATCCTCATGATTCTCCCCTCTTTGATGAATAGCAACCCAAACATAAAAATCAGAAGCCTGAAATTTATGACAGACAAGTACTTCTCCCTCATCCTCCTCCCCACAACATCCAAAACCCGAACAATTTTACCTTATGAGTATTTTTCATAACAGCCCCTCCTCTACACCCCTATTTCAGGTCTTCTTCAATTCTGAGTTACACAATTTCACGAGTCTCCAAATAAGTACATCTGCCTCCCTAATGACCCCATCCACTCACCCCCAGTTTATTATTCACGTGACTAACAGCCATTTTGCTAAAATGCAAATCTGTCACTTACCCTGTAAAAAAATTACTCCCTATAGAATGATTCCAAACCTCTAATCATGGCACACAGGACCCCAGCTTTGTCTGTCCTGCTCTACACATGCTCCAAATCCATTTAACAAACTTTTACTATTCCTACTTCAAGCCTCAGTTCAAGGATTTCTCCTCTGTAAAGCAATGCCTAACCAGCCCAAACAGGGGTGATCACTTTCTTTCTGTGCTACCATCACACCTGAAACACATCAATTTTAATGCCTCCATAACTCTGCATTACAATTAGTTTTTAACATGTTTTCCCCACTAGACTGTGAGCCTCCTGACAACAGATTCCATGTTTATCCATATTTGTATCCTCAATTTCATTCATATGAAATAACTAAAATCTCCTCGCTACAAATTAACTTCATTTCATTAAAATGTGGTTCTTTCTCCTCACCCCACATTCCCCAATGGCTGAGTTCTTTGTTTCATGGAAACAGAAAATAGAAAAGTACTAAGAGTTCAGTACCTAGATGTTACATAAGTCTCTTAGACGGGGTAAGAAAGGTGTTCAACAATTCAATTTCAACAAACATACACAAAAAATTATTGTACATGAGATGCTAAAGACATGCAGATGAATAAAATATGGTGCTGATCCTCAAAAGCATATAATTCAGTAGAATAAATATTGAAGCACATACTATGCAATTAAGCTAGGAAGTGCCATTATGAAAAAGAAAACAGCCCTGACTGGTGTGGCTCAGTGGACTGAGCACTGGCCTATGAACCAAAGGGTCACAGGTTCAATCCCCAGTCAGGGCACACGCCTGGGTTGCAGGCCAGGTCTCCAATAGGGGGGCTCGCAGGAGGCAACCACACTGATGTTTCTCCCTCTCCTTCTCCCTCCCTTCCCCTCTCTGAAATAAATTAAACAAAATCTTAAAAAAAAGAAAGAAAACAAAGTGCTAAAAGAGCAGAGAACAGAGTATCTAAGAAGCTGGTATAGCACTGGAAACAAAACAAAAAGCATCAAGTGAAGTTTATTTTTTCTATCACAATGCCTGCCCAATCTTTTGAAGAGAAATTGTTCCATGTATAATCTCTAATACATGAAGGGATCCATCTAATGCCTCCCCTGTTCCCAGTGGGTGAAAGGTAAGAACCTGACTCAGAAGCAATTAATTCACAAATTGGCCTTGTGAACTAAAATAGAAATAACCTAAGCAAATCAGATTTACTATATCAGGAATGTGAATATGAAATACTAATTACTGTTTCGGAATGAGCTGAAGGGTGATAAGGTAGAGCTGAACTTTGATGGCTATGCTAACCTAAGCGAAGTTAAGAGTGAGTAGAGCCCTGGCCAAGCAGCTCACTTGGTTAGAGTGTCATCATGATAGACCAAGTTCAATCTCCATTCAAGGCACATTAAAGAAGCAACTTGAATGCATAAATAAGTAGAACAACAAATCAATGCATGCCTGTCTGTCTGTGTGTGTGTGTCTCTCTCTCCCTCCCCCCCTTCCCTTTTCTCTCTCTCTAAAATCAATAAACTTTAAAAACTGGAAGCAGAGACCTCTGGTCAAGTTGACAGCATAGGTAAATCACCTTGTCCAACAGCCACATTACTCTTGTTACTCGCATCCTCCCACAACCACATCAAAATTACAACTAAACTACAGAACCGTCATCATTCAAGACCACCTGAAATCCGGCTGAATGGAAGTTCTACAACTGGGGAACTAAAGAAGCAGCCACATCAAGACTGGTAGGAGGGGCAGAGACATGGAATGGGCTGGTCCCACAACTACATACAGTGGATAAAAATTGAGAGGGGTATCTCGGCTACAAAGGTACCCCCTGAGGAGTTGAGGGGTCCCAGCCCTACAATAAACACCCCAGACCAGGGTTGCCAGGAAGAGAAGTCCCCATACCTTCTGGCTGAGTGAATCTAAAAAGCAGCAAGTTAAAAGAAGTTAGTTACCTACAAAGGAGCTCCCAAGAGACTGCCAACTGATTTCTCAACAGAAACTTTGCTGACCAAAAGGGACTGGCAAGGAATATTCAAAATGATGAAAAGCAAGGACCTATAACCAAGATTGTTCTACCCAGCAAAGCTCTCTTTTAGAATTGAAAGACATATTAAAGAGCTTCACAGACAAGAAAAAGCTAAAGGAGCCCTGAGTGGTGTGGTTCAGTGGAATGAGTGCTGGACTGTGAACGAAAGGGTCGCAGGTTCAATTCCCAGTCAAGGCACATGCCTGGGTTGTGGGCCAGATCCCCAGCATGGGGCATGCAAGAGGCAACCACACATTGATGTTTCTCTTCCTCTTTTTCTCTTTCCCTTCCCCTCTGTGTAAAAATAAATAAATAAAATCTTAAAAAAAAAAAAAAAAAAGCTAAAGGAGTTCATCACTACCACACCAGTCTTCTTTAATTAAAAAAAAAAAATGAAAAAAATGGCAATAAATACATATTATCAACAACTGAATCTTAAAAAATAGTAAATGAAGAACAGAAACAGACTCACAGATACAGAGACCATTTTGATGGCTGCCAGAGGGGAGGGGCATTTGGGGGATGGGTGAAAAGGGTGAAGGTGTTAAGAAGCACAAATTGGTTGTTACAGAATAGTTATGGGGTGTAAAGCACAGCATATAGGGAATATAGTCAATAATATTCTAATAACTATGCATGGTGTCAGATGGGTACTAGATTTATTGGGATGATCACTTGGTAAGTTATATTGAAGTGTACACCTGAAACTAATAAAACAGTATATGTCAACTGTAATTGAAAATAAGTTTAACGATTCTTAAAAAAAGCTGAAACTGTGAGTGGCAAATCAGAGAATCAGAACAGATAAAAGCACTTGAAAAGCAGAGATGTCACACATGATCTAACACCAGAGTGAAGTTCTCTACTAATACCTATTAATCCATCTAATGTTGCTTTGAATTCAAAAGTACCTACAACTCCAGATTTCACAAAATCTAGTCATCATATTATAGCTCCTCTCTTGGATTATTTTGATAGTCTACACAGGAATAAATGAACTTGAAACACCCTCAGTAAGTCTTTCCAATTTCAAATACCTAACAAAGTAGAATCCTTTAAAGATTCCCAACACCCTGGAGTTGAAATAGTGAACTTTATTAAGATATTATTTGAAATTACCAAGCATAATAATTTGAATATCAATTCAGACTTTTAGCTGTTTTAGAGAAGACTCTATCTAAACTCCAACAAACACTTTGCAGGAACAATCAAAACTTATCAAGCAAATACGGCTGTCCATCCATCTATAAAAACAGTTATTTAATTTCCTATTGCATTTTCTGTAAACTGAATCCAATACAGAGAACACTAACGAGACAGAGTATGTACAATTAAGACAAGAAGGGATCCAAACACAGTACCAATTCACAGGGTAGCATTCTCTAAACACACACAGTAAATATATTGGTATACAAATGAGTACAAAATACGTGTACGAGAAAATATAATGTGCCAAATTCTCAACGTGGTCAGTGTCTAGTTGTAGAATTCAAAATGAAAGAGAAGAGTGCCACAGAAAGCCTTTAACAGATGATAAAGAGCTAGAACAAAAACCCCTAAGGAAGAATTCAAATAATCTGAATATTTTTTTTCCTGGTGACTTGACTCTGGCTTTTAAGTACATAATAATTATAAGTCTAAAGTTAACTCTTTTTCACCTCTTTTAAAAAAAATATTTCATTAGAACGTTACATAAAGGTTAGACATAAGAAATATCAACAATATGGTTTCCGTATTTCTACAACAGAAACAATAGTAGTATATACCTCATAGGATTATTCTGAGTGTTAAATGAGTTAATGTAAAGTGTCAAGAACAGTTCCATAAAAGAGCTCCGTGTCAATTAGTAATATTAATATTGCCCACTGTACTGCCACTGCAGGCAAAAAACTATGTAAATGTACGCCTGAAACTTATATGGCCCTATGAACCAATTCCGCTCAAATATTTATTTTTTAAAAGGAAAAGGAAATAATATAAAATAAAACAAAGTAAAATAAATGAAATGAAATAAACAAAACAAAACGGTGACCATACCCCAACTGGCTGGCTATTCAAGCGTATCAGGGCAGCTGAGAGAGAGAGGCAAACTCTATCAATGGCCCTTTCGCATCCCAATTAGAGGGAAAGTGTATGAAATCCAACCACATTAATAAATACAATACAGTTAAAAACAACCAAAATACGTGTACATTTTAATAGATGCAAAACAGGATTTGAGAGTGCAAAACCAATTCAGGATTTCCTTTTTAAACTTTAAAAATTAGAAATAGAAAGGTGCTGCTCCCTTATCCTGAAAATAGATACCTATCAAAGCTTATGTGGTAAGCATCATATTTGAAAAGGAGTAATAAAGTCAAAAATTGGAACAAAAATGAGAATATTCACACCATTGCTCCTATTCATTTGCATTCATATATTTTAGAAAATAACTTTTAAAATACTGAATTGATAACTGTGCAACTATCAATGATGTTCATAATTTTTTCAATTACTATATCCCTTTGTAATTAAAGCAATATGCATTTTGAAAATACTGTTGATATGGCTCAGATTAACAGTTTAAATTCAATTATGGAATTTAGAAAAACTGAGTGGGTCTTTGTCTTAAATCACCATTGTAACTTTTGACGAGCCATTTCACTTACCTAGCCCTCAGTTCTCTCCTTTATGAAAATGGAAGATGCGGGGAGGGGTGGGCAGGGCAGGGGAGAACAAGGCAGGGTGTGGGGAGTGGGACAACTATTACTGAATAACAATTAAAAGAAAATTAGAAGGGGCAGTAACTAGAAAATCTGTAGGGTTGTTTTCAGTACTAACATCAGTTGGCCAACAATAAAATTGTGAAGTCCAAACCCAGAGTATAATAACAAATCAACTTGAAATTGCCACCAGGTGGTGTCCTGTTCCAGAGTAATATACATGCCATAAATTGTCGTACACAAAATCAAAGGCATATTTCTAGCATTTGACTGGCACCTCAGTACTTGGAACAGCTAAGAATTATGGGAGTCTCCAACTAAATCACCAGATGTTTCAAAACAACAGGTTAGCACCTGCATCAACTTAGTGGTTGGATAAAAGCTGATGATACCAAGTATGTATGGAAATGTTACAGAAACTGTCTTTTAAGACATATGCGGAATGAAGGAAGGAAGGCAAAGACTATAGTAAACCTGGACTAAAAAGTTTTATGGGTAGACTGTCATTTGAAGAAAAGAGATTAATGTTAATTATATCTAATTTAAGAATTAATAGGGGGAGGGTGGGGTGGTGGGAAGGACTGGGGGAAATAGGCAGAAAACTGTACTTGAACAATAAAAAAATGTAAAAAAAATTAATAGTAAATGACTTAGCATCATCTCAACAACATTTATGTCACCAAATTAGCTACCTCTTGCATCTCCCCCTTTCTTTCCCTTTAAAAAAATTTTTTAAAGGTTTTCTTTATTTATTTTTAGAAAGAGGGGATGGGAAGGAGAAAGAGGGAGAGAGACATCCATGTGCAAGAGAAACAACTGGTTGCCTTTCACACATGCTCTACTGGGGATCTGGCCCACAACCGAGGCTTGTACCCTGGCTGGGAATCGACCTAGCAACCTTTCAGCTCACGGGACAGCACTCAATCCACTGAGCCACACCAACCAGGGCTCATATCCCTTTTGACATAGAATGCTATGCCCTGAAAATCAGAAATAATGCACAACATTTTATTGATACAATTATGTCATATATGCTTTAAAATGTTCTATATTCTATTTTTATGCCTAAAAGTTAAGTAGTGTATCTTCTGAATAAAAATCATATTTAGCAACTATAAGCCAATCACACAAAGATAAAGTATAACCACTCTGTTAATTTTGACTAACATTTTCCACTAAAGAGAGTTGAGTATGTATCTCTCTAATAAGGAAGATGTTATGAAAACTCTTTCAAATACTAAATGAGTAAGGTAACAATTATTCCAAAAGAGAATCCTCATATTTAAAATCAAGAAAATAGCAAACTACACTGTCTACTAGCTTAGACAGGCTAACGAACATAGCTGAAAATTATCATGGAAAGTGTCTAAAAAGGTAATTTGCTGGATTCTACTGAGAACTGCTTAAATAATGTGAAACTAGACTTTTAGCACCATTCAAAACAGCTCAAAATACTAAAGACAGATCAGGTGACTGAAGTACTTAAGACTAAAAATGGTTGTTGGTTTAAGAACAGTAGTTATATGATACCTTTTATTCCTTGGAAGAGGCTGACATTTCATCCATCATCAAAGTTCGTCACCCAAGCACAGCACTATTATTTAAATGGACACAGTTCACCTGTTTCTATGTCTATAGTCTAAAAATAATGTAGGAAATTCTCCTAAGACTTTTACAAAACTGGTTTTTGGGCTGTGGGTCGTACCTTTATTTATAAAATTTATTTAGTGTTATAAAAGAGTTTTTAAAAATCAAATGCAGTTTTGAGATCTTGAATTTAAAATCCACAAGATCTCAGGTCTTGCCATTTTCTTTTTAAAAGGTTTTTCAGATGTGTTGTGTATTTAAAGAAAAACATCCCTATTAGTCTATTCTTTCTCTTTACAATCCACCAATTCTACTAGATTATCACGACAGTTCTGTTACCTGGTCATACTCCAAGGCTCCTGGGTAGAGCGGCCATCCGAGGAATAATTCTGCAATCACACATCCCAAGGACCACATGTCTATGGCTTCACAAAATGGCAACCCCAATATAATCTCTGGAGCTCTGAAATTAAAAAAAAAAAAAAAAAAAAAATCAGAGTGGTATTCCTTTAAAAGTGTCTGATTTCATCTGACATTCTAAGAAAGGTTAGTAAAATGACAAAAAAAAAATCACCTTCTATTTACAGTAACTCTTCACTTTTCAAAATTCTTTGAAACCTAGCCATAATCCTGAAGTAAGCTTTAAAAAGTGCTGTAAGTACATCACCATGATTAAAATCTCTACACTTAATCCTCATATTTCTATTAACATTAAAAAAAGGGAAAAAGCATAGAGTTGCTTTTGAGACCACAGCAGATTAGAAGTAACACACTAGAAAAAAACTGGCGAACTATTAAGTACATGCACTATGACATCAAAAGAACTAAAAACCAGACTTTGAAAGATAAAACCAAAACAAAAGAAAACCGCAAAGGCTAGAAGTGGATCTAGACCTAGATAACATTTCAGAACACAGTAATAAATATCCACATAATTAGGGCCATTAGTCATTCAAAAGAGACAAGACCAAGTTCAATGTATTCTGCTTTAAAAGGCAGAAGAGTAGATGATATATCAAAAACAGTTAAAAAGCATTTCAGCGCTTAAAAAGCTTTGATAATTTGGAAGATGAATTCCATTAAAGATATTCCCAGATAAATTAGGATGCTATTTCACATGGCTTTCCCATGAGAAGGCCGAGATCCCAGGATTCTCGGCAGGGGTATAATCCACTGAATAAACACGGTACAAAAGGAAACAGAGACCTTATTTTCTGTTCACTGCTGTACATGCAGAACCTAGCAGAGAATGTGCGTTCAGTAAATATTTCTCAGATAAGCCATTCCAACATGGGTTGGGTCACATACAACGGAAAGCATCAGAGTAAAGTCTGGGTTTGCACTAGGTCTTAAAGAATAGAGAAGTCTAGGCAGAAAGAAAAAGAAGTGGGCACAAGAGTTTACAAAGTGTGTATTGTATTAGCCTATACTTAAGTTTGAAGCAAAAGGGCAGTTAGTTTCAAAAGTATAGAGTAAAATGGGATTCATTAGTGATATTTAACCATGCACTAATTAGAATGCTAAAGAATTATTAAGACTAATGGGGCTATAGCTGTGTGTGTAAAAGCTTTATGATTATTTTGAAATTTTTAATATAAAAAATTCATGGAATTTGAAATTGGCTATTTAGAAAACTTCAACATCACATCTGGCAATGAAAGTAACATAATAATAGTACCTGAAATATACAATTTAAAGAGACTGAAATTATCTGAAATTTGGTTAATGGAAAGAAGTTTCTGTCAATTAAACAAAGAGCGATGAATTACTTCTGCCATTTGCTACCATTTAATAAATAAGCCAAGTTTCTAAATGATGGTGACATACATCTGGAGATATCTTTTCAAACTCTTGACCGGGAATTACCTAAAGCCACTTCAAGCATAAAACCTAAGATGCAAAAGTTATATTCATGTTCTGACCAGTGTGGCTCAGTCGTTTGGGCATCATCCCGCAAAGCAAAAGGTCACCAGTTCGATTCCCATTTAGTGCGCATGCCCGAGTTGCAGGTCTGGTCCCCAGTTGGGGCATGCACAAGAGGCAGCCAATTGGTGATTCTCTCCCTCCCTTTCCCTCTACCAAAGTAAATTTTAAAAATCATTTTAAAATGTTATATTCATGGAAGCAAATTCAAATTTCTCATTTTAAAATATGAAAAAATTTTAACTGGCAGTTTTATTATATGTTATTGTTCATTTGGATCCTGTGCGAAGCAGATCGGATGTGCCACAAATTCCTTGGGGAAGATGCCTGTGAAAGATACAGGAAGAGGAAGCAAGAGTAGGTGAAGACTGCTCAGAGCAGTTCTGATACCCATGGAAGATGTGTTGGGTAGAAAGAACCTCCAACTGTAGTTAAGAAAGTCTGGATGGAGCAATGGGAAGTCCCCCCGTCAAGCAAGCTCAGCGCAGCTCCAGGACACTCACTGTGATGGTTACTGGCTGTGAGCAGCCCAGAGGAAGTGTGGCTTCTGCCCCACACACACCTCTGAAGGTGCAACCGCTGGAAGGTCTCAGTCAACTGTGCTCCTCAAAGAGGTTTTCTTGAAGGGGAATCTGAGGGGCACAATTCCATGGCTGCTAAAACTATGTTCCTAAAACCTTTTATACCTTATTCTATAATACATATATATCATAAAGAAAATGCAAATTTCTTCATTAAGTTCCATTCAAATGTGTCCAAATTCTCTCCAGTTTCCCCTAGTATGCCACAAAATATTATCATGGTCTGTGTGTAGTACTACATGTAAAAGGTTGGGAAACAATACCTTAAAGTACTTATAATCTATATCAGCCATTTTGACTGGTGTGCCATAAAAGTTTTTAAAACATGCAATACCTGACAATTTGGTCAAAGGCGCTGACCTCTTCCCTTAGATTGTCAAGTAAAAAACTGACAACAGCCAAAATAAAAATAGCCACATGTGAGTTAATCAAAATTTTACCTATTTTTTGTCAGGTAGGCAACAAATATATTTGGTGTGCCACAGAATTTTAGTAAATTTATGTGTGCCATAAGATGGAAAAGGTTGAAAATTGCTGATATGCATGAAACTCAGGGATGTGAGAGTTCTACCAGCCAGTCTCATAATCAAATAAACTCTAAAAATTAAGACTATGCATAAAAGAATGCTGTATCCATCTGTCAGTAAGGAATAAACCTTACTTTTTAGTTATATCTTAACTGGTTTTCAAATTCTTCCCCTGGGCTAAATATACTTTTGTATAAAGATGATCATAGCAGGGATTCTGATATGTGGACCACTCTTAAAACAAATCTTCTGTTCTACTCCTAAGGGAAGTTCTTCCGCTCTGTTTTTAATCTGCCTTAACTCCCTCTGAGCACCAACAGTGTGGCAGTGCTAAGGCTAGAGCAAGGAGTAGACACCATTTGTACTTCTGCAGAACAGGCAAGGCACGCAGTAGGCACATTTACTGAATGGAGAATGCGAACAAACTTGTTGTTTGTTATTCTACCACAATTAGAAGGCAAGTGTAAAACCACAAACACAAAAATTTAGGTCATATGCTAACAAAGGCAATTTCTACCTTAAATGCTATGCTTCTTTCTTTCTTTTTGCCAATGCTTTTAATCAAATGTATCATTATTCATTAAGACCAAATGCTTTCTCCTTCTCTAAAACCTTGAAACACTGATATAACATATAAAGTGGGTAAGCTGAAAAAAAATTTTTTTAAGTGGGCGACTGAACTCTAGATGGTTTATAAGGGACTTTTGTTAGACACCAAAAGAGAATGGTGGCGGTAGATGCTTCAAATAAGACCACAGTGAAGTGCTGTCACTCAGAAAAGAAGATACTATTAATGGAACATTTTGTTTTCTTTATATCATTTCATTTTTACTTACTTTTTTAAGTTGAAAATTCAACTACTAACAGAAGAAACCTAGCCTTGTTAGAAAAGGGGGTATCTCAGTTCAGGAACTCAGTATGTCTAGTTTTGGAAACAATTATGTTCTTGTAATAGAGCGAGATGCCTTAGGTTATCACAACAAATGCCACTAAACTATGAACTCACGTGATGATTTTATGGACAACAAGAAAATGATGAGCATAATTTGGCCCCTAACTTAGTTTTTCTACATACAGAGAATATATCAGTTAGGCCAACACGTAATGCTGCTACTCTTCAGCTTCTTGTGACTCCAGAGACAAACAACACAGGTCTGGTCAGGTCTAGGACACTGACCAAAAACCTTCTGAAATGAGAAACCTGATGATTCTCTCAGGTAACATCACTCAGTAAGACTGCAAGGTACGGCCGTCTAGGCTTCTATTGATGATGAATACATATCCACATACTTCTCTCTACCTTTGACAATAAGATACCAGAGAAATGCAGCAGAAACTTGAAAATGGTAAACTCAATAAAAATAAAAATACAAAAATAAGGATAGTCTTCTCTGAGGTAAAGATTCGGTAGGTATTTTTTGAAGTAACAGTTTTATTAAGATATAATCCACATACTACATAATTCACCCATTTAATGATAAAATTCAATGGTTTTTAGTCTGTTCACAGAATTGTGCGACCATCACCACAATTTTGGAACATTTTTATTATCCCAAAAAGACACCCCATATTCATCAGCAGTCACTCATTTGTCACAAACTTCCCCATCCCTAGGTCACCACAAATCTACCTTCTGTCTCCTTAGATACTTTATACACAGGGAATCATACAATTTGTAGTCTGTGTGACTTGCTTCTTTCTCTCGGCATGTTTTCAGAGCTCAAACGCATTGCAGCATGTATCAGTACTTCATTCACTTTTATTGCTGCATAGTATTCCATTGTATGGACACACCACATTTACTCACCCATTCATCTGGTGATGGACATTTAGGTTGTTTACACTTCTGGGTTATTATGAAAAATGAGAAATTAAGAGAGGCCAGGTCAGCTCACCAGCCTACTGAGCAAGAATATACACCAGTGCTGAAGAAAGTCAAGAGCAGAGAGTCTATTCACCAAAAACAAGTACACACTACCTCAGACAGAACTAGCCAGTACGGACAGAAAAATACCTTTGATGGAATATACTGTATATCCAAAAAGGAAAAGAGTGTACTAGTGTTGAAGAAACTACTGATTTTTTTACTTTGTTCAGTGAAGTAGACTTTATGACTGAGTTGATGTTGTGAGGGTATACCCCTTTATCAATCCTCTAGGGCACTAAAAGAAAATAGTAAGAACCCTTGGCCCATTATCTGGCAATCCAATATATTAATAAAAGAGCATGGATCAGGGGTGGAATTCACTTTGGGTAAATTCCATAAGGACTTTATGCTAAACTGGAACTAAAGTATTGGGAATCTATGCAAATTTTGGAGTCTGGTAAGGAAGCACTGATTTCAAATAAGGAAAACCATCTAAAGAAAGTTAGATTCGAAACACTCAAGAGTAGATACTCAGCTCTCTCTCTCTAACCACCAAGTATTTACCTGAGCCTTAGCATCTTCATTTTTAAAACAGGGTTTTAATATCTTACATACTCCAAAGGTTATCTACAAGACTAAGGAAGAGAATGTATGTTAAATGTAAAATAGTACTGTGTATATATATTCCCCTAATTTATTCATGCTCCCACTTTCCTAATTCATACCTCTCTTCTCACACCACCACTTCTTCCCCCATCCACATTGCTGATTGTTTTATCTGCATTCTAGTTTACTGAGGAAAAAAAAACAAAGATGGAATTTGAAAAAATTTTTTACATTTTCAGTACCACAGGTACTAGGCCCACTTGCCCCTGCCAGTGTTTCTATCTAAGGCATCCATGTTCACTTACTGAAGTATACCACCAATTTCCCACTGTCATCAATACCTCTCTATATTCGGAAAACTCCCACATCTACCACCTTGAAAAATAAATCTCTTGTCTATACTCTCCTTCAGCCATAACCCCTTTCCCCATTCCCTTTACACCAGTCCTTTTTGAAAATACCGTTTAGAAAAGACACCTCCAATTCTGCCTCTAACTTTAACTCACTCAAAGCAGCCTTTCATCACCCCATCATTCCACCAAAATAGCTCTCACTGAGGTTACCATCAGCCACTGCATTGCCACGTCGTCAATCTGACTTGCAACATTGACACAGCTGATTATTCCCTCCTGCTTAAACACTGCATCTAGCTTCCGGGACACCACTCTTCTCCGCTTTACCTCACCTCTCAAATTCCTTTCTCACTCCCTCTCATTTCCATAACCTTTCAATTCTGGAGTATCCCCAGGCTCAGTCTCTGGAAATCTATCATCTCCATGTACATTCACTTCCCTTAGGTGATCTTATCCACTCACAGTTTTAAATACATACCACCTCCATCCATGAGATTCTCCTATGTGTATCTTCAACTCAGACCACTCTCCTTAACTTCAGACTTAGGTACCCAACTACCTACCCAACATCTCTTCTTGAGTATCTTCTTGAGTATTAGATATCTCAAATTGATGATGCTCAAAAAGAACTCCTAATTCCCAATTTCCCCCAACCTGCTCCTTCCCTAGCCTTCCCCATCACAGGAAATGCCAACTCTATCCTTCTACTTAGGCCCATGACTTCCAAAAATGAAATTTGACTCTTCTCTGACTTCTCACATCTATCAACAAAACACAATGACTCTATCTTTAAAATAGATTCAGAATTTGATCACTTTGTTCCACCTTTACTGCTACCACCCTAGTCCAAGCCACCATCTGGATTACTCTCTCATCTGGATTACTGCAATTCCCTTTTGGAAGAATGTTTTTGCCAGTTTTTTCCCTAAAATTCATCTCCTATTTTTTTTTGAAATGTAAGCCATGCTGATCCACTTCAGAAATGTTATTTGAGCCCTGGCTGGTGTGGCTCAGTGGATTCAGTGCAGGTCTGAGAACCAAAGGGTCACCAGTTCGATTCCCAGTCAGGGCACATGCCTGGGTTGGAGGCCAGGCCTCCAGTTGGGGGCATGCGAGAGGCAATCACACGTTGATGTTTCTCTTTCTCCCTCTCTCTCTCCCTCTCTCTCTCCCTCTCTCTCTCCCTCTCTCTCTCTCTCTCTCTCTCTCTCTCCCCCCCCTCTCTCTCTCTCTCCCCCTCCCTCCCTCCGTTTCTAAAAATAAAATAAAATCTTAAAAAGCAAAAGAAATATTTGAGAAATACCACATAAAACACAAATTGTTCTATAAAAATAAACACTTTATAAATATTAATCTGTTTGATATTCATAACAATTCTTTTAATAATAAATAAACAGATACAAGGGCAAATGCTTGTCTAAGGGTCACAAAGCAAGTACCAGGTGCAGCTGGGATACAAAGCCAGTTTTTACAGCTTCCAAATTTATGCTCATCTACTATACCTTAAAAATAACTCCTAGAATTACTAAAACTATCAGACTTTTATCTTACTGAAAGTTCTCCCGCTTGGATGCTATACTTATTATTGTGGTCTTCTTTTACTCTTTAAACACATCAACTTTGGTTTTAAGACTAACCAGGAAATGTGAAATTATTATAAATATACTTAGATTAAAAGAACTCTACTTGACATTTTACTAAGTCATTTTCTTCATCTTTAAGCATTTACTCATCTTAACCATAAATAATCTTTCATATCAAATACACTGACATCTGCTGGATACTTCTTAGTTAAAATAAGGCTCTTATCTTGGCAGTTACCGTGCTCCTAAAGATGACTGTGTAAGATCCTTTTACATGGGACAATTAGGAAATGAGCTCAACAGTGAATGTGACCATCCACTAGTCAGTCCATAGGTCTGATTACTCACAAATACCAACTCAATGTCATGCACTCAATAAATTCTAACAAATCAAAACCCCATACTTGGCAAAAGACAGCAATGACCTACAGTGATTGTAAAATGCAGAT
This sequence comes from Glossophaga mutica, assembly GCA_039655065.1. Lineage (NCBI taxonomy): Eukaryota > Metazoa > Chordata > Mammalia > Chiroptera > Phyllostomidae > Glossophaga > Glossophaga mutica. Next base: position 23,435,320 of record CM077308.1, read on the forward strand.
CCGGTAAACATGTGTTTGTACAAGCACAGCAAATCTTGGAAAAAATACACTCTCAAATTTTATGGGCAATTATTTCTGAGTAATCAACTTAACAAAGAGGGAAAAATATGCATTTTCACAACATTTGTTTGTAAAACAAACATCTTATACTATTTAATAAAAGATTGTTGTTTAAGAAGTGTCAATCATCTAAATTTTTAAAAAATTTCACATTTTCTTCTAATATTATTGTCATCAAATTAGACTAAATAACCAGGGTTAGGTGGCTTACCTTTATTTCCTTTCATTATAAAGAAGATTTTTCTAGTAAGAATTTTTTTATGATTTTATTTTTAGAGAGAGGGGAACAGAGGGAGAAAGGGGGAGAGAAACAATGACATGAGAAATGACATGAACAATAGGCAGCTATTGGTTGCCTCTTGTACACACCCAGACCACCCAAACTCACAACTCGGACGTGAGCCCTGACTGGGAATCAAACCAGCAACCTTTCTCTTTGTGAGACTACACCCAACCAACCAGCCACACCAGTCAGGGCTATAGTAAGAATTTTGGATATTGGAATGCACTGTCTCAGGAGGGAAAGAATAATGGAGGTCTTCCCCCTTAGAGGCTCTGTCGCTGTATGTAGATGATACCATGAAAGAGACTCTTCTAAGCAAAACAGGGCAACTTACACGGAAGGACTTCCAAGAATCCATCCCAATGATAATGCAACTAAAACGTATATTATTAAAGAACATTTTAACAATTTTAACAGAATGATAGTTAAAATATACTAGACATCCAATCAAGATGGCAGCATAGGCAGACATGGTTTGCCTCTTAACACAACCACATCAAAATTACAACTAAAATATAGAACAATTATCACTCAGAACCATCAGAAATTGAGTTGAATGGAAGTCTGAAACTACAGAATTAAAGAAACCACATCCCTCCAGGCTGGCAGGAAAGGTGCAGTAGTGGAACAGGCTAGTCCCATACCCATGTGTGGTAGATAAAAATTCAAGAGAGAGATCTTGGGAGCAAGGATTCCCAGCCCCACACCAGGACCCCAGCTTAGTGTTCCAGTGCCAGAACAGTAGTCCTCACAACTTCTGGGTACAAAAACCAGCATGAATTGAGTCCATGGAAGAAACTTCCAGAGGCCCAAGCAGTTCCTCTTAAAAAACCCACACACAGACTCACCTGCTCAGACTCACTCCCTCTGATCCCCAGCACCGGAGTGGCAGCTTGAAGGGCATGAGTAGCATGGGGGGCGGGGGGAGCTAAAGTGTCTGGCATCAGGGCAAGCAGAGGCCATTGTCCCTTTTCTAAGCCCTCCTCCCACAGAGCCAGCAAACTGGTGCCATATCTGAGACTCCGTCAACGTGGCTAACACTGTTTGACCCACCTTGTAGATCCTCAGACACTCTGCCCCACCCAACTTACCGGCCCACCCAAACTACTTTGCCATATGAATGGCTGGTCTTGGCTCATGCTTCAGAAGTTCCTAATTTCTATCAAACAACCAACAGCCAGCCTCAGTGAGCCCCAGGCCTAGCACTAGCAGTAGCCAACCTAGATTCATAGCTTGGCTTTCCCTTGAAGTTCCAAGCCCAACACAAGTAGCAGCCATCTCAGATTGCTTTATAACTCAGCAGGATGACCCCAGGCAAAACACAGATGGGGGTTGACCTTGGTCTGCACCAACCCAGAAAACCACAGGGCCAGCATACCCAGTGGACAGCTACAGACCATGTCAGAGCACTACCACCCTGCCCCTGCACAAATGATACTCCACAGAGGGTGGAGGTTGATGGTAAGAGGTCACAACCAATCATGCAGCACATTGGCCTGGGTAAATCCCTCCCGTTGATCTATCAACACCAACCAAGGCTTAACTACAAAAGGAGGGTGTACTGAGCCTACACAAAGGGTGCACCTCAAATACCCAGTTTGCGTAATAGGGGAGGCTGTGCCACTGGACTGTACAGGGCACCTACTACATTAGGCCACACTTCCAAGACATGGAGTCAAAGCAGGTCTACCAAATACATGGACACAAACACAGGGAGTCTGCCAAAATAAGAAGACAAAGAAACATGGCCCAAATGAAAGAAAAGATCAAAAGGCTAGAAAAAGAGCTAAACAAAATGGAGATAAGCAGCAATCCATCAGATGCAGAGTTCAAAACACTGGTTACAAGGATGCACAAGGAACTTAGTGAGGACCTCAAAACATACAAAAGATCCAGCCAGAAACGAAGAATACACTAATTGAAATAAAGAACAATATACAGGGAAACATGAGAAGACTAGATGAAGCCAAGAATCATATCAAAGATTAGGAACATCAGGAAGAAAAGAAAAAAAAACAGTAAGAACAAGAAGAAAAAAAAAATGAGGACAGTATAAGCAACCTCTGGGACGACTTCAAGAAGTCTAACATCTACATCATAGGAGTGCCAGAAGGAGAAAAGAAAGAACTAGAAATTGGAAATATATTTGAAAAAATAATAAAAGAAAACTTCTCTAATTTGGTGAAGGAAACAGACATGCAAGTCCAGGAAGCACAGAGAATCCCAAACAAGATGGATGCAAAGAGGCCTCCTTTAAGACACATCACAATTAAAATGCCAAAGGTTAAAGATAAAGAGAGAATCTTAAAAGCAGCAAAAGAAGTTAGTTACTACAGGGGTGTTCCCCTAAGACTGTCAGCTGATTTCTCAAAAAAAAACACTGACAGCTACAAGGGTGCAGCAAGAAATATTTAAAGTCATGAAAAGCAGGGACCTACAGCCAAGATTGCTCTACCCAGCAAAGCTATCATTTAGAATTGAAGGGCAGATAAAGAGCTTCCCAGACAAGAAAACACTAAAGAAGTTCATCATTACCAAACCATTATTACATGAAATGTTAAAGGGACTTATTAAAAAAAAAGAAGAGCAAAACTATGAATAATAACATGGCAATAAATACATATCTATCAACAACTGATTCTAAAAAATAAACTAAGTGAACGAGAACTGGGAAGCATGGATACAGAGAGTATTTTGATGGTTGCCAGATGGGAGGTGTGGGGGGTAAGGGTGAAGAGGTGAGGGGATTAAGAACAAATAGGGAGTTACACAATAGCCAGGGGGATGTGAAGGACAATATAGGAAAGGAAGCAGACAAAGAACTTAACAGCATGCCCCATGGACCTGCACAATGGTGGGGGGATGGCCTGAGGGAGTGGGTGGTGCTGGGCGGAGGGGGACAGAGGTGGGAAAACCAGGACAACTGTAATGGTATAATCAATAAAATATAATTAAAAATAAATAAATAAAATATACTAATGAGTTTATTTCCAGCTTAATTATCACTCTTTTCAATATCCTGCAGAATGGTGCTTTTTAAAAACAACAAACAAAACTTCAACGCAATCTTAGAAAGGCAAATTGATTTCAGATTTCAAAAAAGACAACCAACTATTTCTAAAATACTTCTAGAAATATTTTTCTTTTTAAAGTTATGAATATTTTTAATGTGATACGTGTGTTGCTTTAGGCAATAACATCACTACAAAACACTGAATATTCATACAGATTGTATCTTTATGATTATAACTGCATTGCAACTTCTCAATAACATGTTGAAATGTAATCAAAGTACAGGCTCTTAGAATAGACACTCATTTAAATGTAGCTTGAGTCAGAGGCTTAAAATATCCCAATTAAAAATATCCTTATGGGAAGGCCACTTAATCTTGTGAGTATGTGGGACAATGATCCAGATCAAAGCACCAGGTACAAAGGACAGCAGTAACAACATTTTCGGAACTTACTAAATGTTAAATCTGAAAGGCGGAGGACAGGCAATAGCAAAGATTTAATATGCATTACCAATATCCAAATGCTCAGAATCCTATGCCCTAAAAGCCTGACACACCAATAACCTGCATATCTGATTAATCAGTGGCTAATATTTTGTAACAATAGGAGAAATGTATTTCATTTGTAGACAGCATTATTTATTTCATCTTTTGTATACCAAAAGCAGTTAAAAGATCACTCAAAATTTTCATGATATGAAAAACTTTAAGAAAATTGTTATTAATATATATTAAGAGAGAAACCAAGAGATGGATTGGTAGGGGAATATGAGAAGTATCTGTTCTTTATATGTCGGTTTATATACTATTAGATCTAGAAAAACAACCCATCATAATATACATGAACTACAATAGTAATATCTTACATCTGTACTGCATTTGTACTCTACCATTCTTTGAATATCTTACTCTATGAGGTAACAAAGATAAATGTTGTTATCCCTACTTTGCAGGTGATTAAGAGGGAAGTATAAAATAGTCCAGAATGTCTTACACTTATGTGACTATGAAATATATTTAAAATTATAATGTATTACCAGTAGATACCAACAGAAACTCAAACTCTATAAGGTGTGTGTAAACAAAATCAAACAACAAAATTATTTTACTGTAATAAATGATTCAATTTTGTAACCCTATAATAATTATTAAAATAAAAATGTTTATTAAGCTCTTCTTAGCAGTCATATTCCATTCATTATTTCATTAAATTATAACAAAATTCTCTGAGGTAAGTACTGTGTTATCTCATTTTAGAGATGAGGAAACTGAAGCAGAGAAGCAACTTTTCAATGCCTCTCATTAGTGAGTGGTGGGGCTTAACGTCTGCATGAGAGTCCAAGCTCCTTGACACTGTGGAGATAAGTCATTTTTATTTTATGAAGTACTGCAAATGCATTATTTAATCACATGACCACATACCTATGCATTAACAAGCAGGCAGAATATTAAGCAATGATTCATCGGGTGATCTCTAACATAACCTGGTGGTATTACGCTAGAGCATGCCATTTCTTAATGGCGAATAATCTCTTAACAGCTAGGCAAATATATTACTATTTTTCTCATGTTTATTTTTCCTTATGACTTTTTATATTGACATACCTATAGACTTACAGAAAAACTGCAAAATTAGTACAAAGTATTTTTATTTATTTTTATCCTCACCCAAGGACATTTTTTTCATTGCTTTTCCAAGAGAGAGGAAGGGAGAGGAGAGAGAGAGAGAAACATCAATTGGTTGCTTCCCATATGGGCCCAGACTGGGGATTGAACCCGTAACCCCTTAGGCTTTGGGACAACGCTCCAAGCAACTGAGCCACACGGGCCAGTGCAGCACTAAGAATTTTTATATGCCCTCAACCAGATTCCCCAAACATTAATATTTTAATACATTTGCATTGATCTTTTTTGATGTACACACACAGATGTAATTTTTCTGAATCATTTGAGAGTTGAATTGCAGAAATAGTACCCTCTACCTAAATATTTCATCTAGTGTGTGTACTTCCTAAAAACAAGGAGAGTCTCTTACATAGCTATATAATGCGTTTGTCAAAATCAGAATATAAATATTAATACAACACTATTATTCAGATATTTCCAATTGTCCCAATTTTGCCATCCTCTGTGACAAACTGTTTAAAAATAAATAAGTTCCAGGCCCATGACTCTTTCTTTAATTTCCTTTATCTGGAACAGCCACCGAAATTTTTGTGGTTTTAATGAAGATACTACCATATTTTTAAAATACAGACCACTTATTTTGTGGAATATCCCTCAATTTCTGTTCAACGTTCCTCACAAAAAAAGTTCAAGTTATCTATTTTCAGCAAGAATACCACAGGAGTGATGTTCTCTTACACTTAATTTTTTTAAGTGTATGTCAGAACACATATTACTACTACCAATTTTTTAATATCTATTAATATTTCTCAAAATAAATTGTTATATACTGGTATAATCAAATAATGACAAACTTTGGAATAACAGAGAACTGAATTCAAATCCCAGAATTGGCAGTTACTCACAAAACTCTAGGCCTCAGGCACTTATCAATGTCATTGCCACCTCAATTCATTCAGTTGCAGATGAGGGATATACTTGTGGGCCCAGATTATTGTGGCAATAATTAATCTCCCTTTCTCCAAAAAGAATATGAAATTGAGTGCTTGAGAGATGTCCCCAAAGTCACAGGGCCATCAAATGGTGGTGTCAAAACAAAAACTTGAGTTAAGCCTATAAACCTTAAAAGCAATAAAATGTGCCTTCTACAAACAGTCCTGTTAATATTTATGTACATGTTTTATCTTCTCCATTAAAAAGAACATTAAGGTCCTTAAGAATAAGAGCTGCCTCTCACCTGGTTCTATACTTTACACCACCCATGGCAGAGTATTTTACAACCAGTCACTCCTTTCAGATGTGCTCAACAGACACAAAATACTCATTTAGATGCAATGTTCATCAAAATACATTCCACTTTAATATACATTTAAAATGAAATTTTCAGGTATTTGATAACCTACAAAATGCGCAACTACATTAAGCAACTTCTGGACCTAAACCAATGGAATTTAAGGGAAGAGGAACATGTGTAACACCCACACATATTTCCTCCAATACACTTAACCCTGAATAATTTCCCATCGGAACCATTAATACCAACAAATAACCATTCTAAAGAATTGCCAGGCATCACTGAAAAGCTTTCAAATATACTGAATTATAATCTGCCTAACAGAAGGAAAAGGAAAGTAACTTAGTACTTAGTTATCAGATTAACAGCCCCAGTGAGAACAACTATAAAAGCTGGATAAAACACCCACAAAAAGAGTTGTGTGTAGAGCGTATAGGTAATAATGATGAAGTCAATGCAGGTTCGCTCTTCACTTATAACTTTCCCCCTATGGTGAGGATGTCAACAGTGGGAACAGGCTGCATGTGTTTGGAAGGAGAGGGGATATGGGAACTCTGTGGTTTCTGCTCAATTTTGCTGTGAACCTAAAAAAGCTCTAAGGAATCAAAGTCTTTAAAAAACAAAAAGCTGTATGAAGTCATCAGAGAGCAAACCAGACAGCTAGAATTTAAGGAAATAAAATCCCAGAGGAAAGAGAAAAGTTACTAAAGTGAGCCGTACATTTCCTAGAGGTAGTCACCAACTGACAGTGAGGCACAGAGACTGAACAGAAAGCAATGGCAGCTGTCCCACTGGGCTGGGAAAACAAAAACTGGAATTCAGAACCTGCCAAGGAAGAGGGGCCTTGGCAGGTCCTCACTCCATCCAGGCTTTTCAACGGAAACCACAAAGGCCTCCACCCTAGGAACAAGGGCAGACTGAAATAGACCAGCCTCACTTGGAATAACATGATCTACCTACTCCACCTGGCTTCCAGAATAAAAAAGAATTATCTCTGGAGGAAGATATTATCATCCAGAGTTCCTTGCATATAGCAATGCCCAATGTTCACGAAAGTACATGAAATGATAAAAGATTTCTCCATAAAACTTGAATCTACTTTTTGTTTTTTATTTTTTTGAATCTACTTTTTAAAACAACAAATTCTTGATTTCTAGGTACTATTCCCTCACTAAGCAGTCCTTGGAGAAATGGCTGATTTTACAACTGAGGCAGGGAAACTAATAAGGTGAACCTAGAAATCTTCCTGTGCCAGAAGAATTACTTAAAAATTTTTAAAAATTATCTACTGATATGAACAAAATATCGGTAAGTCACAAAAGTATTATGTTAAAAGAAAAACCTTAGACAAAAAGTACATTCCATATCATTCCATTTATGTGAAGTTCTAGAACAGAAATAATTAATTTGTGGTGAAAACTTCAGACCAGTAGTTACATATGGAAGGGGTGAGAGGGACAGACCAGTCCTGAATGAGAAAGGACGTGGAACTTTCTAGGGTGACAGTAATGTTATACACGTGGGGCTACAGAGGTATATGGCATTTGTCGAAACTCTCTACACCTGCAACCTGACCAGGGCGGCTCCGTCGGCTGGGTGTTGAAGGGTCACTGGTTTGAGTGCTGGTCAAGGCACGAGTCTGGGCTGCGGATTCGGTCCCCAGTCATACAAGAGGCAACAGATAGATGCTGATGTTTCTTTCTCACATGGGGGTTTCTCTCCCCCTCTTTCACACTCCCTTCCCCTCTCTCTAGAAATAAATAAATAAGACCTTTTTGAAAATTAAACAACAAAACTCACTGAACCTGCGTTTCACTGTACATAAAATTTAATTTTTTAAAAAAGAAAAATAAATACGGAGCTATTTTATGAAAGACATACTTAAGTGTTTCATGGTACAGTATACTGATATCTACAGCTTACCTTGAATTGCCTCATAAAATAAAAATGAAATGAGAAATGGATAGAGAGATGATAAAGCCAATGTAACAAAATGCTAATTGTAAAATCCAAGTAATAGGTATATATATGTTTCCTATACAATCCTTTAAAGTTAGTTTTAAGTTTGAAAAGTTTCACAATAAAATACTTAAGGGGGTGAAATTTAAACACAGGCCAAGCACAATTCATTCTCATTCTCTCCCTCTCCCTCTCCCTCTCCCTCTCCCTCTCCCTCTCTCTCTCTCTCTCACACACACACACACCCTCTAGGCACAGAGTCCACCACTTAAACCAAGCACAACGAAAAAACCTTACGTGCAATCAAAGAGGAGAAAAAGGACACTTTAATATCAAAGAAGCCCATTTGCTCATCTTTAAAGTGTTGAAAGAAAATAACCCTCAGAGCATACCTAAGGGACAACGTACCTCAAAAATAAGTTTATTTTTCTGGAAATGCAAAGGGCCAGAAGCAATTCTTTGAGGAACAAGTAGAGGGACTTACACTATCAATTATGGAAATGACACTGTGATTCTGGTGCAAGAAGAGCCAAAGCAATGAATAGCAAAGAGTCCAAATACAGACCCACACTTACAAGTTCCCCTGGGTTGACAAAGCTGTTACTGCCATACAGTGAAATAGCAAAGATATTGTGCTCAGTTAAAGGATACTGACATGGGGGGAACTATGCCTTAATCCCTACCTCATACCACACATAAAAGTCAATTCCAGATGGATGGCAGGTCTAAACATGTAAAGTAAAACAGTAAGAAAACATAAAGCAAAGAAAACTCAGAAAAATGGTGGCATTAGAGTAGGTGAAGATTTATTAATAGGATACAAATAGTGTTAATCATAAAGGAAATTTTTAAAAGATAAAATTTTAAGTATTAAACATTAAAATAAGACCATGTATCAAATTAGCCCACTTAATCAATCACCAGAATTAGCTTTTAAGAGAGTACAAAAGCTAGCCAGCGAATGGAAAATATTGCTCCAAAAGGTTTCATGTTGAAATATATACACTTTAAAACCCATAAATGAACATTAAGTTAGCAAAGAGAAGAGAAAATTAGGCCAAAAAATGGCACAAATTAATATGCGGACACCGGCTAGCAGTGTCCATGTCATTATGGATGAAATAAAACATACACACGGACTACCGAGTTCGGAGGAGGAAAAAGGACGACAGCGTGGCTTTTCTCTCAAGGGGAGCAAAAGCCGTGGCCTCCACCATGACAGGCCTTTTTTCTATATCTCCTCACATTACAAGATGGTCCTCACTCACTCTGTCCTGGTTACAACAAAAGGAGCCAATGGCCCTCATCACATCACAGAAGAAGGATATTAGCAAATGAAAAGGCAAAAGTGGTTGAGCCGGTTACACTGGTCCCTGCAAGGTTTAGCATGGATTTTAGGAAGTCACAACAAGGATTTTCAAGGTGAGGGAGTTTTCAGCAAAAAGCAGCTTAGGTATATTGCAAATCTGATTACCCACGAGAGAACCTATCTGTTGGCATGGATCCTGTGCATCTCCCAGTGGGAGCTGGGCCCACGCCACGCAGAAAGGTCTGCCACAAATTAAAACACCCAATTAGTCAATAAACTTGACTTGGGTAGTGGTTATGAGTTAATTCATATTGTAATTTATCAAGTTGTAAATTTAAAATCTGTAGACCATCTAATACTTTTGGTTACAGGATGACATTCCAACCACACCAGCCAGGGCCCCATTCATTTTTTTATACAGCTTCTACTTATAAAGTGTATACAACGTCCCAAGACTGTATTAAGTGCTTTACATGCACTTTGGAGGTTAACCTTCACCAGAACCTTTGAGGTAGCTATTATGACCATTGCTTTGCAGATGAGTAAATGGAAAAGTTAAACAACTTGCTCTAGGAGCACAGTAAGTGGAAGAACTAGAATTATGAACCTGTAAATAAACACAGAAACATTGTTACTTGGCATTATTCAGCACCAACAGACAAGTACATTGTTTCGTTTATTTTTATACTTAAATTCTATCCCTCTTTGAAAATACTTTATAATTAATGCCCATATAAATTTTTAAAAACCTATCATATCCAAAATAAAAAAGTGTTTAGAATCAATCCTGTTACTAATTCAATGGCATTCTCTCTGAAGGAGTTATATTTAATGAAGAACAAATTAGAGCAAGCAAAATTTTTAAAAGATTCAGACTCATCCGCGATATTACATAGCCCCACCACCAAGTTACCTCAAATATAAATTCTCTCAATGAGCTTATTCCTTCTAAATACTTCTAGAAGTATTTTGTTTGAAAATTATCCTATTTTAGGTGACCTTTATAGTCATTGTATTTATATTTTTTATATTTATATATTTTCATACTCGTTACAATTATATTTTATCACGTACAGAGAACTGTGGATGATTAATTCAGCCTTGAGTAAAATGAAAAAAACCAAAACACCACATTCACAGCACCAAGAAACACTGTGCTACACTGTAAGTTCCCTAGCAAAGAGGGAGGAGATACTCAGACACTCCTGACGGAACAGCAGAGACACAGGGCTCATGTTATCAGGGCATGGACTATGAAACCTATTTTCGGTACCAAACGCTTCCTAAGCAAAACACTACTCACACATTTTTCAAGTACTCTAATCCCTTTTTTGATTAACTCTGTCAGCTTTTTCCAATTCAAGGCCCAAAGCATGCTATAATCTTGATGCCACTGCAACTGGGTTTCCAAGTGGTCATTAGTTTGTGGCATCTGCTGTTAAGTACATTCTTACTAGAAACGGAAGGAGTAAGGAAGAGCAAAGTAGTAAAAATCTTCCAGTACGTATGTGTGCACACTCTGTGATCTCTTGAACCAACCTGTAATGTATCTCTAACAATGGAGGAGAAATAGGAAGAGGGAGAGACTATAGGTGAAAAAAATGAATTCTTAATCTAATACAGAAGTCCAGAATAGGGCAGATAGAAGTTTGGTAAAATCTACATGTTAAGATGATTTCAGAGGTAAAAATCCATAAGATTTGGTCACATAATGATTAGCTATATAGCAGAAAAACAGTCAAGCCAAAGAACTCCAAGTGTCCAACACTGAATAAGTGGGGAAATTTGTTTAATAATAATATTTAATTTTTATTTCTTGATTTTAGAGAGAGAAAGGGAGGGGGAGAAACCAATTTGTTGTCCCACTTACTTATGCATTCACTGGTTGAATCTTTTTTTTTTAATCCTCACCCTAGGGCATGTTTACTGATCTTCACAGACTGAGGAAGTGGGGGAGGCGGAGAGAAACACTGATGTGAGAGAGAAGTCCCCTGACTGGGGATGGAACCTGCAACCTTTCTGGTGTACAGGATGACACCCCAACCAACTGAGCCTCACGGCCAGGGCCACTGACTGATTCTTGTACGTGCCCCGACTGGGAATGGCACCCACAACCTTGGCGTATTGGGACAATGCTCCATCTAACTGGGCAACCAAGCCAAGTAAGTTAATGGTTTCTTTTCTAATCTTGATGTGCAATAGGGGAGAACAAGAAGACTTTGGGAGAAAGATGAATTGTTTAAATATGAGTTGGTAACATCCAGAGACTGTCCAAGGAAATAACAGAAAACGGAAATTGTGTGTTTAAAGGGAGATCAGCAGTACGGAAATGTTTTTGAAAGTTTACCATATTAAACAAACAAACCAACCAATTGAGGTTATGGGAGAGAGTAAGAGCTCCGACAGGGAACAACATTACATGAGAAAAGGCCCCAGGCCTGAGCCCCAGAGAGGGTATGCATTTAACAGGTGAGTAAAAGAACAAGAAAAGTTTGTCAGAGAAGAAAGAGAAGAAGCTGAGGGTAAAGTGTTTAGGAAGCTGGACAAAGAAAGTTTCAATAAAATGAAGTACTAACACAGCTGCATGACAGAGGCCGGGCCAGATGTGGACTTTAAAAACAAATCCATCATATCTGGTGATTAACAAACAAGACAACAACAGTGTCATTCAGGAGGAGTTTCAGAAAGATGAGGGGAAACCCTAAAGAAGGAGCACGGTAAAGTGGGGAGGCAGACTGAGCCCAAACCACAGCTCTTCAATCTATTAGCTGTGCACCACCGGGCAAAGTTGCTCACAGATCTCAAATTCCCTGTATGGAAAATAAAGATGATGTCATTATTGCTTATCATGGGTAAAGGGTAATTACAAAATGTTTCTAGCACATTGGCTAGTAGTAAGCAGCCTGAGTGTTATTATTTTATTAACTCTGGTCATTTTTACATTCTCATTCCCCACACCAAAAAGCACGTACCAATATAGCCTATGACAGAGAAGGCAGACTTTATAAATTTTTTAAAAATGTAGTGCAGGGGAGTTGGGGAAGGTAGAAGAGGGTAAAGGGAGAGTAAGTAGTAATGGAAGAACTGACTTTGGGTGACAAACACAATATAAAATACAGACTATGTATCATAGAATTGTACACTTGTGGCCTATATAATTTTATTTATTAATGTCACCCCAATAACTCAGTAACATTTTTAAATGTAGTACAGATTGGTGAAAAAATTAAAACTTGGTTTTGTTTTTTGCCTAATAAAAGCCAACAATTTGAAAGAGCTCTGACAGAACTAGAAATAAGACTAGAAATATCCTTGTGATGATCCCATGTGAGGAAAAGGGCATTTTCAAACACTGCTGGTGACATTATAAATTGGAAGAGTACATTTTTGAAAGGAAACTTGGCAGCACCCATCAGCAACATGCACATGTCCTTTGACCCAACAAGTCTCTTGGACATGTTGTGAAAATGTAACTACGCGTGTCCAAAACACAAAAGAAGGTTCTCTGAACAAATGAACAAATGAAGGGTTTGGGGTTCCCGAGAAAAAGGAGGGAGATAAACCCAAGAAGGGCTGGTGTTGAAGATGGGAGCTGAGCTGTACTGGGACATAAAGGGGCTCAGAGCCCCTGAAAGCTACAGGCACTGCCGTCCTCCAAGGGCCTAGCCCGTGCACTGAGGGATTTGGGTGGGAATGCTACCAGACGGGGCTTGGCCCTGAGTAAGTCAGCCTCCAGCCAGCCTGTAGTGTGTGTGGGTTCTTGACTTTGTGTAGGAAGGATTTCACAGCAGTACAGGACCAAGATTTGATTCAGAAAAGTGATTTCCTTGTAAGAAGACTTAATTGCCTCCAAAACAGTTTCCAATACTTGCTATTCATAGCTCCCCGGTCCTTTCATGGGATCCACACCACCCAGAGGTCTCACTGTTATTTTCTTACAAGTCCTCATAGCACACTTACGGTCAAGATGGAGACATAAGTAGACACATTTCACCTCCGTGCACAACCACAGAGAGAATTACAACTAAACCTCAAAACAAGTAACACCCAGAACTGTCAGAAAATAGAACTGTATGAAAGTCCAACAACCACAGATTTAAAGAAACCACATTCATCCCCACAAGTAGGAGGGGGCAGAGACACCGCGGTGGGCGGAACAGGAAGTCCCACATCCAGTGGATAAAAATCAGGAGGGATGCCTTGGGAGCTAGGGACCCCAGGCCAGACCGCACAGCCCAGGGTTCCAGTGCTGGGAAGATAAATTCCCATAACTTCTGGCTATAAAAACCAGTAGGGGTTGTTGGGGTGGTGGAAGCAACTGCCGGATTTTCCCTTAAAGGGCCTGCATGGACTTAGAATATACACAAACCCACCCACTCTGAGATTCAGCACCAGGGCAACAGCTGGAAGGGTGCCAGTCACACATGGGAAGTGGGTGAAGTGACTGGAAATGGGTCAAATGCTAGGCAAACCTCTGGAAGCCATTCAGCGACACTGTCCCCTCTGAGCCCTCCCTCACACAGTTACCTATCAAAGAGTTCCCATAAGACTATCAGCTGATTTCTGGTAAGAAACTACAAGCAAGGGACTGGCATGAACTATTCAGAGTGATAAAAAGCAAAGAACTACAACCTACATTACTCTAACCAGCAAGGCTATCATTTAGAATGGAAGGGCAGACAAAGTGCTTCCCAGATAAGGTAAAGCTAAAGGAGTTCATCATCACCACGCCATTATTACATGAAATGATAAAAGGAATTCTTTAAGAAAAAGAATATCAAAACTATGGACATTAAAATGGCAACAAATTCACAACTATCAACAACTGAATCTAAAAAAACAAACTAAGCAAACAAGCAGAACAGGAACAGAATCATAGATATAAAGATTATTTGCAGGGTTATCAGCTGTGAGGGGGAAAGGGAGAATGGGGAAACGGTGCAGGGATTAAGAAGCATAATTGGTAGGTACAAAACAGACAAGAGAATATTAAGAACAGTATAGGAAATGGAGTAGCCAAAGAACTTATATGCACGACCCATGGACATGAACTAAGGGGGCAGATTGCGGGAGGGAAGAAGGTTACCAGGCAGAAGGGGCAAAGGGGTAAAAACTGAGACAACTGTAATAGCACAATCAATAAAATATATTTCTTAAAGAAGAAAACAAGTGAAATGTACATCATAGAGGGCTGTTAAAATAAAGTTATAAACCATAAAAACACAGCCATAATCGAAAGGGGAAATTACTCCTGTTTTGCTTCATTGACTTCTCTTTCATTGAATTTTTCTTACGGTGAGCACTCATTACTATCACAATTTTAAAAACATCAAATCAGATCATTTTTCATTTAGTACAAGGGTTTTTGTATATATTCAAAATTTTTGTGATCCAGTGTTTTCTCACACAAGAAACATCTGTTCTTTTAATGTCAAAGTTTAGCACATATTAGATTCTCTGTCCTAAGTAATACAATCTCACCACACCTACTGATGCCTAAATTATTCACTGGTCACTGAACTGGCACTTTTCCATGGCAGTAGACACTCTGTTAATAACATTCAGGGTGCTGAATTCCACTCATGGGAAAATGCTAAAGACTCCGAAAGAAACAGGCACATACATTCTAAAGTGTGTGAGGTCAGGATTGACATCTAATCCATGATATCGTTGCATTCCATTCATCCATGAACCGTAAGCACCTTTAAGACAAAGCTGTATATAGCACAAAGAAAAACACTAATAACTAAAATTACAGGCTTTTACTCAATGTAGAAAAAATCACAAAAGTCTTCCTCTTAACCTATGAATAACTATTTAAGTTATAAGCAATTCTAGAATAGTCATTCAAACCTGATATAAAATTACAAATCATCCCAGCTTATATGCCATTACCCGTATCACATATTTCACATCTGCAATCTATAGAACTACATCACTTGTTGACCAATGTTTTACAAATGTTTCTGACCTATGCCTGACTAATATTACTTAGCATTTCTATATTATTATCTTATAACCTGATATCACACCTAAAAGGCAAGAGGATCATAGGATACCAACTGTCACCCATTAGTGTACAAACATACAAAGTTAAGTTGCCTCCTCACAAGTCATTTACAGGGGTGGGCAAAAGAAGGTTTATACCTGTTTGTATGGAAAAATACATAATACAAGGATAAATATTAGTACATCTGAAACCTGTATAATTTTATCAGCCAATGCCACCCCAATAAATTCAGCTTTTAAAAAAGGAAAAAAAAACAGTAAATAATAATACAAGAATACGAGTCAATTCTGTGTTTCACAAACTCACAACCATAAACCTCCTTTTGCCCACCCGTGTATTACTAAGTCACGAAGTAACAGAATTAGAATTAAAACTCAGAATTCCACCCTGGCTGGTGTGGCTCACTGGATTGAGTGCTGGCCTGCAAACCAGAGGGTCGCTGGTTCGGTTCCCAGTCTGGGCACATGCCTGGGTTGCGGGCCACATCCCCAGTAGGGGGTGCAAGAGAGGCAACCACACATTGATGTTTCTCTCCCTCCCTTTCTCCTTCCCTTCTCCTCTCTCTAAATATAAAATGAATAAAATCTTAAAAAGAAAAAAAAAACCTCAGAATGCCTAGTCTTCTGGTCTTACCCAATTCCATCCTATTATTCATATTGCTTCTTCTTCATATTACTGAAATCATTTATTGAATCATAAGCACTGGTTTGTCATTATATAAAAAAACTAAGTAAGAAATTATCTTAGAGGAATTAATAAGGAGAATAAACTATGAACTCTTTAAAATATGGGAAAATATTGTATGGGAAACGTTACTTTTCATTTCATCTCATAAGGATAGAGCAAAATGAGAAAGAAATTGGGAGGGAAGGAAATTAGAAGTTACAAATGCCTTGGCATATACAAACTGTAGAATTTTAGAACTGAAAGGGTCTTAGATAACCTTTAGAAGATGTAATACTTAGAATAATTCCAAAGCTGTTTTCAAATGGACAGAAGTTAGTACATGGCAAAGAAGTTGTATTTTCTCTCCTCTCCTTTTACAAGGAGTTGAGATCCTCAGGTATTTAAGGGACCATGCCTAAAATATAGCTCCCTGGCCCCAGCTGGTGGGACTCAGTGGATTGAATGCCAGCCTGTGAACCAAAGGGTCACTGGTTCGATTTCCATTCCCAGTCAGGGCACATGCCTGGGTTGCAGGGACCAGGTAGGAGGCAACCACGCATTGCTGTTTCTCTCCCTCCCGGTCTCTCTCCCCTCCCCTCTGTCTAAAAATAAATAAATAAAATCTTTAAAAATAAAATAAAATAAAATAAAGTCCCCTGGCACAGAGCCCAAGAACAGTGCTTTAAGCAAAATACTACTATATTCAGTTCTAATAACTTCAGAATTTGAAACATAAATATATTTATGTTCCTCAGATAAAATACATGCACCTAATCCATGTGTTAACAAAGTTTCTTATGGTTATCAGAATGATCGTATTATGTGAATGGGGGTATGGATACATTAGATTTCTGGTTACCGATGGGGAAATTTTTTAGCAATGAGACATGGCTAGAAAAGGGGGGGATTATTTCCTGTAATTCTCAAAATTTCCCACCAATATAGACACAAAAGAAAAACTAGAGAAGACTAAATTCATGCCCCTAGAAAAAGACCTGATTCCATAATATATCTGTTTACTAAAAAAAGATGTTTACTTCATTCTCATACAACTTAGGTACCTATGGGTATAAGCAGGACCCAGTTTCAGAAAGTTAAGTCTCCTGTGATTACTGAAAAGAGTTCAAGGTGAGGCTAAGCAAATAAATATATTACAACATTATTAAAAGTAATGCATGTATACATAGGAGGTTACATTAGAAAACATCAAAAGTCTACAGCTATACAGTTAATCAAAAGCAAATCACAAAAGAGTATCTTCTGTGACCCTATTTTTATTTAGTTATCTTAATACATGATTTTTAAGAAGTGGTTATTTCTATAGGACGAACAGTAACATCTGATTTGGGGGAATATGAAACAAATCAGTCTAAAATAATTTAATTTAAAAGCAAAAGGTTATGATTTAATTTTTTAAAAATCTTTTAAAAACTGTATTTCATTTCCTCTGATTTGGTCATTCTAAATACAGCTAGAAGAGGGTTTTCCAGGTTCCTTTGTTTTCCTTGTTTGTTTTTTAATGCACAACTTTAACAGCATTAAATATATATATACACAAGGCGGGGCAAAACTAGGTGTACAGCTGTGAGTACACAAGAGTTCATCATTGTATTATTATTTATTAATTGTATTACTTGTCCATGTGAACTGTAAACCTACTTTTGCCCTACTCTGTATATATAAAAGTATATATAGAAATAGATATACTCTGAATCATAATGATATTCCTATGTGACAAATAAGAAAACGTAGGCTGTTGTAGTCAGGTGTTTGTCTAAATTCACACACAATTTAAGTCAACAAATATCATCAACCTTAACAAAGTATCTACCTCTTCAGAAAAAAAATTTTTTAATTCTAGTAAAAAACAAAATAACCGCATTAATACCAAAATGTATCTCAAATCCACCCACTTCATTCTACTGCCAACACCTCCGCTCTGTGGATTACTGTAGCACCTCCTTCCTAATGGTTTCCTGCTCCTACTTTCATTCTTGTTCTCTAATCCTCCAAACAGCAGCCAGAGTGATACAAACAAGCCATACTGTGGCTACCTTCCAACCTCAAGTCACACTTCTACTTCACCCCCTCCACTAGGCCTAAGTCTCACTGGCAGGCTTTCACTTTACCAAGCTCTTTCCAACCTCAGAGCCTTCTTCACACATGCTCTTCCCTTTGCCTAGGGCTGTCATCCCACCCACTCTGAATGACGGGCTTCCTTCAAGTCTTAGTTTAATACATCTCGTACTTATAGCTGTTTTCTGCACTCCCAATCCAAAGCAGGTACCTACAAGTGATTAGCTATTTAGAAAAAGAACATTAGAGCCACACCTCACATCAGTTATAAGAATGAACTAAAAATGGATTAGAGACCCAAACAATAAAAACATAATTCAGTAAGTACTAGAAGAAAACAGGGCGAATGCCTCTTTAAGCTCAGTATGCAGGAAAGGATTCTAATTCTGACTTAAAATCCAGAGGCTATAAAGACTGATAAAATTGAGCGCACGCATGAAAAAATTTACAAGGAAAAAAAACTGAAAAAAGATGACTGACAAAATTAAAAAAAAATTGCTATACATATGGCTAATATTCTTTATATAAAGAAATCTTAAAAATTGAGAGACAGAGAACCAAACTCTTCCTTTTTTAATCCCCACCAGAGAACTTCTTTTTTTCACTGCTTTTAGAGAGAAAGGAAGAGAAACACTGATATGAGAGAGAAGCATTGATTGGCTGCCTCCCATGTGCATCTGGACCAAGGATCATATGCATCCACACCGGGGATCAAACCTGCAACCTCACTATGTGCCCTGACCAGGAATCGAACCCACAAGCTTTCAGTTCCAGGGGGACGCTCCGAAACAACTGAGCCACACCACCCAGGGCAAAAGGACCAAACTCTTGATAGAAAAATAAGCAAAGGACAAAAACAGGTAATTCACACACACACACACACACCCCACACACATTTTAAATGACCCTTCAACGTGAGATGTTTGACTTCATAACAAGAGATATGCAAATTAAAACTACAAAGGTATACCAATTAATTGGCAAAATATTTAAAAACTGACTACATATCCTGTTGGTGAGGCTACAGAGAAATAGGCACTATCATATACTGTAGGCAGCAATGGAAATTGGAAGAGGGCTTACTGAAAGGAATTTGGCAATATTTAACAAAACTACATATTCATGTACCATTTCACTAAATAATTCCACTTCTGGAATTTTACCTTAAAAATAAAATTCCAAAAATGTAAAAATGTGTGCGCATAGTTATTCATTTTTTGTGAGGGGGTGGCCTAAACAACAGACATTTATTCTCACAGCTGTGGAGGCTACTACAAGTCTGAAGTCAGGGTGTGGAAAGGCCGTGCTCCTTCTCAAGGTTCTAGGGGAGGATCTTTTCTGGCCCCTTCTAGCTTCTTCTGGTGGCTCCAGTATGACATAAAGTCATTCTCTGCATTTGTTCGTAAACACTGATAAACACTATGTCAACAATTAGGGAAGTGGCTGAATAAACAATGGTAGCCCACACAATGAAGTACAACTCAGCAACAAAAGAGAATGAGAACTACCTCTATGAATGGCGTAAAGCTATTTCCAGGAAACACTCTATAAAGGGAAAACAGCAAAGTGCAAATGGGTGTCTACAATATGTTATCTTTCCTGGAAGAAAGGGGATTGAAAAAATAGACATTTATGTGCTCATTTGTACCCCTCACCGAACACCCAAACACACACACGCACACGCACACGCACACACACGCACACACACACAACTAATGAACCAGAAACTAATACTACTGGTTACCAAAATGGGTTGGGAAGGAATGACATGGAATGGATGGCAAGGGGAGGGTAGGGCATTTGACACTTCTGAGATAACCTTTTGAAATAGGTCTGATTTTTAGACCCGTGTTAATATTTCATATAGTCAAGTAAATAAACAAAAAAGTACATGGGGGACCCAAAATGAATTACAAATAAATAAACTTAATTATATTTCAAATAAGTAACATAATCATACTGAAGGTGGAGCAGAGGAGACTTGGGGAAGGACCTACTTAAGTAACTCTGATACACAGTGTTTTGACCACATACTCCAGGTCTAAGGCTAAAAGACTAAAAGAGCTATAAATAAATGTTGTACCCTGGTTGGCAAATTAGCAGTGGTATTGGCTAGCAATTCCAAAACTACTTTAAATGTATTCTAGAATTGAGGCAATAAGTAACATATTGTGGATAATGAGAGCCAAATTTCTCAGTGTCAGAGAAGGAATTACAAATAAAGGAAAAAGGATAGAGTGAATGCTGAGATGTTAGAACTGGACAAGTCAGTACAAATTCATGATTTTACTATATAAACAGATAGATACAGAACTACACATATTCATACAAACACACACACACACATTTTCCAACTTCCCCATTCAAAGGGCATAAAAGCAATAATGCCCTACTACCAATGAGCACACCTGGACTAGCATCCAGATCTTGTTTTCTAAATAGCATTCTCCAATAAGAGGAGCCACAGCTCCATAGAGAAATGGCCAATTCCAGGGATGAGGCAGGAACGGTACAAATTAAGCCTGGAACATCACATGGTGCCAGAAAGCAAGCACTCAAGGACGCATAGGGCCAAGCGAAAGGGACACAGCGGCAAGCTTAAAGAGGCTCTTGCTGAACAGTTCAGGACAATCATGCAGCAAAATAATGACAAATAACAGATTATGACCCATTGACTATGAGTCTATGAGTTCACAGACTCATAACAAATGAACAAAAAATAAAATAAAGGTGAAGGAAAGCTCTTCTTTGTAATGGAATAATGAAATTAGAAAATCATCATTTCCCAACCCCACACTCATAATTATTTGAGGCTATGTTCATGAATGGATACTAAAATTGATCACAGAAAATAAGATGAGAAACTATATATGTGACGAGGGTTTAAATATCTCTCCACGATATACTCATTAATTAAAAAGAAAAACAAAACCTTACAGTAGAAAAGTCTGGCAGTCACCATCTCAACCAAGTGGACAAAATTAACATTACCAGTAACGGGACAAATTAACATCAGACACCTCCCAATATCTGAGAACACAACATCATTTCTGTGAAGTTATTCCAAAAACACATAACCTTAAAATACCAAACAAACCCACACTGAGGAACATTCTACGAAATACTGGCCAAAAGTGTCAGTATCATTAAAGACAAAGAAAAAACTAAGGAATTAAAGTGACATCCATGGCCAGTAATTCAGGGTGTGTCTGCACTAAAGAGACACGCAGGGTAAATAATGCAGTGTGCGATGCTGGGTTGAATGCAGGGCCAGAAAGAAGTCATTAGTGAGATAAATGGAAAAATCTGAATAAAGTCTTAAGTAGACTACTATTATTAAACTGATTTTAATTTCACCAACTTAAATAGTATTTTGAATACTTCGGACAGTTCATCACATCAATAACATTAGCCCTGGCTGGTGTAGCTCAGTGGATTGAGCACCAGCTTGTAAACAGGAAGCTCGCTGGTTCGATTCCCCATCAGGGCACATGCCTGGGTTGCAGGCTAGGTCCCCAGTAGGGGGCATGCAAGAGGCAGCCAAACGATGATGAAGTTTCTCTCTCTCTTTTTCTCCCTCCCTTCCCCTCTCTGTAAAAATAAATAAATAAAATATTTTTTAAAAACCACTAACACTAAATTGTTAACTGATGATGCTATTGTTCAGGAAAGACACACTGAAAGTGTTAGTGGTAAAGGAGTTTCACTCTGAAACTTACTCTCAAACATCGTATGTATGTATGTGTGTTCACACAGAGAAAGAATAGGTGATAAAACTAGGTTGGTAAAATGTTTAAATTTGAAACATTTGGAGAATCCAACTGAAGGGTATACAGGAATTCACACTATTTTTGCAACTTTTTTGTACATCTAAAATTATTTCAAGTAAAAAGTGGGAAGAAAAAAAAAGTAAGTCCATCCCAATATTCTCTCCCCCTGTTCTTTTCAATCAGAGTGCTTTACTTTTTTGGTTGTCTACCCATTAGACTGTAAGCACCGTAGTGGTAGGGTCTATATTACTGCTCAATGTATAACTAGCACCCAGAATAATACTTTACACTTATGGGCACTAAATACTTTTTTAAGACTTTATTCTTTTTTTTTTTTTATTTTTTAGTGAAAGGAGAAGGAAGGAAGGAAGAGGGAAACATCAATGTGTGAAAGAAACCTTGATCAGTTGCGCCTCTTGCACACCCCCAACTGGGGACATGGCCCACAACCCAGGTGTGTGACCTGATCAGGAAATGAACAGGCAAACTTTTGGTTTGCAGTCCAGTGCTCAACTCACTGAGCACTGAGCCGGGACTATGCACTAAATATTCTGAATAAAAGCCTTAGTCATGGACCACAATGCAGTCTTCTATACATGTATCTTTTCACTGACACAATTTTAAGGTCTCCATCAACTGACAAGCAGGTACAAAAAACGTGGTACACCAATATAAGGGAATGCTATTTGGCAACAAAAAGAAATGAAGTACCGATACATGCTACAACATGGATGAACCTTGACAACATGCTAGGTAAAAAAGCCAATCAAAAGAGACCACATATTGTATAATTACATGTCTATGCAATGTCCAGAATATTTGGTTGCCTACGCCTGAGGAAAGATGCTAAAGGGTGAAGGAATGGGGGTTAGGGTTCTTTTAGGGGTAAGGAAAGTGGTCTTACATTGATTGTGGTGATGAAGTACAACTGTGAATACACTAAAAGCCACTGACTTGTACATGTTAAATGAGAAACCCATGGTATGGGAATTATATCTTAATAAAGCTGTTTTTGAAAAAAACTTTAAGAGCTCCACCAAACTTTTTATTTGGAGGCCTGATATATGTAGGAATCTGTGTCTCTGACCACAGTGTATGGCACTGAAAATCACATCATCATGGTACTTCACACACACCTTCATCCATTAACACACTCCTCATCCATTAAATGATGAAACCATTTTTTTAAAAAGATTTTATGTATTTATTTTTAGAGAAGGAGAAGGGAATGAGAAAGTGAGGGACAGAAACATCAATGTGTGCTTGCCTCTTGAGTGTGCCCAACTGAAGACGTGGCCCACAACCCAGGCATGTGCCCTGACTGGGAATCAAACCCGCCACCCTTTGGTTCACAGGCCCAAGCTCAATCCACTGAGCTACACCAGCCAGTGATGATGAAACCATAGTTTAATCACCTCTATATCCCTAGCACTTAGCAGAGTGCAAGCACCCAAAAAGGGCTCAACAAAAATTGTGAGTATGAATTTGGACCTGTCTGACTTCTACAAGGCTCAGTTTTCTACTTATTAAATTGGAATTCCACCAATGGTCAGACCTAACCCACAGGGATGAAACATAAAAAACGAAGGAAATAAACGTAAAATCACTTGAAAAAATGATGCAGTATATATACATGGTCGTCCAGTATTATAAAGTACCATGTATAACATATCAGTTACTATTTGGGGGCCATTCTATGTACCTTTATTTTATTCCAGGAACATTCTCTTTGGAAATTAAGGATCTAATAAGGCATGAGAGAGCGGGAACAACCTAAACAAAAACTGATAAGCCTGAACAGTTTACCATTAATTACAGGCCTTTCTGTCAGCTATTACATGCAATACAGAAAACATTTTTTATTTCAACAACAATTCATGCTAACTTACTTAGTACGGTAGCAAAGAATACAAGTGCTATACAGGTTACTTCACAGACCACTTTCTTATCTCTGTGTTCTGAAATGACTCAGAACCACAGGCTACAATTTATATTTAAAAAAGAAAAAGATATTTAAGATCTGAATGTTGCCACCACACCTAATAAATACAGCACCTTCTGCTGCTAAAACCTTTTATGCATTCAAGAGCCTTATGTGTTCTTGACAGAAACCATACTCAAGCAGCTGAATTTAGAACATGCTGACCTTGAGCAAATCAACGCCCTTAGCATGTACTTCTGGCTTATATCACCACAAGAGCTAGACAGCCTCACCATCTATAGTAGTCAACAATTTCTGGCCACTGTCCCCTGTCTATTTTAAGATATCCCTACTACATTTCTGTGTTGTACAGTTCAAAGAAATAAAGTAACACATGAACCTGTGTTTAAACATAAATCATTTACCTTGGACCCTGGGGTATGAGTGTTCCTACTGTGATTAGCTCAAAAATATTTAATTTGGTAAGTTTCCGCTTCCTGCTTTTACTTTTTAAATATAACATATTTTTAAAACAAAGAGTAAAAAATCAAGGATAAGACTTTTATTTATTACCTAATGAGATTTATAAGTAAACTCATTTGTAAACGAATCCAGATTTGGTAATATTTTTAAATACAAACTGCAAAAAACATTGAAAACAATAAGGTTACCTGCTATTTTCTTGGAAAATTACACTATATATTAAGACAGTACCTTACTAAGGACTATACTACATTTTCCGCAGTCTATCTTAATATTACTAAATCTTCTAACTCTTGGATCTAACCGACATAAAGTCCAATTTAAATTGTTTTTGTCAACCATCATCAGACATCATCCACCGAACTCTTAGCACTACACTTTGTTTACAAATAAAAACCTCACTTTTTTTCTAATTCTAAACACAGAACCTGTAATTTAGCAAAGTAATTGTATAGCTTCCAAATTTCAGGCAGATTATTTACTTGAAAATTTAATATAAAAACAAATTAGAAACTACTGATTTCCTTAGCAATTACTCATAGCTTTCCTTTTTTCATTGCTAACAGAGGCTAATATTTGTGCAAAGGCCTAACAGTAGCAGAAACCATTATCATAAAATATTCAGGACTTGAGATTGCTTTTTAAAGAATTTTCTTTACTCTCTTGAAATATTTTGTAACAGATAATGTCAAGTATAACAAAAAAACAAGAAAATACAGTTTTTTTTCTTTTTTACTCTGATCCAGAAAATTTCATATAAAGAAAAGGAATCTAGGTATCACACGGACTAAATCTGATATGCAGAATAATGCAAGCCTCAAATAAAATGAAGTCATTTGCTAACAAATGAACTAAATACAGTGCCCACGTAGTTGGAGCCTGGGGGCTTATATAATATACTAGCTGACTACTAAAAGCTCTTAGGACAGAATCCACAGAGTACAAAGGAAGGAAAAAACACCACTATTCTTTTCATGCTGTTAAATAAGAGTTAAAAATAATGTGCTCAAAAAAATTAAGTAAAAGCTAATCTTATATTCCACTAAATTGAAAATACAGTTTGTCAGGCAAACAAAGGATCATATAAATCTTTTTTTTTTAATTATTTTAATTGATCTTGTACAGTTTTCTGTCTTTTATTCTCACCCGAACCCACCACCCCAGCCCTCCTCACCTCCCTCCCATTTCCACCCCCCCCCCATAGTTTTTGTCCATGTGTCCTTTATACTTGTTCCTGTAAATCCTTCCCCTTTTCCCCTGAAATTCCCTCCCCTCTCCCCGCTGGTGACTTTCAGCCTGTTGAGCACGGGCTGCGAACCAAAGTGTCCCAGGTTCGATTCCCAGTCAGGGCACATGCCTGGGTTGTGGGCCAAGTCCCCAGTGGGGGCCATGCAAGAAGCAACCACACATTGATGTGTGTCTCTCTCTTTCTCCCTCCCTTCCTCTAAAAATAAATAAATAAATAAATAAAATCTTTTAAAAAAAAAGGATCATATAAATCTTTTTTTTTTTTTTAAAGATTTATTTATTTATTTATTTATCTTTAGAGGGGAAGGGTAGGAGAGAGGGAGAGGGAGAGAAATATCAGTGTACGGTTGCCTCTCATGCGTCCCCCGCTGGGAACTGGCCTGCAACCCAGGCATGTGCCCTGACTGGGAATCAAACCGCGATCCTCTGGTTCGCAGGCCCGCGCTCAATCCACTGAGCTACACCAGCCAGGGCAGGATCATATAAATCTTAATATCTCTTAGTGGGATATTAAGACTCACTACCCCACCACAACTATAATAATCTTTAAACCGTCTGGTAGGTTTAAGAACAGTATCTAGCACTCTCATACTACAAAAAAAAATCACATAATCAGGAATGTACTAAAGGGTAAATTATATTCCTAATGTCTAATAATCACCAAGTGACGTAAATAGAGAAATCTTCTGATGTCCTACTAGTAGGGCATATACTTGAAATTGATTTTTAAAAAATTTTTTTTCACTTAAGTTGGTATACAATCTTATAGTGGTTATTGGTTTCAGGTGTACAATATGGTGACTCAGAATTTTTATACCTTACAATGTGATCATCACACTAATTTGAGTAATCACAATCATCTGGCACCACGTAAAGTTATCAAAATATTATTATATTCACCTTTCCTTTTTCACCTGTTGTCCCCACTACCCTATTCTGGTCTCTATTTCTATGAATCTGTTTTTGTTCTGTTTTGTTCTATTAGATTCCATATGTAAGTGAAACCACATGGGACTTACCTTTCTCTGCCTGACTTCCTTCATTTACCATAGCATTCCATTGTGTATATACTACGTCTTCATTATACATTTGTCTATCGATGGACACTTAGGCTGCTTCCATATCTTGGCTACTATAAATAATACTGCAGTGAACATTGGTGTGCATATATCTTCAAATTAGTGTTTTCACTTTCTTTGGATAAATACTCAGAGGTGGAACTGTTGGGTCATATGGTACATCGATCTCCAGTTTTTTGAGAAAGCTCCATTCAGTTTTCTACAGGGGCTACACCAGTCTACAGTCCTAACAGTGCACAAGGGTGCTCTTTTCTCCACATCTTCCCAACACAATATTTGTTGACTTTTGGATAACAGCCATTCTGACATGCAAGGTGGTATCTCGTTGTTTTGATTTGGATTTTCCTAATGAACAGTGATGTGGAGCATCTTTCCATAAGTCTGTTGGCCACCTGTCTGTCCTCTTTGAAGAAATGTCTATGCATGGCCTCTGCTCATTTTTCAATCCACTGCTTATTTTTAGTTATTGAATTGTATGAGTTCCTCATATATTTTAAGATCAAACATTTATGAAACATATCATTTGCAAATATATTTTATTCAGCAAGTTGCCCTTTTGTTTGGTTATCTTCACTGTGCAGACGCTTTTTAGTTTAGATGTGGTCCCATTTTGTTTTTATTTTCCCTTGCTTGAAGGGACATATCCAAAAAGTTGTTACACACATTGATGTCAAAAACTGTATTTCCTATGTTTCTTCATAGGAGTTTTATAATTCCAAGCCTTACATTTAAGTCTTTAACCCATTTTGAGTTTATTTTTGTATATGGTTTGAGAGTAGTCTACTTGCTTTTTGGGTTTTGTTTTTGTTTTTTTTTTTTTTTTGCACATTATCTGTGTAGTTTACCCAACACCACTTGAAGACATTGTCATTACTTCAGAGTATCTTCTTACGTCCTTTGTTAGATGGGTTAACCACATAAGCTCTCTATTGTTCCATTGATCTATGTGTCTGTTTCTGTGTCAGTACTGTCTTCTTTTTATTATTATAGCTTTGTAGTATAGTTTGAGATTAGGGAGCATATCTCCAACTCTGTTCTTGTTTCTCAAGATTGCTTCGGTTATTCATTATCTTTTGTGATTCCATGTAAATTTTAGGATTATTTGTTCTAGTTCTAAGAACAATTACATTGGTATTTTGATAGGAATTGCACTGAATCTGTTATTTGCTTTGGGTAATAAGGTCATTTTAACAACTTTAATCCTTTCAATCTGTAAGCATGGTATATCCTTCCATTTGTGTCTCCTTCAGTTTCTCTCTTCAGTATTTTATAGTTTTCAGAGCACACGCCTCTCACCTTCTTGAAGTTTATTCCTAGGTATTTTATTCTTCTTGATGCAACTATAAATGGGATTGGTTTCTCTATTTCTCCTTATGATTACCAGTTACTACTATAAAGGAATATGATAAATTTCTGTATATTAATTTTTATCCTCCTACTTCACAATATTTTTATTCTATTAATTTCTGGGTAGACTCTTTAGGATTTTCTATATATAGCATTATATCATCTGCAAATATAGAATGTTATACTTCCTTGCCTATTTGGATGCCTTTTGTTTTCCTTGTTTGGTTGCTATGGCTAGGACTTCCAGTACTATGTAAATAATCGCAACAAGAGTAGACACCCTTGTCTTCTTCCTGATCTTAGAAGAAAAGCTTTTAGCTTTTCACCACTCTATGATGTTAGATGTGGGTTTTTCATAAATAGCTTTTATTAAGTTGACCTAAGTTCTTTCTATACACACTTTATTAATTTTTACCATAAATGGATGTTAAATTGTCACTTTTTTGTGCATCTATTGAAATAATCATGTGATTTTTCACCGTTGGTCTTGTTGTGGTGTGATGAATTACATTGTTTCATGAATGTTGAACCACCCTGGAATCCCTGATATAAATCCCACTTGGTCATGGTATATAATCCTTTTAATGCACTGTTCAATTTGGTTTGCTAATATTCTGCTGAAATTTTTGGCATCTATATTTTCAGGGATATTGGCCGATAATTCTTTGTAGTGTCTTTGTCTGATTTTGGTAGCCTCACAGAATGAGTTTGGAAGTGTTCCTTCTTCAATTGTTTTGAAATAGTTTGAGAAGCTACTAATTATTCTTTAAATGTTTGGTAAAATTCACCTGTGAAACCATCCGGTCCTGGGCCCTTTGTTTGTTGGAAGTTCTTTTTTTTTAATTACTGCTTCAATTTCATTGCTAGTAATGGTCTATTCATATTGCTCATAATTGGTCTATTCATATTTTCTCTGGTTTAGTCTTAGAATGTTGTACACATTGCTAAGATTTTACCCATTTCTTCCAGACTGTCAAATTTGCTGACATATAATTGTTCACAGTATTCTTTAATGATCCTTTCTTTGTATTTCAGTGGTGTCAGTTGTAATACCTCCTCTTCATCTGATTTTGTGTTCTCTCTTTTCAGCTTGATGAGTTTGGCTAGTGGCTTGTTGATTTTTATTCTTTCGAAAATTCAGCTCTTAGTTTCATTAGTCATTTTTACTGCTTTTCTGTTTTCTATTTCATTTATTTCTACTCTGATCTTTGTTATACCCTTCCTTCTACTTACTATGGGTTTTATTTGTTTCTCCTTTTCTAGTTTTTTTAAGTGTAAGTTTAGTTTGCTTATTTGGGATTTTTCCTGCTTTGCTGCATCCCATAGATTTTGTAAGGTGGTTTTCACTTTCATTTGTCTCAAGGTAATTTTTTATTGCCTGTTTGATTTCCTCTTCAATCCACTGGTTGTTTAGAAGAATGTTGTTTAATCTCCATGTATTTGTGTTTTTTCCATTTTTCCTGTTGATTTCTAGTTTCATTCCATTACCATCAGAAAATATGCTTGATATAATTTCCATCTTCTTGAATTTATAAAGATTTGTTTTGTGGTCTAGTACGTGATCAATCCTAGAAAATGTTCCACATGCACTAGAGAAAAATGTATAACCTTCAGATTTGGGGTGAAATGCTCTATAAATGTTTATCGCGTCAAATTTGTGTAATGTGAGATTTAAGGCCATTATTTCCTTATTATTTTTCTGTCTGAATAATCTATTCATTCAGATAAAGTATTAAAGTTCCCAACTATTATAGTATTACTGTTAGTTCCTGCCTGTACATCCATTAACATATGCTTCATGTATATACTTAAGTAGTCTTCGGTTGGATGTTTAGAAATTTACAATTGCTATATCCTCTTCTTGGACTGACCCTTTAAAATTATGTAATGTCCTTCTTTGTTTCATTTCACATTATTTGTTTTGAAGTCTATTTAGTGTGATATGAGTATTGACCTCAGCTATATTTTCATTTCTATTTGCACAGAATATTTCTTCATCCCTTCACTTTCAATCTGTGTGTGTCTTTCTATATAATGTGAATTTCTTGTAAGCAGCATACTGATGTGTCATTTTTTTTTATCCATTCTGCCACCCTATGTCTCTTGAGAGAAGCATAACTTTTGTCATTTTCATCAGAATATATCTTGGTATGGGTCTCTTTGGGTTCATTTTCTTTGGAACTCTCTGTGCTTCCTGGACCTGGATGTATGTTTTCTTCCCTAGATTAGGAAAGTTTTCAGATATTACTTCTTCAAATACTCTTTCTGCCCCTGTCTCTCTCTCATCCTTCTGGAATCCCTAAAATACAAATGTTAGGATACTCCATGTCATCCTAGAGACCTCTTATACTATCCTCATTTGAAATACTTTTTTGGTTTTGCTGTTCTGATTGGGTAAATTCTGGTATTCTGTCATCCAGACCACTAACCTATGCTTCAGTATTAACTAATCTGCTATCAATTCCTTTGAATGTATTTTTCATTTCAGCCATTGTATTTTTCATCTAATTTGTTCTTTTTTACACTTTGTACCTTTTTGTTTAAGTGTTCTCTGAGCTCCTTGATTATATTCTCAAGTTTGTTGAGCATCCTTATGACTGTACCTTTGAATTCTGTACCAAGCAAATTATTTATTTCTATTTCACCTGGCATGGAGAGGCAGGTTTGGGTGGGGGTAGCCTGGTTGTGCTAGCTTCCTTGCCCTTCTAATCTGGATGGGGTTGCCTGATGCAAGCAGGGCTCCTCCATGCACTCTTGGAATACCCTACCAAATTAACCATCTATGATCCCAGCTGGATCTGGGCAGGGCTGTTTTGCAAAACTGCATTTCAAGGCCCCACCAGGTCCTCCCCTCTCCTGTTGGGGCAGGCCTGCCTGTGTGCGCACACCTCAGCACTTTGCTAGTTCTGCTCCCTTTCCAGGCAGTATGGCTCCTTGCACACTTGGCCACACCCCACTCACTCTACATGCAGCCCTGGGGGTTTGCATGGTTGCTTAAATTATCCAGTCAGAGCAGGGTCGAGGCAGGCTTGCATGAGCACACACGATAGTACTTTGGTATTTCTACCCCTCTGACTGTGGTGCAACAGTGATCTCAGCCAGAACCCCTCTCACCACACAGGGCAGCCCTGCCTGAGTGCCCTATTGCTCTGTCTGCAGTTAAAGTGAGGTCTGGGCGGGGCTGCTCTGCATGGTTTCCTAGCTCCTTCCTTTTCCCAGGTGGTGCATCCTTATGTGTGCACACAGCCAAACTTTGGTAGTTCTGAACTCTGTCTGGGCTGCAGAGGCGGAGAGTGGTATCCCTGTACCTGTGCAAACATAGCAGCACCCCTCTCACTATGTACAGATCTCTTCTGCCTGCATGCCCTGTTGCTTTAATTGTCCTCAACCAGAGTAGGGTCTGGACAGGGCTGGTTTGCATGCCTGTCCTGTTCCATCCTTTATCCAGGTGACACAGCTTTATATGAGCACACTTTCTGTGGGCAGGGGCAAGAGCTCCTGCATGATGGGTGTGCACACAGCAGAACACTATTCACTTAGGACAGGGAAGCCCAGAGTGTGGATACCACAAACTTTTTCTAACTCCTCACTGTCTCTGGGCTGGGAAGCCCCACTTGTGCATGCATCGTGCTGCACCTGCTGGATCAATCTTTGGAAGAGGCTCCTTGTATATACACATATAGATATATATGTGTATCCATATATACACATGGTGCTCTCCTGTTTCTGCTGGATTCAGCTCCAGTACAGGTGCCTGGGGATGTGGTATAGCACCACACAGGTCTGCCAGAGAACCTGTGTGTGCTATACAGGGACGGAGCACCAACTTGCTATCCAGGTTCAGGGGAATCATAAATAATGGGGTTCTCCAGTTCCTCCCTGGGTTACTCCCTCAGCTCCAAGAGGGCTCTTGTGGTTCTCCAACTTTATATATGTGGTCAGTCAATCTTGCTCATTGTGCAGATGCTCATTGTTCAGTTAGCTCATAACTATCTCTCAAGAAGATTTGCTCTAAACATTGGGGTACATTTGATGTATTCTTATGAAGGAGCCAGCACAGCATCCACCTACACCTACACCATGGATAAACTCCTGAAGCTGATTTTTGTAGTAGCTAATTGTTTCACTTTTATCTTGTCCTGGGTACTACAGCACATATTTGGAAGAAGCTAATCACTGTTAGAAGATAATACAAAGGCAAATGTAACACCTGAAAATAACTGCCCCCTTTTGGACCTAAATTAATAATTCTCATGTTCTAAAAATTTCAATAAACTCATGAAGGCTGATGTGAAAAAATTTTCTCAAAATTATAAAACTATAAATTCAAATCATTTACATACACAAGAAGATATTTGGAATCTTGGTCATCATTGGCTAACCCATAACAACATTGTACTTGAGGTGAGTATTTTATTAATTGTGGCATTGTAGCACTTTGTCAACATGGAAATTCTTTTCTTCTTTAAATTCCATGAATAGCACTATAAATAGCATATAGGTGGAAAGAACATAATAAAACTTCTTATGAAAAGGTGGTCTGAATGGTCATAGCAGCCATGGAAATGTGTTTTTTGAATTCTTATAATTTTTCTAAATGTTATAGTTATATCTGATCTACATATTATTGATTTTAACAAGTCAACAATAAATAGTTCTGTCTTTTGTGGAGAAAAGGGGACCCTAGTGCACTGTTGGTGGGAGTGCAGACTGGTCCAACCACTATGGAAAACAGTATGGAATTTTCTAAGAAAACTAAAAATGGACCTACCTTTTGACCCAGCAATTCCACTGCTTGGATTATATCCTAAGAACCCTGAAACACCAATCCAAAAGAACCTATGCACCCCTATGTTCATAGCAGCACAATTTACAATAGCCATGTGTCGGAAGCAACCTAGGTGCCCATCGGTTAATGAATGGATCAAAAAAACTGTGGTACATTTACACAATGAAATTCTATGCAGCAGAAAGAAAGAAGAAGCTCCTACCCTTTGCTACAGCATGGATGGAGCTGGAGAACATCATGCTAAGCGAAATAAGCCAGGCAGTGAAAGACAAATACCATATGATCTCACCTTTCACAGGAACCTAATCAACAAAACAAACAAACAAGCATAATATAACCAAAGACACTGAAATTGAGAACAGGCTGACAGTGACCAGAGGGGAGAGGGGAGGGAATTTCAGGGGAAAAGGGGAACGGTTTAGAGCAACAAGTATAAAGGATACATGGACAAAAACTATGGGGGGTGGAAATGGGAGGGAGGTAGGGAGGGCTAGGGTGCTGGGCTGGGGGGGAGTAAAAGACAGAAAACTGTACAAGATCAATAATTTTAAAAAAATAAATATTTAAAAAAGTTCTGTCTTTTTAATTGTTGATTTCAGAGAGAGGAAGGGAAAGAGAGAGAGAGAGAAACACCAACATAAGCGAGAAACATTGATCAGCTGCCTCTCATATACACCCCAACCAGGGACTGAACCTGCAGCCTTCTGGTGTACGGGGACAATACTTCAACCAACTGGGCCACCTGGCCAGGGCAATAAACCAGTTCTCTTAAGTGCTGAAATGCCCAAAGATACAAAAAAAAGGGTATTGTACTATAAGCCCTTTTCCAACATATTAAAACTTCTGTTTGATCATCATTCCTTCAGGTCTTCTATTAACAATAAAAATAGCGAAACATCTTTTGCATTGAACTTTGCAGTAAAATTACTATTCTGCCTCGGCAGATTTTTTGCCTAAATTTAAAGACTCTTTTCAAAACCTGAAACCTAAACTGATCTTGTCCTGACTTCTTTATCTAAAGCAGTCTTTTTTCATCACACACAAATTCATTTCAGTTAGCATAAATTCAGCATTTATTTAATGACCAAAAAGTATTGTCACCTACCTGTAGTACCGAGATTGCAGGTATGTTGAACAAACAGTCTTTGATACGTGACTGGCCGACCCAAAGTCTATTACTTTAACCCTGTAAGGCTGCCGAACAGGATCCACCAACATAATATTCTCTGGTTTGAGGTCAGCATGAATTAAACCAAGACTTTTCAATTTTTTCAGTGCAGTGGCCACTTGTTGAAGAATGGGTCGAATTACTTTTAGCGGCAGGGGACTGAATTTATTCTGTTTCAGAAAGTCATACAAGTTTTGTTCCAGCATCTCAAAGACTAAACAGGTATGGTTACGGTGCTGAAAGCATTCATAAGCTCGTACAAAGTTATACTCATCAGCATTTTCAGTACTGAGTCTTGCTAATATGCTCACTTCTATTTGACCTTGACGTGCATAAGAAGGATGATTCTTCAAAATTTTGATTGCTACAATTTCATTTGTCCCTCTTTTCCAGCATTTGACTACCTGGCCAAAAGTGCCTCGACCAAGAAAATCAAGGACTTCGTAAGTATTTTTCATGGAGCATAAGACTTCATGCTGTACTAACTGATAGTCACCTTCTCCAGTGGTACAATTCTGTTTTGTTCCTGTGGTAGTTGTCACAACTGTCACTGGATTTCCCATGTTGGTTTGCAACATTGCAGGAAGTATGGACAATTCATCGACAATCTGCATTGCGCTGCTATGATTATCCAACTCCTCACTCTTGCGCTTCAATCCACATCGCTGAGGGCCTCCTAGGAAATGCAGCCTATGTCTCCACGCCCCAATCTGAGGTGCCTCTACTTGAGCTTGCTGCGCCTGAGCTGCTATCACCTTTGTAGCACCTGCAGTGTTTTTTAAAACAACAGCACTTGTCTGCAATGAAAAGTTGTGTCCTCGAGGTCTGTTAAATGCTATCTTTGTCTGAAAAGCACTACCCTTCGTGACAGGATGAGAATTTCCAAGGTTTCTACCATTCACATAGGTCCGTGGATAGTTTCTTTCCTGGAATACACGACTGCTTGGCTCTACTTTGAGTTTCTTCACACTACAAAAGGCACTTGACTGAGTTTGATAAACAAATGGTGGGTAAACCAAGACTTGTGAGGCCATACCTGCAAAGAAAGAGAAAAAGAATGTTAACTACAAAAAATTTAATTTTAAATCTCATGAAGAAAGCTTTAAAAGGATCAAATGCTTAATTTATAAAAACCATTAAATTCCATCCACATTTTTCCCCCTTGAAGAAGATAAGCATTTTCAATATCTACTTTAGTTAGTTCTTCGGCTATGAGTGTTGCAAAAAAGTCACTTCTATGACCCACACCCACAGAAATAGATTCAGAAAGACAAATGATGTAAGTGACAGACAAGAAGTTCTAAAGCAGCCATTATAAAGATATTCAAGGATATAAACAAAAGCACAAGCACAAATAGGAGAGACTTGAAAAGAGTTTTAAAAATGAAACTGGTGAGCCTGGAGAACCCTGCATACCACACATAGATGGTGAGAAAGCAATTCGGCAACACATAACAAAATTGCAAATGGATACATCCTCTCATCCAGAATCAGACAACTCATTCACAGTTAGTAGAAGAGTATTTGTGCACCATTGTGTAAAGAAACACAATGTTGGAAATAACCTAACATCCCTCCAAAAGGCACTGGTTAGATACACCTTGATAAATAAACCATCCGTAGTCGTTAAAAAGAATGAAATCAATCTCTTTACCCTACTAAGGCCTGATTCTGAAAATATTACTATTATCTGAAAAAAGCAAGATTCAGAAAAATGTGTAATATTTAAATATTTATTATTATGTGTGTTAAATGTAAAAAGTTGACTTATATGTGTATATATTTAAATATACATTGAATATCTGTACAAACATTTAAAAATTGTAGATTTCTTTGCTTTAGAAAAAAGGTTTTTTTTAATGTTTTTTTTTTTAAAGATTTTATTTATTTATTTATTTTTAGAGAAGGTAAGGGAGGGAGAAAGGGAGGGAGAGAAACATCAATGTGTGGTTGCCTCTCACATGACCCCCCACTAGGAGCCTGGCCTGCAACCCAGGCATGTGCCCTGACTGGGAATCGAACCTGCGACACTTTGGTTCACAGCCCGAGCTCAATCCACTGAGCTACGCCAGCCAGGGCTGCTTTAGAAAAAAGTAACAAGAACATTGGGGGCAATGAGAAAAATCTGTTATTCACTGTACATCCTCTTTACCACTTTAATTTTTACTATGTATATGTATGACCTGTTCAAAAAGTTTTTAATCATCTGGGGAACCTATTAAAATATACATTTCATATTTAAAGATAAAATAATATATCTGGGTTTTGCTTCAAAATAGTAGAAGAGAAAATGGATGGGGATATGGATTAAATAAAGCTAGCCATAAACTGTTCATTACAGTACCGTGACTATAAAAAGGAGTTCATTATACTATCCTAACTACTTTTGAGTACATCGGCATTTTTCATTAATAAAAAGTTAAATCAATAAATAATGTACATATAAAACTCCACCCAGAGAAGATTCTGATCCGGTAGGTCTGTGGTGAGTTCCAGGCATCTCTACATGTACAATCTCCTAAAGCCATTTAGACTGACACTAACCTCAGAGAATCAGTAATCTAGTCTGTACAAAAACTAGGCAAATTCAAATCCTACCAATTCAGGGCCCTCATGTCTGAGTCATCAACAAGAAGCCCTAGGGAATCGAATGCATACCACTGTAGGCCAATCCTTGCCATGCTAAATTAAGGTATGCTGTAGACAACAGCTGAGATCCAAGTAAACACCTTAGACATATTAAAGAAACTATGGCAATTTCTGAATCCTGCTGTTCCTACCTTTCCTTTCCCAACACACCAAATTAGAAGGCATAGTTAAACCAAGGACCCCCATCAAGGACAACTAAAGGAAGCTTAGAAAAAGTAATTACTCTTCACCAACCAATAACTCAACCACTGCGCTCTGTGGGACCAATCTCAAAGGGCACTTCAGAAAATAAAGAGATGTCACATAATATACACAGCACATAAGAAGTGGGTGGGAGTGGTGCTAGAGAGTGTTTTTATAAGAGACCCCAAAAAACAATTCAAAATTACTAATTAACTTGACCACTGGGACTCCCTGGCATATCCAAGTATTTATATTTAGCCTTTCTCTTTTCCCACCCTCTATCAGGTAAACTCATGACCTAATAAGAGTATTTTATAGTGCATATTTTTTGAAGATTTTATTTATTTATTTTTAGTGAAAGGGGAAGGGAGGGAGAAAGAGAGGGAAAGAAACATTAATACACAGGAGAGACACTGATTGGTTGCCCCTCACATGCCCCCAACAGGGGACCTGGCATGCAACCAAGGTGTGTGCCCCGACCTGGAATCAAACCAGCAACCTTTGTTTGTGGGCAGCCACACCAGATGGGGTTTATGGTGCACATTTACAGATTTTACAGAGTACAGTATTCCAAGGAGCTGCTGAAGTACATAGGGTCTGAAACATGCATTCAGTAAAATACTATTTTCTATTATATTTCTTAACCATATATACTATGTTTTACCTCAGCAACTATGTTATTCATGAATTTGCCATCTGTTCTTAACAACTAAGAAACTAAAGTTTTGAAATTCTACCCCTTTGTGAGCTGGAGTTGCCTATAAAATACCACTCAGAGGATGGTGAGCACCCATGTTAAAGTACCCATTATGCTTCCAATCTTCAACCTTAATAATCTGAGGTACTTTAACTGTGATCAATGGGCTTTATTTTCCATTCCTCTACAAAACTTTAAGACCCATCTAAACTCTATCCAAATTCTTCACATCCTTTTAAAATTACCGAAATAGCCATGTAACCAATATTGACACCCACGAGCATGGGTCTAACACCAGCCAAAACAAAATTTCTTTCTTTTTTATTATACATATCACAAATCTTCTGAAAATAGAGGAAGGAAGCAGAGATTGAAATATTTTACTACCTTACATTCATTAGCCAATATGAAAAGTGTGAATAATTTTCTGCCAAATGTATACACATTCTGTTTGTAATCAGGTTCTTCTTTCAAACTGCTCTGACATCACAAATAGATTTAATTAAAGATAATAATGCCTTGCATTACCCGTAATCAACTTTCTTCTTTTACTTGTTCAAGTCTCAATTTTTACATCTTTTTTAATTGATTTGAGAGCGAGGGGAAATGCGAAAGAGAAGCATCCATGTTATTCGATTATTTATACATTCATTGACTGGATTCTGTATGTGCCCTGACAGAGGATCAAACCTGCAACCTTGGCATATCAGGACAATACTCTAACCAACTGAGCTACCCTACAGAGCCAATTCTCAATTTTTATTTTTATTTTTAATATTTTATTTATTTATTTTTAGGGAGGGAAAAAGAGAGAGAGGGAAGTATTGATGACAGAGAGAAAGAGTGATCAGCTGCCTCTTGCACATGCCCAGACCAGGACTGAACCCACAACCCAGGCATGTACCCTAACTGGGACTTGAGCCAGCAACCCTTCACCTTGCGGAAAAACACCCAAATAACTGAGCCACACCAATCAGGGCCAGTCTGAAGTTTTAATTTTTTCTTATAAAAAAATTACAGTAGAGCCCTGGCTGGTGTGGACCAGTGGATTGAGTGCTGGCCTATGAATGGAAAGGTCGCCAGTTGATTCCCAGTCAGGGTTGCCTGGACTGCAGGCCAGGTCCCCAGTTGGGGACCTGTGAGAAGCAACTGGTCAAGCAATGCACACTGATGTTTCTCTCCCACTCTTTCTCCCTCACTTCCCCTCTCTCTAAAAACAAATAAAAATAATCTTTAAAAAGTTGTGGTAGACTAAAGTCAGGTTTCCAGTCAAGATGGTGGCATAGGTAAACATGTTACTTGCATCTTCCCACAACCACATCAAAATTACAAATAAA
The DNA here is from genome assembly GCA_039655065.1 of Glossophaga mutica. Taxonomy (NCBI): domain Eukaryota; kingdom Metazoa; phylum Chordata; class Mammalia; order Chiroptera; family Phyllostomidae; genus Glossophaga; species Glossophaga mutica. Next base: position 23,474,288 of record CM077308.1, read on the forward strand.
CTACAGAACACCCCTCATTCAGAACTACCTGAAATGTAGCTGAATGGAAGTTCTACAACTAAGGATATAATGAAGAGGCCACATGGAGACTTTTTAGAAGGGGCAGAGACCCAGTGCCCATGTATAGCATGTAAAGATCCGGAGGGATATCTCAGCTTCAGAGGTACCCTCTGAGGAGTGAGGGATCCCAGCCCAACACCAGGCCACCCCCAGCCCAGGGTTCCAGTGCCGGGAAGAAAAGTCCCCATAACTTCTGGCTGTAAAAACTAGTGGGAATCATGGCTGAGTGAGACAATAGGCTGCTGGAGTCCTAGGCATGCCTCTTAAAGGACTCACACATGGACTTACTCTGACTCACTTGCTCTAAGCTCCAGCACTGGAGGTTGCAGCTGAAAAAGCAAAGGGACATACAAAAAGGAACTGAATTATCTGGCTTTGAGGCAAGAGTTGGAGGGGTAGCATTATCCCAGACAGACATGCTGGAAGAAGCTATTATTCCTTTTCTGAGCCCTTCCCCCACAAGCCAGGAAGATGCACCCTATCTGAGCCTCCATCAACCTGGTTAACACCGTTAGCCCTGCTGGGATGATTAACTAAGACCCATGTCCACCTGACTTGTCCACTCAAGCTATTTCCAAATCTCTCAAACAAGCAGTATCTGGCCTCCACATGCCCCATACCTTTCACTAAGTGGTCCCAGGCCCAACACTAGTGGCAGTCAGCCTTGGTTCAGAACTTGGCCTCTCCCGGACACCTCTAAGCCCAGCACAAGTAGCAGCAACATGTAGATCATTCTGTAGTTTATGCCATTGGCCATGGCACAACACAGGTGGTGGTTGGCCTTTCTCTGCACCTCCTGAGACACACAAAAGCCAGTGCACCGGGTGGGGAACTTCAGACCATGTCAAAGCACTATTCAACAATCTCCACAAGCAATACACTCAAAGGGCAACGCAGCAGGCACCAGAGCCCCACTGACGTTAAGTCCTGATCTGTGGGATGGGCCCCTGGCACAGCTTATTCTCCACAACGGTCCCTACCAGTCCTTGCAACCAATCAGCCTGGGGGTGAATCCCTCCCACTGAGGTGACAACAGCAATAGAGGCTCAACTACAAGGGGACTGGGTGGAGATAGAAGAGGGTATACAGGGGATAAATGGTGATGGAAAGAGACTTGACTTGGGGTGGTGAACACACAATACAATATACAGATGACATGCTATAGAACTGTATACCTGAAACCTATAATTTTATTATGCAGTGTCACCCCAATAAATTCAACAGAAATGAAAATAAATAAATGGCTCAGCTACAACAGGAGGGTCTACACAGCCCACAAGGGGCAGGAGGAGGAGGGGCACTTGGAGTGCTCAGGGTGGGTGATAGGGGATGTTGTGCCACTGGACCTACAGAACCCTACTACATTAGGCCACACTACCAAACCCAGGAGGTGTAGCAGCTCTACTAAATACAGAGAAACAAACACAGGAAGGCTGCCAAAATGAGGACACAAAGAAATATGTCCCAAATAAAAGAACAGAACAAAACTCCAGAAAAAGAACTAAACAAAATGGATACAAGCAATCTACTAGATGCAAACTTCGAAACACTGGTTATAAGGATGCTCAATGAACTTAAGGGAAGAGTAGAGGAACGTAGTGAGAACTTTAACAAAGACACAGGAAACATAAAAACTGAGCTAGAAAATATAAAAAAGAACCAGTCAGAAATAAAGAATATATTCATTAAAATGAAGACTACATTATAGGGAATCAACGATGGAGTAGATGAAGCAAAGGATCAAATCAGAGATCTGGAAAATAAGGAAGCAGAAAAGAAAAAAGAATCCATAAAAATAAAGACAGTGTAAGGAGCCTCCGGGACAACTTCAAGAGAACCAACATTTAAATCATGGGAGAGGCAGAAGAAAGAGCAAGCAAGCAAGGAATTGAAAACCTATGTAAAAAAATAATGACAGAAGACATCCCTAACCTGGTGAAGGAAATAGACAATCACATCCAAGAAGTGCAGAGAATCCCAAACAAGATCAATCCTCTTGGACTTCATCACCACCAAACCAGTATTACATAAAATGTTAAAGGGTCTTCTTTAAGAAGAAAAATAAAAATATGAATGATAAAATGGCAATAAATACATATCTATGAACAATGGAATTTCTAAAACAAAATCAACAAATAAGTACAACAGAGACAGACTCATACAGAACACATTTTGATGGTTGCCCGTTGAAAAGAGGGTGGGAAATGGGTGAAAAGGTGAATGGATTAAGAAATACTAATTGGGTCCTGGCTGGTGTAGCTCAGTGGATTGAGCGCAGGCCTGTGAACCAAAGGGTCACCCATCAGATTCCCAGTAGGGGCACGTGGCTGGGTTGCTGGCCAGGTCCCCAGGAGGGGGCGTGCGAGAGGCAACCACACATTGATATTTCTCTTCCTCAAAACAAAAACAAAAAAAAAAAGAAATACTAATTGGGCATGGGCCAGTGTGGCGCAGTTGGCTGGTCTTTGTCTCACAAACCAAAAGACTAGGTTTGTTTCCTGGTCAGGGTACATGCCTGGCCTACAGATTCTGCCCCGTCAGGGCATACAAAAGGCAATCAATCGATGTTTCTCTCACATCACCATTTCTCTCCCTCTCTTCCGACCTCCTTTCCTTTCTCTCTAGAGTAAATAAAAGAAAAAAGTGTTTAAAAAATAGAAAATAATAAAAGAAATACAAATTGGTAGTTACATAATAGTCATGGGGATGTAAAGTACAGCTTAGGAATATAGTCAATAATATTGTAATAACTATGTATGGTGTCAGAGGGGTACTTGATTTATTGGGATGATCACTTAACAAGTTATATAATTATGTCTAATCACTAGACTGTAGACTTGAAACTTATATGATATTGTATGTCAGTGTAATTAAAAAATAAAAACTTGCCCTGACCAGCATGGCTCAGTTGGTTGAATGTCATCCTCCAAAGAGAAAGCTTGCTATTTCGATTCTCTGCCAGGGCACATGCCTGGGTTGCAGGCCAATCCCTGGTAGGGGCACATGCAAAAGGCAACCAACTGAAGTTTCTCTCACACATCAATGTTTCTCTCCTTCTCTTTCTCCCTCCCTTCTCCTCTCTCTAAATAAAGTATTTTTAAAAAGTTATTTAAAGTCAAAAATCGTAAAATATACATAACATAAAATTTACCATTTTTAAGTGTAATTTTTTAAAATTCAAATCAAGTAAAGACATTTAGGAAAAGGAAGAATAAGGAATAAACAAACATATTTTTTCATCAATGAACTCCTAGCAAGAGGCAAACATATATACTTGAATAACTACCTCATTAGTGACAGCAGCAACATAAGGATTCAGGTGGCAAAGAAAAGAGGATGATTAACATACGCGCTAAAGGAGCACAAAAGGATTCAGTAAGAAATTAACCTAGGAGCTAAATCTGAAAGGAGGATGTGAAAAAGTCTGCTATGTAGGAGAGGATATTCCATGCAGTACCAACCAACAGCATATATAAGGGCAGACACTAGTGAAATACATTATATACTAGTTTTATTTGGCTAGAACCAGGACACACAAATTATGGTTGGCCAAATCTTACCCAGAGACTATTTTTGTATGGCCCAAAAGCTAAGAATGTTTTTCACATTTTTAAAGGGTTGTTAAAAAAAAAAAAAGTATGCAACAGAAACCACATGTGGCTTGCAAAGCCTAAAATATTTGCCATCTGGCCCTGTAAGAAATTTTGCCAATCTCCACACTAGAACATTAACTTGCCAGTAGAGGGGGCAGCTAAAGAAAAAGATAATCCTTGAGAAGAAGGATAGCTTTAAAAGAAGACATAAATCTTAAAGACCCTTGTCTTCCAGGCTAAGGAGTTATGGGTGATGGGGTGCCTCATATTTGCATTTTTAAAAGATTACTCAAACAAATTTGTGAAGGATAAACTGGAAAGGAACAATAATGGCAACACGTCAAAGACTACTGTTAATAGTCAAGGGAATGAAGTCAAAAGTACTGACTGCCAACAGGTAGGAAGAAGAAAGAACCACAAAACTTGATGAGGAATAAAGTAAGGAAGGAATTGACACAATTATGTTTCTGGCTTGAAAAACTGATCACTAAAAAAGCAAAGAATAACTAATCACCAAATAATATAGAAAATGTTTAAAAAATAAACTCACCCTTAGTGGATGGCTCAGTTGCTAAGAGCATCATCCTGTACACCAAATGGCACACAGCTAGGTTGTGAACTCTCTCCCTTGTCAGGGCATGTATGGGAAGTGACCAATCAATGTTTCTCTCTCACACTGATGTTTCCATTTCTCTCTCTCTCAAAATAAATGTATTTTTTAATTTAATAAATGAATGATTAAACAATAAAACAAAAGGACACTTTAGAGGAAAAACTGAACTCAATTTTAGACATATTGAGTTTAAGGTTCCTTGTGACTTAGCCTGAGTTCTCTTAAATGTAGAATGTTAAAGAAAGGCCTGTACTCAGGGAGTTTACTGGGAAGTTATCCCAGAGGACAGGAGTGGAGTGAGGGACCTGGGGTCAGGAAAGAGAAAAAAAATAAATAAACATAAAGGAATGATAGAATTAAAAATTTACCATTTGCCACCTGACTGGTGTGGCTCAGTGGATTGAGTGCTGGCCTGGGAACCGAAAGGCCACAGGTTTGATTCCCAGTCAGGGAACATGCTTGAGTTGCAGGTCAAGCCCCCAGTTGGGGGCATGCAAGAGGCAACCGATCCATGTATCACTCGCACATCCATGTTTCTCTCCCTCTCTTTCTCCCTCCCTTTCCCTCTCTCTAAAAATAAATAAATAAAATCTTTTTAAAAATTTACCATCTGGCAACAATCATAACTGATTCAAACAATAATTATCAGTGGATACGAAAACTAGTGGGTGAAAGTTTAAATAATAGGATTTTATTGTTGGGAGACAGTTCACTGTGGGACTCTCATATTTCTCCACATATTGCAAGTTGTGTTCTGGAGTATCTTCTCAATGATATTTGTATATTGAGCAGTCTTGGAAGGTAGAAATAATGTTTTCCTCTTGAGCAAAGGACAGGCTGACTAATGCCCAGTAAAATAAAGATTATGACTCCCTCTTGGGCAAATGTCAGGCAGGCTTATTGCCCCTAGTATAAGATTCAAGTTTCCTAAGCCTGGAACTCCTATTATGTAACTCCTATTATGTAACTTCTTTTTTGCATAAGTCACCTGGTCCTGTTCACATCACCCTGTGGGAACAGAGTTGGGGAACTAGGGCAAATACTGACATACTGACTCACTACTGCTATCACTATAAATAACAAAGTCCTTTATCTCTGACCTTACCACCCCCCCAAAAAAGTCCTTTATCTCTTATCTTCCACCAGCATCCATAGCTAATTTTTATCTTGCAAGACCCTTGAGAGTTAACATTTACACGCCTTCAAAGTGCATGACCGCAAGATACATATTAATCAAAAGGAAGAAACCAGCTGATCCCACCTGAACGAAATGATCAACATGAGCATCATGTACCTCCTGAAATGATGTACTAAGAGGAACACACTTCACTGTGATATTTCTAAGCACAAGAAAACAAACAAATCCAAACTGAAAGCCATTCTTAAACAAAAAATCCACCTGGTAGCATTTGTCATGTCAATGTCAGGAAGCAACACGAAGACTGAGACACTTTTGGATTACAGAAAACTGAGGAGACATAAAAACTTTTAGGAAAAAACTGAGTAAAAGGACATCATCTCTGCAACTTATTATTATTAGTTCAGGGGGAGAGAATAATACAGATATAAAGAAAAACGGTAAAAGTAAATGGGGTAAAATATTAACATTTAAAGAACCTAGGTTAAAGATACGTAAGAATTCTTTGTACTGCTTTTGTAACTTTTCTGTACACCTGAATTTTTGTTGAGTGATAAACAGAAAAAAAGAATTGAGTGACAGGCATAAAACAATGGTTTTCTTACACAAGGCTACTCTTCAAGGGTTACACATTTGGGAATGCACTGGTGACTACCTTAGGCATGGCCCAAATTACCAAAAACCTAAGACGATCAGGCATACAATGTGGCTCTGCGATCATCTGCCAGCATCAATAAAAAAGTACTCATAAGCACTGAAAAGAAAGCCTTTTCATTTAAAAGTATTCCTTAGTTCACAGTAGTTTTGGGAACTTTCAGTCACTATATAATTTCTTCAATCAAGAGAGACTAAAAGTAGGATTTCTCTATGTGGTCCAATAAAGTTGACAATAAGGAGTTTTCACTCTGGAAAAGACAGAGAACCCTAATATTGGTCTATACAGGGCTCTACAATAGGATTTAGAAAATGGAATTACATAACTAGCAATATTTAGACAATAAAAAGTAGTTTCTAGTCAAACCACCTATTGATTTCTAAATTTCTTTGTAATTTAAGTATGTATTTATAAAAGACAAAAATAACATGTCTTCTTAGAACTAAAAGATAGAATACACTAGAAAATAAGTTTTTAGCATGTAGCAAATAAGTTTAACTCTCCAATGGCCATTTAAATCTCAATATTTTAAATATCTGCATCATTAACTGGTTATTTTACCAGTATTCTATCCAGAAAATTACACTAAAAACACTTCACATAAGAAACATTTTCACATAAATGAACCACCACATATTAGAAAACTTCATAAAATAAACCTGCTGTCTGAGGTGCCTACAAAAACATTTATTTGAAAACACTGTAGTCCTGGGTATTTTCCAGCAGTGCTGTGAACAAAGCATCCAGGGAATGTGTTGACGGTAACACAAATCAGCATGTTAAACAACAAGCTTCATCTGACTTAGCAAAAAATTTCAACTTTTGGAACAGAAAATGACCTAGTACACATTTCAAAGCTGCTAGAAATCACCCTGCCAACGTAAATCTTTATTTTAGAAAGACTAGAAAGAGTTAATGAAAATCAGCACTTAAGGACTATTCTTACTAAAGCATGTAATACTCTAGATTTTTTTACAAACTATATAATACCAAAACTCAGAAATGGAAATACAGAAAAACTGATTAAAAATAAAAAGTTCACCAGAGCACTCTCTTTCTTGAAGTAAATTTTAAGCTTAACAATTCGAATCTGGTTTATAAAACTTTTAAGTACAAAAGAAAGTTTTATTTAAATTCATCACACAGTATCTATGATTACCAATACCTACCAATGGATTGTTAGGAAAAGGATACAGGGAAAAAAATATGAACATGGTTGTTTTGCAGACATTTCAAATAAAAAATGATGCTTTTTTTTTCTAATAAAATCAGAAAACTTTTATCAGGAAGAAATTAAAAGTTAACAGTTTTATCAATTTGGGTTATGATAACTCCCTTAATAGAAAGCCAAATGATTCACTTTCTACTTTAGAGGAAATCTACCCCAACAACCACGAAATTTGTACTTCCTATTTAAAAAATTCATTTAACTTTTAAAGATAAGTATGAAATATTAATGGCAGAGAAGGCAAAAGTAAAATGATCCTTACCAGAACATGACCTAACTTAATCTACCTTTGAAACAACTAAAAGCAACAGAGGAAGTTCAATCCTAGATTCATAATTTTATCAAATGTCCAACCAGTCAGGGTGGCCCTGACTGGTGTGGCTCAGCGGACTAAGTGGTAGACTGTGAACCAAAGGGCCACTGGTTCCATTCTTAATCAGGGCACATGTCTGGGTTGTGGGCCAGGTTCCCAGCAGGGGGTATGTGAGAGGCAACCACACATTGATGTTTCCCTCTCTCTCTTTCCCCTTCCCTTCCCCTTGCTCTAAAAATAAAATTAAAAAAAAAAAAACACACTAAATCATTTGACTGAAAATGGCCACAAAGTACTTACAATTTACTGTTCAGAAATCTATTCTGATTCTCATTTATTCTCTATTCTATTCTCATTTAATAACTAAAAATTGGCCCAAATGACCTTATGCCATATTTCAGGCATTTGCATAAGAAGCTAGATAGAATATACAGAATATAGACACAAAAACAATGATTACATATTAATTATACATAATAAAATGCCAAAGTTATTTTATAACAATGTTAACACTTAAAGTGTTATTCACAGAAACCTTGCAAATTGAAAGAAGTAAAAATTATCACATTAATCTGCTTTTTAAAATCCACCTACCATAACAAAATATATTAAGCCCCAGCCAGGTGGCTCAGTTGGTTGGAGGATAACCCATACAACAAAGGTCACAAGTTCAATTCCAGTCAGTGCACATACCTAGACTACGGGTTACAATCCCCAATTGGGGCACCTAAGGGAGGCAACTGATTGATGTTTCTCTTTCACATAGATGTTTCTCTGTCTCTCTCTCTCACTCTTACTCTCTCTCTAAAATCAATAAACATATCATTGGGTGAAGATTTTTAAAAATAAATATTTTAAAGTTTAAAGTTTCAAACATAACCAGCAATAGAAATGAATGAGAATATGAAAAAGAAAATACAGAAAACGAAACATTTGGAAATAAGGTAGTCAATTCAGTTTGAGCCACCTATGGGAGAAAATAATGAGATCATAATTCAAAAGATGAACTGAAAGCTCACAACTGAGTAGGGTATACTACAGATGCAATCTTCTGGAGAAATATATAAGCTATGAATAAACCCTACTGGAAGAGCTTAGGAGTAATTTCAGTAGAGTGTCATGGACAAAGTAAGACTGCCAACGACTAAGAAGTGAGTAAAAATTCAAATAGAGGCTACAGTACACATTTAAGAAGTGTGGAAAAGGAGAAAATGGGTCCACAGACTTGAAAAGTCACAATTAAAAGACAGCCACTTAAGATCCTAGATACTGCACCCTGGCTGGTGTAGCTCAGTGGATTGAGCGCGGGCTGCTAACCAAAGGGTCGCAGGTTTGATTCCCAGTCAGGGCATATGTCTGGGTTGCAGGCCAAGTCCCCAGTGGGGCCATATGAGAGGCAACCACACATTGATGTTTCTCTCTCTCTCTCTTTCTCCCTCCTTTCCCCTCTCTAAAAAACTAAATAAATAAAATCCTTAAAAAGAAAAACAAAAGATCCTAGATACCCAACTATTTTAAAAAGGCTGAAAAAAAGGGGGGCCAATAAAAAATGGCTGAGAGGGCTTGAAGTTATTGGACAGGGTCAAGGTGCTGAAAAACACAATTCAGGATGAAATCCACACAGTGAACAGGGGGTAATTCTAGGGGGAAGGGGATGTTTCTTTCCTTGAGACAGTGGTGAAAACACAACGTACACTGGTAGAAGTTATGTTCAGAGGTAGAGGCTGGAAATCTGGAGGACATTCACGCTTATTTAACGCTATGTGGGAAACAGACTCATCTGCTAGAAGTAAAAGAGGTGAGGGGTACAGTAGGTCTTCAGAAGTCAAATGTGCATGTAACACATTCACAGGTGTCTGGTCAGGTGCCTATCAAGCTACTCAATAAAGCCACTATACTTGCAGGGGTGTCCAACCTGCAGCCCTGTGGTTGTAGGCAGCCCAGGATGGCTATGAATGCAGCCCAAAAGAAAATCATAAATTTACTTAAAAAAACATCATGAGATTTTTTTTGAAATTACATGTCTCAATGTATTTAATGGGTGGCCCAATACAACTCTTCTTCTTCCAGTGTGGTCCAGAGACACCAAAAGGTTGGACAGCCCTGCTTTAAGGGATATAGGTGGAATACAGCATGCCTGTATTTGATTACTTTTATTCCCCAGTATCTATTAAACACTTTAGGAACATAAGAATCTTTAAGACATGGTTTCTGACCTGGAGAAACAGTTCAGATACTATTTTATACTTTTAAACGTAACCTTTTCCTAAAATGCAATATTAAGTTACCTTGTAATAGATTATAAATTGAAGTACTTCATTTTCTTCCAATCAGAGTAAAAGGAAACAATTTCAAGATGGCTATACCTTTTTTTTTTTTAACCTCACTCAAGGACATGCTTATTGATCTTAGAGAGAAGGGAAAAGGCAGGAAGAGAAGGGGAAAGAAACCTCAATGTGAGATATACGTGAGATATACCGATCAGCTGCTTCTCGCATGCACCTGGACCAGGCCTGAACCTGCAGCCTAGGCATGTGCCCTGACTGGAATCGAATGCATGACATTTCGGTCTATAGGACGATGCTCCAACCAACTGAGCCACAGCAGCCAGGGCATGGTTCATATTTTTAAATGATTTTTTTTTTTTTTTTTTTTTTTTTTTTTTTTTTGCTTTTGTGGTAAGAGTGGTAAATACTCACACACAACTTTAAGAAAATGAACTAGCCCTGGTTGAGTGGTTCAGTTGGTTGAAGAGTGGTTCCTGTACACCCAAAGGTAGAGTTCAAAGCCCAGTCAGGGCACATACTTAGATTGCAAGTTGGAAGCAACAGATCAGTATTTCTCTCTCTCTTTCCCTCTCTCTCCCACCTCCTCTTTCTCTCTCTTCCTCCCTCTAAAATCAGTAAATATATCCTTGGGTGAGGATTAAAAATAAATAAATAAAAACCTGAACTATTCCTGGTAACTTAAATATGTCATTTAACAAAATGAAATAAACAGCCTTATGACTATGCTATATTTAAATTATTATTTTTCTCAGGCAGTGTTTTTCAACACATGCACACACACAAAAATAAACTTACGTTACTTAGCTAATTTTACCTACTACTTGCTCAAAACAGTGATCATGTCTTAACTCTCTTCATTCATAGCACAGAACTTTGCACTTAGTAGACACTCAAATATATACTAGATAAAATAGTTTTCATACAAATATTTTATCATTGTTTTACCACCCATTGAAAACTTTTTCATTTATTTGTGGTCAGTTTGTGGTCCAACTATACAAAAATATTTAAAGTATGCTAAACAGATTAAAAATCAAGTATTTTTGAACCCAAAGCTATTTTTGTCTTTATAACTAAAATATATTGAAACACAACTAATATACCACAGATACCTGTTCCTTCTCCAGTAAAACTGATTATAAGTTAGCCAAAAACATGTTTTTGTTTTGTTTTGTTTTGAAACTATAAGGAAGTATAGCATCATAACCTGTAATTTTCATTGGTTCTCTCACTATATACCCTATTTAATCTCAAAAGAAACTGTAATAAATTACATATTTAAGCCCTCAGAAGTGTTCATTTAAATTATACATTAGAAGAAATGTCTCTAGAAAGTCAGGTTCAATTTTCAATATGTTATCACTCTATCTTACTTATTAACTATTTAAGCCTGTAGCATTATATATCTAAAGTCGTATAGTTTACCCAACCTACGAGACTCTTGTTGTATTATTAAACAGATAACACCATCAAAATATATACAAATGAAATTTTTAGGCCTTTATATAAATGTTTACTGTGCAGGAAACATTTTCTAAGCAAGTTATTTTTGCAAATGTGTCAAAGTTGGCCATTTTATTTTTCCAAAATTGTAAAATATCTTTTAATTTATGAGTAATATGCAACTAAGTAGGGGAATCTAAAGAATCTGAAGTTAATATAAATGTTTCAAGAAAGTCAAATGCTTTTTAAAATTTTCTAAACTGGAATAATTGGTTAGTCAAATACAGCCAAGTTTCACATTGTTTATCAAATCTTATTTTCTTGGTAAGCCATATGTAGCCAAATATAATTTATGCTAAGTGGCTACAAAATTTTAAAGTGGAGAGGTAGTGACTTATATCTGTTCTCTAACTATTTCAATATCTATCCAAAATAATTTTCTCATATTACACAAAGTGCTTCAGCATTAACAATCATGTAAAATAAAAAAGAATTTACCTGGCTGCCCTGCCAATCTTTTATTTTTCACCAGGAATTATACACTAAAATTCTATTTTTGTAATATAGCTCCTTACCTAAAGGAAAAAGTACAGCTCAAATGACCAAAGTACTACATTTCTCTTTATTATTCTTCCCTAAATCTCCACTTTTTTTAGGTGCAATGTTTTTGTTTAAAAAAAAAAGACAAAGCAGAAAAAAATGCAACATAAAAAGTGTATCTGTAAATCTAAACTTTAAAAGAAGAAATGTTTATCTCAGACAGTAAAAATGGATTGTGTGACTGACAGAGATGTCAGGGCTTTACTTCAGTTTGAAAAACCTAAATTCATATACTACGTGCACCTTAGTTTTATTACTCAGGATTTCTAAAGATCAAAAAAAGTATTCCCATAAATCATACTCATTTTAATAGCAATATATTCTACGTTCTTCACATTTCCAATTTTAAGTCAGGCCTATAACGTAAGATTTTTCAAATTAAATAGAAAGTTTATAGTCCCTAAATTCTACAATAAGGGAAAAAAGTCTTTCAGACTGAAAAACAAAAGACACAAAAAGGGAGAGGAGGAGGACTTAAAACACTGGTGGAGGATGATAAACAGATACTATTTCACAAGACTGATCACTTAGCAGGTGTCAAAGCACATTCTTAATCTTTCCCCCATGCTACCACAATATTTAATTGACTATAACCAAGTAAACTTTGGTCTCTAGCTACCTCGACATTCAAGTCAAAACAGATTTTGAAGGCTCCCAAATCTAATAAACCAGACTCCCCTCCGCCCCCCGACTACGGCCCAGCGTCTTCTACCATACCTGCCTCTCTACCTTACCTGCCCTACTACCTTCCCTCTCACTCACTCTCCCACAAGAAGAAAAAACTCAATTAGAGAAAATTTTTGGGTCAGGATAACAAAATACATTTAATGTAAAAAATATTGTCCTTGGTTTGTTTCATTTTGAAGCCTTTCTGTTGGAAAAATACAGCTTTCAAAAGTACTGATTTTGCATTAACTACTAAACATAAAGGACAGTCAGTCAGTTAAATGACTTACCTTTCCCAAACCAAATAGCACCCTAAAAATACAGTATTTTCAATGTTCATCCAGTTCTTTTAACTTCCACGTAGTAAGAGCAGAGGCTCTAAGACCCTCAGCATACAGGGCTGTGCCTCAAAATCGAGGCAATGTGTTGCCTTTGTGTAGCGACATGGCCCAAGTATCAACTAAGGAGAACACCTGAACTGCCAAATAGGTCAAGGTCTAATTTGATAAACACTTGGGTAAATAATATATATAACATACAACCTCCATCTCTATTCTACCTTGTCCTAACAGTGATTAAGACAAGGTTCAGCCCTGGCCAGGTAGCTCAGTTGATTAGTGCATCGTCCCAATGTTGTGGGTCCGATCCCCAGTCAGGGTACATACAAACATAAACTAATCAACCAGCGAATGTATAAATAAGTGGAACAACAAATAGCTGTTTTTCTCTCTTCCTCCCTCTCCCTCTCCCTCCATCTCTTGCTGTCTTTCTCCACCCACTTTCTCTCTCTCTAAAATCAATAAAAATAAAAATAATCCTAAAAAATGTTCTTAAAGATAAAGTCCAAAACAACAGCTATAACAAAGGTACAGATTCAGCACGCTAATATTAAGGTATTTCCCCCAAAACCACTCTTAATTATACCAAGCCAACCAAGAGAAGTGGGTTGTATTAAGTGCTCTGGCTACCCTAAGTTGGTCACATTAAGTGCTCTGGCTACCCTAAAAGACTCCACTGATTTAAAACTTCTACTCTGTATTTATGTTCTTATTCAATTCTAGGTGCTTAAAGGTACCAGGCAAGATACACTTTTTAAGCAGCTGGATCCAGAACCAGTAAGGACATTTACAGCAATTTCTTTAGGCTCCCATTTTATCATCGAGAAATGATTACCCATACCAAAGCATTCAGAAAGTTGTGTGGAGCAAGAGAGGCAACTTTTAAAAAGCAATACAATATATTGATAGATTCCTCCATTTTAACAAAATTCTAGTAAGTTGTCTGGAAGTAATTTCCAAGTTAAACATATCACAGTTAGAAGTCTCAACTTCAGACACTAGGAAATTAGGATAGCTACAAATTCTGAAATTTTACATGAACATTACTTTTGACAACAACAGTATAATCATATAGCAAGTCATTTTGTGTTGCTTCTTAATTGTTAAGAAGCAAGAATAACTCTAGAGGTATTTTAAATATGGAGAACTTCAAAGTTCCTTAGAACACCCTTAAATATAAATATTGCCATCTCCAAATGCAGATGTAAAGTTGTAGTGGAAATGACATTTTTTATGCCTTTGAATCACCATAACCACCAATAATGCAATTCTAACCTACTGTATTATCACCCTTAGTGAGCTGCTGAATTGACAACAGCACATTAAGAAAGTTAATTCCCCTTACCAGAATAAGCCCTGACTAGCGGGGCTCCATGGGTTGGGCAATGTCCCACAAACTAAAAGGTCACCTGTTCAATTCCAGGTCAAGGCACATGCCTGGGTTGTGGGCCAGATCCCCGGTTAGGGGTGCGCAAGAGGCAATGTATCGATTTATCCCTGGCACGTAGATGTTTCTCTCCCTTTCTTTTTCCCTCCCTTCCCCTCTCTCTAAATAAATAAATAAAATCTTTTTAAAAATAAATACTTTCTAAAAAGTGGCCAGAATAAGTCATTCTGACATTCAGATAGAAAATAACATGCAAACAAGTATTCCATTCAATGTATGGGAAACAGTATTTCAGCATTCTAAAATACATATTTGCCCCTTATCCCCTTCCATATATATACATATATACCTTCAGTGTTCATGTATCAATTAAAAACACAAGCTCAGTAAAAAAGTTCACTTGACAACTGTTGCTATTTTAATTTGCAAGGGGGCTTTCAACAGCTTGCAGTAAACAAATATTTACATGTCCTGCCATGCTAGCTACAGCAACCTACCTCTGTAATTTGCACCTTACTTTATGGCATCCCATGACAGAACAGCCAAAAAATTAAAACAGTATGATCTGAAGCTTCTTTTCAAGCATGTTTACAAGAAGAATTATCTCATAAAAACCATCCACTTTTATGTGACTCTAAAATTCCATGCCCAGAAGCCAATGACTGGTTTACAAGCAAGATAATGAGTAGTTCAATGGAAAAGGTATTATGACGATAAACTAAGACTGGCTCACCATGTTATGATCTGCTTGCCTAATATGTATGTTTAGCTACTGCAGTCAGCAATGTCCAAATATAAATTTGAAACATTTAATGGCTGGTTCTGTTCTAGATTTCAAGCTCGTCTTACCTTTTTAAAACATGGTTTTAATCTAAGAATTTTTTTTTTTAGAAAATATTGTCTCTGGAGTAGAAGGAAAAATTAACCAATTGTTGTCCAATTTTCCCATAATGACTGAAAAAATGAAATGTCCAAATCTCAACTATTTCAACATACCTCTACCTTAACACAATTAAAAACAAGGAAATTTCAAAAATAAAAGAAAAATAACCGTCAACAAGGTTAAACACTATATGCCATAAATAACAGCTCCCTACACTTTATGAATGCACCCACAAATATGCCAAGAAACGCCTTGTTGATTTACACGTAAAGAATTTTGTTTGGTTGATTATATTTCAATTACTGTCAAGTGGCATGAAGGTGTAAGGTAACAAATAGAAACTATAAAATTATTCTTTTAAAAAAGCTCAGTCATATTTTATTTACTTAAATACTGTTTAATCATGACCTATCAAAACCTTATCATGGCTCGTATAAAATTAGCACTGCGCTTGCAAACATAAGCAGAATCTAGACTTATCAAACATATGGTGAGGCTTGCCCAGCTTCTGAAAAATTAAATGAGAATGCAGGATTAAAATGTTTTAGTTGGGAACAAACAAAACCCAACGATCCTACTCTAAAGTTTTCATCAATAATTTGATCAAAAGGGGAATCTCTTAAAATTTTAAGGGCCCAGCAACTAAAATCTTCGACTCAGACTGGAGTGGTTTCTGTAGTAATTCTACTTCACAAGTTACAGATAACAAGCAAATACCCCTCCAAAAAAAAATTTTAAAGAATTCAGCTGATCTCCAAACTACTAGAAGGTACACACATAAGCATAAGCACAGACTGGTTTACCAACTTCCTTTCCCGACTCTGTACCAAAGAGACATTAAAGTTGACAACAGAATTAACCATAACATTTCCCTGTAAACTGAACGATAATATGAAAAACTCTACTGTGCTAACAGAAGCTCTTTATAATTAGAAGCAGCGAACTGACAGGTGGAAAATAAATTCTAACCAGGGCAGCAAGAGGTTGTGAAAACATGGTTCAAGGACTGAACGTGTTAGGACTACTTTGTAACAGGTCCAAGATAATTTACACACACACACACACACACACACACCCTTTAGAGCAATTACTCAAGCAGAAATAAGACTGGGAAACGGGGTTCACTGAACATACCATTTTAAAACAGACTTCTCCCTACCGACGGGAAAACAGACATTCTCATCCCAGGTCCTTCCACGAGTTCTCCCAGTGCGGCGAAGGAAAGGCGGCGGCCGCCACCACCACCGTAACGAGAGATGCCGGCAACAGCCCCGCCGCGCGGCCGCCACGCCTTCCTCGGGCCGCGACAGGGGACGCGAAGCGGCGGATCACATTTCTCCTCCCCAACAATCACACGCACTCACGTCCCAGGAGCTGACACCCTCCAAACCCGCCGCTCCGCGACGCCGGTGACTGGGCCACAAAGCCAGGGACGCAGCCATCGGCTGGGGCGCTCCAGTTGCGGGAGTGCCTGTGTTTGTGTTTGTTCCCCTTAATGAAAGACAAGAGGTATCCGTAGTGACGGCCTATGGCTGCGATGGGGGAAGAGGCACCCTGTGAGACTAAACAAAACTTCGGTTGCTGGGAAAAGCCGTTGCGCAACCTTGGCAAGGAGAGGCTCGGCCCAAGAGCGGCTTCCCGGAGGCTGCGCCACCGCGCGCAGGAACCACGCGCGGCCCCGCGTCCGGCGGCCTCCGGCCTGGGGGCTGCACCAGCCCCCAGGGAGAAGCCTGGACTCGCCCCCCGGCGGGGGCCACTGCAGAAGCACGCAACGCGAGGGCGCAGAGATGAGGCTACAGAACCAGCAACGAGTACACACCGCTCCGGGAGTGCCGGCCCGGCGGGGATCCAGATAAGGGGCGCCCTAGCCCCACCGCACTGGCCCCTTGAATGAGCTAGTGCCCCCACCCCTCGCCCTGCTCCCTTACCTTCCTAGAGGCCTGCGCTCTCCCCTCTTCGGGCAGCCGCAGCCCTGAGCATGTCCGGGGTGGGGTGCGGGGCAGTGCCGAGGACAGGGAGCCAGGCGCTTCAGCAGGCGGCACCACCCAGCCCGGGCTCAGCCCCTCTCCGCGGCCGCTGCCATCTTGTCCTGGCGGCTAAGAGGAAACGGCGAAACACCCTCCCCCGACTGCTGCTGCTGCTGCTGCTCTGGCTGCTGAGTTCCGGGCCCGTCTCCCTCATCTTCTTCCCGGGGATTTGGGGTGGGGACGGCTTGGCTGGGTTTGGCTGGGGCGAAGGGTGACGAGAGGCCAGCCGGCCACCCTCCGACTGCTGGGGCCTACGGGAGGCGCGGGGTGTGGGGCCTGCGGCAGTTGGAGCCCATTCCTGACGCCCCTGCCCAGAGAGGAAGGGAAGGAAGACCGCTGATAGCGACGAAGACCGCGGGACCCGCCGCTTGGTCTCCTCTGGCCTCCGCGCTGCCAGCAGTCGTCACTGAAGCAGCTGCCGCCAGCCGCCCCAGTCTCGGGGCCCCTCCTCCGCGCCCGCCGGCCTCAGCAGCCGCCTCCGCAGCGCCACCGCCTGCCTGGACGCACTGAGTCGAGCGGCCGCACTCCGCTCCGGCCGCGGCGCTTCGGTGAAGCCCCTCCCCGGGGCCCGCCCGCCTGCTCACTCACAGCCGCACCCTTGTAGCTCGGAGCCCGCCTGGCGGCGGGCGTGGATCCCACCCGGCGCTCCCTCTCACCACCCTTCCTGCAAAAGAAGCATGTGCCAGCGCCCCCTCTGCTGTTCCGAACCTTGCTTTCCCTAGGCCCACTCCGCCAAAAATACCTATTTTTAAAAAGATCCTAACCACCAAAGGATGATAATGCGAGAGCAGGGTTTTGGCAAGCCTTTCAAGATCCTGTAATCAGTTTCCCCTTTCACCCCTTTAGGATCTGTTTTGGGTTTTTTTTGGTGTTTTTCCTTTTAAGGTCTAAAAATAAGGAAAGGGGAAATGCTTAGTCAAGTGAACAATCCCAAGCTAACACAGGTCCTTCCCGCTCCCGCGTCTCAAAGACTCAGGATAATTATAAAGTCAGGTTAAAGAACAGGAGAAAGGCCCTCTTGGAAATTTTCCAAGAGCGTCTCGAGGATCCAAACACCTGAAAATGTGAAGGTAACCCGCCTCTGCGTGGATAATTCTGCATCGCGTTGTCAATTCCCCTACCAAGGATTAGTTACCTCCCTCCCGGAGACAGGGAAATCAACAGAACGGCACGTCTCAAACAACGTAATCATAGAACGATAGAATTTTCGAGATGAAAGAAAATATAGAGATCTTTGATCCAAACTGTTAAGTTAGGACAGGGGTTCAAAGAAGTTTATGTGACCTGCCCAAGGTTATACAGCAAAGCCCTGGTTTGTACTCCTTCCCTTTTCCTTAAGAGGTACTTTTCCTAAATACCTTTCATCCCGAGGTTTTTTGTTCTTTGTGGATTTTTTTTAATACCGTTTCCTTTTGTTCTGAATTAATGTTTAACTTTTGGGGATTGAACACCTTTCTCTGAGCAATGCAAACGCCCTTTGTTCCCCTCATAATCTTCTCCAGGAGGATTGAATCTACCACATACTTACTTATGCCCAGATATTTTCTATTGCAGTAACTGGGGTAGGGCAAAGGGAGTGGCGAATTGCTGCATATTTAATACCAAACATTTACTCTCTGCTGCTTTACGAACTGGGAATATTTTAGAAGGTGCCTTTAAAAGAGAAAAGCATGCAGTTGGAAAGTAGAAAGGCAGGCAGTTGGAAATAAAATTTTCAAGTAGCAGTTGTTTTCTTCAGGTTAAGGAGGATAACCAGCTGAAACGTCTTCCAAAATAGAAAAACAATGAGTGTCCCTCAGAGAGATAGCAGCATGTTAGCAGTTCCTTTTTACTTAGTATTATTTACTTTTGATTTTAAAACAATAGTGAAAAGAACTAAAAAAAAAAAAAAAAAAAAAGGATGAAAACATTCCTCAACAGGAGAAAGTTACAGTGATAGAAAATAAGTTAAACAGGAAAAATATTCCACTAGAACTTTAAATTTTCAGAATTTTTGCAAAGCACTTCTCTAGATCACCTCTAACTGAAGGCTTCCATTCCCCTGTTATGTGGCATTGCTATATCTAAGAAGAAGCTGAAAGTGGGAAAGTTTTTTTCCCCCTTTCCATCCCTGACGTTGGTATTTGAGACACATGAGACATGTAAATTCCAAGAAGGGTTTCTGTCGTCATTTTCTTAACCACTGCATTTCCAGTGCCTAATAGAGTGACTGATGTATAGTTGTCTTTAGTAAACGTTGCTAAGTAAGTAAACACTGTTAATTCAAATTGTCTTCTTTACCTATTGTCTCTCAACTTAATCTTTTTCTCCTACCTTTTTCCTCTTTAATCCATTCTGAACACCACCATCCAGGAAATTTTTCCAAGCTCCTGATTTAGCCATTTCATGAAGTTTGTAAAAAAAAAAAAAAAAAAAAGTTGATGTCTTCCCTCCCAGGAGCAGGCCTGAGTCTTTCCCATTCCCCTCTGCTTCCCCCCAGATACCTCACCTTTACCTTTATCCCAAGCTCCAAGTGACTTTCTTTGCCTCTGTAACTTTCTAAATAAACTTTCTCTTATATTTTGGAAAAAAAAAGTTTTTTCATAGTCTTAAGTTCTTTTTTTAAATGCAAGATGCAAAAGCCATGTAGAAAAAAAAAAGGCCATAGGGAGTAGAAATTTTGAGAGACTCACAGTTTTTATAGTCAGAGTGAGGATAAATCAAAGCAGATGAAGGTAGAGGGAGAAGCAAAGGTCAGACTGAGGTTTAGAAATTTATTCAACCAGCAAAGGAAACTGTCACAGGTGGGCACAGGTAATCAAGTTCTTGGTGTTCAGAACAAAGAATTGACCTGAACACTTGGAGTTTATAGCAGAGAACATGGGAGCACCAAGTCCAAGCAGAGATTGACCTCATGGGCTAGAGGGACTCTATTCTTATAGGGCAGATCCTCCCTGACTAGTTTTGGCGGGCTTTTACTGCATATATACAAGTAGTTGTATTACTTTAAAGCTACTGCGCATGTGGTCTCCCATGATTTTCCTCGATTGGCCACCAGAGAAGGGATCGCACAATGTTACTGAATGGACCCTCCCTTCTCCTGGGGTCCCCCTGTACTAGGTTCGCCTTGCCCGCCACCAGGGGATTATAGTTCTCCATGTCAGAGATTGGTGAAAAGGAAAGGAACTATTTATTCAAAAGTTATACAGACTTGCCCTGGCTGGTGTGGCTCAGTGGTTGAGCACCGGACTGTGAAACAAAAGGGTCGAAGGTTCAATTCCCAGTCAGGGCACATGCCTGGATTGCAGGCCAAGTCTCCAGTTGGGGGTGCGCTACAGACAACTACACCTTGATGTTTCTCTCCCTCTCTCTCTCTCCCCCTTCTCTCTCTAAAAAAAAATAAATAAATCTTTTTTTAAAAGTTATACAGACTTAAGAGTAATAACTTAATGTCTTCATTAAAATCCCAAAGTCCCTTAAAACACCTGCAAACAAATAGCCCTCCTTCCCCCCCACCTTTGCCCAGTCCAGGGTACCGTATCTCAGGAAAAGAAAAAGAAGTCCGTGGCTCAGGTAGTCCCAGGCTCTTCCCAGTAACCCGTGCTTGGCTGGCAGACTTTCCTCAGTTCCCAGCATCATCAGCTGTGTCACCAGGATCTTCAGTTCTTAATCCAAAACCACGTGGCACCTTCTCGTGGCCCACCAGCAAAAGTCCTTTCACCCCTTTCCTTCCCGCAGTGTCTCTCCTGCATTCGTCCAAACTGCTAAGAGAGAGCTCTGCATCACTGCCACATCTTGCTTTCCAGCTTCCTAAGCTGAGTGGAGAAGGGAGCTGTGCAGTTCTCCCCTGCTAAAGCCACAGGGTTCTTCTCTGCCAGAGCTGTGTGGTTCCTCTCTGCTAAATCAGCGTGATTCTTCTGTCATGGTTGCTGTGCCTGGGTTTAAATCCCAGCCTCAATCTTCCTATGGAACTCCTCCCACAATCAGCTACACTTGCTAGCATTCCCTGGGCTGCCATGATAAATCCGGGCAGACGTGGCCCTGTGGTATGGAGCCAATCATCTCCAAGCTCTTACACAGGCTCTGTAACCAGAGAGAGTTGCCTCCCAGTTACATCCTGGGTGGAAGTCACTCCCATCCCCCCCTCAAAGCATGGCTGCAGCCATTTAACATATCCATGAGACCAGTTAAAGATTATAGATATGTTAAATGACCATTCCTGAGGTTATTTGCAGAACTGTTGCTATGCAAAACAATTCTCAATGGCCCTGCTCCATGTGTCCCATCCCCCAGTTCAGATTTGTGGGGGTGAGGATATCCCATATTTTTAATATTTCCTGGACACCCTGAGTTCTGCACCCCATTACAAATCCTTCTTTGGGGGCCCCCTGGCTGCCTGCTTTTACAGAGCTAGTGAAAGGTTTCGGAGGGGCACAATATGACCAAGGAAGCCATTGGCTTTGAGTGAGGGAACTGAAAGGATAAAGTTGGCCCTATTTGCTATTGTGGCACCATTTGCCTAGCAGGCCTATGACCTTGTTAAAGGTGACTGCCATAAACTCTTCTGAGTTTATGTCCCCAGGACTGGAAATTACTGGAAAGCAAGAAAACAACTAACTGCCCCCTACAGCCACAGGTGGAAGATCCATTGAAACAAATTGCAGCCTGGTGTTACAACACCCCAACAGCCCAGAGGCCACAAAACAGAAACCCCCACTCTTTTTAAATCCAATTATAATCCAATGAAAGTTCAAAGCCCTGACCCCTCAATGCTGGTATATCTCTCCATACCATGCCCCTCTCCTTTCTTAGAGAATGAACAAAAACTTTATTCACTACACTTTCTTGTCTTTGTAAATTTTTTCACAGCCTGCAACACTGGCCACCCTAACAGGCACCATCTATTTTTCATTTATTTGTATTTTTAAAATTTTCCTTACAGTCCAGGAAGCTCAGAGAGTCCCAAAGAAGTTGAACCCAAGGAGGAGCACACCAAGACATATCATAATTAAGTTACCCAAGATTAAAAATCAGGAGAAAATCTTAAAAGCAGCAAGAGAAAAGGGGACAGTTACCTACAAAGGAGTGCCCATAAGGCTATAAGCTGACTTCTCAAAAGAAACCTTGCAGGCAAGAAGGGGCTGGGAAGAACTATTGAAAGTCATGAAAAGCAAGGACCTACATCCAAGATTGGTCTGTGCAGCAAAGCTGGCATTTAGAATGGGAGGGCAGATAAAGTGCTTCCTAGATAACGTCAAGTTAAAGGAGTTTGTCATCACCAAGCCCTTATTATATGAAATGTTAAAGGGACTTATCTAAGAAAAAGAAGAAGATCAAAACTATGGACAGTAAAATGAAAACAAACTCACAACTATCAACAATTGAACCTAAAAAAATGAAAACAAACTAAGCAAATAAGTAGAACAGGAACAGAATCACAGAAATGGAGATTACAGGGAAGGAGACCAGCAGGGAGGGAGGGGGAAGAATGGGGGGAAAGGGTACAGGGAATAAGAAGCATAATGGGTAGGCACAAACTAGACAGGGGGAGGTTAAGAATAGTATAGGAAATGGAGAATCAAAGAACTTACATGTACAACCCATAGACATGACCTAAGGTGGTGGTGGGGGGGAATGCTGGAGGGAGAGGGGTGCAGGGTGGATGGGGGATAAAGGGGAGGAAAAATGGGACAACTGTAAAACCATAATAAATAAAATATACTTTTTAAAAAAGAAAGTTTATGAAGATTATAACATGCTGGCTTTTCCAAATTCATCATCTTAAGAAGGAATCTAGCAATCACTACTCAGTTTCTTACAGTTTTTCTAAAGCCCTCAGTTAAGTCTCTAATTTCTCCAAGACAGTGAAGACAATGTCAATGTAAGAAACGTCCAAACCTGTAAGAATTTTTATGCATTTATTTAAGCCAAACCAATGCCAATTGCCGAGAAGCAAAATCTCAACAAAGTGGGAAAAATGGCAGTTTTGCACCTTATTTTTTACATTAGAATCAAAAGATATAAGAGGTCTACATGAAATCCATTGGCAATAGATTAGGGAGCCAGGAGAAAGCAGAGCTAAGAAATCTCTGGGATTGGATAAAAAGTAAAACAGAAACATACTTCTTTTACATTGGCGGAGACAGGATAGTTAACAGATAACAATTAACAGAATAACAATATAATGAGGGGCTCTGTGTCTCCTGCTGTGATGGGAGATTGTCCCTGAAGGGTCTGGAAGAAGGAAATGACCCTGACATTCCAAAAGTATGTTATGGTAGATGCAAAAAGACAGTGACAGGCTCAGTTAAGGTAAAGACTGACCTTTGTCAAGGAAGAGACTAGCCAAGGACATGACTACCCGCCATGACTCACTTTTAGATGGGAGGTTTTAATCTGAGGCCGTTGTACGTGGTCACTTTTGGTCTCTGAGTTTGCAGCGCCAGCCCTGCAAGCTCCCCTGAGCTTGTCAGGTTTAGTGTGTGGCCCCTTTTTTTGTCCGCAACACCCACACACCCACTCATCTGACACCCAAATAATGTTGCCATGATTGGAGATGCTTAAAATTCTTGGCACATTATTTCCATAGGTTTTGCCAAAATGTAAGCCTCTCCTCCAGGTTGGATTGCGTTGTTGCCCACAGACATCAGCTCACGGACTGAAACAGCCTGCCTGCGCCCCCAGCATTTAGGTTGTCCTTTGTTTCTGGAATTTCTGGAGTTTAATTCTCAGAAGTGAAATGGACTTAACATTTCCATAATGCAATATAACAAACTCTCATAGTTTTTATATGAGAAAAAATAAACTTAAGGAAACGCAAAGCAGGCAAATAAAATAAGCACCCATCTTGGGATATTTCTGTGCTCACCCAGTCACACTGTTTCACCTACTAAAAAAATGTCCCTATTTCTTAGTCTGGCTGTGAAGGCACATTACAGTTAGAGTTCATAAAACCTTTTTAATCATTTTTTCCTATACACCCTATTAACCCATTAAAAATGCGTTTTTCCTCTTTCCCCAGTGACAACCTTTATTTCTCCATGCAAATACCATTTATTTCATCAACATTGCCCTCCCTCACTGAAATCCCAACCATCCTTCAAAGTCCAAAAAGCTTTGATTTAACATATGATCCCTAAGTGATATTCATGCACCCCGCAAATATTTTTTAGGCCTTACCAAATTCCAGAAACTTCTCTGAATGTTTTCATTTAATAACTCAAGGATAACTATTACAATCCTCATTTTAGAGGTGAGGGGATTGAAGCACAGAGAGATTAAGAACCTTGTCCAAGTTACACAGTAAATGATGAAGCTGGATTTATAAGCAAACTGTGCAACCTTAAGTATCTACCTCTAAAGCAAAGATTTTTACTAAATGCATTCTTGAAAATGTTTTTATAAAACAAGTAGTCACAAAGGAGATTATAATTCCCTTTGGAAAGAATTCAAATTGAAGATTATTTTCCTGACAGGTGTCAACATCAGATCATGAGTATGACAAATATTAAGCTCTAGGAGGAAAGTAGAATTTTATAATTCTCAAATTCATCAGGAGAACAGAGGTTCGGATAAGTGAGCACAGAGGATCAGACCAGTTTCATTCTTTACCCATAACCATACAGGTCTATTCATCCTACTTTAGTCATCCCACCCGATTCATTAAAATGACTGTATTCCCAAAACAAGAACTCCCCAAATTCCTCCTTTTCTTCCTTTACACCTGAACTAGGGAAACAGTCAAGTTCTTCCATATTCAGTATTGACTGCCTGCCTCCAGGTAGTAAATTACCCATCCCTTCTTTCCAAGCTCATGAGTCATAGTGGGGTGTATAGAGAAGTATGCAAGGATCAACCAGAAGAATCTGTGCTCACCAACAAAAGTGGGGTGTTCAGTCATGCCTAGGCAGTTAACAACTGCAACAAAATACAACTACTACAAAAACTCTGCCTGTTACAAAAACCCTAGATTCCTCTGGGTTAGTGACATTTCAGGCATTTAAGAAAAAGTTCTCTGTCTTCATGCGACATCACAACCTACTCTGCAAATGTGTCAATCAGGCTCTCCTAAAGGACAAAAGGTAGGGAAATGCTCCAAGGGTCCTAGTGTGAGTGAGGCAGGGGAACAACCTGAGGATAGCTGCTTTGGAGACTTTCAGAACAGACAACAGAGTGGGCCTAGATAAAGTTGTGAGGTTTGAATTAGTACTCTCCTGTGGACAAACAAAAGGGGCTCTATAATAAACTTTTTTTATTGATTGATTTTAGAGAGGGAGAGAGAAAATAAGGGAGAGACAGAGACAAAAGTATCAATTTATTGTTCCACTTATTGATGCATTCATTGGTTGATTCTTGTATGTGCCCTGACCAGGGATGGAACCCACAACCCTGGGGTTTTTTGGATGGTGCTCTAACCAACTGAACTACCTTGCCAAGGCAAGGGACTCTATAAGAAATCTAACCAAAGTAAGCTAACAGGGTGATCTGATGGTAAATTCCTAAACTTGGCAGGTAATGGGGGGCATTCACACCTCAGGACTATAACTTCCCTCATAAAAGATTATCTTTGTGCTAAGCAGACCTTGTCCTTTTTTTTTTTTTTTTTTTTTGCATCTAGGTTAACTCGCCTTTGAAATGCCACCCTCAAGAGGACATATAATCTTGTTAACTGCCCTATAATCCAATCACACAGATTTCCCTGCCTGGCTTCTCCCGCATTTATGTAATCTTCCTTAATTCCAAATGTATAAAAGAAACTGCAAACTATCATCTGGAAAGAATTTTTCTCAGTACATTGAAACCTCATTTCCAGGAATGTTCTCTGTTTGGCTCAAATGAACTCTAAAAAAACTCTTATAAAAATTTTCTACAGGTTTTGACATTATTTCTTTGAAAGATTTTATTTATTTATTTTTAGAGAGCGGGAGAAAGAGAGGGAGAGACACATTGATGTGAGAGAGAAGCATTGATCAGTTGCTTCTGGTGTGCACTCCATCTGGGGATGGAAGCAGCAGCCCAGGCATGTGCCCTGACCTGGAATTAAACCCTCAACCTTTTGCTTTGTGGGGCAACACCCAACCAATTGAGCCACACCAGTCAAGGCTGCACAGTTTTATGTGGACATTCCTTTCTTCCTTAGTGCTGTATTTGTGATTCCTATGTATTTGTGATGCCCCTTATATTACATTCCCCCTACATACCTAGTCTTCTCCTTCCTCTCTTCAATGACACTCCCTTAAAACTGCTTCAGATTAGGCTCCGGCTACCAAAGGTGCCCCACCCTGTGACCCTCCAATTCCCACCTAGCATCCAGAGATCCTTAACATCAAAATTACATCTTTCCTTGATCAAAATACCCATTCCCCAAGAAATTTCAAGTTTAATCTTAGGGAAATATGCTATTTAAAACATTCTTTAAAATTTCATGTTTCAAAATAGCCAAAGCAGCCAATAGCCCAAAGTCTTTGTTGAAATTAGAAAAGGCACTTCTCTTGATGCTTTGCTTCCATCTGTCAGAAAATTGTCTTAATATATTAGTTTTGTTAATGGAACACACTTTTCTGCCATATGTCTGAAAAGTGTCAGAATAAACATACAAATCAGTGGTTTCCACCGTGACTCCTGCATGGTCCCGGCAACAGCCCTGTTGATTTCAGCCTTCTATTTTTGTCCTTTGACACTCCTAAGAAGTAGTAGAAGGAGACTGAACAAGGAGGAATCAGCAGACTCCATTATCTATGCGACTTTGGGCACATTTCATACCTCCCTAAGAGTTTTTCCCCATCTTTGAATTTGATATAATAATGCCTACATTGCAAAGAAGCTGAGGATTAAGTGAGAGAGTTTATGCAAATTCAATATATGGTAAACTCAATGTAAAGGTTAGGTGAATCTAAATGTTTAAGAATGTTGCCCTGACTGGTGTAGCTCAGTGGACTGAGCCCTGGCTGCAAACAAAAGGGTCTCCTGTTCCATTCCCAGTCAGGGCGCATGCCTGGGTTGCGGGTCAGATCTCCAGTGGCGGTCACATGAGAGGAAACCACACATTGATGTTTCTTTCCCTCTCATTCTCCCTCCCTTCCCCTCTCTCTAAAAATAAATAAGTAAAATCTTTAAAAAAAAAAAAAGAATGTCTAATTAGTAAAATTTCAGGCTAGCTGGAGAAGATGTTTAGGGTCGCATTGCTCAGTTTATGTCCCCTTTGAGATCAACCACCGGAGGCAGGGAGAGAAGGGGAAGACTTAAGCTACAAAAGGAAGCACTTGTCTTTCCTCAAAATTTCCCCTCTGTTTGCCTTCGTCTTCTCTTTTTAGACTGAAAGGAGGAATTAGTCACTCTCATGCTTAACCCTTTCTTCTTCCCTTTTACCACATTCAGTTTCATGTCTGGACCATCCTTTTTAGTTGTTTACTCTACATTGAAAGGGGCAGTTTTCCTTGAGGGAAGAAAATTGTCTTGCCCCAAGTGCAAAAAAATTCTGTAGTCTATCCTAGCAGTATCCTCAGTGAGAAAACAGAAAATCCCAACTGTCTGAATTTCTCTCAGTTAATAATAAAATATCAACTGGAATTTATGCTCACACCTAGTTCACATTTCTCTTATCCCCAACTAACCCCCAAAATGCTTAAATTGCCTTAAACAAATATGAGTATAGTTATTTATGTCACCTACTCACTATCTACACATATGTCTAAATTACTAGTAGCACAATGATTGTGGAAGTCATTAGATATGCAGGAGATTAATGTTGTGGTGCATCTTCTTCATTCCTTAAAACACTGATTCCAATTAAAGTCTTTTCAGTCTTCATAGTTTGTTTGTTTGTTTTTAATAGCAGAGGCAACTGTTCATGTCTTTGAAATAAAAAATGGAGGAAACTTATTCCTGAAATTGCTATTGGGATTAACACAGTGATAGGGTAAAACATGATTGCAGAAAGAAGGAAAAGGGAAAAAGAGGGCTGTCGTTTAAAGGCCTATAAGATTCTAGGGGAAGCAATCAAATATGAAAGCAAAAATACAAATGATGTAGTTCCCTATACAGAGTATAGTTTGTTTGGAACTGCCCTGCCTGGTTTCAGGAGCTGTAACCCCTCATGGCTAAGACTGAGTGAGTGACCTTGGGACTAAAAGCCACTAAGAAGATAAAACTTATCTCCCTGGCAGGGGCACAGCCTCTGCTCCTTTTACTTTGCTCTGCCTGGCACCCAATGCTTGATTGGTTAGCCATTGATGGATAAGATTCTTCAAGGGAGGGATGACCTAAGACAGGCACGATCATGAGGAGCCCCAAGGGAAGGACTTGAGGGGCTATAGAAAAAGGGGGTGATGGACCCTCACCCCTCAGCTTTGACATAGCCTGAGTCCTCGTTCTGTCTGCCAGAAGTCTCCTAATCTCTTGGCTGCCTGACTTAAGCCTGAAACAATGCTGAAGGTAGGTGTGGCCCTGTGCTGGAAAGGGTGGGTTCCCTAGAACAATCAGGCCTAAGAAAGAATTCATAAAATCCTATGAAACCTACTTTGCTAATACCCTCCAGGAGAAGGGTCCAAGCAGGAAGTGAGTTTGTTCCCTAAAGTTTTATGGCCCCTGACTCAAAATAGGCCCTCAGAGTTCTTTGAATGTTATCTATTGTTTAATCATTTCTGCCAGACAAGGGTTGATGAGCTTTACGTATACACCCTGTAATCCTATGCAAATTGAATCCAGTAAAAGCTTGTTCAGGCAAGGGTCAGGGCACTGTCCTCTTGAGAGGTAGGCACTCCAGGCTTGCTCTCCCCTTGAGAGAGAAGCCACACTGTCCCTTTTTCTCCACAGGACTCAGTAGTCCATGCGAATTTGTCTCATATCTCATTCATAATGCCTCGGACACTGAGGGCCCGAACCACGTCAATGGTTAGTTCACATTGCAGTAAAATTAAATAAAATATGCAGTAAATTCTAAACAAGCATTGTTCTTAAATCAGCATACTAGAATTGCAATGTAAAGGTCATTTTTGATCTGCAATCAGACCACAGAATTTCATTCAAAATAAAGAAGACAATTGACTCATTCTTTGCATGACAAGCAGTAGAATATTTCAAAACTGCATAAAGGAAAACCTCCTTTGTTTACATATAGTTTATTTTATTTAAAATATAAATTATTTAATGAAGTAAAATAATGGTATGTTAATGTAGTTCTTATATAATTGATATAATAGTTAATCATATATCATACTTGAGCCATCTAGATTCAGGAAAAAAAAAGATTCAGTTGCTTGACAGCACTGCACTAAGTTTTGAGGTTAAAGATATACTTATTTAAATAACTGAAAAACAAAAATAATTTTTTCATAAAAATCCACAAAATATTAAAAATACTCATAATTATCCTTAAGTTTATAAATGTATTAGTTCTTGCTCCAAAAACATTTAAAATAAAAATTAAAAAACCCACGGTTTCATCCTTATAATAGCAATATACTTCTATTATTGAAAAAAAAGAGAGTAGATAAATCATGGAATTCTATAATATCATTGGAATAAACAGAATCTAGAGTACATATTTATAAGTATATTATCTTGTATGTCTGTGGCATTATCTTCAACCAATTTAGAGAATCCTGTTAATACCTTATGCTCAAGAGTGTTATGAGTTGGGATCACCAATTAAAGAACATGCAGGCATTTGAAATCTTCCCAGCCAGAGCTGGTGTTAACTGCAGCATTAGATCATCTTTTGCCTACACTGCTGTTCCTTAAAGTTTCTGCCTTGTTTTCCTCATCTGTAAAATAAGGAAAACACAATGAAATATATCCCATAAGTTTGTTCCGAGGATTAACGAGTTAATGGCTATAAAGCACTTGGGCCAGTTCCTGGCACAGAAAATGAATTAACAAATGTTGAATTAATAAATCATCATCACCATCATCAACCTTGTTTTTTCTGTTCTTGCCCGCTATAGTTCATTCTCCACATAGCATCCAGAAGGATTATACAAACATATAACCCAACTTATGCATCCTTCCATTCAACAAATATTAATTGATTTCTGTGTTAATTTTTTAATATGTCCACAAATTCTTGGAAGCTTCTCCCTTCAAGAAGTGGACTGTAGTTTCCCCATTTGAGTGTGGGCTGAACTTAGCGACTTGTCTGTAACACATAGAAAGGAGCAGAAATAACAGTGTGCAACTTCAAACACTAGGTCATAAGAAGGTCCTGGGGCTTCTGCCTTGATCAGTCTGTCTCACTCATCACTTTCCAGGTTCTAGGTTGATAGCAGCCCAACAGAGATATTAAGGAACTGAGGCCTCTGGCAGCAGCCATATGGAAAAGCTTGGAAGCATACCCTCCAGCTTTACTCAAGCTTTCAGATGACTGAAGCCCTGGCCAACACTGAAACACCTTAAAGACCCTGAGCCACAACGACCCAGCTTAGCCCATCCTCAATTCCTGATCCATTAACGCTGTGAGATAATAAATCCTTGCTGTTTTTAACCTCTAAGCTTTGGGTAATATGTTCCATGGATAACAAATTAAATCACCCACTATGTGCTACCAGGGGTATCCAACCCGCAGCCCAGGGGTGGCTATGAGTGAGGCCCAACACAAAACCATAAATTTACTTAAAACCTTTTTTTTTTGCTCATCAGTTTTTGTTAGTGTTTGTGTATTTAATGTGTGGTGCAAGACAGCTCTTCTTCCTCCACTGTGACCCAGAGACACCAAGTGGTTGGGCACTGGGGATACAATGGTGTATAGCACAGTCAAATCCACATCCTCATATCCTATTTACATTCTAGTGGGGCTAACAGCATATAAACAAGAAGATTTTAAATTCTAGTAGCAATATTCTGAAGAAAAATTAATGCAAAAGAGAGATATAGAGCATCCCCAGAGATTGGAGAACGGACATGATGTGTAGGTACAAGTTAAGTATTTTTATATTTTTTTAAAGATTGTATTTACTTATTTATTTCGAGGAGAAGGGAGGGAGAAAGAGAGGGAAAGAAACATCAATGATGTCAGAGAGAAACATCAATCAGTTGCCTCTCACATGCCCCTAACCGAGAATCGAACCAGCAACCTTTTGGTTCACAGGCTGGTGCTCAACCCACTGAGCAACACCAGCCAGTGTAGGGGTGAAGCATTTTTAGATAGGCTGAATGAGGAGATGGCTTTAAGCAGAGACCTGAATGATGTGAAGGAGGGAGCCACATCATTATGTAGAGAAATAGTGTTTTTGTTTTTTTTTTTTTTTTTCCGGGCTGATCAAATAAGAAACATGAAGACCTAAGAGCAGAAAAGAGCTTGACATAATCCAAGAACAGCCAGAAGGCCATTGTAGGCAGGGTGGAGGAATCAGGGAGAGAGCAGTGTGAGGTAAGGCCAGTGAGTAGCCAGGGAGACCGTGTAGTTTCCCTGCCTGAATCAGCCCAAAGCCAACCATCAAAAAGGGAGTAACATCATGCTCCTTCCCATGGGCCACAAGGCCATAAGGCCTGCCTCTCTAACCTCATCCCCTACTAGATACCTCTCAATTACTGCACCCTGGCCTTTGTGGGAGGACACCCAACCAACTGAGCCACATGGTCAGGGCTAGAATACAATTTTGAGCTAGATCTATACAATTATTTTTAGTATAGTTGTGATACAAATGATGATAAGCAACTATTAAGTATTTAAAAGACTATACTAATGTGTAACTCACCTT
Organism: Glossophaga mutica; assembly: GCA_039655065.1. NCBI lineage: Eukaryota > Metazoa > Chordata > Mammalia > Chiroptera > Phyllostomidae > Glossophaga > Glossophaga mutica. The sequence goes on from CM077308.1 coordinate 23,506,195, forward strand.
AACACCATTTCAGAAAATACCATTCTTCAATTAAAAATATGGCTGTTTAGGACTGCCGGCCAAGATGGAGGCGTAGGTGGACAGAATGTGCCCCCTGGGCAATCAAAATTAAGGACAAAACAATATGGAAACAAGAAAACAACTAGAACTGATAGAAAATTGGACTGTACAAAAGTCCAACAACCATTCATCCAGACCGGTAAGAGGGGCAGAGTCGCAGCAGGAAAAAGTGTAGGTTGGCGGATCCAAGGCGTACAGGCGGCAGCTAGTGGATCCCGGGTACCAGGTGGTGGCAGGCAGGCCCAGTGGGGCCCCGCAGAGTGGCTGGCTGACCAGGTGGTCTCACATTTGTGCACAGACAATCCAGGCAAGAACTGAAAGCAGGACAGACCTCTCAACCCAGGGCCACAGCACCAGGAAATAAAACCTAAAAACACTGATTGAAAACACTTGTGGGGGTTGAGGTGTTAGGGGGAACTCCCAGCCTCACAGAAGAGTTCGTTGGAGAGACCCACAGGGTCCTGGAACGTACACAAGCCCACCCACATGGAAATCAGCACCAGAAGGGCCCAATTTGCTTGGGGGAAGCAGCGGAGGGGACTGGAATCCGAGAGAGCGTGGAGCAAGAGCCATTGTTCCCTCTCGGACCCCGCCCGCAGATACACTGTCCCTACACAGCAACTGGGCTGCCCTGCCCTGGGGAACACCTAAGGCTCTGCCCCTTACTATGAAACAGCCACAACGAGACCAAAAAAACAAAACAAAAAAACACCCCACAAAACCCCAAAAATGGCTCAAATGAGAGAAGAGATCAAAGTCCCAGAGCCAATTCCTCTAAGCAACCAAGAGTTAGCCAACCTATCAGATGCACAGTTCAAAGCACTGGCGATTAAGAAACTCACAGAATTGGTTGATTTTGCTCACAAATTAGATCAACAAATGAAGGCTACACTAAGTGAAATGAAGAAAAATGCACAGGGAATCAATAGTGATGGGAGGAAAACTGGGACTCAAATCAATGGAGTGGACCAGAAGGAAGAAACAAACAACCAAACAGAAAACAAGGAAGAAACAAGAATTCAAAAAAATGAGGAGAGGCTTAGGAACCTCCAGGACATCTTTAAACGTCCCAACATCCAAATTATACGGGTACCAGAAGGGGAGGAGGAAGAGCAACAGATGGAAAACTTATTTGAACAAATAATAAAGGAGCACTTCCCCAATCTGGCAAAGGAAATAGACTTCCAGGAAGTCCAGGAAGCTCAGAGAGTCCCAAAGAAGTGGGACCCAAGAAGGAACACACCAAGGCACATCATAATTACATTACCCAAGATTAAAATGAAGGAGAGAATTCTAGAAGCAACAAGGGATAAGGGGACAGTCACCTACAAAGGAGTTCCCATCAGACTGTCAGCTGATTTCTCAAAAGAGACCTGCCAGGCAAGAAAGGGCTGGAAAGAAGTATTCCAAGTCTTGAAAGGCAAGGACCTACATCCAAGATTGCTCTATCCAGAGAAGCTGTTATTTAGAATGGAAGGGAAGATAAAGCACTTCTCAGATAAGGTCAAGTTCAAGGAGTTCATCATCACCAAGCCCTTACTATATGAAATGTTAAAGGGACTTATCTAAGAAAAAGAAGATAAAAAATACGACAGTAAAAAGACAGCAAACTCACAGCTATTAACAACCACACCTAAAACAAAAGGAAACTAGCAAACAACTAGAACAGGAACAGAAACACAGAAATGGAGATCGCATGGAGGGTTAGCAACAGGGGAGTGGGAGGAGGAGAGAGGGGGAAAAGGTAGAGAGAACAAGTAGCATAGACGGTGGGTAGAAAATAGGGGGAGGGCAAGAATAGTGTGGGAAATGTAGAAGCTAAAGAACTTATGACACATGGACATGAACTAAAGGTGGGAAATGTGGGTGGGAGGGGGTGTGCAGGGTGGAGGGGAATAATGGGGGAATGGGACAACTGTAATAGCATAATCAATAAAATATATTTAAAAAATCCTATTCCCATGTGATATATGAGACAACTGCTTCATGACGTTGTCTAAGGCTGAGTGAGTGACCTTGGAACCATAAGCCACTAAGGAGACAAAGCTTATCTTCCTTGCAGGGGAGTCGCCTCTGCTCCTTTCACTTCACCCCACCTGGCCCCCAGTGCTTGATTGGTTAGCCAATGACAGGTAAGATTCCTCAAGGGAGGGATGACCTAAGACAGGCACGATCATGGGGGCTTCCAGGGAAGGACTTGGGGGCTATAGAAAAAGGGGGTGATGGGACCTTGCCCCTTGGCTTTGATGTAGCCTAAGTTCTCGTTCTGTCTGCAAGATGTCTCCTAATCTCTTGGCTGCCTTACTTCCCCTGCCTGACTTAAGCCTGAAACAATGCTGAAGGTGGGTGTGGCCCTGTGCTGGAAAGGGTGGGTTCCCTAGGACAATCAGGCCTAAGAAAGAATACATAAAATCCTATGAAACCTACTTTGCTAATACCCTCCATGAGAAGGGTCCAAGCAGGAAGTGAGTTTGTTCCCTAAAGTTTTATGGCCCCTGACTCAAAATAGGCCCTCAGAGTTCTTTGAATGTTATCTATTGTTTAATCATTTCTGCCAGACAAGGGTTGATGAGCTTTACGTATACACCCTGTAATCCTATGCAAATTGAATCCAGTAAAAGCTTGTTCAGGCAAGGGTCAGGGCACTCTCTTGAGAGGGTGGCCAGGCACTCCAGGCTTGCTCTCCCCTTGAGAGAGAAGCACACTGTCCCTTTTCCTCCACAGGACTCAGTAGTCCATGCAAATTTGTCTCATATCTCATTCATAATGCCTTGGACACTGAGGGCCAGTGTCCATGTCAAAAAATAACCAGAACTTCCAGAAAATCAAACTGTATGGAAATCCAACAACCAAGAAGTTAAAGAAGAAACACTTGTTCAGGTAGCAGAGGGTACCAGGTGGAGGGGGACAATGGAGAGAAAAAAGAATGGGGCAACTGTAATAGCATAATCAATAAAATATACTTTAAAATGAAATAAAATCTTCTATTACATTACTTACACACACTCAGTCCACAGTCAAAGGCATCTATGTGTATACACACATACAGCCTGTTTGATCCCATGTCACAACAGTCCTTAGCTAGAGTTGACATCATTCCAGATTATGTGAGCACCATTCTAAGCAAATTAGGAAATGTTGTTTTTCCTGTATTTGCAAAACAAACCCAACATTTTAAAAATACAGCCTAACATTGTTCCAACTGTTGAAATGAGGAAACAGATGACAAGCTTAAGGAAGTCCTACACTAGATATTTATAAATTCCAAAGATATCACAGTTGTTGCACTCCTCTTTAAAAGAAGCCTTTTCTAAAGAATTATGACTAATTAGGTGTGAGTGCATGAGCATATGCAGGAAATTGTATAAAAATCCTACAAATCAGGGAACAATCCAGAAAAATCTCTTGGAGGTTATGTCCCTTTGCAAGGAGATAAGCATCTTTTTAAAGAGGAGTGTTTTTTAAAGAGTTCTCCAAAATTGGCGTCATAAGAAGATGGCACCATTCAATAGGTAATGTTTTTGCTATTCCTTTTTTGTCAAAATGAAAAATACTTTGAAAAGCAAATAAAATTAATTTGTAAACACTGAGTGTAGAATGGTTAAATTTTTTAAAATCTGGAGTCACAGGATCAAAAATAAACAAGCTCCTTAGTATTACCTAATGTGCTACAACAAAAATTTGCTTTAAGACTTTGTAGATCACAACTGCTGTGATGCCAACAGCAGTATCTATAGTTCAGTAGGGCTTAACTTCTTAATAAATGTTGTAGACTAGTACTCTATTTGCTGCTGAAATACTGGACTGTAGTACAGCTGTGCATCTGTCTCTGGGAATTATGTTACACAAGGCTCAACTTTGCTTATGTTTCTCTTTGTTCCTGTGCTGTTAAGAATGTCATTCAGGAAGAAAGATAAATTACTGAAAGTGACAAAGTATTCAGTAGAAAAGAAGTTTGCTCACATAGTGGATAAATACTAAATGGATTATTTTATTTCATAGGATCAGCAGTGTAAAAATTTTAATATGCCCTTACAGATTGATTCACTGTATTGTAAAGGAAAATATCATATTAAATAAGGAAATTTCAACTAGTAATCCTCACTTGAGATGTATACAATTCCTTCTTTCCCTTATAGTACATACATTCATAATAAGAAATTTAAAATTTAGTATAGAAAGATTCCAACCCACTTTGAACATGAATTTTTAAAACTTAGGGACTCATATGTAAAAGGTTAACTTCCTTTTATGAATATGCAGCTTCTACAAATCATTAAGAAAAAGACCAACTTAATTTTTTTTAAAAAGAAGCTGAAGAAGACAACAAAGTATCCTACAGGACTGACTGGGGTGGCTCAGTGGATTGAACATCGTTCTGCAAACAGGAAAAGCACCAGTTCGATACCCAGTCAGGGCACACAGCCTCCAAGCCCAGGGCACACTCTCCCCAGGCAGCTCTTAGCCAATGACTGAGCACGGTTGGCTTGGGGTCTGGAGCTTGGCCATTTCTGCCCAACACAGGACTCCTCTATTCACATTCTTTGCATTCAACTCCCTGTTGGATGGGCCAAGACTTTCTCAGAGATGCACCATCTCCCAGAGCTCTTCCTAATCAATTCTCAGTTCTCCACTTGCTCCTCTTAGAGGTGTCAGACTTTCATCACAGACTGACTTCTCCTGTTCCCTCCCCTTTATCTTTCTTTCATAGGACTTATCCCTAATAAATCTATGGCACTTCTAATCTGTCTTGATGTTTGCTTCCAAGGGGACAGGAACTGAAATATTTATATTAAAAATATAATCACTGTCTTTATAATACATTTTAATTCACCAATATCAAACACATGATCTTCACTCATCTCTCTTTTATTTTCTTGTTTGGCCTTTGTAAATAATCTAATTTATATAGCCACACTGATATATTGCTTCCCTGTTGCCATTCAATTCATTGAAAGAATGCTACCTGATACACTAAGGTTGCGGGTTCAATCCCTGGTCAGGGCACATACAAGAGGCAACCAATGAATGCATAAATAAGTGGAATAGCAAAATGATGCCTCTTTCTCTCCTAAAAAAATTTAAATTAAATTAAATTTTTTAAAAAAGAGGCCCTGAACCAGTGCTCTTTTTGGTGCAGAACGATGCCCAATCCACTGAGCCACCCCAGCCATTCGTGGTGTGGCTCAGTTGGTTGGGCATCATTCGGCAAGGCAAAAGGTCAATGGTTGGATTCCCAGTCAGGATTTGATATCTGCTCAGGGCACGTAAGAGAGGCAATCGATCGATATCTCTCTGTCACATCAAGGTTTCTCTCCCTCTCTTTCTCCCCCTCTCTAAAAATAAATATAAAAAAATAAAAATCTTTAAAAAATGAGAAAAAGTAAGCACCTATTCTGTGCTTACTCTATTAAAAAAAAAAAAAAAAAAAAAAGGTTGCTACCTGTAAGCATTTGCAGTTTGAAGAATCATTTTCCAAGTAGTCCAGTCCATCTTAGCATTACTCTACAGTTCTTTTCTTAGCAAAGATACCTAGAACACTATACCATTTTTTAAAAATATTTTATTTATTTATCTTTAGAGACAGGGGAAGGGAAGGAGAAAGAGAGGGAGAGATAAATTCATTGGTGGTTGCCTGTCACACACCCCGAACTGAGGACCTGGCCTGCAACCTCGGCATGTGCCCTGACTGGGAATCGAACCGGCAATGTTTCAGTTTTCAGGCCAGCACTCAAGCCACTGAGCCACACCAGCCAGGGCCCCTCCCCCACCCTTTTTTTATCATGAAAGTGATACAGCCAAAATTTCCAATAAGCAGAAAGTTTTTTCCATTTCAGACAATAGCCTAATATATTGAAACAAGTGCTTACTGTAAATTCAAAATGTTTATTATTTTTTTAAATGTTGGACAAATTTGCAAAGATGATTTTTTTTATTTGTTGGTTGTGAGTTTCACATTTTAAATTGTCAAATATTTATGATTCAAATCAAAAACGGAATGTGAGAATCAGCAGTAATTAAACCAATTTAGTAAACATTTATCAGTATTGCTTACCAAGCCTCCACTTAAAATAGAAATTTTCAGCTCTTCCAGAAACTGCAAACTGTCAGACATTGAAGTATCCCTATGAGATCCATCTGCCTGCCATGTTCATTATAAGTAAAGTACTCATTTCCCAGGAAATAGCCTCATAGAGCTCCAAAAACACAAGAAAGAAAAAGTTACATTCTTTCAGTGGTACCCTACCAAAAACTCAGAGATAAGTTTCATTTGAGTTTGTTTTCTGACTGTTGAAAATAGGCTGGTTGCAACAGAGGTGTCAGATTGGTTTTCGGTGTCAACTTCAAGTTCAAATTTAGGAAGTTATTCTGCCATCAGAACATGTTGTGCAAATTAACAATAGATGTCTAAGGCAAAAATACATTTTCACAGATCTAAATTTTGCCTGGGTTGTTCTTCCTCCCATCTCATTATAGGTGCTTTGTAAAAGTGATCGTTACTCCCATGATTCACTGGGGGTAAAATAACTCATCAGAGTTGACATTTGAAAGAATTTTCCAAGAAGGACAGAGTATTCTTGGTTTTCAATGTTTTGAATACTCCCAGCAATAGATAGTTTTGCCAGTAAAATACTGTAGGGAAGCAACAGTTGATTCCCTATTATGATCATGTTATTCAATTAGGTAATTTGTGTAGCAAGACAATAAAGAAATAAAACAAGGGACAGATAAGTTTCGACGAGCAGGAAGTGTGAAGCATGCAGCAGTACTTGGAGAGGGAAACCAGTCACAAGAGTGAGTAGAGCCCACAGTGGCAGAAAAGCTTGGGAGTATGAGATGGTTCTGGAAGTTGTATGAACTCACTAGGAAACTTAAGTAGGGCAGAGTACATTTTTTTAAAGTTGGAGCTTTATGACAGAGGGTGTAGCAATATGCCTTCTCTGTTTCTCCACCTGTGTGGGCCTGATCCTAGGAATCAGATTTGAGGACATATCATGCTCCCACTTTGTAAGTGATTTGGTGATGAAGAAGGTACCACCACTGAGTGGTACCCCAGGGGCCTGGAAGAATTAGTGCACCTCCCTGAATTACTTAGTTTCGTAATTAAAAAAAGCTGAAGACAAGTATGTTTACTCAAATGAGAAACCTTTAAAGAATCAGATCTTTAAATAATGAATATACATAAAATATTTTCTAAATCAGTGCATCACATAAAATTTTATTGGCAAGAACATACAAAACTGTGCCTAAATAAGTCTTTTGAAAACGTGTATTTATTCATATTAGTAGAGGTTAAAAGTCAAATTCCAGCTTCTGTAGAATATGTTTTTATGAGAAAGCACTACGAAGTGAGAGAGAAATAACTGTTATGCTCAAATACTTTAAAATGAAATGCCTAAGCTGAACTTGTTTCCAGAGTGTCAGTGAGAACTTAAATAAGGTGAAATTGCAACTCCATGTACATAGTTATACTGTGGCCATTGGTAGAAAGGGCAAAAAGAAGCATGACCCAGGATTGCATATTTCCAGAAGTTTGTTTCTGCAACACATTTAGGTCATGTTCTATTTTTATAGGAGCCTGAGGGAATCAGGACCGGGAAATATGTCTCTAAGGACACTTACCAGAGTAAGTTGTTCTCAAGTCCACAAGTATTTATGGAGACTTTTGTGAGTTAAGCACCGTACTAGACACTTTGGGCTTTACAAAAAGAAGCCTAAAATCTAATTTTATGTAAAAACAACAACAACAAACACCCAGAAACTTAATGGTTCCCAAAACCCAAGTTCCCTTTTCATCAGGTGACTATGTTGTAAAGTTTCCCTAAATGTATATATTTGCTGCTGTGTTTATCAACGTTGAATGTTATGTAACCTTATGTGGTAGTCACTGCAGGCCAGTGTAAAAATGGGGCCAGAAATGAGATTCTGCGACAGCTTAGAGTGCTGTGATTCTAATTAGTGTGGAGAGTCACCTAAAATTTAAATATGAACATACAGCCTATGACTTTAAAACACTTCAGAGAACAAATTGCTTTGAATATATTACTCAAGAACATATTCGAGTCCTTAACACTTCTTTCAGAAAAAAAAAAGGTAATTGCACAACTTTGTGGTTTGATAGAAAACATTGTTGTATGGTTTTAAAATTCCCTCTTCCTCTTTTTTTTTCTTCTTTCTTTACATTTATAATATATACTCAGTAAAACTGCGAGGTACTTAAATTCTAGTCTACTGTTAATGCAAAATTCAGAAACAGTTATTAATCTTATGGACTCATTAGGAGTATGGGAAGGTCACACTTTTAAACTTCATTCTTGTTTATATCCATTAGCCTAAGGTAAAATAGGTTCCATTATCCATCATTTTGCCTCAAGCCACAGAACTTACAGACAAAATTAAGAGAGGACATACTGCACAAGAAAGTTGTCTTCAATCAAGTACATAAAAATTCCCTAACACCCATGAAGGAAAACTTAGAGAGAGTATACAAAAGAAAAAAATATCAGTAGCTAAGCTCAGCTATGGTAAGGGTGACTGACTCTCCAAACAGACTCCATAGACAGAAGCAATATTATAATATTATAGTTCTACAGTAGGAGTAAAGAAATCAGTAAATATTTAACAAAGAAACAAAATGAACGAGTACACTACTGGGAAGGGCATATGTTACAAATACCAAATTTAAACAAAACCCTGAACTTCCCATAATTCCTTTAAAATCTTTTAAAACCAGCAGTCTGGGTATCTCAGAGGACCAGAAATACTGTTTATGACTTGCAGCTTCTTAAAGTTCACTCATTTCAAGTTAGGTCCTTTTTTTTTTTTTTTTTTTTTTTGCCCTGGCTGGTGTGACTCAGTGTATGAGCACCAGCATGGGAACTGAAAGGTCACGGGTTTGATTCCCAGTCAAGACACATGCCTGGGTTGCAGGCCAGGTCCCTAGTTGGGAGCCTGCCAGATGCAACCTATTGCTGTTTCTCTCACACATCAATGTTTCCCTTCCTCTCTTCTTCCTTCCCTTTCCCTCTTTCTGCAAGTAAGTACACAAAATCTTTTTTTTTTTTAAGTTAGGTCTTTTTTCTTCAGAGGTACAGCTTGACTATTTTTTTTCCTTTTCCAAACATTTCAAACCATACAAAAGTTTATAGAAAATATCTTAAGGTCCCTCTTTAGTCCTGCTCCAGTTTCTAACTCACTCCTTAAAATTAACCACAGTTAACAGTTTAATGTGTATCTTTGTTACTGAACAGCAATTGGGATCCTGCTTCTCACTGCCACTCTCTAGGCAAAATTCCAGAGGCAAAGGTTTGGCGATAAAGGAAACCAGTCTTTATTCAAAAGCTTCACAATTCTGTAATAACAGTTTTCCACATACATTAGTCACTTAAGCGATGAGTTAAGGCTAAACTCTTTAACTCTTTAGTTATAGCACTAGTCACCTAAACCTATCCATTACAGCTAAACTCTAACACCTGAGTTCTATCATTTCCTGTTAGTTTTAATTGTCTTTTTTCTATAGGGTTAGTTTACAAATTAAAACAACATAAGATACAAAAGCTACACAATTTGGGAAGAATGGAAAGCTTCTGCCTCAGAGCCTGTTCTCTCTAGGACACCCAAAGAATAAACCCGTCATCCTCCCCCAGGCCAGCCTGATCCTAGACTGTGCATGGAGGAGTTCCTTCCCATCCAAAATACTGTCTGCTGGGAAGTGCAGGCAGCTGCAGCATGATCATCTAGGCATCCTCCAGGAAAAAGAGCTTCAGAGCCAAAGCCCGCTAGCCTGAGAGCTGGAGAGCCTGAGAGTGCTTCTTTTATTTCCAATCTTCTTGGCCATAATTCCAGGCATTCTGGAGGCATTCAGCTTCTCAGCCAATCCCATCCTATACTATTTACCATTGCCTTGGGCAACCTCCTCCTAAGGCCCCTTCCTACTCCTCCCCAGTGGTCTGAACAGATTTCTCTGTATCATTTAGAAGTTTCTTCTGTATTTATACATATGCACATATATGAGGTCTGTCCAGAGGTATCCAGCCATGTAATATGAAAAAAGAGACATTTATTGAAGAAGATACAAGATACTGTTAGGTAGATGAGATGGCTAAGAAAGGACTGGGAGCCAAAAGGTCCGATTATTCAAGGCAGGATACTGCGATCAGGCAGGTTGAGTCCAAGCAGACTATAGTGGTAAGGGAAAAGGTAGAAGGGTTTCTAAGGGTGTGTAGCAGACCCCCAGGAAGGGTGGGTCACCTTGCTGATTTGCCCCAGGTGTCCAGGGTATAGGTGTTTGCAAGACAATGTCCTCTGATTGGGTTGGCTCAAACAGCGAGGGAAAGTTGAGGAGATTTATGGGTCTTGTTTCTGGGAAGAGAGGGGAGGGGCAGTGAGCATTCAACTGGTTTCCAGCAGGATGCCGGGGGCTATGCCTCAGTTACTTCTGATAATGGGGAATCTCATGGTCAGGTATTGAGCCAGTGACACAAAGCTTCTTTGTTCCAGCATAGGCCATGGCTTAGGTCCTCCATGTCCCAGTACATTCTAACTGTACTCAGGACAATGATGCCTCAGTCCCCTTCAAAGTAGGCACATTGAGACCTCACACAGTTCTCCCAATCACCATCAGCTCCCTGGTCCTGTTGTCCTGAATCTCACCCATGGACTGAAATCTCTTCCCTTTAAAAGGTGATTTTAATTTTGGGAAAAGCCCAAAGTCACAGGGCACCAAATCTGGACTGTAGGCTGAGTCACCTGGGTGATTTGCTGTTTCACCAAAAATTCTTCATGAGACGTGATGTGTGAGCGGACACACGGTTGTAATGAAGCAGCCAATCACCAGTTGCTCGTGGCTGCACCCTTCTGAATCATCTGAATACTTTCTGAGGAATGTTCAAACCTAACAAAATTTGATGCAGATATGTTGCTCTACTCAGTCATTTTGAGTGTGATGGCCACACAGTACACATGCTCACTCAACAGCATCTACCACCCCTCTGACAAGTACAGCGAAGTCATCATTGTTTATGCATGTGCATTCCAGTCCACTCTTCTTGGCTGCCAGGTTACATCAATGTCATGCAAACCACTCTCATTATATTAATAATGGCTGGACTTTTTCAGGACAGACCTCATACTTTTTTCACTTGCTTTTTTTCACATGTTATTTATTTTTAAAAATTTTGAAATTTAGAGGAAACTTGCAAGCACAGGACACAGAATTTTTTCCCTTAATCACTAGAGAGTAAGATGTTAAAATAATGCCCCATTACTGACCCCCCAAAACTCAAGTGTATATATTTCTTACTAATAAGGACAATCTAAATAACCACAACTCAACATTTTAAAAAATTAACATTAAAACATTACCACCATCTAATCCTTAGACCCCATTCAAATTTAATCAATTGTCCTAATAATGATCTTTATTGTCAAAAGATCCATTTCAGAGTCATATGTTTTCATTTAGTTATGTCTCATTAGTTTTCTTTAGCCTTTAACAGTTCCTAAATCTTTCTTTGATTTTCATAATTATTGCATTTTTTAAATTACAGGACAGTTATTTTGTCTTTTTCTGTTTTTCTACAAATAGCTTCAGATTATGCATCTTTGATTGAATATGACTGAAGTAATGCTGTGTTTTTCTGTTGCAACCTATATTCAGGTGGCACACAATTTTGATTTTCCCATAAATGATAATATTCACTGTGGTCAGTTGACAAAGGTGGTGTTCACTAGACTTCACTGTGAAGTTATTCTTTTCACCTTTGTAATAAACGTTTTGTTGGGGGGGTTTTGGTTTGTTTATTCTGTTGGGTTTTTTTTTTTTTTTTGGTTGGTGTTTTTTTTTTTTTTTTTTAAATTATTTATTTATTTATTTATTTATCTTTAGAGGGGAAGGGAAGGAGAGAGGGAGAGAAACATCAATGTGCGGTTGCCTCTTGTATGTCCCCTGCCGGGAACTGGCCTGGCAACCCAGGCATGTGCCCTGACTGGGAATCGAACCGCGATCCTTTGGTTCGCAGGCCCGCGCTCAATCCACTGAGCTACACCAGCCAGGGCTGGTTGGTGTTTTTTGAAACTATGTACATTTCCCATTCCTTTGTGAAATTTTCAATTTATCCATTTATTTATAACAATATGAACTCATGGCTTCCTATTTATTCAATGGTTTATAACCTGTTGCTATTATTATTTTACTTAGATGCTTAATTTTTTCCAGTAGGGCATTGGGAGCCAATTCACGCTGGCTTCCATGTCTTTTGACATGTCTCCATTATTCATTGAACATTTCCTTCTTTTCTGACATAAAATAGTCCAGGCTTATCTACTACTTCCTCTGCACCATCCCTACAACCAACCATTTCCTCAAGGAACTCTGGTTCCTTTTAGTAGACAACGGTGAAGGGAACCAAGTTTTGTCACCCTGAAGCTGCCTTTTGGGGACATTGACTTTAAGCTGTTTATTAAGAAACAAGACTCGGAAAGGACCTTTTGACAGCCCCCCTCCCCTTTACTGCTCAAGAGCTTCAGACAGAAAAATCTACTTTAGGAAGGAAATCTTAGAATGTAAAGTAGCCTAATTTGAATTAAGTATGATAAATAGCTGGGCTTTAGGCAGGGGCCTGTGAGCTAGATACCTGCTCTGTTCCATTGTTTCTGATAACAGAGCTCAGGCAGGGTGGCTCTGGGCAAAACACAGGTGTGCACTAACCTCAACCAGCACCACCCAGGAAACCCCAGAACTTATGCACCCAGTGGACAGCTGCAGACCACGTCGGAGCACCAATACTCTGTCCCTGCACAGCTGATCTTTCACGGAGGGTGGAGATTGGTAGTCAGTGGTCACAGCCATTCCTTGCAGTGGACTAGCCTGGGTAAATCCCTTCCATTGACCTGCCAACAGCAATCAAGGCTTAACTACAAGAGGAGGGTGTACTCAGCCCATACAAAGGCCACATCTTGAGTACCCAGCTTAGGCGATAGGGGAGGCTGTGCCACTGGATCCTGTGGGGCACCTACTACATTAGGTCACACTACTAGGACAGGGAGTCATAGCAGCTCTACCTAATACATAGAGACAAACACAGGGAGGCTGACAAAATGAGGAGACAAAGAAACATGGCCCAAATGAAAGAATAGATCAAAGGCCAGAAAAAGAGCTAAACAAAATGGAGATAAGCAATTCATCAGATGCAGAGTTCAAAACAACAGTTATAAGAATGCTCAAGGAACTTAGTGATGACCTCAACAGCATAAAAAAGACCCAATGAGAAATGAAGGATACACTAATTGAAATAAAGGACAATTTATAGGGAATTAACTGTAGAGCAGATGAAGCCAAGAATCAAATCAATGATTTGGAACATAGGAAGCAAAAAAGAAGTGATAAGAACAACAAGAAGAAAAAAAGATTTAAAAAAAATGAGCAAAGTGTAAGCAACCTCTCAGACAACTTCAAGCATTCTAACATTCATATCATAGGGTGCCAGAAGAAGAAGAGAAATAGCAAGAAATTGGAAATCTATTTGAAAAGATAATGAAAGAAAACTTCCCTAATTTGGTGAAGGAAATAGATATGCAAGTCCAGGAAGCACAGAGAGTCCCAAACAAGATGGCTGGAAAGAGGCCTACTCCAAGACATATCATAATTAAAATGCCAAAGGTTAGATATAAAGAGAGAATCTTCAAAGCACCAAGAGAAAAGAAGTTAGTTATTACAGGGGAGTTCCCATAAGACTGTCAGCTGATTTTGCAAAAGAAACGTTGCAGGCTAGAAGAAATAGAAAAGAAATATTCAAAGTCATGAAAAGCATGGACCTATAGCCAAGTTTGCTCTACTCAGCAAAACTATCATTTAGAATTGAAGGGCAGATAAAGAGCTTCCCAGACAAGAAAAAACTAAAGGAGTTCATCATTACCAAACCATTATTACATGAAATGTTAAAGGGACTTATTTAAGAAAAAGAAAAAGATCAAGACTATGAACAATAGAGTGGCAATAAATCCATATCTATCCCCAGCTGGATATAAAAACCAAACCAAGCAAACAAGAACAGAGACAGAATCATGAATATGGAGAGTGTTTTGATGGTTGTCAGATGGGATGAAGGTGTGGAGGAATGGGCAAAGAGGTAAGAGAGGATTAAGAAGTACAAATAGGTAGTTACAGAATAGGCACAGGGATATAAAAAAATGGAGTAGCCAAAGAATTTATACACATGACCCATGGCCATGAACAATGGTGTGGGGATTGCCTGAGGGAGTGGGGAATGCTGGGTGGATTGGGGTAAAGAGAGAAAATTGAGACAACTATAATCACATAATGAATAAAATATTATTTTATTTTTTAAAATATATTTTATTGATTATGCTATTACAGTTGTCCCATTTCTCCCCCATCATTCCCCTCCACCCTGCACACCCCCTCCCACCCACAATCCCCACCTTTAGTTCATGTCCATGTGTCATAAGTTCTTTAGCTTCTACATTTCCCACACTATTCTTGCCCTCCCCCTATTTTCTACCCACCGTCTATGCTACTTGTTCTCTCTACCTTTTCCCCCTCTCTCCTCCTCCCACTCCCCTGTTGCTAACCCTCCATGCGATCTCCATTTCTGTGTTTCTGTTCCTGTTCTAGTTGTTTGCTAGTTTCCTTTTTTTAGGTGTGCTTGTTAATATCTGTGAGTTTGCTGTCTTTTCACTGTCGTATTTTTATCTTCTTTTTCTTAGATAAGTCCCTTTAACATTTCATATAGTAAGGGCTTGGTGATGATGAACTCCTTGAACTTGACCTTATCTGAGAAGTGCTTTATCTTCCCTTCCATTCTAAATAACAGCTTTGCTAGATAGAGCAATCTTGGATGTAGGTTCTTGCTTTTCAAGACTTGGAATACTTCTTTCCAGCCCTTTCTTGCCTGGCAGGTCTCTTTTGAGAAATCAGCTGACAGTCTGATGGGAACTCCTTTGTAGGTGACTGTCCCCTTTTCCCTTGTTGCTTCTAGAATTCTCTCCTTCATTTTAATCTTGGGTAATGTAATTATGATGTGCCTTGGTGTGTTCCTTCTTGGGTCCCACTTCTTTGGGACTCTGAGCTTCCTAGACTTCCTGGAAGTCTATTTCCTTTGCCAGGTTCGGGAAGTGCTCCTTTATTATTTGTTCAAATAAGTTTTCCATCTGTTGCTCTTCCTCCTCCCCTTCTGGTACCCGTATAATTTGGATGTTGGGACGTTTAAAGATGTCCTGGAGGTTCCTAAGCCTCTCCTCATTTTTTTGAATTCTTGTTTCTTCCTTGTTTTCTGTTTGGTTATTTGTTTCTTCCTTCTGGTCCACTCCATTGATTTGAGTCCCAGTTTTCCTCCCATCACTATTAGTTGTAGTCACTACCCAGCAACAGGGCTGCCCTGACCTGGGGAACACCTATGTCTCCGCCCCTCACTATTTAACAGCTGGGACTAGGCCAAAAAGAAAAAAAAACAAAAATGGCTCAAACAGGAGAACAAATCAAAACCCTAGAGCCAATTTATCTAAGAGACCAAGAGATAGCCAACCTATCAGATGCACAGTTCAAAGCCCTGGTGATCAGGATGCTCACAGAATTGGTTGATTTTGGTCGCAAATTAGATCAACAAATGAAGGCTACAATAAGTGAAATGAAGGAGAATGCACAGGGAACCAATAATGAAGGACATGTATGTGTGTATGTGTGTGTATACACACATTTACATCTATATTTCCCAATCATATCTAAATATAATATATTTATATCATTGAGATATAATACACATGACCAAATTCACCATTTTAAAGTGCACGATTCAGTGGCTTTTAGTATCTTCTTTATGTTGTACAACCATGACTACAATCTAATCTAATTCTGGAACATATATTCATATCTATGTATATATATATGGACATATATTTCAATATAATATGCATTTCTACATGTATAACACTTCTATAAAATTGAATATAATTCTATTATATTATAATGTATAATATATTAAAAACCATGAGTTTGCATTGATACTTCTAACTCCAGTCTGATAAATAACATAGGATTTATTCAATCTTTCTTCCTTTCTATGGTTGTATCTCCCTTTTCCAATAGCAACAAACCATTTTCCTGTTGTCCTTACTATCATTATTTTTGAACCTCTGTGTGTGACCTATTCCTCATCTTTTCCACCAACCCCTGCCCTATATGAAGCTCTTTTACCCTGCTCAGGCTCTGACCCCCCACTTGGCCACACCCTAAGTGGACATCTTCACCCTACTCAGGCTTCAGCAACCACCCTGCTGTGGCAGCCACAGCTTCCCAAACCAGCCAGGCATAGGTATTACCTTGCTCAGCCTTGCCTGCAAGCTTCAGGGAAGCAGGAAAAAGAAGAGAAGGGAGGAGGGAGGAGGAAGAACAATGATTGGGGATTTAACCACTGAGTTTTTGGGGTAATTTGTTAAGTAACATTATTTTGGCCTGCTACTCCTGCTCTTAGAGTGTAACCTTCAGCCATAACCTACCCAGTCTGAACCAGGTTACCTGGTTTTCTACTTCAGTATCCAACTTCAGACCTGCCTCTTTTCACCTTTAAAGAGAAAGGAGATTAGATAGTCAGTTCATCGCCAGGACCAGTTAATTCTACCTGTTAGATAACTTTGAACAGCTAACTTTGGCCATGGCAGTGGGGGTGACCATGGCAGTGGGGGTGATAAATTAAATCATATATTATCCCTTGGTGCATTAAAAGGACTGAAGTCAGACCAAATACTAGAACATCTGACTTAGAGAGTAAGGATATAAAGAGGGAAATATGAATAAAATGATTTGAAAAAACAGTTCTCAGCCTTGGCTGGTGTGACTCAGTGGATCGAATGCCAGCCTGTGAACCAAAAAGTCACTGGTTCAATTCCTGGTCAGGACACATGCCTGGCTGTGGGCCAGGTCCCCAGTTTACGGTGTGCAAGAGGCAACTAATCAATGTATCTCTCGCATATTGATGTTTCTCTCCCTCTCTTCCTTCCTTCTTTCTCTCTCTCTAAAAATAAGTAAATAAAACCTTTTAAAAAATCAGTTCTCAGTATAAGTAACAAAAAGATTATATCAGAGCATTCACTATACCCAGTGGCAAGCAAGTCCCAACTCAGGCTAAAATTTAAGTGTAACATAGAGATCAAATAGGCTAAAAACATGAGCTAAGGCTGTGTAGCCTAGCTGAAAACATCAATGGGTGGAGTTTCATTAAAATGGAATCTTGAAATTTATTTTGTAAATGACTCTAGTTTCATGCATTTGATTTTATTCTTTGTTCTCTTTCTTCTTATGAAATAAAATCCAACCTTTGGCATTATAAATTGGGACAACCCTTTCACAACTTGGCATTATATACTGATAGTTTTTAAAATGTTTATACCCTTTGATCCAGTAATTCTGCTCACTCTTGCCAAGATGTCCTAGGAGGAAAAAATTGTAAGTGCATGGGAGTGCAGCCCTAATTATGAGTGCTAGGTTAACAAACAGTGTAAATGAGCAACAATAGCAAAACGCACAATTAAATATGGATTATTTTGCAACCACGAAAATTTGTAAATATGGAAACTATGTAGCCAACTTGGAAAAGAGCTTATGAGATAATGTTATTTGAAGTAACCAGGATACATATGTATATATACACCATGATTCAACTATTTTAAATTATATTTTCAAAATGAGACGAAAGGGACACAGATGGAAAAAAATTTGGTTACATAGTAAGATTATGAGGCTTTCTAAAAACAGTTTTGCTCTATTGTTGTACTATTTTGTTTGTGCTGTATGTAAAAAAAGGTGGAGTAGTTGGAAAAGCAATTTTAGTTTAGCTGGATTAAAAGGATGGGATGGTTAAATTGGAAGTCAGAGTGCCCTCAGTAGTGAGTAACAAAAATTATCATCAGCAGCACTGTAGCTAACATTATTGAGCATTTACCATTTTTCAGACACTGAATTAAGGGGTTTTACATGCAATTTGTATACCTAGTCAAGATCTAGCTATAAAACTATAGAATGATGTAGCCAACTACCTAGTTGACATCTCTCGAATGTCTTGTAAGCATCTCAAACTTATATGTAAAAGGAAACCTCTGATATTTCTTCCCAGACCTGCTCTACTCACAGTCTTGCCTGTCTCCAATGATGGCAACTCCATCCTCCCAATTGCTCAGGACAAATCCCTGGGAGTCATACATCCAGTTCATCGGGACATCCCAACAATCCTACCTTCAAAATACACTCAGAGTTTGATCACTTCTCACCAACTCCACTGCTAACACCCTGGTCCAAACAATCTGGTGGTTTCCTGATGACTATAGTAGGCACATAATGATCTCCTGCTTTCATTCTTGACCTCTCTCTAATCTACTCTCAACATATGGAAAATATTCAGAGGGATCCTTTCAAAACCTGGCAGATATGTCTCTTCTCTGCTCATAAAAGTCAATGTCCTGCCCTTCCCAGGTAGCTCAGTTGGTTAGAGCATCATCTGGATGAGGCAAGGTCGTGGGATTGACCCCCAGTCAGGGCACATACAGAAGTCAACCAGTGAATGCATGGATCAGTGGAACAACAAATCTCCCCCCCGCCCAAGTCAACGAATAAAAAAATATTGAAAAAGAGGCAAAATCCTAACAACAGCCAACAAGGCTCTGTATCACCTATGACCCCCTCACTTCTCTGACCTTATCTTTTCATCTTCTCCCTTTCCACCGCTGCACCCAGCCACAGCACATTAAAATCTCTGATTTTTCTAAAAATATCAGTCATTCTCCGGCCCTAGTACATCTGCCCTAAGCCCTGGCTGTTCCTTGGTTTGGAATAACCTTCACCTATATGCCCACATGGCTCATTCCTTCACTCCCTTCAAGTCTTTGCTCACACGTCACCTTCTCAATAAGACTACCCCTGACCATCCTGCAACAATGCAGCCTGCCCTTATCCTCCCAACGTACAAGATCTCCCTTACTCTAATTTTTTCTATAGCCATCATCTTTTAACATGCTGCATATTTTATTAAGTCTATTCTATTTTTTTTACATCCCCGTTACAAAGTAAACTCCATGGGAACAGAGACTTTTTTTTTCAGTTCTTATAAAGAAACTTAACCACATTGCTGCTGTTTGGCGGAACTGGAAGTTTTCCAGATGTCATAATCCAGAGCCATCATGCTGTACCACTCCAACTACTCCAGCTCAGCCACCTGGGAGAAAAGTAATGCTATGGCAGACACAACGAGCAAGAGCTGCAGACATGAATCCTTGTCTAGAGTGTGGCCTGCGGGAGTCCTCATCATTAGTCCTCACGCTCTTTCCTTCTGAAGTTCTTGAATCTAATTGATTATAAAAAGTGGAATGGAGTATGATAAATTAAAAGCAGTAAGTCAGATAAATTAAGAGCAGTAAAAGCAGAATGAAAAGCAGTAAGTCACTGAAACTTTGTCACTGAAACTTCCTGGACCACAAAGACTGCCTTGACTGGGAAGACAATTCTGTCTTTCTCTCCAGTCAGGAGCTCTGAAGACATTAGAATGTATTTTGTGGTTTATGTAAATATCTCATTCCTCAGTGTACAGACCAGAAGTGACTCCATCTTGGAGCTAATTTGCCATCTTGACGTCTAGGTGAACCTGGGTCCTTAACCCCCTCTCCTACCCCTGGGGTGAGCTCTGGAATATGTGCACAGAGTTCTGGGCTGATCACAGGATTCCCATGAATTCTCTCTCTGGGATAGGCGCCGTAGATGTTCTTGACTCTGGCACAGAGCCTTCCAGCACCTGATCCCTCTGATCGTGCACACATTCTCACTGCTTTTAGCTATAAAAGAGTCTGGTGGAGGGTGGAGGGAATGGGGGTCAATTCAACTTGCTACTGTCCTAAACAGCTTTCAGTATCTAAGTTCCCTATTAAACTGACAAGATGGACTTGCCTGCCTCACTTTTTGGCCTCTCAGCTCCCTCAGCATTTGGAGGCTGCTTTGTTTAAATGGCCCTTTCAAAACATTCATCAAACTTCAGTTTATTTGATAAATTTGACTACTCTGGATACCTCTATAAGCAGAATTATACAGTAATTGCCCTTTCAGTGACTGGCATATATCACCTATCATAATGTCCTTGATATTCATCCATGTCGCAATATACGTAAAAATTTTCTCTCTTTTTAAGACTGAATAGTATTTTATTGTATATACCACAGTTTCTTTATCCATTCATCCACTCATGGACACCAGGATTGCTTCCACTTTTTGGCTATTGTGAATAATGGTGCTATGAACTTGAATACAAATATGTCTTCAAGATCTTGCTTTTAATTCTTCTTCAAAAAATTTATTGATTGAATTTTAGAGAGAGAGGGGAGGTGAAAAGAGAAAGACGGGGTGTGGGGAGAGAAACATCAATTTGTCATTCCATTTATTTATGCATTCATTGGTTGTTTATTGTATGTGCCCTAACCAGGGATTGAACAGCAACCTTGGCCTATGGGGACAATGCTCTAACCAACCGAGCTATCTGACCAGGGCTTGCTTTCAATTCTTTCGTGTATATAACAAGAGGTGGAATTGCTGGATCATATAATAATCCTACTTTTACATTTTGGGGAACTATAATACTATTTTTTAATAGCGGCTACAACATTTTACATTCCCACCAGCAACACACAAGACTTCCAATTTCTCCACATCCTTGCCAGCTCATCTTTCCTTCTATCCTTCCTTCCTTTCTCTCTTTCTTTTTCTTTCTTCCACCCCAGTAAGTGTGAGGTGTTAGCTCACTGTGGCATTGATTTGCATTTTCCTAATAATTAGTCATGTTAGACATCTATTAATGCGATTGTTAGCTATTTGTATATCTTCCTTGGAGAAATATCTATTCAACTCCTTTGCCCATTTTTTAATTGAGTTATTTGGTTTTCTGGTTGCTATTGAGTTGTAGGAATTCTACATACAGGGTCTGGCAGAACTAACACCTGCTTGATTGTGATTGGTAGGGTAATAAAATGGGTATAATAATTTATAGTTTTAATTTGAACATTTTACTTAAAATGTTATATGGTATGCTTGATTGTGATATTGTTATGTTACAGAATTACATGCTTATGATTTTGCAATAACAGATTTTGTAATAAAAGGGGTGTTATTTGTGCCAGACCCTGTATATACTGGATACACTATTATGTCCTTTGATACACAGAAGTTTTTTATTTTCACATAGTCCAATTTATTTTTTATGTTTGTTGTCTGTGGTTTTGGTTTCATACATAACTAATCATTGCAAATCCAGTGTCATGAAGCTTTCCACCTATACTTCTTCTAAAAGTTTAATAGATTTAGTGCTGTGTTCTGGACTTTGATCCATTTTGAGTTTATTTTCGTGTGGGGTGTGAGGTAGGGATCCAACTTCATTCTTTGAATGTAGATATCCAGTTTTTCCAACACCAGTTGTTAAAAAGATTGTACTTTGTTGGGGACTGCTCTGTGTGGTTTTGGAGACTGTAGCCCTGCTAAGGAAAGCCTTGAAAGAGGCCAATAAGTCTCCCTGGAAAACCAGGAAAGTGAATGGCAGACACGACCTGATACTAACACCCAGGGTTCCCGGGAAATCAGACCTGAAATATACATTGTATCTGTTGAAGCCTGCTCTGCCTAGTGATAGCCCTGTTGGTATAAGCCAGATGTTTGAGTTCAAAGGATAAAGAGTGGATGCCTTATCTCATGAACATGCCTTAACAACTACCTGGTATCAGCATGTCTCCAAGACCTGAGACCATCTCTGTATTCCTTCAATTGTTATCTATAGGTAATATCTGTTTTCTATTAATTATAGCCTTTGGGCATTGATTGATGAGCTATGCATGCATGCTGTACATCCCCGCACACACTGATCCCAATAAAAGCAGTTTCAGAGAAGGGCTCAGGGCATTCTCTCTCCACCAGAGGGAATCATCACTCCCTTTCTTGCCAGAACAGCAGATTGTGTCCACGACAATTCCTTTCTTTTCATCAGCCTGCGAGAGCTCTGCTGGGTGGACCCCCACCCCAACACACACAGTACTTTCCTCATTTAATGGTGTTGGCACCCTTGTTGAAAATCATTTGACCATATATGATAGGATTTATTTCTGGGATCTCTACTCTATTCTCTTGGTCTAGATGTCTGTCTTTATACACTGTTTTGATTACTGTAGCTTTGTAATAAGTTTTGAAATCAGGAAGTGTGAGAAGTCCAACTTTATTTTTCTTTATCAAGACTATTTTAGCTATTTGGGGTCCCTTGAGATTACATATGAATTTTAGGGTGTTTTTTTTTCTATTTCTGAAAAAAATGCCATTGAGATTTTAATACAGATTGAATTAAATCTATAAACCAATTTGGTAGTATTGACATGTTAACAATATTAAATCTCACAATCTATGAACACAGGATTTTTTTTTTATTTATTTGTGTCTTTTAAAATTTATTTCAGAAGCCCTGGCCAGGAAGCTCAGTTGGTTAGACCATCAT
Source organism: Glossophaga mutica (assembly GCA_039655065.1). Lineage (NCBI taxonomy): Eukaryota > Metazoa > Chordata > Mammalia > Chiroptera > Phyllostomidae > Glossophaga > Glossophaga mutica. The sequence goes on from CM077308.1 coordinate 23,528,778, forward strand.
ACCTATATGTCAAGATTGTGGGTTTGGTCCCTGGTTAGGGCACATATAGGAGTCAACCAATGGATGCATAAATAAATGGAACAACAAATCAATGTCTGTCTGTATGCCTCTCTCTCACTCTCTTTCCCTCTCTCTAAAATAAATAAATACAATTTCAGTAATGTTTGCAGTTACTATCTTACTTTGCACAATTATGGAATCTTTTTCCATGTCATTAAATAGTCTTCAAAGAAAATATTTAATGATGCTATAATAACTTATTGTGTGGATATACCGTAATTAATTTAACTAGTACCATACTTTGTACACTTGATTATTTCCAAGTTTTCTCATTATAAAGAATCTTGCCATCAAAAAATCTTTCTGTGCATGTGTTATCACTTCCATATGATAAATTTTTGAGTCAAGAGCATGAAAATATTCTTGCCAAATTGCCCCTCAGCAGTGCAGTGCCAAGGTAGAGTCTCACCATGAACATAAGCACACCATGCTTCCTCCCCACCACGGACTGCTGAGGGCTGTAGAGTGCTATCAGAGCACCGAGCACCTTACGTGGCAGACCGGCCTCTACCACCCTCATACTGTGTTTTATCCTCTCAAAATTTCTGTCAAATGAAATGGTGGCGATTGGCATCCATTGTTTTGATTAGCATTTAACTCTATGGTGAGGTAGAGCTTTTCATTTCAGACCTCAAAAAAGCATTTTATTCATTCATTCATACATTTAGTTAACACATACTAAATGCCAGCACTGCATTTGGTTCCAGTGTGATATAAATAAGAAATAAGTTCAGGCCATGCCCTGGGGTACATAGCAAGGTATCCTAAAATTAGTGGTAAAGCAAAGCATCTTCCTAGAATGCACATATTTGGGGTGGGAATGGAGAAGTTGGGGAGATCAGTAGATCATTAACATAAACACTTGATTACCGTATAAAAGATGTCAGTACTGCTCCAGCTTTTATCTCTAAGACAGAGGAAAGTGAGTGCCTAATTCTGATGGTCCGAGGGTGGGATAGAGGAGAGGAAAGGAAGGAGAAAGGATAGGCATACAAGAACATCAAGAACTAGGAATCTCTCTAGGTCACAAGATTTATCCCACACATTTGTGACTATTTTGAATTCTGTTCCATGAAACCTCCACATTTGTTATAAAATTAAGATATTTTAAAATCACTGTTCAGAAAAGTTGAGGGTCCCAGGAGATACTCCCTGTTTACTCTGTTGCTTCTACACCTGATGCAGACACCAGCCAGCAGTGTCCGCGTCATTATGGATGAAATAAAACATACACACAGACTACCGAGTCTGGTGGAGGAAAAAGGACAGCATGGCTTTCCTCTCAAGGGGAGCAAAAGCCCCGGCCTCCGCCATGACAGGCCTTTATTTTGTTTCTGCTCCGGTTACATGATAGTCCTCACTCACTATGCACAGGTTGCTATAGGTGGTTTACCTTTTACAGACAACAAAGGGGCCAATGCCGCTAATCACATCACAGAAGAAGGATATTAGCAAATGAAAAGAGAAAAGTGGTTGAACTGGTTACACTGGTCCTTGCAAGGTTTAGCATAGATTTTAGGAAGTTACAATAAGCACTTGCTATCCCAGTCCAGGGTGAGGGTTTCAGCAAAAGCAAGACTCAAAGCAGTTTAGGTATATTGCCAACCTGATTTCCCACGAGAGAACCTATCTGTGGGCGTGGGTCCTGTGCATCTCCGAGTGGGAGCTGGGCCCACGCCACTCAGAAGGGTCTCCCACATCCATCACACTGCTGCATGTTTCAAGGGATATGACTTCTAAGTGGCCAGCCAACTCCACTTGAAGAAGTGTGAGGCTATTATTAGGCTAAGAGAGCTGGAATGCCCTGCCCCTCCCCCTTTTAAGCTCCCATACAGTCAAGTGATTGCAACAAGGACTCTTTTGGAGGGGTAAGAGTGCAGTAGCATGGTTGGAATATGGAGGGCAAGGACACTATTGAGTGAGGGGTAACAGTCTTCCAGGCCAGCCCCAGGTGCCCATGTCAGATTTCCAGAGACAGTGACCTGGAATAAAGACCAAACAAGGTGTTCTCCCCTTTGGGAACACTTTTCCCTCCTCTCTTCTCCCCAGGTACATTACCTTTGCCTTTCTCTCTAAGTTCTAAGAGCCATTCTCCTGCCTCTGTAACTTGTTTCCTGAGCTTACACAGCCTAGCTGGCTCACTTTTACTACTACCTCTGTAACTTTCTAAATAAACTTTCTCTTATAATTTGGGGAAAAAAAGACCAAATCAAATAAACTAGCTGCTGTCCCCTTGAAGCCTTGTAGGAAACTGGAAACAGAGTCACCCCAAGGGGGACACTTCTGCCCCTCAGCCAGGCCGCTCTGTGCAAAAACCTGAACAGTAGCCAGTGGCCATGGAAATAAGGCAGGGAGCGTGGCAGGGGTCTTTAGAGAGGGGCAGAGGAAAGGCAAGCACCACCAGCAAGGCAGCTGAGCAGAGTCCCTGGAACCAGAATTTAGGGGATTTCTAGGGAATGGAGGTTAGGGTTGGGGGCTGAAGTTCTAGCAATTTCATTGCTGGGCCCTGAGCCAGAGATGTGAAATTTTCCAATGTATTCCCAGTGGAAGGCTATAATGAGCAGGGTGGGGTAAGGCCACGAGCTGGAACTATTCAGATCTGATACTTAATGGCTGTGTGACCTGGCATGAGAGACTTAATCTTGATGAGCTTGTTTCCTCATTTGGAAAATAGTGGTGGTGTGAAATAATCATTATATTGAAGAAAATATTTCCAGGAAGTTGCAAGTTCCCCTGCCTTGATATAATAGCATTTTCTTTAAAGTTGTGATTCTCAAAGCAGGTGGAACTTCTCCAGGGGCATTTTGGCTTCTGTGGGAGCATGTTTAGATGTCCTAATGAGAAGCACTACTGAGATTTAATGGACAGTTGCTAGGGACGCTGTCCACTCCAAAGAATTATCCTGAGTCCCTCACAACTTTTGATGTCTCTCCAGACATATCAGTGAAACACCTATTTATAATGGCCCGAGTCTACAAGCTACCCTCATTTTTCATATGAACACAAATGCTAATACACACTGAATTTTCTGAAACACACCTTGTAGGTATAATGTGGGAAGGCTGTGTTTTGTTTTGTTTGGAATTTTACAAAGAATTATTCCCCATTTCAGAAATCAATGACAGCCACAGTACTCATGACACTCAAGTCACTAGTTCAACAGAGTTGTAGCACTCTGAATTGTTAGCTAGCACAGGTATACTTCTAGGCATGGGTGTACCTGTAAAAATGTCCAACTGCTTTATGATCTCATAATGTAGTCATGCCTAAGCATTGATATATTGAAACACATATTTTAGTATAAAATGCTGTCCCTTCATTTTTCTTTCATATTCAAGTTAGGACCTTGATGTTTTTTTTTTCAAATTATATGTGTGAATGGGTGATTGTATCAGTGAATTTTATTTCAGGATAATAAAGAGGATGTTATGAAGTATTTGTATTTGTGAAAGAAGGATAACCCTATTAGAACTACTGCCTTCAAAGAAAAACTGCCTTCCCGATAACAGTGGTAATACTTGAAGTGCAAACGAATGGTCCTCTGTCTTGTGTAGTCATGTCTGCAGTTGCTCTGTGTACGTGCTGAATGAGACTCGAGGGAAAACCTACGTGGTACATATCAGGGCAAATCATAGTGCTCTCCCATCTGCCAGTCGATGTTTTGAACTTGAGTAACCAGATTAAAATGAACTCTCAGGAGTCAGGTTTCCCCCGGCCTGAATGGGAAGCTAAAGCTGAGGATAAGGGGCGGCAAAGAGAGAAACTCCTTGGAGCTCCAGAAGCCAGGCAGAAATAATGATAATGCCAGCTAACATTATTGAGGCTTATTATGTGCTAGGGTTTTATCTCACATTTCAAATGTTATCCCATTTTATCTTTATATCAACCTTATGAAACAGGTACTATTATTACTCCTATTTACATACAAAGAGACGAAAACTCAAGGAGTGTGAGGAATACCCTCAATGACACACTGCTAGTAAGTACTGGAGACTCACTACCACTATGTGAGATGGAGGGCACAACCTTTATTGGAGAGTAAGCAAACTTTACCCAGATCTAGGGAAATACTGTGAAGAGACTGACTGATGAGAGTGCTAAACTGGCATTCAGGAAATCCAAGTCTCAGGCTTGTTTTTTGCCACTGACTTGACCCCTGAATACAGGGAGGCAATACCACACAATGATTTAAGAGCATGAGTTTGTTTGGAAAGTGGACACTCTGGATTCACGGCCCAGCTCTGTCACTTGCCACGTAACCTTAGACAAGTTATTAACCAGCTGTTGCTCACTTTTCTCTCTTGGGGTATAGGGATCACAGAAAGGCACCAAACATAGGATGAACACTCAGTGAGTACGAGCTACAATGCTAAGGCTGGCTGACTGAAAAAGAGGTTCTGTGACACACAGACCACTGGAGCAGAACGGAGATCCAAGAAACAGACCCACACGAATATATCCAACAGATCGTTGGCAAAGAAGCAAAAGCCACTCAATAGAGAAAGAATAGTCTTTGGAAGAAGTTTGTGCTGAGACAATTGGGTGTTCCGATGCAAAAAAAAAATGAATACAGTTCTGGTCAAGACAGCCATGTAGGCAGACATGGCTCACCTCTTCGTGCAACCACATCAAAATTACAACTAACATACAGAACAACCATCACTCAGGAATGTCAGAAATCAAGTTGAATGGAAGTCTGACAACTACAAATTAAAGAAACAATATCCATCCAGACTGGTAGGAGGGGTGCGGACACAGAACAGGCTGGCCCCACAGGCATGTGGATAAAAATTCAGGGAGACGTCTTGGGAGTGAGGAGTCCCAGCCCCCACACCAGGGCCCCCAGCCCAGGATTCTGGTGCCAGAAAGATAAGTCCCCACCACTTCTGGCTGCAAAAACCAGCGGGGATTGAGTTGGTGAGGGAGGCTGCTGGAGCCCTCAGCAATTCCTCTTGGGAGCCCACACACGGACTCACTTGCTCAGACTCATACCTTCTGAGTTCCAGCACCAGGGCGGCAGTTTGAAGGGCACCAGTGGTATACAGGGAGAGATTGAAGTGTCTGATATCAGGGCTAGCAAAGGCCATTTTCCTTTTGCTGAGCCCTCCCCTGACAGAGCCAGTACGTTGGTGGCATGTCTGAGACTCCATCAACCTGGCTAACACTGTGTGATCCACCGTGGAGATCCACAGAAACTCAAGTTGCTTTTCCAGAAGAATGGCTGGTCTTGGCTCCTAAATCCTATCAAACGAGCAACAGTTGGCTTCAGTGAGCCATAACAGCAGCCAGATTAGAACAACTTGGCTTCACCTGGGAATCTGCAAGCCCAGCAGAAATAGCAGCCATCTCAGATTGCTTTACAGGTCAGGCAGGATGGCCCCAGGCAAAACTCAGGTGGGTTCTGAGCTTGGTCTACACTACCTGGGAAACCCCAGGGCTGGTGCACCCAGTGGACAGCTACAGACCACGTCCAGTGAACCAACACCCTGCCCCTGCACAGCTGATCCTCCATGGAGGGCAGAAGTTGGTAGTCAGTGGTCACAGCCAGTCCTTGCAGCACACTGGCCCAGGTAAATCCCTCCCATTGACCCACCAACAGCAACCAAGTCTCAACTACAAGAGGAGGAAATACTCAGCCCATACAAAAGGCACAACTTGAGTACCCAGCTTGGGTGATAGGGGAGTGCCATTGGACCCTAGAGGACACCTATTACATTAGGCCACACTACCAAGACACGGAGTCAAAGCAGCTCTACATAATACACAGAAATAAGCACAGGGAGGCTGCCAAAACAAGGAGACAAAGAAACATGGCCCAAATGAAAGAACAGATCAAAACTCCAGAAAAAGAGCTAAACAAAATGGAGACAAGCAATCTATCAGATGTAGAATTGAAAACACTGGTTATAAAGATGCTCAAGGAACTTAGCGAGGACCTCAGCAGCATAAAAAAGACCCAGTCAGAAATGAAGGATACACTAATTGAAACAAAGAACAATTTACAAGGAAACAACAGTAGAATGGATGAACCTGAGAATTAAACCAATGATTTGGAACATAAGGAAGCAGAAAACAACCACACAGAACAAGAAGAAAAAAAAGAATCCAAAAAAATGGGACAGTATAAACAGCCTCTGGGACAACTTTCAGAGGTCCAACATTCACTTCATATACATACCAGAAGGAGAAGAGAAAGAGCAAGAAATTGAAAACGTATTTGAAAAATATTGAAAGAAAACTTCCTAATTTGGTGAAGGAAATAGAAATGCAGGTCCAGGAAGTACAGAGTCCCAATTATAAGGATGCAAAGGGGCCCACTCCAAGACACATTATTATTAAAAGACAAAAGATTAAAGATAAAGAGAGACTCTTAAAAGCGAGAGAAAAGAAGTTAATTATCAGAAGGTTGCTAGATCAAAGTGGAGAGGTAGAGAATGGGTGAAGAGGTGAGGGGATTAAGAAGTACAAAGAGGTAGTTACAGAATAGCCATGGGGATATAAAGTACACTATAGGAAATGGAGTAGCCAAAGAACTTTATAGGCATGCCCAGTGGACATGAACAATGGTGTGGGGTTTGCCCGAGAGAGTGGGAAGTGCTGGGTGGAAGGGGGAGAAAAGGGAAAAACCAAGACAACTGTAATAGCATAATCAATAAAATAGAATTAAAAATAAAATAAAATAAATGAATCCAGACAAAGACATTACACTTTTCACAAAAGTTAGTTCAAGTCACAGAACTAAATCTAAAATGCAAAACTATAAAATTTCTAAAAGAAAGCATTCTTAATTTCTAGGTGGCTTTGGTTTGGCAATGAGTTTTTAGATACAACACTAAATCCACAATCCATGAAATATATAATCAAGTTTGATTTTATTAAAATTAAAAATTGCTTATCCTGGCTGGTTTGGCTCAGTGGACTGAGTGCTGACCTGCTAACCAAATTGTTGCCGGTTCAATTCCCAGTCAGAGCACATGCCTGGGTTGCAGGCCAGGTCCCCAGTAGGGAATGCGCAAGAGGCAACTACACATTGATGTTTCTCTCCCCCTCTCTCTCCCTCTTCCCCTCTCTCTAAAAATAAATAAATAAAATATTTTTAAAAATTAAATTAGGTTAAAAATTTCTGCTCTGCAAAAGACCACTGTTAAAGAATGAAACAAGCCACAAACTTGGAGAAAGTATTTGCAAAATACATATCTGATAAAGAAGTTGTATCCAACCCATGCTGGTGTAGCTCAGTGGATTGAGCGCCAGCCTGCAAACGAAAGTGTCGCCAGTTTGATTCCCCATCAGGCACATGCCTGGGTTGCACCAGGTCCCCAGTAGTGAGTACGTGAGAGGAAACCACACATTGATGTTTCCCTCTCTCTCTCTCCCCTCCCTGTCTCTAAAAATAAACAAATGAAATCCTTTTTTTAAAAAAAGAATTTGTATCTACAAGACACAAAGAAATCTTGAAACTTAATTAAATAAATAAACAATCCAATTAAAAAATGGGCAAAGGAGTTATGTAGACACTTTACCAAAGAAAACATACAGTTGGAAAATAAGCACATGAAAAGATGCTCAACATCATTAGTCTTTAAGGAAAGCAATGTAAAACCATGATGAGATATAGCTATGCCCTCCATTAGAATGGCTAAAAACCAAACAAAAACATGTGATAAGTTGGCACTCTTAAACATGGCTGGTGGGAATGCAAAATAGCACAGCTACTTCAGAAGACATTTTGGCAATTCTTAGAAATGGAGATGCTGTGACCACCACCACTGCATCCTTTCAATTTCCAAAGAGTGGTCTTATGAGGCCATTACCCTCAGAATGTGATATTTTTCACTTATTATCTTGACTAGTAGTTTCAGAATCATGTCCTTCTTCACTATGATAGCTGTTATCCGTAGGCGGAGGATACCAAATCAGGGTTTATTCTGGAGTCTTCAAGAGATTCACCATGTGGAAGAGTAAAGGAGGCAGAATTAGGTAGAGGGAAAAGTTGAAGCATGATGCAGTCACAATAACCCAAGGGAAGCTTTGCAGCTGGAATGATTCTTTAGAGTTACCCCAAATTGGGGAAGTACTTGCATTGACCCCTGCATCCACTGGATATAAAATGGATAGCCCCGGAAGGACTCTGGGCGAGTTATCTCTCTTCAGTCAAGGGCAATTTCTGGAGACAGGAGCTCAGTCAAGGTTGTCATCTGCCAATAATCTTACCAGCTGAGAAAATAAGTGTTTTAGTTCTAAAGGAGGGGAATCTGAGCAGTCCACCCCAAAGCGCAGTGGCTTAAATAAGTTAGAGGTCTGTTTTCTCTCCCTCTCTCCTCCACTTTCCTGCCTCTCACTCCCCCATCCTTTCTCCCTCCCTCCTCCACTTTCCTGCCTCTCACTCCCCCTTCCTTTCTCCCTCCCTCCTTCTCTTCCTCTTTCTCTCCCTTTCACGTTCTCTAGCTCCAAAGTAGGTGGATCCAGCAAAAGGTAGAATGGTATTTACCAGGAGTTGGGAGAAGAAGAGAATTGCAGTGATTTTCAACCTTATTTATCTCATGGCACACGTAAACTAATTATAAAAATTCTGTGGCACACCAAAAAGAAATATATTTTTTGCCAACCTGACAAAAGAATAGGTATGATTTTGATTCATTCATACCAGATGGCTATTGTGTTGGCTGTTGTCATTTTCTTTATTTGGAAAAGAAGGGAAAAGAAGTCAGTGCTCTGACTAAATAGTCAGGTATTGCATGTTTTAAAAATTCTTGCAGCACACCGGTTGAAAATTCCTGAGGTATTGTTTAATAGGTGTAGAATTTCAGTTTCACAAGGTGAAAAGAGTACTGGAAATGGATGGTGGTGATGATTGCGTAACAATATGAATGTACTTAATAACACTGACTATTCACTTAAAAATAGTTAAGATGAGCCCTGGCTGGTGTGGCTCAGTGGATTGAGCACTGGACTGCAAAGCAAAATAGTTAAGATGGCCCTGGTCTGGTAGCTCAGTTGGTTGGAGCATAGTTGCGATGCACTGGGTTGGCAAATTCAATCCCAGTCCGGGTAGAAATAGGGAATAACCAATGAATGCATAAATAAGTAGAACAACAAACTGATGTGGTTTTTGTTTTTAGATTTTGTTTATTTATTTTTGGACAGAGGGAAAGGAAGGGAGAAAGAAAGGGAGAGAAGCATCGATGTGGTTGCCTCTCACATTCCCACTATGGGGGACCAGGCCCACAACTCAGGCATGTGCCCTGACTGAGAATCAAACTGGTAACCCTTTGGTTCACAGGTCATTGCTCAATCCACTGAGCCGCATCAGCCAGGTAAATTGATGGGGTTTTTTTTCCCTCTCTCTCTCCCTTCCAATCTCTCTAAAGTCAACAAATAAAAATAGTTAAGATGGTAAATTTTATGTTTTGTGTATTTTACCACAATAAAAAATCTGCAGAGGGAAGGGGCAGGTAGAACGTAGCTACCAGGGTACTTCAGCTTCTGACAATCAGGGACCCTAATTCCTTCTATTTTATCACTCCATGCAGGGGTACTGGTCTGGGTCTGTTGGTAGCTGAGCCACAAAGCAGAAGATGAGCTTGAATATAATGTGCTTGAATGAATCATCCCAAAACCATCTCCCCGACCCTGGTCTGCAGAAAAATTGGGTTCCATGAAACTGGTCCCTGGTACCAAAAAGGTTGGGGACTGCTATGTAGTTCTTTCAGTCTTCACTATAACTGCAAATCACATGGGTAATTTGTTAAGTAGTCTGGGGTGGGGCTATTTTAGCAAGTTCTTTCTGATAAGTTCTGATGCTGATGCTACTAACCCATGAACAACTCTTAAAGTAGCAAGATGCTAGGGCATTGTTTTTGTCTGAAGGGTCCGAGTTGTGTCACTATTGAGTCTGATTTCCAGTTCAAGAGAAGGGGGAAAGAGAGGAAGTGAAGAATAAGCAACTTCCTTTTAAGCAAGTGATCTGAAAGCTGCACAAATGACTTCTGCTCCCATTCCATTGGTAAGAATTTAGTCATGTGGCCACACCAAGCTATAAACTTATTACTGTGAAAGATGGGGAAACAGATTTTGGAGGATAACTAATAGTCTTCCATGGATCTTATTCTAGGTCTCAGTTTCTTCATCTCTTGAATCAGGGCCTTTAAGCCTCTCATATTTGGGAGGTTTTGTGATACCAAATGTCCTCAACTACATAAACCTGGATTCTGTGTTTATTTATTGCTTTCTTATAATGTGACAGGACAAATTTCCACCTTGAAACAAGTAGATTTTAAATTTTGTGTATTACTTGCTTTCTTTGAATAAAAGTGCATTATTAGATTAACTGGGTTTTTCATTTGTGAAGATGCAAAATTGAAGGAACTGAGAGAGGTGAATTGCTCTGCAGGAGAAATTTAGGAATTTGGAGAGAAGATCTCAATGACTGTAAAGCTGATTGTAACAGGATAGACTGCCTGAAAAACTGGCTAGAAGGGAGGGAAGGTATCTGATATCCAGAGATGAACTTGGGGAAAGAACAGAACTGGTTAATGGGGATTTTTATTAACTTTTATTGTATGTTTTATGATGTAACCCTCCAATCCATTTTCTCTACAAAATCTTCCCTCTAGTGCCTTGTGGAATGGATTTTCTTTTTGAGACATAAAATACTGACTCCAACCCTAAGGGTAGCACAAGGCAAGAACAATGGCTGCCACTGGCTATATAATGCAGTAGATATTCTCATTTATCTTCAACACTTGCTTCAAAAATAAAAAGAATAGCCCTAGCTGGTGTAGCTCGGTGGATTGATCACAGGCTGTGAACCAAAGGGTTGCTGGTTCAATTCCCAGTCAGGGCACATGCCTGGGTTGTGGGCCAGGACCCCGTAGCGGGCATGTGAGAGGCAATCACACATTGATATTTCTCTCCCTCTCTTTCTCTTTGCCTTCCTCTTTCTCTAAAAATAAATAAATAAACTCTTAAAAATATAAAAAGTAAAAAAACATACAAACACAAAAAGACAGACCCCCACACCGGGAAGCAGGCAGGCTCCACTGCACTCTAAAGGCTTGCTGCAGCATCGTCGGCTGTGATGACTTACCTGAGGGCCTGAGTTTCCTCATCCGTGACCTAAGGAATAGTCGGATATTAATTTTTAAGTTTCCTTCCAATTTTACACTATGACTCAAAATCATATGTTAAACAGAATTTAAGTAAACTAAGTCAACCATAATTTATCAGTTTGGTGGTACCAGAAAGGCAGAAATGAGCAATGAAGAACTAAGGCAATAAAATTTGGTTCAAACAAAACAAAATGCAGAGCTAAGATATATGGAGAATTAAAGAGATAGTTCCTTTCTTGGCTTTGAAAGCTATACAATTGCATCAGTTCTTCACATTGTGCATTGAGTTATTTTGCTTGTAAAAAAACAAACATCATTCTTTAGTGTGTTTTTGCTCTGAGTTTACAGGAGGAATTATCTTAGAACAAGATTATTGTATATACAGAATAGATAACAAATTCACTTGATCTAAAAATTTTAATGATTTTATTTATTTGCCCTTGCTAATGTGGCTCAGTGGATTGAGCTCTGGCCTGTGAACCGAAGGGTTTGATTCCCAATCAGGGCACATGCCTGGGTTTCAGGCCAGGTCTCCATTTGTGGGGTACATGAAAGGCAACCACATATTGACATTTCTCTCCCTCTCTTTCTCCCTCTCTTCCCCTCTCTAAAAATAAGTAAATAAAAAAATTTTTTAAATAAGATTTTATTTATTTATTTATTTATTTAGATAGATAGAGGGGAAGGGAGAGAGAAGGAGAGGGAGAGAAACATCAATCAATTGCTTCTTGTAGATGCTCTGTTCAGGGACCAAACCCACAACCTAGGCATATGCCCTGACTGGGAATCAAACCAGTGACCTTTTGGTTTGCGGCACAATGCCGAACCAACTGACCACACCAGTCAGGGCAGTCTAAACTTTTCAAAGTACAAGAGGCTATACAGTGACATATCTCCCTTTGTTTATCTCTCCCCCAGCTCCTCTGGAGGCAAGCACTTATTTCTTGTATATCCATGAAGAGGTATTCTCCAAATATACAGGGTTAGGCAAAAGTATGTTTACACTGTTGAATATGCAAGACAGTTTATTCTTGTATGATTATGTATCAATTATTATATTATTTTCCATATGAACAACTGTAAACCCCACCCTGTATGTCAAGTAGGATGTTATAATGAGGCCCTTTCTGTCTTAATTTCAGCTGCAGCTCCTTAGAATTTGGAAGAAAAGAGTATATACCACATATACTCATATTCCAAAGAAAGTGGCCAAACAGGACTTAAATGGCAAAAATAACAAACTAGCTTTGCAAACTTTAGCCAATCTCAAGGGTATTAAAGTCTTTAAGTTGAACTGGCCAGAGAGGGGAATTTTCTATGGAGAAGATTGACTTATTTCCGTGTTTTCCTCATGCCCATGGGGGTCAATAGGATGGTATTTTCCCTTACCTTAAGCCCAGAAGAAGCCTTCAAAGAGCCCACTTCCAAGGCTATGCTGGATAACATCCCTCAGGGTTTAGGGAACATGGGGGAAGGGTGTCTGATGAACACCTGGGGAATCTAAGGTGAGATACTATGGCTTTAGGCCTGAAGAGGCAGAGAATGAAGAGTCCAAGCTTCCCCAGGAGTGAGCTGAGTTAATGTGAAGACCAAGTACACTCATGGCCAAAAACCATGTTAAAGCTGGTTTAAAAGCAATATTGCCTAATTGGGCTGCCCAGAGGAGCATGAGACCCCCAGCAGAAAGTGTGTGTGTGTATAACCATCAGACACCCAAGGGCTAAGGATCAAAGATGGACGTAGCCTACCAGAGAAGAGCGTCAACCACATCACAGGAATTGCAATCAGAAGTTCCTGATTCCCTAGTTTGGGGATCTCTGAGAAAACCATAGAAGAGGCCCGGAATCAGAACCAGGACCTGCTACTCCTAGCAGACCAGAGGAGCTCAGAAAAGCAGAAGAGAGGCAGTAGAAGATCAAGGCTGAGAAGGTGAGAAACCTCCCAGCCTGCCCCTTTCCTCATGTTTAATGAAGAGCTGAGCTGGAAAAGGAAGAAGCTCTAATTTACACAGGAGTTTGGAACTGCAACTATTTCACTGACTGGCCAATTTAATTACAGAAATGAAACTATTATTGGAAATAAAAGTGCTCTGAAACTTTTAATGTTCTAAAAGTGACCGAGAAAGTTATGATCTTGCACAAGATTTTCTTGGAGGTTTAAATGGATAGTTAAGGGAAAGAATGAAGTTGCTTTTTACTTTTACCTTCTTTTGAGTGTGACCCATTTAATAGGATTGTTACAAAAGCATATATGTGCATACCATACATTCTGTTCTACAATTTCCTTTTTTATCATAGTATAGCTGGATGGCTGTTCCATATTATCATAGTATATATAAATTTACTGCGTTCTTTTAAACAGCTGCTAGTAGACCATTATAAGGATGTATATGATTCATTTTAATCATTCCCTTTTAAATTCTTTTTTAGAGAAGATTGTATTTATTTATTTTTAGAGAGAGGGGAAGGAAGGGAGAGGGAGAGAAAGATTGATGAGAGAAACATTGATCAGTTGCCTTTTGCACACCCCCAACCAGGGACCTGGCCCACAACCCAGGCATGTGCCCTTACTGGGATTCGAACTGGCGACCTTTTAGTTCACAGGCCAGTGTTCAATATGCTAAACCACACAAGCCAGGGATAATCATTCCCCTTTAAAGTGTTGTCAATATGTTGGTAAATCTTAATTTGTAAAGGATAATGTAGAAAGAAATTTAAAAAAAACACTTTTAATGCTTCTACTGTACTTAAACATACACGTTCTAAGTATCTATTTTATGTGAAAGGTAATTCCATTTTATTTTATTTTTTTAGATATTTTCATTTTAGAGAGACTTTGTAAAAAAAAAAGAAAAGATCATTGACACTCATTGCTAAGCTTCAGAGTAATCCACATCATAATTATCCACTGGATGATTGTTATTAGTGATTGAAAGCTGAAACTGAAAGCATTCAATAGTAGGCAAAGCAATTATGATTAAATTTATTCTGGAACTTGGCTGAACTGCATAAAAACATTTTTTATTACAATATCTTAATACTACCTAGGTGGGTAGAAGTTAATCAATTATTTTAAAAATTACTCTGTTTAACCATTTTGTGCTCGTTAAGTGTTGAACTCTGTTCTAACTTCATTACTAGTATAAATTTATTTAACCCTCCTAACAACCCTAGGAAGTATTGTCATTACCTCCAGTGTACAAATGAGGAGACTGAGGCCTAGAGAAGCTAAATAAATTGACCAAAGTCGCATAGCTAGAAAGTGACAGAGCAAGGATTTGAATACAGGAAGCCTGACTCTAAGAGTTCATGATCATAGTCAGTACACCATATTATCTCCCTGTAGGCTAACTATAAGTCTACTGTGTCGATGCAAAGATTAAGACTTATGGAGTGCTTTCTTAAAGCAGAACTAGTTGTCAAAGCCATAATCTTCAATACCATCATCATCAACAACAAAATTTGAAAATGAATGCACATTACACAAAAGATACCATTTTGGTATTTCCGGTAAGATACAACACGGTCCTTGTCCTAGAAGGGAGTTAGTCTAATTTTCCTATTGAGGCAAAGGAAATTGCCAGAGACAGTATTCTATGGAGTTACCAGGTCAGTTCCAAGGGTGGGGCAGGGGTGTGTGTGGAATATGAAACCTGATAATTATATGCAAATGAGGAAAAAATAAGAGAAAACCAGGATGCAAATTCAATCAGCTTGGGACTGGAGAAGAGCTAATATATGAGAGGGTTCAAAGGAGACTAAACAAAGAGATCTTGAATCCTTAACTGGGTGAGTTTCAGTGTTGAATACAGATTGTTACCAGTGACCTTTGCTGTGGATGTGGTGAGGAGAGTCAAAGAGTTATAGAGTTAAACCAATGGGAAAGGGTTGTGTTTGCCCATCCTCATGGGAATTCAAGGCTCCAACATACTACTTCCTCCAGGTAGTACTCTTTTAATAGTATATATAAGAAATTTATAGATGTGATTGGCTAATCTGGGTAACCATTCAGCTGAGAGAGATCTAAGGCAAGAAGGGAAAATTTAAACACCTACAGAGTCCAGGCTGATGACTCAGAGTGAGTGTAGCAGGTCGGGGTAGCCAAGTGACCATGCTTACTCCTTTTGACAGCATTCAACAGCCCCTCTGGGTGCAGCGGGTCAGGATGTTATTGTTTAACTATTTCATGCCAATAATCATTGTGTTTGCGGTAGGAAGCTACTCTAGGCAAAGTGATACTTAGCTGAGAAGTCAAATAACCTAAAGAGAAATTAAATAAATATTCCAGTTTTATTTTTTAAAAATTCTAAGGAGTAGTCAGGAACATGAGGGTTGATGGGTCTCCAACAAAGGAAATGTTTATGACAAAGGTAGAGACAGCTGGATTCTAGGTTCATCCTGGCACTTTGTTTGCTCAGTGTATAAACAACCTTCAGACTTATTTTCAGAGACAGAAAGGAAGGGGCAAAGCTAAAGAAACTGGGTCAGACCACAACCAGTCTTAGGTGGGATGGGGTGGAGGAGGAACCCCAGGAAATAGAGCAGGTGGTGACAGCTGTGAGGAGTAGAGGAATGAGTGCTGAATCCCTAGGGAGCCTGCTGAAGCAAGAAACAGACTTGAGGGGAGGTGGCCTAGAAGTGGGAATAGAGCTGGCACTTCTTAAAAGCCTTGCCTGTGGGGTTCTGGGATAGTGCCCAATGTAAACATTTTTAAAGCAACCAAACTGGAGAAACTATGAAACTCTGCCTGATTGAATAAAATTAGTTAAAATTAGCTGGTGTAATGTTTAGGCCATTTGGTTTAATTTGCCCAAGTTAACTCTGCAAAGGATGCCACCATTTAACATGAAATCATGTTCCACTTGTCTTTGGGGGTTTACTTGCAGTCAAGTAAGAAATTTCACTAATGAATAGCTCAATCATTATCTTGTCTATTTAAAAGACTGTTTGTCCTAAATTGATTTCCTTCATCTCCTACATATCTAAAATTTTTGCCTTCATCTTATCATGCCAAAAATAAGCTTCTAAAAATAATGAGCCCTGGCCAGAGTGGCTCAGTGGGTTGGGTATCCTCCTGTGAAGTCAAAGGTCACCAGTTCGATTCCCAGTTAGGGCACATGCCTGAGTTTCGGGCCTGGTCCCCACCTTCCTAGCCCCCACCCCCACCCCCCACCCCACTGCCACCCTGTTGGGGAGCAGACTAGAGGCAACTGATGTGAAAGGCAACTGATCAAGCTCTCTCTTTCTCCCTACCTTCCCCTCTCAATAAATAAATTAAATCTTAAAAAAAAAATAAAGTAGTGAAAAGTCTTAAGGAGGAAAAGAAAGAAGGTGATGAAATTTGTTAGTTTTATAAAATCACAAATTAGAAATCTTCAGTCCTCTAATCTAAGAAGTTTAGACTTCTACATTTAACATTTATTCCTATTTCACTGGGTTTCGTTTGTTTCAAAAATTCTATGTATAAATTTTAGGAAACTAAGTATATGTGGCCACCATAGTTATCCTATTCCATATGCTGCAATTTGGAAAAATAAAATACTTATTATTTTAGAGATCAGCCAAGAAAGAACTTCAGACAGTGAATAATGTCAGAAATGTAGTTCTTCATTTTGGAAATGTATTGATTTAATCTATAATGCATCTAACAAATTTAAATGATAGACTTAAAGTAGATTGAAAATTTCTGTTACAAAATAAGATATTTGCAGCTTTCCTCAGTTAAAAAAAATACACTGGGCTTCTAACTAATGGTTAATTATATACAAGTAGATTTGCCTAATAAAACCTCTGCTTCAGAGATACCTAGAAGGTTTTTTTTAACCCAAACTCCCTGTTAGATCATTTCAAGGCACAGTACAGCTTATTAAGCAATACCGTTTTCTAAAAAGAAGTCAAATATATTATAATGGTCTATGAAATTACTTAATATACATGGAGTTGCCTTCTTAAAATGTTCCTGTTCAAGAGCAACAAATGTAAAGGACACATGGACAAAAACAATGGGGGGTGGAAATGGGAGGGAGGTGGGGAGGGCTGGGGCGGTGGGCTGGGGGGGAGTAAAAGACAGAAAACTGTACAAAATCAACAATTAAAAAAATACTGATTAAAAAAAATGTTCCTGTTCAAAGGGTCCACATATTGTTGGTTACCAAAAACCCCTCTAACTATAATTAAAAATAATACTTTAAGATAGCTATTGAAATAAGTAATTTGGTAATCGCCTTTTGAAAATAAATTTAAGCAATACCTTTTTAGTTGCATAGCAAAATATTTATTACAAATAAATTCTGTTTGAAATAATTATGTGTTAAAATATAGATATTCCTTAAAGATCTTCCCCCACCCCTTGGATAAATTTACCCTCTCTAACAAAAAGATTCCAGAATGTGGCAGGTGGGTGGTACACAAAGTCTTACAGCCTAAGCAAAGTAAACTTAGGAACAGATTTTAAAAAATAGATCAAGTGTTTTCTAAGCTACTGCTTGCCTCCACTAGCCAGCTGAAGGCTTTAAATAATTTAATCCCTACAACAACTGCCAGCTCCAAGTGGAAGCCTGAGACAAGGCCTGGAATCACCGAGGACCCCAACAGGTGCAGTCTAATAGTGCTTCCCTAAATCTGCTGCTGACCTATGTTTGCACATGTGTAGGACGCTATATTCTTAAATTCAACAGGACACTAATTAAATCAATCCAAATGCCTCTTGTTTTGTCCCATCCTCCACTATTATCTAAGACATTCCTCCATCTTTTTTTCTAGAGAAATACTTAGCACAATTTGTGGCCGGCATATGAGTTTGTTTTTAGTGTTACTTTTCTAAGCAAGATCGCTGTTATTATAGGTTAAGTTTTGGAAAAGAAATTAACTAATAAATTACTTTCTTCCTACCGTTATTGCTCTTTCCATCCAACTAACTTTTCTATACTAGCATTATGAAGTACCATTAGAGTAGCTCAGATATTTTTTCTTTTATACACTTATAAGATGTACCAGAATGTACTTGTTGCTTATATATTCAAATATATTTACAGGAAATTTCACACATACCTTTTATATAACCAAACTGAGAACTTTTTCTACCAAGTAATACCAAAAAAGAAAAGGCCACTGTCATGCCCTCAATAAGTAATATATTACGATATTATAATGAAATATTTGCCAGACATGCATAAATGGAAGTTTAAAAATTAATAGCTACTTGAATATTCACATGCAAAACAATGAAGCTGGACCCTTACTTCATACCAGATACAAAAATTAACTCAGAATGGATTAAAGATCTGCCTTGGTTGGGTGGCTCAGTGGATTGAGTGCTGGCCTGCAAACCAAAGTGTCACTGGTTCGATTCCCAGTCAGGGCATTTGCCTGGGTTGTAGGCTGGGACCCCAGTTGGGGGTGTGCAAGAGACAACCATGCATTGATGTTTCTCTCCCTCTCTTTCTCCCTTCCTTCCCCTCTGTCTAAAAATAAATAAATAAATAAAGTTTTTTTAAAAAGATACCACCTCACACCTGTTAGGATGGCTACTATTAAAAGAACAAAAAATAACAAGTGTTGGTAAAAATGCATAAATTAGACCCCTTCTGTTCTGTTGATGGGAATGTAAAATGGTGTGACAACTATGAAGAATAGTATGAAAGTTCCTTAAAAAAATAAAAATAGAACTACTATATCATCCAACAATCCCACTACTGGGTATATATCCAAAAGAATTCAAAACAGGATCTTAAAGATATTTGCACACCTACTTTCATTGCAGCATTATTCACAGTGGCTAAGAGGTTAAATAAAGCAATCTAAATGTCCATTGATGGAGGCATGGATAAAGAAAATGCTGTATACATATGACCCAGCTATTCCACTTCTGGGTAGTTATCTAAAGAATATGAAAATACTAATTCAAAAAGATATATGCACCCCTACATTCCTATATTCATTGAAACATTATTTACAATAGTCAAGATATGGAAACAAGTACCCACAGATAGATGAAATGAGAAAGAAGATGTAGCATATACAATGGAATACTACTCAACCATAAAAAAGAAGGAAATTTTGGCATTTGCAACAGCATGGATGGACCTCAAGGGTATCACACTAAGTGAAATAAGTAAGAGAATGATGAACACTGTATGAATTCACTTCTATGTGGAATCTAAACAAAACAAACTCACAGATACAGAGAACAGACTGGTGGTTACCAAAGGGGAAGAAGTTTGGGGGGAGGGCAAAAGGAATGAAGGGGATCAATTGTGTGGTGAGAAATGGTAACCAGACACACAGGGTAAACACTAGGTAGTGTATTCAGATATTAGAATATAATGTTCACCTGAAATACATATAATCCTGTATACCAATTTTACCACAATAATAGACCAATCCAAAAAAATAGTGGTATCTACATATAATGGAATATTATGCAGCTTTAAAAAAATAAGGAAGTCCTGTTACATGTTGCAGTATGAATGAACCTCAAGGACATTATGCTAAGTAAAATAAGCCAGTCACAAAAGAACAAACACTGTGTGATTCTTTCATGAAACACCAAAATCATAGAAACAGAAAGTAGAAAGGTGGCTATCAAAGGCTGCGGAAAAGGGAAGGGGGAAATTAATGCTTAATGGGTATAACGTTTCAGTCGTACAAGATGAAAATGTTCTATAAGAGGTCTATTGCACAACAATGTGAATATAAGTCCTGGAACATTCTAACTTTGGGAGATAAAGAGCATTCATTCAGCAAAAGAGACAAAGAAGGAAGATCATACAAGTACAGAATGGTCATAACTACCTGGTGCTAAATTGCCATAACTGGCAACCACACTGATCTGGTTTCCATTCCTATAGATTTTCCCTTTCTAGAATGTCATATAAATGGAATCAACCAGTATGTGGTCTTTTGAGTCTGGCTTCTTTCACTAACATAATGTATTTGAGGTTTATCTGTATTATTCCATATATCAATAATTGTTCCTTTTAATTGCTGAATAGTATTTCTTTATATAGATGTACCATAGTTCATTTATCTAACACTAATTGATGGACATTTGGTTTGCTTCCTGTCTTTAGAGATTATGAACAAAATTGCTATAAACATTTATATATGGTTTTTGTGTAAAAACAATTTTATTTATCTTGGGGTAAATACTCCTGAGTGGGATTGCTAGGTCATACAATAAGTATATGTTTAGCTTTTTAAAAAGATTGTACTTATTTATTTTTAGAGAGAGGGAAAGGGAGGGAGAAAGAGAGGAAGAGATATATTGATTGGTTGCCTCTTGTACACATCCTGATGGGGGACCAAACCCTCAACCCAGGCATGTGCCGTGACCAGAAATTGAACTGGCAACCTTTTGCTTTACAGAATGACACTATCCATCTGAGCCATACTAGTCAGGGCAGTATATGTTTAACTTTATAAGCAATTGCCAAACTGTTTTAAAAAGTGTCTCTACCATTTTGTATTTCCACCAGCAACATATAAGAGATCTATCTGCTTTGCATCCTCATCAGAGCTTGGTATTGTCAGATTTTGTAGTTTTGCCATTCTCATGGTTTCAGTTGGCCTTTCCTTAATCACTAATGAAATTGAGCATCTTTCATATGCTTATTTGACATCTGTTTACATCCTTTTGTCATGCA
Organism: Glossophaga mutica; assembly: GCA_039655065.1. Classification (NCBI taxonomy): domain Eukaryota; kingdom Metazoa; phylum Chordata; class Mammalia; order Chiroptera; family Phyllostomidae; genus Glossophaga; species Glossophaga mutica. The sequence goes on from CM077308.1 coordinate 23,549,592, forward strand.
GCTGTTCAAATCTCTTGCTCATTTTTTAGTTGTGTTGTGTCCTTATTGTTAATATTCAAGAATTCTCTTTTAAGATATATATTTATCTATCTATCTATTTATTTATTTTTAGAGAGAGGGGAGGGAGAGAGGAAGAGAAACATCAATGTGTCATTGCCTCTCACCCGCCCCCTACTGGGGGCCTGGCCTGCAACCCAGGCATGTGTCCCAACCGGGAATCAAACCAGCGACCCTTTGGTTCACCAGCCGGCACTCAGTCCGCTGAGCCATACCAGCTGGGGCTCATGAATTCTTTATATATTCTGGATATAACTCTTTTGTCAACTGTATCATTTGTCAATATTTTCTCCCAGTCCATGGTTTATCTTTTTTATTCTGTTAATTGGTGTCTTTCAAAGAACAAAAACTTTAATTTTGACAAAATTCAATTTATCAATTTTTTTTAAAATTATTTGTTTTTATCTTTAGAGAGAGGGGAGAGGGAGAAAGAGAGGAAGAGAAACATCTACGTGGGAGAGAAACATCTGTCAGTTGCCTCCTGCACGCCCCCAGCTGGGAATCTGACCCACAACCCAGGCATGTGTCCTGACTGGGAATTGAACTGGCAAACTTTCAGTCCCAAGCCAGTGCTCAATCCACTGAGCCACATCAGCCAAGGCTATCAATATTTTCTTTATGGGTTAAATATGCTTTTAGAATCCTACCTAAGGACTCTTTGACTAATCCAAGGCAAAATTTGTTTCTCCTTTTTTTCCTCTAAAAGTTTTATAGTTTTACTTAGGTCTGTGACCCATTTCAAGCTAATTTTGTATAAAGTGTGAGGTACAGGTCAAGATTTAGTTTTTTGGCCCTGACTGGTGTGGCTCAGTGAGTTGAGTGTTGGCCTGTGAACTGAAAGGTTGCAGTTCAAATCACAGTCAGTGCACATGCCTGGATTGCAGGCCTGGTCCCCAGTTGGGGGCATGTGAGAGTTAATAGATGGATGTTTCTCTCCCTCTCTTCCTTCCTTCCCCTCCCTCTAAATATAAATTTTTTAAAAAAGATTTAGTTTTACATATGGGTTTCTGATAATTCTAACCCCATACGCTGAAAGGGCTATCCTTTCTCTGTTGAATTACCTTTACACATGGTACACATCATTTGGCTATACATGTATGGGTCTTTTTCTGGACTCTGTTTCCTTCCACTGGTCTATGTGTCTAGATAAGACTTGAAAATCAAGTAGTGGACCCCAATCTTAGTTCCTTTTCTGTACAAACTTTAGATTGACTCATCAGCATTCTCAAAAAATCCTGCTTATATTTTCATTATAATTGTTTTGAAACTACAAGTCAGTTTGGAACAATTGACAACTCCATGTGTACATTGACTTAAACACAACAAAACACATTTGAAAAACTGCATTACCATTAAGATGAATCAATAATTGTTCATCCAGAATTATTTAGGAATTGTCTGTGTACATATTTAGGCAGTTCTTTTCTATATGATACTAACCAGTGTCTGGATGAAAATGGTAACTTTATTAATCTACTGTCAATTGGATATGTATTTTACTTTATTTTATTTAAAGATTTTATTTCTTTTTACAGAGAGGGGAAGGGAGAAAGAAAGAAAAGGAGAGAAACATTGATGTGAGAGAGAAACATCGATCAGTTGCCTCTTGTACATGCCCCGATCAGAGACTGAACCAATAACCCAGGCATGTGCCCTGACCAGGAATTGAAATGGTGACCCATCGTTTTGCAGGACAACTCCCAAATGAGCCACACAGGTCAGGGCTGGACAAGCATTTTAAATGATTTTTCCATTATAGTGATGGATTTTCACAGAATATTTTATTCTTTTTTCAGGCCTCCTTGGGACCAACAAGAGACATTTATCAAGCAGTTGGCTGGGGCTATGGGTGCATACTATGATTAAGGAAGCTAAGCAAAGATAAATAAGCCGTATTGGGATGAAAACTATGATCTCATTGACAAAGAGTTCCAACTAACCAGCACACAGATGATAAATACATACTTCTTGGAACTTTGCTTTCTCCCTTCGCTACAAGTGTTTTCTCTGTAGTCATTGACGTATGAAGACATTTTTTTCACTCTAAACTTCCAACAGCGCTCTTTGTGCCAGGGATAGCACAACTCCATCCTTCTGTGTGCCATTACCAGTAAACAGCTAAATGACCATCACAGACTCTGAGTATTTGTTGCCTCATAAATGGAATTTAGAAGAGTCTTTGGATGAAAATCACCACACAGAGTATAGTAGAGTATTATACTTTTATGCAGAATATTATCACACCAAAGATTATGAGGCATACTTATTTTACTGAGAGTCTTTTGTGGGTGAAATTCATGTGCTGAAAACAGACATGGCATTTTAGATAATGGAAATTTATGGAGACTCTAGATTTTCTTTCTCTAGAAAATGAATACATCTTTTATACAATTTCCAAGATAAAGGATACTAGTGAAACTGTGGAAGCAAAGTTCTAAAATATTCATTATTTTTCTGCAACATCAATTTGTTTTTGGAGTTGGTAACATCTGTTTTAAAACATTATTTATATTTCAAATGAATCATTTGCTGAACAAGCTCACGTAAAAGGTAAGGGAAGAGAAAAAGGAAGGGAAAGAAGATATAAATTGATAGCCTATCAAATTGTGGTTTTGTCACACTTTAGGTTGCAAAGAACAGAAGCTCATTCAGTCTTAAGGAAACAGGGTTAACTGTAAGGACATGCACACTTTTAAATTGTTAAGCCATTGTATAACTGAGATGATTCTAGTTCTGGTTCCACCAGGGTCCACTTGGTATCGCCATCTCTCTCTACCCCTTTAGTGTCTATCTTCTTCCAGCTTCAATGTTTCAAGTAAGGTACCTTTGATTGGATTATTGATTTATAACTATGGAGTATACCTATCGGGTAGTCTCTGATTCTGCTACGCATTCCTCACAAAAGCATTCAGCTTCTCTTCAGAGGAAAGAAGCAGTATAAAGTCTATGTCCCACCACAGAAGTCAAAATAGCAATGTTTACTACAATGGAAATATGTATGCTTATACTTGAATACAAAAGGGACTTTGAAATAAAATTTTTTTCAGAGTGCTGAGATTATAATTGCTTATTTCTGTTTCTCAGTTTTCACCAATATTATTGTTCTATTGCTTTGACTAATTTAAGAAAGTTTTAAAAATATTTTTTATTTTTTAAATTTTTTACTTTTTCTATAAACATCTTCAATTTAAAAAAAATATTTTTTTTTTTATTTTTAGAGAGAGGGGAGGAAGGGGAAAAGAAAGGGAGAGAAAGATCAATGTGTGGTTGGCTCTCACATGGCCCCGACTGGGGACCTGGCCCGCAACCCAGGCATGTGCCCTGACTGGGAATCAAACTGGCTACCCTTTGGTTCACAGCCCATGCTCAATCCACTGAGCTATACCAGCCAGGGCTATTTTTTTAATTATATTTTATTAATTATGCTATTACAGTTGCCCCAATTCCTCCCCTCCCCTTCACTCACTCACCAAGCACCCCCCACTACCTCAGGCAATCCCGACACCTTTGTTCATGTCCATTGGTCATACATATAAGTTCTTTGGCTACTCCATTTCCTAACCTGTACTTTACATCCACATAGCTATTCTGTACCACCAATTTCTATTTCCTAATTCTCATACCTCTTCATCTATCTCCCCCACCCCACCCATCTGGCAACCATCTTCTCCGTATCCATGATTCTCCATTTTTCTTGTTTGCTTAGTTTGTTTTTCAAATTCAATTGTTGATAGACATGTCTTTATTGTCATTTTATTGTTTTCTAGTTTTGATCTTCTTATTTAAGAAAAAAGTCCCTTTAACATTTCATAGAATAATGGTTGGTGATGATGAGCTCCTTTAGTTTTTTCTTATCTGGGAAGCTCTTTATCTACTCTTCAATTCTAAATGAGAGCTTTGCTGGGTAGAGCAATTTTGGCTGTAGGCCCCTGCTTTCCATGACTTTGACCATTTCTTACCAATCCCTCCTAGCCTGCAAAGTTTCTTTTGCAAAATCAGCTGACAGTCTTATGGGAACTCCTGTGTAGTAACTGCTTTTCTCTTGCTGTTTTTAAGATCCTTTCTTCATCTTTAACCTTTGGCATTTTAGTTATGATGTGTCTTAGGGTGGGCCTCTTTCCATCTATCTTTTTTGGGACTCTCTCTGTGCTTCCTGAACTTGCACGTCTATTTCCTTCACCAAATTAGGGAAGTTTTCTTTCATTATTTTTTCAAGTAGATTTCCAGTTTCTTGCTCCTTCTCTTCTCCTTCTGGCACCCCCATGATGTGGATGTTGGAAAGCTTAAAGTTGTCCCAGAGGCTCCTTACATGTTCTTAACCTCATCCACTCTACTGTTGTTTCCTTACAAATTGTTCTTTATTTCAATTAGTGTATCTGTCATTTCTGACTGGATCTTTTTTATGCCTTCAAGATCCTCACAAAGTTCCTTGAGCATTCTTATTACCAGTGTTTTGAACTCTGCATACAAAAGATTGCTTTTCTCCATTTTGTTTAGTTCTTTTTCAGGAGTTCTAATCTGTTCTTTCAATTGGCTGTTTCTTTTTAACCTCCTTTATGCAGCTTCCCTGTGTTTGCTTCTAGGTACTAGGTAGAGCTGCTACAACTCCCTGTTCTGGTAGTGGGCCTAATGTAGTAGGTGTCCAATAGGATCCAGTGGCACAGCATCCCCTATTGCCTAAGCTGGGTACTTGAGGTATGCTCTTTGTGTGGGCTGAATACACGCTCCTCTTATAGTTGAGCCTTGGTTGCTTTTGGCAGATCCATGGGAGGAATTTACCCAGGCCAGTACGCTGCAAGGATTGACTGTGACCACTGACCACCAACCTCCATCCTCCATGGAGGCTCAGCTGTGCAGGGGCAAAGTAGTGGTGCTCTGACATGGTCTGTAGCTGTCCACTGGGTGCATAGGTTCTGGGGTTCCCTGGTTGTGCTAGTTGAGGTCAGCCTACACCTGTGTTTTGCCTGGAGCCACCCTGCCTGAGCTATAAAGCAATCTGAGTTGGCTGCTACTTCTGCTGGGCTTGGACATTCCCAGGCAAAGCCAAGCTGTGAACCTAGGCTGGCTGCTGCTAGTGCAGGGCCTGGAGCTACTTAGCAACAGGTATGGATGGGGTCTGGGAGGTTACTGAGGCAGGGCTGTTGTTTGTTTGAGAGGATTTAGGAAGCTGTGAAGCATGAGCCAGGACAAGTCACTAATAGTTTGGGTGGGCCCATAAGTTGGGTGGGACAGAGTCTCAGGGGACCTCCAGGGCAGGGCAACCAGTGTTAGCCAGGTTGATGGAGTCTCAGATATGGCAATGATCTCCAAGATCTGAGGCTATGTTGGAGGGAGGGTTCAGAATATAGACAATGGCCTCCGCCCACCTTTCTGTGATGGAGAAAGCTGTCCCTTAGTTCTTGCCTTGATGCCAGACACCTCAGTTCCTTCCTCTAAGCCGCTAGTGCCTTTCAAGCTGCTACCCTGCTGGTGCTGGAGCTCAGAGGAAGTGAGTCTATGTAAAGTCCATGTCTAGGTTTAAGGGGGAACTGCTTGAGACTCCTGCAGTTTCTTCCACGGACTCAATCCATGCTGGGTCTTGCAGTCAGAAGTTATGGGGACTTATCTTCCTGGCACTGGTACCCTGGGCTGGGCAGCTTGGTGTGGAGCTGGGACTCCTGGCTCCTGATATATCCCTCCCTAATTTTTATCCACTGCACATGTATATGGGACCAGCCCTTTCCACATCTCTGCCCCTTTTACCAGTCTGGATGGATGTGGTGTCTTTAATTCCGTAGTTGTCAGACTTCCATTCAACTTGATTTCTGATGGTTCTGAGTGATAGTTTCTCTATAGTTTAGTTGTAATTTTTATGGGGGTGTGCAAGAACACAAGCCGTGTTTACCTATGCTTCCATCTTGATCAGAAGTCTTAAAAATATTAACAATGAATATAATTTAACAATGCCCAGGTAGTTTTTAACTGACTTATTCTAAGTTTTTTTTCCTTTTTTAAAAAGAGTTTATTTACTTATTTTTAGAGGGGAAGGGAGAGAAAAAGAGAGGGAGAGAAACATCGATGTGTGGTTGCCTCCCCCATACCACCAGCCCGCAACCCAGGCATGCGCCTAACTGGGAATCAAACCAGCGACCCCCTGCTTTGTGGGCTGGCACCCAATCCACTGAGCCACACCACACAGGGCCTAGGTTTTTTTTTTTTTTTTTTTTACTTTTAAAGTCCTTTTCAACTCAAGCGGTAGCGTCAAATTAAATTTTAAGAAATGTGTAAAAGATGTGTTTAATTAGCATTCTAATTCACAATGAGTCAGTAGTCATCTCAGGCAGTTTCATCATGTAAACAGAAAATTTATTGCTTGGAAGTGTTATATATACTTAAAAAAATAAAACCACAGATATATTTGTGTGCTTCTTGTACAGCTTTTAAAATATTTGCTCATCTCTACATAGCTGTTGTCATGCACCTATCAAGCCTTTTGTTGAAAAGGTCAAAATGTACAGGGCAGACTGAAACATTAGGAAAATACAGCTGTGAGGGTCAGGAGGTTGGGTATGTTTAATGTATTTATAGCATGTGGTCTTATTATATCAAGTACAACATACACTCATTCTTTTATGAGCATTTTAACTAACATAAATTTAAAGTTAGAAATAACTATAGAAAACTTCAAAGAATTTTTAAAAATCCAATCAATTGGTTAACAGAGCTTTTGCTTTATTATCAGTGACACTAATGAGTTTTTCAGATCCCAAACAAAGAACCAATATTGGCATTCATAGTCAGCAGATACATTTCTAAGTAGTTAGAATGTTGGGTCAGATGAAATACATATTTATCAGAGTACCTAATTACAATGATTGCTTATCGATTTAAAAATTGCCATTTGTTTCTAGTAAAATTGGTGTGTGAGTTGTAAAAAGTTAGTTCCTTAATCATATGGTATGCCTGGACTTTAGAATTCTGATTAATAATTCTAATGATTTGCAATAAGGAAGTAAAGTTCTTAACTAAATTTGTTCAATCAAGTGGAAACTGTATTTGTCTGCCACCTGGGGGATTCATGGAAACATTGCAAGTAGCAAAAACTCAGTAATAAAATATTACAGTATAGGTGTTAATAGTATTTGTCTTGTGAGTGAAGTTGGCTAAAATATACATACACATATATACATGCATATGTGGGTATAATTGTAGCCAATGAGGTGGTGACAACATCAAGAAACTTTTATTATGGATGTCAAGTAACAAAATGTTTCCAATAGAAGGGGATGGTTAGTTTTGTAATTGATGGTACAGCAAATAAAATGAAGAGAACTGAATACTGACCACTGCATTTGGCAACTGGAAGGTCACAGGTGACCAGAACAAGAGCAGCTTCTGATGTTTTATGGTTTTTATTGCTATTATGTGCGTATCTTTTCATTTATGACATTTGTCTAATCCATTACTGCTGGAGTATAGGAAACTAGTAATTTTTAATAGTTGATCTTCCGCTCTGGCTGGTGTGGCTCAGTGGATTGAGCGCTAGCCCGCGAACCAAACGATCACTGCTTTGATTCCCAGTCAGGGCACATGCCTGGGTTGCAGGCCAGGTCCCCAACAAGGGGCTTATGAGGGGCGGCCACATGTTGATGTTTCTCTCCCTCTCTTTCTCCCTCCCTTCCCCTGTATAAAAAAATTGATCTTTTATTTGACCATCTTACTAGATTTTATTATTATTTCTAATAGTTTGTCAATTGATGTATTTTCTAGGCAGAAAATATTGTTTGAAATCATTGACAGATTTATCTTACTTTCCAACATTTGTATTTCATTTCACATTACCTGGTATCTCTAGTGCAGCGTAGCAGAACTGAAAGTGAACATTACTGTAATTTAAAATTATTTGTTGTAGATTTCTGGAAAATATTTAACAGATAGGGAAGTTTCCTTCTATTCCTAGTTAGAGATTTTCCTTTCCTTAAATGATAAACATACGTGAAATTTTATCAAATATTTTTAAATAAATATCAAATTATAAATTTTATTTTTAAAAATTAATATGACAGTGTAGTTGGTAATCCATCCTTATGGATCAATCTAACTGTCCTGTGTTTTGTATTTTCTTTTTAAGCTCTGTGCTTTCTTTTTTTTTTATCCTCACCCAAGGAGATGCTCATTGATCTTAGAGGGGGCGGGGAGTGGCAGAGAAACATTGATTGGTTGCCTCTAGTATGTGCCCCTACCAGGAACTGAACCCACAATGTAGGCATGTGCCCTAACCCAGAATTGAATCTGTAATCTTTGGGTTTATAAGACAATGCTCCAACCAACTGAGCCACACTGACCAAGGCTAAGCTCTGTGCTGTTTTTGATTTGATTTTGATTTTGGATTCTTCCAATTTTGTTCATAAGTCGAATTGGCTTTAGGATTAGTTATAAAGTACCAACACTATACAGTTTTGGTATTGGGATTATCTTCAGCTTTAAAATGATGTGGAAGTCAATGAAGGAATGTACTTAATACATTCTAAACTACTATAATACAGGATAAATTTCCAAGCTCTAGTGATGTTTTTACACATTTCAAGTGATTGCTAAAACAAAATTTTGATTGCTTTTTAATTCAATTAAAAGTACCCATTGGATTCAATCCATTTGGAAAGTGAGTCCTTATTACAGCTAATATTCCTGAGAACTTGGCATGTATCTGGTCGAGTGCCAAGATACCTAGCCTCTAACTCGACCCTTAATGACCTCCACTCACTTGCTTTCACACCCTTGTGTAATCAGCATCTCTTCAGTGGATTTACTGGCCAGTTTCTGATGAATCAAATATGGTACAAGTGATGGGATGTCACTTCTGAGATTAGGTTATAAAAGACAGTGGTTTTTGTGCTGGATATCTTCTCTCTCTTGAACTGCTCATTCTGGGGAGGGCCACCTGCCACACTGTCAGGCAGCCCTGGGGAGTTCATGTGAAAAGAAACGGAAGGAGGACTCGGGCCAACAGCCAGCAAAAAAATAAAATAATAAAGTAAAATAAAAGTAAAATGAGGCCCTCAATCTAACAGTCCTGAGGAACAGAGGCCCATATGAGTGAGCCTGAAAGCAAATCTTTTTCTAGTCCGGTTTTCAGATGAGACTTCAGCCAGACTCAATCATCAGCTTAGCTACAACCACATGAGAGAATTGAAGCCAGAGGCACCCAGCCAAGCTGGGCCCAGATTCTTCTACTTTCAAATTATCTTGCAAAAAACCAAACTACATATGTAAATACACACATACAAAGAAATATGCCAAAATGTTAGTCACTGGTTCAAGGTGTGGTTATACAGGTATTCACTGTATTATTCTTTGAACTTTTAATTCTTTAGAGATTTTCATTAAAAATAGAGAAAAAATGGCATTGGGGTCAAACCTTGAAGAATAGAATGTGAATATTATTTTTTTTTTAATTGAGTTTAGAGAGACGGGAGGTGGGAGAGAGAGATCACTTTGTTGTTCCAGGTATTTATGCATTAACTGGTGGATTCTTGTATGTGCCCTGACTGGAGATCCAACCCACAACCTTAGGGTATGGGGATGATGCTCTAACCAATTAAAGCAATCGGCCAGGTGTGAATACTATTCTTAAAGAATATGGTTCTTACATCAGTTCCTACTTAGAAAATGGATAAAGAGAAAAAATATTTGACACAATCTAGGTACTGTATATTATACTGTACACCCTATTTAATTAATGTACACTATTTTTATATTCTGCTTTTTCACTGAACAGTATCATGGATTCTTTGTCTTCACTGGCTACATGACATTCCACTGTAGAGATGCCATGGATTATATTTAACTAGCACTCTGTTGTTGGATGGTGCAATATACATCTGTTAATATCAATCTTTTGCTCATCTGTCTGATTACTTGGAAGGGTAAGAATTCAGGCTGTGCAAAGGGCGGAGGCAAAAACATGGGCAGAGGTGGGATAGAAGTGTATGGATGGAAAAGTTGAATAGTTTACTTCGACTGGGATTAGGCCCCTATAGGCAAGGAGGGTGTAAGGAGACATCTTATGATCCTTGAATGGGAAAAGTTTGAGACGACTAGCTCTCACTTATTTTCAGACCATGCCAGGTACTGTTCTGAGCACTTTTTCACGTACAACTTATTAAAACTGCAGGTACACTGTTGTTATTCTTGTCTATAGGTAAGGAAATTGAGGCATGGAGAAATTAAATTGCCCAATGCTACCTACCCATCTAGTGAGAGATGGAGCCAGGATTCAAAAGAATGCAGTCTGGCTCCACAGCCTGCGAGCTATTATATCCATTTTGCGGACGAGAAACCAGGGTGACATGCTGAGCATACTACCTGGGCTTTATTGACTTTAAAGCCTTAGACACAATAGTGAATGGTGATGGTATAAATTAACATGTGCTTGATCTGTCCCTCTCATCCCCAAGAAGCGTAAAAAGCATTAGCTGAAACCACAGAAAACCTCGATAGACAGTTTCCTTACCTCCAAACTATAGAAGGCATTTAACATTTAGCATTGCTCCCTAAGATGGCCATTGGGCCTGAACTTAAATGAATGGCAGTCAAGCTTCAAAAGTGAAGAATCAGGATCCACAGTTTGATAATTAAATTCCAATAGCCGCGCGAGCATTCAAGCAAAAGTTTCCCGCCTCCTAGCCGGTAGCAACCAGTTCCGCAACAGTAGCTCCAGCCCACGGCCGTGACGTCATCGAAGACAACGACCCCTCCCCTAGTTTCTCTGCTTCTGCGCGGCTGAGGGATCGACCTGTCGTGATCGTAGCCCCCCGCCCCCCGCACTGCCCCGGAAGTTAATATAGAAGCCACACCTCTTTCCTCCACCGGCAGGGGCGCAGCCATTTTAATTCATATCTGAGTGGGCGGTGGCGATTCGTGTTGGCTGTCTGGCTCCGCCGGGCTGGGGGTAACTTTATTGGTTTGGGGGTGGTTTTTAGTTTAATTTTTCTTTTCCAGCTTCACATCACGGGCCAGTTTGCACGTTCTAATTATCTGAGACCATGTCAGGAGACGCAGCCACGGAGCAGGTGAGGAAGGAGAGTGGTGGGGCCTCGTGGCGACCTCTTCTCTTCACGTCTCTGTTCGTCCTGGTTTTCCAGCCATGTTCGCTTGAGGAAGGGCTCAGGGGTCTAATGAACCCGGAGGACCTGGTACAGAAAAATTGTGGGAATGGGGAGCAGGATCTGAGATTTAAAATCATTTTTTGGCTTCTGTCTTAGGCGTTAATACTAACACATTTGATTTAGACAATAACCCTGGAAACTGCTTCGTCCAGTTTAGGTTCATGGAACTACGGTTGGATGCCTTTGATACCATTTTGATGTTAGGGTGGTTAGGAATTGATTGTTTAAACATGTGGTCGCTGTTTTCAGAATAGTAGGCAGTATTTCCTCCACCTCTTCTCCGATATATTGAACCCAGAAATAGGTTACTAGCTTGAGAAATAATTTGAGATTATACTAGTTTGGGGAAATAGATTATTGCCAGAGCGAATGAAGGAAACTCCTGGGAGTGTAGAGTATGCTTTTGCTGGGTAAGATTACGTGAGGAATTTTGTGGCTTTCTCCCGCTTTCTTCTGTTTACATTTCATTTTCGTTTTATATCGAGACAAATAATACAGAATTTGATATATAGGAAATGAGAAGCCTGTTTCGGTCTCTGTAAATAAAAGCATCTGATTTAATATTGGACATAAGAGACGTTTAAATATTTCAAAATTCACGATTTTAGATAAATGATTTGTTTCTTTTGCTCTTTATTCAGAATTTTGTGGTATAGTGTTTACGTTTTAGTTTGAAAGATGAAACTGATATTTTATAAAAGGTATGATTCAGTTTGTTTTTCGATTTAAGTTTTGGTATATTTAGGTAAATAGTTTTTAAAATGGAGGCTAGCTAGCTTGCAGTCTCAATTTCCTGAAATTTCCCATTGCCATAGCAACGAAATGTACTTAGATTTTTGGTTTCCAAGTCCGCACCTTATAACGTGGAGGTAGTCTAGGTAACTAAATTTCATTATGTCCGGAAAGATAGGCTAGCTGAGTTTTGTTTGCTGTCGACTGATTTCATTCCTAAAATCTTGGCAGTGTTTACATTTTATATGATGCCCAAGAATTCAAAGTCTTAAAATTATATATGTGGACCTACCCTTTTTCTGCACCCCCCCTTTGTGTGTTATCTGGAAGTTAAGAGAAATGTACAAAAGTTTTATTGGAAGTTTCCCAAATTCACTAATTCTTTTTTTTCTTTTAAGATTTTGTTTGTTTTTGGAGAGGGGGGGAAGGGAGAGAGAGAGGGAAAGAAACATCTCAATGTGTGGGTGCCTCTTGTGCGACCTCACCTGGGGACCTGACCCGCAACCCAGGCATGTGCCTAGACCCGGAATTGAACCGGCCTAAAAGGTTCACAGGCTGGCACTCAATCCACTGAGCCACACCCGCCAAGGCCCAAGTTCATTGTTAATTCTTATATTTATCTAAAATTGTAAAGACACTTAAATGTTGCTGTGACCTTGAATATTTCAGAACTGTGGTGTTAAAAAGGAGAAATGTCGGTGAAAATTTATTGGAAAAAAATCTCACAAAAGTTTTATTGTGCAAAGTTTAGAACACAGAAAGGCTAAAATGCAATAAAACTGGCAGTATAGTTCTTTTACTTAGAATCAACAATTGGTAAATATTTTGCCATATTTGTTTTTATCTCCTCTACATATTTATTTATTTGAAAATAAATGGACACATTTAAGCATTCTCATTCAGCATCAGCCCCACATAATTCAGCATGAGCGCCCTTATATAACCATCATGCCATTTTCCCACCTAAGAAAATTAATGCCATGTCATAAATTTGTCCCAAGAATGTGATTCATAAAATTTGAGTTTTTGTTTTTGTATCAGAATCTAATCTCAGTTTACATTGCATTATTTAATTGCCTTTTGAATAGTCCCCTGATATTTTATCCCCTAGGATATTGTCTACTTGAACCTACAGGACAGTTTTCTCATTTTCTGGGATGCATTATCACTTAACTTGTCCCTTCATCTTTTGTATTTTCTGAAACCTAACCTCAGAGCTTTGATAATATTTAGGTTATTTTTGGATAGAATACTTTATAACATATGTTAAAAGGTGCTTCATGCTAGGTTGTTCACTGTTAGTGATGTTTAAGTTTGATTACTTGGTTAGGGTGATAATGCTGTGTCTCTGTTCATTGTAAAAGATTATTTTCCCTTTTAGTTACCTGTGGTGGGGCTTTTTTTTTTTTAAAGATTTTATTTTAGAGAAGGGGAGAGAGGGAGAAAGAGGGAGAGAAACATCCATGTGAGAGAGAAACATTGATCAGTTGCCTCTTGCAAGCCCCCAGCTGGGGACCTGGCTCACAACCCAGGCACCTGCCCTGACTGGAATTGAACTGGTGACTGTTGGGTTCGCAGGCTAGCGCACAATACACTGAGCCACACCAGCCAGGACCATCTGTGGGTTGATGCCTTGTTCAATAGCCTTTTGTCTAGTTCTTTATCAATTGATAATCCTTGAATAAATTTGTTATTACATTGGAGGTCACAAGTGGTGGTTTTTAAAAAGTTCTAATATTCTGCCTCAACCCTTTGTCCTTTTCTCCTTTTCAAAGACTGAGACTGTAGACTCATAGATTTCTCTGTATGTTAAAATCACTTACAGCCATTTTTCTTTTGGACACTCACCTCATCTCAACTTTTATGGTGTATCCTTTATCTTTTTCTTTCAATCTAAAAGCATTTATTGACATCCGATTACCAATAAGGAGTCATCATCATACAATCTTTAACTTCTTAATGATACCTTTCAAACATTTGAAAAAAGAAAGAATAGTGTAATGTATAATGTTTCTATTGCAGAGCTTCAACTCATGGCAAATCTTGTTTTCACCATACTTTTCACTGTTCTTCCCATACCTGTTACTTTAAAGCAAATCCCAGATACTGTATTATTTACCTTTTACTGAAATGGTAATTAAAAGCTACCTTAAAGAGTGACATCATGAAAATTATGAATCAACTAGCTTGCTTTATTATGTATAAGACAACAGTCAGGGAAAATTTAGAGGAACAGGAGTGCCTGAAATGGCAGACAAAAACTAAGTAAAAGTAAAGAATAATAAAAATAAAATCCACTCTGAATCATGGATTTGCTTTGGAAAGATGCCTGGGATGGGATAGACAATACTGCAAGATACAAAGTGTAGGTTTCTTTTAGCCTTTTAGCACTGAAACTTGAAAAAGTATTTGCTGAATAAATCCAATATTTAAAATTTGTTACTCAGAAATATGGATGGTCATTTCTTGGTCCTGAATCTTTGGATTTGTGCACTTCGAAAGAGAGTAATGATTGTAGACAACAAAAGTCACTGCTAAGGTTTATTGTAAAATTTAAATACTTTTTTTACTTACTGATTTTTAGAAAGAGAATCATCAATTTGTTGTTCCACTTATTTATACATTCTTTGGTTGATTCTTCTATGTGCCCTGACTGGGGAAGGAATCAGCAACCTTGGTGTATCTTGGGAGGGTGCTCTAACCAGCTGAGCTACTTGGTCAGAGCCTGTTGTAAATTTTGTACTTTTTTAAATCATATTTTTTGTTTATGCTGTTACAGTTGCCCCAATTTTTTCTTCCTTTGCTCCCCTCCACCCATCACCCCCAAGTCCCTTGGGCAGTTCCCACACCATTGTTCATGTCCATGGGTCATGCATTTAAGTTCTTTGGCTACTCCATTTCCCATACTGTAGTTTATATCACTGTGGCTATTCAGTAACTACCAGTTTGTACTTAATCCCCTCACCTCTTCACCCTTCCCTCAAAACCCCCTCCCATCTGACAACCATCAAAACGTTCTCCATGATTCTGTCTCTTTTTGTTGGCTTAGTTTGTTTTTTTAGAAATTTTTTTCTCTGTAAGGAAGTTTCATTTTGCATTTCTAGAGCTATTTAAATTACTTTGCAGTGTTTGTGGGTATTCTTTTGGAGCTTTGTGTTTACTGTTTCGCTAGTTTAGTAGTGACAAAAGTGTGTGCATATAGGTTTCCCGCCTTGCCAAAAAAAAAAAAAAAAAATCTGGCTCCTGTGGGGGATTATGGATGTATTTTTATCCTGTAGATTTTATTTTTAGCTGCTCGATTCAGCTTTTGACCGTATTCTTTCTTAGCTCTGGTTCACCTTGTGCAGTACTCCCTATAGCATTTAGTAGAGTTCCTCCACTGTGTTTGAGCTTGGGTTGAAGGTGCTGCCTTATTTATTGTCACTTCTTAAAAACCTAGGAAATACTGTTTCATACTTAAAGGTGTTCTGTAAATGAATGAATGAATTTGAACCAATACTATATATGAGATGTTACAGATTCTCAATGTTTTGTGTACACAAGTGCATAAATAATTGATACAAAATAAAATAATTCAGGCATAAGAGTTGGGTGATTTCTAAAATTTTGTTGGATAAGAGGAGGGAGAGATGGGTTGGGCCAAGTTAATTCCTAAGAACCTTTAATTCCCTAAAATGTTTCTACATTCCTATCTTTTAGAAATAAGACTTCACATTTTAGCCCTGGCTGGTGTAGCTCAGTGGATTGAGCACGGCCCTGTGAAGCAAAGGGTCACTGGTTCGATTCCCAGTCAGGGCACATGAGAGGCACCCACACATTGATGTTTCTCTTCCTCTTTCTCCCTCCCCTTCTCTCTAAAAACAAACAAACAAATAAATAAATAAAATCTTCACCAAAAAAAAAAGTGGAGATCTTTTAAAAAAAAAACAACTTCACTTTTTTACTGATAAAGTAAAAATTAAAAAAATAAATTGAAAAAAATAAAATACTTCACTTTTTAAATAATCTATATAGCCTATCTGGAAAGGCTAAAATACAAACAAAATTATTCTCTCTTTGGAAAAATGTCATGACTTGAAGAACAACAAATAAGTTGCCATTAGTTCTTAAAAGGGGAATTTGAGGCCGTAAATCAGTATTTTGCTTTTGATGAAAAATAAGTTTGTAATGATACAGAAAATATGAAAAATGCGTTTTGTTACACTTACTTTAAGAGGAAAGAAGGATGAAACACTGACAGTATTGAAATCTGAAGCTTGGTTTATTTTGTTGGGTAGTTATTAGTACTTATGAGCAGTTAGGAGTCCCAAACAAGTTTAAAGCCAAGTTGTGAGTGTTTGTGGGTGTGAGGAAGAGAGATGGAAAAGGCCAAGTATGTATGTTAAGGAAACTGGACTGTACAGAATATTTAGGAATGATTATTTCTAAGAGAGATTGATGTATTTGTAGAACTATTGGTTTTCCTTAGAGGTGCAGCAGAGAAGTACTGTTATGAGAGATTGCATTCTTTAGTATTAGACTTATAGGAGGTTCAGGGAATACAGGAGTTGACATCTTGGATAGACCTTCTTGGGACAGCAAAATCTATAGTCAGATGTTTGTACCTATTAAGTGGATGGTTGCCAAAAACAATTAATAATTTTAAGCTCTTCTGCCATTGTCCCTAAATTTATTTCTCTTTAGACAAGACCCAGCTGTGAATTTGAGTCTTTTTGTTTTGCTGTAAGTTGGTAATGATGTGAGAACTAATCTAAAAGGGAATTTGAGTTGGGCAAATGTTTAAATTACTTTTAGATTAATGGATATTTTATAATAAGCAGGAAATACTGAATAAAGCCAGAATGGCAAAATTGTCCTAATTGATGTTTTTCTGATGTTTCACTTAATTTATCTGGTGAGTTAATAGCTTGGCTTCTCTTGGTGTAAAGAAGCCACATTTTTAAAGCTCTAAAGTATTAAGATTTTGTGTTTTTTTTTGAAGATTTTATTTATTTTTAGAGAGAGGGGAGGGAAGGAAAAAAGAGGAAGAGAAACTGATGTGCAAGAGTAACATTGATTGATTGGTTGCCTCTCCTATGCCCCCACCCAACCCAGGCATGTGCCCTGACTGGGAATCTACTGGCAATCTTTTGGTTCACAGGTTGGCACTCAATCCACTGAGCCACACCAGCCAGGGATCAAAGATTAAGATTTTTATTTGAACTTTGTAACCATTTGTTTCCTAGAGGATGAATAGGCAAATTTAATAAGCAAATATAATAAGTATAATTATTTGGACCAACAACCTTTAGCCTTTTTTTTTTCCCCTAAGTTTTTGGATTGTTTACATGTTTAGTAGAGTTTTAGTATTTGGAAGGGTGGAAGGGATGATATGCCTGGTTCATATTCTGGCTGGTAAAGGAACACAGGACTAAACTGGCATCAAGTCCTATTATCACTAGTCACATAAAGTGCTTTCTTCTCTGCATATAAATTGGCTCAGTTAGGACTGTACTTGAACATGCTCTTGCAGAGTGCTACCTTGGTCTCCTTTTAATTTTGAAAAACGGTTATCAAGAGAGACTTCAAATGTATATTCATAATACATTTTTCCTCAATGCTTTAGCAAAAGAAAAAATCAACTTAGGCCTGTTGCCACTGTATTTTTGTTAAGGAAACATTTGGAAAAGATTTATTTACAGAACAGATAGATTAGGTAGTGTTTCTCAACATGGAATGCATGGTCCATTGCATCATAATCACTTAGCTGCTTTATAAAAATATAGGTGTCTACACCCCAATTTGAGACATACTATAACAGATTCTGAAAGTGAGGCAGGCTCATAATACTCATTTGAAATGAGCACCACAGGTGATTTTTATGTAAATAAAAGCTTGCAAACCACTTAATGTATTTTGCTGTTCATAATGCACTCCTGTGTATAATGGGCACCCACGTTTTTGTGCCCATTATACATAGGATTATTATAGCTCATGGTATGTATTAATTATGTCCATGTATAATATGTATCTTTATTTTTCCCTAAAAAGGTGTGTATTATACACAGCAAATTAAGGTACATAGGGATTGACAATGCCTGGACCTTAAAAGTTGTTCTTGAATACATTTTTTTCTTTTTGTATTTTGTTTGTTTTTCCTTTTCTTCGTTTTCTTTTTATTTTTTGTATAGTTTATTTTTTTCTTTTTTTTCTTGAATACGTTTCTTGATAAAATAAGTGGAGAAAAATTGCAGAGTATTTGAGGATGGTTAGTCTTTTAAGATAGTATTTTACTGATTTTCTTCCCTCTACTATATTTAGTCATTCCCCTTAGCAGTGGAAAATATTCATAAAACCAGGTATGAGACTCATTTCTGCTTCTATTGGTCATGGTTAAGAGCTTTATGAGTTTAAATCCTTTACCATTCTTCTCTCCCATCCCATACTTTTGACACTTATCACTTGGGTTAAACTTCCACTGACCTTTATTTTAACTCAATTTTTGAATGATGTCTAGCATAACAGCCTCCCCCTTTACCACAAAAATAGGTAACTAGAGAACAAGGGTTATCTTTTTTTCTGTCCAAGTTTTACTTCCCTAGTGGGAATGGAAAGAAAAAAAATCAGATTATTCTTTTTATCACAGATTTACTAGTTTGTCACCTCTCTCTCTCCCCCAATTAACAACTTTGTAATAATAATAAGTGAGCTGTCATATAGAAAGTGGTTTGCACTTTCAGTAAAGCTTGACTCATAGTTTTCCAGAGTCTACATGGCACATTCCACGGTTATATGAAAAGGCTATTAAAAATGCTTTTCCTTTTTTGAAATGCATAACTAGTATAGTCATATCTTTCAAAATAATATACTGCAATAGATTAGAGGCAGAACAGATAATGTCTTCAATTCAGCCAGACAGTAAGTAATTACCCTAAAATGTAAAGCAGTGGTATTATTTTAGTTTTTTTGTTTGCTTTGGGAAATAAATAATGGCTTCCTTTTAAAATGAATTAAATTAATTTTTTATTTTAATTTCTAACGTATTTTGATAGAAATAACCCACATTTTTTCAAAAATCTCTTTGTCTTCTCAGTATTTAAGAGTGCAAAGAAGTTTACAA
Organism: Glossophaga mutica; assembly: GCA_039655065.1. NCBI lineage: Eukaryota > Metazoa > Chordata > Mammalia > Chiroptera > Phyllostomidae > Glossophaga > Glossophaga mutica. The sequence goes on from CM077308.1 coordinate 23,568,627, forward strand.
AAAGTTTTGAAAATTGTTTAATTATTTCATTGGGCCTGTGAGGCCAGTGTATTTAAGTTCAGTTTCTCTGAGTTAGCTTCTCATAACAAACAAAAGGTTAGGCATGGAAAATGAAAAGACAATCCACCAAATTGGATAAAGTTTTCATAAATTATGTATCTGATAAAGGACTTTATCTATAACATATAAAGGACTCTTACAATTCAATAATCAAGATAACTCAAGTAAAAATGGGCAAAGAAATAGACATTTCTCCAAATGAGACACATGGCCAATGAGAAAATGCTGAACTTTAGTAGGGATCAGGGAAGCGTAGATCAAATCCATAATAAGATACCATTTCACACCCACAAGAATGGTTATAATCATCAAAAAGATAGGTATGCCCTGGCCAGGTTGCTTAGTTGGTTGGAGAAAGGTTGCAGGTTGGATCCCCAGTTGGGGGCTTATGGCAACAGCAAGATTCCATGTTTTTCCGTCTTACCCTTTCTCCCTCCCTCCCTTCCCCCTCCCCTCTCTAAAATCAATGAGCATATCGTAGGGTGAGGATTTGGGGGGGGAAAGTGATGGTGATTAGGTGGGGAAATTGGAACCCACATAACGCTGATGGGAGTGTAAAATGATTCAATTGCTTTGGAAAACAATTGGACAGTTCTTCAAAATGTAAAACATGGAATTACCATATGACTTAGCAGTTTCACTTCTAGGTGTATACCTAAGGTAAAAAAATAAACACAAAATCAACACCTAAAAACTGAATCCAGTGTCCATTAACTGTTGAATAAATAAAATATGAGATATCTGATACAATGAAATATTTTTGGTAGTAGAAAGTGCTAATAGCCCTGGCTGGTGTGGCTCAGTGGATTGAGCACCCGCCTGCGAACCAAAGGGTTGCTGGTTCAATTCCCAGTCAGGGCACACGACTGGGTTACAGTCCAGGTCCCCAGTAGGGGGCGCATGGGAGGCAACCACACATTGATAATTCTTTCCTTCTTTCTCCTTCCCCTCTCGCTGAAAAATAAATAAATAAAATATTTTTAAAAAGAAGAAAAGAAAGTGCTAATACTATGATTAAACATGAAACTTGAAAACATACAGAATGAAAGAAACAAAAGAACATGTATATCATTTAAAATCATGAAATACCTGCACATCTATGGAGACAAAAGTCGATTGGTGGTTGCCTAGGGCTAGGGAATGGGGACCTGGGAATGACTGTTAATGAGTGCAGATGTCTTTTTGGCGTGATAAAATGTTTTAAAATTTAGTGATGGTTACACACCTCTGAATATACTAAAAACCATTGAATTGTGTACTAAAACAGGTGAATTGTGGGTATGTGTTATGTCTCAATAAAGCTATAAGTAAGACATTTTAAAAGTTGAGACACCCGGTGGGTTTCCTCGATCTCCATACTTTTAGCTAGTTGTGCATGTGTTATTAACAAGGAGCTGAAGTAGTTCATTTCTTAGCAATACACTACTAGGAAAATAATTCATAGAAGAGGTGCTGGAGAGTTCCTCAGTAATATATTCTCCTTATACAAAAAAGCACATTTTCAAATTCAAAATTTTTTCTCATTTTTGTAACCATGGAAATTGTATATAGTTGATATGTTGCTGTATACTCCATACAGTTGTAATATTTTTCTGGTTTTTAAAATTGTACAAATCAAAGAAATTTCCAAAGTCCTAATCCTGTTGGTAACATGCATACCTTGGAAACCAATCGGTTTTTATTCTGCTCTTTTGATTTGTGTCCCCATCTTATTCCCCATTCATATCTAAAGAATGATAATGAACCCTGGCCAGGTAGCTCAGTTGATTAGAGCATTGTCCCCAGTTTGTTCCCCCATATAAGAAGAAACCAGTGAGTGCATGAAAAAGTGGAACAACAAATCAGTGTTTCTCTTTCTCTCTCAGTAAATTTAAAAAATTAAGGCTAAAAGCTGGTGAAGTGAGAGGAGTAGCTGTCATCATCCCCTTCCATCCCCCCTCCACTACACCCATACAAATAACAGTTTTGCATGTGTAAGAGCTGTAAAGGCAAATATTTACAGTTGCATAAGCTTGATTACAGTACTTTTAGTTTTGAAAAATCTTTGTGAAAGACATTTATGGTTTGTAAAAATAAACTGAGAAATAAAATAGGAACAAAAAAGTCAGCTACTTGTCCTTTACAATTTCTGTTAAGATCCTGTATGGTCCTGATGCGATCTGTACTGCAAGGGGTTTTTGGTTTTTTTCCCCTCTTACAATTATGTTCTCACGTTTTATTTGCCAAATGTGGCACTTTATATGAATGCCTTATTGTAGGAATTTAGTGAAGTACCGTCAAAGACCTTTCTAATGCAGAAACACTCTTATTTAAGTTTCATATCTTACTGTCATATATATCTTCTGAACTGAGAATGGTTTTCACCATGGCTTCAGGAAATCATGTGCTTCAGGAAACTGGTATCAAGTCAGAAACAATTGAAGGAACAGAAAAGAGAGTATGTTAAGAAAAAAATAAAGATCTCTTATTCATTCTCATGACAAATTTCATGACAGGTACAGGGCAGAGATTTCATTTACAACAGGTTTCCTTAAGAAAGCCAGAAAAAGTAAAAAATGTACTTCATAAAGACCTAAAGAGGAAAGAAAACAAGCACCTTCTCAAGAGTACTCTCAAGCAAGGACACTGAATCCTTAGAAATCTATTAGGACTTCTGTTTTCCTCTGACCACCTCTACTTATTAACTCCCTAAAGTGACACATTGTTGACTTGACTTTGGGAGATGAACACACAATACAGTATGCAGATGTATTTAAGAATTGTACACCTGAAACATATCATTTTATTAACCAACATCACCCCAGTAATTCAATAAAAATAAAATAAAATAGGCCCTGGCTGGCTAAGTTGGTTGGTTAGAGTGTCATCCCCATACGCTGCCAAGGTTGTGGGTTCCATCCCCAGTCAGGGCACATACAAGAATCAACCAATGTGTGCATTAGCAAGTGGAACAACAAACTGATATCTGTCTATCTTTCTCTAAAAATTAACCCAAAAAATGATAATGGGATTATAGTGTATTTTTTTTGAAAAGGTAATGTGATTAGCCCTGGCTGGTGTAGCTCAGTGGATTGAGCGCGGGCCTGTGAACCAAAGGATCGCGGTTCGATTCCCAGTCAGGGCACATGCCTGGGTTGCAGGCCAGTTCCCAGCATGGGACACATAAGAGGCAACCATACATTGATATTTCTCTCCTTCTCCCTCTCTCCTACCCTTCCCCTCTAAAGATAAATAAATAAATAAATATTAAAAAAAAAAAGAAAAAACTTAAAAAAAAGGTAATGTGATTATAGTTTATTCTAAAGATAAACGCTAGATTTTAAGAGTTTCTTGTCATGAGTTTTGGGACATGTAAGCATGGGGCAGCTGTTTTTTTCTATAGTAAGCAGAATTCTGAACTCATTCCATTATAAATAGGCACTGGAAATTTGCCAGAAGTTTTCTTAAAGTGACCTAGTCCTCTGATGTCATCCGATTCAGGAAATGATAGTACAACTCCATTCTTCGAGGAGGTATAGGCTCCTTGTGGACACTAGCAAAACTGTTGTTTTTAATTTTCCATTGCTCTATAGCAATATGGTAACCAGGCCAGAAAACAGAGATGTGTTGTTGGCTACCCACCTGGTTCATAACTGTGAGAATGAATGACTTTTTATTGTGAGAATTAAATGTGCCCTTGATGACCGGAGTATACTCTTGGTCATTTTGGTTAGCTTCCATTGTTGATTAATGCACTTGATTGAGAATTATCTGTATAGGTAACTTTATAAGCATTTAATATCTGTGGCCAAAGAAAAATATTTAGGGATGTAACAGATTCTGAAGAGCTGAGCCATGGTTCTGTTACCTTCTAACTGGACTTTGGGCAGTTTCATGTAATTTAATTATATTTCTTATTATGAAATGGGGTTATTAATTAAACAAGTGGTTAAGTAATTAATAACAAGTGATTAATGCCTGATGAATGTTTTTTACATCTGATCTCCAACATCCTTTGCAGGGGTCCTTAGTCCATAGTAACCCCTTCCTCCAGGTGTCTAGATAGAATTTTGGGGGGTCCAGTAACTTGGATGGAGAAAATAGAACTCTTTAATTTTCACAAATCTCTTAAATTGATCCTTTTCTTTAATCATGAATATAGGCAAGAAACCACACTAGTGTTAGCAATAGCTGTGATTGGAACATATTCAACATAATGTTGTGCTCATCACTAGACTTGCCACTGGATCTTGTTATTTAATGTATTAAGTAACTATTAGTATATAAAGCTTTGTTTTAAAAATACTTGAATAAAGTTGGTTTCCTTTGAAGTCCCTCATAATTTGTGTATTTAAGAACATTATTCTGAGAAAGGGTCCATAGGCTTCATGAAGAACTTAACTGGAAGGTACTGTGGCACCAACAAAGGTTAGGAAGCCCTGGAAAGCCATGGTTTTCAGCTAAGGCTGTACATTAGAATAACATGGAGAGGTGCGGTTTTTTTTTTTTGTTTTTTGTTTTTTTTTTTTTAAATAGTGATGTTCTATAAATCAGATTATGATTCTGATTTAATCGATCAATGCGGGGGGGGGGAGGCTTGGCACATCTTTAAATCCAGTTTTCTCCAGTTGATTCTGATGTGTTCCCAGTGCTAGGAATCACTAAAGTAAAGGCTTGCTTTAGTAAGAAGATACTTAGACTTCTTGCTGCGATTATACTGATCAATTATTAGATGCAGTCTTCTGGATTTTCTCTGTTCTTTTACAGATTGTAGTATACATTATCAAGTTTGACAGGTTAATTTTTAGCAAGTGGATCTTGAGTGATTTGCTCTTCCACTAGACTGCTTTGAAATACTAATTGTTAATTTTGACTAAAGCAATTCAAGTATAGATTAGGTGTTTTTAGTTCCTGATTTTATTTATTTTTAGAGATGAGGAATGGAGGGAGAAGAAGGGAGAGAAACATCAATCAGTTGCCCGTCACATGCCCCCAACTAGGGATCTGGCCTGCAACCCAGACACAGGAATGGAGGACCACACTCAACCCACTGAACTAGTCAGGCTATTTAAAATATTTTTGAAGGTTTTTCAAGAAGTAAACCCTTTTGAAAGAAATTTATTTTATTGTATCCCAAGTGCTCTTCAGCAGTGTCTAGCACATACTCAAGGCACTGAGCAGGTATTTCTCAGGTGCATAGCAAAAATTCAAACACCAGAAGAGGATACAGTGTAAAGTAAATGCATGTGTTTGTGTCTCCCCAGTCGACCCCCACTTTCTTCCTAAAACCCATGTGGCTAACTATAGACCTGGGGTTTTTTTACTGAGACTACAAATTTTATTATATTTTAAAATTTTTTCATCCATAGTTATTTAAATTATTTCTAGTGTTATGCAATAATAAATGGCCCAGTAGGATACTTTGCCAGAAGTGGAACTCAGGGTGAGATTCATATTAAATTTTGATCAGTATTACTACTTGCCCCTGCCAACAATGTGAGAATGTTTCTACATAAATACAGTACAATGTTATGAAACACTTCTCATCTCTGTTTTATGGATTATATTTATATTTCTGTTGAATGTTTCATGTTCATTTTTACCTTTTTTCTGGGAACTGTTTGAATACTTCAGCTTTTTTTAATTTTTAAGTTGCTGGTCTTCTATTGACCGGACTTATATAGTAAATTTAGTACTTTGCCAATGTGTTAAGAATTTTTTTTAAGTTTGTCTTTTGACTTTGATTATGATTTTTTAAAAATATTTTATTTATTTATTTTTAGAGAGGGGAAGGGAGGGAGAAAGAAAGAGAGAAACATCAATGTGTGGTTGCCTCTCACGTGGCCCTCACTGGGGACCTAGCCCACAACCCAGGCATGTGCCCTGACTGGGAATCGAACCTGCGACCCTTTGGTTTGCAGCCTGCGCTCAATCCGCTGAGCTACGCCAGCCAGGGCTTATTATGATTTTTTTTTTTACACAAATTTAAACTTCATGAATTAAATGCCCTTTTTTCAAAAGCTTCTGGAAGAAGAGCATTTTCCATGCAGAGCTAAATTTTAGTGTGTTTTTTCCTTTTTGTTTCTTGTGTTTTTGTTTTTAATGTTTAAGTCTTTGAGCTACCTGATTTGTACTTTGGTAGAAAGGGTAAAGTAGAAATTCAACTTTATTTTAACACAGTTGACTTCACAGTTATTCTTTTTTTTAATTGACTTTTTTGGGGAGACATTCGTTAATAAAATTATATATGTTTCATTGTCTTTATATTGTATTGCGTGTTTACCACCCCAATCAAATTTCCTTCCATTACCATTTATTCCCCTTTCCGCTTTTCTACCAACTTTGCAGTTACTCTAATAGATGATGATAGTTATATTCTAACATTATACTTTGGATAATCCACCATTCTGATTTGAAATACCACCTTTATTATTTGCTAATTTTCCATATATTCTCTTTCTGAACCAGCCTAACTGGTTTGTAACCATTACCAAACTGTTTTACTGTGCCATTTTATGTTTTAAGGTGTGGGTGGGGCCAGTAGTCCTTCATTAAACTATCTCCTATTGAATATTACTGTGTAGCAGCCTATTACCAATTTCCAAAAGTTGCAAAAAGGCAGCATGAAATTTTGTATAAATTAACATTTATTTGACTTACTGTGTATCACTTTCTTTTTGTGGTAGCAGTAGTATTACCAACGACATGTTTGTATGTTTGTGCATCACGTATTAGCTACTTTTAAAATTATATTTCTAGCCCTGGCCAGTGTAGCTCATTGGTTGGCCATTGTCCTGCAAAGCGAAAAGGTCTCAGGTTTGATTCCTGGTCAGCACACAGGCCTGGGTTGTGGGTTCTGTCCCCGGTTGGGGTGTGTGCAAGGGGCAACTGTTCAATGTTTCTCTCTCACATCCCTATTTCTCTTCCTTTCTTTCTCCCTCTCTTTTTCTCTAAGAATAAATAAAATCTTTTAAAAAAAAAGTAAAACTACTGTACTTATAAAAGGGTTTAGAAAATACTAAAAGATAGAAAAGGGGGAGGGGAGTCACATACTTCCATCATCTATCACCCACATGACCCCTAAACATTTTAGTACAATCTTTTAAATCTGTTTTATTGCAGATTTATTTTATGGTTTTTATTATGTATATAAAATTCGTGAGTTGTGCTTTTAAAACATTTACATCAAAATGAAATTTTCGTGTCATTTCATGCTTTCTCTTTGTGGCTCAGGATGATTGCACTGTAGCAGTGTTTCTCAAAGTTGGTCTCCGGACCCTCTGGGTTCCTGAGACTTAGGATCTGTGAGTTTAAATTGTTTTAATAAATTTAAGGCATTATTTGCCTTTTTTCATTTTTAACCCCTTACGAATGTACAAATCCAGCTTTCAGTTTCTGATATGGTAAATATTGAAATAGACCACATAAACAAAAGCTCTTTGGCATAATCACTAATTTTTCAGAATAGAAAAAGGGTCCTGAGACCACGAGGTTTGAGAACTGCTGTTCTGTAATATTTACTGTTAAGAGGTGGGTTTATTTATATTCTAAAATGTCTTTTTAATAGTCTTCTAAAAGTATGTGATTACTCGATTTTGTTTTTATCTAGTTGACTTAACATAGATTACAGAAAATGCAGGCCTCTTTTATAAGAGGATATTTTCGTGCCTCGTATTATGATACTGTATGCGAGGACTGATAATGTGCTTGAATTAAATTAGGCATGAGATTTTTAAAACAGTAACAGTAACAGTTTGTTACTTTCTCTCCCCAGGCAGCTGAGTATGTCCCAGAGAAGGTGAAGAAAGCCGAAAAGAAATTAGAAGAGAATCCATATGACCTTGACGCTTGGAGCATTCTCATTCGAGAGGCACAGGTTTAGTGATAATAGGATTACATTTCCTTCTCTATGGGTCCAATCACACTACTTGGTTCTGCAGTAAATATTCTCATAATCCTAATATTGTAAATGCTGTTTATTGGTTTTCAATTTTAGAATCAACCTATAGACAAAGCACGGAAGACTTATGAACGCCTTGTTGCCCAGTTCCCCAGTTCTGGCAGATTCTGGAAACTGTACATTGAAGCAGAGGTTAATATTTTTTTTTATTTTTCTTATATAGAATCTGATAGGAATTGTAGCATACACTATAGTGGTAAAAACAAGTTAGGAACATAGATAGCACAGCTGGACAAGGAGGATTTAAAATGTCTCTTGCCTTTATTTTGTAAAATAGGTATAAAGGAGTAATTAAAATGAATTTTTGAAATTTGGGTCTTTACAAGTTGATGATTGTTGCATTTTGCGGTTGCAACAACATTAAAACAGTTTCAATGGTATTGGAGTGCTTTAGCCTTTTATTTACTTGTCATGTGTCAATTTATTGCCTCCTGTGTCATTTATTTAGAACTCATTTTTCTTTTTATTCCTGCTTACAAAAATATGAACTACCGGTATTATAAGCAAATACAGAAATGTTAACTTAGTTTCATAGGTTATTTTGAATGTCTGGTGAAATGAAACATTTAGATGAAAAGTTACTTCAGATTTTAATTTTGTGCAAATACATGGTCAATAAATGTGAGCACTTCAGTAATTTAAAGAAAATTTTTTTCTATAGGAGAAAGTTTACATTATACAGTAATAAGCTAATGTGACTTAAATCTATGTAATCATAATTTACACCATACTTTTTAAAAATTGTTTTCTGTCTTGATATTTGAAGTCAGGCATGTTTATTTTAAAGAGTAAAATTATCCCATTCTTAATTATGATTAGAAGGTAATATTCATTTTTGAAGACTGGAATTAGCAGTCAAGATGATAATAAAGCGTTAATATGTTGATAACAATTGGCACCAAGTAATCATTTTTCAGGTTATAAATTAATGGGTTGGAAGGGGTGAGATGAGAATAATTAATACCCACATTAAGCTGAAAATGATATCCATTTCTTCTAACTTACGAAATATTCTTATTTTGAATATTAATTTTGTAATATAGATTCTCAACATAATCAAGTACACTGCAGCCTCATCATATTTTCCATAGTAGCTGAAATTTGATAATACGTGGGTCTGTTTTGGACCTATGCAAAGGGCTCTAGTCATCAGCGATACTGAACAGACTTCAGCACCACACAGCGTTTGTTACCTGTGGTGTGTGCCTCAGAGTGGACTCAACCAACAGCAGCTTTAAGTGGAGGCTACAGTGTACTCATTGCATTTGTGGTATAGTTTGTATTGTATTACTTCGGGAGGGGAAGAATTGCTGGACAGTAGCAGGAACATTGTGTGTGTGTGTGTGTGTGTGTGTGTGTGTTAAATATTTTGTATGTGGTTGTATATGTGGTATGTGTGTTTGAATGTTTGTTGTTTGAGAGAGGTTGTACCTTATGTGGAGTCTGGTTGTGGTTTTGGCCAAGGACCATATCCTGACAGTTTTATCACTTATCCTTTGGGACCATTTCTTTCCTTAATATATTTAATCATCAGAGTAGGCTGGCACGAAATTCACCAGGTGAGTGAATAGGTCTGTCTGAAATATGCTGAAGCCAGTGCTGCTTTATAATGCTCATTAAAGCAGGGAACCTGAATCACCTATTCTTGGGCTGCATTCCAGTTTGACTTTACAAACACAGCTTATGTGCAAACTCATGAGAAATGAATATCATTGTTATATAATAGTTTTTGTATAATGACATAGTACTTTCTGAGTTTCAGAAATTTCTTTAAGTTTCTCAAATATTCAGTTATTATTAATGTGTTTTATTATAGCATAAGTTAAACTGAAACGGGCAATTAGATATTCCATTCTCTATAAACACAGCAAGTCTGTTTCCCCCATTTCCTAATTGAAAATATAACTGCATTTTAATAAGAATTCTAAGACAAGATGTTATTCCAAGGAACTGAAAGTTGTCTCAGTATCAGACTTTCAGAGCTGCTAGGCTTGCCTGATTTATTTAGTTGGTAGTGTTTGCCGTTATTTTGGACACATACACACAAATACGCATGTATGTATAAAACATCTTTTGAGAAAAAGTGCTAAAGAATATATTGTGTATTTTGTAAAATTTGTATTTCCGGTTTAGGAGTTAAGATGTTAAATTGAATCTTGATTTCAGAAATGCATATCCTGAGCTGTGTTTTTCTCTCCTGATTTACTCTATATTTTAAATTTTCACATTTTGTACTTAGTTTAGCCTGTGAGAGGCTAAAATTTTCTTTGGCTATATCACCCAGTGTGGCTTTTAATATTTGTGGTGAAGGCACATAACCTATCATAATACATTAAAATTTAAAGTAATAAGAATGTCTTTTACATCAAAGGTAGTACTAACCATGTTTGCATAACATCCTGTATGCACTCTCAAGAAAATAAAGTTTTGTTGATACATTCGTTGTAACTCAGTACTTTATGGTGGGAAAATTATAATGTTTCATTTATATATGTTCAACTAAACCAACTTGTATGAGTCCAAATACATTTAGTTCTTCTTTAGTAGAAAATACATCTTTCATGACAAGAGATGATTTGCTTCCCCAGAGAAATTTTTGTTAATCCTACTTAAGTTCAAAGCTATGTAAAAAGGAGGGTTTTTTTTTTTGTTTTTTTTTTTTTTTTTTTTTTTTTTGCTTAAATTTGAAATGTCAGTTGCACATGGGAGCATATTATAAATAATTCTTAGTTAAAAAATTTAATGATACTCACTAGTCTGGTATTTTAAATATTTGCCAGTATTTCAGTGTTTGTGATATCTCAGCATTTAGCAAATACCTGGCTACTTGAATAAATTTGAGCTTTAAAATGTCATTCTTAATTCATTACCTACTTTATTATTATTATTATTTTTTTTTGCTAAAGCCTAGAAACTGTTGGAGCTAAAATCTGTTGTTCTAATGAAAGGACATTAGGACCAGCATCTTTGTATTTATGATATTATATAATTTCAAAATTAAGCCAGACTACTTGAATGTTGTATATGCTGTACAGTCATGCGCCATGTAATGACATTTTGGTACAACAGACTGCACGTGTGGTCATGGTCCACCACAGAGCCTAGGTGCATCCGGGTTTGCGTAAGTGAGCTCTGATGTTTGCACAGTGACAAAATTGCCAAAAACGTGCATTTCTCAGAAGGTATTCCTGTTATGCCCTGGCCAGTGTCTCTCAGTTGGTTGGGCCTTGTCCTGCAAAGCAAAAGGTCTCTGGTTCGAATTCTGGTCAGGAAACATACCTGGATTACAGTTTTGGTCCCTGGGTGGGGCACATACTAGAGGTGACTGATCGAAGTTTCTCTCTTGCATTGATGTTTCTCTCCCTGTATTCCTCCCTTTCCCACTCTAAAAATAGATGAAATAAAATCTTAAAAAAGAAGAAAGTATGCCTGTTGTTAAGCTGTTCATGACTGTGTAGGCACTCACATTTTGCCTCAGGTGCATGAAAGATACTGCTTGGCTCTTGAACTCCAAAACTCTGCTACTTTACAGGATTTAACTATTATAATAATTACATGATTATTCTTAAAGCACTATAGTTATCAAATATATAGTGTAATTGTGATTGTTACCTGAAAATACTTTTGGCTGCTGGTTAAACTAAACATTTTAATACACCTATAGCCATTTAGTTGATGTATGGATGTCTTTAATCTGTAGTGTAGTATAAACACTAGAATTAAGTGGAATACCCAATCAGAGTCTCAGTGCCCCCCCCCCTTTTTAGTTTATTTTTAGAGCAGAGGGGAAGGGAGAGAAACATTGATGCGAAAGACAGACATCAAGTCCGTTGCCTCTCGAACACCCCCAACTGTGGACCAAACTCACAACTTAGACGTGGGTCCTAACTGGGTACCTTTTGCTTTGTGAGCCACTCTGGTCAGGGCTCAGTACTCTTTAAAGAACCACTGTGTGGAGAGGCCAGAAGGATCGCTAAGAATCACAAAATTGAGAAAATCTATAGTTTTGTCATATATAGCTTTCTTCCCCCTGTTTTTTTTCCTTGTGACTACAGCTTTTCCTGTGGCTAGGTAGTCAGTGAGGCAGCATGTAAAGTACAGTATCTTACTGTTAGCAGTTTGTTTTGAATTGGGCCACAATTATAAGAAATTTTCCTATGAAAGGATGGTATATTTTCTTGGTAGCTGAAGGAAAAAATAAAGGTAATGCTGCTGTCTGTAAAATTGTAATTCTTTAATAAACAGATACAGAGAATTGATTGCTCTTTCTTTTAACAACTTTAAAAACAGGAATACTTTTCTTATACAAATAATGGGTTGTAAAGTGTGCATTTTCAATTTTTTCAAAAAAACATTTCTACTTGGGAAAAATGACTTAAAAATACCTTTCTTGGAAAATGGAAGTGAACTCAGGATGGAACATGAGTAACCTAAATCGAAATAAACTTCTCTACTGTCTTTACTGTTTTAATGCCTCTAAATAGCAGTTGAAACTATTGTTTTGTATATGTTGGGCAATGTGATTTTTTTTAAATGCAGATAAAGTTGCATTATCATATAGATGATGTTTTTTTTCTATTCTGCTTGCAATCTTTTTTTTTTTAATTGTACTATTTTCCTATAGCTCTGCTCTTTCCTGTTTGTAATAAATGTTGGTCCATGTCCGTGTGATTATTCAGATTGTACTCTAAAACACAATATGCTCTATAGTTTCTGAAATGCATGTGATAATGTAGTCTAGGGCTGTAAAAGAAAATAGGAATTATTTGCAAACACGGAACTGAGTGGTTAAATATCTGAAATGCTTTGAATAATAACATACTATTTTTAAAACAAAGGCAGTATTTGTCTACTTGCAGTTTTATTATAATGTCTTACTGATTTTCCCTTCTGTTGCAGCCTAGATGTTGAGGTGTTGTCATTTCTAACATGGTCTACACATGTTTTTCCTTGAGAACCTTTCTCTTCACCCAAGGCATTGCATAAATAAAACTATTTGCAAAAGGATATAGTTAATTTAGATACCAATTTTTTTTAAGAGATTATTTATTTTTTTAGAGAGGGGAAGGGAAGGAGTGCCCCTAACTGTGGACCTGGCCTACAACCCAGTCATGTGCCCTAGACTGAGAATCAAACCGGCAACCCTTTGGTTCGCAGGCTGGCGCTCAGTCCACTGAGCCACACCAGCCAAGGCTTTAGGCATTTTATCTTTTTATGCAAAACTTTGCATTAGTCAACCTGATTGCCTTTATCTTCCTTAACTTGATAAAGCAAAATTATAATCTTTGCTACCACTGATAGACATACTGAAAAATACGGTCATCTTTTTAAACCCAGCTTCTTGTATTGTTTTTGTATGAGTAATAAGAGTTACAGTATATTCTGGAAATGTGGAAAAGGCATCTCCAACCAGATTTTAATAAAAATTACATACATTCTAAAATTTGTTTTGTAAAAAAAAAAAAAAAAGAGGGGGGTTGCTGCTCGATCATGCAATTTCCGGTCTCCTGTGGGTAGTGTTTTAGCCTAAATTTCTTGAGCATTTTTGGAATAACATATTTGATGTACAATATCTAATAATTTTTTAAAAAATTACTGGGCATTGTTTTCAATAACGTTTGGTATATTACCCGTTATGCCTATCCCAAGAGACATTAAAGATATGCTCCAATATGCCATCAATGAATAAACACAAACACATAAAAGCTCTTCATAAAAATACAGTATAAGTTTACATATTTGGATGTAGAACTACATATTTTTCGGACCATAAGATGCACCTAGGTTTTAGAGAAGGAACAAATTTTTGAAGCAAAAAATGTAAAATACTTAATAACATAAATAACATAATATTTCACCAATGGAAATGTAAAGCTACATTCGGGCTATAAGACGCACCCCCATTTTCCTCCCAAATTTGGGGGGGAGTGTGTCTTACAGTCCAAAAAATAAGGTAATCCTAACAAAAAGAATTTAAGGGTGCTCTGCATTTGCACTTTAGGTTTTACTTGAGTATAAGGGAACCAGGTGGCAATTAATTGGCTTCTCTTAAAAAACGAAAAGCTATCTAGTCAGACTCAACTATTTTCTAATGAGTTCATTGTGGGGTTTGTTTGTTTTGTTTTTAGTTTAGTGTGTGCTTTCAACTTGCTAACAGTTCTTCCTTTTGAATGAGTCTGGTTCAAGACACTTCCAAGAAATGAGGATGTCTAAAATAGTAATAGTGATATCTACTAACAGCTGTACTTCTAAATGTGGCAAGACTGCATTTATTTGCTTACAGATAATTTACTTCTTATATTTTAATTTTTATCACTAAACGGTTTTGCTCTTTGGAGCAGAAAACAAATAGTATAATGGTGTAATCATTTAAAGTCTATAATTTTTTTCCACATAATTCTGTACACAGCAATGTCAACAAAATTATGGTTGCTTTGAATACAGCTTGTTGAGAAACTAAACAGATTAAGTCTCAGGAAAGCATAACTTGGGGTAAGTTTTATGATTTTTATGCTAGGAGTCTTCCAAAGAGAAGTTTTATTTGGAAATACTAAGTAATAGTTATAAAAACAAAGGATCTTCATGTCAAAGTCAGTATTGAAATGTCATTTTGGAATAATTTGAAACATGCTAAGGTCCAAAGGTAAAGTCCCAAAGCTATTTTTTATCTTTCTAATACTGTTGTTTATGTGACAGAACATTTTCAATTACAGCTTTTTTTTAAATGCAAGATTTTAACTCTGGCATGTACAGATAACATAATTGTATGTCTTTGTCTAAAGATTACTATATTAGAAATGGTCAGCCTTTACCAGTTTTATTGAGATACAATTGACATACAGCATTGTATACATTTAAGGTACACAGTATAATGATTTGATGTATGTATATATTGCAAAATGATCGTTTAGTTGACATCGATCACCTCACATAGTAAACAAGGGAAATAAATGGTCCTGTATGGTGACAGTTTCTGTAACTTCATATGGAAGTTCTTGAACTTTTTTCTACTCAACAAACTGCAAGTATCACATTTAAAGCTAAGGTGGGCATTAAGTTTAAATCAGAAATTTAAAGGTGGAAGATAAAATGAATTAGTTTAGTCCTCTTGTTTTTTACATGAGTAAATTAAGAGATCATTATCCAGTAAACCCAGAGTTTACAAACTATACTTTTTTAGGATCGCCTGGGAAGCATTTATATACAAGGTTTGCATACAGCATACCAAATTGCTGGCTCAGTCTCCACAGAATGGACACATGGAATCTGTTACTAGTGTTTGTGGCAGTCGGTTTTAGAACTGAGGCTTTAGAGGGCGGCATTCGAATCTACTGCTTTGAGAATATTTCATACCTTGCAAAATACTCCCTAAATTTGTATAAACTATAACAGTGATTAAAGTTTCCTGGCCAGTTCTTTTGAATATACCATGTTGTGATTTATCAGTAGTATGTAATCAAATATTCTAATTGACAAGTACTATGTGCCTGAGAGTATCTCAACAGTGTGGTAACTGATCTGCCAGATTCAACTGGGACCACTTTTTACTTGCTCATTTTATTCCTGGGTTTGACACACAATTTTTTTTGCCCTATAAACAATACAGGGTGGGACAAGAGTAGATTCACAGCTGTTCGCATGAAAAATACAATAATCAGTTTAAAAAATATAGTAATTAATATATAATAAAAAATAAACTCATGTACTAACAACTGTAAACCTTATTTTATCTCACCCTGTATCTCAGACAAGTTGTAAGGAAGGCACATGTGTTAGAAGAGGGCCATAGGCTGAAGAGTAACTGCAGCTACTCTTGAGGCAGTTTTTCAATGTGAATACCACATAATTTCAGATTATTGGCTAACATCCATTTATTGAATCAGTACTTGAGTCTCTTGGGAGGTGAGGAATGAAGTATTCTGGCAAAGAGCTAGTCATTATTTCTAGCTATTTGTGTAGTCAAGGTTTTATCCATTTTTTAAATTTTCCCTACACAGATGAGTGTATTTATCACCATTTTAACTCATGTCCCCTTATTTAAATTTTTTTATCCTCGGTGTCTTGATAGTTTTAAAGTCATAACTTTAAAAAATACTAACTTCATTATTTCCAGTTAATGTCTACCTTCAAGGGAGTTTAACTTACCCACTATAATTAAGAATTTAAGCATCAGTGATATTTGTATAAGTATTTGAGTAGTATCTTAATTCTATAAAGTGCAAATGTCAAAAATGAAATTAATGAAATATCTTGTGAAAGTATAGACTTTATGTGATAGGGAGCTTAGATGTAGTTGGAGAAGATTGCCAACAAAATTTTGGTACCTGTTTTTGTACATTTAATTCTCTTGTCCACCGTGTTTTTTTTATCAGTTTTAACTACTGTGTAATTAACTTTCAAGATTTTGTGGTTCTTAAAACAGTATTGAGATTATCACTGTTTAGAGTTGAAGATTCAAATTCTATGTCAGTCTCTGGGGATCACATACTTTAGTTCTGTGTTATGGGTTGACTACAGGTTATAAACATTTTTATTATTAAAACAGTTTGTATACATTTACTGTTTTTTATTTTGAAAGTATTTTATTAAACTTACAAAAATGTTGCAAGAACAATACAGAGAACTCCCATATGCACTTCACTCTCATTGGCTAGTTTTTAACATTTGACCTAGGCTTTATCCTGTTTTTTCCCTGAACCATACAAATTGGGTTGTATACATTGTAACATTTTAATACTTGTGTATTTTCTAACACAAGGTTATTCTCATATACATAAGTACTTATGAAATTCAGGAAACAACATGAATAGAACTTCAACCTGCAGTCCATGTTCATCTAGTAATCTCCTTTATAGCAATTTAATCTAAGGCCATTACATGTAGTTGTCATCCTCTTGGGTCTTCTTTGATGTTGGCTTAAGCCTTAATTTGTTTGATACTTTCTTATTAAATTCAGGTTATTTGCACTTTAACCGAAAAGGTACAAATGGTTGGGTGTCCTCTGTATTTCACCACAAGGTCCGTAATGTTCATTTACACCTTATTGGGATGCCATTGTTGAGATTTTCTTAACTGTGTAATTTTTTTAATAATAAAAACAATGAGGAGACACACTCTCCCTGGGAGCATAAGCACACCCAAGTCTTTCTTCCCTCTCAGGCTGCATTTCTTAGACTTAAGGGTCCCCACGAGACTGGAGCAGTGGGCAGCAGCATTTCATCCTCGGCTAGTCCCCTGACCCTATCTCCAAGGGGCCCCCCTTGCTCTGACTCTGCAGCGAGCTAAGGCAGTCACAGTTTGGCTTTCCTCTGTTGCTCCTTACATGCTGGACCTTTCCTTGTTTCCCTGTCGCCACCTTTAATAAATGTGCTCTCAGAATTAAAAAAAAGTATTAATGGAGAGATACTTGTAAAAATCATTTATCATTCAGTAACTGCCCACCCTATTTTAATCTATTAATGGTTCTTGCCTGAATTATTGATATTTTTCTGACAAGTGTTTTCTGTTTATTGTTGAGTGTAAATACTCTATCGAAGACTCAAACTTCAAGTTTATTGTATTTGAAAACTATTGGAAATACTAGCTCCTCTTTCTGTCTCCACTTTTTTTCTTTTGATCAGCTTACTAATCAGTATAGTAAGCAAAAGTGACTTACAGGATTTGAGTGAGGTATGGTTGTATCAAGTTTTCCAAATACAAAATCATATACTGTATCAAATGTCTTTACATTTGTCATAAATTGAATGAGGAAGATTGAAAACATTGCTACCTTACTCATAAAGTTATCTAGAAACTTAACTAATTTAATGTTTCTGCAAGAACCATTGTAAGCTATGGCAAATAAATATCATTGCTGCTTTATTTAGTTGACCAAATGGTATATTTCAAGTAAGGATTTATTTTTTAGAAGTTTTGGGATCTTTGGCTTTAAAACATGTTAGAAAGTCAAATAGATCACTCAGTATTTGTGTCTGCAAATGCTATATTTTTAAAATGGTACAAAAATAATTTCTTGTTTGAGGTATAAATAAGAGCACTATAAATTAGAAAATAATTTCTCTTTTTCAAAAGAATGATTTATTTTTAGATAGAGGGGTATGGAGGGAGGAAGAGATGGAGAGGAAACATCGATTGGTTGCTTCTTGCACGTGCCCTAACCGGGGACTAGTCCACAACCCAAGCCATGTACCTTGACGGGGAATTAAACCAGTGACTGGTGGCTTTGCGGGACGATGCTAACCAACTGATCCATATGGGTCAGGGCAGAAAATAATTTTTGCGTTAACATGTAAACATTGCATAAACCATAAAAGTATTTTCCAAAAAGTTGTTAAATGGTAAATTTGAGTTTCCCAAGTTCACAGAATAGTTGAGATTTGCATTCAGAGAACACACTCAAAGTCAAAAGAACTTAACTGTGTAGGTATCTGATTTAGTTTTTATATAGTGAGGTGGTTACTTACTATGTGTCTCAAGTGCAGAGTCTGAAATATACCCATTACCTCTGTTACTGAAACAGCGACCTGATCTTTTTTTGTAGTGTAAAAGCTTTGTTTAAAGAGTTGTTACTCTATTTTTGAAATGCAGGGGATTTGTAGGTCGCTCTATAAGGGATAGTATGGAGGAATAGGTGACACAATCTCATGTGGGGACCGATGATTTACTTAGTTCTTCCATGGAATTCCTGTTACCTTAGGGAAGTCATTTAACCTCTGTCTTCTCCCTTCCCCTGTTATGAAAAATGTGTTTTTTGTGTGTGGGGGTTTGTTTTGTTTTGTTTTAAGATTTTGTTTCTTTTCAGAAAGGAGAAGGGAGGGAGAAAGAGCTTTGTGCTTGCCCCAGCTGGGGACCTGCCCTGCAACCCAGGCATGTGCCCTGATTGGGAATTGAAAAAGGCAAGCTTTCGGTTCATAGGTTAGTGCTCAATCCAATGAGCCACATCAGGCAGGGCCGCTGTTAACGAAAATTTTAAAACCAAAATTTAAAGAAGAGTATGAATATTATACATACGTACGCACCTTTTACCATGATTTACTAAGCTTTGCCATGCATGTTTATCTGTTTTTGTCTAAATAACATTGTCCTGCATAAGTGTATTGTCACACTGAAAAGGAATAGCAGTGTCCTAATATAATTTAGTATCCAGCTTATGTTTACCTTTTTCTAACTGTCCCAGATTTATTGTTTCTAAACTTCCCTGTGTCTGTAATCAATGAAATCATTTGAATTTTATGTTCTCCTAATAGTCCTTTTTGTGCTGTGCCTTCTGTATATTAGTTTACTGCACGGATTTCGTTGTTTCTTTCATCCCCTCCCAACTGAATTAAGAAAATTAATGTGAATTTAAATGTTGTTTGCAGCCATGTAAATTGTGACATAGATCGAAAAGTTTTATTAACTGTTCCAGACAAGAGTTTTCTTTAGACTGCCGTAATATAAGGAACAGGGTGGGATTTTTACTACTAACATACAACTTATTCTGAATTTAAATATATTAGTAATAAAACTGTTTTGGATATTACCCAAAATATGCCCAGAACTAACTACTGGAATTCTTAAAAGTAAGTGTTTGTCAGTTATGTTACATTTTAGCTGTAGGTCTACGAAACTACTGAATTTTACGGAAAATGGTACTGTATGTGAACATTATATAAGAAAAAGAAAAGTGTGAGGGAGGCATTTTTGAAGGTGAAGTATATTCTACAATGGAGTTTTAGAAGTGAAAAGATAAAATCTACATTTAAAAAACCCATTGTTGATTTTCAGTTGTCTTGCTGATAGTACTGTTTTTCTGTATTCTGATTACTTGCCTCTATGGTAATAACCAAAATTTACTTGACCTTTACCATATTTTCAGTACTGTTTAGTACCTTACATGAAATACCTGGTTATCACATTTTACCTTTTGAGGTAGGTATCTGTTTTCCCTCATTTTCTTTTGATGTTCAGCTTTTCTGAGATTTAGAGGACTTATATAGCTTTCCTAAGAGCTACAAAATTAAAGATTAAGCTACTGGGAAGTAAATGGGAAAGGTGGGGGTTTATACTCCGGTATTTCATTCCCTGGGTCTAAGCTCCTAGTCACTAACCACTATACTAACTAACCTGAAGAACCAAAAGTAAAGTATATTACAGAAATAACTATAGTAGGTTCATAACTGACTCCTTTTTTGTTTGCTCAGGAATTACTTGTATTCTTATTTAACTACTAGGATTTTGGGTTACATTTTTAAAAAAAGATTGAGCTACTCAACCATATAAAATTTCTACAAATCTGTTAGAAGATGACATGGTATATTAATTTCTGTGCGACCTCATCTTATGGTTTGTACAAAATCTTAGCTCTAAAATTCTACTTCGCTATTGTTTTTTTACCCATCACAATTTTTAAAAACTCTTAGTTGTGTATACTTGGACTAGCGGGAATTCTGGACACAATCAGAAAGTTTTAGTAATTCTGGACTTTTAAGAACACATTTGTTACAACTCCAAATGCTTATTTACAGTCAATATTAATGTGAAAACAATAAACTTTACTTTCTGTTTCTGGTTTAGCAATTAGGAGTTTTATTAGAATAGAATTTTCTTAAATCAAGGCCAGAATTAAGAATATAGGTAAAGCCCTGGCTGGCGTAGCTGAATGGACTGAGCATGGGCTGTAAACCAAAGGGTTGCAGGTTTGATTTCCAGTCAGGGTACATGTCTGGTTTACAGGCCAGGTCCCCAGTAGGGGGCACAGGAGACAATCAATCACATTGATGTTTCTCTCCTCCTTCCCTTCTATAAAAATAAATAAAAAATTTTAAAACAGAATACAGGTAAAGAATGTTAGCCTTTGAATATCTGCTAACTAAAGAGTTTTCATACTTTACATTGAAGTTTTGCAAGATAAGTTTTCTGGTAGACTATAATTTATTGTGAATTTTGGCTTTGGTGGGAACATTTTTAAAATGTTTGACATTGTGAAACAAGACTTCATGAAGAAATGAAGGATTGAAGTCAGAGGAGTACAATACTTAGCTCTCTAAAAAAAGTTTTGGCTATGACCAGTATGTCTCAGTTGATTGCAAACAGAAGGGTCACTGGTGTGATTCCTGGTCAGGGCACATATGAGAGGCAAATGATTGATATTTCTCTCCCTCTCTTCTTCCTGTTCTCTAAGAATGAATGAGTACATAAATAAAATCTTTTAAAATTAATATGAAAGATTTTATTTATTTTTAGAGGGAGGAGTAAGGAGGGAGAAAGGGAGAGAAACAGCCTTCGGTTGCCTGTCATGCCCCCAACTGGTAAGCTTGCCTGCAACGCAGGCATGTGCCCTGATTGGGAATTGAACTGGGAACCTTTCAGTCCACAGGCCAGCACTCAATTCACTGAACTACAGCAGCCAGGGCAAATAAAATCTTAGAAGGGTTTGAAGGAGGATCTTCACTCATAGTTAATGAGAAAACCACATTTATTGAAACTGGACTAACAGTTTCAGTTACTTGTATTTTGGGGTTTATCAGACTTAGATATTAAAGAGATTTTTTTAGCATATCTTATCACTGAAAACTGAACTACCTTCATGCAGCCTCTCGATACCACTCAGTTGATTCTAAATAAATTGTTATGTCCAAATTATTTACCTATAAAAGTTTTTCAATTCTAAGTTTCCCAAAATTGAACTGTAGAAATTTAGTGTGAAGTGGTGCTTATAAGTTTTGGGATAGGAAGAAAGGTATAAGCTGTATTTTAACCTTTAGGGGAGTCTCCATATTAAAATGTGCAGAATTTTGCTAACAAGCCCTTTGGCAAGTGATTTTATTTGTGGAGTCCTTGAAAGTACCCCGAAGCAGTGGGTGTTCAGTAAAATGACTTAAACAGAAGCCTATTGGCATACAGTATGGGTCAAAAGTAGGTTTACAGTTCGTATGGAGTAAACTTACACCCTGGCCGGTGTGGCTGTGTTGGAGCATCATTTATAACTAGAGGTTGTGGGTTGGATACCTGGTCCTGGCACGCATGGGAGGCAACCAGTTGCTTCTCTCATTGATGTTTCTCTGTCCTGCCTCTTCTCTCTAAAAACCAAGGGGAAAATAAATGCCTTTGGGTGAGGTTTAAAAAAAGGTATTTGTTTGTATGGTTTTTTATTTTTATTTTTTATTTTTAAGAAACTCTTGTGTACTTAAAACTGTAAGCGTACTTTTGCCCCGATCTGTATTTGCTTGGGTTCTGCTGAGATAAAATTGCCCAAAGAGTTGGTACTTTTTTCAGTGATAAAATTTACTATTTAATTTATACATTCTCAAAGTCATCTGGTACATTTCCAAGCCCTGCACCATCTCTATATTGTCATGGGTTTTATGTGGCTTCAGGGAAAAACTACATGAAGTTGTCTCGTTTCAGGTTCTTTCTTTGACTTTAAATATCAAAGAAAGATGGGGAATTTCCAAGTTACCTACTGAGTAAATGTATGCTAGACACTTAGCTGCTACAGAAACCTCATTGAACAAATTTACGGTTTGTTATGGAGACAGTTACAATACCAGGTGATAGGTGCTGTGATAGAGCAAATACCTGTGCTTGATAGAAAACATACTTGCCAAATCTTTAATAAATGACAAAAGAGTGCTTTGAGGTGTTGAAACAACCTGATAGTTTTTAGGCTGAATTTTGCTTCTAGTTCTTAGTATTTTGAATGGCTGACTTGTGGCTATTACATGAAATTTTTCTTACAGAAACATGAGTTTGTTAGTTAATCTGGAATTGTAGCTTAAGTTAGGAAAAGAACTAGAGAAAAAGCATAAACATCTGAAATTTTATAATGGCTAAAATGATATGAATGTAATTTTGCTCTCAAAAAATCTTTAAAAAATTATTTTTAGAGAGAGGTGAAGGGAGGCAGAAAGGGAGAGAAACATCAGTGTGTGGTTGCCTCTCACGTGCCCACTGCTGGGGACCTGGTCCACAACCCAGACATGTGCCCTGTCTAGGAATTGAACTGGTGACCCTTTGATTTACAGGCCAGCACTCAATCCACTAAGCCACACAAGCTAGAGCTGTTGTAGGAAAATCTTAGGTTGAAATATTTATAATTTGGGGCCCTTGTTTTAACTCAAATGCCTACATTAATTTAGAAATTAACTGAGTGGAAGTTTCCTTAAAGAAAAATTGTATGTTGGTTAGAAATTTTTTTTTGTTTCATTAATTTTTATTTTGTATATGAATCAAACAGAATTAAGAAGCTGAGACCTTTTATTCCTTTTAATAGGCTTTACATAGTTTGAGGAAAATGTTACAGTACTTGACTAGAGTATTCATTGGGGGAGACAGCTTTTTCTAAAGGAGGAATTACTTATTTTTTTATAGAGAGATAAAATTTGAGCAATTTTCTCAAACAATTTGATTCCTAGAAAAATTTTTTACCATGAGTAAAATCTATTACATGTCATTCTTAGGGTACCACACTGCTAATGTACAGTAATGCAATTTTCAGATTGATTCATGCACAGAAAAAAATGATCTGCATTCATTATGTGAATTGTGTTGGTGAAAAAATTGAACCTCGGGGGTGGTATCTCATTTCATTAAATGAATATGTAAATGTGGAAGTATACAGTAAAAGGGACAGTTATACCAAAAGGACAAGGAATTGAGAACCGAGAATTTAAGATACTTAATACTTTAATTGATTATATAGTATCAAAGATCGAAACTTAGTTATGAACAAAACCCTAGAACTAATGTTCTGGCGGCTTGTGAATGTTATTAAAATTGTTAACGACAGGCTAAAATTAAGAATGAAGGCACAAGAATTGGTTTTCAAATGTCTGTTTAACAAAAGATTGGTAAATCTATCTAAGCCTGTAATTTTTTTTTTTAAATTTTGTAAAGTTCAAAAATTTATTAGGGAGTATTATTTATGGCAATATGTTAGATAAGTAATGAAGTAAGTATAAATAAGTACCAATATGATAGTGATGTATTGTATATATTTTAAAAGGAATAGTATTACATGGAATATATTGTTTTTTATAGCAGTAAGAGTACTTGAGGATTATAATGGGAATTTAATCACTAAATTAGTTCTGGTTCTTGATTTGGTTTGGCTACTTTCTGGAATCTTCAACATTAAAATAAATATGTTTCTATTTCAAGTAGAAATTGGATATAGTAAAGAACAATATATTTTAAATGAATTTAC
Source organism: Glossophaga mutica (assembly GCA_039655065.1). Lineage (NCBI taxonomy): Eukaryota > Metazoa > Chordata > Mammalia > Chiroptera > Phyllostomidae > Glossophaga > Glossophaga mutica. Next base: position 23,592,812 of record CM077308.1, read on the forward strand.
CCATATTTTGCCATGTATAATGTGCACCCATGTATTTGGTTGAAACTTTCAGGAAAAAAAATCTTTCATTTTAATTTTTAATTCAATTATTTATATTTAGATACTTGTTTTTGTATTATAAAGGAATTTTAGCCTTTGATTTTGAACATACTATAGTACAAGAAATTTTGTGTAACAAATTACAAAACACAAGAACCAGATACAAAATATTTCAGGCACTACCCATGTATAACACACATCCTTATTTTTCCCTCAAAAAATTGGGCAAAAGTATGCATTATACACAGCAAAATACAGTATCCTAATGTCTAACATTTTTATGTTTAATAATCAGTTATTAGTCAAATATAGATAAGTTTAAATTTTCATATCTAGGAAATGAGTGTAAGAAGTAAATTAGATACCAGCTTATGTATAACACTTTGTGCTTGCTGTCTTCATGTTAGTTCACGTAGCAGTCCATTCTTCAGGCGCACGGGCTTTCTTAAACATTCTACACACATTGCCACCTCGAGGTTTTTCTTCACATTAATTTTATATGCTGTAAACAAATTTGTCCAGTCCTGGCTGGTGGATTGAGCATCAACCTGCAAACCAAAGGTTGCCAGTTTGATTTCCCAGTCAGGGTACGTGCCTGGGGTGCAGGCCAAGTCCCCAGTTGGGGCAGGCAAGAGGCAGCCATGATGTTCCTCTCCCTCTCTCCCTCCCTCCCCTCTCTCTAAAATAAATAAAATCTTTAAAAGAAGAAATTTGTCCAGATTGTTGATTGGTAAGATCATTTGGTTTCTTCAAATTTTTACAAAAGTGTTGTCTTCTAAGATCAGCAATGGCTATCCTGTTTAAGACTTGTATTTCCAATACCTCAAAACTTTTTTTTCACCTATAGTACAGTAAAGAGTTTACTGTGCTTAGGGGTCGTCTTCTGCAAATTGATATATTTTAGGAACCTAAAACAATGCTTGGCATTATACTGGCCCTCTAAACATTGTATGAAAAATCCACAGTGGGAATAAAGTTGAATTTACCACATTCTCAACTTGAATTTTAATTTTTAAGATTTGAGAGTATGATATCAATTTACAATATGTTAAAAATATTTAGTTTTTCTAAAAATAAATATCTTCAGGTATTTGAGTATCTTAGAATAACTTTCATTTTTATTTAAAATTATCCTTTTTTTGAAAAGTATTTATTTTTAGAGAGGGGGGAATGGAGGAAGAGGGATAGAAACATCAATGGGTGGTTGCCTCGCATGTGTCCCCTAATGGGGACCTAGCCTGCAAACCAGGTGAGTGCCCTGACTGGGAATCGAACCAGCGATCCTTTAGTTCACAGGACAGTACTCAGTCCCCTGAGCCACACCAGCCAGGGCTGTATTTAGAATTGTTCATTTGTTTGGAGCATCATCCCATTACACCAAAAGGGTGCAAGTTTGATTCCAGTCAGTGAATATGGAGGCAACTCATCAATATTTTTCTCATATTAGTGTTGTCTCTATTTTTCTAAAGTCAATAAACATATCCTTGTGTAAGGATTTAAAATATAGATGTTTAAATTAAAGTGATACAAGAGAAATGTTTTTAAGGAATTACCTAATATAAAGCATGTTGCTACTTTACCTAGAATTTGGAACTACCTTTTAAAAAAATATTTGTGATTCCAAAATGCTCTCAGATAAAAGCTTAATACAGAAGATACATGGCCTGCCTGGTTACAATAAACCTTTAACCATATATATTGGAGTAAAATTTCTGAAACATTTGTGTATATAAGAAATAAAAACTTGAACTTTCATACATTGTTTTGTCAAATTAGTAAAGCATAAATATTCTAATTCTTCCCCACCTCTTTCACGACTTCAATTAATGTATCTGTGTGCAATGTCAACATCAGATTGGTGAGTGGACATTCATTAAGTCGTCTAGATATTGAAATACATAAATTCCTACTTTAATCTTCAGGCTATAGATTTATTTTTTTTAATCTCTTATTTTTAATTTTTTTAAATTTATTTTTAGAGAAGGGGAAAGGAGGGAGAGGGAAAGAAACATCAATGTATGGTTGCCGCTCACACATCCCCTACTGGGGACCTGGCCCCCAACAGAGGCATGTGCCCTGATTGGGAACTGAGCCATCAACCCTTTGGTATGCAGGCCAGCATTCAATCCACTGAACCACACTAGCCAGAGCTGTAGATTTAATTAGTCTTTTTTTTAAAAAGCAGTAGTATTCTGTGTTAAATATTATTTATCATTTTTCATTTTCTTGTGGCTTTACCCAAACTTTATTTAGGTATAGCAAACATGAAAGGTAAACTACACTGACTTGGGAATGCTGCAAAATGTACAGGAAATACATTTGATTAATGGAATTACATAACATTTTTACCTTTGGAAATTTAGTGTTTCAACGAACGTTGGATTTTAAAGTTTTTAGTTGCTTTTTAAGATAGTTTACATACAATTTATTAAATTATTTTTTGAAAACTAGATGTTAATAAAGTTTTGACAACATGGTGAGCTCAGTTATTCATGTCAGCTGTCATTGAAAACAACTAGGGTGGCCAGACATATTAAAAACATGCTTTTATTGTAAGGAATTACTAAGAGAAAACCTAATTGGAAAACAAACACAACCAAAAACAAAATAGAACTGAAAGATAAGCAGAGTACCTAAACTCTTTATTTTGAGAGCTTTCATCAAACTGAGAGAACTTAAGCTGAAATTTTGAATGATTCTAGAAGCCCAGGCAGCGAAAGTCAAAGCCCAAGGTTTGCCCAAGATAATACCCTGACCCTTTGAAGTTGTGTGTAGACAATATTCACGGTGACAATGAACCAGAAGTAAATGTGTGCTACCTTCCAGTGATCCTCAGTGGAGCCATTGGAATGGGGAAATCCTGACATGTTGCAACATTAAGTTCGCCTGTGGGTGGTTCAAAAAGAATTTGAACCATGAATGTGAGGTGGGCTCAATCTGAATTTTGCTGCTAGGTACCTAATACGCTTATTCAGACTCTTTCTTGATTACATCTTCATCCTAAGGCATAGAAGAATCTCCACAAATATTTTTCCAAGGAAAAGGAGTTCAATCGTTAAAAACTGAGACTATAAGGAATCACCTATATTAAAAACAGCTGTAAAGACTTCAAAAGTTAGAATTAAGTTTGAAATAGGTTAATTAATAACAGATTAGACAGTGCTGAAGAAAGTATTGAAGTGTTGGAGAAATCCAGATTGGAACTTGAAGAGACAAGAAGTGTAGGGTGAAAATACGTTACTGAAATTCCAGAAGAGTGATAATGGTCAAAATCAAAATTTGAAGAGAAATACCAAGAACTTTCCAGAATGGCTAATGAACAACAGATTCGGGATTCTCGACAATTTAAAGATTTCAAGCAGGATGTCCAATGAATCACAAACAAGAAAAATTACCCACCTAGACATGAAAATGAAACTATAGAAAATGAAAGAAAAAAATATTACAGAAGTAGCTGGGTACAGACAGACAATAACCTACAAAAGAGTCACAGTTGACATCTCGCCAACAGCAATGAAAGAAGCCAGAAGATTGTAATTGCCTCTTGAATTTACAGAAAGGTGAAAAAATATTCTAGACTCAGTAAAATAATATGTATTTTGGACATTTCTGATTATATAACTTCCTCAAAACATTCATATATGTATATTTTAAAGAATCCTTTTGTTGATTTAGTAAGTATCCAAGTTTCTCTATTTCATTAATAACCCGTCTCCTCCAAGGTCATACTGTTCTAATGAAAGTTCTCATAAAATGAAAGCACCTTTATTTGAATAGTAATGGTATTTTTTAGCTTTATTTTTAAGAGTTAAAAGATTATTTTAATGTTTAATTATAAGTTAGGTAGATCTTACTTGATTGGTTTAGTGCCATACGTTTATAAAGTTTGTGGCTTCCAACAGTTTCTGAAATGTTGGTTTTCATCCAAATTTTACCCACATATATCACTTCAATAATCTCATTGTTAAATGTTACAAATACTTTTTAAAACATTTAAAATATTTAGTGACAATGATGTCGTGTTTCACTAGTCAATATCCATTTTTAGGTTTGAAAATTTTTTATTTTATTTATTTTTAGAGGGGGAGGGAGAGAAACATCAATGTATGCTTGTCTCCGGCACGTGCCTCACTGGGGACCTGGCCTGGCCTGCAACTCAGGCATATTCCTTGACCAGGAGTCAAACCAGTGACCCTCTGGCTTGCAGGCCAGTGCTCAATCCACTGAGCCACACCAGCCAGGAAGGTTGAAAATTTTTTAATTAAACGAGTTAAATCCCGATGATAGTATGTACCTCTGTACTGTGAATTACCAGTTTGTGTTAAGGTTGTTTTCTTTTTAAAATGCTTGAATTGCAGGTGTTCAGAGAAACTGCAAAAGTATCTCCTTGCCTTAAGAAATACTTAAATAATTGAACAATATACATCTAATTTCAACAGCACTCAAATAATTGAACAATATACATCTAATTTCTGTGTGTATAATATATATCCTATTTTGCTCATAGAGTATTTGGAATGGTTGTTTTGAGAATTGATAGTGAAATACAGAAATATGTTTAAACATAAGCCACGAAGGAGATGTATCATCTAGTTTTTAAAAAAAATGCATATTTTTGAAAAAGTATACTTCAAAAATCCAAGATACCCATCTACCCATCTTGGAGCTGCTTAGTGACAAATACTTAGCTTAAATATTTATTCTGTCTCCTTTAAATGAATAACTACGTAATTATGTTCTGTTTTCACCTTGCTTTTTATTTACTTATTTCACTTAACAAAGTATATTTGAGGTTGTTTTTAAAAATAGGTACATACTATTCCATATTTTGTTTTAACCTGTTTCCTAATGAAGGACATTTAGATTCTTCCCAAACCCATTTTATTATACATGTTACAGCATTGAAATCTGTGTACCTGTCATTTCCATTTGTGTGAATATACCTGCGTATTAAATTTTTAGATGAGGAATTGCTGAATCAAAGAGTTTGTGGGGTTAAAAAAAATTTATACCCAAATTGCCTTCCAAAGGAATTGTAACAATTTAAAATCACAGTGTAATCCTGGAAAGAGCCTACTTCATATCCTCTTTATGTAATTTGTTACTACACTTTAATTTTTGCCAGTTTTTGTAGGTAAAGAATTATAATCTCTGTGGTTTTGATCTGCATTTATCTTATAAATGAGATAGAACATTCATATCTTTAAAGACCCTGTAGATTTATTATTCTGATACCTGGTGTCCTTCCCCCATTTATATTTATATATATACACATATATATGTTTTTTTAAATTTGCAGAAGTACTATACAGTAGGAAAGTTAAGGGAAACTTAACTTTAGCATGATGACTACGAGTTCAAGTAATTTTGGTATAATTAAATAATATGTTATCTTTATTGCTTATGTTTTTCTCAATGTCAGAAGGAATGATAAATTGGAAGGAATGATAAATATGCTCTGAGAAGAAAGACCAATATTTTCCTTTGTTATTTTGGGTTTTTTGACTTGCGTTAAATATTTTTCTTTCAAATACATGTGTGCTTAGAATTTCATTTAGTTGAACAAATCCCATGATTTACCATTTAAATTTTGTTTGCAAATTATATTTCTTACACACCTTAAACCTTTTATATACTTGTAACTAAACATTAGAAAGACTTGAGAAGACTCAAATTGCCCATATGTAATGATAATTTTAAATAGATTTCATGAGTATGTTTGTGTTTGTAGTTACATTCTTTTTCCCTTAAATTGATTTGCCTACAAAATATTTGTGAAGAAAAATCTCTTCATAGTACACATTTTCTTGAGTTATTCAGTAAGGCATTGAAAATGGGAAAATGAAGGCATCTTTTAAGAATGAGAGATCCCTTTGATGTGAGTTTTATGTAGTATATAGATTATATTTGTATTATTTAACATTAAACATTTTAAAAACTAGTTTTCCCAACGGCAAGGTAATCAAACATTCCATAAAATCTACCTTTCCAACTTGTATGCCCTACTATCCAACAGTGTATCTCAACTGTAGCATTTGAAAGCCCATCCTTAGATCATTTTAATGCTTTGTGTGCATATCGTGGATGAGGAGGGGAGGGTTATAGAACAATGGTCTTGTTCTTATTCCTCTGTTCTTTAGGTGTAGGAGTGATTGGGAAAGGGCTCTGGAGCTCAGGTTCTTTGGGGAACTGAGCATTAGGAAAAGGTTATTTTCCTATTACTTTTTATATGTCATAGCTTTTGCTAATCTGACAGCTCCACTAACCTGTTACATAAAGCCTGGACAAAATTAAACCTGTATATTAGAATCCACTAGAAAGAATGACCAGTTGTTTATTAGATTACAGGAACCTTTCTCCAGACTTCATTTACAGGATAGATCATTTCTTGACTGACTTGTTGAGGGTTTTTCCCCTTCAACTTTATTTTCACAGAGTTCTTTTTTTATGGCAGGAGTTCAGTCTGATTTTTACTTCATTCTAGCCTACTAAAACCTTCATAGGTATTCCATATAGGATTTGAACTTAATTATTTTTGGTGGGACCACTTTGGAAAATATCAAAAACATATTTAGAGGGGATAAAATGTGAAATATAAATCAAATCTTTCAAACTATATAAATCGAATTTTAGAAAAAATCATACATGCTTTTGTTAAATTAAATGTGACCCTGTTAAGAGAAATGCACTTAGGAACTTAAGGAGTAAGGGGAAAACATTAAGTCCCTAGAGATTATTTTATAAGCATTCTGGAACTAATACTTAATATTTCAAAGTAGAGGCAAAATTTCACCTTTGAGATGTGTATCATAGAGAAAGGTAATTCATTTCTCAGTCTTGATTCTGCTGGAGTTCATTGGTTTTTTTACCTGATTTTTTTTCCTTTGATTTTTATAAAGATAATTTGTTAGGTATATCTACCTATTTAAACCTGCACTTTCAGAATCCCAATTTCTCATCTTTTACATTGTTATGCAAGGCAGTGTTAGATGGGAAGTGATGTTTTTATTCAAGTGAATGAAAAATGAAATTGATTTGGGTGTTTACATGTAATCATCAAAACTATAAAAATCTACTTTCAAAATCTATATTGGAGTTTTAATCAGTCCTTAATCTATTTTTTAAAAATTGTCACCTTATTCTGAATTGACTGACCATATAATATGTAGCACACTTTCTATTGAAACGTGTTTTTCAGTTAATGTTTTACCATAAACCCTTTTAGTGAAGTGAGGTTTTTAATTTAAAGTTTTAACAAGAATTACAGAACTTATAATGGGTTTTCTATAGAAGTTTTTATATTTCACCAATAGGAAAGATAGTATAATATTAGTTCCACAAGTTAATTTTGAATGAATATGCAACAGTGATAGATTTTTATCTACCTTTATTTAACAACTATTTATTGAATATCTACTATATGCTGGGCACTATTCTAGGTGCTCTGAAATAAATATAAAATTCAGTGACTTTGTGGGATTTTATTATCAGGAGTGGGGGGAAGGTTAATTGAGTCATATCTCAGAAGAATGACCAGGTCCTGGGACATGCAGTCTCAATTACCAGCCACAGGGCTAGATGGGGAAGACAAATGTGTCCTGTGGGATTCTTTGGTAATGTGGTCTCACTTGTTTTCAAATGAGTCAATGGAATTGTACGTAGATGGAGTACTGAAAAAATAATTTTTATAGTAGGCTTTCATAAACAGTTGTCACTGAAGCTAAATATGTGGATAAATGAAAATTTTGGAATTAAATGGAGCAATTTTAAAAGGCAAGCATAATGACATCAATTAAATGGAAGTGGAAAAGACATGAGGAAGGAAAAACGACTTGTCATGACTATTTAAAAAGGAAAAGAAAACTTTTGTATTTTTCTTATTTAAAGAGTAATATAATAACCCTGGCAGGTATGGCTCAGTGAATTGACTGCTGGCCAGTGAACCATATGCTGGATCAATTCCCAGTCAGGGCACTCATCTGGATTGCAGGCCAGGTCCCCAGTTGGGGGCATGTGAGAGGTAACTGATCTATCCATGTTGTACAGCGTTGTTTTTCTCCCTCTCTTTCTTCCACTCTTCACCTGACTCTATAAATAAAATTTTAAAAAGAATAATATGTTTATTTCAGGGAAATTTGTAAAGTATAAGTATAATGGAAAATCTATATTTCCACTACTTTTTACCACTGTTAGCTTTTTTAGATGTAGGTGCCCATAAAAATGTAAAACTGTCGTAACATGGGTTTTACACTTTATTATTTACTATGTAAAAATCAACTTTTAAATATGCTAAAGTAGTCCATTTTATTTATATTTTTATTTAACTTATTGGGGTGACAATTAATAAAATTATATAGGTTCCAGGTGTACAATTCTACAATTCATCATCTGTATAATGTATTGTGTGTCTACCACCTCAAGTCAAATCTCCCATCAATATTTATGCGCCCTTTACCCTCTCCTACCTAGTCCCAACCCCTTTTCCCCCAGCTATCACCATACTGTTGTGTCCATGAGTTTTTTTTCTTTGCTTAATTCTTTCCTCCTTAATCAGCCCCATGTCCACATTATTTAACCAGTCCTTTATTGTTGTTCATTCATGTTTCCATTTTTTGCTTTATAAACAACAAATAAAATTTTACTTACATATCTTTAAACATTTATGATCATTTCTTTAGATTGACAATTTAGAATTGGCATTTCAAAGGTTACTGGCATGATTTTTCAAATTGAGCTAGGAAATGGTTTCTGCTCGACAGTTTTGTAAAAGTGGCCAATGTATAGTTTGTCCAAGAGTAGAGATTAAAAATTAAGTAAATGTATAATTTTGGTGAAAAGTATGATTTGGAGACTATTTGATCAACATTTTAAAGAAGTTATGTATTTTAAGTCATTTGAATTAAAAAATGAATACAAGTGAAGAATCTAGAATTGGCTCATAATACAAATGCTGATTCTGTTGGATACAATGATAAAAGTATCAAAGGCAGAGTTGCAGATTGTGATTGTAATAATTTCTGGTCCACAATTAAGAGTTTGAATAACAGCATTCATAAAAATGTAATATTTTAGTCTGAGGAATGCATTATAAATTTTATAGAAGCAGGAATTGTTTTTTTTTTTTTACATTCATAATTACTGGAAATAATGGAAGAGTAGGCAAATTGCTCAAAAAGTAGAGAAATTTAATCCAATTTTTGAAAAGTGATTTTAAGAAATGCTAGTTGAAACACTACCCGTGATACATGATAGTTAAGTATCTACTATAAATGTTATGCTTATTTATCAGTATAAAAGTATAAAATCCATCAGGTTTCTTTTTCTCCTAGTGTTCTTTGACTTTCTAGACAGGATTTTATCCTTTCTCTTATCTCAGCTACTTATGGGGGTTTCTGTTCCTTTTCTCTACCTGCTAGTGGGTATTTTTGAACCATCAAAAATTAAACCAGTGACTGAAATATACATGTTTAATCCCACTCAATCTCTTATTTTAAACCAATCATTTATCTCCTAGCTTTAAAACATTTCTTTTTTAAAATTTCTTTTTTATATTTTATTGATTATGCTATTACAGTTGCCCCAGTTTTTCCCCCTTTGCCCTGTTTCACCCAGCAAGCCCCTCTCCCTCAGGCAGTCCCCTCCACTGTTGTTCATGTCCATGACTTACGTGTATAAGTTCCTTGGCTTTTCCATTTCCTCTACTGTACTTTACATCCCAATGGCTATTCTGTAACTACCTATTTGTAATTCTTAATCCCCCTCGCCTCTTTGCCCATTACTCCACAATCCCCTCCCATCTGGCAACCATCCTAACACACTCCCTTTCCATGATTCTGTCTCTGTTCATGGTTGTTCAGTTTGTTTTTTAGATTCTATTGTTGATACTTATTTTTGCCACTTTATTCATAGTTTTGATCTTTATTTTAAATAAGTCCCTTTAACCTTTCATATAATGGTTTGGTGATGATGAACTCCTTTAGTTTTTTCTTGTCTAGGAAGCTCTTTATTTGCCCTTCAATTCTAAATGAGATCTTTGCTGGGTAGAGCAATCTTGGCTGTAGGTCTGTCCCTGCTTTTCCTGACTAGAATATTTTTTTGCCAATCGCTTCTGGCCTGCAAAGTTTATTTTGAGAAATCAACTGATGTTCTTATGGGAACTCCCCTGTAGGTAACTGCTTTTCCCATGATGCTTTTAAGATTTTCTTTATATTTAAACTTGGGCATTTTAATTACAATGTGTCTTGGAGTGGGCTTCTTTAAAGACATCTTGTTTGGGACTCGCTGTGCTTCCAGGTCTTACATGTCTATTTCCTTCACCAAATTAGGGAAGTATTCTATTATTTTTTCAAATAAATTTACAATTTCTTGGCGTTTCTCTTCTCCTTCTGGCACCCCTCTGAAGCAAATGTTGGAACACTTGAAGTTGTCCACAGGCTGTTTACACTATCCTTGTTTTTTGGGGGGGATTCTTTTCTCTTATTGTTCATACTGGGTTTTTTTCTTATGTTCCAAATCATTGATTTGATTCTTGGCTTCATCCACTCAACTGTTGATTGATTCCCTGTAAATTAATCTTTATTTTTCCCTAGCTAGTGTAACTCAATGGATTGAGTGCTAGCCTACAAACCAAAGAGTCCCCTGTTCGATTCCCAGTCGGGGAACATGCCTAGGTTGTGGGCCAGATCCCCAGTTGTGGGTGGGTGAGAGGCAACCGCACATTGATGTTTCTCTCCCTCTCTCCCTTCCCCCCTCTCTAAAAATAAATAAATAAAATATTTTTAAAAAATTGTTTTTTATTTCAACTTGTGTATCCCTCATTTCTGACTGGGTCTATTTTATGCTGCTGAGGTTCTCACTGAGTGCCTTGAACATTGTTGTAACCACTGTTTTGAATTCTACATCTGAGAGATTGCTCATCTCCATTTCATTTAGCTGTATTTCTGGAGTTTTGATCTGTTCTTTTCATTTGGGCCATGGTTCTTTATCTGCTCATTTTGGCAGCCTCCCTATGTTTGTTTCTATGTTTTAGGTAGAGCTGCTTTGACTCCATGTCTTGGAAGTATTGCCTAATACAGTAGGTGTCCAGTGGGACTAGTGGCACAGCCTCCCCCATCACCCGAGCTGGGTATCGAAGGTGCACCTTCTGTGTGGGCTAAGTATACCCTCCTCTTGTAGTTGAGACTTGATTGCTGTTTGCAGGTCAATAGGAGAGATTTACCCCTGGCCCGCAACCCAGGCATGTGCCCTGACTGGAAATTGAAGCAGCGATGCTTTGGTTTTCAGGCCGCCACCCAGTCCACTGAGCCACACCAGCCAGGGCTGTGTGTGGGTTCTTGAAGGGGAACTGCTTGGGACTCCAGAAGTTTCTTCCACAGACTCATTCCCTGCTGGGTTTTGCAGTTCGTTGTTATGGAGACTTATCTTCTTGGCAGTGCAACCCTGGGCAGGGGGGTCTAGTGTAGGTCTTGGAGTCCTCACTTCTGAGATATCCCTCCGGAATTTTTTATTCACCACACGTGGATGTGGGAGCAGCCAGTCCCATGTCTCTGTTCCTCCTAGCAGCCTAGGTAGATGTGGATTTTTTAATTCCGAAGTTGTCGGACTTCTGTTCAACTCTATTTCTGACAGTCCTGAGTGATGATTGGTCTCTGTTTTCATAGTTGTAATTTTGATGTGGTTTTGCAAGGAGAGCCATGTTTATGTATGGCACCATCTTGACCAGAACTTCACCTAAAAATTTTGTACATGAATTATTTATGATTGTCTCATTAAAGCCAATAAAAAGTAAACTTTACTGTGCAGCAATTACCATATTTTTCATTTTTGTTCCTATGAAAAAATTACCTGTATTATTTTTCCCTCTGTATTCTTTTTTTTTTTCTCTTGCTATCTTTGCCTTCCCCAAAAGCCCAGGCCACTATTACCCAGTTGAGGATGACAACAGCTTCTTTGTCATTTCTCAGGTTGTGTCTTCTTGCCTCATCCCATGACACTGAAAGCCACCTCTCCATCTTCCCCACCTTCACACTCCCTCACCATAGCTTCTGTACTTTCATTATTGGGTGACATTCAGTTTTTGTGTGTGTCAGGTTTAAACTCTGCTTGGCTTTTTATTAAGACCCCCTGTAATGGACTGCCACCAAAATTAGCAAACCTATTTTCCTAATACATACTCTTTCTGGTATGGATGTCTTCACTATTCCACGGAAAACTTCAGAAACTATGTTATTTCATTGACTTAAACGAACCTTTTTTCTCATTAATGGCCTGGATTTCACCTGCTCAGTTAAAGTGTCCTTGGTAATTTGCATGGAACTCGTTTTCCTCTGAATTTCATAGGACATGAAGCATATATAAAAATAAATTATATAGTTCTCTTTCCAATAATTTCATGTTTCCAACTTGATTACAAGAACTTTAATAAAATTCAGGTTTACATTCCCATATCCACCTGGTAAATCCAAAGCATACACTACAAGTATTTTTTAGTTGGTTCAGAAAAATGGAAGATTAATACCTAATTTGGTTAGTACAAAGAAAGCGAATGTAGACTTAAACTAGAAGTGTATTTTTTCTTATCAAATATTTATTTGAATTATAATTATACTAACAATAGTTTATATTTTCCGCTGATACTTAAGCAATAATTCTTGCTGTAACACATTTTAAGGGTCACAAGGAATAAAATTTATAGGACATCAACAAGTTTTAGCCAATTTGTTAAATCTTAATCTGTGTATATGTAGGTGGCATACATTTGTACCTACATTTAACAGGCAAGTTATAAATTACAGAAATAATATGTAGGAAAAGTTAGGAAGTTCAGATAAAGATTTAATTACGAGGTTTATCTATTTACCTGACTCCATCGCTGAAATATAACTGCATAAAACTAAGTTATATATAAAACTTGGTATAAGCCACCACTGTATTTCCACGACTAGTAAGAGCCTGCCACGTAGGCATACAATTTCTTGTTGAATAAAATAAATTGGTTTGCAGACAGTCCTTTCTGATATCTTGACTTTAAAATTGGGACTGGGTGGTGGAAAGCAGAATCTTCTATAGCCACTGTAGCAACTTAAAAATGTTTGTAGGTCTTAAAGTACAAGTGCCATTCTTTACTATTTCCCAAATTCCTTAAAACTACTTACATATTGCAATATTTTCAAGACGTACTTTTCAGGATTTAAGGGATTAGAGAGCAGCGGAAAAGAGGAGTAAGAAAGACTAAATGAATGGACCGCAAGGTTTGTGTTTAGGATGCCACATGCTGCTTTCAGGTTTTGGAATTGAGGCTAAGCTTTTGATATGATTAAGACACGCAGAATCAGGCAGCTTCTATGGCTCAAACTCAATTTAAATTGATCGTCTTAAATTCTACAATAATGCGTATGCTATACTTTAGAAAAGATGTCAGGAATAAATTAGGAATATGGGTTTGCAATTCATTTATTTATCACAAAAATTGTAAGCAGCTGCTATGTAAATTCATTTGAGATGGGGCCTAGCCCAGCAGTGTGTGCATTGGCTTGTCCCAAGTGGTTATATGAAAACGTGAACAAGGTACGTAGAGACTTTTTTTTTTTTTTTTATAATTTTTTTTCCTCTTTTTTTAGATTTTTATTTATTTATCTTTAGAGGGGAAGGGAAGGAGAGAGGGAGAGAAACATGAATGTGCGGTTGCCTCTTGTATGTCCCCTGCCGGGAACTGGCCTGGCAACCCAGGCATGTGCCCTGACTGGGAATCGAACTGCGATCTTTCGGTTCGCAGGCCCGCGCTCAATCCACTGAGCTACACCAGCCAGGGCGAGACTTTTTTCTTTAGATTATTAGGCTTGTTTACTTTCCTCTATAGTGTTAGGTGGGTACATTTGTCAAGTATGTTTTTTATTATTTAAAATTGTACAGTTACTCATTAATGACTTACAATTGATAATTCTAAAAATAACTTAAAAATAATGACATTATGGAATTTTCCCCCTCCCCCCCCAAGGTATAAGAAAAAATTGATTTTGAGGTAATCAGGTGAAATGCTATACATGTAAAGGTTTCTCTGTTAAGAAAAACAGTTTTCTAGGCATTTTCATCAACATTTTATAAAATGTTTGATGAACTATAAAAAACATTCCTAATACTATTTAGGGAAAACTAATTTGCTTTCTTAAGATTTTATTTATTTATTTTTAGAGAGAGAGGAAGGGAGAGAAAAAGAGAGAAACATTGATTGATTGCCCCTCGCATGTGCCCCAGACTGGAGACATGTAACCCAGGCATGTGTCCTGACCAGGAATCGAACCAGCAACCTTTCCCTTTGTGAGACAACATCCAGCCAGCTGAGCAATACTGGGCAGGGCAGGGAAAACTAATTTATTTTTGAACTGTTAAATACTATGGCTTCTTTAGATTGTATAAAAATGTTCCAGGTAAAGGGCACAGCTAATCTGAACTGGTCAAAAATGGTTGTTACCCCATTAGTCAAAGATTTATTAGACATTTCTTCTGATAAGGTTTACATTTTGCAAAATTAAACAATCTGTTTTAAGTGATCATTAGTTTCAATAATTTCTCAGAGAACTGAGTTCTAAAAGATAATTATTGTTCAATTAGTGCTTGGGAAATAATTTGGAAGTTAACAAAGGACTGGAATAAAAAAGTGTTTAAAAGTGTCAGGAATGGGCCCTGGCCAGTTAGCTTAGTTGTTTAGGACATTGGCCCAAAGCACCAAGGTTGTGGATTCTATCTCCAGGCAGGGCACTTAAAAGAATCAATGAGTGCATGAATGGGTGGAGCAGCAAGTAAATGTTTTTCCTCTCCCTCTCTCTCTAAAGTCAATAAAATAGAAAGATTTTTTAAAGTATCAGGTTAGATTGTGTTTATTTAGTGTCACATTTGTTATACTCTTCCCCAATAACCACTCATTTAATTTAATCAAATTGAAAATAATCTAGTCTTGATCTTCTAATTATTTTTCTCTTTTAATAAAATAAAAACAATTATTATTTTGATAATTTAAAATATTCCTTTCCCTCAAAAGTAACTTTTCACATCTTGGTAAAATTAAAATAACTCATCAAAAAATATCACAAGTGTATGACATTTTTATGACTAGAAGTAGAGATATCAGAAGGATAAGTATTAAAAATTATCCTCAATCTTTTCTTGTAATGACTTTTTAATTATGAAAATAATATTAACCACATTATAGAAATTTGGAAAAGATAAAGATTACATCACACTACCACATAAATTGTTCATATTTTGGTATATTTCTAATCATTTTAAAAATCTTTGCATTAGACTAACTTGGAAGAATCCTGTTATAAAACAGAATCTACATTTACCTCAGATGATTGCATGTTAATGTTTGAGAACCAAAAACAAGAGAATTTTTAAGAGCCCCTGTCATTTATAACTATATAACATTACTTTTAATAGATATGAGCAAGTTTCAGTATGCTTTGTAAATTATTTATATGTATATGAAGGGGTTGAAATGGCAGCATTTTTGATTGGGTAATGATAGACTCGAGAATCTGTGATGTCAAAATGAAATTTAAAGCAGTATCAAGAATTAAAATTTTTTTTACTTACTAATTTTAGAGAGAAGAAAGAAACATCTATGTATTTTTCCATTTATTTATACATTCATTGGTTGATTTCTTGTATGTGCCCTGATTGGGGAACGAACCTACAACCATGGCGAGTGATGACGATGCTCTAACCAACTGAGTTATCTAGCCAGGGCTAAGATTTTTTCTTTAATAGATATAAATTTAAACCAAGCTTTAGTTATCAAGTAGATCCCTGTATAAATGTACATAACTATGCTAAATATATTTAACTTAGAGGTAAGTTGTTTTCACAGAAATACTAGTAAACAATACCTGGAAAAATAAATTTTTAAAGAAATACGGTGCAGTAGTAGGATGACCCAAGGAAGGCTGTTCACATGTTCTTGTACAGTTTCACCAACAATGGAGCTTGAATGTGACCTACACCATAACCTTTGTTTTTCTCTAATGGGGTCAATTATAATAATGACATTAGTCTTTCTGGCTACTTTGTTTACGTAGTTCTATTTAGAGAAGACGTAATGAAAAATTTATACTCCTTTGATTCATAGTTTTGTTAATTGGTATGATTTATGAGCACCTGTGATGTCTAGATGCTTTTTAATTTTTGGAACATCATTTCTAGTAGTTATCATCATTCCCATTTTCTAAGTAGGAACACTGATGCTGGGAGAGATTCAGTAGGTGATACAAGGTGATCAGATTCTTTTTATTTTATCACACTGCTTCTCCAAAGTAGGTTGATAGTCTTAAAAATGGAGTGATACGTAAAAATAATGAGATTATACCTGCTATGATAATGCTACCAGTGTAGGCTCTTATAAAGGGACTGTCAGAGAATGAATATTGGTGAATTTATGAGTGACAATTCGTGGCCATGTGTATTCAAGGCCAGAGACTCTTCCTGTATTAGAAGTGTCTTTTTTCACACATGTATTGAACCAATACTGATTAAAGCAAGTAACTAATGAGTCCAAGGTGTAGGACCAATTTGTGTAGGAAAGAAATATAAAATTCTTTTGATTTACATTTATTACACATATAGAGATGTAATTTTTACTGAAATGAATAAATGAAATCATAACTGATCTTCAGTTTTTTTTCTTGCCCCTATTCCCCCACACATAGAACTCTGCCCATAACTCTTTATTTATTTATTTATTTATTTATTTATTTATTTATTTTAGGGTGTAATAAACTGTCACTTTATTTTTTACTATTTTTTAAAATTTTAATTGTTCTTGTACAGTTTTCTATCTTTTACTCCCATTGCCCATAACTATATTAACAACTTTGTGTATTTTCCATATTTTCTCCATTCTCATAAAATCACATATAGACATATGTGTATATAAATAAGATATATTTTTTATCCTGTTTTACAAAAATGGATTATACACATTTTTATGTATCTTCATTCAATAAAGTCTTGTGGAAATTCCCCCAAACTACCTGTTACTGTCCTAATTCATTTCATATGGATATATAGTATTACATGATGTGAATATACCATAATATATTAAACCATTTTTCTGTTGGTCAATATTTACTTAGTTAACTGTTTTTGTTGCTGGGAAATTTGCAGTTAATAACTTTGTACAACACCTTAATATCCTGGTGCTTTTATTTCTATGGAGTATATATCAGGAATGGAATTGCTGTGTCAAAATTGGTGTGTTTTTATTGTTTGAATAGCTTTTACCAATGGCTTTCCATAAAGGCCACAACAATTCGTATTTCCTTCAGCAATGTGTGAAATCCCTTTTCCTCATATTGCTTCAGTAGTGTTAATACCCTTTTAAGCTTTTACCATTCTGATTGGTATAAAATATCTATTTGTTTTTCCCATTTTGTAAGTTTGTTTGTGTTGCCTTGTTTTTAACCATTTTCATTTCTCTTCTGGGAATCACCTACTCATATTCTTTGTCAATTTTCCCACTAAGTAGTTTGGTTTTCCTAGCCTATTGTAAGAACTATATGTAATCTGTTGTATTTGGAAGCTGGTGACTTGACTTCACTCCCGCTCCCATCTTAATTTACCCCTACTGAGCCACACAGATGGATGCATGGAAACCTCAGGTTTTATGGCTGTCTCAAAGAAGATGGCTGGTGGAGAGCCCAGGGCAAGCAAGGCTTAAGAAACTGACCCATAGAGATACTCAGAACCCCTCAACTGCCTTTCTACCC
Organism: Glossophaga mutica; assembly: GCA_039655065.1. Taxonomy (NCBI): domain Eukaryota; kingdom Metazoa; phylum Chordata; class Mammalia; order Chiroptera; family Phyllostomidae; genus Glossophaga; species Glossophaga mutica. The sequence goes on from CM077308.1 coordinate 23,610,613, forward strand.
CAAAGGAATGTGGACATCAGGCAGGCGGAGTCCTCCCTACTCTTGAGCAAAGATTTCTTTCTGGATTTTTGTCAGAGGATTACTAACGGCCTGTTTGCTCTGTACACTTTATACATAGCTGCCATGGTAGGGGAAGAATCGATTACCACTCTTAAGACTGCCAACACAGCTTCAGGGACTAGATAACAAAAATAGTTGGACAGTTAGTGATCCAGCAACTGTTGGGAGAGGCCCCCAACAAGGTAGAGCTGCTGCAGGAGACAGACACTAATGAGTAAAATAATATGAATGCAATGAGATTGGAAGAACAGTATTAAAACTCTGGACTCAGAAACTGTTATTGTTTAAACAACTACAGCATTAGGTCAAGCGGAGGAGGATGGTTGCTTGGAGACTTAAGTTAGTGTCCTGGAGGATCAAGTGGAACAAATATTTTTAAACCTAGAGCAAAAAATCAAACAATGGCTAAAAATAAGTTTTGAGGATATAATGAGAGTTAACATGTATAATAGGAGTTCTAAAAGGAAAGGGAACAAAAGGGAGAAGAAGCAATAATTTTAAAAAGTTGTCAAGCTCAAAGACTCTTCAAAGTTCTCATCTGTAGCATCTTAAGCCACAAAGCTGGGAAAATTTATACATACTACTGAGAGAAAAGGACCAGGAGCCAAGATTTCTCTAACCAACCAAATTATTCACTTATCAGGGTGAAACAGACTCATAGATCACAGTTGAGCAATTAATCTTACCTACCATTTGATGAAAATACTCAGAAAAGAAAATCTAATAATATTTAACCTTGGTCTTTGCACACACTATTCTTCCTGCAAGGAATAACTCTTCCCTTTACCAATGTAACACCTCATTCTTAACACCTGAACTTTTCCCAGGAAGTCTTTTGCAGCTCCCCAAGTCTGAGTTTTATGCTCCTCCTAAGTGTTCCCATAGCACCCTGTACTTACCCTACCTGGGCATTTATTTTCCCTGTAAAATTGTAAGCTCTATGAGAACACGGGCAGACTGTGTATGTTGTGTTCACTGGTATCCCCAGTGCCTAGACTACTGTAGTTTGCCTGAGTGACTAAAACATTTCTGTATGGTGAAAATTAGCAAGATTTTTTTCTGTCCTACTATGCCTTGTATATCGGTATTCATCTTGTTGACTATTTAACAAAATTTTAAATTCACAAAATTTTAACATGAGTGCATGAAAATCTATTCATATAGGGTTGGTTTACATAAGGCATATTTACAATGCATATATCTATGTTGGGTTCAAATGTCTATTTGGTTTTAAAAGGTAGAATTAATAGAGTACAGAAATAAATTTTGAGGATTAATTTTAAAAAATGAGAAGTAATATCTTAGTACTCTCTAAAGAATGATGTTAACCAGATATTTTTCTCTTTCTCTTCAGATTAAAGCTAAAAACTATGACAAGGTTGAAAAGGTGAGTTCTCTTAAATATGCTTTGACTCTTATGCTGAAGTTTAACTTAAGACTTACCATATATATGACAAACATAGTAAATGTTAACAGTTATTAGATCTGGGTAGTGATTATACAGGAGTTGATTGTACTTATTCAACTTTCCTTTATGCTTTAAAATGTTAGTAAAAATTTGGAAAAGGGAAACAGTGATTATATTCTATTGACAAATAATGAGAATGCTTTGATTATCTAAAAATAAGAAATAGGAAAAGAATTGCTATTTACTATGTATTTGTAAGAAGATAAGTACATGAAAGGAGCTGGGTTTTTTAATATTCTGTATCACCCATGTACCTGTGAAATTTAACCATGGATTCTGATAATATTTTTATGTATTTATAGCTATTTCAGAGATGCCTTATGAAGGTTTTGCACATTGATTTATGGAAGTGTTATCTTTCATACGTCCGAGAAACCAAGGGCAAACTACCAAGTTACAAGTAAGTTAAGTCAGGATCTTCAGGATGCAAGTGACCCCAGGCACACAGCCAATCCCACAGTAACGTACAACTTCTCTTAACTCCAAGGAAAGAGATGGGCTTGCTGTCAAACATAAGAAAAAGCATCTTACTATTTGTCACAGCATCACTCTTGGCCGGTTATGATGCAGTGTGCTACTTACGTATTCCAAGGCATTTCTGACAATTCTATTGTTTAGTTGGTCTCCCTGCTCTGACTTTAACCCACCCATCTATTTTCACTGAATCTAAGTAACGGGCCTTTCCCAAATGTTATCTTTATGTGTAACATGCCAGCAAGTTATGTCTATAATGAGAATTCAATCTTCTTTTCCTCATTATCCTTTATTGTCTTATTTTGAAAAGCAAATATTTTTCTCTAAATTTTACTTCAGAGCTAATCGATCTTCAGATGTAACGGACTTACAAAAGATATTTCCACATTTTACTCTGCTATGTACAAGATTAGGCAGTTTAAAAGATACTAAGATTAGTAAAACCTGGGCCTCATTGCTGATAAACTCACAAGCAGTAGGTAAAGGAAACAAAGTTAAATTAATGTCATTGCTCAGCTAAACAAAAGAACTTGATGTACTTCTAAAGAAGCCTTCAAATTTTTGTTTACGTATACAAAACGTTCAAATACTATTCTGATCATATGATCAGAAGTTATGATTGTGTTTTCGTTGTAGATACATTTTAATAAACACAATTTTTAAAAAACATGTTTTTCACATTTATTTCAGAGAAAAAATGGCTCAAGCATATGACTTTGCACTGGATAAAATTGGGATGGAAATTATGTCTTACCAGGTAGAGTTAAACATTTTTTAATATATACACTTAATAAGTTTGAAAATGTGAAGAAAGTAACGTTTTATTTTATTTCTTAGATTTGGGTGGATTACATCAATTTCTTAAAGGGCGTGTAAGTATTTCTATAGTTTTTTTCCCTCACTGTGCACAGTTGATTTAGCCATAGTTTAATCAATGGCCTTTCTTATCCAACACCAGGGAGGCTGTTGGGTCTTACGCAGAAAATCAGAGAATAACAGCTGTCCGAAGGGTTTATCAACGAGGTTGTGTTAATCCAATGATCAACATTGAACAACTCTGGAGGGACTATAACAAGTATGAAGAGGTAAATTAGGCTAGAGTAGTCATTATAACCAAGTCAGTCTAATTTTCGTGCATTGTGGATTTGTGGATTCTAGCCTTTCTGGTATTAGTACCTGGATATCAGCGTTGCACATGTCTCTTTTTATGTTAACTATAATGAAAGAACACTCTTAATGTTTTTGCAAGGTTTTGAGAGTCATATTATTGATGAGTTGTTTTCAGAGGATATTCTGGAAAAATGGAAATTCTAACAAACAACTTTTATTCAGTGCTAAACTACCCACACAGTCATACACATACATTGCCATTGATACCTTATGAAATGGTATTTTTTCAGAAGTGTTTTAACAGCCCTGGCTGGGTTGATCAATTGGTTGGAGTGTCGTCCCATATGCCAATAGGTCATGGGTTTCATTCCCAGTCAGGGCATATACCTGGACTACAGAGTTTTATCCCAGGTCAGGCTGCATACAAGGAGGCAGCCAACTGATGTTTCTCTCTTGCGTTGATGTTTCTCTCTGGCAGCCAAAAGCAATAAAAAAATCCTCAGGTGAGGATTAAAAAAATAAAAAGGAATTTTCTCCACTCATAACGATCAGTTACAATGCACCTCTTTCACCTGGTTGTAGATACAGTTGTTGGCTTGCGCTTGTGAGGTATGGAACTGCAAGCCAAGGGTTTTGGCTCATTGGCATATCCTTTAACCATTAGAGCTATGAAGTAGACTTGCATGCCAAATAAGCTTCATCACTAAAAGAAAGTTCCTCATAAGCCCTGGCTGGGTAGCTCAGTTGGTTAGAGCATCATCCAGTACCTGCCAGGGTTGCAGCTTTGATCCCTGGTCAGGGCACATAACAATCAACCAATGAATGCATCAGTAAGTGGAACAACAAATTAATGTTTCTCTCTCTCTCCACCTACCCCTTTGCCACATTCTCTCTAAAATCAATTAAAAAAAAGTTCTTTATATTTTCTATGATTTGGGAGAACAATGTAGAGTATTAAAATCATTCCCTTGTATGAGCAATGGTTCTCAAAGTTTTTGGTCTTGGGATTTTAAAAATATTGAAGACCACAAAGAACTTTTAATTTTAATATAGGTGTTATATGTCAAATGCAGCATATTGAAGTTAAGACTGAGAAGTTTTAAATACTTTTTTAGTCATTTAAATTTTACAGTAATAAATTCTTTACCTTTTAACATAGTAGCATTAAAACAAACTGCATTTTCCAGAACAAGGAAAATTTTAGTGAAAAGAATGGCATTGTTTTGTATTTTTGCACATTTCCCTAATATCAAGCTACATGGAAGAGAGCTAGATTTTATCAGCTTCTAAATTCAATCTGTTATGGTATTGAATATCATGTAGCCTCTGAAAACTCCAGGGTGTGTTTGTAATAGAGGCAAATAATGTCTTATTTCAGGGGAAAAGGGGAAGGGTTTAGAGCAACAAGTATGAAGGACACATGGACAAAAACTATGGGGGGTGGAAATGGGAGGAAGGTGGGGAGGGATGGGGTTGTGGGCTGGGGTGGGAGTAAAAGACAGAAAATTGTACAAGATCAACAATTTTAAAAAATACTGATAAAAAATAATAAAAAAAAATAAAAAGATTGCTGAAAATGGAAAAAAAATGTCTTAGTATTATTGAAAATTGTTTTGATATCAGGGACCCCGCCAAAAGGGTCTTGGGACGCAGGAGTCCTCCATCTGCTCTTTGAGAACTCCTAGACATGAACGATATGTCTACCCGCTACCTCTGCATTTATTTTCCTCCCACCTACACGGCTGTTCACCCACATGAATCTGTACATCATTCTTTATTACTGATATTAGAATTGTATGGGAAATAATGGAGTTTTTCAAAATCATTCCCTAACTTTAGAAATTTTTGATGTATGGAAATTTTATTGCCAGCTCAGTGAATGAATAAGTTGACCATTGTGCTAATATTAAAATATAGTTAATTTAAAACTAATATATTTTCCTTTGTTTTTTCTTAGGGTATCAATATTCATTTAGCTAAAAAAATGATTGAAGATCGGAGTAGAGATTACATGAATGCTAGGCGTGTAGCGAAGGTACGAAATTCTGTCAGGCCACTCGTCTTGATGATTGTTATGTATATATTGTTTACATAAGAACTTTTCCTGTCTGGTATTATTCTTAATATTTTCAGTCATTAGCAGTCTTAATGACAATTACCTTGTCTGAGCCAATGATGGATTTGAAATGAAATACCTCTTTACAGACCTATAAAGGTGCAAAATAGAATAAATCAAGTTTGGAAGAAATTTTTCAAATATAGAGTCAGGTCATAGAGACAAGGTTCTAACTAGAATTGAAGAAGTTCTTATCCTTCCTTCCTGTCTGCTTATACATATCTGAATACTGTCCCACTCTGTTGTCTGAAAACAGCTCCCAGGGACAGACTTTTGTCCTGTAAACATACCTTTTCATTAATTGACACCATGAGAAGTTAGGGAAAATAGCCTGGTAATACAAACTACTGAAATTTAAAAAGACAGATAGTTTCTCCACAGATGGCAGTGATGATGCCACCAGATCATCAGTCATGTTGATCTGTCCTGGACAGTGACCTCCTAGATTACCTGCAGAGAGGGCCCAAGGGTGTTCTCTTCACCCAGTCCTGATAACCTGTTCTTGGGGAGGTAAATCTCTGTGATCTTTCTCCCTGCTCTTAGATAGTTTTTAGATTATATTAACGAAGTGCCATTTGGAAGAAATAGATGTTTTAGCAAAGTATTCCAAACTGATCAACTCCATCCTGTTTATCTGTATATGTGAGTTTTGCCTATGCTCATTACAGAATGCTAAATGTTTATTGTCTAGGAATATGAGACAGTAATGAAAGGTTTGGACCGTAATGCTCCCTCAGTGCCTCCTCAGAATACTCCTCAAGAAGCTCAGCAGGTAGATATGTGGAAGAAATACATACAGTGGGAAAAGAGTAACCCTCTTCGTACAGAAGATCAGACGCTTATAACAAAAAGAGGTAATAAGATTAGACCTCCTGGGACCCCGGTTACATGTATGTTAGGCCACTTGATATTATCCCATAGGTTACTGAGGTTATTTTATGCTCCCAGTCTTTTTTCTCTTATGGTCTTAAGCTTCAGTGATTTTTATAGGTCTGTCTCCATGTTCTCTGAGCTTTATTTTATCATACCCAATGTCCTGTTTAGCCCATCCAGTAAATTCTTCACTTCAGATATTTTACATTTCAGTTTTATAATTTCCATTCTAGAAATTTTTGTATTTTTTTATAGTTCCTGTCTTATAGTTTCCTTGTCTCTGTTGCAATTCTGTATTCATTACCATCTCTTTCCTTATGTCCTTGAACATATTTACACCAGTAGTTGTAAAATCGTGGCTAGTTTTCAACAACTGGGCCGTCATGGTGTTGGTTTCCTTTCTCCTGACTGTGGGTCGCATTTTCTTTTGGACTTTGTACATATGTACAAATGGATCACTGCAAAGCTGGAATTTGTTATGTTCCTCTGAAGAATGTTGAGTTTTATTTTAGCAGGGAGTTGGTTGAGTTTTATTTTGGCAGATCACCTGGAGCTTGTGGTGGGTTGGATAGGTCTGTTTTAGTTGTGCCCTTAATTTCGGGGTAAATCTCTTAGTTCTGGGACATAGTCTTTACTCCCAAGACATGATGGAAAGTACAAGGTGTTTACCCAGACCATCTAGCTTGCTGGAACTCAAATTCCAAACTTGGTCCCCATTACAGTGGGCAGCTGCTGAGATAATCTGTTCAGCTCTTTCAGCCTTCCAGCTTTGCTTTCTGCTTGGGCTCTTTGTATTCTTTCTTGTGTGTATATATTTTGGGGGTCAGCTAAAGATTTGAGGGCATGTATGCCCAGATTTGAGGGCTCCACCATCTGTGGCTGTCTCTTCTGGGGAATTTCTCCCCTAGTTTTCAGCTGCTCTCATAGCTAGAACTCAGTGGTACGCATCTCAGTCCCATAAGACTTCAGCATTTGACTTGAGTCCTAGCTATCCCCGAGCTGACACACAGGGGCACGCCCTTGAGGAGAAACACCGTATTAAATACGGCTCTCACCCAGTGCGGTTCTGAGTTTTTGGTAGCTGAGTCTTCTCTGGTTTCTGTTGTTTTGGCCATTCTCCAGTGCCTTTAAATAGTTGCTTCTTTTTCAGCTTATGAATTTTATTTCTAGGAGAGTCAATCCAATGCAAACTACTCTGCCATTGCTAGAACTAGAATTTGGAACTTTCAAAAATTCCTCACTCTTGCCTTGCTCTCTTACCTTTATGCCTTTGAAATACTGGATTTTGTTTTGTTTTGTTTTGTTGCCTACACTGTTTTTGTATCTACTCTTGACACCCTTGGTTTCCGCTTACTGTGTCATCTGACCAGCTTCTATCCCTTCTTCAGGTTTTGCTTTAGATGTCAGTTCCTTAGTGAAGCCTTTCTTGAGTCCCTAAACTATGTTAAGTGCTGCTGCTGTAAGTTTCAAGAGTACCCTGTACTTTCCTCATCACAATACTTCACTCCTTTTATGATTGCTCTCAATGTTTTGTTTTTTTCAATATACTGCAGACTTGTTGAGTATAGGAAGTCTTCCTCACTGGTGTAATAACGGTGTTTTTCACATTCCTAGCATATAGTTGGTGCTCAGTAATTATTAACTTAATAAATGATGGATGGATAGATGGGGCTTGGGAGGATGATGGTGCCAGAAATTACTAAAGCTTTTTATTTCTACTTATGACTCATTATTGAGTGCCCTATCTTAGCTTAATAATTTAATGATGATGCCTGTATTGATAGTTTCATAAATAGTATTTATTTTAATTGAGTGTTGTAACTGTCTTTCCTTAGTTATGTTTGCTTATGAACAGTGCCTGCTCGTGCTGGGCCATCACCCTGACATTTGGTATGAAGCCGCCCAGTACCTTGAGCAGTCAAGTAAACTGCTGGCAGAGAAAGGGGTGAGTATTCCTTTTAGTCCCTCTTGGTCTTTTCATGGTTTTGGTGTAGCAGTAATTTGCTAAAAATGTAACACTGAATTTTGGTAATAAAGAGTGAATGTTGGCCCTGGCTGGTGTGGCTCAGTGGATTGAGTGCCAGCCTGAGAACCAAAGGGCCACAGATCCTTTTCCTAGTCAGGGCACATGTCTGGGTTGCAGGCCAGGTCCCCAGTAGGGGACACATGACAGCAACCACGCAGACACTGATGTTTCTCTCCCTCCCTCACCCTCTCTCTAAAAATAAATAAATAAGTAATTTTTTTAAAAAGTGTTAATAACTTTATATCAATATGAATTTTAGTAATACTCTTACATGATTAGACTTCCTTAGTCAGAATTTAAATATAGTAGCTTTTTAAATGTAGTACAGTGATGAATCATTTAGAGTCCTTTATGATACTTCTATTAAAATAATGGAATAAGTCTTTGGAATATTTTAAAATCCAGAAGTGCATATGTGTCTGAATGTACATACTTAACAAGTGTGTATTTTATTCTCCTTAAGCTATATGAAAATTATTGGGCTTTTCTTTTTTTTCCTTCTAGGATATGAATAATGCCAAATTATTTAGTGATGAAGCTGCTAATATATACGAAAGAGCCATAAGCACTTTATTAAAGAAGAATATGCTCCTTTATTTTGCATATGCAGATTATGAAGAGGTGAGTAAAAAATTACAATTTTCTTATAACTGGATTTTTTACTGCAGGACTGGATTTTTTTTTTCTGGCTGCCTCTTTGCCAAGAATATTGCTTTGGTAGACAAAGATGATGCAAAATGAACACTTACTAGTCCTCAGCTTATTATATGTTTATGCTCAAAGCAGGTGCCATTGTGGGGTGCAGCCTCTGGATTCCTCAGAGCTCAAATCCTGCTTGTTTAGAGTATATATTTATACCCACTTCTTCTCTACCACCTTAGAGTCGCATGAAGTATGAGAAAGTTCACAGTATATATAACAGACTTCTGGCAATTGAGGATATTGATCCCACCTTGGTGAGTAACGTTACAAATCTCTTTCCTACTTGCAGTCTGCTTAAACAAACAAAGAAAATGTATTTGCGTACAATAAAATTCACTGTTTTTATTGTGTAGTTCTATGAATCTTGACCAATAACATTGAGTCATGGGACTGCCATCATAATAAGATATAAAACACTTCAGTCACTTCCCAAAATTTCCTCTCGTGACCCTTCGTAGTCAACCCTTCTACTTTCCCAATCCCTGGCAATCACCGATCTGTTCTGTACTCAGTTTTCTTTTTTTAATGCAGCAGTACGAAACAGCCACAGTGGGGCTTTCTCTATCTAATACCTTCTTCGTGATCATGATTTGAAGCCATTTATGCCACATAATTGCTTTATAATAAATATTTCTTTTTAAAAAATGGAGGAAGGAGAAACCAACATCCTGAGAAGGGACTGGACAGAAACTCACTTTGCCCTGACTTCTGCTCTGTAATAATGCTTTTCAAAGCTCTGAGTTTCCGTAACAGTGCATTGGCGCTCCTTCAGAGGGAGGAAAGCGGGGACAGGCCAGCGCATGGGGCTCTAGACCCTCTGCCTCAAGTCAGCTGCAGCTATACTGAGTTTTTGTTCATATTGGCATTCCACTGCTCTAATTGTTGGCATTTAATAATCATTTTTTTTAATTTTATTTATTGATTTTAGAGAGGAGGAGGAAGGTAGAAGGGGAGAGAGAGAGAGACTGATTTATTCTTCCACTCATTTATGCATTCATAGGTTGATTTTTGCATGTGCCCTGACTGGGGATCAAACCTGAAATCTTGGCATATTCGTATGATGCTCAAACCAACTCATCTACATGGCCAGGGCTTAATAATCATTTTTAAATTCATTTAGCAAATTGCTCTGTACTATGCACTGTGCTAGATTCCAGTAATATAATGACAAATTAGATAAATTTTCTTTTCTCAAGGAACTCATATTCCATTCATTTAAGCACTCATCTGTCAATACTGGGTAACAGTTTGATGTCATGAAAACTGGGCAAATAAGGCCCTGGTTAGTGTGGCTCAATTAATTGGAGCGCTGTCCTGTAAACCAAAAGATCGCAGGTTTGATTCCTGGTCAGAGCACATGCCTAGGTTGTAGGTTCATCTTCAATGGGGGCGGGGGCATGGACACTTCCCAGAAGGCAACCAACGGATATCTCTCTCTCCCCCTCCCTCCCCCTTTCTCCTTCCTCCCCCCTCCCCCCACTTCCTCTCTCTCTAAAATCAATAAACATATCCTTGGGTTAGGATTAAAATAATAATGTTAATACCAGAACAAATTGGCTTGTGGATTTAGTGCAATATCTATAGTTTACTTTCTGATTTCTTGGGTATTCATGATTCCTTTCTTATACAGAAAAATATGTTAGTATTGGAATAAGGTAAGTCTGTTTTGGATGCTACAGGGATCCCATTCTACCTAACCGATAAAAAACACTTATTTTTGTATAGGTATATATCCAGTATATGAAATTTGCAAGAAGGGCAGAAGGTATCAAATCTGGAAGAATGATATTTAAAAAAGCAAGAGAAGATACCAGAACCCGCCATCATGTCTATGTTACTGCAGCACTCATGGAGTATTACTGTAGTAAGGTAAGAGCTGCACTAGAATAGAAAGTAATTTCCTTTATCTGAGATGCATTAATTAAAAGAAAGGTATTCCTAGTTTCTGTCGTTAAGTTTTAATTGCTCATGTCATAAAGGAAGTCTAAGTGTATCTGTGTACAGTTACATGGAGCATTAATTCAAACCCCCACTGTCTGCCAATTTCTGCCTTATTAAACTGCATATTTCTGAATCAAAACCCCCTTGAGTGGTTCCTAGCTCAGCAATTTTTACTTAATATGATTTTAATTTCCATTTTAATTCTTATTGTACCTTGTCATGTTTAGATATTATAGTTTTAATATCCTTTTGAGTATCTTGTCTGTTGTTTTATGGAAATAAGTACCTTCCTCTCTTTACTTCTAGGACAAATCTGTTGCCTTTAAGATTTTTGAGCTGGGGCTAAAGAAGTATGGAGACATTCCAGAATATGTTCTGGCCTATATTGACTATCTTTCTCACCTCAATGGTAAGTAGAGTCTAGGTCTATAATGATTACTTAATATTAAGCCATCAGTGTCATTCTCTGAAATTATGTTGCTGGATTTTTTCCTTTTTGAATGTGTTGTAATTAGGTCCTCACACCAGAATCAGGTACTTGATAAGCACTCAAGAAATCTTTGTGGCCTGTCAACCACAAATTTATATTCATTGGGAAATAGTAGATGCTTTTGACTCTGCATAAAGAATGGTCTTTGTTGTATCATCAGAAAGTCCCATCAATAGTGGGATAAAGCCACAAATTTAGAGTTGGGAGACACAGAGTTGTCGATGCTCACCTCTGATGACTCTAGGCAAATCATCTCTTGTGCCCAGTCTGGGGTTGAGGATGATAGGATAGGACAAAAACAAACAAACAACTCTAGCCACCAAAACTCAAAGATGCTCAAGTAGTAAAGTAAAATGCTTTGAGGCTACTGAGGAAGCAATTTCAAAAAACCAAACATTATGTTTATTTAACATCTTTAGTTTTATTTCCCTGTTCTGTTATAATAACAACAATGGCCTTCCTCTGTTGTGTTCCTTCCTACCTTATAGCAGGCACTGAGCTAGGAGATTCTTACATACATGTATGTACCTCATTTAGTCCAGTTACCCACAGTCAAGGATGTGTAATTTTGACTAAAATTTATCTCATTAAAATTGATTTAAGAGCAATATACAATTATATGCTATATAAATGATTATATAACTAGATATCACAGGTATATATCAATGAAATGATAGTTTCAGAAAATATATAGCATTTTACATACCTAAATAGTAGAAAAGAATAAAAGTTAAATATGATTTTGTACTTCAGCTTAGTGATTCTACAGTCTGGAAAAGGACTTAACTATTAAAAAGTGAGACAGTGGAGCATTTAATTAAAAATTTTTTTTCTTGTATGAAATTAATCTTCCTCACCAATTAAAATTTTTTTTGCTTTTTTAGAATAGTTACTAGTATGTACAATATTTGCTGTTTTAAAATGGACACTGATATCTGATGTCAGCATTTTTGTCTTCTACATAGGCTGTTATTCAATTCATCCATCCACCTATCTGTCCATCATTTATTCAGTATCTTCTGGTTACTAGGGTCTGAAAATATAGAGGCGAATAGGACCCCTTTCTTCCCCTCGGAGCATTCTCATGGGGGAATCAGGTGTGTAAATATAATCACACCATCAGCTAGTCTTGAATTGCAACGTGAGTTCTGGGGTTAGGTGTGTAAACTCGCTTCAGGTTTCTCACCTGCAGAACAGTCATAGTAAGAGCACCTTTCATAAGGTCGTTGAGAGGATCATATGGGGTCTACATGTGCTTGACTTACCTATGGCATATGGTAAGCATATTATATATAAATGTTAACTACATCTGATAGGGTGGCAATGATGAAAAATGTGCTAAATTCTATAGTAGATCAAGGAATGAAATACTGAATACTTAGGAAGCGCAGAGAGGAGAGTATAATGTAAGTTGTGAGTACTGAGCACTTGAAATGTGGCTAGGCCAAAATGAAATGTGATACACGGGCAAAATACCAGACTTCAAAGAATAGGTATGAGAAACAATGTAAAATATCTTAATTTTTCAAATAGATTACATGTTGAAATGATAATAATTTAGATATATTGGGTTAAATGAAATAGATTAAAGTTAATTTCACCTTCTTTTACTCTTTTAAATGTGGCTAGCAGAAAATTTAAATTACATATTTGGCTTGTATCATATTTCTATTGTACAGTGCTATCTAGAAGGTGTCATAGAAAAGGGGAGAGGAGATGAGTAATAGTTCATTTTGCCAGATAAAGATACAAGAAAATGCATTATTCCGGGCAGAGAACCATGTAACCAGCAGTGGAAAGTTGCGTGGAATGGTAAAGAATGTGCCTTGAGCAAAGCATGGAGCATAGCAAAAACAATAAAATGCAAGATTTACAGTAATACCATTTTTTAAAGTACAGTATGTTAAGTTTAAGGTGAAAGCCATGATATGGTGTCATCTTCTTTGGTTGAATACATAATGCACTCAATACATATTATTTTTATCAAAAAAAATTTATTTTTCAATATAAATTGAGTTTACAATCAATATTGTCTTGTGTCAGTTTTAAGTTACAACATAGTGGTTAGACAGTTATATAGTTTACAAAGTGGTCCCCCCAATATTTCCAGTATGTAGTTATTACAATATTATCGATTATATTCCTGTGTTGTACTTTGCATCTCTGGCATTCAGTATATGTTTAATACATGTTCAATATATTTTAAACCTCTTGGTTTCACTTTGCATGTGGACGTATAGTAAAACTGAATTAACTACCCTGAGAAAATAACAACCAGCTACTCTGCTGGATTCTTTTTTAATCCTCACCCGAGGATATGTTTATTGATTTTAAAGAAAGAGGGAGATACATCGATGTGAGAGAAAGACATCGATCGGTTGCCTCTCACACACTCCCGGACAACCTACAACCTAGGTATGTGCCCTGACTGGGAATTGAACCTGCAAACTTTTGGTGTCGTGCACGATGCTTCAACCAACTGAACCACCTGGTCAGGGCTCTGCTGGATTTTTTTTTCTTTTTTTACAACTTTATTTAGGTATAATTTATGAACCATAAATGTACCCATTTAAAATATAATATTTAATAATAACTATAATATATAACAATATAATATAACAATAATTGAGTTGGATCCTTAATAGATCCATTAGAGCTTAGCAAAAAGGATCCTTTTCCCCCTTCAAACTACAGAGGACCTCCCAAGATTCTTAAGTTTCAATCCATTTCTAGTGACCATTCTTTTTGTTTGTTTGCTTAGAATTTTTATAAGAGTTTATTTGAGCCAGACTGATGACATATGCCTGGGAGCAAGACCTAAAATGCTCCTCTGGTGACCATTCTTAATTCATTTCCCATTTGCATATTTATTTACCAGTCTAGATATTATTGTACCAATACAAGAATTTAAACTTAAATATAGTGTCATCCTGGTGTTAGAAAATAAGAAACTCAAGTGTATCTAAATTCAAGCTTGCCATCCTTCACATTCAATGTATTTAAAAAATATCAATAGTTTGACACTTCTCATATCAGGCAGATATGTAATTTTCATTATTTTTAAAAGGCAAATAGGGCCCTGGCTGGTTCGGCTCAGTGGATTGAGTGCTGGACTGCAAACCACAAAGGGTCGCCGGTTTGATTCCCAGTCAGGGCATATGCCTGGATTGAAGGCCAGGTCCCCAGTAGGGGGTGCTTGAGAGGCAACCACACATTGATGTTTCTCTCCCTCTCTTTCTCCCTCCCTTCCCCTCTCTAAAAGTAAATAAATAAAATACTTTAAAAAAGGCAAAGAGGATGCCGGGCTCAGATATCACAGTATTACAGTTTTACATCACAGCTGCAGTATACTAAGGAGGACTGAACTACAGGTGAAAAGACCTGGCTTCTGGTTATAACTCTATTACTCAGTAACAGTGAGCCAGATCTACTTACCTAATTTTTTTTGAACCTCAGGTTTCCTCATCTACAAAAACTGGGTATGATAATAGTTACCTTTCTGCATAGGGTTTTTGTGAGGATTAAGACATATACTGTCGAATTGTAAAACTGATTTAATATTTAAAAACTCTTCTATTATCCTAGAGGACAATAATACTCGGGTTTTGTTTGAACGAGTTTTAACATCTGGAAGCCTTCCTCCTGAAAAGTCGGGGTAAGCCATTGTGAAAACTTGTTGGTCAAGTTCTGACGTGGCCTGTATACTTGAATTGTGATCTATGGAATGAACGTTTGCTTGTTGAGTATAAGTTCCAGGGGAAATTCTCCTTCTCTCTTGAAGCTTAACTTACAAATGCCTGTCTGCAATATTTTCATGCCTGTTTAAGATAATTATATTTTAGTTTTTGCAAACTGGTCAGAATTGTCTTGAGAGATGCATGCCTTAGCAATTTATTATTGAGTATTTTAATATATCTTCTAGTTTACTGTATCTCTAGAAATTGATGTGAACAGATTAGAAGTGTTCTGAAATTTTTACCTCCCTTGAGAGCACAGATTCGAATCTCAGAGAATTAGTTTTGGCTGTTAGAGTAGTGGTGAGGCATAAATTGATTTCCAGTGATCCATATTAAAGGGGAAAAATAGAGAGCTTTTATATTTTTATCCATACATTGAATGAAGAATGAATTTTACATTATATTTAATGACACTCAGCAAAAATGGTGGAGCCACATTATTCTGGAGAAACTGGAAATCTATCCAGATTCCTTTTTCTATTCTTCCCCCTAGAGTTTATCTTTTTCAGGGTAAATTATCCCTCTTATTGACCACAAAGGATAGGAACATATGTTAAATAAGTAAAAACTCACAAAAGGGCTTAAACACAGAAGTATTAAGGGTGAAATATTATGTGTATAATTTACTTTAAATACTTAAGCAAAAACAAAACTATGGCAAAATATTAACAATGATTAAATTTAAGTAATGATATGTTACATTACTTTTCTGTAGTTCTGAAATCTTTATAACGAAAAAAGAGACATAGTTTTTAAAATGGAGAGGGGGAACTTACGGCTTTTTTGTAAATGGACTCGCTGTCCCAAACCCAGAATAATTAAGTATTGATTATTTTCTTACAGAGAAATTTGGGCCCGATTTCTAGCTTTTGAAAGTAATATTGGTGATCTTGCTAGTATACTCAAAGTGGAGAAAAGACGATTTACAGCATTCAAAGAAGAGTATGAAGGAAAAGAAACAGCTTTACTGGTAGATAGATACAAGTTCATGGATTTATATCCTTGCTCTGCAAGTGAACTAAAAGCACTTGGTTATAAGGTATGTACTTAGATCAAGATGTGTGTAGTGTCCGGACTTTTCCAATGTTTTAGAATACCTCACGGATAAACTTTACATTCTAAAGTACAAATTAGTCTAGTTTTAGGATAGATTTGCTCAGTTGGTTGGAGTGTCATCCCATAGAAAAGTTGCGGGTTCAATTCCCGGTCACAGCACATACTTGGGTTGCATGGTGCATACCCTGCTTGGGGCACATACGAGGAGGCGATCAATTGATGTTTCTCCCTCACATGGATGTTTCTCCCACTCTTTCACTCCCATTCCCTCTCTCTAAAAGTAATGAGTGTTCTTGGGTGAGGATAAAAAAAAGAAAAAAGAAAAGAGTTCAGTGATTGTTCTTGGGTTTATGAAACATTGAGTATCAAAAGTACTGAACAAAATGAGTATTAAAATGAGATTTAACAAATGCTTTCATTCTTTCCGTGAAATTGTCAATGCCTTGTGTCTGGTGGGCAGGTGGAGGTGTTGCGAGGGAAGCAAAGCAAAAGAAATCTCAATGTTATCTTAGGTATTACATTTGTTTTCTAATAGTTCTTAAAACTGATGAATGTCCCTGGTGACCAGCATGGCTTACTTGGTGGGGCATCGTCCCACAAACCGAAAGGTTGCTTCTTTAATTCCTTGTCAGAGCACATGCCTGGGTTGCGGGTTTGGTCCCCCAATGGGGCACATAGGAGAGGCAATCAATTAATGTTTCTCTCCCTCTCTTTCTCTCTCTCTTCCCCTCTCTTTAATTAATAAATGAATTAATAAAATCTTTTTTAAAAAGCCGATGAATGTATTTTGACAGGACATCTTACCAAATGTAGTTCCTGTTGCATATTTGTAGGTATAATGAAGAAATATTACAGCTTGGTAAAATCAGTAAATTTCTTTGAGGAATCTGTATCTTTAAAACAGTGCTTCTTCACTGGGGCCCTGAGGAAATTAGCTTACTTAAGAATGGAACTCCTCTGTGTAGACCACTTCATCATATAAAAACAAATCTGGCTACCTGAACTTGTTCAGACCAGGAGGAAGAATTAATGTTTACACAACCCCAGAAATAGCTCTTGCTGAAAAGAACCATTGTTCTATTATTTCTTGAGTTTTCTCAGTCATGCGCACAAAGACCAAGATGGAAATTCAAAGGGAAGAGTCCCAGATTGGTCCGTTTAATCTAACCAGCATTATAACGGGTATTCCTGACCATCATTCTCCATTCCCTCACTGCCCTCTTGGCCTGGGTCTCACCGTTCTGCTGTCCAAGCCAGATTAAAATGTTTGAGAAAAATCACCCGTAATGAACCTTCAGACCTTTTTAATAATGGAAGCTTCGGTCCTGTGCCAGTCCCAGATTCCTGTTCTGAACTCTAAGGGGTTACTGCTCAGGGCTGAGCAGGTTCTGCTTCTAGTTTTTAACTATTTCTTAGTGAAAAGCCAAAGACATTTTAGACTGGATTTATTAGAAAAGGCTGTTTCAACATTGCCAAGATGAAACTGGAAATTAAGAGAGTTGATGAAAATAAAGAGTTATTTCCAAGTAGAACTATATCTTGAATATGAATTTTCCATCTTCTATTTCTCTTTCTACTCTTATTTATTTTGGAAGGATTAGTGTGCTGCTGTGTGTATAGCACAAGAGAGGAAATGTGAGAAAAAAGTAATTTCCAACAGGCCTGATAATTTAGATTTGCCACCAACTGCATTTGAGCAAATTGTGAGAAAGTGAAATGTTCTTATTATCTCTTGACAGTGGCAAAATGGGTTCTTTTGGTTCGGACAGGTTGCCTGTAGCAGAGAATCTTCTCTGGGGTGGGGTCTCAACAGGTGGATGGGTGTATCGATGCCTTTGGAGAGCTGTTCTCAGGGCTGTGCTCCCGATCCTCTCTCTTCTTCTTGGCTGTGTGACCTTGGAAATAGCAGAGCCTCTTTGAGCTTCACTCCCTTCTCTAAAATGGAGATGTTACTATTTGCCTCATCGAAGAAGGAATAAATGGCTAAAATTGTCTGACAAATAGAAGCTGCCCAATAAGTGTTCCTTCATGTAATTGTGTGTTGGGGATAATTTTTAATTAGCAAATCTTAGTAACTAGCATAATCAATAAAACAAACTTTATTTTAGCTTTCACGAAGCAGATCCTCACTTAATATAGCTTCCTCACTTAAAGTGATAGATGTTGTTTAATCCCAGTGGAAGAGAAGTGTCAGAAAAATATTTTAAATTACAGATTTTCTTCCAAATTACTCCACTCTACTTGGTACCCAGTCTTATGTATTTACTCACAAAAGCTTGTATCTATCTGACAAAAGTCCCACCTGGCAACACTGTGTCTAAATGATTGTTAAGTGGGGTTGGGTAAACTTATAAACCACAAATCTTTAGAGCTTTTTAGCTTTCTTTGTTGAGAATTTAACAATCTTTACCATCATCAAGTTCTTGCGTATTCCTCTCCATTCTCTCTTTCTGTGGTTTTTACCCAATTATTCAGTGTATCCTCAAGATTGTAGAACTGCACAATTATACTCTATAAGTCCCTTTTTCAGGTTTAGGATTCTTCTGTTCTGCATTTTCAGGATGTCTCCCGTGCTAAGCTAGCAGCTATAATTCCAGACCCAGTTGTAGCTCCTTCTATAGTACCTGTTCTGAAAGATGAAGTGGATAGAAAACCAGAGTACCCTAAACCAGACACTCAGCAGATGATTCCATTTCAGCCACGACATTTAGCACGTAAGCCATGACTTTAGATCCAGTACTGATTTCAATCCAGAGGTGTGGGGGGCAAAGCAATGTGACCTTTCCGTTGTAGGTTATTTATTAGACAAGGGTCACTGTGACAAGTGACTGGACTGTAATCTTTGAACCATGTTAAGAATGTCTTAAAGAAAAAACAAAAAACTCAGTGACTCAGATTTCAGTAACCCTTTTTGGCAGTGATACTTGGACAGTTTTCAGAAATGCTGCTATGTACAGATTTACCTGTACAGCTGGAAACTTACTTCAGTGATGTTATTTGCTATAATTTATGCTTACTAATGGGCACTAGTCCCATTTGAACCAGGCCCTTATGATGAAATATGTTGTTGAGTAATTGACTTTAAACAGGATTGCTGAACAAATGACTTGTGAGGCTTAGAAAGGGTATTTGACAAAAGTGGACTTCAGTTTAGACCCTGGGTTGTCTTATACAAAGTCACTTGTTTATTCTTCTGCCTCCTGGTGGCCAAGGGGTTGAGATGGTTCTCACTGTCTAATCCTGTTGAGTTCAGCAAAACACGTAAAACACTAAACACAACTTAAAATGTCCAGAACAAAGCAATATAGACAGAACATCTTTACGTGCAAGTGATTTATGTTAGCTCTTAAATATACAGAAATTCTTCCATCCCGCCTGATTCCTACTTTTGTCTCTTATAGCTCCAGGTTTACACCCAGTTCCTGGTGGAGTATTCCCAGTACCACCTGCAGCTGTTGTTTTAATGAAACTTCTCCCTCCTCCCATCTGTTTCCAGGTTAGTTCACAATTTTCATGATAGATACTTGCTCTGTGAGTTACAGTACCTGTTTACGGGAAATGTAAAGTAGTGCTATTTTAACTTGTCAGATCATTGGGGATTAAAATTTATTTGTATCAATGTCACTAATCATCAGAAATGCAAATTAAAAGCATAATGAAATATCACCTCACACTTGCCAGAATGGCTGTTATTAATAAATCAACAAACAATATATGTTGGTGAGAATGTGGAGAAAAGGGAACCCTAGAGCACTGCTGGGGGGAATGCAGGTTGGTGCAGCCACTGTGGGAAACAGTGTGGAAGATCCTCAAAAAATTAAAAATAGGATTACCATGTAATCCAGCAATCCTACTTCTGGATACTTACCCAAAGAAATTCAAACACTAATTCAAAAAGATACATGCACCCCTATGTTCACTGCAGCATTATTTACAATATCCACGATATGGAAGCAACCTAGGTGTCCGTTAGTAGACAACTAGATAAAGGAGATGTGGTACATACATACAGTAGAATATCACTCAGCCATAAAAAAAGAATGAAATCTTACCATTTGTAATAATACGGATGCACCTAAGGATATGATGCTAAGGGAAATAAATCAGACAGAGGAAATCAATTACCATATGATTTCACTTACATGTAGAATCTAAAAAAACAAATGAACAAACAAAACAAACTCACAGATATAGAGAACAAATGATGATTGCCAAATGGGAGGGGTGTTGGGGGACTAGGTGAAAAAGATGAAGGGGTTAGGAAGTACACATTGGCAGATACAAAGTAGTCGTGTGGGATGTAAAATGCAGCCTAGGGAATATAGCGAATAATATTTTAACTGTATGTGGTGCTAGACTTACTAGGGTGGGGTGATCACCTCGTAATCACTATACTGTACATGTGAAACTAATATATTGAATGTCAGCTATGCCCTGGCCAGGTAGCTCAATTGGTTAGAGCATCATCTTGATACAATATTGCAAGTTCGATGAATGTATAAATAAGTGGAATAGCAAATCGATGTTTCTCTTTCTCCCTCTCTAAAAATCAATAAATTTCAAAACAATTTAAATGTCAACTGTAATTGAAAATTTTTTTAATTTTAATAAAAATTTTTTAAATAAAATAAAATTTATATCAAAATAGGGTCCTTTTGTACAAGTGGATGAACTGATGGAAATTTTCCGAAGATGCAAGATACCAAATAGTAAGTGATGGAAGCTTCTCTTCTTAGAGTAGAATTTTCATTGCTGTCTCCTACTGGCCACTGAAGTTTCCAGAGCCAGCTAGCCATCTCGTAGAAGTACAAAGAAATCTAGCAGTGATCCAGACCCGCCCGGGCACAGACACTTCTCTGTGTTCTAATTTCACCAAGTAAAATGTCATAAACGCTTATCTTTTCTATTCATGGGAACATGCACTATTATATTAGACTTGGCTTTTGAAAACAATTTTATTGATTTTAACAGCAGTGTTTGTCTTTTCCTTGAATTATTCAGTGTCAGTACTATCCCCATGCTTTGCTAGGGATAGTAGGCTATGAAACGAACTGTAAAGTATCCGAAGTAGCGCATACGTATTTTTTCATAGCAGTGTAATTTTCAGCATCTTCCAAAAGTCTGTTTTGTTTTGTTTCAATAGCTGTTGAGGAAGCTGTGAGAATCATCACTGGCGGAGCCCCAGAGCTAGCTGTGGAAGGCAATGGCCCGGTGGAAAGTAACGCAGTGCTCACCAAGGCCGTCAAAAGGCCCAACGAGGATTCGGATGAAGATGAGGAAAAGGGGGCTGTCGTCCCTCCCGTTCATGACATTTACAGAGCACGGCAGCAGAAGCGAATTCGGTGAAACGGGCTCAAAACCTGCCTCTGAAAGAAAACTGTTACCCAGGATTCCTTTTTTGCCTCTTAAGTCATATGTTTAAAAGAGACAATGCTTTGTTACAAGGTTCTTGGAAACAAAGTTGTATTGTCATTGGTGCCTCTATCATATGGTTCTTGAGAAAGAAAATAAACCAACCTGTGTGAATTTTAGAATGTTGAACTTAACACTCTGAGCAAAATTAGGTTTTCAGAAATGTGAGAACAGTACAAAATGGCAGAACTTCATTTTGTTCCCTCTTCAAGGGTGTCTTGTACGTGCCGCTTGAAGACTTGTGAGTTTTCAACAGTTTTATTTTAAAAACTGGATGGCTTATGATTGTAAAGCATTTTATCACATTTTTCTGAAAACAGTTGTTCTCAGTCTGCTTATGTAGAGTCCTGCCTTATTGTTTGTTTTTTATTTATGGCAGAATGTATGGAATCTGTTTTGTAGTTTAAAATTTTAAAACAATCCTTTAAAAAATAAAAGGATCTCAAAAATGTCTTGCCTCCTTCTGCTACTTTCATTCAGAATTTACTTAAAATAGCTAACTTATTTTATGTTATTCAACCAATACAGTTTACAAATAAATGTCAGCCCTGGCTGGGTAGCTCAGTTGGTTAGCCTGCCATCCCGATGCGCCACCGTTGCGGGTTCAATCTCTGGTCAGGGCACACACAGGAATCAATCAATGAGTGCACAAATAAGCGGAACAACATATCAATCACTCTCTCTCTCTCTGCCCCCCTCTCTCTCCCCCCCCTTCCTCTTTCTCTAAAATCAATTTTTAAAAAAAGTCAACGATACAATAAAAAGTCATACTTACTGTGTTTAACTACATCCTCCCTGATCTTTCTTGGTACTCACTGAGAACATGAGGGATCCATTTTTAAGAAGCAAATGGAACATTTTAGAAAAATTCAATGCACTTCCCCCAATTAACCCAAGGCAGATTGAGATATTTTATCATCATCTCTCTTAAAAGCAATTTGTGAGAATTCTTTTCACCACCCATTGTCCTGTTATAACTATATTTCAGAAGGTGCTCAGTACTGAAAAACATCTTTTTCATAGATCGCACTAAAGGAAACTATAGCCAATTAACCAAATTTAATTACAGGGTATACAAATTTATCGTGCAAGTAAGTCCAAAGCATTAGGTTTTGCCCTTTGTTATATTTCCTCCACTTGACTCATCTCTAGAAAACCTATACAGAAAATTAGTTGAGACTAAGGGTTGTGATTTGGCATAATAGCCAAAAAATCAGGAAAAAAATGAAAAAAGTATGGCTATAATGAAACTATCTTACCTATTGGGTACACAATTTAGAATTCAAATGTGATTAAATATTAATCTTAAAATTTTAAATCATTCAAATACATAAAACAACGTAGAATGAAGGTTACGGAATCATATAAACATGTAGTAAGGTTGTATTTACATAAGTTGATCACAAGTGTGTGTCTACTGTGTTTTCCCATTAAAGCTAACACTCTCAAAACAGCTGGCTTTCATTCGGATTTTGTCATCAAGTTCATTTTCAGGCTCTGCAGGCTTTTTATATCATGGTTATCAACCGAACAATCTGAAAGGCACCAGTTGTACCATATAGCATAGATCTGAAAATAGAAGAGAGAGGCAGGGAATCTTGCCTGACGTGCCCTCTTTGGATAGTGTTTTTAAAGAAAACAAAATGGTTTCAAGTACCTATAATGGTCTATAATAGTGTTCCCCCATGAATGGCAAAACAAAGTGACACAAGTGTGCATGAGCATGTTTTTTCTTTTAGCACTGTAATGCAGAGGAAACACACACCTCCACCCACCTACGTGAGAAGTGCCTCTGAGTACTTTGTGTATCGTAATTGCTTCTACTGCATTTGTTCCGAAGACATTTCCCCCTAGAAGTTAGCTGACCTTTAAACATAAAAAGGATTATTGCTTGTTAGAAGAAAACATTTTCTAATGTTCCAACTGCTACAGACCTATATGACTTTTTAGGTTTTAACATGATGCTGTCTGAGTATTTGACAATTCCTGTTGTGAACACAGCTGAACAGTAGCGTGTTAGAAATCTGAACTTCCTTTTGGAAACTAAAGTGCAAACTCTCCCTGGCGCAGCCAGTCCCACACATCCAAGGACCCTCAGGTGTCTGTATTGCTGGACCCAGAGAAATTGCCCCCAAAATCCATATTTTTCCTTTTTATAAAAACCATGACAATATCCCTGCAATTCTAGAACTGCATAAAATTTAAGGACTGTAAGTCCTTTGTAAAAAATTAATCGAACTGTTGTCCTATGGCAGTAAATTTCAAACAAGAAGTGACAGCTATGTTACCACAGCTACCTGGTAAACGTGAAACTGAATAACCAAATTGTACCACTGGAAAAGAATGAGAAAATAGACCACTTAGTCAGCATCTTGACTTTGGTCAATAATTACAAATTTATTTTGTGATTTTATAACCCTCCATCATCAGCCTTCACTTAATAAAACTAAGAATTCATTTACACAGCAATAAAAGTATAATTACCATGTTCCTGAATTGTTTTTTACATTTCAATTCCCAAAATAAACTTCATTCAAGTTGGTAGTTCTTCCATGACTTTGACATTTGTCAAGTAAAATTGTATATTTTTTAAATAAAAATCTCTTAACTCTTGAAAGATAATTCACACCAAGAACAAAACTCAGGTACCATGTTACTGATTTAAGTAAAAATCATATATTCAACAGAAGTGTTAGCTTACCAAGTTTTGGGAATAAAAGTCAAGAAAAACAATTCAGCTGTTTACTAAATTTTCTGCTCTGTCTCAACCCTCACCAAAGTTGTACTCTGAGCACAAAAAAGGACAGTACTTTAAAAAGCAGAGGCAACATGAATGAGAGGAGGGTGGGGGGAAGAGGAGTGTTACTTCCATTTTAAGGTTGCTTTTAAGTCAGCAGTTGCACTTTAAAGGTTCTCAATGTTTAGTTCAGATAAGATAAACCTAAAAATGGTGAAATCTGACTATTGCTACTAACTAAAGACACATCTGATTTCAAAACTAAATGAGCCCTGGCTGGTGTGGTTCAGTGGACTGTGAGCCAGCCTGCAAACCAAAGGGTGGCCAGTTTGATTCCCAGTCAGGGCACATGCCTGGGTTGCGGGCCAGGTCCCCAGTAGGGGGTGTGTGAGAGGCAACCACACATTGATGTTTCTCTCCTTCTCTTTTTCCTTCCCTTACCCTCTGTCTAAAAATAAAATAAATACAAAAACCCCCAAAACAAAACCCTAAATGAATGATACTGACTTCCAACCAAGATGGAGGTGTAGGTAGATATACTTCACCTCCTCACACAACCAAAAGAAGGGCAACAATAAATTTAAAACAAAAAATAACCAGGAAAATCGAACTGTATGGAAATCCAACAACCAACCAAGGAACATTCATTCAGACTGGTAGGAGGGACAGAGACGGGCAGCTGGGGTGAAGAGGATGCGTGGCAAGGCAGCGGTTGATGGACAGGAACGGGCAAGGCAGTGACTGGTGGACCAGGTAGTCCCACATTTGCATGTGCATAAACTGGGAGGAACAACTGGGGAGTGAGACAGACCTGCAACCCAGGGTTCTAGCACAGGGAAACAAAGCCTCAAATCCTCTGACTGTAACAATCTATGGGGGTTACGGCAGTGGAAGAAACTCCTAGCCTCACAGGAGAGTTTGCTGGAGAGACCCACAAGGTCCTAGAATGTACACAAGCCCACCCCACTTAGGAATCAACACCAGAAGGGCCCAGTTTGCTTGTAGGTAGCAGGGGAAGAGACTGAAAACCGGCAGAGAGCGGAGCAAGAAGCATTGTCCCCTCTCGGACCCCTCCCCTACATACAGCACAACAACAGAGTGACATGGTTGCCCTGCCGTGCTGAACACCTAAGGCTGTCCCTGCTGTCCCTTACTATGGAACAGCTGCACCGAGACAAAAAATATGGCTCAAATGAAAAAACAGATCAGAACTTCTGGCCAAGATGGAGGCGTAGGTAGACATACCATGCCTCCTCACACAACCAAAAAAGGACAACAAATTTAAAAACAAAAAATAACCAGAACTTTCAGAAATTCGAACTGTATGGAAGTCCCACAACCAACGAGTTAAAGAAGAAACATTCATCCAGACTGGTAGGAGGGGTGAAGATGGGCGGCTGGGCAAAGAGGACTTGGCAAGGTGGTGCCTGGCAGAGCGGGTGGTCCCACATTCAGATGCAGATAAACTGGGAGGAACAACTGGGGAGTGAGACAGACCACACAACCCAGGGTTCCAGCGTGGGGAAATAAAGCCTCAAACCTCTGATTGAAAACACCTGTGGGGGGTTGAGGTGGTGGAAGAAACTCCCAGCCTCGCAGGAGAGTTCATTGGAGAGACTCACAGGGTCCTAGAACGTACACAAAACTCACCAACCCAGGAATCAGCACCAGAAGGGCCTAATTTGCTCGTGGGCAGCCGAGGAAGTGACTGAAGGCCAGCAGAGAGCTGAGCAAGCGCCATTGTTCCCTCTCTGACCCCTCCTCCACATACAGCACAACAACGCAGGCACGTAGGTTGCCCCGCCCCGCTGAACACCTAAGACTCCACCCCTTACTACATAACAGGTGCCCTGACACACACAGAAAAGTGGCCCCAATGAAAGAACAGATCAAAGCTCCAGAAAAAATACAACTAAGCAACAAAGAGAGAGCAGATCTATCAGATGCACAGTTCAAAACACTGGTAATCAGGATGCTCACAGAATTGGTAAAGTTGGGTCGCAAATTAGAGGAAAAAATGAAGGCTATGAAAAGTGAAATAAAGGAAAACGTATAGGGAACCAACAGTGGTGAGACGGAAACCAGAACTCAAATCAACAGTTTGGAGCAGAAGGAAGAAATAAACATTCAACCAGATCAGAAGAAACGAACAAGAATTCAAAAAATTGAGGATAGACTTAAGAACCTCCAGGACAACTTTAAATGTTCCAATATCTGAATCATAGGGGTGCCAGAAAGCTAAGAGGAAGAGCAAAAAATTTGAAAAATTTCTTATTTGAGAAAAGTAAGAACACTTATTTGAAAAAAGTAATGAAGGAGAACTTCCCCAAGCTGGCAAAGGAAATAGACTTCCAGGAAGTCCAGGAAGCTCAGAGAGTCCCAAAGAAGTGGGACCCAAGCAGGAACACACCAAAGCACACCGTAATTACATTAGCCAAGATTAAAATGAAGGAGAGAATTCTAGAAGCAGCAAGAGAAAAGGAGACAGTTACCTACAAAGGAGTTCCCATAAGACTGTCAGCTGATTCCTCAACAGAAATCCTGCAGGCAAGAAGAGGCTGAAAAGAAGTATTTGAAGTCATGAAAGGCAAGGACCTACATCCAAGATTGCTCTATCCAGCAAAGCTATCATTTAGAATGGAAGGGCAGATAAGGTCAAGTTAAAGGAATTGATCATCCCAAGCCCTTATTATATAAAATGTTTAAGGGACTTGTCTAAGAAAAAGAAGATGGTTAAAAATATGAACAGTAAAATGACAAATTCACAACTACCAACAACTGAACCTGAACAAAAATAAAAACAAAAACAAACTAAGTAAACAATTAGAACAGGAACAGTATCACAGAAATGGAGATCACATGGAGGGTTATCAGCAGGGAGAGGTAGGGGAGAGAACGGAGGAAAAGGTACAGGGAGTAAGAAGCATAATTGGTAGGTACAAAGAAGACAGTAGGAGGTTATGAATATTATGGGATATGGAGAAGCCAAAGAACTTGTATGTATGACCCATGAACATGAACTAAGTGGGGTGGGGGGAACGCAGGTGGGAGGGGGGTGTAGGGAGGAGGGGATTAAAAAGGGGAAAATGGGACAATTGTAATAGCATAACCAATAAAATATATATATATTTTAAAGTTCCTTCTTTATTTTATTTTTTCCTTTATTTTAATTGTTGTTCTTGTACAGTTTTCCGTCTTTTACTCCCACCCCAGCCCATCGCCCCAGCCCTCCCCACTTCCCTCCCATTTCCACCCTCCCTAGTTTTTGTCCATGTGTCTTTTATACTTGTTGCTCTAAACCCTTCCCCTTTTCCCCTGAAGTTCCCTCCCCTCTCCCCTCTGGTGTCTGTCAGCCTGTTCTCAATTTCAATGTTTTTGGTTATATTTTGCTTGTTTGTTTGTTTTGTTGATTAGGTTCCTGTTAAAGGTGAGATCAATAAAATGTATTTTAAAGAAAACTAAATGATACTCCATCAGACCAGGCCTATAGATTAGTTCTAGTTCTTAGGTTCCGAAGGCAATATAATCAGGTATAACAGAAACTCATACTAGGGGCAGTTTTAAGCAAAATTGTGCCAGTTAAAGTTTCTAATGCTTATTTTCTAGGACTATTTCTGAAAGTATCTGTGAACATTTAATAGGTTAATATAACTTATTGGGCTCAAAGGCTTTGCCCTTCTCTATCCTATCAGTTTCTCTAAATTCTACAAATGAAAGGCTACCTATTAGAGATAGTTCAGTATAACAAAATCCAGTTTAAATTCACAATTGCAAACATTTTGTAGTTCTTTATTTAGATTACATTTTGAACGAGATAATGCCTTTAAATAAGTGTCACAGCCCCTCATCCACTGCCATTGTCATCCATTCATTCGTTCAAATGATAATACAGAGGTGGAGATGGGGAGAAATCAATGGAGTGAAAGCGGATGTTGGTGATAAGAAAAGGTAAGATTGCAGCTCTAGCAGAGAGATGGTGAAAGAAAATACGTCTTGGGACAGGAAAGGAAAGCTCCCTATAGGCCTATAAAATGGACTTGCCTAAAGGGAGGTTGAGCACCAACAGTCGAATCTATCACAATAAATGATGTGCACCGACAGGTAGAGGGTTATATGCTCTCCTTTGTTGTTAATAAAGCAATTTATAGTCCTTTTCCATGTACAAAGCATTCTAATAACCGTTATCAAATTTAATGCCCACAGAAAGTATGAGTTAGTAAATGTTGCCATTTTACAGATGAAAATACTGAGGCCCTAGGGAGATCGACTGGCCAATCAATACCATGAAACCAGTAGGGAGGCAACAGAGGAAAGACTCAAATCTAGATCTTCCTCTAAATTGGGAGCTTTGTGCACAATCCTACTGCAGTCCATCAAGTTTCTCAAGTCAGATGTACCACAGAATGTCACAACTGGAAAGGGGCTTAAAGGTCAAGTCTCTTAAAGGAAAAGGTCCTTTTCCTTCACAGGTGTCGGGAGTGAGTCCTGATCAGCCCCAGGCAGTATGTGATAGTAATGGGATCAGAACACTGGTTTCTTGACAGCTCCTATCTTTCCACTCTGCCGTCCTGCCCCCAAATTAAGAAATACAAATGTTACACATACAAGTCAGGGCATGCCAAAAGGTCACTGGAAATTCACCAAGAAAACTGGGGCAGCAGCCCTCTCTACTTCCAGAAACTTGAAGGCTTGGAGAAATGAAAGTAATCACTGCCACGAAAACAGAATTGCTGAATAGTCCCTTTAGAATTGTCAGACAGTATCTGCACCTTACATGAGTAATATGTCAAACTTATTAGTAACTTTTCTTCACAGAGACAGAAGTTCTTATACACCTGTCTACTGCATTTAATCGGCAAGACATCTTATTGTGGTTCTGACACTGTTTCCACAAACCCCTTAGGCAGGAAATCATGTCAAATCCGATCTGTATGCAGTAAATAGAACCACTTTAATTCTGAAGGATAATTTATATGCCACAGGATATTCTGTCTTCAAGGGGAGGAGAGCTGTAGGGAGGAATTCCACGTAGATGCTTAAGAAACACTTCCTGAGTGACTCAGTGAACTAAGTGACTTTTCCTGGCCCTTAGTGATAATCCTATGAGATTCCAGGAAGAAAATGAGCTCACGTATTTCCAAAGAGCAACAGCAAAACCATTCAATATAAACATCGTTTCTGAACCTTGCCTTGTTCACGTTTGGCTTTTGTCACTGACAGAAAGAACTCCATTGGTGAAAAGTGAGGCGGGGGTGGGATGGGCATGAGAGTCTGTGAGGCTCCCTGTTATATAATATGCATTAAGATTTCAAGCAAACTTTGTCAATTTAGGAACTTATGAGGAAAAACAAATCTTGCAAGTTAACTCTTACAAAAGAAGGCAAAAGGAATTGTTAAGATTTAGAAAGAATAACTGCAGGAAGTGTATACTCCCCTCCTTCATCCTTGGAGGGGGGAGAATAAAACCTCGAACACTCTGAGGCTGAGGCTGGCGAAGGAGCCCTGCTCCTGGGTGCTCGGGCTTGAAGCCAGTATCGCCTAGCCCATAAACAGCCTTAACTACAGAACCAGTTCCAGGAGGGACCTCATTGAACGCACTGGAAAAGACGTGATTTTGTTCTTTAAAAGTTCTACTTACTGAACTTTGATCCCTTTCCAATAAAACCAGAGAAGATTTGTCCTTGAGTCTAAATTCTTTAAGAATATGACTTCTGACCACATAATGCAGCATGCATCTCTGACTGCAATAAAAAAAAACAAAAAAAAAAAAAAAACGAAAAATGGGTACCATGTATTTGGAGAAACTGCATTCCCCACAATATGACCCTTCACTCCTCTGAAGCCTGGTTTCACAACACGGTCTACGGCGGCGGCGTCCAACCTGCGGCCCGTGGGCCACATGCAGCCCAGCATGGCTCTGAATGTGGCCCAACACGAAATTGTAAACTTACTTGAAACATTGAGGTTTTTTGGTGATTATGTGTCGCAATGCATTTAATGTGTGGCCCAAGACAACTCTTCTTCTTCTAATGTGGCCCAGAGAGACCAAAAGGTAGGAAACCAAGTCAATGTTCCTCTGGCCACTTCCAACCCTGTCCCTTACTCCACCCCACCCCTCACTGCTTGTTTCAAGGTATCTTTCAACTTCTTTCTTGACATCATTGTTAACTAATTCACTGTTTAGTAATGCTATTTAGTTTTTGTCTTTGTGTGTTTTCAGTTTTTTTCTTGTGATTAATTTCTAGTTTCATACCATTATGATCACAGAAGGTACTTCGTATGATTTCAATCTACCTAAATATATTGAGACTTGTTTGTCCTAACACGTGGTCTATCCTAGAAAATGTTCCATGTGCACTTGAAAAGAATGTACACTCTGCAGCTTTGGGATGAAATGCTCTGAAGATATTGGTTAAATCCACTTGATATAGTATGTCGTTTAAGGCAGCTGTCTCTTTGTTGATTTTCTGTCTGGAAGATCTGTCCATTGACGTCCGTGGGGTGTTGAAACCCCTTACTATGACTGTGTTACTGTCAGTCTCCCCCTTTATGTCCATCATGATATGCTTTACACATGTAGGTGCTCCTATGTTGGGTGCATAAATGTTTACTAGGGTTGTATATTCTAGCTGGATTGTCCCCTTTGTTATTATGTAGTGTCCTTCTTTGTATCTTACTGTAGTCTTGGTTTTAAAGTCCATTTTGTCAGATATAAGTGTTGATACTTTTTTTCCTTCCCATTTGCATGAAATATCTTTTTCCATCCCATTACTCTTAGTCTCTGTGTATCTTTTATTCTGAGGAGGGTCATTATAGGCAACATATACATATATGGGTCTTGATCACAGCATTTAAGCCATTTACATTTAAAGTGATTATTAACATGTATGGATTTATTGCGATTTTATTCTTTTAACTATGTTCCTCTGAGTCCCCCCCGCCCTTCTCTTTATCTTTCTCCAAACAGACCCTTTAACATTTTGTAACACTGGTTTGGTGGTAACAAACTCTTTTAGCTTTTTCTTGGCTGGAAGCTCTTTATTTCCCCTTCAGTTCTAAATGATAACCTTGCTGGGTATAGTCTTAGTTGTAGGTCCTTGCTTTTCATCACTTTGAATATTTCACACCAATCCTTTCTGGCCTGAAGTATTTCTGTTGAGAAATCAGCTGACAGTGTTATGGGAGCTCCCTTGTAGGTAACTGTCTTTCTCTTGTGGCTTTCAAGTTCTTTGTCTTTAACCTTTGCCATTTTAATCATGATGTGTCCTGGTGTGGGCCTCTTTGTGTCCATCTTGTTTGGGACTCTCTGTGTTTCCTGGACTTGTGTGTCTTATTCTTTTACCAGGTTAGGGAAGCTTTTGGTCATTGTTTCTTCAAATAGGTCCTCAATACCTTGCTTTCTCTCTGCCTTTTGGGTACCCCTATGATGATGTT
The DNA here is from genome assembly GCA_039655065.1 of Glossophaga mutica. Lineage (NCBI taxonomy): Eukaryota > Metazoa > Chordata > Mammalia > Chiroptera > Phyllostomidae > Glossophaga > Glossophaga mutica. The sequence continues at coordinate 23,642,249 of CM077308.1, forward strand.
ACTCACCTCGCTTTAAATTTTTTTTTCTTTTCGCTGCCCTGATTGCTTTCCTACCTTGTCTTCCAAATCACTGAGTTGAGCCTCTGCTTCAACCAACCTACTGTTTGTCCCTTCCAGTGTATTCTTCACTTCTGACTGGTCCTTTTTTATGGCTTCTAGGTCCTTTCATGATATTGAACATTCTCATAACCATTATTTTGAACTCTGTATCTGATAAATTGCTTGCCTCCATTTCATTTAGTTCTTTTTTGGAGATTTCTCCTATTCTTTCATTTAGGGTCTCTTTGTCTCCCCATTTGGCTACCTCCTTATGTTTCTTACTATGTCTTAGACAGATCTGCTATGACTCCCAGTCTTTGCGGACTGGCCTTATGTTGTAGGTGTTCTGTGGGGTCCCAGTGGTGCAGTCTTCTTGATCACCTGCGCTGGGTGCTCCAGGAATGTCCCTTGTGTAGGTTATGTGGGCCCTCCTGTTGTAAACTGAGACTTTTTTAAAATAAATATTTTCTTGTATTAATTCTAGAAGAAGGGAAGGTAGGGAGAAAGAAAGGGAACAGAACATCCATGTGAGAGAGAAGCATCAGTCAATCACCTCTTGCACGTGTCTGGACCAGGGACCTAACCCACAACCCAGGCATGTGGTCTGACCAGGAACTGAACCAGCAACCTTTTGGCTTACAGGATGATGCCCAACCAACTGAGCCACAACAGTCAAGGCATAATTGAATCTTGATTGCTATTAGCCCATTTGTGCATGGGATTGACCCTCAGGCTGGCTGACTGTGAAGCTCAACCTCGACCACAACTTGCGGACTGCTGTGCAATTGCTCACCACACAAAGCAGAATTCACCTCTACAAGGTGTGGTTCCTGCCAAGATCTCCTTTTGGATATACTGCCTGTTAAGCTTAATGGATCCTGCTCTAATGTTGACTGAAGCTGGCCACTGGGCGTTTGTTCTGGACCTCTTAGAAGGGACTCTGGTGCAAGCCAATGTAAAACGCTGCCTGCGACTGGCCTTCAGCAATCTGTTTGGAGCTACAAGTGATCTACAGTTTATGGCTGCCTCTGCTGGGCCTGGGTGCATGTGGGAAGGCCCAAGCTGTGCATCAACGCCAGCTTTTACCAGCACCAGGCCTGGGGACAGGACAGCAAATGTCCCAAGGCACTGCAAGATCTGCCTCCACCTCACGTCTGCCTTTTAGGCTCAGTCACCGGAAGAGCCTCTGGCTGTACTCCTCAGCAGGGTGTGAGCTCCACAGGGTGGGGTGAGAGGGAGTCCAAAGGGTAGGGCTATTGCTTTCCCCCAGGCTGATGCCACAGGGAGGGGAGTGTTCCACCCAAGAAATATGGCCTTTGCAGTGAGGGGAATGACAGCACAGGGATCCTGGCAGCTGTCCTTTCAGCTCCCTCCCCAGAGCCACGAACCCTGGACTCTCCTCATGCAACTTTGGTCGGACTCTGCCATCCCTTTGCCAGAGCCCAGGGTGAGAGGCTGCAAAGGAAGTTTTATGTATTGGCTCTTTAAGAGGATGCCTGTATCTCTTGCAGACTCCTATCTCTCCCTGTTCACACCAGATGTTATGTGGGCACCTCTTCCTGGCTCTGGTGTTCTGGGCTGGGGAGCCCAAATTGGGGTTTAGGTCCCACACTCGGGGAACTCCCCGACCCCGGCAGCTGAGATATCCCTCTGGAACCTCGGCTGCCACCTGTGGGAGTGGGGCCAGCCCTTTTCGTGTCTCTGCCCTCCCGACCAGTCCCAACGTGGATTCCTCTGTAAATCCCTGGTGTAAGATTGCAGCTGGTATTTAATTGTTTGTTCAGGAGGATTGTTCTGTAATTTAGTTGTAATTCCAGTTTGGTCCCAGGAGGAGGTGAATGTAGCTTCCACCTACTCTGCCACCATCTTGGATCTCTGTCCCCCTTGCCTTCGATAAAGGGATTCCTTGCGTTATTTCGTCCCCTGCTGTTCTAGCAGTTGGAGATCACCCCAACAACCTCATGGTTCTGCCTCTGATACAATGTCCGACATGCACATGCGCACATTTAATTTTTTCAACAGAAACTGTCATCTATGAGACCCAAACTCCTCTTTTAGTCACAAGTTATGTCAGGAATTCTTGACGTGAAGTTCCTCAAAAAATACTGCTCAATACCCAGGAATTTCTATATGACTTCCTTATCAAAGAAATAAATGAGTTCATACTATTTTTATCTGAAAACACTTAAATCTAATTCTGGAACTGTAATCCAATCAATACATCTGCGTATTGTATCACAGTGAATTTTAAAGTAAAAACTCCAGACATTTTTTTCCTTTTACATTATATCAATATATATTTAAAAAATATATATTATTTTTCTTCAACTTTCAAAGATTAAAAGTCAAAGAATCTCCTCTCTCTAGATCCCATAAATCATAACTATCATTCAATCTCAAGAGTAATTCTGTATAAAAGAATAAGCTTTTTAAAATCAAGTAACTGTCCTCTAGAACGCAAGGGCTCTGGGGCTCTGCTAAGTCAGGCAGGGGAAAACCAATAAATAAGGGTGGTGGGGGTTGGCAGCAAGCCTGCATACAGCCCTTCTAACACAAAACACCTGGAGAGAGGAGGGGTGGGAGGCTGTGTCGGAAGGGCAAGAGTCTAAACAAGGTCATGGCTTATTCTCTCCCATTCTTGGGTGTCTGAAAGAAAAATTACCCAGAGAACAGAGGACAGGTCCCAGCCTCCAAGGCGGGGAGACAGCCACAGTCCTGACAGAGAGGGGCTGGAGACGCATGGCAGTCGACCACTCGAGAGCTGGGTGCTACCTATGAAACTCAAGATAACAAAAAGCTCCTTCCATTTGTAAACTTGTACTCATAAATACACACCCTCAAAATAGAATTCAGTGCATTTTTCAACAAGTCTTTTCAACACTGATACACAATAAATATTCTTCATTTTGGAATCAATGCTATTAAATAGAAATGCACTAAACAGCCATTTTCCAAAGCCAGACAATGGTTGAGAACAGGTGTTCTGAGTGGAGTAGATAATACTGCTGCTGCAGAGGGCATACATGTTAGGAGCTAACAAGGATCTTACTGAGGATTGCATCATAGTAGGGACTAAAGACCATCTTGTTATAGTTGACCAGGCGAATGAATTTAATAGCAACTTCCTCCAGCTCTTTTTGGACTGGACCCAATCCCCCAGGTACCGTGGGCAGTGGCTTCTGATGACCTGAGGCAAGACAGGTTTCTAAGAAGGCCAGGATTCGGGAATCTGCAATATAAAAGAAAGCAGTTGGTTGTTTCTTGTCCAGGGTGGCCTTATAAACTTCTGATTATGCTTTAGTTTTTAACTTAAAACATCACCTTTTCAGGAAAGGCTTTCCTGACCACCCCCTAGATCAGGTACCCACAGCACCTTGCACTTCTAAACAGTCATCCCATCTGTAATGTTTCCTCCCCCTTTAAGATGGGTAGTTTCATGAGAAAAGGAAAGACGGCTTATCGCGTTCATCATTCTCTCCTCAGCATCCAGCTCAGTGCCAGGCACGAAACCTGGCCCCTGTGAAAGCTCACAATACATCTGAAAAGCAGGAACAAGTGTATGAATCTAACAAGGGAGACCACAGTGTTAACAGTTTCTGCTCTCAGAGGAGCAGGGCATACTGAGACTGACATTAACCACTGTTGAAGATCATACAAAAAGTGGGTGAAAAATAAAACAGGAACTACAAACTCAAAAAAAGAAAAGAGTGCACTAGCTGGGTGGCTCAGTTAGTTGGAGTGTCACCCCCCCCCCCAACAAAAGGTTGTGGGTTTGATTCCCAGTCAGGGCACATACCTAGCCCGTGGGTTCAATCCCCGGTCAGGGTGCATACAGAAAGCAACTTATCAATGTTTCTCTCTCCCCCGCCATCCCCACACCCCTTCTCTCTCTCTAAAATCAATAAACATATCCTAGTGTGGGGATTTGAAAAAAAAGAGAAAAGAGAAGATTCCAGCACTGCTGGCCTGCCATCCGTCTTTTCCCACTAAGCCTGTATGAAAAAAGCATGAACTTCCTGCTTTAGCGCTACAGTGGAAGGCCATGGAGTTGGGGGCATTTGTAAAGTTGTCTACTATGAGGAATAATTCAGGTTGATGCTTTTTTAGCCCATTCCCTTCTACAATACTTCTGTACTCTCCTGTGTATCCTCATCAGCCAAAAACAAAACAAAAAAACAAAACAAAACATAAAAACCCAACTGTTAGTATAAGCCATGTTTCTTACAGATTTTATTACAAAAGCAATAGGGATGTTTATACTGAATGGGCTTTCTCACACTACTTGCCCACCCCCTGCCCTGGGGAACCCTCTCGGATGCCAATGACTCACACCCATCAGAACACACTGACAGAGAAACTGCTAACTGGACCGGTCCAATCAACCCTGTTCTGAAGTGAGTTTGGTTTTCTAAGGTTCCCAGAGCTGGAAGCGTCACCCACAAATACTGATCTTCGTTTCATTCCTACCTGAGGGCTGGTTTTTATCTCCATGCCTGTAACTGGCTGTTATTAAACAACCAGGATGGCAGGACAAGGAGCAGCTCGTTAGCCTGTGGTCTACTTATGGGCACTTTCCTGCATCTCTACCAAGGTTGGTAATATTAGTCTGGATGGTCCGAGGACCCAGCAACATCTTCGAGAGGCTTCGCTGGGGTGATGCACAAATGAAATTGTGACCAGTGTGGGGCTGCGATAACATAATTTTTAAAAAAACACTAATCCATGTAACTCTTTTTTTCATAAAATATGAGAAAAAGTTTAAAATATTCTTTTATTAAGAATAATTTTTTAGCCCTGGCTGGTGTAGCTCAGTGGATTGAGCGCGGGCCTGCGAACCAAAGGATCACGGTTCGATCCCCAGTCAGGGCACATGCCTGGGTTGCAGGCCAGTTCCCAGCATGGGACACATAAGAGGCAACCATACATTGATATTTCTCTCCCTCTCCCTCTCTCCTACCCTTCCCCTCTAAAAATAAATAAATAAATAAATATTTAAAAAAAAAAGAATAATTTTTTAAAAAGTCGTAGTATTAGAAGCAGGCCCACGAGTGGTCTAGCTTTCTACTCCAGCCTGAAATCGGATCACAGCACGCATCCTTCAGCGTTCGCTGGAGCAGGCTTTTGAACCAAGGCCTGCAATTTCAAAGTTGGAGCCTTCAGAACAATGCTGGCTGCCTGGTCGCTTGCCCAGACCTTAGCATCCCTCTAATCACATTGCGGTTGGTGATCCCTGCTTTCTGTCTTCCCCCAAACATACCCATGATCCTTCGGATGGGGTCATCGGGACTGGCCACGGCCTGGATCTGGCCCTTGAGCACGGTCTCCTTGTCCGTGGTAAAGGGGGCGAATCCACACAGGGAAAGGCGGCTGCTCACCTCCAGGCAGACCTTCTCCCCAATGGTAGTCAGGGCATCCTTCAGATGGAAGGAGCTTGAGCAGAGAAGGAAAAGGAAAGGCCAGGGAAGAAAGAACAGATAAACGTAGTGCACATCTGCCCTTCCCTGGTAAGATCACAATAACCACTTCATGGACTGATGTGTTCAAAGGGAACGTTTGTGACTCTCCGTCCTGCCCCTAACCTCTCAGGCCGTGTACACCTGATTCAGGGACTGTCTCTCTCCCTCCCCAACCCCAGAAAGGACAGTAGGAAGGGGAGAACTCAGATTATATCAGGACCAACAACCCAAAACCCAACTTCCTACTAGTATCTATGTGGTGAAATAAGCCTGGAACTGATTTGAGAATATCTTGAATATCTCTGGAACAATATGCAAGGAACCAGAAATTTGGTAGCTACGGAATGGAAGTGGGAAACTTTTCATTCAATATCCTTTTACCCTTTTGATTTTCAAAACATGTGAGTGTATTAACCTCTTGAACAGAATAAACAAAACTGAAATCTAAAAGTTAAGAAAACTAGTATCTGCGGTTCCTGGGGCCTCCAGGCTACCCTCAAGAGCCTGCTGGCAGCCGTCCTGCTGCTGGGTACCCTGTGAGAAGGCAATTAATTGCCTCCGTTCGGCGTCCAGATTCTTGGAGCAGTAGGATTACTGAGAGCAGATGGGCAGGCCCCGGGGCTCGCTGCTGGCACCAACCCTGACTGCTGGGTGAGCGTGGCAGAGTGCAGGGCTGGACTCCTGAGGAAGCGCCCAACAGGGCCCCTCCCATCAGTAACTCTGACAGCGCAGTTCTACTGGAGGGGCACCTAGGTGACAGCTCAGCGTTACAGCTGTACAAGGGCCTCAGGCTAGGCCTCAGCTCAGCAAACACCCTCCTGGCCTAAGTCAAGACTACTGAACCCCTAGTTACAACATGTGGGCACACTCCTCACCGCACCAAACACATGCGTGCTTGTGCAAACTCAGCAGTAAAATCTCTCCATTTTGTAAGGATCAGAATGGTTGAGGACCTTCTTCTTGAAGAATCCTTTGAATTGGACCTTGTCAGACCTTGTTTACTTAGAACCATTCTAGAATATTCTATATGCCGTAAACCACACAAATCACCTAATCTGATTTCGCTGCAAGAGCCACTAGAGCAGCTGCCCTCAAAAGTGTGGATTAGTGCTGGCTGATAAAACAATCCATTGATACCCGGCATACAATGTCTTATGAGGCATGTGCAAAGGGCAGAAAACTTGGATCGTGTACTGTATTTTGCTGTGTATAACGCACTCTCGCATATAACGTGCACCCACACTTCTGTGTGCATTGTACACGGCATTATCGTACCCATGATAGGTAATCATTATACCCATGTATAATGCGCATCCTTATTTTTCCCTCAGGAATTTGGGCAAAAAGTGAGCATTATACACAGCAAAATATGGTACACACAACTCCGGGAAATACAGCTTGTTTCTTATATGTACTTCCCTTAGGGCTGTGTTGTCCAAACTGTTAGCTGGTTGTGAAAACTATTCAGTGGGTAACAAACAGTATTTTTTTAATGGACTAGAACAGAAATAGCAGGGTGTATTAAGCACAGTTAGGATAAGTTTCCCTTTGCAAAATTTTTATTTCGGCTATACAGCAGAAAATAAATTTCTTAGTATGGGTCCTGGTCAAAAACCTGTGAAAGCCACTGTCCTAGAGCCTTGCGAACCCCAGAGTTGATTCTAACTTTGACCATGTGACTCTGAGTAAGTTCTGTGGGGGCAAAGAAAGTTGGAGAGCAATGTTTCTTCTCGGCTCCTAGATTCTGCTCCACATTCAGACATCCCGCTTCCAGTCTGCTCCCTGCCCACCCGCTGCCTAGCCATTCAAGGTCCACCCCACAGCTTTTAGCCACTTACGGCAGACGCAGGTCTGTCAGCAGGACCTTCACGATCATCTTGAGTTTCTCAGCAAAGCTGGCCTGGCTGGAAATTCCTGAGGCTGCCATGCTGAATGTGACCAGCAACACGGCCCCCAGGATGGTCAGCTGCTCCAGCTGGAGCTGGAGCTCTTGGAAGCGAGATTGGTCCATCAGAACTGTCTGCAATGAAAATAGGAATCATCCCTGAGCTGTAGACTCGGGCCGGCCAGCAGAGGGCGGTGGGGCCACATCCCAAGTTTCCCTCAGATTTTCTAGTCATTTTGGAGCCAAAAAGGAATCACGTGTGGATTATTCCTCCATCTCAGAGCCCCTTCTTCCTTAAAGAGGCTGCAGTAGAGCACACTCATGAAGAACATGAGACAGACTGGGTGTGATCCAGACTCTCATTTAATAGCAGCATGACCTCACGCAACTTTTCTCAACTCAGCCCTACGCAGAATGGGGATTCCTACTTCACAGGGCTGTTTTAAAGATGAAAAAAAAAAAAAAAGCAAACGAAGTGGCTGGCAGAGTCAACACTCAATAAATAGAAGTAATATCATGAGATAGGAAAGAATAACGAGACCCAGAGTGAGGGTGGCCTACTCACCCCAGTCTGTCCTGGACTAAACCTAAGACATTCCTAAGTCCAAGAACCTCCACCACCATTGTAAGAGTGAAACGCGCCCTCTCTGACTCCACCTGGTTCGGGACCTTCGGGCTCACAACTCCTGCTTTGTCTCGCACACAGACATGCTAAACATCAGAGGAATTCTGCTTGTGGCTTGAGTTGACCAAATCAGCCTCTCCCATGTTCCATTTCCTTGATGTAAAAGAAGGCTGAACGCTGTACTTTCTGAAGATAGATTTAAGGATTAGGTCTCCCAGCTTCTTAGTTGGTACGTTCTGGATCAATAAACCTTCCCTGACCACAGACTCTGATGTTTTTTTGAGTTTTGCCCTTTCCAAGCTTCAGGCACACGGACTTTGGACGGGAACACCACCACTTCCCATAAACACACACCAGTCCTGGGCAAACCAGTCAGCTAGCTAGTCAGTCACCCTATCCGGGAACTGAGCGAAGGAGGGGAGAAAGTCCTCAAGGGCAGAGCCTACACTTACTCACCTTCAGTACCTAGCACGCAGGAGGCTCTCAAGAACTGAGTAAGTGGATAAGGAAAGAGGGAAATGAACAATAAAAAGAAAAGCTGAGAATGACAGATAATAACCCAAAGCCTCCTGGAAAGCAGTCAGTGAGTGAATTTTCCTGACTGTGCCCTTGTGTTAAAGACACCCCTGGGTCCTACCAGGGCCACGTCCCCTGTGTGGAGGGAAAGAGCAGTAGAGAGGCTGAGGAGATAGGACTTGTGATCTGATTTTTTTACAGGTTAATCAAATAAACTTTAAGGACCCATCTTGCTATAAGAAACTGATACACCAAATCAAGTTATAACAATTTGGGCTCTTAGCCCAGAATTCTTCTCAAGAAGTAAAAACTATCTTTGAAGACTGAGACTCTACTGTTAAACACAGATGCTTCAACCGGCTTCTCATCAGCCTCTTTTATTTTTCCTTCATTTCGCTAGACAGCAGTGCCCTGGCTCTGATGCCTCCCCATACTCTGCAGCAGGTGACTTTAGGATGCAAAAGATTTCCAAGGAACAATTCTGAGAGTAGACATCTGTCCCCGGTGAACACACCATCCTCCTCACAGCCATTTTTTTTAAGGCTGAGAACTGCCCTCCAGGAGAAAACATTCCACTATTCGGAAAGCAACTGTCCCCTACCCTCCACCCCCAATTCAGCACACTCTTCAGAGCCTCCTCTGGCTCAAAACACGGAACTCAGAGCCAAGAGGCGAAACCTTGGACTTATAATGAAAGTCTTGAAAACGAATAATAAGGAACTTAGAGATAAGGCTATTTAGAGAAGTAGCAGCATCTGAGGCTACAGATCAGAAGCCCGAGTGCCCTCAAAAAAGAGAGGGGAATCTACACACCAAACCCACTGTTCGCAGACTAAATGGGGAAATCCCGTGGCAGCCGTCTCCTCCAAGGACTGCTGCGACTGGAGATGCTCACTGTGAGAAACACACGGAGAGAAAACTGCTCTGCACCGACGGGGAGGAAGTCTCTTTAGATAAAACTGAGAGGTGACGTCACTGCCACTGTTTAATCAAGGTGAGTAACAACAGGAGAGTCGTTCAGGAGCACAAGCTGGAAACCCCCGTACGTTGCTGATGGGACTGTAAAACGAGCAGCTACTTTGGAAAACAGTTTGGAAGTTCCTCAAATGTTAAACTTCAAGAGTCACCACAGGACCCAGCAACTAATCCTAGGTGCATACCCAAGAGCATTGAAAACGTAGGTTGCACACAAAAACTGGCACACGGATGTCCAGAGCTGCACAATCCACGATAGCCAAAAGGTGGAAACAGTCCAAATGTCCACCAACTGATAAGCGAAGAAGCACAATGTGGCATAGCCATACAGCCTTAAAAAGAAAAGCTGACGCATGCCACAACATGGATGAACCCTGATGACATGATGCTGAGCGAAATAAGCCAGACACAAAGGGACAAATACAATTTCACTCACATGGGGTAGCCAGAGTAGCCAGAATCAGAGACACCAAGTAGCATGGTGGTTGGCGGGGGAGGGAGGGCAGGATGGGCCACGGTGAAGATGGAAAGGTTCGGAAGAGGAACAGTGGTGAGGGCCGCGCAACAGTGTGGCTGTGCTTGATGCCACTGGACTGTACGCCTAAAAATGACAAATTTTCTAATGCGTATTTTACCCAGTAAGGAAAATGCAACTTTAAAAAAAAGGAACGACAGGCTGGCCATACTAACACATGCTACAACAGGGATGGACATAACTAAGGACACTTCGTGAAGAAACCGACACAGAGGCCGGTACTGCACAGCTCCGTTTCTTTAAAATGTCCCGAACAGGCGCATCCCCAGAGGCAGAGAGTGGATGGATCCGTGGTTGTCGGGGGCAGGGCATGGGTAGTGACTGCTTACGGGCACAGAGGTTCTTTTTGGGGCAATAAGAATGTTCTGAAATGAAGTAGTGGTCATGGTCACGTTACTCTGTGAATATACCAAAAAAACTGCTGAATTGTACAATTTAAAAGGGGAAATTTTGTGGTATAATGAATTATATCACAATAAAACTATTATTTTTTAAAAGTTCCGCAGCTCACAAAGAAACAAGCAGTTAGACCGCTCTGGGGCACTCACCTCAGGGAACGGTCTCCGGAGGTGGTCCCATTTCAGAAGCTTCAGGTATGCGTAATTCTGGATGGCAACGGGACTTGGTAGGAGACCCTCCCCAGAGCCAGTGGCCCCTCCCCCAGCTGGCAGGACATTTTTATACTTCTGATTCATAAGGTCCTCTGCAGCTTCTTCCAACCACTGGGTGACAAAGTCCAAGGAATCTGTGAAAAACAAGGCTGTTAACATTACTATGACACTTGGGAGGGATGCTTCTTGGAATTACTTTAGGGAAGATAAGATCATCCTGGAGGTGTGGTACAGTATAGAGTATGCACTTTGGAATCAAATAGAACCTGGTCCAAATCACGGTATCGCTAATTACTGGCAGAGTGATTTTAGGCAAATCACAATCTGTCTGAATATCAGGTTCCTAAAACAAAGACATGTGCGTCACACCAGTCTGTTGTGAGGATTAAACAAGATCGTGAAGATAAAGCACCCAGCCAGGACTTGCACCTACAATGTTCAAAAGACCTTCGCTCTCTTCCCTTCCACCCTGGGTTTTCCTTGTCCAGACCTCAGTCTCGTGTCAATCTGCTTTCCTACCAGTCTTGTGGGAGGTGAGCTCTGTCACCCGTTTGATGTGTGTCACACAGCGTGTGGAGCACTATTGGGGGGACTGGCTGTCTTTCACCCATCACACTCTCCTTACTTCTCTAAACTGAGTAATGCACCAGGGACCCTGAGGGACACAAGAAAGAAAATGGGGTTTCTGTCCACATTATCTGAGCAAAAAATTCCTCTGACCAGTCCTGGAACGTGCTGCAGCTCTGCCAGTGGGATCCACCTTGAAACCAGGGGGCAGTCAAGGTCATGGCTGGAGTCCACTGTGTTTGTTGCTGCAAGGGGACACACCTCTGCTTCTGTCAACACGGTGAGCATATCGAGCTCTTGGTTCTGAACTTTGCTCTTTAGCCCTCTGCCAACAGCATTCTCTGAAGCCCACCAGCGTTGGGAAAGCTTGGTACTTACTACACTGTGAGTAATAAGTACTAGACTCCGATCAGCTCGGGGACTGTTGTAACGCTTCCATTCCAGCAGTGTGTCCTTCACTGGGCCCCGGCTGCCGGCATGTGGTTCCCACACTAAGGCTCTTCAACCTGTCAAACTTCAACCCGAGTGTCTCCTGAGGGGGCGGTACAACACTTCTTGAGGAAGTGAGCTGTGTGGTCAATCAATTCCGGTCAAAAATCTCTCAAAATCTATGTCCACCTCTGTAAAATGAGGTTAAAAATAGGGCCTACCTCACAGGCTCAGTATGTGAGGGTTATATGTTAACGCACCTACATCCTTGGCACAAGCCTAGTATGTAATAAACATTAGTCACTCTTCCTCCAGCACTGATACTTCTACTCTGCTCTTTCCTTCTCTTCCTGGCCCCTGCACCATCTTGAACCTCTCTCTCTGAGGCTAGATGAGCAACTGCTCAGGGCTGAATTAACTCTTCTGTTCAGACAACACAACCTATGGCAAGACTTGTCACCTTCATTTGACGATCAGCAAAGTTAGAGGTCAAACGGGACTAGTCGTATAAACTGGACCTGAAGGTTGCAATTCGCCCAATTTACAACTGCCACTGCAGAGACCCAAGAAATGCCCTAGAAATGCAACATAGTTTTGGATTCCATAGTCATCTGTTTTCCTGCAATTGTCTGAGAGGTTATACAAATAAGACTTTTTCTGGGTCTGAAAATGGAAGATTTATTAATATAAAACAAAAGCAAAGTGAGATTTAAGAAGTGAATTCAGTGGTCACAAGAAGTTTGTCATGTTTTTAAAATCAAGGCCAAGCATACAATTTATCTCAAACTGGTGTCTTTATTAAAAACCTATTTAAGACTTCTTCATTCCTTCAAATTTCTATTCTTATACCCTACTCAGATTTCTCTTGCTTGTCAATTAAACTTTCTTTTCAAGTAATAATGTCTTGTGCTCTTCTGTCTTCAAATGAGACCATTCTCATACTAAATTTTAGTTTGGTTTTGAAAACAATATTGTTATGCAACAAACTACAGCAATTGAGTGAGAAAAACACAGACAACAAAAGAGCACCACTGAACATTGACGTACTTGGCTGCTTCTCCAAAAGCTCTTGAAACTTCTTCCTTTCATATTCAACTGACTGCTGCATGAGATGTGGCCTAATGCTACTCACAGCGAAGTTCGCCATGTCCACTTTCATTAGGTCTAACACAGAAAAAATTGCCCTAAAAAGAAAAAAGATAAAAGGATTTAGAACTAGACACTTATAAACATTGTTTTTACAAAAAGAGGTGAGTTGATCTGAGAGTCTTTTCATCTCAGAAAAGGTGGCAATAAAAGCTAGAAAAATCATGAGAAAGTAGATTAAGAAAAACAAATTTAAAAACCACATAAGCTTAAATAATAGTTTGAATAGGCTGCACATTTTTAAGCTGCTCTGTCTCCACCCCTTCACCCCTTGCCCCCAAGCAAACACAGTTCCCCCCATGGCCTGTCTAGACCAGAATGCATTCCTTGGCTTTGGGTCAACCCTCAAGGCAGCTACAGAGGAAGGAAGGAGCCCGAGACTTGAGGTTAAGGGCAAAGAGCTCACCACCTGGTAGCTACTTTCAAATGGGTTAATTCACTTTCCTAAGAAAGAAAGAAAAGTAACTCTCCTTTCTTCTCTCCCCTTATCTGTCTCTTTAGTTGCAGGGCATGCTTTATACTCTAGTTCTGGTAGCCTATCTGCTGTTTCATTCTCTGAATGTACCCAATGAGTAGACCTGACTTAGTCATCCCATTTTAAGAACCTATCTTTTGGAAATAACCTAAAATACAGATACAAGTTTTCTGCAGAAAGATGTTCATTGCATGGTTAAATAGTAAATAATTATACATAATCTAATTGTCCATTTTAACAAAAAAGGTTTTATATGAAAAGAATATTTTGCAGCCATTGAAAATGCACACAGGAGTTTTTTAAACAAGTTGTTTATAAAAGGGCAATGCAAGAGATGCTTGTGGTATTGAAACTGTTCAGTATCTCTATTTTTTTTCATTTTTCTAATCCTTACCCAAGGATATATTCATTGATTTTAGAAAGACAGAGAGAGGAAGGAAGGGAGGGAGGGAGAAAGAGAGAAACATTGATATGAGAAAGAAATATTGTTCGGCTGCCTCTTGTATGCACCGTGACCTGGGATCAAACCCACAACCTAGGTATGTGCCTAGGGACTGAACCCACAACCTTCTGGTGTGCAGGACAATGCTCCAATCAGCTGACCCACCTGGCAAGGGCAAAACTGTTCAGTATCTTGAATTTGATGGCAAATACACAAACTTACACAGGTTTTTATATGATAAAATCATATTAAAAAAGACCTATATATATTTTGTCTCCAAGAGACCCATCTCAGAATGAAAGATACACACAGACTAAAAGTAAAGGCATGTAAAAAGATACTTCATGCAAATGGAAAGGAAAAACAGTTGGGGAGCAATAGTTACATTCAACAAAATAAGACTTTAAAATCAAGGCTATTGTAAGAGATAAGGACACCACATAACGATAAAAGGAACAATCCAACAACAGGATATAACCCTAGTGAACATTTATGCACCCAACACAGGAGCACCTAAACATGTGAAGCAAATCTTGATGGACATAAAGGAAGAGATTGATAGAAATACAGTCATACTGGGGGATTTTTAACACCCCATTGACTTCAACGGCTAGATCTTCCAGACAGAAAATCAACAAGCGGACAGTGGCTTTAAATGACACACTACAGCAAATGGATTTAATTGATATCTTCAGAGCATTTCATGCCAAAGCTGCAGAATATACATTCTTTTCAAGTGCACATGAAATATTTTCTAGGACAGACCACATGTTAGGACACAAAACAAGTCTCAATAAATTTAAGATGACTGAAATCGTATCAAGCATCTTCTCTGATCATAGTGCTATGAAACTAGAAATCAGTCACAAGAAGAAAACTGAAAAATACACAAAGACACAAAGACATAGAAGCTAGATAACATGTTATTAAACAATTAATGGGTCAATAAGGAGATCCAGGAAGAAATCAAAAGATACCTTGAAGGAAGTGAAAATGAGAACACAACAATCCAAAATCTTTGGGACACTGGGAAAGTAATCCTAAGAGGGAAATTCAGAGCATCACAAACCTACCTCAAGAAACAAGAAAAAGCTCATATAATCCAACTTTACCCTCCGCCCAGGAATAAATTTAACCAAGGAGGTAAAAGACCTATACTTGGAAAATTATAAAACACTGAAGAAAGAAACTGAAGAAGATACAAATAGGTGGGAGCACATACCATGTTCATAGATAGGATGAATTAACATCATTAAAATGTCCATACTACCCAAAACAATCTATAGATTAAAAGCAATTACTATCAAGATATCAATGACTTTTTTCACAGAACTACAACAAATATTTCAAAAATTTACATGGAACTGCAAAAGGCCCTGAATAGTAACAGTGATCGTGAGAAAGAAGAACAATGTTGGAGGAATCATGCTAATATCAAACTGTACTACAAGGCCATAGTAATCAAAATAGCATGGTACTGGCATAAAAACACACACACAGATCAATGGAACAGAACAGAGAGCCCGGAAACAAACCCATGCCTTTATAGTCAATTAATATTTGACAGAGGAAGCAAGCCTATGCAACTGGCTAAAGATGGTTTATTCAATAAATGCTGTTGGGAAAATTGGACACATACGTACAGAAAAATGAAACTAGACCACTTTCTGATGCCACACACAAGAATACATTAAAAAATGGATCAAAGACTTAAATTTTAAACTCAAAACCATAAAAATCCTAGAAGAAAACAGAGGCAGTAAAATCCTGACATTGCTCATAGCAATATTTTTTCAGATCTATCTACTCAGTAAGGGAGACAACAGAAAACAAACAAATGGAACTATATTAAAATAAAAAGTTTTTGCACAGCAAAGTAAATCACCAACAAAAAACAAGACAACATACTGAATGAGAAAAATATTTGCTGATATGTCTGATAAGGGTTAATATCCAAAATTTATAAAGAATTAAAAAAAACACAACACCAAAAAAAAACCCCAAATCTAATTATAAAATGGGCAAAGGACCTAAATAGACACTTCTCCAAAGAGGACATACAGATGGCCAATAAACACATGGAAAGATGCTCAACGTCACTCATCATCAGAGAAATACAAATTAAAACCACATGAGCCCTGGCTGGTGTGGCTCAGTGGATAGAGCACCAGCCTGCAAACCTAAAAGTCGCTGGTTCGATTCCCAGTTAGGGCACATGCATTGTTGCCAGCCAGGTCCCCAGTTGGAGGTGTGCAAGACGCAACCAATCACTGTATCTCTTGCACATCCATGTTTCTCTCCCTCTCTTTCTCCCTGCTTCTCCCTCTCTCTAAAATAAATAAGTAAGCCCTGGCTGGTGTAGCTCAGTGGATTGAGCGCGGGCCTGCGAACCGAAGGATCGCGGTTCGATTCCCAGTCAGGGCACATGCCTGGGTTGCCAGGCCAGTTCCCGGCAGGGGACATACAAGAGGCAACCGCACATTGATGTTTCTCTCCCGCTCTCCTTCCCTTCCCCTCTGAAGATAAATAAATAAAAAAATCTAAAAAAAAAAAAATGTGTCATTTGAAAAAAAATAAAAATAAAATAAAATAAATAAGTAAAATCTTTTAAAAAAATAAATAAAACCACAATGAGATATCACCTCACTCCTGTCGGAAAGGCTATCATCAATAAATCAACAAACCAGTGCTGGTGAGGATGTGGAGAAAGGGGAATCCTTTTGCACTGTTGGTGGGAAGGCAGATTGTTGCAGCCAATGTGGAAAGTAGTATGGAGGTACTTCAAAAAATTAAAAAGGGAACTGCCTTATGACCCAGCAATTTCACTTCTGGGAATTTATCTGAAGAGACTGGAAACATTGATTTGTAAGAATATCAGCACCCCTATGTTCATTGCGGTGTTATTTACAATAGCCTATATTTGGAAGCAGCCCAAGTGTCCATCACTAGATGAGTGGCTAAAACAACTATGGTACATTTACACGATGGAATTCTACTTGGCCGTTGAAAAAAGAAGAAATTTTTACCTTTGTGACAGCATGAATGGACTTGGGGAACATTGTGCTAAGTGAAATAAACCAGTCAGAGAAAGACAAATACCCTATGATTTCACTCCTATGTGGAATCTAATGAACAAACTGAACTAACAAGCAAAACAGAGACAGACTCATAGATAGAGAGAGCAGGCTGACGGCTCTGGGAGGGGGTGAGGGGTGGAAGGATTGAGCCAAAAAGCAAAAGGACTCATGGACAGGGACAACAGTGTGGTGACTGTGGTGGGGGAGTGAGGGGGGTGAGTGGAGGTGGAAAAGGGTGTAAGGGGGATAAATAGTAATGGGATAAATACAGTAAAAATGGTTTTTAAAAATTCTCAGACAACATGTCAATTCTTTGCCCATATTAGCATAGAAATCATATACATGTAATCATAATTATAGATATTTAAATATAAACATGCAAAGACCAAAGTTAATATAGACAATATGTTAGTTAATAGGATTATATTAATGTTAAATTTATTGAATGTTTGTATATTGATTATGTAGGAGAATGTCTACATTTTTAGGAGATACTTGATAAAATATTTAAGGACGAAATGTCACAGTATTTGCTGTTAACCCTCACAAGGTTCAGGAGAAAAAAATATATACATACATGCATACATACTCACATATATATAAAAAGAAAGCAAACTGACAAAATATTAAAAACTGGTGGATTTAAAGATATATGAATATTAATTAGATTGTTTTGGTGACTCTTCTGTAGGTTCAGAATTTTTCAAAAAAATATTAATGGTAACTAACTAAAAATATATATATATCAACATAATAACAATGATTATGCCTTTTGGTGGTAAAACTGTGGGTGAATTTTTTCCTTCTTTCTACCTTTTCTATATTTTATAAAGTTTGCTTTTTAATTTTTTTTAAATGCACGAGTATCTATACTTTAGTCTAAGCTTGAAACTACACTGTGTATTAGGTACACTTACTGTGATTCACAGAATTCTCATACCTGAAAAGGGGCACTATTTCCTTAACGCCCTTTAGTTTCCTAACTTCCTCATCTCGAGCAGGTGCACAGAGCGTCCCCATCATGCCAATAACAAATTCCGCCAGCTTGGAAATATCTAGGGCCCCATTCTCTGCCTCCTGCTTTATCAGATCCAGATCCAAGACTTCTGTAATCTGGTTTCTCAGTCTAGTGTGACCAGGCAGCAAGAAAGATAAGAGAGTCTGCAAAAGAGCACAGCCAAGTTTAATCAGTTTCTTAGTCAGAGATATTTTTGATTATATATAGAGGAATTTACATCTACCCAAATGAGGATTTACAAATTACTACTATAGTGTTGCATATTTTAACCTCTTATTCAACAAACATGTCTACAAATCATTTAGGCTACCTAAATTTTCATTTAGGCTCTAGGTAAGCAATCAACTGGATATAAAGTGACTAAAAGTGAGAAAAGTAAAGCACGTTAATTAATATGAGCATGCGAACCACCCACAGATGCCAATTTCCATGGATACATCTTTTCTTTGATACTATTGCTAAAGGTACTGCAAAAACAGCCGTCTTCCACTTAGTGCCTTCTCTATTCCACAGGCTGAATCACCTTCTGGCCACCAAGAAAGGAATGTGTCCATACCTATTAAAAATTTTATAAATCACCTATATTTCACAAAAGAAAATATATTTTTTAATAATTCTGTTTTTTAAAAATACCAACTTTTTATTTGTCTACAAAGGAGTGCCTCAGGTTACCATAGCTTGTTTGAAATTTTAAAACAGGCATTAAGCCAAAAGTACTCTTAATCTACATTCTGGCAAGTCATTTAACTCAATCCTTCGATTTCTTTAGTCTTCTGGCACAGTAACACAAAGAGGTTGAATATTCCTAACACCAGAAAAGGACCACAATTTCTTCTTCGCATTACCTCTTTGATCTCTCCAACGAGTTTAATGGCATGGTCATATGTTGGGGGGTCTTCACTCAGCTGGACACTCAAGCAATCCCAAAAAGCTTTATGTACAATCTCCTTTACTCTCTTCTCCAAACTGGAGGGGGAAAAAAAGCAAAATTAAATATTTGAGCCTCAAATCACTTTTTTTAAATTAAAAACAGCTTTCTTGAACTATGATTTACATACTGTAAAATTCGCTGTTTTAAGCATACTGTTCAAAGATATTTAGTAAATTTATCAAGTTATGTAACCATCACCACAATCCAACTTCAAAACACTTCCACCAATAAGACCCCTTGTGCCCGAATTGTGCACCAACTTCCCCAGACGTCATTCCCTGAGTACAAACCATCGTGCCTGGCCACCTCACTCCCTACCCTTGACCCAGCTGAACACAGCACATTTCTGGAAACCCAGAAGGCACAAGCCAAGCCACTGGCCATATAACTCCAGTTTAAAAGGGAGTACCTGCTTCAGTACAACTCCAGCCGCCTAGCGCCCATCAAAAATCCTGCTTTGACTCGTTGGACCTACACAAGGTCAGCAACTATTTCAATTTCAGACCCATTCCTAAGACCTCACTCTTAGGAGCTGTGATTGGAATTGGGCCCCTCTCCTTCTGGCCTTATGTTTTTAAAACTGACAGGGATATGGAAGAAAAATGAATCCAGGAAGAAAAATTGTACTGAACATTTAACATCTCATATTAAGTCTGGCAATGATGACTGTATATCATTTTAAAAAAATAAAAAACACCCCTTGTG
Organism: Glossophaga mutica; assembly: GCA_039655065.1. Lineage (NCBI taxonomy): Eukaryota > Metazoa > Chordata > Mammalia > Chiroptera > Phyllostomidae > Glossophaga > Glossophaga mutica. The sequence goes on from CM077308.1 coordinate 23,661,681, forward strand.
CCCAGTCGCTGCTAAGTTCTAGCCCCAACCCCAGGAAATTGTTAATCTACAGTCAGTCTCTATAGATTTCCCTTTTCTGGATGTTTTATGCAAATGGAATTGTACGCTATGTGGACTATGTGTCTGGATTCTTCCACTAGGCAAAATACTTTCAAGCATCTCACCCATGTAAATGTATCAGCGCCTTGATCCTTTTTATGACTGAATATATTCCATTATATGGACATATCGCGTCTTATGCATCTATTTCTCATGTTGGTGGACATTTGGATTATATCTACTCTTTGGCTATTATCAAATCACTTTCAAAAACACAAATTCTATGGGTTTAGGGTGAGATATTTTCAAAATAATATGGATAAAGGGAAGATTTACCAGATATTCTTAAATAAATCACATACCTTAATTTTAGTTAGTGATTTATTTCAATAAGCACCTCACTGGAAAGAATAACTTTCAACAAATCTGACAGATGGCATTAGTCCAATTAACAGCATCTAATAGTGCCATATGATAAAAAGAATATTGGAAAGTTCAGAGCTGTTAATTTTCAGTTTCCTGATACCATCAAGTTTCCTAAGGTTTGTATGATTAACTATGTTAAGATAACAATTCAGCATGTATACAGGTTGAAGGACTTTATTTCTTAAAAAAAAGTCCTATTCCGGGGGAGTCGCAGCAGGAAAAAGTGGAGGTTGGCAGACCCGGGCACGCAGGCAGCAATGGCTGGCAGATCCCAGCAGTGAAGGCAGCGGCTAGCAGACCCCAGGTGCACAGGGCGGCTAGCAACCCAGGGCACAGGGTGGCAACAGGCAGACCCAGTGAGGTCTCGCAAGGCAGCTGGCAGACCAGGCAGTCCCACATTTGTGCATAGATAATCCAGGCTAAGGGGAAGCGGCGGAAAGGACTGGAATCCGAGAGAGAGCGGATCAAGTGCCATTGTTCCCTCTCAGACCCCGCCCCCACATATAGCTTCACAACCCAGTGACTGGGCTGCCCCGGCCTGGGGAACACCTAAGGCTCCACTCCTCACTAGGTAACAGCTGCAACCAGACCAAAAAACAAACAAACAAACAAACAAAAAAAAAATGGCTCAAACGGGAGAACAAATGAAAGCCCCAGAGCCAATTCACCTAAGCAACCAAGAGATAGCCAACCTATCAGATGCACAGTTCAAAGCCCTGGTGATCAGGATGCTCACAGAATTGGTTGATTTTGCTCACAAATTAGATGAATGAATGAAGGCTACAATAAGTGAAATGAAGGAAAACACACAGGGAACCAATAGAGATGGGAGGAAAACTGGGACTCAAATCAATGGAGTGGACCAGAAGGAAGAAACTAACAACCAAACAGAAAAGAAGGAAGAAACAAGAATTCGAAAAAATGAGGAGAGGCTTAGGAACCTCCGGGACATTTTTAAAAGTTCCAACATCTGAATTATAGGGGTACCAGAAGGGGAAGAAGAAGAGCAACAAGTGGAAAACTTATTTGAAAAAAGTAATGAAGGAGAACTTCCCCAATCTGGCAAAGGAAATAGACTTCCAGAAAGTCCAGGAAGCTCGGAGAGTCCCAAAGAAGTTGGACCCAAGGAGGAACACACCAAAGCACATGATAATTACATTAGCCGAGATTAAAATGAAGGAGAGAATTCTAAAAGCAGCAAGGGATAAGGGGATAGTCACCTACAAAGGAGTTCCCATCAGACTGTCAGCTGATTTCTCCAAAGAGACCTTCCAGGCAAGAAGGGGCTGGAAAGAAGTATTCCAAGTCATGAAAGTCAAGGACCTACATCCAAGATTGCTCTATCCAGCAAAGCTGTCAGTTAGAATGGAAGGGCAGATAAAGTGCTTCTCAGATAAGGTCAAGTTCAAGGAGTTCATCATCACCAAGCCCTTATTATATGAAATGTTAAAGGGACTTATCTAAGAAAAAGAAGATAAAAAATATGACAGTAAAAAGACAGCAAACTCACAGATATTAACAAGCATACCTAAAACAAAAGCAAACTAAGTCAACAACTAGAACAGGAACGGAAACACAGAAATGGAGATCATATGGAGGGTTAGCAACAGGGGAGTGGGAGGAGGAGGGGGGGGAGGTACAGAGAACAAGGAGCATAGACAGTAGGTAGAAAATAGACAGGGGGAGGGCAAGAATAGTGTGGGAAATGTAGAAGCTAAAGAACTTAGGACACATGGACATGAACTAAAGGTGGGGAATGTGGGTGGGAGGGGGTGTGCAGGGTTGAAGGGAATGTTGGGGGAGAAATGGGACAACTGTAATAGCATAATCAATAAAATATATCTAAAAAATCCTATTCCCATGTGATATATGAGACAACTGCTTCATGACGTACCAAACTGTAACACCTCATTAAAACAAGTAATTATACCATCAGAGCAAAACAAGTGATTCTGCATGATTAATGTGGAAAAGTACTATGTCTGCAGAACACGTAAGAAGTGTCTGTAAAGTCGTATTTAGAAGCCTATTGTGGGAGACACTAGAGCTTACTGACTCAGCAGCCATTCCTCCTCCTTTCTTAAGAGAACACCCATGTCTTCCATGGCACTTTCACAATTACAACAGGCAATGTCTTTTCTTTCTTGTGACAATACACTTTAAAAGGCGCACCTCACAGTCAATAGAGAGTTAGACTCAGCATGACATTTGCCAGGTGCTAGGGACAGAGAGAGTAATGCGCAGTCCTTGTCTGTGTAGGGTTCACACCCTGGTAGGGAACACAGGGAAACCAACAACTACAACACAACGTGACAGTTACAAGGGATGAATGAAACAATGCAATGAAAACACATATGAGGCAGTGAAGTCCGATGGAAAAGGGAGAAGCTAGCATGAAGGATTCCCACAGGAGATTTCCACACTTTTTGTTTACATTTTGAAGGATCAGTGGTCCTTCGACCCACTTTCAGACTCTAGTGATTCTTGGTATAGGAATATTTTTTAACAACAACATACTAAGGAGAGTTGTATTTGAATATGGTGACGTCAAGTGAAGAAAACATTTCCAGAACTGGGAAATGACAGTATTCTACTAAAGTATCTCAGGAACCACCTTACCTGTCTTCTGGTAATTCAACAGGTTTAATCCGGAAGTCTCCATTTACTACGATTTCATGGGCTAGAACCATGTTAGTGACTCCTTTCGCTGTCTCTAGGAGTTCTTCCACTGTCACAAAACGAGGAGGACTGGCTGCAACAAAAACCCAGTGTCAGAGACTTGCTTCCCTAGATCACAATTTCTATTAAAGTTAGAAGAAAGTGGTTCTGGTACCAGCTAATAATTTTGGTTATGCCTCATTTATGAAAATATTCTGGCAATTTCAAGCAATAAACCTATATTATTATTTTTTCTTTTAATCTAGAGCCCTAAAAGCAGAAATCACTCACAATACTCAAATAGTGTTTTTGCCCTGATGGGTGTAGCTCAAATGGTTGGGTGTTGTTCCTCAAAGCGAAAGGTCACCAAGGCACATGCCTGGGTTGTGTGTCCAGTCCCCAGTCAGAGCACATGCGAGAGGCAAGTGATTGATGTTTCTCTCACACATTGATGTTTTTCTCCCTCTCTTTCTCCCTCCTCTCCCCTCTCTCTAACAATAAATAAATAGTCTTATTTAAAAATTTTTTTTCTAAGACTGGTCAATGAAAAATTATTACAATAAACTGAAACTTAGAAAAACTTTTACAGTCTACCAATTTCCCCAATAAGCTGAGGGTTTATTTTCTAAACCCTTTGCCTCCTATCCATCCTAAGTGATGAAAAGGAAACACCAGATTTAAGGTTTCCTGTCTTGCTCCCATGAAGAGTTCACATTTTGCTCCACTGCTAACACCGTGCTATGAATGAAGTTCCCCAAATTAAAACAGCAGTGAGTAGTCCAGAGTGTCCAGGACTGTTTATACAAAGCTAAAACTACTACCCTGTATAGACACCAAGAAAGAAAGTGAGTTCTAAAGCTGACCAATGAGGAAATCACAAGGTGTGTGCCACAAATACTTTGAAGAATGCAGGCTCACTGTATTAAAACCTTGAGACATCTCTGATTTCTCCCTTTCCACTGCCCTGATACCCGAGTCCTGTAGATTTCACTTCTGTATCAACTGCTGCAATAGTCTCACAATTGGTCTCTATACCTCTATCTCCTTTGAAAAAGTTTGAGATTTATCTTCCAGAAAGAAAATTCTCATACAGATCTTCCCAGGTGATCTGAGCCAAGGAACATTGGGCAATTCCTATTTGTTAAATGTGTTTGATAAATACATGTATTTTTTGGTATATCAGTAAAGCTGTTTTTAAAATAAAGTCAATGACAGATAAAGTTCTTTAGCCTGTAACAGAACTGGGGGTAGGGAATGCTTGTGAAAACAGATTGCTGGGCTCCCCTCTCAGCATTTCTGATTTAGCAGGTCTGGCGTGGGGCCAGAGATTCTGCATTTCTCATAGAAACCGTACTTTGAAAAGTACTGGCCTAGAAGAGGACAATATTAATTTTAAGTCATATGATAGGATCTGGGCTTAAACTGAGATAATGTCACTGGTTTGTACAGAGTTTAAGAGTCACAAAAATCTTAGGTTAGTGAAAAGTAATTTTCCTTCCTCTTTCATTTTTTTTTCTTTTGCTTATCAAAAAAAAAGGGAACTAAATTTTAGAGCTGGTCATATCCTGTCTGGCAAAAATTTTTATTTGGTCACATTAGGGGAAGTTGAAGAAAAGCAACGAAATTCTAAGCATTTCCAGAAAATATTAATAAAAATAATAAATAAAAATTTCCTTCAAAAATATTGGAAAAATATAATATGTATCCAAAATCAAAGCCAAGACAGAAATTTAAGAAGTCAATTTCTGCCAAATTGATCTATTGATTAAATGCAATTCCAGTCAAAATCCCAGCAAGATTTTGTTAAAATTGCCAAACTGATTCTTTGTATAAAAATGCACCAGACCTACAAAAGCCAATATTATTTTTTGGAAAAAAAAAAGAATTAAGTTGGAGGACTCATACTAACTGATTTCAGTACCACTATAAAGCTACAACAATCAAGACAGTATGTTCTTCGTACGAGGATAAATATGTAGATCAACTGAAGAGAGCGAAAGATCCAGAAACAGACTGATACACACACACACACACACACACACACACACACACACGTATACACGTGGTTAATAAGGCAAAATTAGTTTTTTTAAAATCAAATGGTGCTGGGATGATTAGAAAGCAATACATAAGAAAGGACTCTCAGCCATATCTCACATGATAAATAAAAACTAACGCAAAATGGACCACAGACCTAAATATAGGAGCTAAAACTATAAAACTTCTAGGAGAAAACATAGGAAAAATTCCTCAGGTAGGACACAAAAAGCTCAAAACATAAGAGGAAAAAACTGATGAACTAAACTTTATCAAAATTCAAAACTTTTGTTCTGTTACTCTATTAAGAAAATGAAATGGCATGCCACAGATAGGAGGAAATATTTGCAAATGATCTGCTAAAGGACTTACAGTGATAATATAAAAAGAAGTCTTACAGCTCAAAGATGTAGTAAAAGACAAATAAGAAGTTGTCAGAAGATCTGAACAGACATTTCTCCAGAGCAGATACACAAGTGGCCAGTAGGCTCATAAAAAGATGCTCAACAGTGTGAGACAACAGAAAATACACATGTCAGTCTCCACCCCTTGGTTCTTGGCACAAATCTCTTGAAATTTCTTAAATGCTAAGAACACTAGGAGCATCTCTTGTTCCAATGAGGTGACTCTGAGTGGGCTCCTGGATAGCCCCTGGATGAGGGATAGTCATCAGAAAGACCAAGCCATAACGGGTAGTTTGGAATTTCAGCCCCAATCCTCATGCTCTAGAGAGGGAAGAGGGGTTGGAAATGGAGTTAATAACTGATCATAGCCTCCATAAAATGCCAATAATATGGGTTTCAGAGAGCTTCCAGTTTGGCCAATACATTCATATGGGGAGGGTGATACACCCCAGCTCCGGGGGAACAGAAGCTCCTGAGTTTTGGGATCCTGGCAGACTTTGCCCTATGCATCTCTTCCTCACGTTGTTCATCTGTATCCTTCATCATGTCCCTGAATAAACTGGCAAACATAAGTATCTCCCTGGGTTCTGTGAGATGCTTAAATTAAGCAAATTAACTGAGTCCAAGGAATGACAGCTGGAACCTCTAACCTATAGCAGGTTGGTCAGAAGCACAGGTGATAACCTGGGCTTGTGACTGGCATCTGAAGGTGGGGGGCAGTCTTGTGGGACTGAGGCCTTAACATAAGAGATCTGATGCTGTCTCCAGGTACAGAGTGGCAGAATTTAATTGCACTGTAGGATACCCAGCTAGTATCACCGAGAATTGGTTGATGGGGAAATAAAACCCCACATATTTAGTGATCAGAAGTAAAGTGTTCCATGTGAGTAGTAAAGGTAACACACAGAAGAAAAACACAAGAGGATGGACCGGGTTTGTATCCACACAGGTAGAAAACTATAGGTTTTTTCTTTTATAATCAGGAAATGCAAATTAAAACCACACTGAGATACTACTTACTACACACCTGCTAGAATGGCCAAGATTAAAGAGACTGATCATACCAAGTATCAAGTAGATGTGGACCATCTGGAACTCTCGTATATAAGCAGTGGGGATGCAAATGGTACAGTCACTTTGGCAAACAGTCTCTTGTTTTTTTTATAAAGCAAACCATACACTTAGCACACGACCCAGCAACACCACTCCTAGCTCTTCACCCAAGAAAACCGAAAACATATGGTTATGCGAGGACTTGTACGCAAATGTTAATAGCAGCTTTACTCATAACTGTCAAAATCTAGAACTATTCAAATGTCTGTCAACTGAAGAATGGATAAACAAAGTGTACTCTAACCATACAATGCATTACTACTCAGCAATAAAAAAAATGAACGAGCCCTGGCTGGCGTAGCTCAGTGGATTGAGCTCGGGCTGCGAACCAAAGTGTCGCAGGTTCGATTCCCAGTCAGGGTACATGCCTAGGTTGTGGGCCAGGTCCCCAGTGGGGGCCATGTGAGAGGCAACCACACATTGATGTTTCTCTCTCTTTCTCCCTCCCTTCCCCTCTCTAAAAATAAAAAAAAAAAAAAAAATCTATTAAAAAAAAAAATGAACGAACTACTAGTATGTGCAAAGACATGGCTGGATTGTAAAAGCATCATCCCAAGTGAAAGAGTCAGATACAAAAGACTACATATAGTATGATCCCATTTATATGAGATTATAAAATGGGCAAAACTATAGTGACAGAAAGCAGATCAGTGGTTGCCAAAGGATGGTGGAAGGAGGGGAAGATTCACTGACAAGGGGCACGAGAAAATTTTGGGGGGTGATGGGAATGTTCTAGCAGCACATGGTTGTGATGGCAGTGAGTGACACAACTGTAAATGTCCAGTCAAAACTCATCAAACTGCACACTTAAAATTGGTAAATTTTATTATATATAGATTATACCTCACCCTAACTGGGTGTCTCAGTTGGTTGGAGCATCTTCCCATACACCAAAGTTACAGGTTCAATCCCTGGTCAGGGCACATACTTAGGTTGCAGGTTTGATCGAGTTGGGGTGCAGACAGGAGGCAAGCAATCAATGTTTCTCTCTTCCATCAATCGATTTCTCTCTCCCCCTCCCTACCTCCCTCTCTAAAGTCAATAAACATATCCCCAGGTAAGGATTAAAAAAAATGTATACCTCTGATTTTTGAAGTTGACTAAAAATTAGAAGGCACTCAGTAGTGATTTACTATATATACGGTAACTATTAAATTTCTTCAAGTTAGTATTTTCTGTTACCATTTATCAGAAAATGGAATTTCCACTGTGGTATATCAATATCAAACATCAGGAGTTACTAAACTTTGAGTTCTTAATCTCTTAAAAAGAAATTTAGAGATTGTCACCAGGGCTTCCAAGTTTTGTTTTAACCTTGGTTTTGAAAAAAATCTCCAAATGTCTGATCATCTCAAATTTACAAAAATAACAGAAACACACCAAGTCCTCTGAGTAATAAAACCGGGGTGCACTAATGCTTGCTATAATAATGCTGTAACTTTTGTCTTGGCCACTGACACAACATCCAGACTGAGAAAGACCTGGAAACTTCAGGGCCACATGAGCCGGGACCACATGAGCCACAGCCACAGCCTCATTGGCAAGCACCGGAAGCCCCTGGGAGGCTGAGATAATGTTGGTGGCATGCATCATCACAGGATCAACTTTGACAAATATCATGCAGGTTACTTTGGGAGGCATTACCACCTAAAGAGGAACCAGAGCTTTTGCCCAACTGTCAAACTTGATAAACTGTGGATCTTGGTCAGTGAGCAGACACAGGTAAATGATGCCAAAAACAAGACGACAGCCACTGCTATCATCATTGCGGTGTGATCGGGCTACTACAAAGTTCTGGGGAAGAAAAAGCTCCCAAAGCAGCCTGTCAACGTGAAGGCCAAATTCTTCAGCAGAAGAGCTGAAGAGAAAATTAAGGGTGGCCCTGACTACTGTGGCTCAGTTGGGTGGGCGTCCTTCTGCATATCAAAGGGTTGCTGGTTAGTTTCCTGGTTGAGGCACACACCTGGGTTGCAGGTTCAGGCCCTGGTTCTGGCACCTACAAGAGGCAACCAATCGATGTTTCTCTCTCACATCAATGTTTCTTTCCCTCTCTTTCTCCTTTCCTCCCCCCCTCTAAAAATAAGTACATAAAATCTTGAAAAAAGAAAAAAGAAAATTAAGGGTGTTGGGGGAGTCCTGCCTGTGTCCAGGTACCTTAAAGCCAAATGAACAAAGTTCATTAAGTGCTCATATGTGTGTCCCCCCTGCACCCAAAGAAGAATACTATGTTGATTAATAAATTACTTGGGTAAGGACTTTGATAATTTTAAAAGAAGGACACCTCAAACAAAAATGTCTGTACTTCTTCCAAATATGAAGAATTACTGATGATCTATATTTTAGAGAGATAATATCAGCACTGACATTCTTAGACTATGACATTTCCTCTTAAAACTTTCATTTTTTTGGACTCACTTCAAAAAGCTTAAGTATTCTTAATAAAAGACATGAGTTGGGGCAACTGCTTGGAATCCATGCAAAAACTGCCACCCTTTCATCTAGGAGACCTGCTCCCTGCCAGGAATCTGAAGTGACTTTTCCCACATATGTTCAGCAATCTGCATCCCCTCAACCTGTGGGAACTCAGCCCCCAGGCAATGAACTTGGGGTGTGGTAAAGTCACTCCCATTCAAAAACCCCCCTTTTTTTTTAACCTGCACAAGCACAGTCCTGGCTGGAACCTGCCTCAGACTTTTCAAACACTCTTGTAATTAAAGCCACAACTGTACTCCACCCTCCTATTTTTTTTAAGTTTATTTTTTATTGTATTTTTTCCATTACCATTTATCCTCCTTATACCCTCTTCCACCTCCATTTCTCAGAGCAACTTCTGAAAAACTGGAATGTTATTGAAGCTGGAGGAAGACAGGAACATTCTGGACATTATTCTAAAATTTTAATTTCTCATGCAATTGAAAACCCACAAGTTGGGAAGCTGTTGCTATTCTTAAATGCTCATTATTGGCAATGAGCATTTAATCATTTTATTAGAACCTAGCTCAGGGCCACATGTACAAGGAAGCCTAATAAAAATATCATCTGAAAATAAGATAGTATCATTTCTAACCAAAGTCAAATTTGCTTACAGTGAGGTCTTTGCACTCTTGGGGTGCTAGGAGAGCCCAACTTTATTTTTTCCTGTAAAGCTTCATCAGAGCCTTCTGCAGCATCTTCAAGGCCTTGCTCAGAATCATTTGATTTTGATTTTCCTGCTTCATTTATATTGGATTTGTCAAAGTTTTCAGACATTCTCAATTAAGTTTATTCACTTTCCTAAAAAAGAAAAAAAAAATGAACCTAGGAAAGAAAAAAATTGAACCAAAATGTTCTAGCTGTCAGTAACTAGCAGTGTGACTCGAAGAAAATCAGTAATCTCTTTGGGTTTCAGCTTTCTCATCTGTAAAATAGATAGGCTTGCTAAGATCTCATCCAACTATAATAGTCTGCTTCAATGATTAAACAGATACCTGTAAAATGACACTTGTTATTTATCAAGTTTATGGGCCTGTATCTCAGATAGAGAGTAACAAGTTTGAATATTTTTGTCTCACTCCTAAGTACCACATCACAGGAACACAAGGCTTTAAATGGTTGGAAGATAACACTATAAAGTGCCTGTTTGTATTTTAATTCAAAGACTGATTCAATTTTTAAATTCTTTACTTTCATTCCTGAATGCTGGTAGGAAAACTTTGTAAATAATGCTTTTAATCAGGCTTCCAAGTGAATACAGTGGGCTGAGGAGTTGGCTCCCTGATCTCATTCTGTGAATAGGACACCTGGCGATGACAGATAGAAGGTAGAATTTTATGAAGCATTTAAAAAGAATGTGTGGGGCAAATAGTTTTATTAACTCCTTGCCAGTCAGCAGAAAAAGATGGTGAGTAAAGCAGGAAGTTGGAAATAACCATAATATATGTGGTTGGGTGGGGTTTTAATTTTTTCAGTTGCTTTAGAATAGAAATAACATGCCGGTTTGGGCCAATAAATAAAGGCCTGGAACAGTAATCTCTTATTTACTGTAGAAGTTTTTGTCAAGTTGTTCCCATCCTCCCCTAGTCCCCTGCCCCCAGGTTTAGGGTTCTTTATGCCCAAGGTGTTTCCAATTAAGGGGAAAGAAAGATGTAATGTTCCTGCATTTACACTACTGAAAATATTAGTATTTGTGCTTTTAGCACTTGAAGATCATAAAATGTTTTAATAAACTCTAATTAGACTTTATTACACACCTGGAAGGTAATCCAGGGATCTAAAACAATGTCGACTGCTTTGGGAAGGTTTGGCAGACTCTTCTGCACATTAGAGAAGAATCACTTGATGTGATTATCTGAAATTTTAGATACCTCCATTAAATAGAATGAAGTTACTGGAATTTACATTTTCAGGCCTATATTATTAGTATGAAGATGGCTTTAAAGCAGTTCCCCTTTAACTTCCAACATCTTACTCCAGACACCCATCTCCTCTCTGTCCTAAATCCTATTTGCCTCTGGAAATGCTCCAAGATCCAAATGATAACATTACCAGCACATCCTATAAGAAAGGACGCACGAAAACACTTCTAATTTTATCCTCTTCACATGCTGGGAATGAGCTCAGAAAGGATGAAGTAATTCATTCTGTGCAGTAAAGAGGAAAGGCAGGCTTCCCACGTCTCTAATACTCAGCTAAGTAAACTAACCCATCCTTTTAATATCGGCTCAAGTCCAAGCTCCTCCCAGGACACTTCTCCATCCTCGGCAATATTTGCCCCTTTCTCTGAACTCCTGTAGGACTGGTTACTAGACATCTGGCATTCATCATTGCCTTAAATCCAATTCAAAATACCTTTATTAAATAGTAATAGAAAGAAGAAAAAAAGGCATGGTCTAGAGGGAGAGACAGACAATTTTACAAGGAAACACAGGGGAACGTAAGCTTTAATAGCATTATGAAATCGCTAAGGAAATATAACAGAGGGAGAAACTAATTCTGCCTGGAAGAGGTTGGAACAGCCTTCCCAGAAAAGGGGATATTTGAGCTGGACTTTTTGAAAAGAGTAGGATTTCATCCAACTAAAAAAAATGTCTGGAAGGTGAGAGGCGGTGAAAAGGGGGGGCATTTCACTCAAAGAGCACAAGGCAAGGCACGAAAATGAGCAGAAGAACAACTGGCAGGCGCTGAAGATGAAAAGATGGGTTGGGGCCAGATTGTAAAATGGCTAGTTTTTATTTAAAAACAAACAAACAAAAACAAAAACAAACTCTTCACCTAGATTTTTAACTTCTTAAGGGCCACGACCAACCACATTCCCCCCACAGGCTCCGTACCTGTAAGAATATCCCCCAAACAGATACCCACTTAGGACGTTGACAGCTGTGTCATCTCTGTGATGTCGGTGTATTTGGGAGGGACGGGCGTTGGTCCCAGACATGCACGAGTTCCAACTCTGGCTCTCTACTAGCTGGGAACGTCAGGTTCCTCATCTGTAAGACGCAGCTAACCTGCACCTCTTCGGTGTGGGGGGGAGTTTAAACGACAGAGCGTGCATAACAACAGATGGCACACAACTGGTACTTATAGTTACAGGGCTATAGGATGCATTTAATTACTTACGGCGTGCTCATTCATTCAACAATCACCAACTCCTGCTATGCCTATAAAGGGAACCGAGGGTAGGAGGATTCTCGCACTTGCCGTGAACACGTCTATGTGAGCTTCACGCCGGGCCCAAGCGGGACACTAGAGACTCCGCAGCAGAAAGGGCCTTTCAGCAAAATAAAGGGGCTCCGTCCACCGACGCCGGGATCACATCCTCTGGCCCTCAGCGCCACTCACTCCCAGCGTCCAGATGCCGTTGTAAACAACTGTTTGGGCCGGCGAGGGAGTGGCCCAGCCGGGAGCCCGCGGCGGACGCGGGGCGCGCCTGGAGGACGGCTTCGAGGGGTGGGACCAAAGCCGCGCAAAACCCGCCCGCAGTACCTGCCTCTTCCTCGCCTCCACCACACATCACCGGGGCCAGACGCGACGGGAGAAGAGGGGCAAGAGCTGCCTGTGATTTTCACCTCGTGCTTCCAGCCTCCGTGCCCGCAGCCCTCACCTGCCGCGGAGTCAGCGTTCTCCGTGCTGCCTCTGGGGCGGGGAATGAGGCGGGGCGGCGCCGCGGCGGCGGCGGGGAGCGAGGCGCGGCGGGCAGGCGGTTCACCTTCTGCCCCGCTGAGGGCCGTGCCGGGACCGGGCTCTGGTGGGTAGCGGCCGGCGGGGTCAATCCTCAGCGACGGGAAGGGGAGAGACAGTTGTTAGCCGGCAGGTGCGAGACCGATGTGGAGGGGAGGGGCGCATGATTCCGTACGCCAAAGCTGGAGGCGGGGTTGCGAGCTGGGAGGCGCCATGTTTCCGTACGGAAAGGCGGGCGTTTGGGGGGGTGGGGGGGGAGGACCGTGAGTTAGAGGAGGTTACAGTATCAGGCAAGTGAGGGAAAAGGACAAGCCTCTTAGAAACGCGGTTCGAAGCCTTCCCGCCCAGGTTTTCAAATTTAAATGTTACTTCATGTGTGTAACATGTGTTATAGGTGCACATAGTTTATATTCCTTTCCCCTCATTTGGGCTGTTAAAACAAGTGATGGTCACTGCCTGGATGGTCAGGCGTTGAGGCAAGATAGTGAGAAGCTGGGAAAATTCCTTGGTAAGTGAATAAGGGAAACAGACAGCTGAATAAACTGGCCCAGCCATTTATAGCCAGGTACAGGAGGTCGCCCCCCCCAACCCCTCCCCCTCTCCCATAACATCTAGGCCTCAGCTGTACTTCAGCTCCAGGCCCAGAAAAGCAGCAAGGCCAGGTGGGCAACACCAGGACCAGCTGCAATGACCAAGGACCCTCTGCCCTGGCGCTGACCCATCAGTGGAGACCACAACTCTTAAAGAGCATACCTGGAAAACATATTTTCTGGAATCCTCCTTTCCTAAGACCCCTCCTAAGATTACCCTCAGCAAGAGATTCTCTCTCAGCAAGAGAGAGAGAAAAAAACTCAAGACACAGGACCCAGCCCACGCCATTCTCTTCCCCTTCTCCGTCCCACTGTTCTTCCCCTACAGGCACCCTTCTCCTAAACTCGAAGGGTCGCCACAATAGTTGCAGGCAGAGGAGCAAGGGGCAGCGGCAGCTTGTCTCAGGCTAACCCCCCTGGACCTGTCCCCAAAGCCCCCTTTTCTCTGATTGCCGGGTGAGGTAAGGCAGCCCAACCTAGGCTCTCCTGTTGCTTCTTCTGTGCTAAGCCCCTCCTCATTTCCTGTCCCCAGCTTTACTCAATGTTCCCTTGTAGGCACCTGGGGGAAATCTTTCCTGCATGAAATCACGAACCCACATTCTACCTGCTAGCCCTAGGCAGACCCACTCAGGGCCAGGCCTCCTGTCTGGTAACAGCTTTAGTGGCACAGAAGAGGTTTGGTTTCAGGGTCGTCTCTTAGATTTAAGTGGCTGCTACATTTTGTGGATGGGAAGAGCAAGATTTTAGCCCTGAAAAGACTGAAGGCAAGGGGGCAAACGATTCCATGAGGGTTCAGCTGGGGTTAGGTAGTTCATAAACACAGGAGGCCCTCAGAGCATATATTCCATCTGAATTCTAGAAAGGAAAACTATGTTAGGATAAGCTCATTTGGGGGCTTCATTCTCCTCCATCTCAGGTAGTGGGGGTTGAAATGATCACGGGGCTATTCCAAGGAAGCCATGCTCTTCCCCCCTTCTAGCAGTAAGATAGCAAACATGAATAGTTTTTGTGCCTAATCTTAAAAAGTAAAAGGTATGTAATTCTTTACCGTTCATTTGTAAAAAATACTTTAAGGCTGAACATAAATCACATGTGCCTTAAACAAAATAAGGCAATAATTGTCATTCACCTGTCTAACAAATTAGAACAAAACAGGATGGAGTGAAATTGGTGCTTTCAAACACTACTAAATAGATCACATGTGGGCAGTTATTGCCAACATACTGAAGGCTAAAATGCAATACAACAGCCTCAAGCCATTTACTAACTAGCACATTATTTTTCCCTAAATACATATACATGTCCTCAGATGAGTATTCACTAGGAGGAAAAAACCCTTAAGATACTCAACTAACTGGAACTAAGATTCACAAAGAAAACATTCAGTTCTCAGGTCTGAGTCCAGGTTGACGTACACAGAGTTTCCATATTAGTGGTTCTCAACCGTGACTACACCTTAGCATCTCCTGGGGGCAGTCTAAAACTCTCATCATAACTTGGTGTGGGAGGGAGGGTGATACCATGCAAGAATTTTTAAGCTTCCCGGGTGATTCTAAGATATAGCCAGACTAGAATCACCTTCCTAGCAAGATCTACCTCCTACCTTCAGACCCCTAGTGAGAGTGCCCTACCTTTTTTGAATATAAACAATTTTGACATGTGGAGAGGACATTGTGACAATACAAAAACCACTGATTGGACTTGGAATGCCTTGTAACCTTTTGATATATTCTAAGTTGTTCCCTTTAAATATTAAAAACATTAACACACATTTCAGTTTTGGCTGCAAAGACTAGAAACTCATTACCTCAAGGTAAAGGAAGTTCACTGCAAGGCTGCATAGGGTTTGGGAGGAGAAAGCTGGCAGCTGCCCTAGAGATCAGTACCACTGTCATCTCAGGTCACGTAGGATCTCTCATCACATCTCCGCTTCTTGTTGCAGTGTTTCACCCCCTTCTCTACACTACACACTGGTTTATTTTCTTAGTTGTTGTTCCCTCGTAGTCTAGATTTTTATACCCAGAATTTGATTGGGCAAGATAATTTTGTGCAAAATCTATCTCATTTGACAGGTAGGCTGTTTCAGCTAGGTTGGTGGTGTGTCTCACAGACACCTGCAAATCAGGTGTGTAAGTGGGGATGGATCCCCAGGAGGACATTCACTCAGAGTGAATGAGGGCACACAGCAAATGATTGACAGTCTTCTGATACAGGAGGGTTGCCAAGGCACTCGGGAAGCCACTGACAGTGCTTGCAATAAACATGACCGGTATTTCTGAAAACTTGATCCTATTCTTATGAAGTTTGAGGTCAACTGTGGTTGTACTAGACTTTACATGAAATTATCATTATTAGAATGCTGTTTTTTCTAGGACCATGAATATTCAGGCATTTAGTTCTTCATTGCCTTGAAGGAGAGGTGTTAGTTTTGGCTGCCAAATAATCATGCCACTTGATTATGTGCAAAATAAAGGTTGCAGATCAGGTAGTGCACACAGTTGCTCTGCCAACTATGGTCTCACCACTTTCAGTAGTTTGTTTCTGAAAACTTCCTCACATTTAAACCATGAGCTATCTTCTCTTTCATTTCACTTCATTGTAAAGAGAGCTGTCTTCCCTTCTTGCCTATGCAAACAAAAAGCTGACATGAAGTTATGGATTTCTCCCATGTAAAGACTATCAGTTATATCTTTAAAAATATTTATTGACATGCTAGCATATTGGTGCATCATTTTAGTTTTCCCTACCTTTCATTAAAAGTATAAGTTTAGCCCTGGCTGGTGTGGCTCGGTGGATTGAGCGCGGGCCTGCGAACCACAGGATCGCGGTTCGATTCCCGGTCGGGGCACATGCCTGGGTTGCGGGCCAGTTCCCGGCAGGGGACACACGAGAGGCAACCGTACATTGATGTTTCTCTCCCTCTCCTTCTCTCCTACCCTTCCCCTCTAAAAAGATAAATAAATAATAAATTTAAAAAAAAAAAGTATAAGTTTAAAATGGATGAAATTCAGTCTCATTTTAAGGTTTCGGTTTTGTAAGGTCGAACAACTTCAAATTGTATTTTATTGCTTGTATATTTGATAAATATATCTTGACAGTCCAGTAGTTCCAAAATAATCATTAACATGGATAAAAAGATGTTAAAGATTTTAGCTCTAATGACCAAGAAATATACAAGTAGCTATGAACAAGTGACCAGGCTAAGAGGAAGAGAGGGGAAGGGAAATGTGAGAATAAGAGAAGGAGCAATAAAGAAAAGAACCTGTAGATTAAGAGAGACTTAAGAAGCACACCAACCAATTGCAAATTTTGGACCTAAGTTGGATCCCTATTTCAATAAACTGTCAAAATCATTTAAGAAAAATTTGAACACTGACTGCACATTTGATGATATTAAGGAATTGTGGGTGTGTGTATGTGTGATATTGTGGTTTGTTTTCAATGTTCTTATCTTTTAGTCAAACATACTGAAATTTATAGATGCAGTTACAAGATGTCTGAAACTTGCTGGGTTGGGACCGAGGAATGGGTAGGGGTATAGATGAAATAAGACTGGCCATAAACTGACAATTGTTGAAACTGGGTAAGTATGTGGGAGTTCAATATTCTATTCTTCATATATATATATATTTGAAATTTTCCACAATAAGTTTTAAAAGATGTTGAAGTTTTCAAAAGCATTAGGAAAGTTCAGTTTCTGACTTGTCTGCAGTTTAGGGTAATTGGCGAATTCATCAAATCTTGTATCATTAAGGAAACCTGTTAAGATACAAACCACACTCCTATTGATTTATAATTATGGAGGTCATTACTGTTTAATACTTTCCTATGTAAACACTACAATGTCATATCATTAAATTCCTATGATGTTCTAATAATGTGCTGTGCGCAATAATTATAAATCAACTCACCTAAGAGAGGTCAATACTTACTTAATATTATACCATCTAATAACTCAGTTTCAGACACAAAAGCTTATACAAAAAAAAGTTTTATTAAGTACAGCTTCATATTTAGAAGAACATTCAAAATTACAAATGTGATTGGACCTTTAGGATACATAACCCTTAAAATACACAAGTTATATACAGACATTAGAAACTCAGTCTCCAAAATACTCAATAAAGATGTCTGGGTGACACTTATAAAATTGACCTAACAATTTTTTCTTCTCTTTGGCAGGCAGTTTTGGATCCTTATCAATAGTTTTTAATAAATTCAATAGTTCATCCTTGGTTGTCTTCTGTGTATGGTCAGAATAATCACTTTGATCAATTCTCTGGCAAAAAATATATCCTTAAATATTAAAAGTAAAAAGTTCGGTTAATGAATCAATTCTTCAGATTGAAGTACAAAAATCAAGCAATATCTTTATATTTATGTTCCCCGTTTTGTAAAATATACTGAAGATGCTAAGCACTGCTGACTTTCTAACTGTGGTCAAGCAATTTTTGAGCAGAAGGAGGGTCTCTGCTAAGTTTGAGGAGATTGTTTAAAGTTTAGTTGTAATTAAAGTACAACTACTTCTGGCAAAACACTTTCAAATAAATAGTAGGAATATATCTTTGGAAGATTATGAAAATAATATTTTTCAGATTACCTGTGTCTCTGTTTGGATCTCTTCCATTCTGAATGGCCATAAGCTTAACACTGACAATTTTATGTAGAGTTCCAGGAATCTTAAAAAAAAAAAAAGCGAGAAGGAAAAAGAAGGGACATCAGACATTATTCAAATGCATTTTAATCTAGTGATCTATTACATAAGCTCAAATTAACTATCATAGTTTTACCTTAAAAACATCTTTTTGATGATCCATTAAAAAGAGTACCAGAAGATCAGTTTTGCCTTTAGATAAATTTTTATTGTCAACAATAGCTTTTGAGAAAATCCTTTTCACAACCATTCGGTTGTCACTCTATAAAAAGAAAACAAAACATGCCTAATGGTATATATTTAAAGATATAATATAAAAGGCAATATTAAATATTAATAGCTATTATCCATTTCAGCATACATGATGCTGATGATGGAATAATCTGACACATGGGTCCTATAGGTATTAAGGATACTGAATGCAATTAACATTTAGACAAAAGACTTACTTCTTTCTGTAATTTAAATTCAGAATGATGTGCTGCAACAGCCATGAAATACAGCAGCCTTCTAAATTCTTCTCTGTTTTGGGAATCCAGAAGCTTTATAAAGAGCTGAGTAGCTTCTAATGCTATTTCAGTCTTCCCATTCACTTTAGCCAAAAGAAAAAGTACTTTCAATTTTGACCAAATATGACTATATTAAAGGGAACAATATTCAAATTAAAGCTTAAGCTAAAAAGTAAACTTAAAACAACTTTCAAAAGTAAAAACAAAAAGACTAGGATTTACAATAAATGACCAGTACCATCAAGGAAGAGTATTTTCAGATTGGTAACTAATACCCTAAATCCTTGTAATATAATAATTTTAGTATGTTAAATCTAACTCCTGGCTTTGTACATAAATTCCTAGCCTGCTTTTCATTATTCAATACATTCCAAGGGTACACTATTTGTACAGTACCAATTCTACCTGAGAAAAATAGAAAGGATCTCCAAATCCCCCAATTTGTTTTCAGTAAACCACGTGGAACAGTCGGGTTTATTGGCAGAGGGACACAGCAGAGTGTCTGCCGTTCCGAAGAGACTGAAGGGGGAGTGGTGGTGGTATTGGTGGTATTGCTTTCGAAAGAAGAGAACTGCTACTCTATGCTTAATAAGCTTCCAGTGAATGAGAGCAGCATTCTCCTGTGGCCACCAGAAGTTAGAGCTAACTTTAGAGCTTATTGAAGTCTTTTTCCAAATGGTCCCTAGAAGTTTTGGAATAAACGTACTTTCCATGAATCAATCCAGGTCCACTCCCAGCTTGAAGTTATACCATTCTGATTAATTCTGAGGACAATTGACTTTTTCTTGTTTCACTCAAAAGACAAATTCTAGTATCCATTAAGGTCTTCCTTACCTAAGAGTTCTGCAATTCCATTATGAACATCACATAAGTGATTTAACAGAGGTTCCCTGTTACTGTAATATTGGCCAATGGCATTAAACAGAAGTTCTTTAACTAAGTCTGTTCTGTCTGGTTGCTCAGGAAAGTTTCTGCTTATGTCCACCACCATCTGGTCTGGAAGGTATTCTAAGCAGTCAGTTGCTGCAGAGAGCCACTCATCTTCCCTGTGAGGGGGGAGGAGAGAAGAACCATCTTAAAAAGCAAAGAGTAACAGATATACATACAGTACCCAATTTACTAGCTAGTTCAAGTTTGCCACCAGGATAAATTTCTACACACTTAGATAAAGATATGTATAACTATTTTTAATATATAGCTAGGTCACATATCACAGATAACAGGTTTGGCTTATTATATATCTTTTTCTTACATTTAAAAAAAAGTGAAAACACAGAAGCTATCCAGTACAATATAGACCAGAAAAGGACATCAAAATTCACATTCCATTCTTTGCATTTACAGCGGAGACAAGGAAACTCGAAATTACTTGCTCTAAGGGTCCCAGGCAAGACTAGAACCCAGATCTGACTTCTAGACCACTGTTTTTCTAATAGAATGTTTTACTACAGAACTTTGTGTATGACCTATCATCTCCCTAGGCTAGGAGAGAATAGAGAAAGATAAGGTAGGGTTTCAGAATAATTAAATATTAGTTACCATTTCTAATAAAATACCAGCTGGATAACTTCAGAAAAATGCTGTATTTCAAGATGTAAAATAACTTCTAATACTCAATTTGTTAAAATATATAGTCTAAGAAAAGATTCACATACTCCACCCTCAGGACAACTAACCTACCGCCCAGGTGCACTATTGTGTGCATCACCTCTGCATACCAGCTTCATCAAGTTTATAGTAAGACGCAGCTAGACGATCTTTAACGTTACTTCTAGCACAATTTCTGATTCTGTATTTAAAATTTAAGGTAATAATGTTTCACGTTACTTTAGATTGAAGAAATGTAATTGAAATTCTTATAGAATTATAGGCTTCCTATTATGCATGCAGAGTTAAATAACTAAT
This sequence comes from Glossophaga mutica, assembly GCA_039655065.1. NCBI lineage: Eukaryota > Metazoa > Chordata > Mammalia > Chiroptera > Phyllostomidae > Glossophaga > Glossophaga mutica. The sequence continues at coordinate 23,682,172 of CM077308.1, forward strand.
ATGTTGGGATTAACTTTTTCATGTAAGGTTTTTAAGCTAGCTTTTGACATTCGACTGTTTAATAGTTCATTGAAATGCAGAGCTGGTGAAGTACTAAAAATGGAAGTTGTACTCCTTTCTAACGTTTCCATCTTCCTAACTACTGGAACACTATCTGTTAAGGCAAAATAGTTAAAAATCAAATAAGCTTAAAAACACAAGATTTTAATCTTTAGTAATTTTATTTAGGAAAGGAACTTCAAAGTTATAAGGAATATAGCATTCTTCCTTAAGGAAATAAAAAGCATAATTCACTTATCACTTGAAGTTAATTTAAGCCCTTAAACCTTATGATTTCTATTCCAGAGAATAGTAGACAGAGGTGAGAACAAAAGCTACTTTCATTATATTTCTTTAATAAAACTAGTTAATTTAAAAATACATATTTAACATGTATTCCAGAGGCATATAAAAGCATATGTGGTCAAAGGAGTCAAAGGATTCTAAGAATTTGCCAAATCTGTTCATTTTTTCCAGGTTTCTTTGAAGACCAGACATCTCTAAGAGACCAGACCTACATTTTAACAAAGAAGATGGAGAATAATCATTTTCTTCACTTGATGTGCAAGTAAGTTATATGTGAAACAAAAATTAATATGAAAAATAATGAAATTAAATCACTTTTTCTGATTTTACCAAGGTGATTTCATTCTTTACTTTCCAAATACTGATAATATCAACTGGCAATGCATATCTGATTGTATGGACAGAAGAATTCAAAAGATTATGTTAAACCATTAGCTATGACCATTGTAAAGCACACTCAAATTATTATATGTATTTCCACATACTGAGAGTCACCATAAGCCTTGAGAATCCCTCGATCCAGATAGTTACTGTTATTGACCAAGTCAGGCTGCCTCTTAGGTAGAGGAACTTTAGGGACAACCTCTTGCTGTTTGAGTAAGGAGTCAAGCAGTGGAAGGTCTACAAGTTGTAGTAAACGCCCAATGGTTTCTTCTTGCCATACTTCATTAACAACTACACAGGAAAAATGAGAGGGTGAAAAGTAACAATAGTTACTAAATGTTCACCACAAATTTGTGTAGGCAGGTCTAAGGTAATAAATTTGTGGCAAATAGAGAAAAAAAGAGAGACAAAGAGTCAACCTTATGAAGTGGTTTCTTAAAACAATTTGTGATTTGTTTAGAGTGTAGGAGAACAGACTTTGGACAACAGGAATTCTTTTCATTTTTGTACTATAAAAAGCAATATGGCAGAGATAAGCCATCAAGTCATATAACATGTTAATAAGGACTTTGGAAGAAAGAATGATTCATTCAATCTGAAAACTGGTTTGAAACTCTTGGCTGCAAATTACTCCACTCAGGATTTCCACAACTTTAGGATGGGGGAGGGAAGGTGGAAATCAGTCATTAAACTATATTCCATTCCTACAGAAAAAGAAGAACGTAAGATTTATGTTACTATTTTAATGTGACTTCCAATTTTTTATTTAACCTAATAAAATCTCAGGGAAAGAAATATCTGAGAACATATTTAAAATAAAAATCTGCATGAAAAACATTTCAGATTTGAACCTCAGCCAGCTGATAGGACAAAAGTCAGTGTTCAAGAATTGCAACACTGATCTATTTGTTAAAGATAATAGACTTCTGTTAAAACTTAATATAAACAGCTTTAATACACAGTGCGCTCTTTCTTTGTGCTTTGCATATTTAAATTCTAGAAAGGTTAAGATTGAAACATTTTAAATAACTTCATTTGAAGCTAGTCTTCTATTGCTTACTTGTACCATCTTTACTTTACCTTGTGGAGACAGAGTTGCAGAGAGAGTTACATGAGGGGAGTTAGCCGGCGTTAAACTCAGATTTTCCCAGAGATCCTCTAAACTTGCTGATTTTCTATCAGATGATTTAAATAATGTATCTGTAAACCTAAAGTGAATTATTTCATAAATGAATGTTTATTAGTAAGCCTACGGAAATATTTCAGTATGCAAGAGCCAAGAGTTTCTGGAAAGTTTTTGTGTTTCAGAGCAAAAACACACCAAAGCGAATTCTAAAAACAGAATAAAATACAAAACATCCCACCTTTTTCTAAATCAAATCTAAATATACATACACTAAATTCTCCTTTGAAAATTTAGACTCAAGTAATTCAATGAATAAAATTTAGTCAGAAATAGACATACCTGATAAAAACAGTAAGCATACTAAAAATTTAAAAAGCTTTACTAGGCTACTGTTTTTATCTGGTATATCTATTTCTGGGACATTCTTTGGTAGATAGTGCTAATCTTTTTCCAAATAATTTCCAAAGATCTACATCCTTTATCCCCAATTCTAAAACCTTAGAAAAATCTTTAGTTTATTCAGAACTCATTTGATGACAAAATCTGTCCTGAGATTACCATAGCTTTTACTTATACCAGTTAGTATGAATATTTTGTTTACTGCAAAAATATCAACAAGTTGATTACCAGATGCTACCCTAGATCACTCTAGGGGTGTTATCTATTATATATGCACAAAATACCTTTCTGAAATCTCCAAAGTTCCACATTCCTAAATGCATAAGTCAGGTAACATGGTTTTCACATAAAGCATGTGGAATTGCATCTGAAAAGTGTTGACTATGCCCTACTTTATCCTCAGATCTCCTTCCTACATATAGTGGCAAATTTTATCGTGTTTTAAGTATAGAGTTTTAGCCCTGGCCAGGTAGATCAGCTGGTTAGAGCATTGTCCTGATATACCAAGGTTGTGGGTTCAATCCCTGGTCAGGGCACATATAAGAAGCAACCAATGAATGCATAAATAAGTGGAACAACAAATCCATATTTCTCTCCCTTTTTCTCTTCCTTCTCTCCCTCTAAAATCAATCAATAAAAGAAATTAAATTAAATAAATATAGAGTTTTAAAATATTTGAAAGTTGATACACCAAAACTCTGACTTTGGGTCAGCTCTGAATTATAAAATCTTCAATTACCTCTACATAGTTTAGCTGAGGAGAATAAAAGAGAAAAGTTTCGTTTATAACAAGTAACTCAGTTCATTATGTACTCATCGCCTACATCCATTCCAATCACTGGGTTTTACAATTCTGTGCTACAGTCCACCTTTAAATGATTCCCTCATCTCCACTACTTTTGCTTCTTCACCCTCATCAGTAGACTGCAGTGTTGCCATAGATTCTGAACGAGCTGTCCCCCTTAAGTTGACCCTACAGCTGCCAGGATGACCTTTCTAAAATGTAATCTCATCGTGCTTAAAATCTTTCTGTGGCCTCTCAAAACGGTATGCTGGAGCACAAACTCTTTAACATGTCACATGAAACCCATGCACTCTGGCTCCCACAATGCCTTTTATACTTCACATCTGCCGCTCTATGGAGTCCGGTGATATCCGACCTGCCTGCCTTCACCTGCTATGTTCTCACACCATTTTGTGCATAAACTCTCTACCATTTTTTTACATGATAACTGCAACTTGAGGCAGAAAAAAAGTTTGTTGATTGTTCATATTTTATATTGAGCAGAAATAAATAAAAGTCCACTCTACTTTATCAAATATATCCACAGATCCAGATTTTTGCCTAATTTACTAAATCAAAAGGAACATAAAGCCAGTCAGCATCTCATTAAAAAGTAGACAAAATCCTGCCATATCCCCATGACACTCTTATGTCATATACTAACCTGGAAGGTGAATGTAGTTCATTCTCTTTGCCAAATTGACCGTCTTCGTTAGGTATTGTTGTGAATCTATAAAGGCTGCAGCTACTATCTTCAAACGTAGGTTTTTTGTCTTTTCTAAAAACTTTGGTTGGAACCGCTTCAAATACTTTGTAGTCCATAAGCGCTTGACATACTCTTACCACTTTGGCCCGAGGAATGTCTACATCACCAAAATATTTATTCTGAATTAGGTGAGAAAAAATGACATCTACAGCTTCTGAACCAACAAAGCAGTCATTATGTCTTTTTAAATGGTGCCTTCGTTTTTTCACCTCCACTTGTGTCCGAAGAGTGTTTATAATGCTGCTCCACACATATGTGGCTCCAAATGGTTTCTGGGCCACACTGAAACCTGGAATGAAGAAAAATATCATGGAATAACCCTGTTTGTTTGTGATAAGGTCCAAGCAATCCTTAAGCAAAAAGTGACAATTTCCAAAGTTATTAATCAGAAGCAATTATAATGTCAGGTTGTTGTTAAAATATTGAATTATTAATAACAATTCACTTAAAAATTTAGTTTCTGCCATATGCTAAACACTGACCTATGTGCTGGCATACAGCAGTGAGCAAAACAAAAACAAAAAACAGTCCCTGTTACGGATTTATATGTTATGGGAAGATATAGACAATACATATGTGTTACATCAATGCTAAGAAGAAAAATAAAGCTAGTTAAGGAAGAGAATGCTATTTTAGATGGGATGTCAGGAAACACCTCTCTGATAATGTGATGAGTTTCTGGGCACCATTTTAAAACCAAGGAAGCAAGCTGTGCAGATATCCAGGGAAAGAGCAGAGAGAACAGAAAGAGCAAAGGTCTTGAGAAGAGGAAGGAGGCGGGCCAGCATGGCCTGAGTGGGAGACCAAGGGAGAGAACAGTAGGAAGTGAGATCAGGCAGAAGTGGAGATGGGTTTTGGGGATGGGAGGGTGCGGATCAAGTAGGATCTTGTGGTAGTTGCCAATTATGTGAAAGGAACTCTATGAAGTGCCTTGCGTAAAATGATCCAATCTTCATGGCAACACTACGAGGCTTCTATCTTTCTGAAAGATAGAAAACAAATTCACAGAGGTTGAGTGTAATTCCAGACATTGTAAGAGGTGATACTAAGATTTGGCTCATGTTCTATATAATTTATTTTTTTCTCTGCATTCCTACCCCATGTTATATATTAATTTTAAAGCAGTTATCAATCAGATAGAATAGATATACAGTTATAGATACACACACACAGTTGTTGGAATAAACTAATACTTTTAAAGCTTCCTACTATGCAGGCTTATGAGTTAAGTACATTGTAAGCAGGGAAAACTAACAGTTTGGTTTCTGCCCAATAGGAGCCTACTGCAGCCTATTGCAAGGATAAGGAAAGCACAGAAATAAAGCAAGGTTTTAGCCTAACAAAAAAGAAAACTTGCTTTCAAAGATTTCTTATATTTTCCTTCATTGTAATAAACTGATATTTGGCAAAACTACAAAGAAGAAAAGCAGAGACCACTGAAAGAAAAGGAAATGGACCTTAGGTTTAATAAGCTGATGGAACTGTCTAGCTAATCATCAGCTTGGTGGCTGGCTGGCTTGCTCTTTGCTTTCTCTTTTTACATAAATACAGACTATGCCTTTTATGTGCTATACTTTTCAGTGATCCTCTGAATATTTGGTGGTTCTAATTTTTTAAGTCCGTTTTTGTTAAGTGTATTACTTCCTTTATTTTTAGGATATTTTGACAGAGAAGCTGAAAACTTATTACTTTCCTTAAGGGAATCTAAGATGGAAAATGATATGCGTCACTACAATAGTAAGGAATAATGGGAATTATAATGAAAGAAACAGCTACTGGAAATTACCTTTCTTCCTTCTTAGATAAAAGAGAATATGTAAGGTGAAAGCAAAGATAAGTTCCTGAAGGACATTAAAACTCCACTTAATGCATTAGAGTCATAAATTTTAAGTGGGTCAATTGGAATTCACCTTTTGTGTTGCAAATAATATAATGAGCATAGTGAACCATTACACTTAATTTTATAGCTACTAGAAATTTTAACATCTGTACCATGAAAATTACTAACATACAAACATGCACACATAAAGCCCTTTACTGTTTGTATATTTGCAAAAGCTGATGGGTAATTTACTATCTACCCATTGTTATATTATTTTAAAGTAATCATTGACTGTTCTTAATTATAAAAATTCCATTTAAAAATTTAAGATACATAATTCAGTAATAAACTAAGATGGAAAAAATTGATGCCAGTTTTCCAAATATCATGTGAGCAGTTTTAAGAATGAAATTATAGACGATCAACTGGATAAATCAAGGTGGAACTAGATTGACTACTGGTACAGTATTTAGTCTCTATTGGATTAAGCCAGAATCAGGCATTTGATGGAATCTCAAAATATGTCCAGGTCATTCACAGTGTTTAGAACCCCGGAGCAGCTGTACTGTTTCCAACCACAATGACTAAACAAAAGGAATGTTAGTCATTACTATGCTTAACTTCCTAAACTACCAGAGATTATAGTGAAGACACCAATGAACTTAAATCTGTTCTTCAGTCTTTTTTCGTATCTTCATCATACTGTTAATAGCTAACATTTAGTACTTACGACATGATAAGCTCTGCCTTCTCTCATTTAATTCTGAAAAACTTCTCTGAAATAATTATTAATAATCCTATTTTTAGGTAATTAAGGTGTAGTGAATTAAACTTTCCCCCAGTTTCACAGGTAGTAAATATATACAAACTAGCTTTCCCTTTTATATGTATATTATATATATAACATATAATGTATATGATATATGTGGCCACCAACAAATGTTACCCCAGTAAATTGAATTTATAAAAAAGCAAGCCACCAGATAATTTTAGCATTAACTTTCATTGAAGAATTGGATTAACTGAAAGAGCTTTAAGTGAGCCAATGAAATAAGAAGAAACAAAATACACAACTTCAAGATTTATGAACCCTTAACCAAGCTGTTTAAAAACACTTGGTAGTTCATACTCCTAAAATAAGGCAGGATATCATAAATTCTATACTATATATTGTCCACAGTACACAGGGTAAAACAGGGAAGGAAAATAAGCCAGATTCAAACTTGTAGCAATCAGATTGCCCTTTAAGTACCAGTGAAACAGACTTCTGGGCTAGTGATAATATTAATGATGAAACAAGTAAGTCAGCTGAGCTACAAGTAGGTTAGCATACAAACTCTGAAAGATAAGGCTGGGTCACTTATTAATTTGAGATCAATAAGACAACTGAAGTGGGTAAGAGGGAAGGAATATGCAGCCTCAATGACGTGGAAAAGGCTAATCTGCACATGGGAATTAAGAAGCAAAGAATAAATTTCCCCATATTAACTTGCTGCTGAAATATGGGAAATCAGGAAGTTTTGAAGGTTGGATAACACAGTATAAAAGATTAAAGAACAGGTTAGAGCAGGAGAGTAGGCACCTGTGAGCCATACAATGTTTCCACAGTCCTCCAGTCATGATACAATTCAGCCCTTTCAGGTCCCTTCTGTTCTCACTGACCATTAATTCCCCACTGTTGCATCCTGGGATATTTCCCCTCAAGCATCGCCACCCACAGACCCAAATAGCTCATGTTCATACAGATACTTTAATACATATTATACCCTGGACCTAACAAGTAAATGTGCCAAAACCCACACCAGGATAACCTGTTTTTTAAATGCTGACTTCACCAGTTGAACACAGATCCCCCACATGCTGGTTTGAAACTTCTTATTTATCACCATCTAGTAGCTGAAATGAATATTGATGTAGCAGGCCATGTTCAGTAAGATGAATTATTGTGATTTCTAAACAGGGTTGAAGAGATCAGAAGTACACAATGAATGCTTTGTAAGCCTAGCAACTAGAATCGAAGCTTCAGCTTGTCCTCAAACCTCACTTGCATGAGCTTAAAATTCTTTAAAATGTATCACTCTCTGCATCTTGATGCTTCCTTATTTATATTTGGCCAAGTGTGTTTGAAAATAATCATGACCAAAGGATCAAAGAGTCTGCAGACCAGTTGCAATCACCTTGTTAAGAGATTTAACCTCTATAGGTTGGTTTCTTCATTTTACTGCTACAAGAGTTGATGCTATGGTTAAAGCTGGTTTCAGGTCTAAACTGATTGTAGAATTTTAGAAGCTGAAATTACACCTCTCCATTTAGATATAGATATTGAACACCAAATACAATGTAGTAAGAAATGAAGCATATAAAAAAATTGACAATCCCAATAAAAAGTTTTTTGGAAGGTGACCTAACAAGAAGCTCAGAAATTGTTTTAAACTGGATCTATAACATACTATGCATGCTTTTAAGCACTATATAAATCTAAGCCAGTTAACATTCATTTTTCAAACAGCCTCATCTTTATTTGCTTGAAAACAGTATCTGTTTTTAAAAAGCAAAGACCTGCCCTTTTACGTATTTGAAGTCTACCAAAGAGTTAGCAATAATGAAAAAGTTAAAATTTCTAACATTGAACCTGATGTATATTGGTTTTTTTGTTTGTTTGTTTTTTAATTTTTTTTATTTATTTATCTTTAGAGGGGAAGGGTGAGGGAGAGGGAGAGAAATATCAATGTATGGTTGCCTCTTCTGTGTCCCATGCTGGGAACTGGCCTGCAACCCAAGCATGTGCCCTGACTGGGAATCGAACTTCGATCCTTTGGTTCGCAGGCCTGCGCTCAATCCACTGAGCTACACCAGCCAGGAACCTGATGTATAATTGTAATGCAACAAATAACCATCTTTACTTCTAAAAATGCACACTAAATAATAAAGCTATTACTGAAGTAATTTCCTAAATATCAAGTCATAAGACAGGCCTGTCAGGAAATTACACTTACTCAAGAGTTACAAGGGGACAATCAGCCTCAACCATGATCTGTGCAGTCAGCATCAACTCTGGTCCTGCTGCGAAAGCCTTTGGAAGGGCTAAAACACTTACATAATCATTTTGAATAGTGAGATTATGTTAACTCCTTAGAAGATCAATGTACATGTTATAAAATTTGATCCCAGTATAATATAAATATATACAGAGAATTACTAAAACATGTTAAAAATGAATATGCAAGAATTTTATTTTCATATTCAGTTACTAAGCTGTCCCCCCTCCAAAAACGAAAAAAATTCAAATAGCTCATTGTTGGCAGTTACCACAAAAATTGAAGAACAGTGAGCTATTGCCTTATTTCTTTCAAATTTCCTTAGAGCTTGCAGAAATTCAAATTATTTAATTGCCTTATAGAGTGTTTCACATAAAACAGTTGGTTATTCAATACTTGTGAGTTGTAGATTACTGCCAGCTACTAAAAAATTTTAAAGAAGGGTTAACACAGTGGTTCACAGTGGGTGGTTTTACTCCCCACTAGACATTTGACAATGTCTAGAGACATTTGGTGTCACAAGCTGAGCAAGGGGGAGTGTTTCTGGCATCTACTAGTGGGTTGAGGGTGCAGGGATATTGCTAAACATCCAATAATGCATAGGGCCAGACCCCAAACAAAGCAAATGTCAATAGTGCCAAAGTTCAGAAACTTTTGGTTGATCAAATACTGTTTACACATGGAAACTTGCGTTAATGCAGCAGACACAGTGCTAGGTTCTGTGAATACAAAGCGTAAAATAAGAGCATGGGTTTTGGAGTCCCAGAAAACTGGGTTCCAATCTTGTCTCCATCACTTACTAATAATGTAATGTTGGGCACACTGCCTAATTTGTTTCAAAACAGAGTTAATTCCACTTCTCTCAGTTACTGGAAGGATCGTATGAGGCAATATAGGTAAAGAAGCTAGCACAGTACCCAGCAATTAACAGATGTGTAACTACAAACAAAGGGGGAAACTCACAATCCAGGAGAGCGTAAGGAGATGTGGACTCAATGTAATGTAATATCCTAGATGGAATTCTGGAATAGGAAGAGGGCAGTAGGCAAAAACGAAGACTGTCTGAGTAAACTATGGTCTTAGTTAATAAAAATGTATCAATATTGGTTCATTAATTGTGACAAATGTACTATACTAATCTCAGATGTTAATAAAGGAAACTGAGTGAAGGGCATATGGGAACCTGATGTACTAACTTCATGACTGTTTTGTAAATCTTAATCTAAAATTTTAAAGGTTTATTCTAAAAGTAAAAAGATATCTAAGAATCCTCTAAAACATTTCCATACACATACAATAAATAAATAAAAAGAAAAGGGAAGGTATCTTTCTTCCTCCTTCTCTGAACTAAGAGGACAGTCTCTGCCCTCAAAGAGCTTACCCTTCACCTGTTCATACCACCTGGATGATGATGTCAAGCTTTAAACAGTATTCAATTCAATAAAGACCACTAGCAGATGTGAAGACAAGATGTAATATATGCCAGAAGATTTTTAACTCTTCATCAGAAAATAACAAATATAAAAATCCTAAATCATTTAAGATATGAGAATTTTATTTAAGGATTATTTTTTTAAAAAGAGGTTTTAAAACATTACTTAGAGAATTGTCAAGACAAAGGAAAAGGACTACATTTATTGGGCACTAACCCAAACCTGACAATAGATACAGGTGGAGAACTGTGTTTTTGGTTGTTAAAACTAGGCAGCTGTGACTAAGTAGATAAAAACTCCTGCACACTGATACCAATATTGCAACACTTTTACTGCATATTGGCTTGGAAGTCCAAAGTTTGTTTTCCTCTTATATGGTATTAGAGTTGTCATGCTGAATGAAGACTGAGATTGCCTCTGAAAAGAAGGCTGCAGGCCTGTAAAAGTATGTAAATTAAATCTCTACTAATAAGAACAATATAAAATATGGTAAAAGACCTATCATCCAAAGTAGGCATTGGCCGCTGCTTTAATTCATACAGATTAATGAGATAGCATATGGGAAGTACTTTGAGCTCCCTGGAAACGTGATACCAGGTGAATTCAAAGAATTAAGTTACAGTATTGAGGGATAACAGTATAACATACCACTTTCTTGTTTATATTAAAAGACAAATATCTTCGAAGTACTTGCTGCAAGTTAACATACAGACTTCATCTCTACATAAATCAGGTCCCTGGTCATTGTAGTCCCTTTATGGTTCGGACGAGTTGCTAATTGGTAGAGAAACAAAAGTACAAAGCTGCCTGCCAGAGCACAGAGAAAGGGAATGGCAAGGAACCAAGAACGGAGGCTCCTGTTACTGTGCTCATTGGGACTGTGACAAGGCAACTAAAGTGTGGAAGAGGGATTAACAAATGCTAACAGGTAGGGTTCCAACTGTAGCGAGCAAAACAAATGAGAAAAGGCTACTGCCTTTTTATTGCACCTGGTGTACAGAGAACCAGTGGGCTTTTCCTTGGGTTCAAATCGGCTAAGCAGCACTTCAACTCTTCTGGAGTCATCTACTTAATTTTGAGTAGATGATTCTCTTTTACACCATCTAAGAACCTGTTCACAAATGCCCAAAGCTTAGAATTGTTATTTCATCTGTTGGGGAAAATAGGATGCCATATTTTTAATCATGTAAAACTTGGGGATTTCTTTCACTCAGAAAGCAAGTCTAAAGCTTTCTCATGACTATTTCCAATATTGTTTGATTTTAAATTTGCAAATGAAGTATTTCCCTTCATTTCACAATATAAAAAAAAAGAAGAAATTCTGAATGTAGTTATCATGGGCTTCCCTGAATCCTTTAACTTGGATCAGAATAAGATCAGTATTATGATTGTTCTTAGAAAAGTACAGATGAAAAGTCGTTGTATCACAGTTTATCACTGGCATTTGAGGATGAAAAGGAGCATGACTAATTGGAAGTCAAACACAAGCCAGGCCTGCCCCCATTTGACCTAAGTCAATTCACTGACCACTGTCACCTGGCAGCACTTTACAAATGAAAGGCTTGTTGTCAGATAGGGAACCAATTCCTATAACACGCCACACTGCAGCTACAGAAAGGGGAAAAAGTTGTAACTCGTCTAAAGGGGAAAAAAGCCAAGTGTTATCTGGATATCTTAACTATATTTACTGAGTTATAGATACACTAGAATCGGAATTTTATAACTGATTATCCTATTCCTTACATTTGGGCATTTAAAGAAACCAAGATACTAAGCAAACTGTCCCCAAAGATATGATTAAAGCTGGCGGCAAAATTCACCAACGTCTTTCCTAATGTCATGTAATTATTTTTTTAAAAAGGTCCAAAACTTTTATTTACTGAAATACTGCTTATCCAGAAAGTGTATCCCGTGCGAGAACCGTAGCCCCAGCCCGCCAGCCCACCCGATGACCCCCACCCTCACCGGACAGGGTCCTCAGAACTTACCGGGAGGCCTCTGCGCCGGGCTGTGGAGAGCGGGGAGGTTCAGCCTCGCTGCCTTCTCCCGCACAGTGGCCATGGCTGGAGCCGCCAGGACACCACCTCCTCCGACCTCTGCGCTGTGAAGTTGGAGCAGGCGGCCGCCTGTTAACTGGCCCGAGACGGGGCGGGGCTCCCGCCAGCCACGCCCGGGACGGAGGACTGGCCCGGCAGCGGAGGCTGCCCTGCGCCGCGCAGCCCCGGTCACGTGCCTGTCGGGGCATCGAGTAACCTGCGGCCCTGCGCGCGAGGAAAAGGTGCAGACCACGCCCTCAAGGACAACGCTGGCCACTCTATACGCGATGTCCAGGTAGAAAGTCTTTCGGTGTGTCCAGCCCTGGGAGTTCACGCCGGCCCCCACGCGGCTCAGCACCGCCCAAGTGCAGGCAAGGGAAAGTGCCCGGCAGGCTTGGACGAGCTGAGTGCCAATCAGGTTGCATTGGAGATTAGCTCTGGGACTCCGCAAAGTGGTTTAACTGCTCTGTGCCTCAGGCTCCTCACCTGTGACGCGGGGGTAGTGTTAGTACCCGCTTCACGTAGTTTTTTAATGAAGATTACTGAACTATTCGTGTTCAGCGTTTTAGTAGTTGGGTCTGGAACATAAGCGCTTAAAATTATCTAAAGGTAATAAATGCATCCAGCTTTTCACACATCCTTCCCTGTAAAAAAACAAACAAATCTTTATCTGGCCCAGGAGAGTTTGAGGTCATAATCAGGAGGGCATCTGGCAGGCCTTGGGGCTGGCCGCCAAGGCAATTGTTGCTGCCTCAAAAGTAACTCTGAATGAGAAGGGTAGGGACAGAGTTTGCCATGGAAAGGGAATGAAGCCAAGTAAAAAGGGGAGGGCTGTTAATGGCAAGTTGAATCCAGGGAATCCTCGGGTCCATTGGTGGATCTCTGAAAAAATGAGTGATCTCAGAGACCGATGATTCAATTGCCAGATATTTGCCCTTTTTTTCTTTTTGAAATTTGGGGATTTTGCAATTATTTTAAACCTTTGGTACGTATAAATGTCTTGGAAGGAGAAAGCCTGTGTGATCGGGTTATAAATTAGAATGGTATTTAAGTGGGAGTTGATTACTTAGCTTATTGGAAGAAGCTGTACATGTGGTTGTGTCAGAGAATACATACTAAGAAGCTGTGACCCTAAGGGCCTCAGTTTCCCGAGCAATTGCTGTTCCTAAGATCTAGAAGATTAAGGGCTTGGCCCCCAGCCCCGCCTCCCCGCCCCCCCCCCCCCCCGCACCCCGCTTTTTTTAATGTGCTCTCTCCCCCTGGTGGTTGTAAAACCTGGACTCACTTCCGTTAGAGGAATTTCCTTTGTAATTTCTCTGTTGGTTACTGCTCAGAGATAAGATAGAATTTAGGAGCCCCCAGAACGCAATAGGCCTGTTATCTATAGTCTGTCCCCGTGTTACAAAACAGCGTGAATACACAATTCCATCCTCACTACTTAGGATAGAAAAAGCTCATCCTATTTCTGAAAATAAATCTTGGCAAACACCTACATTGAAGAGGTTGGTAACTTCAGTGACCATTTTGATAATATATATCAAAGAATTTTTAGTAACTTGTGCTATATTTGTCTATCTCACCTGAAATGTTGTATTTCCTTTTTTCTACCCAACCACATTCTGTGTACCCCAGAGTCCTATCTCAAATCCCACCTTCTTCACTGGACATATTTTTCTAGGTCTCCGGATTTCTTCTCTGACCACTGATGGCACTTATCAAGTACCTTACTATTTAGCCTCCCCCCCCCTTGTGTAACCAGATACTATCTAATTATTTCAACACACTCATCTTGATTATCTAACAAGATTGGGGAATTGTCCAGAGCAGGGAACAAACTTTAAACTTTTAGATTTCTTTCAGTATTTGTGGTGTTGGGCACAAAGTAGATGTCTTGCTTTTCTTCCTCAAAATACACAGTGCTGCCCTGGCTGGTGTGGCTCAGTGGACTGAGCACCAGCCTGTGAACCAAAGGGTCAGGGCACATGCCTGGGTTGTGGGCCAGGCCCCCTGTAGAGGGGCACAAGAGAGGCAACCACACATTAATGTTTCTCTCCCTCTCTCTCTCCCTTCCCGTCTCTCTAAAAAATAAGTAAATAAAATCTTTTAAAAAATACATAGTGCTTTAAAATATATCAGCATCATACTTTTTAAAGTTAGAAACCTCTATTAAAGGAAATTCATAAAAAAATTATTTTAATCCCCAGCAAGTATCACGGTTTATGATATGAAAGAAAATTTCTCTCATCCCTTTCTCATCAATCTATTGTATTGCTGCATAGCCTGCAGCCTTTTTTCTTTTAATTTTTTTCTGTACTATAAAATTAGCACTAGCATGCACCCAAGTGGTAATTTTTGCAGGATTTTTTCACTTCTAATGCTTTAAAGTTACTTTTATTGATTATCTCAAATAAATGTGGCAAGTCAGTATTATGTTTAGCATATAGGAAAACTTCACGTAATCTAAATTTTTTTAAGCCAGTCAAAAGATAGGAAACAGAACAGGAAGTTTGTTTCACTAACCCGTTCTGGCACAATCCTGAATTTAAAAAATTATAAACAAACAAAACAAAAAATCTTTAAAAACCAACCAACACCCCTGGTTTCTCTAGCAGTGTAAACCAATGATGAGTAAAAATCTTTCGGAGTTTAAAAAAATTGTATTATTAAAGTGGTAATCTGCCATTTTTTCCCTATTAAAACACTGAAGGTTAATCTTTAAATTTCTACTTCAAATGTTGGCTAATCACATTTCAGTCTCATCTTAACCAAGGTTCACCCTACCAAAAATTGTTATAGTAAGAATATTTGTGCTTAGGAATTTATCCCTCTCATATTCATTCTCATTGTTTCGTGGGGGGGGGCGCTGCCAAGTGATAGGGAAAATGGCAAAAAGGGCACTGAAAAGAGAAGGAAATTACAACTTACTTTCTGGAAAGGATCTAATACATAATTGATAAATTCGTGTGAATTGGTTAGTAAGTTACCTTTCCAGGATTCTTCCATTTTAATCTTAATTTTTAATAGAATACAACAAGGTTGTCCTCCGTTAAAGACATTTTGAGCAGTAGTACATTACATAATGAACATATCTGGGAAACAAAGGGAGCCTTTTTTTTTAAGATTTTTTATTTATTTACTTTTAGAGAGAGGGGAAGGGAGGGAGAAAAAGAGGGAGAAACATCAATGTGTGGTTGCCTCTCACACGCCCCCCTACTGGGGACCTGGCCTGCAACCCAGGCATGTGCCCTAGTTGGGAATCAAACCAGCGGCCCATTGGTTCGCATGCCGGTACTCAGTCCACTGAATCACACCAGCCAGGGCAGGAAGCCTTGATATAAGGCAGCCTTGAGGCTGACCCTTTAACATGATTGACTATTATAGGGGAAAAATTTTGTAATTTCTTTTTCTCTCTTTCTTTAATTTTTTTTATGTAGAGTATTTCGAAGTCTTAAAACATTAAATATACACCACACTGAAATTATCCTCTTCTGTCCTTTAAAAAGAAGATTTTTCTTAGAGGTAATTTACATTATTTGGTATAGATTAATGTCCATTCAAATGAGTATATTTCAACAGGTCTGAATCCATCTGCACATAATTTAACAGAAAAAATTTAGACTTTTATATCCTTACAGTAGCCTTTTAGGCTATCAAAGACCCTGGCTGTATGAGGACTTCAAATATACTCTAAAAATTACATTCTAGAAAACTTTTTTTTTTTAAGATTTTTTTTATTTCTTTATCTTTAGAAGGGAAGGGAAGGAGAATGGGAGAGAAACGTCAATGTATGGTTGCCTCTCAAGCATTCCCTACTGGGAACTGGCCTGCAACCCAGGCATGTGCCCTGACTGGGAATCGAACTGTGATCTTTTGGTTCGCAGGCCCGCGCTCAATCCACTGAGCTACACCAGCCAGGGTGAAACTTTTTTTTTTTTTTTTTTAACTGATAATGGCTTCTACCACTATGTGCTTTTTAAAAATACAGATTCCTGTCTGCCACACCACTTTCTGATTTTCTGCTTCTGAGAATCTCCATCTTTTTTTAAATTGTGGTAAAATATACAAATCTTAATGATTTTTAATGTGTTCCACTGATAATTCAGAGAACCACATTTAATTTTTTTTTAATTTTAAATCTCCATCATTTTTAAAATTTGTGGTAAATCTTCATCCTTTTTTAAAATTGTGGTAAAATATGTAAATCTTAATCATTTTTAAACATGTTCCACTAATAATTCAGAGTACCACATTTTGAGAAATACACCTCCCAAAGTTTCCTTTTACCTGATAGGGCTTTTTTCATAGGATGTAATTTCCAAGGCAGCAAGAATTTTGTCTTTTTACTGCTGTATCTGCAGCCCTTAGTTCAGAAGTGGGTTCATATAGGCTCTCAACAATTTTTGTGAATGCCTAAAAAACTAAAATATATCAGATGCAATAAGTATCAAGCAAAAAATGCATCCCACATATGTAATTTTCTATATTCATAATATATTTGATGTAATGGTGTGCCCAAAATTTTTTTTTAAAATCATAACACTGGTGTTTGCTGGGGGCGATGGGGTGGGTAGAGGTGGAAGAAGGAATGGGGGATAAATGGCAATGGGAAAAATACCATAATTAAACGAAATACATATTTTTTAAAGCATAACACTTTTATTGTTAACTTCTGTACAATTATACTTGTATACTTTAATCATAAAAACCAAAGAATAGTCCAGGCCGAGTAGGTCAGTTGTTTAAGAGTGTCATCCAAGGTTGTAGGTTCCTTCCCTGGTCAAGGCACATACAAGAAGCAACAAATGAATGCATAAATATGTAGAACAACAAACCAATGTTTTTTTCCTCTCTCTCAAATCAATAAATTAAAAAACTTTAAAAAAAACTATTTGAGGACTCCCCAAATTACATCTGTACTCTAAATAGTTTATTAAAACTTCAGCCTCATTTATCCTGTTGCCAACTCTGTATCTCCACTTTGGTATTTATAGGTATCCCAAACTTAACATGCCCAAAACCCAACTCCTGATCTCCCACCTCTAAATCTGCTCCACATAAACTTTCTCCAAATCAGTTAATAGCAACTCCATCTCTCTAAGTAGCTCAGGCCAAAAATCTTGAAATCATCCTTGACTCTTCTCTTTCTCTCACCCCCTACACCCAATTCATGAGGATATCTGTTGGCTGCTGACTTTGTTTTTAAGATATATCCAGAATCTGCCTTGGATGGTGTGGCTCAGGGGATTGAGTACGGCCTGTGAACCAAAAGGTTGTCAATTTGATTCCCAATCAGGGTGCATATGTGGGTTGCAGGCCAGGTCCCCAGTCGGACTGTGAGAGGCAAACAGTGGATGTTTCTCTCCCTCTCTTTCTTCTTCCCTTCCCCTCTCTCTAAAAATAAATTTTTAAAAAAGATTAAAGAGCTGGAATTTTCAGTCCCCTCTCCTCTGACTTCCGTGGAAGGAAGAGGGGCTGGTGCTGGCAGTTGAATCTGTCCCTAATGGTCAGTGATTTATTTGGTCAGTCTTGCCTATGTAGTGAAGCCTCCGTAAAAATCCAAAAGGATGGGGTTCAGAGAGCTTTCAGGTTGGTGAAAACCTAAAGATTCAAGGAGAGTGGTGAGCCTGGAGAGAGCATGGAAGCCCTCTGCCTCTTCCATCATCATTGCCCTATGCATCTTGTATACTCTTATAATAAACCAGTAATTTTAAAGATTTTATTTTTATTTATTTAGCGGAGAAGGAAGGGAGAAAAGAGAGGGAGAGAAACATTGATGTGTGAGAGATACATCTATCGGTTGCCTCTAGCATGCCCCTGTCTGGGGACCTGGCCTGCTACCCAGGCATGTGCCTGGACTGGGAATCAAACCAATAACCTTTTGGTTTGCAGGCTGGCACTCAATCCCCTGAGCTACACCAGCCAGGGCTAAACCAGTAATTTCGTAAATAAAGTGCTTCTCTGACTTCTGTGAGCCACCCTGGCAAATGAATAGAACCCAAGGGAGTGGTGATCGGAACCTTCGATTTGAAGCTAAGTTAAAAGTTGTAGCTAACTACTTGCAATTGACATTTGAAGTGGAGGGCAGTCTTGTGAGACTAATCCCTTACTTACCCTGTAACCCAAGGAGGGTGCTGTTGGAACTTTCTGACTATAGCCCATTGGTCAGAAATATGGGTGATAAGCTGGGCTTGCGGCCGGCATCTAAAGTGGTGGTGAAGGGTAGTCATGTGGGCATGAGCCTTCACCCTGTGGAAATGATGCTGTCTCTGGTTAGATAGTGGCAGAACTGAGTTGCACTGTAGGATGCTCAGCTGGTGCTGAAGAAGTGCTTACTTGATGGTGTGTGAAAGCCCCCCATACACATTGGAATCGGGTGTAGAATGTTACTGACAGAGTAGGTATTCAATGAATATTTGATGATTTAAGGAATGAAGTAGATTCTTTCCTCCTTGCTACTGGGTTCTTTTATTTACATCACAGAATTGTCCCATGGGCTCCTCTAATATTTACCTAAAATTAGGAGAAAGGGATCCTCCTTGGATCTCCACATTATACATTGTTGTGTTGCTGAGCACCTTCTCCCCAATCTTTTTTTTTTTTAAGATTTTTTTTTCCTTTTAGATTTTATTTATTTATCTTTAGAGGGGAAGGGAGGGAGAGAAACATCAATGTGCGGTTGCCTCTTGTATGTCCCCTGATGGGAACTGGCCTGGCAACCCAGGCATGTGCCCTGACTGGGAATCGAACCGCAATCCTTCGGTTCGCAGGCCCGCGCTCAATCCACTGAGCTACACCAGCCAGGGCTTTCTCCCCAATCTTTAAGTGGAAGAGTTTACTGGTGTAACCTAGGTCTATAATCTGGCATCCCAGGAGTTTATTTTTTGTGTGTGGTGAAATCTCTGTACTAGCCTCAGTTTTCTACCTTTTAATTTCATATACATTGTGTGACCTTATTCATTGTCTTTCCTATTGCAACTTTCTAAGAGGGAAAATTCCACATCATCTGCCGGTGTATGCTTGGTGTGGGTATGCTTGCCCCAAGCCTTCTAATTTCCGTGGCTTTCAGCAGCCTTTCAAAGTCTTGTGACCTATTCTTCCTGCCACTCTTTATTCCTTTGAATTAGGGGTTGACAGTTGCATTCTGCCAAGATCTTTTCTATTTACCTACCATACTGTGGATGAACAAGGGACCACATACTAAACCTGATAAACTCAGGGGAGACCTGCATGGTGGGCCTTACAAATTTAGAAACGTAAAGCAACCAAATAGGGTGGTCTCAACATGAACATTTCTAACTAAAAGCAGTTAGTCACATCCTAGGTCCGTAGCTTCCTAGACAAAGGTCAGTCTTTACCTTAAGTGACCCTGTCTGTTGTCTTTTTGCATCTAAGATAGCATCACTTTGAAATGTCAGAGCAATCTCCTTTTCCAGATCCTCAGGACACATTCACTGCACCAGAGCACCAGACCTCAGAACCCCTCCTGTTACTTGTTCCCCGAACACCATCTCTCTGTGCTGTGATGTTAATTATTTAATTATCCTGTACCACCAATGTAAAAGTAGTATGTATTTCTCCACTTTACTTTAAAGCACTCCCTGTTTTGCTTTATCCTGCCTCCAAAATGGATTTCATGTAAACCTCTTTATATCTCCTCCTTTGATTTTAGTGTGTGAAGTATTGGCAAAACTGGCATTCTTCAGAGCATTTTCTCAGTTTATTGAAATTTTGCTTCCTGGTTGTTATTGTCAGTTTGGCACAAATATACTCATAAAAATTATCTACCGGCTTGGGCATTTCTTATGTCCATTTACTTGGCACAGTTGGCTGGCTTCCAAAGAAGCCCACCCAGGACCACCCTGTGGAGCCAGACCTGGTACTAGGCCCATTGTGCCCACTGGCCCCCCGCTTTGCATCAGGTGAACTCGAGTTTTTCTAGGAATTCTGGACCTCATTGTTTTAAATAGGAGGCCTTGACTTTATTTGAGCTGTTTTGTTCTTAAATAAACAAACAAACAAAATCCTTGAGTTGGTTGGACATCATTGCACAAACTTGATTCCCAGTCGTGGCATCTGCATGGGTTGCAGGTTTGGTCCTTGGTTGAGGCGCATAAGGAAAATCAATGTTTCTCTCCTCTTTCTCCCTCCCTTCCCCTCTCTCCCTTCAAAAAAAAAAAAAAAAAGTCCTCGAGGTGGCACCAAACATTAAGAGTTGGATAACCCGGGCCAAGGATAAGGGTTGAGATAACTCAGGAACAGGAGAAAAAAATGGGTGGCTGGTTTTTAATTTTGGCTTTCAGTTGGAATTGCTAACTGAGAGTCTGACCAAAACCTTTTGCTAGATGAGGAGAGTCTGAACTCATCAAGTTCCGAAGACCAGGAGCACTTACTCTTTCCAGCTTGAATCTTGGGTATTCTTAGGTGACTAAGAATCTATGTGGAGGTGTCAGAGGTTAATCCTCAAGAGAAGCAGGACCCCAGAGAAAATTCCAATGCAACTGTAATTAAGTAATTGACTCTTCTGGGGCTGGTTACCTAGTGCTCCAGGTACTCATGGTTGTATTAGACAGTCTGGGAGAGAAACTGAGACACATAAGAGGGTGGAGAAACTCGGGAGATGACAGCCTTTTAGTGCTCGACCCATAAGGAACGCACTTTAACCCACCACTCAATATCCCTAGAAATTTGCTCAGACTTTGCAGATCTCAAAAGGAAACTAAAATTAGCATGGGAAATCATACTTCCAAGGCTGACAAGCTTCCAGTTGCCAGCCCCCATTAATACTCCTATAGATGTACAGTTGGTAGGGAGGCTTCACTTGCAAGTACTTACAGAAATGGGAAGACTTAAGTAAAAGTGTTATCAGTTCAACATGGTCAAAATGAACTCTTTTGACACCTAAGTTATTTATTTAGTTAGTTCACAATAGAAAAAAAGTTGGCCCTAATATCAGACTATTAACAGTATTTTGTCTCTACCTAGTATCCACCAATATCATTTAAGATCTGATGCACTAGCTGGAATTAAATACATTCTACAAGATTACTTGAAAAGGGGCCCCTGTATTCTCCTATCCTTTCATTAAAGAAACCCAATGGGAAAGTATGGAGATTTGTACAGGATCTCACAGCTATAAATTAAAACATCCTGTGGTTCCAAACCCAGATACCCTACTATCAGCTATTCCTGTGGACTAACAATTTTTCAGTGATAAATTTATGTAGTGCCTTTTTCAACATTCCTGAAAAAAAAAGAAAGGAAATACTTCTTTATTTTCACCTGGGAAAACTGTAAGTTTACTTGGACTGTAATGCTCCAGGGATATACAAAGAGTCCTACCTATTTCTCTCAGATTCTAAAAGCTTAGTTGAATGATATTGAATTTTCCAGAGATTCCACTCTAATTCAAAATGTGGGTGATTTACCTTTATGCTCTAGGACAGGTTAAACTCCACAGTGGGGACAATTTGCCTGTTATAACAGCTAGCTATAAAGGGACGTAGGCTACTAAAGGACAAGCTTCAATTCCCTTTTACCCCAAGTAAAATATCTTAGTCACCTAATATCTAAAGATAACTTACTAATTAACCCAGAAAGACTTAGAGGAATCTTATCCTTTCCTCTTCCAAAAACAAACAAACTAAAAACAGCTCAGAGGGTTCCTGGGTCTGACTGGATACTGTCACAATTTGGTTCCAAATTTTCATTAAAGGTCCAAACTCTATATGTCTTATTAAAATCAGATCAAACTGATTCAATTCAGTAGGACCCTGAAGGGAAACAAGCTGAAGAAACTCAGAGGAAATATTACCTAAAGCTCCTGTTCTGGGATACCTTCATTATAAATGTTCTTCCTTCTTATAAATAAAAATTAGAAATGCTTTAGGAGTTTTAATTCAAAAACATGGAGATCATCATAGACCTATAGAATGTTATAGTCAGCAATTAGACTTAGTAGCCAAAGGGTTCTCTCTTGCATGACAGCCATGTTATGCAAACAAATAGAAGAATAGTTATGGACTCTTCTTTATTTATGGTTTTCATTCTGTTGACTATCCAATGAACTCTTATCATACTTAACACTGTCAGATGACTGGCTGCTTATGAAGTACTTTTGCTTTCTGTGCCTAATATTACTTTAACTTGGTAACAGTCTAGTAGATGTTCTGTCCAACATATAACCCTGGAAAAATCACATCATGGGTTCCAAGAACATTTCCCACTTCCTTGAGGTCCATTTGAGGTCTGGTAATACCAGATTTGATTTTATCCAGATTCCATCATCTCAGGGATACAAATATGTGTTAGTTATGATTTGTATCTTTTCTCACTAGGTTGGGGCATTCCCTTGCAGGAAAACAACAGCTTTGAACAGACATTTCTCCAAGGAGGACATACAGAGGGCCCAGAGACATACGAAAAGATGCTCAGCATCACTAGCCATCAGAGAGATGCAAATTAAAACCATAAGGAGATACCACTTCACACTGGTCAGAATGGCTATCATAACCAAATCAACAAACAAGTGTTGGAGAGGATACAGAGAAAAGGGAACCCTAGTGCACTGTTGGTGGGAGTGCAGACTGGTACAACCACTGTGGAAAATAGCATGGAATTTCCTCAGAAAACTAAAAGTGGAACTGCCTTTTGACGCAGCAATTCCACTGCTGGGATTATATCCTAAGAATCCTGAAACACCAATCCAAAAGAACCTGTTCACCCCAATGTTCATAGCAGCACAATTCACAATAGCCAAGTTCTGGAAGCAACCTAAGTACCCATCAGTAAATGAATGGATCAGAAAACTATGGTACATTTACACAATGGAATACTACACAGCAAAGAGAAAGAAGGAGCTCCTTCCCTTTGTGACAACATGGATGGAACTGGAGAGCATTATGCTAAGTGAAATAAGCCAGGCATTGAGGGAGAAATACCATATGATCTCACTTTTAATTGGAACATAATCAACAAAAGAAAAAAGCAAACAAAATATAACCAGAGACACTGAAATTAAGAACAATCTGACAGCAACCAGAGGGGACAGGGGAGGGGACAATAGGGGGAAGGGTTTTCAGGAATTACTGTAAAGGACACATGGACAAAACCAAGGGGGAGGATGGGAGCAAGGGAAGGAGGTGGATTTGGTTGGGGTGGGCGGGGGAATGCAAACAACTGTAATTGAACAATAATAAAAAAACAAACAGCCTTAACAGTAGGTACATTATTATTGGGGAAAAAAATTCCCAATTGGGTAATTCCCTCTGAGTTACATAGCATCTAAGAGACTTATTTCACTGGGAAAATAATGCAATCTAGCCCATTCTATAGCATTTAAAAAATCTTTAATATTTAACTTGATAACAGTGTGGCTCATTTGGTTGGGACATTGTCTTGTAAGCCAAAAGGTTGCAGGTTTGATTTGAAGTCAGGGCATATGCCTAGGTGGCAGGTTTGGTTCCTGGCTGGAGAGCAAATGAGAGGCAACTGATTGTTCTTTCTCTTTCACACTGATGATTCTCCCTCCCTTCCCCTCTCTCCAAAATAAACAGAGATCTTTAGGTGAGGATTTAAAAAAAAAAAGTGGTACATTTACACAATTCAGCCATATAAAGAAGGAAGTCTACCTTTTGGGACAGCATAGATGGACCTGGTGAGTATTATGCTAAGTGGAATAAGCCAGTCAGAGAAAGACAAGTACCTTATGATTTCAATTATATGTGGAATCTGATGAACAAAATAAACAAATGAACAAAATATAAACACACTCATGGATACAGAGAGCAGACTCTGTATCAGAGGCTGTCAGAGGGGAGGGGGCTGGGTGTAAAAGATGAAGGGATTAAGCAAATAAAACAAAACTCCTAGATACATGCAACAGTCTGGTGATTACCAGCGGGAAAGCAGGGTGGTGGGGAGGTAGAAGAGGGTACAGGGGCGGGGCGGATAATGGTGATGGAGGGAGACTTGACTTTGGGTAGTGAACACACACTACAATATACAGGTGATAATATTACAGAATTATACACTTGAAACCTATATAATTGTATTGACCAGTGTCACCCCAATAAATTCAATAAATTTTTTTAAATGACCCTTTGTAACTACTGCTGTGGCACAGAAAATTTACTTATAAAACTCCTGCTGTTCTGGCCTACAGAAATTTTTACATGGTAATTGTAATTTATACCATTGTGTTCTTACAGTCTTGGCCCAAATTAAACCTTAAAGTTCCAGTTCCAGTTGCCAATTAGTAGGAATGAGAGTAATAATGAGTGACACTTGAGTGCTTCCAACGGGAAGTAGATGCACTATATTAAAATAATAATAATAATATCACAAGAGTAATTGAATCCATCTCATGCTCAAGTGTGCAAACCAAAGAATTGTATGATGTACTATGAGTAAATGTCATTCTAGAAGCAAAATAAAGAAAAATGAGACAGACAACAAAACTTGGATCATGATATGATGTACATTAAAAATGATCCAGAGTTAGTTTGTTTTTTTTTAATTTATTTATTTGTTTATTTTTGTACAGAGGGGAAGGGAGGGAGAAAGAAAGGGAGAGAAACATCAATGCGTAGTTGCCTCTTGCACAACCCCAACATAGGACCTGGCCCACAACCCAGGCATGTGCCCTGACCGGGAATTGAACCCATGCCTCTTTGGTTTGCAGGCCAGTGCTCAATCCACTGAGCTATACCAGCCAGTTCTGGGTGGTTGTTTTTTTGTTGTTGTTTGTTTGTTTTTAACGAAGTTCCCTGAGATCTGACGGACTCCCATTTACCTGTCTGTACCTTTTGAGAAAAATTTGGCCTTGACTTCTATCCAAGGTTACAATTTTGCCCCATCCCCAGTGGCAAACCCACCATTTCAGCAAGACAGATGACAACAGTACAAATAAGTCTTTTTAGAACTGTGGAAACATGTTATCCAACCAAGGTGTATCCTTCAGATTAATTTATGACCCACACAGGGAAGTATGGATAAACAAGGGCCCATATACTGAACCCAAGGAGCTCAGGGGAGGCCTGCATGGTGGCCTTACAAACTCAGAGACCAAAAGCAACCACATAGGATGATCTGGACATACAAATTCCTAACTAAAAGCAGGTCTCAGCAATTAGTAACATTCAAGGACTGTAGCTTTCTTGAGAAAGGTCAATCTTTACCTTAAGTGGCTCTATTATCTTTTTGCATCTAAGATAGCATCACTTTGAAATGTCAGAGCAATCTCCTTTTCCAGATCCTCAGGTCACATCCACTGCATCAGAGCACCAGATCTCAGAACCCCTCCTGTTACCTCGTTCTCCGAACACCATTTCTATGCTGTAAATGTTAATTGTTAACTCTCTGTACCCGCCAGTGTGAAAGAAGTATGGGTCTCTGTTTTACGTTTTATCCAGTCCCAGAGATTCCTTCAGTTTGCTTTCTCCTACCCCCTTAATCTCCCGCCAGTGGATTTCATGTAACTCTCTTTATGCCTCTTACTTTGATTCTAATGTATAAAATAACCTGCAAAAAATTCATTGTCTGGAGCATTTTCTCAATTCATTGAGACTTTGTTTCCTGGCAATGGTTGCCAGTAACTCATAAAAGTTATACAGAGGTTTGGGTGTTTCTTTTGTCAGTAATACCAATATCCTGCTTTCTTTGGAATAGGAATTACACATCATCTGGTGTCTTTCTTCGATGCTGTCTCATTCAACTTTGTGTAGCAGAATTTGTGTAAGTTCAGAGTATTTGGCTCATACCTACTAATTGATGCAGAGCTTTTCCCTTGTTTTCCTTTTGCTTTTTCATTTCTAGTTTGTCAGGAGCCAGTTATAAATTGGTCCTTGGAAGTCCAAAGAGTATATAATTTAATAATTACCAGTAGGGTGTGTGCAAAAAATTTTCATCTCTTTTGCACTTGGAAATAAGCTCATTAAATGATTTAAAGATGCAGCCAGATTTGGGGGTTGCTAAAATAAATGATTCGTGAAGCTTCTATTTAGGATTTTGACGAAAGGTAAAACCTTGTGATGACTAAAAATATACCTGAGAATCTTTATGGGGAAGGGGAACACTTCCCCTTTCCCCTCTTAGTTCTTCTGGCTGAGTGAGTAATTGAAATGACGTAAGACATATTAACAGGACAAAATAAAGTTTTAATTCATGCACATGGGAATTTATATATGCATAAAAATTTCAATGACAGTAGGGCAATATGAGGTATATGTATCATTCTGGACTAAGGAGGAGTTAGGGGTCTGAGACTTGAAAGGGAAGTAAGGCAATTCACAGGGAGATGAAATAAGTTAACGATTAGTCAACAGTTGTTCACTAGGCCATCTTGAAACAATGAGAGGACTTTGTTCAAAGGGGCCTCGCTTGGTTCCCTCCCTGTCTGTCACATCTAGTTCAGGTCGAACTATAGTTATTCTGTCATGATAGCTCCCTTCCTGGAGCAGATCCTCTATCTAAATTCTTTTAGGCAGTTAGGGGTAAGGTCATAGATTCTTCTTGGGTCTTTTCTTCCTTAAAAAATAACCAGCTTAAAATAATCAGTAGACGAAAGAGCCATATTTTGGGGTGGCAATCTCTGTTCCTTTTCACCCTTCAGGGGCACCCTCAACTGGTCTCCGCTTAGCAGTTCTTCTCTTCCCCCCTCCCCCAAAATTGAAAGGGATTACCTAAAATATCAAGATACTGAAGACACCAAATTGTTATCACTGCTTGTGAGGTGTTTCAAATTAGATTTTTTTCCTCGTAATACTCCAGTGTTTCAAGAGAACCATTTTTAATAAGATTCAATGCCTAGTACCATAATTTTATTAGATCTTGGTTGTGTGATTTAATCATTTATCCATTCAAAAACTATTTATTGATCTCTTTTTATATGCCAAGTACCAGAAGTGAATCCATGTTTTATGAGGCCTGAAACTTATTACAAATTTGAAGGCCTCCTTTAGGGAAAAAAAAAAAAGAAGAAGGAGACGAAAGAGGAGGAACAGGCGAATACACAGGACTGTAAGTTCAAAATTAGTTACAGACTTCTGTTTCCAGGAAGATAGAAGTAGATTTCCCCCATTTCTCCTACAAAAGTGCAAAAGAAATCCTACATACTATATATAAAACAAACATAAGAAGACTCTGAAGCATGGAGAAAGGAAGGCAGACTGGCGGAGCCTAGGGACCCAGGAATGACATGATCATTTCTCCCCATATATTTTGCCTCCTATGTTCCAGAGTTAGAGCTGAAGAAGCCGGCAACTTGGATTCACCAATGGGTACAGACAAACGGGCCCCAACAAAAGCCTGCTCTCTCTAGACAGAGAAGCATGAATGAAGACTTCAAGGTAAGAGACAACTTGCTTCTAGTCCTGGCTCTGCCATTAGCAAATTGTGACTTTGTAGACACTCTCTCTCCTCCTCTTCTTTAACAGCCAATAGCTAAGTTCAGAGTTATGATTACAAGTTGGGAGAGGAAAGGAGTTGTGTTTAAAGCAAAGTTTACTTTTCATTGCTTAGAATAGAAATAATTGTATGCTGGAGAACACTTGAAATTAAAGAATGCATTAAAAAAATTCTACAATCTGGAAGCAATCACTATTAACATTCGAGCATTTTAAAATTTTTTAAAAATATATATATATTATGTATTTGAGATCCTACTGTATATAAAATTTT
The DNA here is from genome assembly GCA_039655065.1 of Glossophaga mutica. Lineage (NCBI taxonomy): Eukaryota > Metazoa > Chordata > Mammalia > Chiroptera > Phyllostomidae > Glossophaga > Glossophaga mutica. The sequence goes on from CM077308.1 coordinate 23,709,980, forward strand.
GTGTTTGCATATTTTTGCTTAATGCCAGAACATTATAAACCTTTCATAGCCCTTGCTGGTATGGCTCAGTAGATTGAGCGCCAGCCAGCAAACCAAGAGATCACTGGTTCAATTTCTAGTCAGGGCGTATGAGAGGCAACCAATTGATATATCTCTCACACATCTGTGTTTCTCTCCCTCTCTTTCTCCCTTCCCTTCTCTCTAAAAATAAATAAATAAAATCTTTTTAAAAAAAAAACTTTCATAAACATTTTTAGTCTATATACTCTTATCACAAATATACCAACATTCACTTAACCATTTCATTATAAAATACATAGTTTTTTCCTAATTGAAATAATTTTTAAAAATCTTGAGGTATGGCAACTCTTATATTTTGCCTTCTTGTGGCATTTAGATGCATGTTACTTTTAATTTACTTTTCTTTGGGACATTAATTTGATGAGGCCCTTAGAACTAAAGGGTCATCTGGCAATGTGAAACCAGGCATTCTTCCTATGTTTTTGCATAAGGCCTTGCAATTGCCTGTAGTAGTGAAACATTAAATGATGGCATAAATATTAACTAAGGTAGCCTAATAAAGTAAATATCAAAAAAACCTTATAAATTAGGACTTTGACAAATGTGGTTTTGTAACCAAGCAGACAGGGGCCCATCCATGTGGCACCTCGGTGAATGACCCAACAATTAATGCTGGAAGGAACAAGTTTTTATTTACAACATTTCAACCTTGGGGGCTCTGGGAGCCCTTCAGCTTGGAGCCCTTCTTTCTCGTGAAACCCAGCACTTCCCCTGTTCCCCAAAAAGCTATAAGCCAAAAACCCTAAAATGTCTCCACGTTCTTATCTGATCTTAATCTGGCGGTGCAAACAGTCTCCTTCAGGATCTGGGGTACGTTGTCATTAGCCACTGTATCTTAGTCCACGTCAGCATCTGCCATGATGTACTGGGTCATGGTGGAGTCCAGAAAAGGTACAAGTCCCGAGAGTGCAGATAGAGTCCAGGTTTGCAAGGCACCAGGTCAGCGTCTTGCAAGGGAGAGTCTTTGGTGCCAGCCAGAGCAGGCACGACCAGAGAGCAGCAGCGTGTCTCCTTCCTTATCACACCAGGCCGCATGGCGGGATCCTGACCCCAAACTGCATAGCTGCCTGCTTGCTTCTCCCTCTCACGTGGCTGCTGCCTCATTCCTCCCTCATGGCTGTCCTCACTACTCGCAACATGGCTGTCTTTCCCACTACTCCAGCTCTTAATCTAAAATCGCGCAACCCTCCTTATACACCAGACCTCATGGCAGGCTGGAGAGGCCCCTTCTACACCCTTTCAAACAGCATGGCCAAATCCCCTCATGGCTTCCTGCCCTTCGTTTAAATCCTGACCTGGACCCCCTTGAGTGACCTCGTCTCCAGCTCCTCCCACAATGAGCTACATTTGCCAGTTTTCTGTGTAGTTTACATTCTCTCAGCTGCCATCCCCAGTCAGGGCAAGATTGATGCAGTGATCAGGGGGAACTGCCTCCCCTGGTTGTGCTGTGAGTCAGGATACACACACATCCCTTGCCCCAAGGTGGTAGCACAGCTCTTAGCGTGCCTTTGTTATGAAAAGTATCTTAAGTTATATCCTTCACTTCTCCCATCCCCCAAACCATGGTTTGTGGGGCATATTCTCTACATCCTGTTGCTCTACATCCCATTGCAGTTTGGAACTGACATTTTACTTCTTTTGTAAATCTTGTTTTCTGGTGTATGTGTTATGCAGCTCAGTGTGTGTGTATGTACATACATATCCATTTAATGTGATTCTTCGTAATTAAATAAACATTTATGGTGAAGAACTTCCATAAAGTAAGGACTTCCAAAGATCTACTCCTCCATAAAGCGATGATATGACTGGCAGTAATTATCTAGCTGAACAATCAGAGCTGTAGAATGTAACCAAGGCCTTACAACAACCAGAGGACTGTTTATTCAAGAAAAATGGCTGAATCTCAGAAAAGTGGTATTTGTGTTGTTCAAATTGCTCTATTCCCATCCCACTCTCCCTAGCTCTGCAGTAGCCTCAAAACCCACAGCAGTATCTGTGAAAAACAGCAGCCTAGCAGCCACGGGACAGGACAGAACAGGTTTGGAGCACCTCAAAAAGTTCCTTTCCCTGAAAATTGTCACTAGTTGACCTGCATAGCTAATCTCCAAAAAGCCACATTCACGGGGCTTATCTTTATTTGACCTGATTTGGTCTCTCAGTGAGGCCATGTGAGCTTTGTAATAGAGGCATTTTTAGAATTCTCTGAGATCCCAGAAAAAGAATGGCTATACTCTGTCTGGGGAAATAGAGAAGGCTTCCCTGTGGATCTGTGTTAAAGTTGAGCATCAGAGGATGTTTACCAGAGAGAGGAGGAAGATGAGGAAGTAGAGGACTTCTAGGCAGGCAGAAGAAATATAACTAAAATCATGAAAACATGCTTAAAATGGCATACTCAGCAATAAAGAGCCCTGTGTGGCTACAGAGTAGAGATGGGAGAACTGACGGGAGGTTAGGTGAGAAACATAAGGTGGGCTACATCACGAGGGGTCTCTGGTGATCAGGAAACCAAATTCTGGTGATAATGTAGACATAAGATTGAAGGGTTAAGAATCTAGGAGTGAGGTGGGGTAGGTGGATGTGGGAGGGGGAGAAAGAGTAGAAACAACTGGAATAGCATAAAAAATAAAGTATGTCAGATTCATTCAAACATCTATTTGAGAACACTTGAGATGCCAGTTTGTTGTTGTCATTGAAGCTACAATAAGTGTTTTTATTCAACAACAAAAAGAATCTAGGGATGAGACCAGTAAAACCATGAAAGAGATAGATGATGAGGACCTGGGCTAAAATAGTTTTTGCTGAAGGAGAAGTGGAAGTGGAAAAAAAGGGAATATTTAACTGGTTCCTTCCTTCCTTCTACACATTTTCTTGAGCACCCACTAATGGACAAGTGTTGTGCTCAGTGAATATATAGAGTGAGGTGGACAATTACATGTGTCAGAGAAGAAAAAGGTGGAGTCAAAGATGATTCCTAGTACTTCTAGTTTGGGTAATTGTGCATAGTGGGGATATCCACACTTTAAAAAAAATTTAAATTCTCACCCAAGGATATGTTTATTGATTTTAGAAAGAGAGGAAGAGAGAGAGAGAGAGAGTGACAGAGAGAAATAGCAGTGTGAGAGAGAAACATCAACTGGTTACCTCCCATTTGTGTCTATGTATTGAACCTACAGCCTAGGTATGTGTCCTGACCAGGAATTGAACCTACACCCTTTGGTGTATGGGACAACGCTTTAACCAACTGAGCAACCTAGCTAGGTCAGTGTCTACACTTTTAAATAAAGGTCAAAAATTAGAAAGACTCTTCCAAGAATTCGACTTATGTATCAATATATAAAACAAGACTTTTTCTAACTGATGGCCATAGTGTTTAGCTAAGGGTGGTGGGAACAGATCATGGTCTTTCTTTTCTTTTCTTTTCTTTTAATTTTCTTTATTTATTTTTAGAGAGAGGGGAAGGGAGGGAGAAAGAGAAGGAGAGAAACATGTGAGATACATCGATTGGCCACGTGTCGCATGCCCCAACTGTGGACCTGGCCTACAACCCACGCATATGCTCTGACTGGGAATCAAACGGGCGACCCTTCTGTTCACAGGTCAGCACTCAGTCCACTGAGCCACACCAGCCAGGACCAGTTTATGTTTTCTTAATATGTTTTTAAATTTTAAATTCTGGAAGAAAACACATTATATAAATTTTTTACCCTCTTAACCACTTTTAAGTGTGCAGTGTAGTAGTGTTAACTAGATTCACCTTGTTGTATAACAGATTTCTATACAATCTGTAAAACTGAGACTCTAAACTCATCAAAAAGCTGTTCCCCATTTTCCTCTATCTCCAACCCCTGGGAACCACCATTCTATGTACTGTTTTCATGATTTTGACTAATCTAGACATCTCGTATAGTTGGAATTATACAGTATTTTTCTTTTTGTGACTGACGTACTTCACTAAGCAAAATGTCCTCAATGTTCAGCCATGTCAAAGCATGTGACAGGGTTTCCTTCTATTTTAAGGCTGAATAATTCTCTATTGTATGTATACACCACATTTTTTTATCAGTGGACTTTTGGGTTAGTTAACACTTCTTGTCTGTTGTGACTAATATTACAATGAACATGGGTGTGCAAAGATATCTTTGAAATACTTCTTTTAGTTCTTTTGGTTACCGAGTTACCAAGAAGTGGTATATATGTATACATGGGTCATATAGTAATTCTAATTTTTTGAGGAACTTCCACATTTTTCATAATGGTTGCAGCATTTTACATTTCCACCAGCAGTACACAAGGGTTTCAATTTCTCCACATCCTTGTCAACACTTGTTGTTTGCTGTTTTTTTTTTATATTGACCCTCCTAATGGGTATGTGATATCTTGTGGTTTTGATTTGCATATCCCTGGTGACCATTGATGGTAAGCATCTTCTCATATGTTTGTTGGCCACTTGCATATCTTCTTTGGAGAAATGGTATGCAAGTCATTTATCCATATTTTAAATATGGTTACTTGTTTTTCTTTGTTGTTGAGTTGTAGGAGGTTTTTTAAAAATATATTCTGGTATTCACCCTTATCAGATATATGATTTGTAATTATTTTCTTAAATTCTGTAGATTGACTTTCCACTTTGTTGAATGTTTCCTTTTATTTATAGAAAAATTTGAAGTTTGACAGAGTCCCATTTGTCAATTTTTGCTTTTACTGACTATACTTTTGATGTCACATACAAGATATCATTGCCAAATCCAATGTCATGAAACTTTTCCCATGTTTTCTTCTGAGAGTTTTATAGTTTTATGTCTTATGTGTAGGTATTTAATCTATGTTAAGTTAATGTTTGTATATGGTATGAGGTAAATGTCCAATTTCACTATTTTGCATGTGGATATCAGTTTTCCCAGCACTCAGGTAGTGGCAGGCCTCCCTATTTCCTCAGCTCCCAGTGGGAGGACTTTCTTTCCTGGAGGAGCAGAACATCAGCATTTCTCATCCTGCCCCCAACCACCTATATGAGGCTAAGTCCTGGGCAAGTATGGTTGAGGTAGGGATTTCCTTCTGTCCAGCCTCATGGGATGGAGGCTCTGCCTTAGGTGTGACATGCTGAGAATACTGGGACCCCGATCATCCTTGTCCTGGCTCATGAAGCTGTGGTTTCCTGCCAGAAGAGGCAAGCCGAGAGGACTCCGTACAGTATTCCCCATACCCACCCGCCCCCACCCCCGCTGTCCCCAAGAAGCACTCAGTTGCTAGAGTGGGGATGCTATTCCAAAAAGCTTACTATCATGACCCATCCAGGCTCAGAGATTTTGCCTGGTAGGGGAAGCAGGTCATAGAAAAGATAACTACCAATCTCTTCCCAAAGAAACTTCTTTTACAGTAGAGCATGAAGATCAAACTTAAGAGCACTCACAAGAACAGTGCAGTGCTTGTGGTAAAAAGCAATCAGTAGGAGATTCAAGATAGAAGCTAAACTGTAGACTGGATAGTTTTCAGAAGAGCACCAACAATGAGACAGTTGGGTCAGGGTTGGGAACAAATACTGAACACTGATCTCAGAAACTGTCCCTTTGAATGAGCCTTAATTGGATTAATTTGTAGAGCAATTTATACCCAGGCCATTGTTGAAAACTGTAGAACAATCAGTCAGAAATCAGTGAATTTGAATACCTGGGTGTGGCCATGGGCAGAGAGGAAGACAGCCTTACCAAAGCCTCTGTCAGCCCAGCATGACTGCGGGCACACACAAATCTGCACTCCTCTGGGGGGCAGCACCAGAGGCTCAACACTGAGTGTGGTGAGTAGGGAGGAGAGACTGTCACTGAACAAATACGCAAATGACAAGTCCTGGGAAGGGCTGGCAAATAGAATTACTATAAGCTACAATACATTGTCTGAAAACATCGTTTCTAACAAAAACTATGACAACTGCAAAGAAACAGGAACATATGACCCTATAACTCAGGGTAAAAGCAGGCAATAGAAGTTGTCTCTAAGAGTGATGTGGTGTCAGAGTTATCATAAAAAGACTTCAAAGAAGCTCTTATGAATAGTTCAGACAGCTAAGGAAGCCACAATTGAAGTGAAGGAAGGTATAATGACATTGCTTCAAGTAGTAACAGATAGAAATTATAAAAAAACAGAACCAAATGGAAACTCTGAAGTTGAAAAGTAGAATAAATGAAATAATAAACTTATGAGTGGGGCCCAGTAGTACATTTGAAGTGACAGAAGAAAGAATAAGTAAACTTTAAGGCAGATCAAGAGGTTATGCAAAATGAAGAACAGAGAGACAAAAAGAAAACAAAAAAAGAACAATAATGAGGGAAAGCCTCAGAAGAAATGTGGGACACCACAAGCATGACAACATGTGTGTAATGGGAGTACCAGAAGAAGAAGATAAAGAGAAAAGAGCAGCTCTGGCTGGTGCGGCTCCGCAGATTGAGCACTGGCCTGTGAACCAAAGGGTTGCCGGTTTGATTCCCAGTCAAGGTACATGCCTGGGTTGTGGGCCAGGTTCCCAGTTGGGGCTGTGCAAGAGGCAACCACACATTGAGGATTCTCTCCCTCTCTTTCTCCCTCCCTTCCCCTCTAAAAATAATTAAAATCTTTAAAAAAATAAAAGAGAGAAAAGAGCAGAAAAATATATTTGAAGAAATAATGAAAAAAACTTATCAAATTTATTGAAACCAATAACAAAAGCTAGACAAAGATATCACAAAAATAAAATACTACAGCCCTGGCTGGTGTGGCTCAGTGGATTGAGCACGGGCCTGTGAAACAACAGGTCACTGGTTTGATTCCCGGTCCGGGCACATGCCTGGTTTGCAGGCCAGGTCCCCAGTGGGGGACACATGAGAGGCAACCACACATTGATGTTTCTCTCCCTCTCTTTCTCCCCTTCCCCTCTCTCTAAAAATAAATAAAAATCTTTTAAAAAAATAAAATACTACAGACTAATATCTATTAGGATATGGATGCAAAAATCCTCAACAGCATACTAACAAACAGAATCTAGCAACCTAAAATAAGAATTTAGAACATGGATCAAGTAGGATTTACCTGAAAAATGGAAGGTTGGTTTAATATTTAAAAACTAATTAATGTAATAAATCATATTAATAGAATAAAAAACAAAAAACAAAATCTCAATAGTCACCTGAAAAGATTTCACAGCAGGAGTCCAGGTTACTAAGAGGGATACATTTTTTAAAGCTGGGAACAAGGAAACAAGGAGGGGTTAGCATAGATGAAGCAAGAGGAGAGCCTAGGCTAGGCTGCCTTAGTTCACTGAGAAGCCAGAGAAAAGGGGGCCTTGGGGGCAGGTTCAGGGGAGTAAGCTAGCAGTTGCCCATTGCCTTAGAGTTTAGGAGACATGTGCTTGTGGGGAAACAAGTTGGGGAAGAGGATGGAAAAGGAAATGGCACAGGCTGCTTTGTCTTGCTTGAGGCTTTTATCTCTTTTTTTGCAGGCTGGAATCTTAGGGGAGGATTTCAGCAGAATATTAATTAGTTCTCCATGTGTGCCCTTCAGGGTCATGGTCTCCATTGACTGGTCAATGGCAGGGCAGGGGTCTTTAGTCATTGTAGTGGGTCCTGGCCTTGCCCACCTGGTTTTGTTGCTTTTTTGGGTGTGAGCTGAAATGCAACTGAGGCCTAGATGTTATCTCCAGGGAGGAAAGGCCAGGGGAATAGAGGTTACTCTGGGGGCCAGGTCCTTGTTTTCCCAGTTTTGCCCCCTGCCAGGCACTCAGGGGCTTCCCCACCGTGGTCACCACCTGTACCTGTCTGTAAACTGCTTGGTCATTTCTTCAACTCTCTGTCTCAGTTTCCCTGTTCCAATCGCCAGGGAATTTTCTTAGCTTCTTACTATCCTGTCTCACCCTGGCCGGGATTCAAACCCCAACCTTTTTGGTGTATGGGACAACGGTCCAACCAACTGAGCCATAGCAGCCAGAGCTTGACATTGTGGTTTTAATTCAGTTGAAAATACTGTCTATTTGCCTTTATCATTTCCCCCTTTGACTAGGAGAACAAAAAAACAATTTTGTTGTTTAACTTACAAACGTTTGGGTTTTCCAGCTAGTTTTCTGATATTATTTTATGGTTTAATTTCATTGTGGTCAGAGAGCGAACACTATTTACTATTTGTCTGAGTTGTTTTTTTGTGCCTTTTTCTTTTGGGGGGGTTGCTTTTGGATTAATTTTATAATTCAATTTACTTCCTTTATTGGTTTATTAGGTGTGCCTATCTTTTCAGTCTTTGTTTCTATTAAGTAATGTGTCTTTTTCCTCTGGCTCCTTTTAAGATGATGTTTTTATCATTAGCTTTAAGCAATTTGATTACTATGTGCTTTAAAGTAGTTTTCTTCATGTTTCTCATGTTGGGGTTCTTTGAGCTTCTTGGAATTGTGTTAATAATTTTCATTACATTTATAAAAATTTTAGCCGTTATTTCTTTTTTTCCTAATTTTAAAATTATTTTCCAATTACAATTATCCCCATTTTTCCTCAGTTACTCTCCCTGCCCCCCTGTCCCCCACATTCAGTCCTCTCCACCTGTTCCCAACCCCCATGTTGTCTTTGTCCATGGGTCCTTTATCTGACTCTTCTCCTTTTCCCCCCATTATCTCTCCTCCCCTCTCCCCTCTAGTTACTGTCAGTTTGTTTTTTATTTCCATGTCTCTGGTTCTATTTTGCTTGTTTGTTTTGTAGCTATTATTTCTTTAAGTGTTTTTTTCTGTCACACTCTCCCTCTCAGGGATTCCAATTACTACTATATTAGGCTGCTTAAAATTATTCTAGTACTGTATACACTAGTAATTTTTTAATCCTTTTCCTCTGTTTCATTTTGGATAGTTCTTATTGCAATGTCTTTAAGTTTACTAATCATTTCTTCTAAAATAGCTAATCTGATATTAATCCTATTCAGTATATTTTTATCTCAAAAATTATAGTTTTCATCTCTAAAAGTGGTTTATGTCCTTTTTATCTTCCACATCTCTCCTTGTTTTGCTTATGCTTTCCTCTACTTTCTTGAAAGCATATATTTATAATTGCTGCCTTATAATCCTTTTGTACTAGTTTTATTTTTGTCTTTTCTGGGTCTGTTTCTGTGGACTGATTTTTTTTTTCTTATGTGAGTTGTATTGTCTTGAGTCTTTGCATTTCTAGTAATTGTTTATTTGATGACAGTGTGAATTTTACATTATCGGGTATGGATTTTTTTTTCTTTATTCCTTTAGATATTTTTAGGCTTTGCTCTGGATGCAATTAATGACTAAGAAACAATGTAATCTTTGTCAGTCTTGCTTTTTTTTTTTTTCAGTCTTGCTTTTAAGTTTTGTTAGATGGGTTCAGTACAGCCATTAGTTGAGGTCCAATTTTGTCACATTAGTGAGACAACAATCTTCTGAGTACTCTGCTGGTGCTGTGTTAGAAAGCTTTCCAATCTTACTGGAGGGAACATGAACCTTAGTAGTCCCTGTGTGAGCTCAGAGGATTATTGTACCTGACTCTATGGTGGTCCTTTCCTTGGCCTTGGTAGCTTTCTCCTACAAATATGCGGGTCAGTACTTAGTTGCAATCTTGAGGGGAACCCTCTGCAAATCTCCATAACTCAATATTTATGCATCACTCTCCTCTCTGGTACTCTGCAAATTCTAGCTGCCTAGCCTCACCAAAGTGCGCAGGTTGTCTTAATTTAGCAAGACGTACAGGCTCTGTTTAGTTCACTCTTTCTATATGTAGCCTAGAAATTACAGGCAGTAAGCTACAACAGACATAGCGCTCAACTTATTTGTTTCCTTTTTTTTAGGATTACTGTCCTGTGCTGTCTTTATTTAATTAAAAACTTTTATTGGTTTGAGAAAGAGAAAGAGACATAATGATTTCTTGTTCTGCTTATTTATGCATTCATTGGTTGCTTCTTGTAATGTGCCTGGCTGGAGATCAAACTCACAACATTGGTATATCAGGATGATGCTCTAATCAACTGAGCTATCTGGCCAGGGCACTGCCTATAGTTAATTTTTAAAAAGATTTTATTTATTTTTAGAGAGAAGGGAATGGAGAAAGAGAGGAGGAGAAACAATGTGTGGTTGCCTCTCCCGCATCCCCTGCTGGGGACCTGGCTGGCAACTCAGGCATGTGCCCTGACTGGGAATCGAACAGGCAACCCTTTGGTTCACAGGCTGGCACTCAATCCACTGAACCACACCAGCCAGGGCATGAATTTTAAAAACCTCATAAGTTTATCCTTTAAAAATTTTGTTTTAATATATAGAGAGAGGGGAAGGAAGGGAGAAAAAGGAAATACTGATGTGTGAGAAACAACAGTAATTGGTTGACTCTCAGAAATGCCCAGACTGGGGACCAGGCCCACCACCCAGGCACCGGCCCTAACCTGGAATTGAACCTGCAACATTTCACATTGTGGGATGATGCCCAACCAATTGAGCTAACACTGGTCAGGGCAATTTTATGCTTTTTAAGGTAGAAAGCTATATGTGGTCCCTATCACCCCATCATGAAAGTGACCATTAGTTTTGGCCTTTATCCTAAGAACAACAGACTGCCTTGAAGGGTTTCCAGTGAGTAGTCACATGATCAGGTGTTTGAAATCACTGACTGCTGTGTGGAGAATGGACAGAAGGAAAGCAAGATGGGAAAGGAGGAGATAGTAATTCATTGGTTATTATATAGCAGTCCTGGCAACTGATGGTGTTCTGGACCAAGAAAATGACAATAGAAGACAGGAATTGGAAAAGGTAAGATTTATTTAGGAACTGACAACATATTATTGCCTTATTTAGTTCAAAGAATATGACACAGTGGCAAGTCTGACCCATATGTGAAGGGAGTTTCATTATGAACCTTTGAAAATCTTACAGCAGCAGACAAGTGTATATATAAATTGTTTTTGCTTCTGGATAGACTAGAGAGATCTTTTTAAGCCAACCCATGATGATTATGTACAGAGCTGGCTTTAAGCTTTTCTATGCCATAGTTGGTAACTCAGTGGTTGTCCTGGACTGAATGTTTTTGTCCCACAAAATTCATTTTTGAAATCCTGTCAACATGGTGGTATCTGGAAAAGGACTCTTCGAGAGGTAATCAGGGTGAAATAAGGTCATGTGGGGGCGAGGGGGGCTCATGTTGGGATTAGTGCCCTTATAAGAGACACCAGAGTTTGCTCTCAGTGATGAAAGACAGCATGAAAGAGTCCCCCTGCAAGCCAGGAGGAGCTCTCACCAGCAACTGACTGCTGGACTCTGGGAATTCTAGCCTCCAGATCTGTGAGAAAATAACTCTGTAGCCACCTAGTCTATTACATTTTGTTATAACAGCTAATATAGTGGTGTTCAACTACCAGTTATGGTGATGGCTTTTCACCTTTCTCATTTGAATGGCAGTGTTTATTCATGAGCAGTATGGACATACTTAAAAAAATGCAAGTTTTTCCTTCACAGTGCTTTGTGAATGGTACTTTAATGCAAAATCTTTTTGATAGTGAATTGTTTGCAAACTCCTGTGATAACGTTAGTGTATTTGCATTAGCATTGGCTGTGAAAAAGCCCTAACTTCCTGACTTCTACTTAAGTCAAATCACATTATCTTATAATAATAAACCCAATGGAGGACTGGCATTTAAAAGACTGGATACTGATTGGCCTATTAGCAGTTTTTGAGTCACTGATAAAGACTGTATGTAAACAAAGCTAGTTTAAAAAATTCATTCTGAAGCCAGGTTCCCTCTGTTAGGCTGTTGCTAGTGTTTTGAATTCTCTTGCTTCACTGCTTAAAGACACCTGCTGTCTGATAATAATCCATTCGCTTCTGTAGATTAAATGGAAATTGTAAACATAACAAGAGAATAGACTCTGATCTATTGAGAAGCACAGTGAGAACTAAGGAATTGACATGCAAAAAATGGGTACTGCAAGAGAGATTTTCTTTTAAAGACAGAAATGCATGGATGGATCACTGACAGTTTGGCATTTTGAACTACTTAGAAGCCACCTTGCAAACACCACATTGATTCCAAATAAACTCTTATTTATATATCCACCCAGCTATCAAATATAGTCCTATTAATTGCCTATTATGTAAATATGCTATTGGAGATAGGAGACTTAACTGAATACAGACCTCAAGTACTCCATAATTAACTGTTGATATGACATGTCTCTAATTAATTTTACACTAGTCACAACATGAACTAGGCACTGTAAAATAGATGCTTAATTATTTTGAGAGTCTTGCAAGTTCATAAAAGATAGTAAATAATGTGGTAAGTCCTTTCCATTCTTACTATGCGGCTGTATCTTTTTTGGTGCTGACAAACTGAACCACTCTGCATTTCGCCTAACATTCCAGTCTGCTAAGAACATTACTAGATTAGTTGCCTAAATTTGAGGATGGGAAACATCTAGGTTGTTTCACACAACATGCCTGAGAATAGAACTAGTTTAGTGGCAGAACAAAAGCGGAAACTATTCGCCTGAATACAAACTAAATATTATGTCATCTTATTCATCCAGCTGTTCACAATAAAATCCTCCTAACCTGAGGCTCAGATTAGTCATTACAGCTTCCATGAAACCTTCCCTGACTTCCCCAAGTAAATGAAGCCTTCCTGCAGTATTTTTTCTCACAATGAGTGTATCTACCAGAAACAGCCATTTACTTCTTTCTTTCCTAATTATTCTAGCTGGACAGTCCCAAACCAAGGTCAGGAAATGTGAAGTCCTGGGCCCTGGGCTCTGTCTGCACGAGGACAAAATGTCAAATACGATGGCCACTACATTTCGCTTTTTTCATAAAATACCAGCAACTTTTGTATTTTACAGACTCTTGGTATTGATATTTTCTGCTGATGTTGGAATTACTATTGCTCACTAAGGTCATTAATGCTTTTATTGCAAAAACCTAGTGAATACTTTCCTGTTTTACCTTATGAATGCTCCCTGTAACCTTCCTTTCCTATATCCAGTTATTCATCAAATATTTAATGAGACCAGATACTGCACTAGATACCGGGAATGCAATAGTGAGCAAAACACACACGAGTCATACCATCAGGAGCTGATAGGACAGAGTGTGAGAGAGCACCAAGCAAGCAGCCACCAGAGTGGTAACTGTTCCATTGGAGGAATCACGGGGCACCTGTTTGGTCCAGAGGGTTACACTGTAATCTGGTTAATAGAAGTGATGTTAAACTGAAATCTGAGGAATTAAGAGATGAAAGAACAGTTCAGGTGAGGGAAGATGAAATACTTGGAGGCAAGAAAATATACACATTTAAGGAACTTAAAGAAGTTCATAGAGGAAGAAGAGTAGTAGAGAGGAGGGACGGTGCCGTAACAGATTTTGTAAACTATGACAGAGTTTGGGTTAAAGGGTATGGAAAGCCACAGGAAGGTTGTGAAGGAGGGTAAGGACAAGAGAAATGTAATTTTGGCGGCAATTTAAGAAAAACCTATCACATCCATTATTTTCTATATTTTCAATGATTATCATTGTCTTATTCTATCTAAATACTGTAAGGAGCTAAATTAAAAGAACATTTATATTTGACTTGGGTATAAACAGTAAACTTTCCATGTATCACAGATAAATTATAGGTAAAACTTGTTATTTTTGCAAAGTAACTTCTTGACTCCTGATTGACATCACAAAATAGATAAGGTTTGACAATAGACTAATAGGTAACTGTATCTCCCTTTTATTTGAAACCAGTTAGCTCTAAATTATTCATTCCAACTGAAGGACAGATATATACATCACTTAAAATGATCAATAATCCAGATAGTTTCTGTGTCACTTTAAAATGTGCTTTTTAATTTTTACTTAAACATAGGTATCTCTGAAATCTAGGAATTTACTTAAAGCCACACTACAGAAAATGGCAAGTCCACAATACCTGTTCTTGTGACCCCTCCCATACTGGGAACTGAAAGCTTGTTAGGCTGATGTCAAGACCTAGTAGGGAGTGGCTTATAAGTTTTTTTTACATTTTTTTGCATTTGACATTTTTTAAAAAAAACAATTATGAATATCTTTATTTTTCTACTAATAAATTATTTCCACATGGAAAACAAAGAGAAGCAGTATCCCCTTTCACATCTTCCTTGAGAAGAGTCATGTTAAATAACTGAATTTAGAGTTTCTCTGAGATACAAAGTATGTTTAAAAATACTCATAAAAAGAACCACATGACATTAACAAAACTATAATATTAAGTTCTATCATTTTGGTTTGCATAGGGATAAATAATGACTATATTCTAAAACATTTTTTGGGAAATACTAAAAATGAACAGCAATTTCAGCAACCAAATGGAGAACAAAACAGGAATGTTACCAAATTTTAAAACATTTTTATTTATTTTATTTTTCCTTATAGCATCTTTTAAAATACATTTGATTATGCTATTACAATTGTCCCATTTCTCCCCCACCATTCCCCTCCATGCTGCACACCCTCTCCCACCCACATTCCCCCCTTTAGTTCATGTCCATGTGTCATAAGTTCTTTAGCTTCTACATTTCCCACATTATTCTTGCCCTCCCCCCATCTATTTTCTAGCCATCGTCTATACTACTTATTCTCTGTACCTTTTCCCCCCTCTCTCCTCCTCCCACTCCCCTGTTGTCAACCCTCCATGTGATCTCCATTTCTATGGTTCTGTTCCTGTTCTAGTTGTTTATTTGCTTTTAAGTGTGGTTGTTAATATCTGTGAATTTACTGTCTTTTTACCTTCTTTTTCTTAGGTAAGTCCCTTGAACATTTCATATAAGGGCTTGGTGATGATGAACTCCTTGAATTTGACCTTATCTGAGAAGCACTTTATCTGCCCTTCCATTCTAAATGACAGCTTTGCTGGATAGAGCAATCTTGGATGTAGGTCCTTGCCTTTCATGACTTGGAATATTTCTTTCCAGCAGCCCCTTCTTGCCTGTAAGGTCTCTTTTGAGAAATCAGCTGACAGTCTGATGGGAACTCCTTTGTAGGTGACTATCCCCTTATCCCTTGCTGCTTCTAGAATTCTCTCCTTCATTTGAATCTTGGGTAATGTAATTACGATGTGCCTTGGTGTGTTCCTCCTTGGGTCCAACTTCTTTGGGACTCTGAGCTTCCTGGACTTCCTGGAAGTCTATTTCCTTTGCCAGATTGGGGAAGTTCTCCTTTATTATTTGTTCAAATAAGTTTTCCACGTGCTGCTCTTCTTTCCCTTCTGGTACCCCTATAATTTGGATGTTGGGATGTTTAAAGATGTCCTGGAGGTTCCTAAGCCTCTCCTCATTTTTTTGAATTGTTTCTTGTTTTGTTTGGTTGTTTGTTTCTTCGTTCTGGTCCACTCCATTGATTTGAGTCCCAGTTTTCCTCCCATCTCTATTGGTTCCCTGTGTGTTTTCCTTCATTTCACTTACTGTAGCCTTCATTTGTTCATCTAATTTGTGAGCAAAATCAACCAATTCCGTGAGCATCCTGATCACCAGGGCTTTGAACTGTTCATCTGATAGGCTGGCTATTTCTTCATCGCTTAGGTGAATTGGCTCTGGGGCTTTGATTTGTTCCCCAGTTTGAGCCATTTTTGGTTGTCTAAAACATTTTTTGATAGAGATCATTGATTACACTGAATCTTTAGTTTTGACCTTTGTAAAGTAAATCTAGGAACAAGTGCTTTTACAACCAAAACTAACTAAAACATTGCAAATATCTGACAATATTTTTACTTGAAATGGGTCAGGAGGAACTACTTTTTTATAGATAATAAAAATATCTTGACAGTAGCAATTACTTTTACCTTTGTTTTATTTTCAAATAAAAATTAGAAAGGGGAGTTAATGGATTTATACACATAAGTAGAAAAGGGCCGAGTTTTTTTTTTTTTTTTAACATTTTATTTATTTATTTATTTTTAGAGATGGGGAAAGGGAGTGAGAAAGGGCAGGAAACATCGATGAGAGAGAGAAACATTAATTGATGGAGACCTGGCCCACAACCCAGGCTTGTACCCTGACTACGAATCAGACCTACCGAGCCATGTCAGCCAGGGCGTAAAACGTTTTATTTTAACACAAACTCAAATATTTTGTTATTGTCAGGTGGGGGTAGTATATAATTCATCATTATTGACTGAATTTGAGAAAATCATGGGGGACTCCTATACCATAGATACCTAAACCTTTAAGACTCTACAACCTGATGTGTGTTATATGAGAAATCTGTAATATGATGATGCTTTTGTATAATATGTTTTCAACTCTTAAAAAAATAGACCAAACCCCAAAACGTTCTGATTTTGTTGTTTAAAAAATTGTTTTCATTTTAATGATCTGAGTTAGTAACAAACAAATATACAAAATTGTCTTTCACATTTCCATACATTGTATTATGGACCACTTAAAACTCTGGACTACAAATGCAGGTTTCTTTGTATCCTTAACTTCAATTATTGTCACTTATAAATAAAGGTGATTTGCGAAAACATGCATTTGTGAACACAGATGCCAAAAGTTGCACATGTAAGTAGGTTAATGCACAACCATTAGTGTACACTGTCCATTTGTGCAGTTTATGTGTCAAGTGCAATTGACACGGAAGCAGTTATCCTGGGATATTTCACTCTATTTCAATAGCACTTGTAGAAACAGATGGAACTACAGTTAAAACAAAAATTGTATTCTACAAATACAATAAAATTCACAACTTGTACATTTGAAGAAACTTTTGGGACCCAAAGTTCATTCAATAACCCTGCTGCTATACTGGTTTTCTGGGTCTATCTCCAAAGTCATAGTTGGAAAATAGCTGCTCTAATGAAAATAAATAGGTATAGGAAAAGAAAAGTGAGACTTCAAAAAATATGAGGAAAGCTTTGAAAATAGTAATAATGTATGAATCATCTATAATTTTCATTTTTAAATTTAGAAACTTGAAGATAACCTGAACATTTTCTAAGCCATTTTAAATTTATGATTTTTCCATCTTTCTAATTTTTCTAGGCCACTTCTCCCAACCACTAATCTGAACTATAAATAAACACCAACATATAATTTTTTATATTAAATTATTTCCAGGTATCTGTAGTTAGAAAAACTAATGTTTCTTAAAAATGTTTTCTTGGGCTGCAACAACATGTACTTTACCCTCTTTAACTCAGTCTAAAACCTAAAGTTATTTCTATGTAAATTCCAAACACCTTGGCAAGAAATGTGAATGCTAACCAGCTAGATATTTATTCAACTTCATAAAGGATGGACTTATGTATGGTCGTCTTAATAACTGTCCTACTTTCCCCTAAGGCCTGAATTTGATGTCCTTGCCTATGCTATATGGATAAAATGAGAAGATAGTGCAAAACAATGTAGTCTTCTCCAGGCAGTATTACAGACTTGGCCTCTGATACTATGAAAACACTCATTTTATTAAGATTAATACAACTGCACACAGTTTTAGGACAACTGCAGTTGAAAAGAAAACAAGTGATTTTTCTGCAGGAAACATCTGTTTTCCATGGGCCTTATCATGAAGAAAATGTGGCTAGTGATTTCAAGCATGTACTTCAAGTTACCTAAATGTAGACGGCTTTTAAAAACATATAAACCATCAGTGATTGAAGCAGGTAAGCTGGGGGAGTAACGTAAAGATGTATACTTACAACACTACACTGATAAGTCGTTATCTACTCTGCACTTTGGAAGTGAAAGGAACCAATTCTGTCCAGAGTCAACACCAGAAAGAGATATGGCTGCTTCCTACTCTTCTACACTTAGCAAAATTAATTTGATGATTCTCTCACTGCTGATAGTTTATTTGAGTTAGCAAAATTAATCCAATAGGTTATTTTTATTTAAAAAATAAGCTGCCTAAACAGGTTAAAAAAAAAACTTCAGAAATGAAACATTTAACCGTTGAGAGAAACTTTGATTATTGAGTATCTTGTCTAATGGCAGGTACAAAGATTCTTGAATTAAAGATTATTGCTTTTTAAAAAGGTAACCATCATAAATAAATATGTAAGCTTAACTCAAATATTCATTTTTCACTCAATGCTACAATGTTTTATTCTCAAATCAAGTCACATGTCACCTTCAGTTCTTTGCCAGTTTGCTGAGGTTTTTAATTATAAGAAGTTGGCCTGTTATCTCAAAATTAAGACAGTAGCAACAGCCACATAAGCAGGTCTTATTTGGGCATGGAGCAGTAACACTGCTTTCTTGACAGGACTTAAGGCACTAAACGGTGATAAAATAAACAAAAGTATGATGATTAACAACCTCTTTAGAATCCTAAAAAAGGAGATCATTTAGAAGGACACTAGTACATCTTTTTCTCAAACAAATAAGGCATCCTGTTGGCGAACACAAATAAAACACAAGGTCATGTTGAACGTAATACATTCACTGTCTCAGCTAAAGTACTTGACACACTAGCTAGCACATCAAAGAAAGCTATGATAGCATGTATAAAGGTTGGAAAGGCACCGAAAGGACAGCTCTACCACTTCCAGTTCTAAAAGTCTGGTAAGCTGTGTTTAACACTGCATGTAGTCTAGTTATAAATTTTATTCTTTAAAATGTATAATGTGGTTAGATTTTTGTTTCAACAAATCAGTTAATCAAGTGCTAGTTTAATAAGAAATTTATTTTCATGAATCAGAAAATTACAGCAGTGTCTAACACAACCCCATTATAAAGCTAAACTAATTCTAGTACTGAATGCATATTCTGGATAACACTGAAGCAAATCTGTATAAACAAAAAAGGTTACCTCAAGATAGAATTCACAATAGAAATCCAATATATAACTAAATAAGATTTACTGAAAATAATGAAAAGTGTAGTACAGATACATCAAACATAATTGTAATCACCTTTTCCTTGTGAAAAATACAACTATTAGTGAAATAAAATGTACAATTGAAAAATTTTCCAAAGGAAAAACAGTATAAAGGAAAATACTTTTTCAGATAGGGAAAATAGTATGTTGTTGTTTCTTTCATCACAATATAATTTGACACAAAAAGCAGTTATAGAATTGCACCAATTCCATATCCAGTTTCCTGAACATGTTAAGAGTAAAAGGAGTTCATAAAGCAGAATGCAGTTTCTGAATTTTATATTTTAAATTGATGATACTCTCATACAGAATGTCACGGCACACCAGATCTGTTTACGTAATGTACAATACTTCCCATTTTGTGGCCAGACATGAATACAAATATGATTTCTGCCACCTTTCTTTCATTCTGGTGTTTAGTCAGAGTCAGGAAAAAATAATCAAGCTACTTAAGTGTTATCCCTCTAGTAATAAAGAAAAATTATATTTAGTGCATGCTTCATCATTTGTCAAAAAACATTTGTGAAAATAAAACTCAGTTACCCAATGGATTACAAAATAGAAAAATCATTCATTAGGATAAAAATGCGGTGGGATGTAGGTCCATTTCCGAAGGACTGACTTCCTTGGCAGCACCACTGTCCTTCAGCAGAGGTCAAGCAAGCAAGTTCCAGGGTCAAAGCAGGTGTGCCCGAAGAAGGCCACTGCTTGACATTTGATTATCTGAGGCCCTAGACCCTCCACCATTTCTTTAGTGCTATAAAATAGACGGAATTTTTGTGGAAATGTTAGGAACATTTCTGCTGTACATGATTTAGAAGTTCTCCAAACTTTTCAAATAGGTCTTCTACCCATTTTACATTTTTCATACAAAGTTGAACAATTTCTTCCTGTCCTAAATCTTCATTTTTTTTCTGCACAGAGGAGATCTAAAATAAAGAGAATTGCCACATTAGCTTATACTTACTACTTTATAAGCTCTCCATGAGGGCTTGCTATTTCTATATCCTGAATGAAAAGAGGACTAGTACTGATCTTAAAAAAAAAAAAAAAAATCCATGGAGAATAATTATTTCATATTAAAACTGGATGAAGTCTAATCCTATCATTTTGGCCCGATGGGTACAGGGAAGAAGGCTAAGAAAAATGGTTCAGACTTTCTCAATTCCTTTCAATTGTGTTAAAAGCAGAATGACAAAATTTGGGGTCAGTTCTTCATTTCAGAGCATTGTAAAAACAGTCAACATATTTTGCATGACCACCTTTGCTTTTCTCTTTGCTAAATAAAGGTTAGATTTATAAACATCTTCCAATAACAGACCATTATCAAATACATCAGTTATAACTTTGAATAAACTTAACCCTTTTTAATTAAAAAACTGATAGTGCTGGTCAAAAAAGGTAGTACTGTCTACGAACATTTAAACACCACAAAGTGGTATTATTGTCATACGTAATTTCTGAGCAACTGAAATTATGATACTCTCATAAAAACTACAACTAAATTTTAACTATCATTTCTTCATGCCAAGGCACAGAAATCCCATTTCTCTATAAGTAAGTGGGATAGGGCCAATTTAGTGATAAGGAAGAAAGTGATATACCGGCAGTGACTAAATTGAATGAAAATAGAGTCACCATACATTATGAGAGAAGAAATACAACAAAGTTCCATTTATTATGGCAATATAAAGCAAGCACTAACAACTTGAAAACATTACCACTTATAGCTCATGTGAGAGGTGGTGAGCCTTAGACTAATCTGAGCACAATAAATAACAGAGGTTCAGAACAATCTTCTAGTCATTATTTACAGGAGAATATAGACACATGCATTTTTATTTATAGTTGGAAAAACTATTTTATTGATTTTAGAGAGGGGAAGAGGGGGAGAGAGGGAGGGAGAAAGGGAGACAGAGAGAGAGAGAGAGAGAGAGAGAGAAAACAATTTGTTATTCCATTTATTCATGCAGTTATTGGTTGATACTTGTATGTGCCCTGACTGGGGCTAAAATCAAAACTTTGGCGTATCAGGATGATACTCTAACCAACCAAGCTACCCAGCCAGGGCAACACATAACACTTTTAAACAGTTCTCTTTAACAGATTAAAAAATATTATAGCTACAGCCCTGGCTGGTGTGGTTCAGTGGATTGAGTGCTGCTGGCCTGCGAACCAAAACGTTGTTGGTTCAACTCCTGGTCAGGGCACATGCAGGCTGATTGATGTGTATCTCTCACACATCAATGGTTCTCTCTCTCTCTTTCTCCTGCCTTTCCCCTCTCTATAAACAAACAAACAAACAAACAAACAAATAAATAAAATCTTTAAAAAAACACTATAGCTCCAGTCTCCTTAAAGTTTGGAAAAACATACATTTGTTTTGAAAATTAAATGAAAAAATAATTACCTCATCTTTACATATCAGGTAAACGTGGTACTTATAATGATGGAGTGAATGATACAAAGAATATAACTGTATTTTCTCTGGATCAACAGCAAACTCCTATAAGAAAACAATTTATAGATATATTTATTTCATGGAGCATCTTAGCTAAGGAATACTTTTAAGAAAATACAAGATCCAAGTCTCAATGGCAGTCTTAAAAGTGACGTGTATGCCAGATATTAGCCTGTATTAATAAGCTACTATTAATGAGAGGCTTAGTTTAAAATAAGAATTTAAATTGCATTTTAAAATCTTCACTTTTTCCTGAGTATAAATACATACTATTTAAAAATACTTAAACATTATAGAAAAGTTTAAACAGCATACATATAAGATGACTTGTAAAGTTAAAGAATCCTGTAACCTCTTGGTTCAGAGATAAACAAGGTTAACAGAATATTATATATTTTCCCATGTTTTCCCTATGTATAACACATATTAACACTAATTTTATAATGCAAAGGTATCATACTATATTCTTCTGCGATTATATTTTTATAACTTTTTAAAAATCTAACTAAAACTTGGATATCTTTCTATTTATTATATACACCACACCCCAATATAAATTACATGAGGACAGAGAATTTTGACCATTTTTTACTGTTATATTCCTAGTATTTAGAACTGTATTTGGCATATTATAGGCACTTAAAAAATGTTTCCAGAAAGAATGCATGAATCTCTTCTTTTTCTGAAAGGGTATTAATTTAGACCATGCTCGAAAATGAATGAATTCCTATTTTAATAATTTTACAGATATGTAATTAACATTGAATCTTATGGAATGTGTGCGTGCTCATTTATATGTATGCATTTGTATCCAGTGACAAAAAGCATCTAAAAATATAAATACAAGCATGGGATAATCCCTTGCTTTGCCTATTTAAAAAGTTGATGAGCGCTTACTGAATATCTGTTCCTTAGGCCAGAGCTGCTCATTCCTACCTGAGAAAAATTCACATTTAACAATAACAATATAGTAAAATGTTTTTTACAATATTTTATGTAGGAATTATATTAACAACCAGAAAAAGTATAATTGCATCAATGAATATATACTTACTTGTGCAGATTTAGTGGTTGTTTTAGAAGTCCTTAGAGTTTTCTTATTATAAGATTTGCCATTCATTTTGATTTTAGAAATAGCAGATCCCCCACTTTTTGCTTTAGAGTCTCGAGTAATTATTGTTAGTTCAGGAAAACTTTCCAAAGCATTCTTTAAAATAAAGCAAAAATAATTGATAGCAGAAGAAAACTAATCTATACTACTTCCAGCTCTTCAAATTTTGTTTAAAAAACCATAGAAATATAGCTTGAGGGAGGGGGACGGGGGCTGGGTGTAGGTGGGAAAAGGGGGAAAAAGCGAGGAAACACCAATAGTGTAAACAAAAAGTAAAGGAAATGAAAACCAAAACCAAAGAAATGTGTACATACATGTACATATACACACAAATATATGTGAGGGGGCACTAATAGGGTGTGGTAAATATATACAATATACGCATACACACAAGTGGGGCATTAAACATGGTCAAATTCTTTGTAGCTCCTCCCATCAAAATGGGAATGTAACTAGACTTACTGTGCTCATTTTGTAATATATACAAATATTGAATCTGTTATATTCCTGAAACTAATGTAAAACTATGCAATTATACCTCCATGAAAAAATGCGGAATCTATTTCTTCATCCCTTGAATCTGAGTCAACCTTATAACATGCTTTAAGCAACAGCACGGGACATGGGGATCTCTGGAACGAGGCCTAAGTTTTTTGTAATAAAGCCTTTCTGGCTTTCTGGCTTCAAGGTAGGGGAAAGAGGGACAGACAGATGCTTTTAACTTCTGATGGGGTTATGTTCTGACAAACCCTAAGCTAAAAATACTGTTAAGTCAAAAATGTGTTTACTACTACAATACATTGCTGTTTACCCTCGTGATCATATGTTTGCTTGGGAGCTGGTGGCTCCCTGCATATTGTAGCCCAAGATCAAAATTTAAAACTTGGAAGTACAGCTTCTACTAAATTCATAGCTTTTACACCATCTTAAGAAATTAAGTTGAGTCATTGTAAATCTCTTTAAGTTTCTTTAAAACCCTATCAGTTGAACCACTGTTAATGCTCTGAAACTCGGCCGAGCCCTGGATCAGGGTGAGAACAGAGGGAAACGGAAGCAGTGTAATGCTCCTCTGGGATCACCACGTCTCTTGCTTCTTTTGACTACAGGAAAAGCAGTTGTGAAATGAGAGTGTAAGACAGAGTCTGATGAGTTCTCTGACCACAATGATATAATAGTTACCACTGACAATTTAGTAGCCAAATGGCAGAATCTGTTCCAGTCCATTGTTCCAAAAGCCACTGGCATATTTATGCCCTTACCTACTAGGAAAATCACACTGACACAAAAAGCTACAAACTAAAACTGAATGATATGTGTAGCTACACTTAACTAGTTTGAGTAGTATTAAAAATTGAGCTACTAGTATCATTTACTGAATATTTGATACTAGAAGGACTCCCATGATATTTATTTCTCCCCATTATGTTTATTATACAGAATGTAGTTTTCATTTGATAAGCTCTTTTTCAAACCCCACATGAGGTCCTAAGCACCTGGTATTGTGACCTCAACAACAGTGCATTTTTAAACAGATAACCTAATGTTTTTAGATACAAGTGTAGTAGGGAACTAAGTTTTATTTAGTAGACAATAAAATTTTTGGCATTTCCTACCAGAGTGAATTATCATTAATTTCTAGCTTCATTCTCTTAAATTATATGTTCTTTTATTATATATTCTGGTGTTTTCCATGTAAAACATGCCTAGGCTTGACCTATTTTTTACAACAAATGGAATTTAAAGACAGAAAAAAAAAGGTTTCTATACTAGGTCAGTGGAGATGAAAGGAGAAAATTCAAATAATCTTTCTAAAAAGTGTGACATGCTAAAGATGATTGGAAGTACATAGGTTTCAGAGGATAACAGATAGATCATTAATTTCAAATGGCTTTTAGGATTCCTAAAATTAACAGTATCATCACAGGGAGTGGTACTTAAAACAATCCACTGTTTGTAATATTTTACATCAAATCATTCTAACTCAGTACTGTGTGTGTACTGTAATTCCAAAATGCAAATTGCTATAAATGAAAATTATCAAAATTAACTATAATTTAAGAAATAAAAACTTGGTGTTTTTTTCTGTGAAAATAACAATATGAAAACTAATTTTTCACTTGTTCATCATAAACTATTGCATAAGCTTTAAATATTTACTGAATCTATTAAATTCCAAGTGCTGGCTTTATTTTAATACAAGTTATTGGAGAACTGGTTTGACTGACATTTTAAAAATAGCCAAAATTGGTCATTATGAAGATTTAATAAATCTAATAACCATTTAATAACATTCTCTTATCTCTAGAAAACATGGTATTTGAAGACAGCAGTTAAATGGAAAATAGCTGACTAGGAGTCAGTAGACGAATTCTTAGTAATGGCTTTCTACCAGCTTCTGACATATTTTTTTCTCTGCAAGTGCATGTCAGTGAAGAATACAGGACTATTAGGATAGTTTGGCGTTGATTCACTCTGAAATCAGTATCAGAGCCTTAATTTTCATTTAGCTAAAATGAAGTTAAATTTTCACTTTTATGTGGGGTTCAGATAAAATAGGGATGTGAAAAAGCTAGACATATTTACCCAAAGGAGTTGAAACTTAAGTCCACACAAAATCCTGTACATGGGTGTATACAGCAGCTTTATTGATAATTACCAGGATTAGGAAGCAACCAAGATATCCTTCAGTAGGTGAATAAACTGGTACATTCAGACAATGGAATATTATTCAGTGCTAAAAAAATGAACCATCAAGCTACTGAAAGACCCAGCAGTAACTTAAATGCATATTACTAAGTGAAAGAAGCCAATTTTAAAAGGCTATATACTGTATGGTTTCAACTATATGACATTCTGGAAAAGGTAAAACAATGCAGACAGTAGAAAGATCACTAGTTGCCAGATGATGCGGGGAAGAGATAAATAGAGCACAGAGGACTTTTAGAGCAGTGAAACCACTCTAATAAAATACTGTAATAGTGCACACATGTCTTACACATTTGTCCAACCCATGAAACGTACAACACTGTGATGTAAACTCTGGACCTCGGGTTACAATGACGTGTCAGTGCAGGTTCACTGGTAGTGGGAAACGTACCATTCTGGCAGGCGATGGTGACTGGGGGTGGGGGGGGTTGTTCATGGGTGGGGACGGGGCATATGGGAACTTAACTTTGCTGTGAATCTAGAACTTCTCTAAAAAATAAACTCTACTAATAAAAAGAAAAGCTATACAAATGTGTAAAAAAAATTTCCCCCACAGTAGATAGACTCAAATGCTCCTAAATGTTATATATTATACTCCAAATAAGAAAAGCTACATTTTTTTACAACTAAGTGGCTCCTGTGATAAGTTTTCTGAGTTTAGATTTAGCTTACTGTCACTATATTTCTGGTAATACCAAAACCAATTTGTAGTGGCACGATATATAAACAGATACAATTATATATATTTCCTGCCATTACATGAGGATTAATTTTCCCTCAGATATTGATTGGGTAAATCAAGCAAGTAAAGGGAATTTTGATAACTGTGCCAAGTGGCCAATTCTAATTACAGATGAAATGTGAAAAACTTGAAAAGGTTTAAAAGTAAAAAGACTGAAATACAGTGGTAGTTTAAAGGATTTTTGAAAACATTCGAAAACTATTATAGAAGGAATACTACATGAATATGTCTCAAAAATGAATTTAAGCAGAGTAAAGCAAAGATTAAGAATGTACTTAATAAAAAAGACAAGGTAGAAAGACTCATAATGAATAAAATCAAATTTTTATTGGTTAAGAAATTTTATTAAATGGAAAGTAACTTTCATAAATTTTCCTTCCTATTTAAGACTGTGATTGCCACTGAGTTTGCTAATAAATCATCTGAAGAAAATACCTTGAATGGCTGATCCAAATGAAGATTCAAAAGAAGTCTCTTTCGGTTATCATTCAGCATGCTATCTATTTTTTTCATATGAGGCAAAAGTAGCTCATCTAAAACAAGATAAAAATTTATTGTAACGGTAAACTGTCAACACAAAAACTTGTTAAAACCCAACTTTTCTGAAAACATTAATACAGTAAGACATTAATTTCAATGGGTTATATAAAGTACTGCTTTAAAAAATAGGACATGAAGTTTTCAGAATAAAAGCTAACTTGAAATAGTTACAATAGCCAGGTGAGAAAAAAGTAACATGACAGAATCTCAAGTCCTAGGTTTTACCCCCATCTCTGCCACCAAAATTGATGGATGGCAAGCTGATTCCTGCAGACCTTATTTACCATCTGTACAACAATAGTATTACAACTACTGTGTATTTATCTAACATAAAATTTTACAGAATACTACAAATGATATTCTTAAATCACTCGTTTGTGGAAAAGAAAAAGTAGGGGAAGAAAAACGATCAAAATCCAGTTTCAAGAACACAAGAGTCAACATAGTATTTTAGAAAAGAATAGAGTAAAAGTAAAACAAAGATTCCAACCCAAAACTTGTTGCTTCCTTTTTAGCCTTTGGAAACTTTAAGGTCCTTTAAGGAAAGCACCTTGGAGTATGAGTTAATTACTTTTGGTGCTATATTAAATATTTTAGGTTACTACACAATTTCTAAGTGACATGTTTTATAACACTAATTAGCTTTAGTGACCTTTCTGAAAATGTATAAGGCTCAGGATCTAGTTACTAATTTCAGAGCTGAATGAAACCACTCCTTATGTATTTGGGATACAAGCACAACCAAAGTAACCAGTGAAAGAACACTTCCTAGAACTGAAGACAAAGTCTTTAGTGAGGAACACTTTCTATGGCAACACCCGATAGTTGTCTTTTATCTTTCTAGTAATGGTTAATTTTATTCAAACACTGTAAGAATTACATTTCACAAAAATAACTTTCAAACATTTCTGTATTTTTAAAAATATAACCATTAAAATCTTTCCCCTTTACATGAAATGAGTATCAGAAAACAATGAAAAAAAATCATTTAAAACACAACTGTCCAGAAATGACCACTGCTAAGAGATGAATTTTATGATGCAAGGAGTTTTGATTGAGAGAGAAAACAATTAATGGCAAAAATAACCTGGGGAATTAACTATTGGGTTTTAATCATGGCTCACCTACCACTAACTTGTTCTATAACTTTAGAAAATACACTTAATCTCTTTGAATCTTAGTCTACAAATAAGTATTTTAGACTAGAAAATCTCTAAATCCCTTCCAGCTCTGCCTGACTCTAGTAATCTGAGGTATGGATTACTGTCTCTGCCTATATGGTCAAAAAAGGAATGGACTAGAAATTATAAGACCTTGAATTTTAATCCTTTCTCTGCTACTTGCAAGTTGTGGGCCCTTAGGCAATTCACTTAACTTCCAAGATTCACAACCTCACTGTCTACATCCAGCAAAAAGGATGTTCAAGTTGTTCTGGGATTGAAATGGAATATCATATGTCAAAGTATATGGAACTAATAGAACAATATATATTATTAGGTACTGCTGTTGAAATATAGTTACTATCCTTTGATCTTACACTGGTTCAATTCATTTTGATGTGAGGATAATGAAAACTGGCTCCTTGAGCCTTTCATTCCTTCTTTCAGTTGTCCTTGGTGAACGCTAAAGTAGCTGAAGGCTAAATATTAGTAATCAATATTAGCTATGTGAATTACCAGTTTATCTCATTTATCGATTTGTGGAAGGGGCCACATTCTAAAGCTGACAAGCTCAGGGGAAGCCTGCATGGCAACCTTTCAAACTCAGAGACCTAAAGTAACCACACAGGTCTGAAATCAAAACTTTTAAAAAACATGTATTTTATTGATTACGCTATTACAGTTGTCCCATTTCCTCTTTATTCCCCTCCGCCCTGCACACCCCTGTCCCACCCACATCCCCCCCCCTTTAGTTCATGTTCATGGGTCATACCTATAAGTTCTTTGGCATCTACATTTCCTATACCATTCTTAACCTCCCTATTTTCTACCTATCATTTATGCCACTTATTCTCTGTACTTTCCCCCTCCCACTCCCCTGCTGATAACCCTCCATGTGATCTCCATTTCTGTGGTTCTGTTCCTGTTCTAGTTGTTTGCTTTTGTTTTAGGTGTGGTGATTAATAGCTGTGAGTTTGCTGTCATTTTACTGTTTATGTTAACATTTCATGTAAGGGCTTGGTGATGACGAACTCCTTTAACTTGACCTTATCTGCCCTTCCATTCTAAATGATGGCTTTGCTGGATAGAGCAATCTTGGATGTAGGTCCTTGCTTTTCATGACTTGGAACACTTCTTTCCAGCCCCTTCTTGCCTGCAAGGTTTCTTTTGAGAAATCAGCTGATAGTCTTATGGGAACTCCTTTGTAGGTAACTGTCTCCTTTTCTCTTGCTGCTTTTAAAATTCTCTCCTTATCTTTAATCTCAGATAATGTAATTATGATGTGACTTGGTGTGTTCCTCCTTGAGTCCAACTTCTTTGGGACTCTCTGAGCTTCCTGGAAGTCTATTTCCTTTGCCATCTTGGGGAAGTTCTACTTCATTATTTTTTCAAATAAGTTTTCAATTTCTTGCCCTTCTTTTTCTTCTTCTGGTACCTCTATGATTTGGATGTTGGAACGTTTAAAGATGTCCTGGAGGTTCCTAAGCCTCTCCTCATTTTTCTGAATTCTTGTTTTTTCATTCTTTTCTGGTTGGATGTTTATTTCTTCCTTCTGGTCCACACCATTGCTTTGAGTCCATTACCTTCCTGTCACTGTTGGTTCCCTGTACATTTTCCTTTGTTTCATTTAGCATAGCCTTCACTTTTCCCTCTATTTTGTGACCATATTCCACCAATTCCGTGAGCATTCTGATTACCAGTGTTTTCAACTGTGCATCTAATAGGTTGGCTATCTCTTCATCGCTTAGTTGTATTTTTTCTGGAGCTTTGCTTTTATCTGTTCTTTCATTTGGGCCTTTCTTTTGGGGGGGGGCAGATCTCAGCATATACATTCCATAGTAAGGGGCAGAGCCTTAGGTGTTCACCAGGGCAGGACAACCATGTCACTGCATTTTGGCGCTGTATGTAGGGGAGGGGTCTTGAGAGGGAACAATGGTGCTTGGCCTGCTGTCTGCAAGTTTTCAGTCACTTCCCCCACTACCCACAATCAAATCGGGCCCTTCTGGTGCCGATTCCTGGGTGGGTGGGCTTGTGTACGTTCTAGGACCCTGTAGGTCTCTCCAATGAACTCTCCTCTGAGGCTGGGAGTTTGCCCTGCTGCCTCAACCCCCACAGGTGTTTTCAATCAGAGGCTTTGAGGCTTTATTTCCCAATGCTGGAACTCTGGGTTGGGAGGTGTCTCGCTCCCTAGTTGTTCTTCCCAGCTTATCTGCACCCGAATGTGGGACTGCTCAGTGTGAAATCTGCCTCACTGGATCTTCGAGCTGTGACCTTACTGAGAATACTCTCTGTCCCTCTGCCTGTCTCTGCCCCCCCTACCGGTCTAGATGAATGTTTCTTCTTTTACTTCTTGGTTGTTGGACTTCCATACAGTTAGATTTTCTGGCAGTTTTGGTTTTTTTTTTTTTAATTTGTTGTTTTCCTTCTTTTAGTTGTTCAAGGAGGCAGTGTGTCTACCTACACCTCCATCTTGGCTGGAAGTCCATATCCAGTAGTTTTTGATTTGAAATTAAAACTTTCTAACAAAAAGGAGTTCATGGCTGGTATCCACATTTTGTTAGGGGGAAAAAACCTGAGCCATTATTTTCCCCTAACAAAGGTCAGTCTTTACCTTTATTGAGCCTGTCTGATGTCTTTTTGCACCTGTGACCACACCCCTTTGGAATGTCAAATTTCTTTTCTGGACCCCTGAACCACAGGGGAGACCACAAATCCCCTCATTGTTATTGTTATAATGTTAATTGTTGACTAGTATCTGTCCTGTACCCACCTATGTAAAAGTGTCTCATTTTACTTTTTATCCAACCCCAAAGGTCCTGCCTCCCTAATCTATTGCCAAGGAATTTCATGTAACCCACTTATCCCTTCTCTTTTGATTGTAATATATAAACTGAGATGCAAAACTGCCATTCTCTGTATTATCTGAACTTGTTGAGGTTTTGCTTCCCAGCAATTGTCAGTTTGGCTCAAATAAACTAACCAATAATTCTCTACAGGTTTGAAGGTTTCTTAGATTGACATTTACCTGGCATAGTTGGCAGGATTCCAAAGAAGCCTGACCAGGATCACCTTGCAGACCCACACTCTTGCTGGATACCCGCAGAGGCTTATTTGTGCCTCACGAGCTACCCGTTTTGCAAAGGGTGGACCTGGGTGAGTTTCAATTGGAATTCCATACTTCCGTTTTAAGGTGCGAGGGCCTGCCTTTTTAAATCCATGCAGTGGAACTAAGATTTAAGGGTTGACAGAACCCAGTTTAAGGTGGGACTGGAAGGAAATATGGGTGGCTGGTTTTAACTTTGGCTTTTCAATTGGAATTGCTTTCTGACAGTCTGACGTGCAGACTCTTCAGATCCCAAAATAAAATTAAAATTAAGATGAGAAATTGTGCTTCTAAGGCCAGAAAAATCCCAAACCAGCCTCATTAATATTTCTCGTAGGATGCCTTGATGTGCAAGTGCATTACAGAAATGGGAAGATTTAACTATTGGAAATGATATAAACTTAAAATGGTGAATAGAGTTTTCTTTTGATGCCTAAATTTTTTGCATGCAAAATTAGAAAAATGCTGGCTCTAAAATTGAACTGAATGAATAAGCATATCTTGATTTAGAAATTGGAATCTTCTCAAAAAAAGTTAAATTCTTTTAAAAATAAGAAATCTTAGAGACTGTGTCAGAGCTAAAAGCAGCTTCTGAAGCTAATAAATGCCACCCTTTTATTACTCCCCCCCAAGACTCTGATACCAAAGTCTTTGAAATGAAAATACTTGGTCTCCAAGAACTCTTATCTGGACCATTTCTTAAAACGCAAATTTTTTGGATGGTAAATCTTATCAACAGTGTTGGGGAAAATACCTTAGCCATATCTGATCAAATCAATTTATTTCAGCTGTTCCTTTCTAAATTGGTCATTTTTTAAAATGGAACCTCTTTTTAAAAAAAGGTTTTTTATTTTTTTTTAGAGAGGGGGAAACATCAGTGTGTAGTTGCCTCTCACATGCCCCCCACTGTGGACCTGGCCAACAACCCAGACATATGCCCTGACTGGGAATTGAACAGATGAACCTTTGGTTCGAAGGTTGGATGGAGCTCAAGCCACTGAGCCACACACCAACTAGGGCTAAATTAGTGAATTTTGATTAAAGTTTTGGAGTACATAGATATTTTTGAAATGCTAAGACACTGATTGCTAGACAAGTCTGGGTCCCCCTGCCTGCTTTTGGCTTTTGTTGCAAAGAGGCCGTGGAGTGGATTTGAAGCTGTTTATGAGTGTCTTGTCAATAAATGTCTTTGTTGGGGGGGTGTTTCTTGAAAGTAAACTTATTCGCCAACAGAGGAACCTGTTTCTACAGGTTTTGTGTTCATAAACGTCAACCTAGGGAATACTGTTTATTTTGGGTTATAATTGGAAATAGGGTTTCTAAAAGTTAAGAATTAAAATTACGTTGGAAAGACATTGAATGGTTTTGATAATAGAAGGCATAAAATGAAAACATTCTTCAGGGAAAAGGAAGAAAGTGAGTTCTAAAGATACTTATTTGAAAATGTGAAAGCTGTAAAAAGTATTATAGAAGGTTGTGAAAGGTTTAGGAGTTTGTGAAAATTTTAAGTTTGTAACATTAAGCTAAAACCTTAAGCAGCTAAATTTGCTTTCTTCTCTACAAAAATCAGTAATGCAGATTATGTGTATGGTCTTCGTGCGGTATGTGTTCATCTGTGTACCATGTGTAGTGCTTCCCCCCACCCCTGCCTCTGGGTGGCATTACTAGGGTATGATTATTTTATTGGCCTACAGAAATTATGGTAAATACTGATGTAAATAAAGCAGTATCCTATGGTCTGGACAAGATATTTATTAAAACCAGTGTAAGTTTGATTCATGTGTTTTAGAGTTACTACCGTAAAATATGTGTTTGTTTTACCTGAATTACAAAAAGGTTTGTTATGGTCTTTTGGCTATTTGACAAACCTTCCCAAAGTTTAAATTTTAAGACAACTTTTTAATCGAGAAATAACTTTTGAGTCATTGCCATGGGCCCTAAAATACCTCAAGAATTTATTTTCTTCTTATAAAACTTTTTGAGATGCTTGAAGTTACGTGGGAAGCTTTGCCAAAATAACAATATTCTAATTATATACCTCTTTGCTTTCACCTGGGAAGATTACAAATTTACTTGACAGTATTGCCCCAGGTATATAGGGGACTTAAGTCTCACTTATTGTCTTAGATACTATAAGCTAATTTAAATGATGTAAAATTTCCTAGAAATTCCATTCTAATCCAACATGTGAATGATTTAATTTATGGTCTAGGAAATCACTAGACTCCCAAAAGGATAAGTGATTGTTTGCCCGAAGTAAAATACTTTTGGTTATCTAATACCTAAAGATGGACTAATAATTAACCCTGAAAGCCTCAAAGGAATCATATCTTTTCTCTTTCAAAAACAATAAAATAGCTTAGAAGATTCCTCAGTTCTGACTGGATATTGTCACAGCTGGATTCCAAATTTTTAATGGCCCAGCACCTTACCACTTTTTGTTCCTAAGAATGATTTATAGGAAACTCCTTAATAATGCGGATTTAATTCAGTTTACAGATGCATCTTTGAAAAAATAAACAGAAATGTTACTGAGCTGGATATATATTAAGTTCCATGATGGGTATGATACAATTCCTATTTACCTAAATAAAATCTGCCCAATAAGCCTAATGAAGTTTTTCAACTGGCTGAAGATCAAATAGTCAGGACTTACACTGACAAAGGCCATGCCTTTGATGCAGCTCACAATTTGAAAATATTGTTAAAGCAGCAAGGCTTCTTAATTTTCTCAGGGCAGCCCATAAAGAAAGTGTTGCACAATTATTAGATGTTATACAGAAATTAACACAATTGGTAATTACCAAAATTTCAAGGCTTTCTGCAGCTACCATCATGAAAGCAAAAGGAAATTTAGCTGGTGCTGCAGCTAGACAGACAGCATTAAATAGCCAAATTATACAGACCTGAGAATGCTCCTTCTTACTAATTAAAGTGAAAAACAAAAAAAGAAAAAACACCTCTCTTTCACAGTTTCAATGGCAACTGCAAAAGAAAGCAGAATATGGCAACAAAAGAAGAAACCTTTGTTCCAGGCAAACAGATCTGGCTTGAACTCCCAATCAGAAGCGAATCTTACCTATAGAAGCTTAATTACCTATACTATAACTTTTAACATGTATGAGCTAAAATTAGCACCCTAAAGGATGATTTCATAGAATATTACTGAAAACCTATAGTTCATAAAGTGTACAACAAATGTCCTATCTATAGGCCCCCAAAAGTATTCCATGGGTCCCAAGAACATTTCCCATTTCCTTTTAGATCCATTTCAGATATGGTAATCGGATTTTATCCAAATGCCACCATCTCAAGAATGAAAAAAATAGTATTAGTTATGATTTTGTATGGGTTGACGCATTCCCTTACAAAAGAATACCTTTAAGGGGAGGTAAATTATTATTATTATTTTTTTTAAGAATCAATTCCAAATTAGGGAATTCCCTCTCAGTTGGTGACTGAGGGACTCCTTTTACTTAACAAACAATACAACCCATTGATGGTATTTGGCCTATTCTACAGCATTTTCACTGTGCCTATCACCCCTAATTCTCTGGATTGGTAAAACATACAAGTAATACAATAAAAATTCAACTAGATAAATATGCAGAGAGTTCTAATCTCCCTTGGCCAGAAGCTCTCCTCACAGTACTCCTCAGCCTGAAATCTATAATAAACCTTTCTTATGAAAACAGCCAGTAGCCGCCCTATAAATCTAAATGAAGGGACATATAAATCAGCTTTACTAAAAGGAGGTATTCTACATGTATTAAGGGCTCATTAACTATCTTATAAGGACTATAAATTAGTAACATTTCTCAATATACTCCTGGGAGATGAAGACTTCAAAAATCACAACTTACAGCCAAAATATTTTTGTCTGTTAAAAAAAAAAAAATCATCCAGCCTTGTTGGAAGGGGCCTAACTGCAAAAGGATATTTGCCTGCCTCTGACACGTCTCCACTACGGTGGAAATCTAAGGCTTACCAGGAGTGAAAAGCCACTGACCCCAGAGACAACTCTCCCAAAACATCAACAGGGCCTGTGTACCTACAAATTAATGTTACAGTTTCTTTGATTGTCTTTAACTGTCTTCAAATATTGATAATTGTATTTGTTCCTTAGACTTTTATCAAACCTCATATATACAGCCCAACTGTTATTTTTTAAAGGTATATAAAATAACTTTTGTATTATCGATACTACTCTTGTAAGGTTTCTATTTTGAAATTTAGAAGAAATGCTATTGTAAAAACAGATGTGTATTTTTGTTTTAATTATATTGTTTACATTACCGTTGTCCCACGTTTTTGCCCTTTGACCCCCTACCAGCCCCACCCCCACTCCCTCAGACAGCCACGACACTGTTGTCCACATCCATGAGTCTTGCATATATGTTCTTTGGCTACTCTATTCCCTGTGCTGTACTTTATATTCCCATGACTATTCTATACTACCAGTTTGTACTTTTTAATCCCTTCACCTTTTTCACCCATCCTCCCAACCTCCCTCCCATCTGGCAACCATCGTAACATTCTCTGCATTTATGATTCTTTCTGTTCTGCTTTTAAAAAATTTTTATTTATTTTTAGAGAGATGGGATAGAATAAAGAGAGGGCGAGAAACATCAATGTATGCGAGACACATCAAAAGGTTGCCTCTCGCATGTCCCCAACCAAGGACCTGGCTCACAACCCAGGCATGTGCACAGACCAGGGATTGAACTGGTAATCCTGTTTGCTGGCTGGCATTCAATCCACTGAGCCACACCAGCCAGGGCTCTGTTCTGCTTGTTTATCTTGTTTTTTAGATTCAATTGTTGGTAGGTATGTATTTATTGCCATTTCATTGTTCATTGTTTTTGTTCTTCTTAAAGAAGCCCTTTAACATTGCATATAATACAGGTTTGGTGATGATGAACTCCTCTAGCTTTTCCTTATATGTGAAGCTCTTTAATGTGTGCCCTTTGATTCTAAATGATAGCTCTGCTGGGTAGGGCAATCTTGGCTGTAGGACTGTTTTTCATGGCTTTGAATAATTCTTGCCAATCCCTGCCAGTCTGCGTTTCTTTTGAGAAATTAGCTGTCAGTCTTATGGGGGTTCCCTTGTAGATAACTGCTTTTAAGATTCTCCCTCTTTGTATTTAATCTTTGGCATTTTAATGATGTGTCTTGGAGTAGCCTCTTTGGGTCCATCTTCTTTGGGACTATCTGTGCTTCTTGGACTTGTGTGCCTATTTCCTTCACCAAGCTAGGGAATTTTTCTTTATTTTTTTTTTTCAAATAAGTTTCCAATTTCTTGATTTTTCTTCTCTTTACAGCATCCTTATGATGCAACCTGAAGTTGTCCCAGAGGCTCCTTACAGTATCCTCATTTTGGGGGGGGAGTGGATTCTTTTTTTTTCTTGCTGTTCTAATTAGTTATTTTTGCCTCTTTATGTTCCAAATTGCTGATTTGATTCTTGGCTTCATCCACCCTACTGCTGATTCCGTGATTGCGCTTTATTTCAATTGGTGCATCCTTTGTTTCTAACTGCATCTTGTTTATGCTACTGAGGTCCTCACTAAGTTCCTTAAGCATTCTTATAACACGTTTTGAACTCTGCATCTAGTAGATTGCTTGTCTCCAATTTCACTTAGATGTTTGGAGTTTTGTTCTGTTCCTTTATTTGGGCCATGTTTGTCTCTGCACTTTGGCAGCTTCCCTGTGTTTGTTTTTAGGTATTAAGTGGAGCTACTGTTTCCCAGGTATGATATAGTAGGTGTCCACTGACCCAGCATCCCCTAGTACCCAAGGTGGGTACTCAAGGTGTGCCCACTGTGTGGGCTGTGTACAGCCTCCTGTTGTATGAAGTTGAGCCTTGATTGCTGTTGGCACATCCAAGGTCAGCTACCACCTGTGTTCTGTCTGTGGTCACACAGCATTAGCTACAAAGCAATCCACAGATGGCTGCTACTGTGCTGGGCTTAGAGGTTCCCAGTACAGGCCAAGCTGTTAACCACAGCCATCTGCTTCTAGTGCCAGGCCTGGGGCAACTTAGTGAGAGGTATGGGGCTCACTGAAGCCAAATGCTGCTTGTTTGAGATAAATTAGGAAAATCCGAAGCATGAGCCAAGACAAGCCATTTGTATGGAAAATCCACGAAACAGCTTGGTGGGTCTGAAAGTAGGGTGGGGCAGGGCCACAGGGAAATCACCAGGTTGGGGTAAGCAGTGTGACCCAGACTGATAGAGTCTCAGATATGGCACACTCTTACTGGCTCTGTGGTGGGAGGGCTCAGGAAAAGAACAGTGGTCTCTGCTAGCACATCTGTCTGGGAGAAAGCTACCTGTCTTTCACCACGATGCCAGACAATTCAGTTCCTCCCCGTGCATCTCTGATGCCTTTCAAGCTGCTGCCCTAGTGCTAGGGCTCAGAGGGAGTGAATCTGAGCATGTCTGTGTGCAGGCCCCTTAAGAAGAACTGCCTGGGATTCCAGCATTTTCTGTTTTCCAAAGCCTCAATCCCTGCTGGTTTTTACAGCCAGACATCACTGGACTTATTTTCCTGGCACTGTAACTTTGACCTTGGAAGCCTATTGTAGGGCTGGGACCCCTGGCTCTAGAAATTGCCCTCTGGATTTTTGCCTGCCATATGTGGGTATGGGACCAGACCCTCCTGTAAGTCTTGATGTGGTTTTTTTCAATTTTTTAGTTGTAGGACTTCCATTTAGTTCCACTTATGAGGGTTTTGAATGATTGTTTTTTTCTACAGCTTAGTTGTAATTTTAATGTGGTTGTGTGAGGTGAGCTGCGTTTACCTATGCCACCATCTTGACCGGAAGTCTGATGTACATATTTATAAAGGTTAAAAAAAATAATTTGTCCTAAATATGCCTACCCTGTAACCCAACAAATTCTACTAACTGTTACTTCAAATAAGAGCTGAAATGAAAATGTTAAAAAATGTAAAAAAAAAAATCTGGGGGAAAAAAGCTGAAATGACTATAAAAACATGGCTATCTTAACTGCTGCTGAGGCACAGAAAAATTTACTTACAAAACTCTTCCTGTTAACCTGGCCTGTGAGATTTTTAAATGGTACTTATAATTTAAACCATTATGTTCTTTTAGCCTTAGCTCTAACTTAAGGTTAGAGCTAAGGCTAAAAGATTATGAAATCTGAAAAGGAGTATGGTGTACCCTTAAACTGTAAGTGAATGGTATACTGGATACAAAATTTTATAAACAAGACAGGCAACAAATTCTGAATTGTGATAACTCGGGTTAGAAATGATCCAGAGTTTTTCTTAATAAAGGCCCGCAAGACCTGACTGCTTCCCATTTCCCTGCCTTTCACTTTGGGAAAAATTTGGCCAAGACTTCCATCCAAGGTTACAGTCTTGCCCCATTCCCAATGATAGATCACTCAACAAGACAAACACCAACACTGGAACTTCCTAGAAATAAGCCTTCCTAGCAAAATGGACCCTGTTATCCAACTAAAAAGTTGGTCATCAGCGCATACCTTGGATTGATTTACAAGGAAAAGGAGATGTGGGGCGGGGGGAGGAGCCGTGTACTAACCCTGACAAGCTGAGGGGAGGCCTGCTTGGTAGCCTCTCAAACTCAGACACTTAAACTAACCACATAGAAAAGTTTTAAACCTAACTAAAAGCAGTTCATGGCAGGTAGTCATGTCCTGGGCCAGAATTTTTGCCTAACAAAGGTTAGTATCTACCTTAACTGAGCCTGGCTGTTGTCTTTTTGCATCGATGACAACATACTTTTCAAATGTCATATTTCCTTTTTCCAGACTCCTCAAAGCATGAGCTGGCACCAGGGGGAAACCAAAAATACCTTCATTGTTACTATTATCATGTTAATTGCTGGCTATGATCTATCCCGTACCTACTTGTGTAAGAGTGTCTATCATTTTACTTTTTATCCAATCCCAGGTTTCCCCGCTGTGCTTACTCCCACCTCCCTAATCTATTGCCAATGGATTTCTTGTAACCCAGTAACCTGGCCTCTTTTGATTGTAATGTATGAACTAAGGTGCAAAAGTGCCATTCTCTGTAGCATTATCTCAACTCGTTGAGCTTTTGCTTCCCAGCATCTGCTGTCAGTTTAGCTCAAATAAACTAACCAAAAATTCTGTATAGGTTTAAATGTTTCTTACATTGACAATTTCATCTCTATTTTACTACAAGAAAAAAATACTAAAGTAAGAATATAAAGGAATAATATTAAAGAATAAACCCAATGTATGTATCTTACTATTAATAGATTAGAAAATAATTACTCTGTTAAGTATCTTTTACTGGACACAAATATACAGTTTTATTTTTATACCATTATTCTTTGATTCATCTTTCCAATTACTTGAAAACAGAATATATTGATATCTGGATCTTTCATGTAATACAGACATTTAGGGAAATATTATGAGGATGATAAAGATTCTAGAATTGAAAGAAATCATTGGGTAGTTGCTTAATTTCCCTGTGAGTAGAAATCGATAAAAATACATCCACTATTAAGTTGTTCAAATACCCAGACAATTCATGAAAAGAAATTACCATTTTATAGAATATATATACATATCATGGATTTGTTAACTGAAAGTATAGGTATATATTTAAAAAACACATATTAAACACACAACTAAAAGACAATCATAAAAGATCCAGAAAGTACTACTCAAGAAAGTACTACTTAGCAGACTGTACCATTGCTCTTCTCTAAGGCTTGCATTGTGTCAGGGTCCAAGGCAATGCTAACAAGCAATTCCATGTAACTCTTAAAGGTTTCCTTCATTGCTCTTGTGTTCAGAAAACGAGTGACAAAGGGAGCTGGAGGATCAAATTCTGGGAGGGAGAAAAGATGAAATATTAAATATTCCTTCCTTACAAATTTAAAGCATGTTTCTCTATAACAAGACCGTATAAGCAGATGAAAGGTTGCAGATAAAAATTCTCAAATTAGGGTTCTCCCACTCTGCCCTAAAATCACCCAGGTGAAAAACTCTCAAACATGGTTTCCACATCTCAATCACTGTAGAGCTTTTAAAAAGCAAAAGAAAATGAAACAAAACAAACCACCCCCCAGGTTGTTAGACTTATTAAAACAGTCTTTTGGTGGGGAGGTAGTTGCAATGAAGCTTAAATATACTTTACAGAAGGTTCCTAGGTGACTCTGCAGTGGAAACATCAGCCTCATTGGTCCCTATTTGTCCGCCCCGGGCCCACCACGGACATCAGGTGCTGGGTTGTACTACTCCAGAATGGTGGTTTCTCTGTATTTAAGTAGTAAAGAAACTGTAAGACCTCCAGTGGATGAGTTAACAGATATCTCTTCTTTTCATTTCCACACTTATATCACTATAAAATTCTAGACTAGAGCCCTGGCTGGTGTGGCTCTGTGGATCAAGCACCAGCCTATGAACCAAAGGGTCACCAGTTTGATTCCCAATCAGGGCACATGCCTGGGTTGCAGGCCAGGTCCCCAGTAGGGGGCAAACAAGAGGCAACTGCACATCAGTATTTCTTTCCCTCTCTTCCCCTCTCTCTACAAATAGGTAAATAAAATCTTTAAAAAAGAAAATTCTACACTAGGGCCAAGACATACTTAAAAAGGTTTTTAATGTAAACATAGTCTTTGCTTAGAGAAAACTTCTCTAAAATTCAATGGCAAGAACTGCAAGATTAGAATTATTTCAGTTTTGTTTTTCCCATTCCAATGTATAACCATTATCACAGATTTTAACAGTTCTTAAAAGTATGGTCCAAGGAATCCTTGGGGACTTCCCAAAGACCCTTTCAGGGATCTCTTGATGTCAACTGTTTCCTTATATTAAGATGTTATAGACCTTTTTGACTCTGCTGACATTTGGAAATGTGGGGTATAACTGCTGGTGCCTTACTTAGCGTGAATTAAGGGCGTGACACCAAAACTGTCTAGCAGCCATATATTTGCCATGACTTTGTCATCTCACTGCCATGAATTCGAAGGAGATAAAAAGCCAGTGTCATGTACTAGTCCATGATAAAGCAGTAGAAATTAGTTGTATTATATCTTTCCTCTTGAGTAGTAACTTAATATTCTTAATAGTAATATGCAGTGTAATGAAATAAGAGGTATACATAAAGCATTGCTGCTATGAAATATGACGGTAATGTCCCGGAACACCATCCATTCAATTGTTTGAGTCACAAAGTAAACTAGACACTCCCCCCGCCGCCATGGGACACCATTCTTATCTGAAAGAATGACTGACAGACACAACAGGCCTATTCAGACTTAGGTACTTAGCAAACATTTTCTTAAAAACTAATGAAATGAATTTGTTACTTCAAGGAAAACAATGGTATTTGTTGCAAAAAATAAAATTTGAGTGAAAATTGTAGTTCTGGAAAACATACCTACCACTGTGAGCTTGACAATGTCCCAATACTTAAAGACTTCGAGAACAGTGATGGTATTAATAAATGCTAGTTTTGGTACTGTAAACATGTATGACCAAAATGTAAGAGCTAAAACCATAAAACCTTACAAGAAAATGTAATAGTAAATCTTTATGATCTTGGATTTGGCAGTGAATTTTAAATATGACACAGAAAGCATGAGCAGTAGAAAAAAATATATTTGGCTTCATTAGAATTTCAAACTCTTGTGCATTCAAGGACATTATCAGAAAAGTGAAATGTCAGCCTACAAAATGGAACAAAATATTTTAAAATCATTTATAGTTATATGTTGGTACTCACTGGCTTCAGACCTCATCAAACCCTGTACTCATCACATTTTGACAAGAAAAAAATATTTTATCACTTGGCATTTGCTTGGGACTCATTACATCAACTTTTATGAGTCACGACACTGCCCCAAAGGAGAAAATGCTATATCATTCAGTACTTGTCAATTTCGACACTTGTCATGAATTCCAGAACAAATTAACGATGAGTACTGAGGTACCACACTATCTAATAAGGGTTTAATATCTAGAATACACAAATACCTAAAACTTAAGAAAAGGAGAAATGACCCAATTAAAAAATGGGCAAAGGATTTCAGTAGACATTTCTGCAAAGATAAGCAAGTACATGAAACGATGCTCAAAAACATTAGTGCTTAGGGAAATACAAATCAAAATCACAATGAGATACTATCAACAACAATTGTTGGTGAGGATGTGAGGAAACAGGAATCCCCATGCACTGCTGGTAGGAATATAAAATGGTGCAACCATACAGAAAATAGTTTGGTGGTTCCTCAAAAAGCTAAACGTACAATTAACATATAACTCAGCAATTCCACTCATAAGTATACACCCCAAAGAATTGAAAAGAAGGATACAAACAGTTATCTGAATGCCAATGTCCATGGCAGCATTATTTATAATAGCCAAAAGGTGGAAACAGTCCAAGTGTCCATCAATAGATAACAAAATGAACATACAATGGATAGACTTACAATGTAATAGTACACAGCCATAAAAAGGAATGAAGTTCTTATACATGCTATAACCTGGATGAACCTTGAAAACATGCTAACTGAAATAAGCCAGATACACTTACATGAGATATTTAGGGGCTTAACAGTTACAAAGTTTCTGTTTGGGATGATGAAAAGTTTTGGAAATAGCCGTGGTAGTTGCATAATAATGTGAACACAATGTCACCGAATTGTACACTTTAAAATGGTTAACATGGCAAATTTTGTTGTATTTTACAACTTTTTAAAATGTGAAAAAATGGCCCTGCATTGAGTGTGAATCACTTGGTTGGAACATCATCCCACACTCCAAAAGGTTGTGGGTTTGATCCCCTGTCAGGGCACATACCTAGGTTATATGTTCAATCCCCAGTTGGGGCACATATGGAAGACAGTCAACTGATGTTTCTCTCTCTCCGCCTCCCTCTCTATAAAAATCAGTACATATATATCCTTGCGTGAGGATTTTTAAAACAGTGAAAAAAATGAAATAGAATATGTATGTCAATGAGCAAACAAGTATTTTCACATAACCAATGAAATGTTATAAAATCATTTATGAATGAAAGATATATTCAAAAGGTAGGATAAACCAAGATTTTAATGTAACAAGCAAGAAAAGTTGAAACTACCACTTGTCAAGTTTATCAAGTAAAAAACTTTCCTTGAGTAGCAAATAAAAATATTCGTAATTATCACGTAAAAAACTTTCCTTGAGTAGCAAATAAAAATATTCATAATTATCTGAGAAGGTAATTAAAATACTCCTTTTCCCAACTACATATCTATGTAAGGCTGGGTTTTCTTCACATGCTTTAACCAAAATATGTAACAAACTGAACATAGAAGCAAGTATGAAAATGCTATTCTTCTAAATACTGTTAAGAACATATAGTTGTTCAAAAAACTTGTTAAAAGCTAATAGGTTTATTTTAAAATTTCTATTTAATTGATGGTATTTGGTAAAAATTAATCCACAAAAAGTTAAGTGTTTTGGAATCCTCAGTACAGTTGAAGATTATAAAGAAGTTCTGAAACAAATAGTTTGAAAACCATCAGCGTATAAATTTATATTTATTATTAATATTTGCTTTTTTAATAAAAAGTACTAGAAATGTTTGCCTAACTTTAAGTGACACCTAGTGGTAACTCATGTTACCAACGAAACAGAAATTTTATCATTTAAGAAATTAAAAAAAAGGAAAAAGAAAAATTTTATCTTGATTGTTCTTTCAGGAATTTAATGTAAGCTCAGAACCCAAACCTCTGTATTCTAAACAGGAAGTAGAAATGCTAACTGCAAAAATTACGTATAATGCTTTGCTTACATACTAAAAGCGTTGAATTTCTTTAGAAATTTTGATAAGCACATTTCTAAACAACTATTCCTAAGCAGGATTTAAAAACAATACATTTTAAGTCAACTTTTGCACTGAAGTTTTCAAAAAACTATTTTATTTATTTTAGAGACAAGGGAAGTGAGGGAGAAAGAGAAGGAGAGAAACATTAATATGCAAGAGAAACATTGATTGGTTGCCTCTCATAGGCTCTCTCTCAACCAAGGACCTGATCCGCAACCCAGGCATTTGCCAGGAATCAAACTGGTGGCCTTTTGGTTTGCAGGACAACGCCCAATACACTGAGCCACACCAGTCAGGGCTGAAAAAGAATTTTTGTGATGATTCTTTTCCAATTCAAATAATCTCTAAGATGAGCTCCCAAGCAACGATACTTATAATGTCAGAAACCATTCTCAATAAACAGCACCCCCAAGTATCCAATTCATCATTCAAGTTCTGCCAAGATTATAAACTCAATTCTTCAAATGTGTCACCTCCCATCCATATATCCATCCCTACTGCCACAAGTTAGGTTCAGACTTTGAATTTACAAGTGAACTATGGTGTCTTACAGGTTAGTTTCAAATTTCTCATCAAGTTTCCTACTTAGATCCCTCCAAGGACTCTCCTTTGCTTACAGGATCCAAAGCTTTCTAACTTTAGCATGACACACAGTTTTCCATCAACCTTTCATCTTTTCCTTCCTACCTTCAACTTTATGCTCCAGAGGAGGGGCCAACAAATATTCTCTATAAACAGCCAGATAGTAAATATTTGAGGCTTTAAGGGTCATATGCTCTTGCTCTCTGTAATAACAACTACTTAAACCTGCCACTGTAGTTGGAAAGCACTTTTATGAGAATATGCAAATGGAACAGCTTTCTAATAAAACTGTATTTATAAAATAGGCTGCAGATTAGATTTGGCTCTCTGGACATAGTATGCACCTTTGCTCTAGACTACCAAAACATTTGAAATTTCTTACATATATTATACAGTAAGTACTGATGTATTCTTGTGTTTTACAAGCACCTCCGGTTTTACTTATAATAAAAAAGTAAATATCTATATCCAGCCTACATAAATGTTCTTTGGTGTCCTCGTTTTTAAGAACATACAATGGTTCTAAGGTAAAAAAAGAAAATTGATAACTGTTGATCTATTTCATCCTTTTCATGTGACAAAAGTAAGGCGCGGAGCTTAGTCATGGGCAACCAGCTGGCTAGTGGCAGTATGCATTATAGTATATGTTATATACC
Source organism: Glossophaga mutica (assembly GCA_039655065.1). Taxonomy (NCBI): domain Eukaryota; kingdom Metazoa; phylum Chordata; class Mammalia; order Chiroptera; family Phyllostomidae; genus Glossophaga; species Glossophaga mutica. The sequence goes on from CM077308.1 coordinate 23,754,802, forward strand.
CCATAGTATAGTAGTATGCATTTATAATTGATAAAGATTCCAAATACATGGATGTATACATTATTATGTATATTACTATATATAGTTTCAGAGTTGCTGCTTCCTAGGCTTTACTGTTCTCACGTAAACACAAACTCCGAAGTTTAGAATTAGAGGACTCTTAGTAAATCAGGTGCTCTAAACCTCACCCTACCCAAAGAGGTGAGATAACTGGCATTCTAAGGCTAGAATTCATAATGTTCTTTGACTTCACTGCATTTTCTATTTCACAAAGCTCTATGTGTAAGCAAACTGTGCTCAGGGGAAGTGAATTTATTTTTATAAAAATCTAAGCAGAACTTAACAGGTAGCTAAATCTCCTAAAAATAAATAAATCCTGAATTGTCAGCATCACTGCTTCTCCCCATTTATGCAGATAATTTAAGTAATGACGGTATTCATTTCATGGAAAACTCACCCTCATCATCACTACTAGAATGGATTTCAGGAGATGACTCAGATTGGGATGATGAAAATTCTTCTTTCCATTTCTTCCGTTTCTTTGGTGGTGGCTCAGCCTTTACTTTTAGCTGTTTACCTTTGGGTTTTATGGAAGGGGCTTTTGTAGTTGTAGTTTTTGGTGTTGGAGGATCAGAAGTTTTACTGCTATTACTAGGCTTAGCCTGAACAGTTCTGCAATGTCATAAACAGACTTCATTAACACACCGAAATCTTGTTAAATTAAATTAGACAAAAGAAAAAAAAGGGAGCTGGGGACTGGTTGAAAGAAGGTGAAGGGATTAGTCAAAGAACACATACAAATGAGCGGTGGACATGGACAACGGTGTGGGGATTGACTGTGGGGGTGGGGGTGGGCTGGAGGGGAGTGGGAAAAAACTGGGAAAACTGTGATAGCAAAAACAATGAAACATTTAATTTTTTTTAAAAAAAGAAACACTAGAGAAGAAAAGTTTAACTACCCCCAAAATTCCTCCAAAATAAAGTCCAAGTCCTATATGTCCCTAATGATGATTCCCCCCAATTCTCTAGAAATGCATTCTTTAACTATTAACATTGAATATTCAGTTATTAAGGGACTACTAATTCGATCACTAGTTCTCTCTCTCCAGCCCCTGTCCCTTTAAGAACTCATTTTCCCAAGTATGAGGTTGTGGGACAGATCATCAGTGGGCTTTGGGAAGCAATGCATGATAAAACCCTGATAGCCACATCTAGCTCTGAACAGCAGAAACTCTCACAGGTGGTGCAGGTTTTGATAGGGAGACACAACTCCATCTATCCTGAGCCCCTTAAGAAGATTTGCTGTGTGCTAGTTCTAGAGACTTGAATGGATCAAATTCATTATAAAAATAAGGTGGGTTGTTTCCAATGAGTTAGAATTTTAATTAAACTAGACCTTCATTGACAACAGTATGATGATTGCTGGGGGAGGAGAGTGTAAAGGGACTAAATGGTAATGGAAAGAAAATACAATAAAGACTGAATCAAACGAATTTTAAATAAATACATAAGTAAATAAACTAGACCTTCCTAGCACTAGACTGAGAATAACTAGTTATATTCCCTTTTCCGTACAGATCACAGGGCATGTGTGTAGGTCGGTAATCGTCCAGATTCATGCTCCAGACAACTCAGAGTTATATTAATATGTAATGATAACTCTACTGTATACTTGCTTACTAATATACAGGTCTTATTTTTTCTCAAAATTTATATTACTTTAAATTTGACATCATTAATATTTTCATTCTATATATAATAAAGGTTATCTGACTGTAGGTCACAAAAAGCTGGACTCAAACCTTTTATCTCCAAATTCTTTTTTGTTCCCTCACTACATTAGGGTGACACCAAAGGACTAAGAAAAAAAGGGTCCCCGTCCGACTACAAATAGCCATGAACTTTACAATTCCTGTCTTGTTACTTCAAAAGGAATCTATTATTACATAGGGCACTGAATTTTTAGACTTGTATATAATGAAAAAAAATCAATCTTTTAAATTGATGTAATTCTTTGTATAAGACATCACCAACAATAAGTCTTCCAATAATTACTAAACAAATATATTACATAAGAAAATAAATACCTGATAGTTTGTGAAGGCTTACTTCTTGGCTTTTTGGAACACACTCTGACATACTCCTTTTTGTTTGTGTTTTCAATGAACTTCACATATATCCTTTTGTATTTACTCTTTGCGTCTCCAAAATATCCAAGGTACTAAGGAAAAGATGACTTTGAATTACATAATCATATGTTCTGTACACAGAATATTATTACTTTGTCAGCTTGACTGTCACATAACCATCCTTCAAGTTTTTAAAAATGCAGCTTTTGCCAGGCTAATTTCACCCTCTATAAAAATGGTCCTTAACAGCAGGCCCCATACATAGAAGCAATCTCATTTGGCTAATGATCAGATGCTTACTTAATGCAATGATACTAAACACGTACATGAGCACAAAAGAATAACTTCTGTTAAGTCCTCTGGTAAATCAGGGTATTTGGCAAACTAAGAGTCTCTGAGCCCCTCTAATTCATCACAGACTAGCACTAATTTCTTTCCTTTATTAGAGAATAAGAAAAGGTTAAGCAACAGTATAAAATGATTTAGTTTTAAATAGCTGGTATTTATAAATTTAGTTTAAAATCAGTCCATCAGAGTGTATCACATACAAGTGCACCAAGTTTTACCGCACTTCACAGATACTGTGTTTTTCAATGCGTTGAAGGCAAGGCCTTCCACCAGCAAAAAAGACTGCAGTATTGTGATGGTCTAGAACTGCACCTGCAATATCTCCGAGGTGTGTGCTTGTACTCTGTAATTCAAACTTGATGCTATTTTTATTAGAAATGCTCAATATAAAATGTTTAAATCATTCTATATTTTCCTCAGGATCACTGTCAAAAAAAAAAAAATAAAGGCTAATATAAACAAGCATTTTGCTTACACTATTTGTAGCAGCAAATTCTCTTTGCCCATCTCGAATTTCAGGAACAAACTTCTGTAATAAAGCTTTTTGTACTTTCCAAATAGCTGGGGGTTCTTTTCCTGTTTTTAAAGCCTCCTGTAATAAGCAGAATTCATCACATTTATAAAAACTAGCAACATATTCTACATTTACAGAATCTTAAGAGCTGAAAAAAATCATTAAAAACTATGTAGCTCAACCTTTTATCTATTACCTAACTGAACTTTTATACTCATTCTTATAAGCTGGCTATTCAATCTCTGCTTAAATTCTCCAAGAAACAGTTTAGCACACCACCATGCAAAGTAGCCCATTACCCTCCCGGAAAATTTTCCTCTAATGATACTGTCATATATTATTTATGCTAAAATATTTATAGCAGTTAATTGTGAATAAAAGTAATACAGATGCTTGAATTTTGTGCTTTTTAATGTCATTCCTCACCACCCCAATTAAAAAATAAAACCAAAATCAAGCAAACAGAAACTCCAACACAGGTTTTCTTAAACATAGCTAAAATTTTCTTGTATGAAATTGCAGCCCTGGCCACATAGCTCAGTTGGTTAGAACATCATAAGCTGATATGCCAAGGTTGTGGGTTCACACATACAACAATCAACCAATGAATACATCAATAAGTAGAGCCACAAACTGATATTCCTCTCTCTTAAATCAATATATAAAAACTAAGAAAAAAAAACTGTAACATTATACTCATGGTTCTATACTTTGAAATTATAAAAATATATATAATACAATTAGTTGGGAGCCTTGAAAAACAATTAACATTTCAAAACTTCTCTAATCACTAGTATATAAATAACATACTGATTAATCAGAAATATATTAAACTCAGCTATGTTAAAATTATCTTAAGCTATTTTCTTTTGTACAGTACCTGATATCTAGTAGTGATTTTATTATTTAACAATTACAACAGAGTAATTGAAAATATAACCTCTTGCAATTCAAGCTAGATATATGCTATTATAGTCATCATGCAGGCTAATAATGCACTCCCACGAAACTATAACCTTTCTAGTTTACATCACCTTAAAAGTCTCTATGTCTTCTATCTTTAACACAAACTCATCGCGTTCTCTGTATTGGCCTTCGCCTCCACTTTCTGTGTTCTCATCATCTGTAAAGCCTTCTATGGCAACAGTGTCCTGTCCTTTTGCACATTGGTTTGAAGGAAGACCATCAGGTTCGATGGGTTTGGGGAGTTCTGTAGAGCTTTTATTTTCCAGGATATTTACTGCCGATGAAGTTGCACCCACAATGCTGGAGGAAGTAGTAGCAGTGCCAGTAGTGTTGGCAATTATGCTAGTAGTTGCCACCTGTACGGCTTCTGAAACTAGATCAAGCAAATGCAAAAAAATAATACAAATAATTAAATATTTACGTGTTTTGAATAAAACCCTAACAATTTAAAAAGAAACACAATTATTTTTTGCCATCAAATTATTTGAAACAATCAAAACTGCAGTAAGAAATTAAACAGTGGTTGTTAATTTTCAATAAAGTGGTGAGAATCACAGACTGAACTACACTGACCTATACTGACTGTAAGTCCACTGAAGTAGTGCAAAGATATTTTTTAGAAATAGACACACAAAAGTGATGCAAAATAAGTAAGGATCATCTGACCAGAGCTGTGAAAAATTCCTAGAAAAAAAGCAGATTGGATGTGGAAAAGGAAAAAAACACCCCCAAAATATTTTGTATCAGCACTAGAAGCTACAGAAATAAAAAGGATTAACAAATAATAATATGAAAAATTGTATCCTAACAACTTAGATGAAACAGACAAATTTCCTAGAAAGACAAAAATAATGAAATGGACTCAAGAAGAAATAGAACATCTGAATAGATCAGCAATTTTCAACCAGTGTGCAGCAAGAATTTTTAAAACATGCAATACCTGACTCTTCAGTCAGGGGTACTTTTGCCTTAGATTGTCAAATAAAAAAATGACAACAACCAACACAACAATAGCCATCCAGTGTGAATGAATCAAAATTATACCTATTTTTTGGTCAGATCAGCAAAAAATACATTTTTTGTTGTGCTGCAGATGTTTATTAGTTTATGTGTGCCATGAGAAGAAAAAGGTTGAAAATCACTAAAATAGACCAATAACAAATTTTTTAAAAATATATTTTATTGATTAGAATAAATTTTTAAATAAATTTAAAAGCATCCTACAAAGATAAGCACAGGCAAACTGGGTTCACAGATGGGTTCTCCCAACAGTTTAATAAGACTACCAATTGATCAGAAACTGCAAAAAATAGGAGGAAATGCCTCCAAACTTATTTTATAAGACTAGTATTATTCCAATAGCTAAACTACACAAACAAAAACATAATGAAAGAACTGTAGACCAGTATTCCTTATGAATATAAATAAAATTATTCAACATATGAAAAAATCCAACATGTAAAAAGCATTATACACCATTACCCCAATGGGTTTTGTCCTTAGAATGCATACTTAGGGATCATCTCAGTGGGCACAGAAACAAGCATTTGGTAAAATTCAGTATCATGAATAAACACTTTCATAATAAAAACACTCACCAACCTAAAAATAGAAGGAAACTTCTTCAACCTGACAAAGGACATCTGTCCACAAAAAGCCCATCCGTAGTTAACATCAGTTAATGGTAAAAAACTAGATGTTGCTTCCTAAGAAGGTTATTTGAAGAACTAAAACTGCCTTGTTTTATTGTTTGTGTTATCTCAAATATTGCATGTTTACAAATGGAAAGTTTGTGACAACCCTGAGTCAAGGAAATCTATCAGCACCATTTTACCAATGGCATTCATGTTTGTATCTAGTACTTCTAAAATTTCAAACTTTTTCTTTTTTCTCTCTCATGTCAAAAGCTAAGATAAGGCCTAAAGCTAGGCCTCTTATGCCAAGCAGTTGTGAATGCAAAAGAAAAGTTCTTGAAGGAAAAAAGTGCCACTCCAGTAAACACACAAATGATGGTAAAGCAAAACAGCCTTATTGCTGATAGGAAGACTATTATAGTGGTTTGGGTAGAAAAATCATACTAGCCACGACATTCCCTTAAGCTAAAACCTAACCCAGAGCTAGACTCTAACTCTCTTCCTTTGATTCTATAAAAGCTAAGAGGTGAGGAAGCTGCAGAACAGTTTGAAGCTACCTGAGATTGGTTCATGATGTTTAAGGAAACAAGCTATCTCTGTAACAAAAGTGCAAGGTGAAGCAGCAAGTGCTGATGCAGAAGCTGCAGCAAGTTATCTGGAAGACACAACTAAGAAAGTAATGAAGACAGCTACACTAAACAACAGATTTTCAGTGTAGATGAGACAGCCTTCTACTGGAAGAAGATGCCATCCAGAGAGGAAAAGTTAATGCCTGTCTTCAAATTTTCAAAGGACAGGCTGACCCTCTCGTTAAAGGCCAACGCACCTGGTAACTCTAAGCTAAAGCCAATGGGTGGTTAGCATTCTGAAAATCCTAGAGTCTTTAAGAATTATGCTAAACCTACTCTGCCTGTGCTCTATAAATGGAACAATAAAGGCTGGATGGCACCACATCTGTTTACAACATGGTTTACTGACTATTTTAAGCCCAGTATTGAGATGTACAGCTCAGAAAAAAAGAATTCTTTCTCCCTCCCTTCCCCGCTCTCTAAAAATAAACAAAATCTTTATATATATAAGAAAGAACATTCATGATTTGTGGGAGGATGTCAAAATATCAACATTAACTGGAGTTTGGAAAAGTTGACTCCAGCCTTCGTGGATGACTTTCAGTGGTTAAGTCTTTCTTCAGTGGAGGAAATAATTGTATATATATGGTAAAAATATTAAAAGAATTAGAATTAGAAGTGGAGTCTGAGTATGTGACTGAATTGTTGCAATCTTATGATTCATCTTTAACAATGAGGAGCTGCTTCTTTCAAATGAGATTATGGAACAAACAATAAAAGATTTAGATTACATAAACTTACTTGCTAAGGCAATAGCATGGTTTGAGAAGACTGACTCCAATTTTAAAAGAAATTCTACTATGGACAAAATGCTGTCAAACAGCTGTGGCTGATGTGGCTTAGTGGACTGAGTGCCGGCCTACTAACCAAAGGGTTACTGATTCCATTCCCAGTCAGGGTACATGCCTGGGTTGTGGGTCAGGTCCCCAGTTGGGGGCATGAGAAACATTGATGTTTCTTTCCCTCTTCCTCCCTCCCTCCCTAAAAATAAATAAATAAATAAATATCACTTTAAAAATGTTATCAAACAGCATTATGATAAGAGAAATTACTTGTAAGTCAATCAATGCATTTTTTTTAGCAATTAGGTACATTTTAAGGTACATACTTTTTTAAATATAATGCTACTGTACACTTAATAGACTACAATATAGTATAAATAAAATTTTACATGCACTGGGAAACAAAAAAATTTCATGTGACTTGCTCTATTGTGAATTTCGCTTTACTTTGGTAGTCTGAACTGAACCAGCAATCTCTCTGAGGGATGACTATATTTACAGGTGACATGATCTTCCATATACAAATCCTTAGGATTCCACTAAAAAACCTTTAGAATTATTAAGTTCAGCAACTTTGCAGGGTACAAGATCAATATATAAATATCAATTGTGTTTCTATATACTTGCAATGAACCACCCAAAAATGAATTTAGGAACACAATTCCATTTATATAGCATCAAAAAGAAGAAAATGTTTAGAAATAAAAGACAAAAAAAGTGCAAAGTTAACCTCTGAAAACTATAAACATTATTGAAAGAATTATAAGTCTAAATAAGTAGGAAAATATCCCATGTTGATGGATCAAAAGACAACATTGTATGGATGGCAGCTCTCCAAAGTAAGCTATGGAGTCAAGAGTAGGTAAAGCTAGGAATGAAACAAGACTGACCATATGTTGATGATTACTGAACTACAGTGATGCATTATATCAATCTTTGTACTTTTGTGTTTGAAAATTTCCATAATTAAAGGTTGAGCAAGTTTTAAAAATAATGAATAACTTCCAAATTAGTAAAGGGAAAAATGTATCAATACTGGGTAAGTTTTAAAACAAGCCAAAACAAAAGCACAGTGTTTAGGGATGCATACACAGGTGGTAAAATTATCAAAGAAAAGCAAGGAAGTGATCACCATCCAACTCAGATAGTAGGTAATTCTAGAAGACGCGAGTTGGGTTTTACTGAATATTCACTTTATTTTTGTACTCTTTTGCCTTCTAATGAGTAGCATTTAACATAAATTTGTCTTTGCCCCACATTCTTGGCACATCCCATTGGTTTTAAAATATAACGTTCCACTGTCTGTTCTGAGTGGTTTGTCACTTCAGTTGTTTCCTTTTTAAGCTATGGATTGTTTAGAAAAAGTTATAACAAGTTATTCAGAAGTTTTTAAATAAAAAACATGTCTTTATTTCTTTATACCTTTACCTTTCCTTTGTGATATTCTGGAATAAAATTACTGTATTGTGGTCATGGAGTAGGGCTTAAATAATGTCTGCATTTTCAAATTTATGGGTAAAGTTTTTTAAGCTGGAGAAATTTTTATTTGTGTTTTCCATGTATGTGTTATAGTTCCACATGTGAGTTTTATTTCATAAAAAAATGTTCTGAGCCCTGGCCGGTGTGGCTCAGTGGATTGAGCACCGGCCTGCGAACCACAGGATCACCAGTTCAACTCCCAGTCTAGGGCACATGCCTGGGTTGCAGGCCAGGTCCCCAGTAGGGGACATGCGAGTGGCAGCCACACACTGATGTTTCCCTTTCTGTCTCCTTCTTCTCCCCTTTCTAAAAATAAAATAAATAAAATCTTAAAAAAAAAAAGTTCTGAAAGACATGAAACAGATATGAAAAAATAGACTAAATATGCTAATAATTAACAATAAAATCAGTATGACAATATTAAAAACAAAAATGGGAAATTAAATGGGAAAAGAAAATTAACTTCAGTAAAATTTTATTTACCTGATTACATATGTTCAAAACATATCAAGTAAACAATATTAGATAATGAAACATAGTTGGAAACTTTAACACACCTTTTTCAGGAATCAACAGATCAAGCAATCTAAAAACAAATAAGGATAGGGAGGATTTTTAAAAACGTTTTTATTAAAAATTTCAAACAAACACAAAAGTAAAGAATACAACCCTCATGTACCATAACCCAGTGTTAACCACAAACACTTTGCTATACTTCATCTATCCATCCAACACCCCTTTTACATTTGCCAGGATACCTTAAAGCAAATTCTAGACCTGTCATTTACCTCCAACATATACACGTACGTGTTTGCAGACAATCAAAGCCTGGCAGGTTCATTCTCGATTCGGGCAGACAGAAGAAAATGCACAGAGCTGCAGGGAGGTTTGACGTGTCTTTATTTACAGGTGGGCAGGCCACGCACACTGCACGTCTCTCTAGCCCTACTTGCTTAAGTACTATAGGCAAACAAAGCCGGCCTCAAGCCAAACCATTATATACTGTAGCAAGATTCTGTGCATGGTAGCCCACTTCATGCTATGGAAACTGTTTATTGGACCCAGTCTCAAGGCTAGGAAAACACTACTTATCAGGCCCGTTCAAGGTTATGGGAATACTGCTTCCCTTAGTCACCCAGACTGCCTCCATTTACCCCACAACATACGTTTCCTTATATAACCTAATATTTATTACATTAAACAAAAAATAAAAAGATATAAAGGGTTTAAACAACATTATAAAATCAAACCTCCTATCACTTGGAATTTATCAAAATTGACCTCTTACCTAACTACTAATAAAATTTCCATACATTTAAAAATGCAGATATTATTTAAGCCATATTCCCTTGACAATACAACTGGGCCACAAATTAGTAATAAAAGAATACCAAAAATCAACAAACACCAAAACCTACTAGGAAACAGGCAAGAAAGACCTTCACTCTTAGTAACTTTTGAATTAAAAAGGAAATGAAAACTGTAATGACAAACCATTTAGAAAGGACAGTGAGAGCATTACAAAATGAAGCCAGAGGGGTAGAGACACAGTATGGTATAAAAAATAATACTCACACTTTAATGCCATTAGTTAGAAAGCAAGTAAATAAATTACCTAAGTAATAAACACAAGAAGCTAAAGACAAGATTGGATTGAACCCAGGGAAGATAGGAGAAAGAACTGATAAAAGCGGAAATTAAGAAAAAGTAAGTAAGTAAAAAAATGTAACAGGAGCAAGAAAAAGAAAGGACATTGGTTCCTTGATAAGAATCATCAAATAGGCAAACTTTTCACAGACTGATCAGCAAAAAGACTCAGTCATTTAGAGCAAGAAAGACCACAACTACAGAAACAGAGGATGCAAAAACTTACGAGGAAATATGTACAATTTCATAACTAACTTTAAAATTAAGAAAGAGATAATTTTACTAGAAAATATATCTTTCTTAAATTGACCCAAGATAGATTAAACCCAGGAAGAACACTGCAAACTCTCATATATTCTTAGAAAGTTTAACCAAATCCCTACAGTATGAGGTAAACATTTTCAGTTTCAAAGATCAGAATATCCTGCCCTGACTGGTGTGGCTCATTGGATTGAGCCCTGGCCTGCATACCAAGAGGTCACAGGTACTGTTCCCAGTCAGGGCACATGCCTGGGTTGTGGGCCAGGTCCGCAACAGGGGGCGTGCAAGAGGCAACCACACACTGATGTTTCTCTCCCTTTCTTTCTCCCTCCCTTCCCCCTCTCTAAAAATAAAGAAAATCTTAAAAAAAAAAAAAAAAAAAGATCAGGATATTCCTGAATACAAACAAGAGTAAAACTAAACAAATAAACCTAGCAGTAGCTACTCTCTTTTGTGAATCTATGTGAAAAAAATCCCAAATAAAAAACTTTAAATCTTGCAAGGGTTAAAATAACTCATCATGACTGAGTAGGTAGAATTTTTTTTTTTTAAGGTTCAGCATTAGGAAACCCAATGGAATTTACAGTTTAAGACTTTCTAACAAAGAGAACTACAAGTCTAGGTGATTTCACTGGCAAATTCAACCAAACATTTATGAAAGAAATAATACTACCAAATCTTTTACAGAAAATCTGAAAGAAGGGAACACTCCCTAACTCATTTACGAAATCAGCAATAACAAGATATCAAAACAAGACAAAGGTACTACACAAAAGGAAAACTACATACTAATATCCACTGTAAACACAGATGCAAAAGAATTAGAAAACTGGTTCAATCCATATATAAAAAAGATAATATATCAAAGTCAGTGGGGTTTATCCTGGGAATGCCAGGCCACAAATTTATTTATTTTAAAATATATTTTATTGATTATGCTATTACAGTTGTCCCATTTCTCCCCCATCATTCCCCTCCAACCTGCACACCCTCTCCCACCCACATTCCCCCCTTTAGTTCATGTCCTTATGTCATAAGTTCTTTAGCTTCTACATTTTCCACACTATTCTTGCCCTCCCCCTGTCTATTTTCTACCCACCGTCTATACTACTTATTCTCTGTATCTTTTCTCCCCCTCCTCCTCCCACTCCCTTGTTGCTAACCCTCCATATGATCTCCATTTCTGTGGTTCTGTTCCTGTTCTAGCTGTTTGCTTAGTGTGCTTTTGTTTTAGGTGTGGTTCTTAATAGCTGTGAGTTTGCTGTCTTTTCACTGTCCTATTTTTTATCTTCTTTTTCTTAGATAAGACCCTGGAACATTTCATATACTAGGGACTTGGTGATGATGAACTCCTTGAACTGGACCTTATCTGAGAAGCACTTTATCTTCCCTTCCATTCTAAATGACAGCTTTGCTGAATAAAGAAATTTTGGATGTAGGTCCCTGCTTTTCAAGATTTCAAATATTTTTTTTCCAGCCCCTTCTTGCCTGTAAGATCTCTTTTGAGAAATCAGCTGACAGTCTGATGGGAACTCCCTTGTAGGTGACTATCCCCTTATCCCTTGCTGCTTCTAGAATTCTCTCCTTCATTTGAATCTTGGGTAATGTAATTACGATGTGCCTTGGTGTGTTCCTCCTTGGGTCCAACTTCTTTGGGACTCTCTGAGCTTCCTGGACTTCCTGGAAGTCTATTTCCTTTGCCAGACTGGAGAAGTTGTCCTTTATTATTTGTTCAAATAAGTTTTCCACTTGTAGAGCAACAAGTATAAAGGACTCATGGACAAAAACTAGGGGGGGTGGAAATGGGAGGAAGGTGGGGAGGGCTGGGGTGGTGGGCTGGGGTGGGGTAAAAGACAGAAAACTGTACAATATCAACAATTAAAAAATACTGATAAAAAAAAAAGTTTTCCACTTGTTGCTCTTCTTCTTCCCCTTCTGGGACCCCTATAATTCGGATGTTGGGACGTTTAATGATGTCCTGGAGGTTCCTAAGCCTCTCCTCATTTTTTTGAATTCTTGTTTCTTCCTCGTTTTCTGTTTGGTTGTTTGTTTCTTCCTTCTGGTCCACTTCATTGATTTGAGTCTCCCAGTTTGCCTCCCATCTGTATTGGTTCCCCATACGTCTTCCTTCATTTCACGGATTGTAGCCTGCATTTTTTCATCTAATTTGTAAGCAAAATCAACCAATTCTATGAGCATCTTGATGACCAGTGCTTTGAACTGTGCATCTGATAGGTTGGCTATCTCTTCACGGCTTAGAGGAATTGGCTCTGGGGCTTTCATTTTTTCTCCGGTTTGAGCCATTTTTGGTGTTTTGTTTTGTTTTGTTTTGGTTTTAGTCTGGTTGCGGCTATTACATATGAGGGCTGGAGCCTCAGGCGCTCCCCAGTGCAGGGCAGCCCAATTGCTGGGTTGTGATGCTGTATGTGGGGGCGGGGTCTGAGAGGGAAGAATGGCACCTGCTCTGCTCTCTCCTGGATTCAGTCCCTTCGGCCACTTCCCCTTTGCCTGGACCGTCTGCGTGCTCGAATGTGGGACCCCCTGGTCAGCCAGCCGCCTTGTGCGTCCTCACTGGGTCTGCACAGTTGTCCCCCTGTGCCCGGGGTCTACCAGCTGCCGCCTGTGCACCTGGGAACTGCCAGCCTCTGCTGCTTGCGCTCCTGGGTCCGCACCTCCATTTTCTCCTGCCGCGACTCCACCCCTCTTACCAGTCTGGATGAATGGTTGTTGGACTTCCGTACAGTTCAATTTTCTATCAGTTCTGGTTGTTTTCTTGTTTCTAAATATTTGTTGTCCTTAATTTTGGTTGTGAGAGGAGGCACAGTATGTCCGCCTACGCCTCCATCTTGGCCGGAAATCCCAGGCCACAAATTTCAAAATCAATGTAATTCACCACACAGACAGACTAAATAAGAAAATAATCATCATTTCAATAGATGAAGAAAAAGCGTTTGACAAAATTCAACTTCCATTCATTATAAAAAACTGTCAGCAAACTAAGATATATAAGGCACTTCTTTCACATACAGTTAACATAATACTTAATGGTGAGATTGCTTTCTTTCCCCTAAAGATCAAGAACATGATCAGGATGTCCAAACTCAGCTTTCTCATTAAACATTATACAGGAAATCCTAGCCTGTGTATTAAGATAGGAATGAAAAAAGCACAAGATTGGAAAAGGAGACATAAAATTATATCTGCAAACGACATCATTTCCTACATAAAAAAGTCCTATGGAATCTAAAAGAAAAAATCCTAGAATAAATGAGTTGTGCAGATTTGCAGGCTTTAAAAATCAAAATATAAAAATCAACATTATTTTTATAATCTACCAATGAATAACTGGAATTTGAAAACTTTGAAAAGTATAACTTATAATAAATAGCACCCCCAAAATATTCCAGGACACACTCAACAAAGCATGTACTGGATCTCTATGCCAAAAACTACAAAAAAGACTAGTGAAAGAAATGAAAGATGTTCATAAATTGCTAAGACTCAATATATTATTTTGTTTTGTTTTTAAAGATTTTATTTACTTATTTTTATAGACGGGGAAGGGAAGGAGAAAGGGAAGGAGAAAAACATGGATGTGAAGTGAAACATCCATCAATTGCCTCTCTCATGCCCACAACTGGGAACTGGCCTGCAACCCAGGCACGTGCCCTGACCACGAGTAAAATGGGGAATCGAACAGGCCACCTTTCAGTTTGTGGGGAAGACTCAATAGATTGTCAACAGTTCAGTTTTCTTCAAATTGCTATAGATTCAAGGAAATCAAAATAAAAAATCCTGGCAGTAGTTTATGTAGATGCCAACAGTTGACTGGAAAATTTATATGAAAAAGGAACTAAAAATAGGCAAAATAATTTTGAAAAAGACAAATTTGGAGGATTCACATCGCCTTATTTCAAGACTTCCCATAAAGCTACAGCAATTAATATAGTGTGATATTGGTGAAAGCATAAACACTTAAGACAATGTAACAGAACTGAGTGCCAGAATAGATTCATTCGAACATGACTGACTGACTTTCACAAAGATGCAAAAGCAATAAAAAAGAGAAAGGATTAATTATCTTTTCAACAAATGGTACTGGAAAAGCTGGAAAAGGAGAATTTAACATTTTAGATCTCTTTCTTCCCATTAAACACCAAGAAGTATTTTGAACTAGAGAAATAACAGTCTTCCTTTTTTATAAAGATAAATCTGATGATAATGTTGCAGATGGACTGGTGGGAAGAATTCTAGTGAGAAGTCTGTTGCAATAATCCCAGCAAGAGATGAGTTCTTGTAGATGAGGTGCCAGTGGGTATAGTAAAGATACTTTCAAAGATCTAATGATAGTAAGGATTGAGTTAATGGTGATGATTTTAACTAAAAATAAGATATCTCAAAGAATCTATTTTTAAGACACATTTTAGAAGAGAAATTACAAAAGGTTTGTCCTAGGAATGTAAGGGAATATTATAATAATAATTGCAAAGCACTCTGAATTGGGGTAGAGGAGTGTAAATCTTACTAGGATTAGTCACATCCATACATGTCTTTGTCACGCTGACCTTGCATTATGCTAATTTCCCTGTATAACAAAACAGGAATTCTTTAGAAATATACTAGGAGACAGTTATGCTAATAGATCATTTGGGATATCATTGGTTTCCTGTCACTTCAGTAGTTAAGGGTACCTCAAGTCAGGCAAGAAACTAAGAAATACACCACAAAACAAGGTTTAACTCTTGAAACATCACTCTATTTACACAAAAGAGCTAAGCAGATTATAGGCTCTAAAAACCAGGCAAACCTGGGTTCAGATTCCAGCTCTGCCACTTACTAGCTATACAGACCTGGGTAATTCATTTATCCTGTTATATCTGTACATTGGAGGTAACAATACTCCCCATCATTGCTACTAGTTACTGGCGCAGAGGTGGTAGCTATTTTATTGTTTTAAATATTTTTTCCTTTGCATATTCCTTAACATAGTAACATTTATACTTGTCAATTATTTACATAAAGCAGTGCTTCTTCAAGTAATTCCTCTAAATGTTACCTTAACTACAGAGTAAAGTGAAACACATACCCAAAGGTTTGAACATATAGTCTGGAACCAGAGGAAAATTTTATATTAATGTGCACACCACATACAGAACCATATTTAACAGTAAAATGTTAATCTTCAGGTAAAATTGGCATACCAAGAAAGTATGCCGGTTTATACTACAATAGAGCCCTCATACAATGCCTCATATCTGTAAGCCACTTCAAAATGTCTCTCAGATTAGACAAGTCTGGACAGCTTACCGTGTAAGTTAGGTTGCATGTGGTAAAAAGCCAAGATAAAAACAGAACTACTCAACCTGAAACCCAGAACTTTCCTACAGGCAAGGAACATTTTAAAAAGTAAGTCAATTCCCTAAGATAGCTACCTATGCATTTTGCCCTGAAAATTAAATAATATTGAAGCAGACATGCTTCAAATGAAGAAAGCTTAAAACCCAGTCTTATAGCCATAAAAGTAGTAGAAAGCCGTAATTATGTATCTAAATTTTAAAACTTTACCTGTTTTCTTTTTTTTATCAGAAGTAGCATCCGAAGTCGTTAAGGTGGTAGAGGTGCCTTTATGAATATCATGACTGCATACTCCAGGATCATCTTCATCAGAAGAAAACGAAGATAAATGCTCTGAGTTTTTAAGTTCCCTAACTTTTTCCAATGGACTGTTAGACCCAGTGTCAGACACTAACGGTGTGGGTGTTGTAGCAGGTGTCTTTGGAAATGGTGGGGGACAAAATGTACGAACAGTCTGGGTCCCTGGTCGTCTAGTCCTGTTAGGCATTCGTACGGCAAGAGTGGAAAACTGCTGCTTGGGCCCAGATTTCAGAAAATCTAAGAAAGAGGCAATAAATCCTGTTTTGACTTCTGGCTGTTTTTCCTCTACTTCCTTGATCTTCTGTCTCATCTTTTCTTGATGTTGATAAACATCATGGCAGCCTTCAGAGGGCGGAGTATATGGCAAATATATATCTGTTCCCCTTGGGTTCTGGCGTTTCCCTTGGGCAGGTCTTTTCAGCTGTTTCTGATTACTGTTGTCTTCCTCTTTAGTTTGCCCTTTCCCTTTAGTTTTTTTCTTCTGAAGATTAAAATGCATTAAATCTTGATGTTCTTCTTCAATCTTGACACTGACCGCCTCGCCAGGTTGGGCCATGGCCAACAGTGCAAGTGCACTCCTAGTTGGGTTCACTGACACACCACTGTCATCCCCTGCTACATTGAATTCGCTCTCGGATGTAGCGCTTTCTCCGCTTATGCTTCTACTACTAGAAGCAAATTCTTGGTTTCTGTTATTATTTAATGAACTATCAATAGGAACTTCACAATCTTCTTCAGATTCGTGATTGGCAGCAGACTGTTTCTTGAATGGGCCAGCACTTTGTTCCTGGATCTCATGATTTGGTCCAGCCACTGGTGAAGTGAGTTTAGGCGCTTTATTTTGACCAGGTGTTTCAATGTGCTGTTGATCAAGAGTCATTTTTGACTGAAGAGTAGGTACTGGTGAAAGGTTTACTGTAACTTGACTTCCATTTAGGGCAATATCACTTAAATTCTGTGGTTTTCCTACTGTAGCTGTTAGAGAGTTAAAATCTGAACTCACATGCCCGACATCTAATGACTGCTGAAAATGAGATTTAGAATCACCATTTTCAACAGTCGGAATGGTTTCATTTGACGTTGACTTGGAAAAATCAGAAGGTGTAACCCCACAAGCTGCAGCTGTAGCTGCTAAGATATCATCTACATTTGATAAAATATTTCTTTCATCAGTGAGAAGCATTGCCTCTGGGAAACATATTGATCCAAGGGAAACGAAATGATTCTTTGAATCATGTTGATTTGTTTCACTAAAGTGGTCCTTTGTTGTCAGATGATGTTGTAAAGGTTTTGAAGACTCAGAGAGATCCATTTTCATAAGTTCAGAATTTTGAGCATGGAGTTGCTGCTGAGAATGATCACCATTGCTCTGAATAATAGAACCATCCATTTGAAGAAAAGGATGTACTATTTGTTGAGGACTTGGAACACGCTGTACATGTAAAGATGCCTTTACTTGTCCTAAACCTGCCTGTAGTATTGACTGTTGAAGAACTTGCAAATCACAGGCAGAATCTAGAAGGATCTGTGTATTAGGAAGAGATGCCTGATGGCCATGCCCTAAAGCATGATTTGGAATTTGAATCTGAGATGAGGCATTAATAATTTGATCATGCTGCTCCTGAACCTTGGCTTCATGAACTTTATGTATAAGAGAGTGCTGCTGGTTGAGGTCTTTAGTATTCAACCTTATTTGTGGAGTTTGCATTAAATCAGTTGCTTTTTTAATATCAAGGGTTGCTGTATTATTGACTTGGCCAATTTGTTGGTTAATTTGTGTCACTGAATCAACCATACTTTCTTCTTTTTTTGAACTTTGTAGAGCAATCCCAACAACTTGGTCTTCAAGATGGGAATTACTTCTGATAACACTCTGAGGATATCTTTCATCTGCCTTTGACACCTTGTAAGCTGATTCTTGAACATTAATTTCTCCATCAGGTAGCCTTTGGGTTGATGACTCAAGAGACACCTGTGGCTGTAATACCTGTAACTCTTGCATTGGAAAATCACCTTCTTGCTTTGAAGACGCATACACATTCGAGTCAAGTTTTCTTTCAGCATAAGATTTTGGGTCAGGGGAAGGTATGTTATTCTGTAATGTCTGACAATGAGTAGAGGATGTAAAAGATGATTGGATAGCAGGCAAAAACTTTTGGGACTGGGGAGATGATGACCCTTGAGCCTGAGCATTTTGGGAAGAATGCATAGAAATATAATTCTGGGTTGTGCTAGAATCTGGCAAACTCTGAGCTCGAGAAGTGGAAGAATAAGAAAGAGAAGGAGCTGTTAATGTTAGGGACTGCCCTGATGCATAGTTTTCTGAAGGACTAACAACTGACAAAACTTGTGATTGAGATGAATAATTAACCTGTGTCTGGCTAACTGGTGACAAGCCCTGAGAATGACCAGATGAGTAACTTTGAGACTGGCTAACTGAAGACAGATCTCTTGTTTGAGCAGGGTAATTCTCATTTGTAACTGAAGATAATACCTCTTGCTGATTGGAAGAATAATCAAGTGTCTGATTTTCAGAAGTTATAGTCTGAGATGAGCCAGAAAAAGTCAATGTTTTATATAAGGATGGCAACTTTTCAACTTTGCTGGACCTATAAACCTGTGAATGAACAATAGATGGCACATTATGTGGCTGTACTAAACCATAATTTTGGGACTGACTAACTGATAAAAGACTTGGTAGTTGCGCTGTAGAATAAATTTGTGCTTGGCCTGATATTACAGAACTCTGGTTGTGTAAAGGTTTGGAATAGCTTAGTGTTTGCACAGGAGGAATTATACTTTGAGGTTTTGGGGTCTTAGTTGATGTGAGTGGTTGTTTTGTAGAACAGCTTTTTACTTTTGTAGTGGAAGGAGGATACCCTGATGATGGAATTGCAGATGAGTAAGACTGAGCAAGTTCCACTGAGACCTGGGAGCTCTTCTGCTGCAATTCTCCATTGCTCACCTGAGTGGACTCTCCAATTGGGCTACAAGATAAAGATGACTGCCTGCTTGTTTCCTGAAAATTAACTACACTTGAGTTTGACAGATAACTATGTAAGGAATGCTGTGAACCAGTCAGTTGTGCCTGAATAGACTGGGTACCTGAAGGCCGCTGATGGTGTTTAATAACACTACATTCTCGAAGAAGAGCTCTTTCAATGGAAGCAGAAGAATTAGTAAAGAGAGTTGAACTGTAGGCTTGAGGAGTTTGCTGCGTTCCCCCAAGTGCTGAAGGCAACAAACTGAACTGAGGCTGTAAAAGATGGGGTGCAGACTCTTGAGCAGAGCGATATGTTGAGGACTGAGGTGGTATGCTGTTACTTAGTACAGAACTGCCCAGGCGCTCAAATGCCAAAGCAGTTGGAACAGTTCCCTGGGAAGTTTTGATTTGTAGCAAAGGGTCATGAGGATTTAAAATCCCATTTGATGTAGTGTTAAAAGTTGAATCCTGAAGCACCAAAGGTGAGGTGGTAGCAAAGTTCCTATTGCTGAAAGTGGTGGGATGCTGATAAGCAGAGAGGGCAGAAGGTGGAAGTGTTCCAGTGGTTGGCAAGGGTCCAGTAACAAACAGCTCAGTTGCTGCTGAGGAATGCATACCTATGGAGAGAAAACATGAAGATATTTATGCAATTACAGCACAAATCCTTGTATGTATAAATACATATACATATTTTCATAGTAGATATATAACCTCAACCCATCAAAACTTCTGTAAGACTGAAAAATTCTACATGTAAATTCTGAAAATTACATTTCAAAATATCTAGGTTTCTTAAAGCAAAAACAAAGTTACAGGTATCAGCAACTCATACATATAATTGTTATATAAAAATGAGTTTATATATAGTTAGACGAGGTCAATTAAGAAACCAGTAAAAATGTACATAATCTCTAGTGATTAATTTACCCAATGCAAAACACCAATGGAGAAGCTAAAATATTCTTAACATTAAAACGGAAACTAAACTGCTTACATTTAACATGATCAATAAATCTCACAATAACAGGTCAGTGTTGTGAAGTTTTTTTAATCAAAATATATGTATTAAAAAAAACCCTTGCATTTCAAGTTTTGACCTCCTATGAACAACTTCCAATAGCAATAGATGCATGTTTATCATGAAAGGCTAATCAGAAATTAATAAAGTATTGTCAAGAAGACATTGCTAACATTTCAGAACAGCATTCTAGCCATATAAAGCTGAAGTAAAAAAAGTGTATACCTTTGTGATCCAAAAGTTTCACTTCTAGAAATTTAGCCTATGGAAATACAAGGGGAGCCAAAAAACCCCAAAATTATCTTCTGGAAGGTGAGCCCTTTGTAGTACAGGCTTCCTGACCTGGGTGAGTGTTCTAGGAACCCATCTGTATCACTGTACCAACTGGCACTGTTGTGAGAGGCCCCATTTGGCTCCAGTGAATTTTTTTTGAAGACTCAACACGTTTGTACATTTCATGATGGGTGATTTGTGAGCACACCTGCCCACTCTGCACTGAGCGTTTAGCAGTTTTTGACCAAGAACAGCATGACCCCCGTTGCCCCACCCTCTCTATTCACCTGATCTTACCCCGCATGAATTTTTGTTTCCCTAATGAAAAAATCCTCAAAGAGAAACATTTTGCTGATGTGGAAGAGGTGGAGAGAGGTGGAGAGAGAGAGAGAAACACTAAAAGGCATCAAAATCAATGTTTTCAAAAACTGTTTTGGGCAGTGGAAAAAATGTCTCGATAGGTGTATTGCATCAAATGGAAAATACTTTGAAGGTGACTGAAATTTAAACATATAAGAATAAACGCACAATATTTTATACATAAATTCTGGGTTTTTTGAGGTGTCCCCTTGTAAGTAGACACAAAGACATCTGCAAAAGATATTCACTAGTTCTTGTATAGAAAGTAGAAACAACCTACCTAAATGTCCATCAACAGGGGATTGATCAAATAATGATGGCATATCCTAATAATATTGTTGCTATGAAAATTAATTAGGTAGATATATATTTTGATATACAAAGATATCAAAAGAGTTAAGTACCAAACTGTTAAATCTTCTCTGAAAAAGTGGGACGTTGTTAAAAATTATCACTTTCCGTTTTATAGACCCTTGTATTGTTTACATGCTTTTCAGTGAGCTTCCATTTAAAAATTTTTTTCAAGGGAAAACAGATTCTCTAGCCCTTTCAAAAACATTCTTTTCTCACTTCTTTCCATTAAATGTCAAAAAAGTATTACTACTACAGGAATGAAAATATCTAGTTACACTTAAAAGAATAAGTAACACTTATAATTAATGGTTAAAATAATATAACCACAGGAACTAGACTAGAAAGTCTAACTGGATATGTGTAATATAAAATTATTACCAGAAGCAAACTATGAAGCCATTATGTTTTTTAATACCCTGTATATTTCACACTAAAACATTAATTATCTCCTTGGAAGCAGAAAAAAATTGCTGAGGCATATTGAGAAGCTCTATGAATGTAATTTATATCAGAATAAAATATAATTTTCTATAGCTACCATTTACAAGTATTTTTTCAAATATGCTATGACATTTCTTATTCTTTAAATAAAACCTTAAAAACGAACCTTCCTGTCATCCTGCAAAAAATAAAAATACGTAGAAATAATTGTGGGTGAAAAACTTGAAAAATAAAATTTAAAAGTGCATATGAATGGGCACAACACAGGGCAGGGCAAAAGTAAGTTTATAGTTGTGATTATGTGAAACTGTATTCTTGTATTATAATTTATTATCATACTATTTTCCATGAACTATAAGCCTACTTTTGCTTCCCTCTGTATAATATCAACTTGTTGAGTTTTATTAAATAGTGATTCAATCTTTTCAATGAAGGATAAGTTTAGATAACTTTAATGATGAAATCAGTCCCATGATGATTTTTGACCACACTGCCTACCTTGCCTACAGTCACTAAAATAAGTGAAATTTAATCTTTCACCAAAACCAAAAACAAAACTCCAAAAAAGAAATATATAAAGTGATGGATGTGTAAATTAACTAGATGAGGGGGAATTCTTTCACAATGTAAATGTATATTAAATCATTACAAGGTGTACTTTAAATATCTTACAATTTTATAGTCAATAAAGCTGAAATGGGAAAAAATTAATCTTTACTCCTTTTGAGTATACAAGAACTACAATTGGCCCTTAACACAGGTTTGTACTTGCATGGGTTCACTTACAGGAGATTTTTTTTTAAAAGACTTTATTTACTTTTAGAGAGAGGGGGAGGGAGAGAGAAAGAGAAGGAGAGAAACATGGATGCGCAAGAGATACACTGACTGACTGCCTCTCGTAAACCCCCAACTGGGAACCTGGCCCTCAACCCAGGCATGTGCCCTGACTGGGAATCAAACCAGCAACCTTTCAGTTCGCAGGCCAGCACTCAATCCACTGACCCACACCAGCCAGGGCTATATAAGAACTTTAAAAATAAATACTGTTAGTGTATTTTCTCTTCCTTAAGATTTTCCTTAACAACATTTTCTCCATGGTGGGAGTAAAAGAAAACTGTACAAGATCAACAATTAAAATAAAAATTAAAAAAAGAAAAAAGAAAAAAAAAAACACATTTTCTCCAGCTTACTCTAAGAATATAGTACGTAAGATATGTAACATGTAATGTGCATTAATTGACTATGTTATTGGTAAGGTTTCCAGTCAATAGTAGACTATTAGTAGTTAATTTTTAGGGGAGCCAAAAGTCATATGCAACACAGGGAATATAGTCAAAATTGTAATAACTATGTATGATACCAGGTGAGTAGTAGTATTATTGAGGGGATCACTTCACAAATTATATAAACATGTAACCACTATGCTGTACACCTGAGACTAATATAAAATAATGTCAACGGTACTGGAAAAAAAGTAAATTACATTTCCTTTAAAAAAAAAAAAAAAAAGACGTGATATGTGGATTTTCAACCGTGCAGGAAGTCAACATGCCCCTAATACCCACATCTTTCGGAGTTAACTGTACTTAAACTTGAAAATTTTACTTCTAAGGTTTATCTTTATAATTATCCACCCTTTTCAACTCATTGGTTTTTTATCTGAGTTCTAAAACTTAATTTCTGCTAGTAACGATTTCTTGAATTTTGTCCACCTTTAAATTGTAAAAAGTTCCAGGTTTCAAAGTTCACTGGAAAATCAATAATTAACTTCACTCTCAGCGATACTACTGTAATGACAAGGCCACACAAAGTATATTTTTGTAAGACTTAAAAATTCTGAAAACAAAGAATCACCTGTCTGCCAGGATGGAGCCCTGAATTGTGGTAAAAGAGTAGTTCCTGAAGAAGCAGCCTGAGCTGTTCGAGATTCAACAGAAGAGAGAAAGTTCATTACTGAAGATTCCTTAGTGTTAGTGCTGGCACTGTTCACACCAGTATCAAATATTCCAGAAAGACCTACATTTGAAGACAAAATATATCCCAAAGTAAAAATACTGTTAATATAAAATTACATTCCCGTTTGTATTTTTTTTTAAATGTCTGAAATGTGAGGCCAAAAGTTCTATATTATAACCCTCACCTGATTTATTTTGAAATACCAACAAATATTAATTTGACCAAGCACAGTTTTAATTTAAAATCTACAAAGATGCATGAAAAAAAAATCTTCGAACACATTAATTATATAGATATTCCTCATCAATAAAAGACAAAGCTTTTAATCTCACTTTCATTTTAAAGTTTCCCATGGCACTGTTAGGTCCTGATACACATTCATACCCCAACATGTGAAAATTGAGTTTTCTTTCTCGTTCACTAAATGTACCCAGATTCATGTATTTCAATGAGTTTTTACCGGTTGGCTGAGGTGTGGTAGAATATCCAGGAAGCTGATGAGAGGCTGCAAAAGTCTGTCTCTGAAGGAGATTTGTTTCAGAGAGTGAGGGATGTCCTTCTTCATAGCTTAAACTAGAGGATAATAAAAATAAGTGACCAAAAGCATATCACCCAAACCATAAGATCAAAACAGTTCTAGAAAAAAATATTCCAGGAGAGCAATTATCAAAAGTACAAGTCTTTGACTAAAATCCTGACCTATAGATAAATAGATCAAACAAAGTCTCACAGTACTGTCAAAACAGGGAAACTATATTGAAGATATACTAGGAAGAAAAATAATAAATAGTATTTTCCTTATTTCAACTTTTACCACCTGGGAGAGGTAAAACATGTTACAGTGGGAAAAGCAATATCCTGGAAAACAAGAGAGCTGAATTCATTATTCAAGCTCAATCACTGGTGTGGTTTCAATAACTGACTCAATTACCATCAGACTAATTTCCTCATCTGTATGAATAACAGACAAGATCATCTCTAAGGTCCCTCTAATTCTAACATTCTATAGAACAGAAGATAATTCAAATAATTCTATCACTAATACTATTATTTCCCAAAAGCTCACCTAGAAAATTTCAAGCTTATACATTTTGAGAGTCATTCAGAACAAGGCATTTTCTTCCCTTGATTTTTGAGTATTTTAAACCCAGAGAAACTTAAAATAGTACAAGGAATAACCCATATGCCTGTCGTGTAACATTCAACTGTTAACATTTTGTTACATTTGTTTTATCTTTCTACACAATTTTTTTTTTTAACAAAACCAGGTGAAAATAACTTGGAGACATCATGATACTACATTCTTAATTCCTTCAATTGTATCTCCAAAGGATAGGACATTCTCCTAATTAACCAATTATTAGACTTAAAGAACCTTAACACTGAGTCAACAATAGCATGTGCCCTAGATTGGGTAGCTCAGTTGGTTAGAGTGTCCTCCCAATATACCAAGGTTGCCGGTTCAATCTCTGGTCAGGGCACATACAAGAAGCAACCAAATGCATAAGAAAGCGGAACAACAAATCAATGTCTGCCTGTCTGTCTGTCTCTCCCACCCCTTCCTCTGTCTCTCTAAAATCAGTAAATTTTTTAAAAAATTAAACAACATGCAATACAGAGGTCATATTCCAATTCCCTCAGTTATCATGGAATTTTTAAGTTTTTTCAATAAAGGATCCAGTCAAATTCAAGAATTGCATTTGGTTCTGTCTCTTTAAATTTAGAACAGTTGCCCTCAGATCCCAGATCCCCTTTGTCTTGATTTTATGACACAGACTTCTTGCATTATAGGCTATCCCAATTTCTGGGTTGGTCTGATCCCTACGTCATGATAAATACAGTGACGTTTTGAACTTCTTACTGCATAACATAAGGATGCTCACAATGCCAGTTTGTCTCATGATCGGCGATGCTAAACTGAACGGTACTGTGAGATCTCTCCATGTAATTTTCACCTCCTTGGAAATTAATACGCAATTTTGAGGTATTATTTTAACACTTGATTCCAACTTGTAAACTGGAATCAGGTGTTGTACCCTGACCCTAACAACCAATGATTTTAGGTATCATCCGCTCAAGATCTTTAATTCAGTTATTGCACTGGAAATTGGAAATGGAAGGTTTCTAATTATATCATTATTTCAATATGTAAAAGCATTCTTCTGTAAAATAAAAATGAGCCTTTCCCCCTCTTATGTGTATATTATATACTGTACTTCTATATTTTAATGTTTTTTAGGATTGTATATGTACTATACTTTAAAAAGATATATTACTGTAGACTCTTGATGTTCAATTTGCACCTTTGGTCCTTAAACACGTTCTGCTAGCACATGATGTTTCAGGCTCACCTTTTTACTTTCCCTGTACAAGACCTGAAATCAACCATTTCTACTAGCCCTTTTTTTGGGCAATGGCATTTAGAAACCAAGATCTAGGTGTAAGGCGTGTTCAATGCCGGAGGTGTCATTCATTGCTTCTAGGCTCTTTTGCTGGATGAAGCTAGGAAAATAATTGTCTTTATAAATACTGGAGTTAATGCTGACAATTCTAATTCAAATCCAATACAGTACTCCTTATCTTCCTTCATTTCACCTGTATATCTCCCTTTTCCTACAGTTATACTCCTAGTTCATAACTACTTCAATATATTTACTCATTAGCTCTATTTGAAAATACTGTAACGCAATCTTTACCGAAAACAAATCTACTAAGTAAAGGTCAGTATTTCTTCACAGTGCTTTCTGTCCCAAGATTATCCCATTAAGTGTATACATTTAGAACAATGATTCAAAAGTAATATATAATTCTTTGTTACAGCTACCTTATTAATTAGATACAGGAATTAGATTTTGTTTCTGTTTGAGGATTATTTTAAAATCTTTTTTAACTTTAAAGATAAATTTTATTAAAGTATAATTTATACACAATAAAGTATACCCATTTTAAGTATACTTAAATGTTCAATGTGTACATTTTTTGATAAATGTACACACCAGTATAATCATGATACCTACCAACTTGCAGAACATTTCCAACATAACAAAAGGTTTATCATGCCCTTTTGCAGTCAGTTTCTTTTTCATCTCATCCCCAGAAAGCCACTAAGTCTAATGTCACTAAAATTTAGGCTTGTCTGGTCTAGAATTTCATATACATGGAATTATAGTCTGTACTCTTATGTCTGGCTCTTTTCATTTAGCATGTTTTGAGATAAATCCATGTTGTTGTATACATGAGTAGTTCATTCCTTTTCAATGAGTTGTATGAATATGTCACAACATGTTTACCTAGTCACCTGGTGGATATTTGGGTTGTTTTCAGTTAGGGGCTACTATGAATAAACCTGTTGTGAACATTTGTATATAAGTCTTTTGTGGACATATGTTTTCATTTCCCTAAATTACATATTTGGAGTAGAATTACTGGATGAGAAAATAGGTGCATGTACTGTTTTACATTACCATCAACAATGAATGAACATTCCCTTTTTGCTTTATTTTCTTGTGACCATTTGATCTTTTTCAGTTTTCTTAAATTTACCCATTCTAGGTAGGTATAGTGGTATCTCCTTGTGGTTTAATTTGCATTTCCCTAATAACAAATGATGAGAAGCATCTTTTTATACGTTTACAAACTATTCTTTTAGCTTCTCTTAGTGATGTTTGTTCAAGTTATTTGCCCTTAAAAAAAGAAAAAAATGTGTGGCCCTGGACTGGTTGCTTGGTTGGTTGGAGTGTCATCCAGTAGACCAAAAGGTCTCCAGTTTGATTCCCAGTTGAGGTATGTACAAGAAGGCAACCAATCAATGTTCCTCTCACATTGTCTATCTTTCTGTCTCTCTCCCTAAAAACAATGAAAAAATTGTCCTTGGTTGAGAATTAAAAAAGGTTTTTTTTCCTGGAAAAAAATGCTTCAAGACATGGCTGTTTCTCATTCCCATGTGAGCCACTGTAAAATCTCCTTTGAATACATGTACATCTATTTAATACAGGACCATGATGACATAGCGCTCTACCTAGCCCCCAAAGCCTAGATGGGTGGTGGGGAAAGAGAGCCAAGATTTTTACTATCCTCCTACATACTCCAAACATTACAGGAGCTCAGGTCTAGAGAAGAGGAAGGAGCTAAGGAATGAGCCACAACAAATGCTTCAATCGTCTTCCCAGCCTAGCATAAAACTTTAATCTTCCATTCTCTCCCCATATACTGAAAGCAGAGTATAGACTCAATCTTGATAAGAAGGGTCAGAATTTTGTACGGGGAAGTATTTTCCTTCAGGAGCTGTCACTTAAATTCTTTTAAAAAATTGACATTTTCCTAAGAAATAAAACAAACCAAGAGAGATAACGATTCAGTTACCACTCTTTACCTTTTTTATTCTAAGTCTGAACACTCTTTCCCTAAGTTTTCCTAATTTTACTATAATTTGTTAAACAAAGAAAATTAAGTTTTAAGGCAGATGAGAAAGCTGACACAAAAATCTCATTTACAATGGCAATTTTTGCAATGAAGATGGTATATGATCATAAGAAAAAAATGTGCCCTGCCTGGTGTGGCTCAGTGGGCTGGGAGTTGTATTGCAAACTGAAAGGTTACCACTTTGTTTTCTGGTCAGGGCACATGCCTAGGTTGTAGGTCAGGTCCATACTTACAGGGCTCACAAGAGGAAACTGACTGATATTTCTCACCCTCACTTTCTCCCTCCCCTTCCCTCTCTCTAAAAATAAATAAAATCTTCTGCCCTGGCTGGTGTAGCTCAGTGGATTGAGTGAGGGCTGCAAACCAAAGGGTCGTTAGTTCAATTCCCAGTCAGGGTACATGCCTGAGTTGTGGGCCAGGTCCCCAGTGAGGGCCACGTGAGAGGCAACCACACACTGATGTTTCTCTTCCTCTCTTTGTCCCTCCCTTCCCCTCTCTAAAAATAAATTTTTAAGAAACCATAAATAAATAAATAAATAAACAAACAAAATCTTCTTTGGAAAAAAGAAAAGAAAAATGCTTTTGAATATATTAAGAGTAAGCCCTGGCTGGTGTGGCTCAGTGGATTGAGCGCGGGCCTGCGAACCAGAGGATCGCGGTTCGATTCCCAGTCAGGGCACATGCCTGGGTTGCGGGCCAGTTCCCAGCAGGGGACACATGAGAGGCAACCGTACATTGATATTTCTCTCCCTCTCCTTTCCTACCCTTCCCCTCTAAAAAATAAATAAATAAATAAATAAATAAATAATAAATTAAAAAAATATATTAAGAGTAAGTTACCTACTTCCAGCCAAGAAGGAGGCGAAAGTGGACACACTGTGCCTCCTCCCACAACCAAAATTAAGGACAACAAAAATTTAGAAACAAGAAAACAACAAAAACTTATAAAAAAATTGAACTGTACGGAAGTCCAACAACCATTCATCCAGACTGGTAAGAGGGGCGCAGTCACGGCAGGAAAAAGTGGAGGTTGGCAGATCCCAGGTGTGCAGGCAGCGGCTAGCAGATCCTAGGTACACAGGTGGCAGCTATCAGACACGGGGTGGCAATGGTGCAGACCCAGTGAGGCTGCACAAGGTGGCTGACTGACCAGGTGGTCCCACATTCCCTCACAGATAATCCAGGCAAAGGGGAAGTGGCGGAAGGGACTGGAATCCAAGAGAGAGTAGAGCAAGCACCATTGTTCCCTCTCGGACCCCACCCCCACATACAGCATCACAACCCAGCAACTGGGCTGCCCCACACTGGAGAACACCTAAGGTTCCACCCCTCACTACATAACAGCTGCAACCAGACCCCCCTCCCCCCAAATATCCAAAAATGGCTCAAACGGGAGAACAAATCAAAAGCCCCAGAGCCAATTCATCTAAGCAACCAAGAGATAGCCAACCTATCAGATGCATAGTTTTCAAAGCCATGGTGATCAGGATGCTCACAGAATTGGTTGATTTTGCTCACAAATTAGATCAACAAATGAAGGCTACAATACAGAAAATGAAGGAAGACGCATGGGGAACCAACAGAGATGGGAGGAAAACTGGTACTCAAATCAATGGAGTGGACCAGAAGGAAGAAACAAACAAACAGAAAACAAGGAAGAATCGAGAATTCAAAAAAATGAGGAGAGGCTTAGGAACCTCCAGGACATCTTTAAACGTCCCAACATCCGAATTATAGGGGTACTAGAAGGGGAAGAAGAAGAGCAACAAGTGGAAAACTTATTTGAACAAATAATAAAGGAGAACTTCTCCAATATGGCAAAGGAAATAGACTTCCAGGAAGTCCAGGAAGCTCAGAATCCCAAAGAAGTTGGACCCAAGGAGGAACACACCAAGGTACATCGTAATTACATTAGCCAAGATTAAAATGAAGGAGAGAATTCTAGAAGCAGCAAGGGATAAGGGGACAGTCACCTACGAAGGAGTTCCTATCAGACTGTCAGCTGATTTCTCAAAAGAGACCTTCCAGACAAGAAGGGGCTGGAAAGAAATATTCCAAGTCATGGAAGTCAAGGACCTACATCCATGATTGCTCTATCCAGTGAAGCTGTCATTTAGAATGGAAGGGAAGATAAAGTGCTTCTCAGATAAGGTCAAGTTCAAGGAGTTCATCATCACCAAGCCCTTATTCTATAAAATGTTCAAGGGACTTACCTAAGAAAAAGAAGATAAAAAATATGACAGTGAAAAGACAGCAAACTCAGATATTAACAAGCACACCTAAAACAAAAGCAAACTAAGCAAACAACAGAACAGGAACAGAACCACAGAAATGGAGATACAATGGAGGGTTAGCAACAGGGGAGTGGGAGGAGGAGAGAGGGGGAAAAGGTACAGAGAATAAGTAGCATAGATAGTGGGTAGAAAATAGGGGGAGGGCAAGAATAGTGTGGGAAATGTAGAAGCTAAAGAACTTAGGACACATGGACATGAACTAAAGGGGGGAATGTGGGTGGGAGGGGGTGTGCAGGGTAGAGGGGAATGATGGGGGAGAAATGGGACAACTGTAATAGCATAATCAATAAAATATATTAAAAAATATTAAAAAAGAGTAAGTTATCTTATGGTTTATATTACAAATTCTGCTCCTTGCATAACATACTTTTATGTTCATAATACTTAAGAAATAAAACACATTCCAAGTTTAAAAATCAATTAGCAAAAGTTCCATGAAACATGTTAAATCCCAGCAAACAAGCCAGAACTTGCACACAAATCTTAAGTTATTTAAGCACTGAACGAATGATTTTGCCTTTAAGTAGTAAAATCACTCTTTTCTCTATGTTAAAGAATTTGGCCACTGGAAAAAATATATTCTAATATAATAACAGAATTCTCTTAGGCTTTGAAAATATTGTTTTATTCTTACATATATCAACTCTTCATAATTGAAAAGGATAAGAACCCTAGATTAGAAATCGGGAGGGCTAGATTCCAGTCCTGATTCTACAAATAACATGTTTCAAGACTTTCAGCAATGTACGTATCATGCATAGTGTTAGTTTTCCTATTTATGAAATCTAACGTTCTTTGTATTTCTAATATTCTGAGTTAAGCTAAATTTTTTGCTTCATTTATCACGCAGTATTCTTTAGTATAAAATCTGTCTTCAAAACTGCACCAACACAAACACTGAGTTCACTCAGGTAACTGTGTTTACAACGCTAGCATGTCTGTCCCACTCACACCTTAATGTTATTTTAAATAATCATGGCACAAGAATTATAAACAAAACTTGAAGCATGAGAATAATCAGGCCTTATTAAAGGATTATTTATCATAAATTTGAAAAAACAAACCATGAAACAACTATGTAACACCTATATAAAAGCACAGGATTTGCAAATAGGCCACAGGATTCTAATCCAGTTCTGTTCTTTACAAATTCTGCAACTTGAGGCCAACCACATACTTTTCCTGTCACAGTTTCCTCAACTATAAAATATGAGTAACAAGAACACCCATGTTCGTAACATTGTTGTGAGAATACATGGTAAAGCATATATTTAGCATTTGGTAAAATACTGTGTTTGGCACATCATTTTCATTTATTATTATTATGTAATTTATTGTATCTAAAGGTTAGGTCTGCATTTATATGACTTGACATTTACTGACTGCCAAATATTATGCTAAGCACTACAAGATAGAAAAATAAAAGTATAATAAACAAACATAACACATTATAATAAACAAATTATAATAAACAAACATAACATAAAATTATAATAAACAAACATAACTCAATAAGGTTTACTTCTAAGAAATGACACCTGAGTACTGGAAGAGGAGAATTATCCAAGGAAAGAAACAAAGAGCATTCAAGAAGAGAATACCATATATGAAAACCTGGAAAATGTGATAGCATGATACGTTAGTAGAACTGTGCAGAACTCTGGAGGGGGGTACAAGTCAAACAGAAGTCAGACTATAGAAAATTTATGTTGAAAGTAAGATCCACATTTTTATCTTCAAAGGAAGCAAGAGCCTATAAAGAATTTTAATCAGAGTTAAAGCATTAAAATTTTATTTTAAAGGAATGGTTTTTAAACAGGGATGCTCATCAGCATCATCTGGTGGGTTTTTCAAACTACATACTCCCAGTTCTCACTTCCAGCAGTTATTTATTTGTAATTCTGACATGGGAATCTATTGAAAAAGCTCTTCAGACACTTCTGCCACGTATTGGCAGTAGAGAATCACTATCTTAGAAAGATAATCTGATAAGCAGTATGAAGAATAGAGAGAGCCTGAAGGCAAGAAGGCCAACCTCCTACTGTAGAAATCAGGTAAAACATTTTAAGGACAGAAAAGTAGCAATAGTTAGCTATTTGAGAACTCTTAGGAAACAGAATTGGCAAGCATGGCCAACAAATATTTGTGGGGGAAGATGGAGAAATCATGAATGATAGGAAACTGCCTTAACTTAAGACTGAACAAATATTGAACAGTTTGATTTGGGATGCATTAAGTTTGAGGTGAGGTGTTCATAGATAAGAGTGAGAAGTACTGAAAAGAGCACTAATGAACATTCCTATTTAAAACTCAGGAAAAGAAATTTGAGTGGGAAACAATGGTATTTCTGAGTAATGGAACTGAGTAGCATTGCCCGCAAGTGTCTTACATGAGAAATGAGTTGAGAACAGAAGCTATGGGGATACTACTTTTGGAAGACACAGTGATCGACAACTCTCCACAAAAAGGAGACATTAAGTTGAGGTAGTGAAGAGGGTTATACGAAGGCCTGACGTGAGAAAGAGTTTGCTATGTAGGGAAGCTGAAGAAAGATCAACATGTTTCGAGTGTTCTGAGAGAAGGGAAAGTGGCACGGAGATTCATTCACCTGAAGAGGTAGTAGGCAAAAGGCAGACATGAAAAGCTTGCCGGCATAATAAGGAGTTTGGATTTTATTCCAAGTGCAATAGAAAACAACTGAAGGGTTTTGTTTTGTGTTTTTAAACAAGTCCTCACTCAAGGATATACTTATTAATTTTAGGAGACAAAAGGAGGGAGAGAGAAACATCAACTGGTTTCCTCCCGTAAACGCCTCAATAAAGAATTGAACACACAACCTAGGTATGCCCCCTGACCCAGAATCGAACCTGCAACCTTTAGGTGTATGGAATGACACTCCAACCAACTGAATCACCTGGCCAGCGCAACTGACTAGTGGCTACCTGCTACATTTCCATCAGTTCCCACGCTAAAATTGAAAGCCAAAGCAATCCTAAAATCAAACACACCTTTCAATGTCATAACCACTACCCGTGCCATATACACATTACTACCCAAGTAGCTCCATATTTGACTAAAAATTACTTAAAAATTAACGTTAAGAGACGTAGGGTTTAATAGACTTGGCTACCAACTGCTGAGTAATTCTATAGCAATGTCTCTTAGTTTAAAAAATAGTGAAAATAACAAGGTTGTTGATGATAAAGACACTTCCTTCCCTTAAACCTGAGTTTGCAGAAAATCATGGGAAATGAGAAATCTACAGTTAAAAGTGGTGAACTCTTCAGAATATTAATAGCAATAATCAAAAAAACAATTATGAGTCTTGACGAGGACATAAACTAAAACCCTCACACACTGCTGGTGGTGATGTAAACCAGTGCAGTCACTTTAGAAAACAAGTTTGGTAGTTCCTCAAAATGTTAAACACAGATTTACCACATGACCCAATAGGTGTCTACCCAAGGAAAATGAATCATGTGTTCAAACAAATACTTTTATACAAATGTTCACAGCATTTATAAGATTGCTACCTTTCTTTTGAACAAAGATGAAATTTTCAGATCCAATTTCCCCCATCCACAATATTTTATAACAGCTTTCTTTTAAAAGAAATACATCTGTCAAAGCAGCATTATTCACAAGAGCCAGAAAGTAAAAACGCACCCAAATGTCCATGAACTTGTAAATGAACAAACTGAGCTATATCTATACAACAGAGTATTATTCCACTGTAACTACTTACATGTACTGATACATGCTACAACACAGATGAATGTCAAAAGCATCATGCTTAGTCAAAGAAGCCAAACACAAAAGAACACATATTTTTATGACTTCACTTGTATGAAATGTCCAGAAAAGGCAAATCTATAGACAGAATATTGATTAATGGTTGCCTAGAGCTAGGGGTGAGAATGGGGAGTAACTACAAATGGGAATGAGGTTTTGTTTGGGGACAATGAAAACATTTGAAGACTCGATTGTGTTGATACTAGTGACGTAAAGACACTAAAAAATCACTGAATTGTACAGTTAATATGAACATTATGGTGTGTAAAATAAATCTCAATAAAGCTGTTAGTTTTTTTCTAAAATGCTGGAATAGTCAAAGTCTGGATTTGCTCTAAAAGGACCTGGGCAATTTAAAGTTGCTTTGGGCCTTAATTTGCTCATTTTTAAGACTAGCTCAGAACGAAGTAACTCCCTACACTATCAGTAGGTTCCTCAGAAGACCTGAAGGCAGAAAACAGAACTGTATCATTTGTCCATTCCCTCCTTCTAACTCAACTATGGTTCGAGTCATGCAACATCCCTCCACAAATACAGCTCCTTCTGGGCTCCAGTAACGACTGCCCCTTCACAGAATTATTAGAAGTGGCTTCTCAGTGCCTCTACTCACTCACTGCCCCCATATCCCTTTTTGGCCTCCAACTATAAAATCGAACCCTTCATTAAAATGGCCTCAGATGAACCATCTGAGTGCAATCATGTTTTGTGCAGGACTCCCAATTGATAACTGGTGTACTGGAGGTACACCTGGTACTTGGTAATAATAATTGTTAAATCAAGTATGATTTCTTGAGATAAGTTTAACTGTTATATACATCATTAATGATCTTTACCCAAAAAATCCTACTTCATTTTATACACAAACAATACAATTATGCTGGTTAAACAGAAGGTGTTTCTGTTTTCTCTAGAAAGTAAAATGAAGACTAGTTATTTCCTGCCTAATGAACTGGTAGAGAATATTCACAAATTAATCATTCCATTCCAAACATTTTTCACGACAGAGATTTTGGCTTTTGTAGCAGATGTCAAGGAAAAAATAATGCCAAAGTCAAGGCTACTTACAGTTCCCATCTATTCTGTCAGGAAATAAATGAAATATGATGGGCATGTGGTGTATGCTTCACTGTATCCATGATAACAAGAATCACCAAGGTCTGAATTGGACAATTCCAAAATCCTATTTATTCATCTTCTTCCTTTTTATTTCTGTTATTACTTGTATCTATCATTGACCCTTCCTTTGAACAAAAATAAAATTTTTAGACCCAACTTTTCTCATCCCCAATATTTTTCTTTAATAACACCTTTCTTTTAAAAGTAATATTATCTGTCAAAGCAAATTATTTTTTGATTCAAATGGCTACAGTGTATTAACTACCTATAATGTCCTGACATTATTAGCATGTTCACTTAAAAGGTGGACAAAAATGGTCATGTGGGTCCTTGGATGGTTCTCTCTCATTTCAGGTTCTGAAAGAATTATTAAAAATAAACTAATAGAGTTCAGGCTGGTGTGGCTCAGTGGATTGAGTGCTGGCCTGTGAACCAAAGGGTCACTGGTTCAATTCCTAGTCAGGGCACATGCCTGGGTTGCAGGCCAGGTCCCCAGTGGAGGCCACGTGAGAGGCAACCACACATTGATGTTTCTCTCCCTCTCTTCCCATCTAAAAGTAAATAAATAAAATACTTTAAAAAATAAATTAATATACAGCTGGTTATTTCTTACAACAAATAAGTTTATATTTCCATAATTCAAATGTATGGATGCCATGTTTTATTTTAGCTTCTGCAATGCATCTTATTGTTTATGACTAGTATTTACCCTAACAAATTAAATTTCTTCCTTGTTAAGAAACTAGTAGAGCTGAAGTTTTACATCACAGTTTTGTTCACTATTATTAGCATGGTCTAGGTTTCTGGCATTAGGTAATGAAAGACTATCAAAAGATGCGTATCTATCACTTCACATTTGTGCACTAGATTTTTAAAAGATTTTATTTACTCATTTATTTTTTAGAAACAGGGGAAGAAAGAGAAAAAGAGAGGGAGAGAAAGGCAGATGTGAGAGAAACATCTATCAGTTGCCTCTCGTCCCAATCAGGGACCAAATCTGCAACCCAGGCATGTGCCCCGACTGGGATTCAAACCAGTGATCTTTTGCTTTGCGGGATGACACCCACGCAACTGAGCTACACCAGTCAAGGATGTGCACTAGATTTATAAACAAATACTTATACATCTTTGGTTTAATATAAGAACTTAATTACAT
Source organism: Glossophaga mutica (assembly GCA_039655065.1). Classification (NCBI taxonomy): domain Eukaryota; kingdom Metazoa; phylum Chordata; class Mammalia; order Chiroptera; family Phyllostomidae; genus Glossophaga; species Glossophaga mutica. The sequence goes on from CM077308.1 coordinate 23,791,011, forward strand.
TTTAGAATAGAGAAAAAAAATTTCTGGTGAAATAAAAATCCAAAGTTATAATATTCATTTTGATACTCACTGCACTATTTCTTCTTTCTCTAGAGATTTTAAATAAAATTACTCAGAAATTTTCCAGAGGATCAAAAGGTCTGTTTTCCTAAGGAAATTTCCAGAAATTTGTAACTCCAAAGACTTATAAAAAAACCACTAGCATTTTGTACAATCATAATTGTACTATATTACTTATACTTCAGATAGCACAGCAGGTGGAATACTTATAGATCACCATATATGTTACTTATAAATAACATATATGGTTATGTTAAAAAAAATTTTAAGTCTTTACCTTTCAGAGACATATTATGGTTGAGAAATATATACACGGCCTGAAATTTGCTTTGAAATAATCCAAAGCAAATACAAAGTAGAGAGAAATCAGGTGGGAGATACGCATGAAACAAGACTGACCACGTGTTGAAAGTGTTGAAGCTGGCTAAAGGACATGTAGGAATTCATTACACCATTCTCTCTACATGTGTTTGGTTTGTAATTTTCCATAATACAAATGTTGTTATTGTTTACAGTATAGAAAAACAACTTCTAAGTAGGGTAATTCATGTTCTGGATTTCTGGTTCACAACAAAGGTTAATGTGGAGGAAATGATAATGAACATTAGAGATGAGGTATACATTTTGAAACAACAGTTTTAAAACAGTTCATAAAATATTATTCAAGTGTCATAATTTGCAAGCTTACTCTTAAAATTTCTTAATAAACATGTCTGTTAAGTGTGAATAACAGACATACTCCAAAATATACTTTATGAGGATGATGCTAAAATGATAACAGGGTTCACAATAAATCAAGATTAGCTGGCATATTAGATTAGCTTCTAACAGCAAGTTTGAAATGGTCATTTCCTATGGTACATTAAAACACAACTTAGAAGTTAAGTCTTAAAAGCAATTCTAATCATTAGTATGTTGAAGATCAGATTGAGCCCAAACTTGCTCTTGTTGAAAATAGTAATAATAAAATTAAACAAAGATATTAACCAGTAGTAAAAGACCATCTCTATTTTGTTTTATTCTGAGCTTTGGTTTTGTTGAGCCACAGTTCTCCTTAAATACCACCCTCCCAAATGGTTTACCCCTTTTATTTTGGCATTATTCCACTAAACCCTTTGTGGCTCTAGCCAAATCTAATTCTGACTTAAATAGTTTTATGTCTGTTTAAGTGAGGATAGTACCAGCTGCTCTGTACTATAATATTCATCTTGCAGTCTGCTCAATTTGAGAAATGTTTTAAAATGTGAAGCCATCTAATTTAAACAGATTCAAGCAAAGTATTTTAGCTAATTCACATTTTTGTGTTTGCTACGCTTCACTGGGTCAGACAAATCTTCTCTCGAGGAATTTAAAATAGGATCAGTAATCACACACTACTGTAATGAGAATGATGGCATTAAGTCATATGAAAATTTCATTATTTTATGCTTAGTTACACCCCATAAATGTGTAGAGCCCTACCATAGGACTAACTTACATGGTCATGATCCCCAAACAACCTTAAACTTCTGGAGGCCAAAATTAAATATTAGATAATACATCAAGAGAGTATACTCCATCATAAAATATATTCTACATTAAATCAATACTTACTGAACACTTACTATAAAACAAATACTTTTATAATAGACAAATAGATAAAAACAAACAGAGTTGAACTGTCAAGAAACAACCAAGTTAATGGACAGGAACCAACAATAAACAAGAGCAGACAAATATTTAATATCAAGGGTTGATAAGTGCTATGAAGAAACTTAAAGCAGAGGCCCTGTCCAGGTAACTCAGCTGGTTAGACTGTTGTCTTCATATGCCAAGGTTGCATGTTCGCCTGGTCAGGGCACATACAAGAATTGACCGGTGAATGCATAAGTAAGTGGAACAACAAATCAATGTTTTTCTGTCTCTCAAATCAATAAACTTTTAAAAATACTTTTTAAAAAAAAAGAAACTTAAAGCAGGGTATTGGGCTATACAGTGATGAGGGTGGGTGGGGTGAAAGGATACCATTTCATTGAGGTACTAAAGGGAGACTCTCTAACAATGTGACATTATGAACTGAATGAAGTATAGAAGAAAGCCATGCAGGTTATCAGAGGAAGAGTGGTCCTAGAGGAAGCAGCCCCAAAACCCTGAGATAAGAGCATTCTTGGTGCTGTTAAGAAAGTGTTTCACCCTGACCAAGTGGCTCATTTGGTTGGAGCATCGTCCTGTATACCAAAAGGTTGCAGGTTCAATTCCAGTCAGGGTGAACACAGGAGGCAACCAATTGATGTTTCTTTCTTTCTCCCTCCCTCCCCATCATGGGTCCTGTTTCTCTGGAGAACCCTGACTAATACAACTTCCTTCCTGTCTGTCTGATGAACTGCCTCTCATTTGGTATCTTCTTTTCTACCTCTGCCAATTCTAACACATTCTGTACTTGATTGCCAAATTACTACTAAAACACTTTTTTGTTCATTATTATCATCGTCATCCTTCTCCAATACCTTTTCAAAGCTCCCAAATGGCTGTAGAAATTAAACTGCATGGCCTGCCATCAAAACCCCTTATACTAATCCATTGTGGTAGTGGTACTCTGGTGACCAATGAAACAGCTTTGTATAGTCAGTCTCCCTCCCGTAACTGCAATGGGACCGGTAGACTGTGGTAGAAGTGATGTTGTGCCAGTTCAAGGACCAGCCCTTGACAGGTATAACAGATTTCACTTCCTCCCTCTTTGAAACACTTGCTGTCAGAAGCTCTTTCTGCTAATCCCTTATTCCATTTATGAAACATTAACAGTAATTTTGTTCAATGTATATGAAGTATAACTGACAAATGCTTCCATGAGTCCCTTGAACTTAACATAATTTTTTCCCCTCTAAGTCCCCAAAGCATTTTTGTACCTCTTAAAAAGGAACAAAGCCCTGGCCAGTGTGGCTCAGTTGGTTGGAGTGCCTGCTATATACCAAAAGATGGAGGGTTCCATTTCCAGTCAGGGCACATTTGGGAGGCAACCAATCAATGTTTGTCTTTCACATTGATGCTCTCTCTCAAATCAATAAACACATTTTAATTTTTGTTTAAAAAGAAACAAACATTGCCCTGGCCAGGTAACTCAGTTGGTTAGTGTCACCCTGATACACCAAGGTTGTAGGTTCAATCCCAGTTAGGGCACGTACAAGAATCAACCAATGAATACATAACTAAATGGAACACCAAATCGATGTTCTCTCTCTTTCTCTAAAATCAATAAATAAAAAATTTTAAAAACAAATATTTTGCCCAGTAGTAATTTTATTCATTCACTGCATGTTTAATGGACACTTACAGTGTACCAAACATTATTCTAAGTGCTGACAATAAAGCCAGTATTTTATATGCTATTCTATATACTATTCTGTATGTTGGACAGTTTTAAACACTGTTCCGAATTACCTCACTTAATCCTCACCGTGCTTTCCCCCATCAACTCATGAAAATGTTCCATTTCAGGATCAAACAGACAGAAAGTAGGATGTTAGATGGTATGCCAGTTAACAACTGAATGTCATTACCATCTGTTAGCTTCTAAATAGGTTACTAGAAACAAGGTGACAGACAGGCTAATTCTTTATGGATAAAGTATCCATATTACATCATCATAACTAGTACTCATTTGCACCTTCAAGAAGAAACTGCCACAAAGGGAAACAAAAACATTCAACTGATACCCGAATTATGAAAAAGCTCTTTAAAATGTTGTAAAAATATGAATAGCCTACTAAAAAAATGCAGAATACTGAAAGACTTACAGGGCATATTTCAGGTTCAGTATTTTCTATATAACTGAAATGAAAGAGGGCATTACAAGGTCTGAGGAATAAAATGAAGTACAATTAAGAAGTGTGTGTAGCCCTGTACAGATGGCCTGATCCTAACACAAGATGTTAACAAAGCAAGTTGGTGGGGGAGGGGGAAAGCCTGCATTTTCTCTACTATAATTTTGCTGACCCCCATCCTCCAAAATATTTTTTAGGCAGGGGGACTTAACATTGAAGGATCAATAACTTCCAATAAACAGAAAATAAATTCCTTTTAGATTATGTGTTCCAAATGAATCTACTTACTGTTTTCAAATGTGTTTGGGAAGTCATTCTTGGTTATTTTGATAAATAACATTTGGAAAATATGACAAGTAGATTTTAGTTTCTTGCCTCAGAAGTATTCTGCTAAAAGAAATAACAGAAGTAACTAAGTAGCATTTGTTGCATTTAGCTAATAAAACATTTTTTCATTTAAAACATAAAAAAAACGCTGCACAAATACCTATCATTGCTATTCACGCAAGAGAAAGTAATTTTAATTTATAAATTGTCGTTTTCAATGCAAAAGCTACTCGAAAAATGATAGTCGAATTACCACCCAAAAATAATAATGGGAAAGGTGCCAAACATCTTTCATAAAACTCCTTAAAAATCTTAATTGTATATAATAAAAAGTCATGACTATTTCTGAAAGGTTTCAGTATATAAGTATTTATTTCCAAATTGGCACATCACTTTTTTTTAAAAAATTCCAGGTCTTTTAAACAAAGGACCTAAATTTTTCTAAAGAAGCTTATTTCCCTTTTCTTGAACCATATTTTACCGATTTTCTCAGTCATCCCAAGATACTGTCTAAGACAAAGACCAGCTGATTCTCCCACCTTTTCCAAATCAACGTGGAACTTTCATAAAGGCAAAGATAACCTAGAACACTGTAATATATAAGTAAAAAAAAAAAAGTTCAATTCTGTCGTGACAATAATGAAGAAATCTGATGTGATAAAACCAAGAGGCATCTGTTGGTAGTTGAACATGAAGTCATGAGCAACCCAGGATTCCCCGGTCCTTGAATCAGAAACTGCACCTACCTACCAGATTCAGCATTGTTCAGCAGAAGTGGCTTTAAAACACCCCGCTCACGAATCATCCAAACCAGACCACGCCTTCCAGTTATCATTCAAATGACCGTTTCACAAAGTGGCACTACTCCACATTTCCCGCGAACTTAAATGTCGAGTAAGAGTCAACATTTTAGATTCCCTCGGTCATGCTGGAGAAGTGAACTCTTGAACCCCGCGCTCCATAATGAACCAGGGCTCCAGGAAGCCGAGATAAAGAAGCATACTTCTATTATTCAACTTTTAAGGCCTTCACTGACATCCCCCCATTTCTTCCCAACTTTGAGATACCCCAAGACACAGAGAGCAAAGAAAGATTCCTTACTTCCTGCTGTTGAAACGAAAGGAAACCAAAGAGTAACTTTGAACGCGTGGAAGAGAAATAGCTTAATCTTGGCCACCACTACAAACATATGTCACTCAGCCCGCAGCAGGGTTCGCGCGCCACCGGGACCCATCCCGGGGCCCCACACCCAGCGGTCCTCCCGCAGTCTAGACCTCCTGGGTCCCCCAATGTCAGCGACGCGTCTCGGAGTCTTTTCCTCTCTCGCCTCCCCCACCCTCACACTGCCAGGGCCCCCAAGACCACATTGTCGGTTCCAATACAATGGAATGTCACTAACCCCAACTCTTTGGAGCTCCCCTCGCCCCACTCTCGAAGGCACTCTCGGGTCTCCGAGATAGCCGAGTTCAGCCACGAACCCAAACTTCACCATATGAGTGCTCAGAACCCGGGAGGTGACGGAGACCCACGACTCCCGCCCAATCCTCCCTTTTATCCACAGTCCCAGCTCAGTCCCAGGCGCGAATCCCGCACTGGGCGCCCCTACCCACCCCCAGACAACCGCAGAGGAATCATCAATCGCCTCTTCCGCGGGGGGCGAGAGCCGAGAGACTAGTGGAGGTCTCCCCGCGCCCGGCCCGGACCCCTGGGCGGTGCTGCGCAGGGGCGAAGGCCCCAAACGCATCCCCGGCCTTGCCTGGCCCACCACGACCTCGCTGCCCACCCTCCCTACCTGGCCTTGAGGCTGGGGCTGCTGCCGCTGCTACCGCTGGTACTGGCGGCGGCGGCCGGGGCTGCGGGTTCGTAGGCCCAGGCGGGGGCGGGGGGTTGTGCGGCTGCGCTGGCGGCGGAGGCTGCAGCCGGGGCAGCGGGGGGCGCGGGAGGCGGCGGCGGGTCCGCAAAGCCGGAGGTCGTGTAGTTCCTGTCCATCGCACGGGTTGCGTAGGGAGGGCGGGCAGCACTGGGGGCTCCTCTAAGGCCCTATGTGAAGGGGGGGCGGGAGGGGGGAGGGGCGGGGGAGGAAGAGGAGGAGGCGGCGGCGGAGGGAGCTTCCCCCTCACATGGCCCCGGCCGGCGGGCGGGCAGAGGGCGCGCTGGCCAGTCTGTGCCTGGGAATCTTGGGCCACGACGCGCTGCGAGGCCGCAGCTGGGCGTCAGGGAAGCGGCAGCATCTGCGGCCCGGACTCACGGAGGCAGCGGCGGCTTCGCCCCATGTTGGTGGATTTCCCAGGATGCACTTCCCGCCCCCTCCGCCCCGCCCCCCCCCCCCCCCCCCCCGGCTCCCGCACTAGCAGCTCGCGGACCGAAAGGGCGGCCCGCGAGGCCTCCGCCACCACCGGCCACTTCTGGCTGGCCAGCCGGGGCAGTGAAAGCTCCAGGCCTCCCTAGCCCAGCTGGCTCCGAGGACCCACAGGGGCGCCCGCCAGTCGTAAGCTGCGGGCCGCGGACTTTCCGCTGTCGGCGGCTCCAAGGGTAGCTATCCGCTCGCCGCGCCCCGCGTGGGAAGGGGCAGTGCCTCCGGTTAATCCTGCACGAGGAAGGGGAATTTGAGCGGAAATCCAGCATCGGGGGCTGCAAAGGAGAGAGACTTCTCAGCGTTTTGACAGGCCTCATTATTTGACCCTTCGAATTATTTTGAGTGACCCAAATACTCAGTTCCCACAAAGCGATTTCTTTCTCTGCGCCTAGGTCCAAACCAGAAACAGCTGAGCGGGCCGTTTTACAGTTCCGTTTACTCCCTTCCTGCCCAAAGCTTGCTCGGCTAGGGGACCCTTTTCCTGCTGTTAGGGGGAGGTTTACATTTAAAGAGGTTCAAATTCAAACGTATTTTCCAGTCCTCATTGAAAGGACCTTTCCCAGGGGCTCTTATTAACTGTGCCCACCACCACCTTGGGGATTTTCTCAGTCTGGATTTTAGAGTCTTCTATCCTAAGGTAAATAGTGGCTCTTCATTGATTAATCCAGCTACCATCTGGATGACTTTAATTACATTAAATTTAAACTCACTGTGCACACTTTGTGTTGGAGGTTTTTTGTTTGAGACTTGGAATCTCAGCAGGGCTCTACCCAAACATTTCCTATCTGTTGGGTGCACGGTAATTTAATTATTATTTGAGTTTCTTCTATTGTATTTGAGCGTTTCTTCTACGCTAGCAGCGAAACAGGGGTCATAGAAAACATTGTTTTGTCCTTGAGGCATAAAGTAAAAGTTAAAAATAAGAGTAAAGTTTATATTTATTGGCCACTTCCTGTAAAAATCAACACTGGTTTAACACCTATTATGTGCTTAGCACAGAAATCTATCCCTCAAGATAAGCCTAACAGAAAGGTTTAAGCAAGTCAGGCAGGCAGAGAAGCTCCAACAAATTTGATACATTATCTCCGATCACCATTTTAAAAGCAGTTTAAACTTCGCTAATACCCGGTATTGGATCAGCTATTTCTTTTGAGATTAATTTTGTCCAGGGAGATTGTTTTCCTCCTGGCGCCTACATCCTTTTGTTCCTATTCATTCCTTTTTGTAAGTCTTTCGGCACCTGTGATGCTTGGAGTCCGGTCCCGGGGTGGGGAAGCAAGGAAGTGAGTAATGGTTATTTACAAATGAATTCAAACGTGTAGACTCAGTGACCTTGCCAATTTTATGTTAATTCCAGAATGCATTTACTTACAGAGGATATCTTTGAAAAGTGGTTTTCCTTGGGGAAGGAATTTGCCAGATAATGTGAGATCCTGCCGAGAAGAAACATAAATCTTCCTTACATTTATTTTCTTACTGCAGACTACAGGTCTGTAATCTAAATAAAACAAAAAAGTTTTCCCTACTAACTATTATGTTTATATGTACTTTTGTGAGCACTTAAGTTTTGTCTCTATGGAAAGTGTAGGAAGTGGAGTGGCATGCTATAAATGTTTTATGGCACTTAGTTTGAGATACCCACAACTGGTACTCAGGGTGAGTTATGCAGGCAATACCAAACAAGTGGCGATAAAACCTTCATAGTCCCTCACACCATTATGTAGTTTGTTTATGTCACATAAATCAGAAAAAAAAAAGATATTGAGGAAAATGTTCAGTATTTTTTAAATAGTAGTACTCTCTCACCATATGTGATGTTCCTTTGCCCATTAAGTGAAACTTCCTTAATTTACCCTAAATCCATACATGTATATTTCCAGTGTTACAAAATGTCTACAAATACAACATCATGATAAATCTTTTTGGTAAAAATCAGTGATAACTGAAAATGTCTTCTTCCTTGCTGAAAATATACTTCCCACGCTGCAAACATCATGATCTTTTTCAAATAATTTCCATCTAGGCTGCTTTAAATGTGATTTATACAATGTCAAAAATCTACAATGAGCCTTATTCTTGTTTTAAATAAAAATGGTCATTCCATTCTTTGCCTGTGGAACTTGTACTCACCTTTCAAGATCCAGATCAAACATTTTGATTTCCATGACATTACCCCAACTTACCAAACTAAAACCAATTGCTTCCTTTTCAGTTGCCCTATGGTGCTAATTATACTTACTATATTTAACACTAACATGTTCATTACAATTAGCTGTATCTGCCACTTTTCCTTACAGATAGTGGTGAGTTCCTTAAAGGCAGGAGTTATATTTAATCTATCCTTGTATACCCAGCACTTAGTGCTATGCCTGGCATTATAGTAGGCTCCAAATACATGTTTACTGAATGAATACGTACATATACTATTTTTAAAATACTCATTTAGAAAGTTAGTCATTTACGTATTCCACTCTAAACAAATCAGAATTTCTATCTCAATCCTAAAATTAGGAGACAGGATTTGAAAATAGATTAAATCAAAGGGAGTTTGTTTACAAGATGAACCAAAATCCTCCACTTGAGGAGTATCTCTTCCCCCACTCCCCTCTTCACTTCCTTCTGAGTTTATTGTCGAGGCATTAGCGATGGTTTAGAATACAGGTGGCAAACACAAGGCCTGCAGGACAAATCTAGCCCTCCACTTTGTTTTATCCCACCGGGTGCCTTGTTTCTACCCTGAGGCAGCATCGAGCTCTCTCTTAACTATTAAGGAATAGTTACATTTATAGTCCTAAAATTACATTTGGCCAGGCCCTTTGAAGGCAACCTTGAGGCTGATGTGACCCCCGAAACTCGCCACAGGTGAAAATGAGTTTGACATCCCAGGTTTAGAATATATCCATGAACAGTCTCCCCACATTTTCCAACGTTTCTCCCATCCCATTAAAAATCACTAAATACTTCGGAACTGACCAGTGTAGCTCAGTTGGTTGGGCAATGTCTTACAAAGCAAAAACGTCACCAGTTCGATTCCTGGTGAGGGCACATGCCTGGGTTGTAGGTTTGGTCCCTGATGTTTCAACATTAGTGATTCTCCCCTTCTTTCTCCCCTCCCTAAAAATAAATAAATGAAAAAATTTTTTAATCACTAAGTATTTCAACTGGTAGGTAGCTTGGAGTTAGACTGAGTAGTGCATCACCCACATTTTGTTGTTGAAGAAACAGGCCCAGGATTCAGCAACTTGCTTTAAGGCAACGGAGGCCATCAGTTGAAGGAGGGAGCCACAGAATCTCATCTCCACTGAGGTAGCCTTATTTATTAGCTTGTTGGGAAATGTAGAATTTGAGCTTGCCTGACTAAAAATGTAGTCAATAAGTCCGTACATTCCAATGTTACAAATAGACCAATCAGTAATTAGGTCTGAGAAGGTCAAGTTTGCAGTTTCACTGAGAATATCAGGGGTATGTTTGTGAGAATTGGGTTGATTAGGGGAAGGGTACTTATTTTCCATTGTTCCTATCACTTCTGACACTGGAGGGAACTATAAGCCCTGTCTTTGTCAGGACAGTCCTATTTTTATCCGTGAGGTCAATGTCAGAAATTAAAACATGGGAAATTAAGTCCCACGATCATTTTCTTGGTCTCTAAGGTGTGTCCCTGTCCATCATCTTCGACTGCCCTCTCAGTTGCCTGTCACACCCTCAGAGAGAGCAATGGAGTCCGAAGAGCTATGTTTAAGCCCGCTTCTTTGGAAGCCACAGTCTCACTGGGAAGTGTCACTGAAAGACAGTAATGAGACATTCCTTCCAGTGAGCAGAGCTTCAAGAAGCATCTTTAGTCATCAGTTTTGTATGTCGAAGGAGTGGTTTGAGCTATGGATATGGATGGACTCTAGGGCTCCAGTGAATGGCTTAGCTGGTCAGGAGTCTGGAAGAAGCAAGATTGAATGATTGGAGACCAGGACATCTGGGAATGAAACGCAATGTAATTATGAGCTAGAAAGATAGGGGTGTGGCCTGATCATAAAGTCTTTCATTGAATGTTTATTTTATCTCTCTGAATATATTACAGGAACTTTAAACCTCATTCTGTAGGTGAATAGCTGTTCTCCTTAGAATAACCAATATGTGTTGAATACTTCTGTGCTGGATCCTGTGCTATGGGCTTTGTCTCATTTCATCCTCAGAATGGTCTTAAGATGTGGGTATTGGTTGCTAATATTCCCATTCTATAGGGAATGGAGACTTAATGAAATTAACTAACTCTCAAATTCACTCGAGCTAATATAGATTGGTAATGGTGCAGGTGGAAGTTCAAACCAGCTGTGTTTAACTCTGAAAGCCAATGAGTTTTGTAAAAGGGCTATTGCCAAGTTTCTCCACTAATGAGTTACTGTATTTCCCTTTATAATTAATAAGAATCTTGTGGGTACTTTAAGACTTTCTAAACTCCTGAGGCATCATTCTTTCACCTTTGGTTTTAGCATCTATATTAGTTTCCTGTGGCTGCTGCAGCAAATTATCACAAACTGGATGGCTTAAAACAACAAAAATGTTTCATCTCACAGTTCTAGAGGCCTGAAGTTTGAAACTGAGATGTCTGCAGGGCCATGTTTTCCCTGGAGGCTCTAGGGGATTCCTTGGTTTGCGGCCATGTTGTTCCCATCTCTGCCTCTGTCTCATATTGCCTTCTCTTCTGTACGTCTGTCTGCTGCTCTGTCTTTTATAGGAACACTTGTCATTGAATTTAGAACCAATGACGATCTCATCTCAATATACTTAATTTAATTACATCTGCAAAGACCCTTTTCCCAACTAAAGTCACATTCATATTTTTTGAAGACTAGGACATGGATATATCTTTTGGGTGACTGCCAGTCAACTCATTAGTGCATTCATTAATGATTCTTCGCTTGAATTAAGTATTATTATGGTTACCAAATAGTGATTTTTCTGACTCCATTGTTTCTCCTGTGATCATTAGTTACTCTTTTATAAGACGGAACTTTTAAAATTATCTCCCTATTTATTTCAATATAGACTCATGGATTCTTATTTTAATCAAAGAATTAATTCCACAGATGCAGGTTGTCCAAACCCTGTACCTTCCGAAGAAAGGTAGGGCCCTTGTCAGGCTCCAAGGCAATAACTTTAAAGCACTTTGAATATTGTGCCTGTTAAGAACATCTCTGTTTAGTCCTGACCAGTGTGGCTCAGTTGGTTGGAGCATTGTCCGGTAACAGAGAGGTTGCAGGTTCAATCCCCGTCTGGGCACATACAGGAGGCAACCAATTGATGCTTCTCTCTCGCATCAATGCTTCTCTTTCTCCCTTCCTCTCTCTCTAAAAGCAATGAAAATATATCCTCAAATGAGGATAAAAAATACTATCTTTGTTTATTTGAAGCCTCGGTCCATACCAATAGCTTATGCTAACAATGTGATTTATGGTCAGCTTGACCTCTGACACAGAGGCTAGAGAATTAAGTTCAGTCACCAGGGCAGTCAGCCATGCCTATGTGACTGACCCCTAATAAAAGCCCTGGACACCAAAGTTCAGGTGAGCTTCCCTGGTTGGCAACACTTTATGTGATTAATGTCTACAGGACATTACAATAATGGGAGAGGACAACTGAAAACTTGCACCTGGCCTCCTGTGTACTCTGCACTATGCACCTTTTGCCATTGATGACTTTGATCTGGATTCTTTCACAGCAACAAACTGTAACCATCAGCGTACTAACTTCTCTAACCTGGGAGTCCTTATAGTAAATCACTGAAGGCCAGGGTGGTCTTGGGGATCCTTACACACAGGATTATAATCCATTACCCTACTTATTTATTTTGATGTGCAAATAGTCCCGTATTACCTTGCTACCCCAACACTTAATTACTTTAGTATACTTCCTCACAGTAAGGAGCCCTGAGAACCTTGTGAGCAGGGAGTGACACAATCAAAGCCATGGAAAACATTCCCTTGCCCGCCTTCAGCCTGGATGGACCTTGGTGTACCAACATGGGAAGCACAGTTCCTTCATAGGTTTACACACAAACGCACAAACATCCGTACACCACCGCCAACAACAACAAGAAAAGAAAAACTCATCTCACCACTTAGGAAAGCCACATTGGTCCTGGTTGTCTGCAAACATAACATGAGGCAGAGGTTTTCCGGAGGTTTCGCTGCTGGAGGGCTGACCCTCAAAGCAGGAAAAACGGAGCGCAGGTTCTCAGTCTCCGGTTCCTCTGAGCTACAGCCCCAAGGAAAGGCACCCTCTGCTCGTTTATATCCTCTCCTTACTCTTGTCACTTCTCTGTTCCCTTTATCGCAAAGCCCCAGGTATGGCCGTGGTAAAGATGTAGGTGTCACCTGATTAATGTTAGTATATGTATAATCACTACTAAGCGTGTCATTACTTGGAATCGGATTCGGTTTTGCCGTGACGCGTTTCTTAAGTTTGAGATCAGGTAGTCTCAAACATGTTACGAAAGTCAAAAGACCCTCTCCCAAATTTCTGCAAATTCTGGAGAAATGCATAGTTCCTTGCTCGATATGCCTTTAATTTTCTTCTGTTCTGTGAATGCTTTTTCTTTTAGAGGGAGAAACTGAAATTCTTCATAGAGTTCCACACACAAAATCTACTCATATAGAAGAACACTTATGAAAGTAACAAAGTTAACACTGGACGCTTCTTACACCAGTATTATTCTGCTGCTCAAGTAATATGGCTTCTCAGTCAGAACTTTAAAAACTCAGAGGAATGCTCACCTTGGGAGCACACAAAAATTAGAACGATACAGAGATTAGAATGGTCCCTGCACAAGGATGACACACAAATTTGTTAAGCGTTCTATATTATTTTGCAGCATTATTTACAATGGCCAAGATATGGAAGCAGCCCAAGTGTCCAGCAGTAGATGAGAGGATAAAACAACTGTGGGACTTTTATACAATGGAATACTACTCAGATGTAAAAAAAGAAGAAAGTTTTACCATTTGGGACAGTATAGATGGACTTGGGGAACATTATGCTAAGTGAAATAAGCCAGGCAGACAAAGACAAATGCCATATGATTTCACTCACATGTGGAATCTAATGAACAAACTGAACTAACAAGCAAAATAGAGACAGACTCATAGAGAGCAGGCTAACGGCTAAGCGGGGAGGAGGGTAGGGAGTGGAGGGATTGAGCAAAAAGGAAAAAGGACTCATGGACATGGCTAACAGTGTGGTGATTGTGAGGGGGTAAGGGGGATATAAGGAGACTAAATGGTAATAAAAAACAATAAAATTATTATAAGTAAATAAATAAACTCAGAGGCAACATTGCTCGTGACATGTGGGAGCGCGCCGGCCTGGTGTCCACATCACATCCCCTGGCTCACCTCTGCAGCAGTTCTGACTTAACTTCATGCCACGTGTCTTGCTGCTCTCTGCTCTCTTTGAGATCACTGAAGCTCCCTGAAATTCAAGGGAGTTTGCATCCCCCCATCCACAGAAACCCTTAATCAATGGAGGAGGAAGTCAGTGCATAAACACTCCAGCCTCCTCGCTTCCAGGTGGGTCGTTATGGAAGGCATTTAGCACCTTCCTTGGTAGTCCTCAGGAAAGTGAGCCTTTGTTGCCAACAACAACTTTGATGAAATGCCCTTGTTTGCCTTGCCCTCCGCCCTACCTCTCCCCCTGCTCTGCCGGTTCTTCCTGCCTCCCAATGAAACCACCTGCATCTAAATCATTGTCTCAAGTTCCGCTTTTGGGGAAACATGCCTTATATACTATTGTTTGTTATAACTACTTAATTTTACTGTTGTAATTTAAATGTTTATGTGTCTTATCGGAAATGATTGTCCCAAGTCTAAGCAGTCTGAATCTTCTTGTCAGCTTTGGATTGGCCAAGGAGACAAGGCAGAGTGAGGAATGTTGCTGAGGTGCTAAAAGCTGCATCCCAGAAGCGTGTGCAAGGCGTAAAAACTGGGGCAAATGGTCCTAGAGACGTTATCAACACAAGCTGATTCTTTGATATATATGCAAAGTGACTTGAATAACCAAAATAATTAATAATTTTTGGAGAAAATAAAGTTGAAGGACCTACATTACTTCTTTTCAAGACACTTTAAAGTTACAGTGAGCAAAACATTATGGTACTGGCATAAAAACAGACAGATAGATGGAACAGAAGGGAAAGCCCCAAATATATATGATCAATTGATTTACAACAAAGGTTCCAAGATAATTCAGACAATTTGGTGGAGAGAGGAATTATCTGTAAACAAACCTTGCTAAAACAACTGCATAGTTGAATGGGGGAAAGTTAACTTTGATCCTAACTTCATATATATGCACAAAAAATAGACTTACATGTAAAAGCCAAAACTATAAAATGTCTAGAAGAAAACATAGGAGGAAATCTTCACAATTTAGGGAAGACAATGATTTCCTGGCAGGACACACATACAAAAAATGATCAGAAAAGAAAAGCTTATAAACTGGACTCAATCAAAATGTGAAACTCCTGCTCTTTGAAAAACACTGTTAAAAAAAATGAAAGGGCAAACCATGACCTAGGAGAAAATATTTACTGAACATCTGACAAACAACTTATACCCAGAATATATAAAGAATACTTCTAACTCAAAAGTAAAAAGATAAGCAAGCTAATAAAAAATGGCCACAGATTTGAATAAACATTTGATAAAAGAAGATACATGAATGGCTAATAAGCATATAGAAAAATACTCAATACCATCCATCATGAAGGAAATGCAAATTAAAACCACAATGAGATACCACTACACACCCACCAGAGTCAATAAAATGAAAGGACTTGTGACAGCAAGCATTGGCAGGGATGTGCAGCCACTGGAACCTTCATACAATCCTGTTGGGAGTGTAAAATGGTTTAACCACTTTGAAAAACAGTTGAGTAGTTTCTTATACATTTAAGCATACACTCAGCTATTATCAGCAGTTCAACTCCTAGGTGTTTACCCAAAAGGACTGGAAATATATGTCCAAAAAAGACTTAAATATAAATGTTCATAATGCCTTTATTTTCAAAGACTTATCAATAGGTAAATAGACAAAAAAAAATTATGGTATATCAATATAATGAAATACTATCCAGCCTTAAATAGGAACAAACTACCAATGTATATAATACTATTCTGCTGAGTGGAAGAAACCAGAGACTAAAGAGTATATGTCATATGATTTGATTTATATGAAATTCTAGTATAGGCAAAGCTAGTCTATAGTGATGAAAAGTAGATCAATGGTAGTCTGAGGTTGGAATCAGGAAATTGACAGGAAAGGGACAGATGGGAACTTTCTACAGTTGGGATGATTGTTACATGATCTACATTTGTTAAAACTCATGGAGCTGCTCACTGAAGGTGGCTTCGTTTTATAGCATGTAATTTATATGCCAATGGAGTTGTTATAAATGTAAAAAAATCAGCCCTGACTGGTGTGGCTCAGTGGGTTGGGCATGGTCCAGCAGACTGAAAGGTCGCCAGTTTGATTCCTGGTCAGGGCACATATCTGGGTTGTCGGCCAGGTCCCCTGTGGGGTGTGTGTGAAGAGACAACCAATAGATATGTCCCTTGCACATTGGTGTTCTTCTCCCTCCCTTCCCCTCTCTCTAAAAGTAAATAAAATAATAATAATAATAAAAGAAAATCTTTAAAAAAATAGTGCATCAATTCACAAAGTCGAATATTCAACCATTAGGTATCACACAAAAAAGTATTGCCCTGGCTGGTGTAGCTCAGTGGATTGAGCGCGGGCCTGCGAACCAAACGATCCAGGTTCGATTCCCAGCCAGGGCACATGCCTGGGTTGCAGGCCAGTTCCCAGCAGGGGACACATGAGAGGCAACCATACATTGATATTTCTCTCCCTCTCTCTCTCTTTCCTACCCTTCTCCTCTAAAAAAATAAATAAATAAAAATATTTTAAAAAAAAAAGTGGAGAAAATGAAGGAGAAGAAAATAGCAAATAATTATACAATAAAATTTTCTAGAATTGGGGAGATTCTAGAAATTCCGTATTGAAAGGAACCTTTGGCTCCAGCTGGGTAGCTCAGTTGGTTAGAATGTTGTCCCAGTATGCCAAGGTTGCAGGTTTGATCTCCAATCATATAAGAATCAATCAATGAATGCATAAATAAGTGGAACAACTTGACATTTCTCTCCCTTTTTTTCTGAAATCATCAATCAATCAATAAAAGAGGTTTTGGGTGTCATGACCAGTAAATGAAAATATATACCAATGCTCAGACTGTTCCAACCCGACTTCCCAGTCTTATAGGCCAGTTTGAGGCAAGATTTTGTGACTTTCAACTCAACCTTTCAGACTCTGCTTCCTAGTATGTTTACCAGTGACCCCCGCATCATTTTTTCTGGTCCCTGCATGAGAAAAACATGCTTCAAGTCAGCAGTGGACTTCAGACAAGACTGCACTGACTTTGTAAGGGTCTTTCTAATCACCCCCACCTCCCAAGTCTCTATGGTTCTAGTTCCTAAAGGTCTCCTTTTTGACTTGTGTCTCTGTTGGAAGCATATTACTAAGCTGTTGCGAGAACAGATTCGATTTTTAGATGAAGTGTGGCTATCCACCTAGTTTTTAAGTTTGTTATCTGTGTTTCTTTCACGATTTTGTCACTGCAATACACATCTAAGGTATATTTTTGAATCACTTGAAATTTTATGTATAGACTTTACCTAGTAAAATATTACATCAAAATTATTACTAAAACAGTCCTGGCTGGTGTGGTTCAGTGGATTGAGCGCTGGCCTGTGGACCAAAATGTCAGTTTGATTACCAGTCAGGGCACGTGCCTGGGTCATGGGCCAGGTTCCCAGTTGGGGATGTGAGAGAGGCAGCCAATCGCTGTTTCTCTCACACATCATGTTTCTCTCCCTCGCTCCTCTCTCTCTAAAAAAATAAATACATAAATAAAATCTTCTAAAAATTATTACTAAAACAATTCTTTCCCCCCCTACTCTTCAGTAGCACATAAAAAAGCACTTTTAAAACTTTCAATTGGTCCTAAGAAAACATTTTGCTGTTCTGACCAGTGTGGCTCAGTTGGTCAGGCATCATCCCACAAAGCAACATGTCACCAGTTCAATTACCAGTCAGGACACATGTCAGGGTTGCAGGCACAGTCCCTGCTCGAGGTGCAGTCTCAGTTGATGTTTCTCTCTCTCTTTTCCCCTCCTTTTCCCTCTCTCTAAAAATAAATAAATCTTTTTTAAACATTTTGCCTTAAAAGTAATTTTTAAAATAAACTTAACTTTTTAGAGCAGTTTTAGGTTCAGAACAGAACTGAGTGCAAAGTACAGAGTTCCCATGATACCCCTGTTTGCACAGATGAACAACATCCCCTCCTTACCACATCCCCCACCAGAGTGGTACATTTGTTACAATCAGTGAACCTACATTAACACATCACTGTCACTCTAAGTCCATAGATTTTACATTAGGGTCCACTCTTGGTGCTACATAGTCTGTGGGTTGGGATAAACATATGACATGTATCCATCATTATAGTATCATACAGAGTAGTTTCACTGCCCTAAAAATCTCTGCTCCACCTTTTTAGCCCTTCCCCCTGCCCACAATCCCTGACAATCATTGATCTTTTTAGTGTCCCCATAGTTTTGCCTTTTCCAGAATGTCCTATAGTTGGAATCATACAGCACATAGCCTTTTCAGATTGGCTTCTTTCACTTAGTAATATGCATTTTTTCCATCATGTCTTTTTATGACTTGAGAGCTTTCTCTTTTTTTTTAAGATTTTATTTATTTATTTTTAGAGAATGGAAGGGAGGTAGAAAGAGATGGAGAGAAACATCAACATGTGGTTGCTTCTCACATACCCCCAAATGGGGGACCTGGCCTGCAACCCAGGCATGTGTCCTGACTGGGAGGCAAACCTGTGACCTTTTGGTTCACAGGCCAGCACTCAGTCCCCTGAGCCACACTCACCAGGGCAAGAGCTCGTTTCTTTTTAGCATTGAATAACATGACATTATCTGAATGTACTACATTTTTCTATTTGCTGACTGAAGGAGACCTTGGTTGCCTCCAGGTTCTGGTGATTAGAAAGGAAGCTGCTATGAACATCCATGTGCAGGTTTTTGTGTGGACGTAGTTTTCAACTCACTTGGTTAAATACCCAAGATGATTGTTGGATCAAATGGGAGGAGCATATTTCGTTTTTTTAGAAGATTTTATTTATTTTTAGAGAGAAGGGAAAGGAGGGAGAGCGAGAAACATTGATTGGTTGCCTCTTGTATGTGCCCCAACTGGGGACTGAACCTGAAACCCAGGCATGTGCCCCGACCGGGAGTCAAACTGGCAACCTTTTGCTTTGTGGGAACGCCCAGCCAACTGAGCCACACCAGTCAGAGAGGGAAGAGTATATTTAGTTTTGTAAGAAACTGCCAACTTGTATTCCAAAGTGACTACCATTTTGCATTCCAAACAGTAATAAATGAGAGCTTCTATTGCTGTACATCCTTATCAACATTTAATGTTGTCAGTGTTCCAGATTTTGTCCATTTGAATAGGCGTTCAGTGGCATCTCTTTGTTTTGATTTGCAATTCTCTAATGACATGATTATGAATGTCTTTTCATATGCTTACTTACCACCTGTATATCTTTGGTGAGGTGTCTGTTCAGGTCTTTAGCCCATTTTTAATACTGGGTTAAAACTTATCGTTGAGTTTTAAGAGTTTTTTGAATAATTTGGGTAACAGTCCTTTATTAGATGTCTCTTGCAAATATTTTCTCCTAGTCACTAGCTTGTTTTCTCATTCCCGTGATTAAAGTAATTTTACATGCATAACTCAATTGGATCTAAAAAATTTAAGGTAATCTAAATGTGTTAACACAAAGTAATTATTTAATAATAATCAGGGTTTATCTAGTGTATGACACTTAATATTACTTAATGTGTTTCTCTTAAGCAATTCCTATAATTTAGTGTACCATTACTCTATTATCTTCTGATTTTTAAATTATGTATAGATATTGGTCACATAATTAAATTCAGTTTTAAGGAATAATAATATATTATAAACTGGCCTCAAACAATAAATTAAATAGTAAAACTGTGTTAAAGAGAATAGCACTTTCACAACTGCAACCAGGTGGTTTAATAGAACGTTAGCTCCACTGGGTGAAAGATAGACAGAGAAACACCCTGCTGTACGCATTGTTTTGAAAACACACACTGTGTTTTTCACATTTAATGTATATAGCTATATGGCACTATGGGAGGAAAAAGTATGTTTAACTGAAACGAGCAACAAATATTTACTTAGTATAAAGTTTATTCACATGTATAAAAAGTGTCTGTAATAGGAAATCCATTAAAACCAAAATATAATCAAGACTGTAGGAAATATATGCATTTAAAAAAATTGTTTCCAGAGTATGAAAATACTGATATGTTTGTACTGGACTGCCTTAAGCTCTTAACCTGTTGGAAAAACATTTTAAACAACCAAAGAAGTTGGAGGAAACACACAATATAGAAGATTAATGGCATCAAAATGTCATACATGTTCCAAAATGCCATATTGGTGATCTACAAAAAGATTCAGACAAAAAAATACAGAAATTCTAGACACGCTTTTAATAGTATAACACCTTAGGTAACATTTCAAATCAAACTAATAACTAATAAAATTTAATTCACATTCAATTAGAGCAAAAACAATTGATCTTTTGAACAACACTAACCAACCTTTTCTCATTAAAAATTCTCTTAGACCTATAGGAAAAGTATACACACACATAAATTATCTGATAAAGAGAAAAAAAACTGATTAGAATTTTACAGGTAAAGGGGAAACGAAAGACAGAGAGGATACTTTTGTTCTAATATTTAATTGTTCTGAGAGTTTTTATCCATTCTGTTTTTATGCACAGGGAATATTATTAAAAGATGGGAAACTTTCATATAGTCAGATTTTGTGCTCTCTTTAATTTTTTTCATTTTGAAAAGAGAATATTCTATGTAGAATTATCTACCTTACTGAAGGTATAACCTTATAAATGTGTATTTCTCTTTTTCTAGTCCAATTTCCTTTTTATACCCCTACTCCATTCACTGCCTGATTGTAATAGAGGAGGAAACTCATCTAATTAAACACAAAACTTTTTGTCAAAATAGATTTAATGGTTAACACTAATCAGTTGCCTGGGGAAGAAGCATGAACAGAACAGATTAAACAAAAAAATCCACCACCAAAAATATAACAGGAATAGAAAAGGGCGGATGAGACAGATATGCATGTCAATAATTGTACATGGAGATATTTTCCTTTCAGTCATTTATAAGCATTTGTTGCTTATGGTTCTATCACATTTTATTTTTTATATTTAAAGTATTAGGAAGTTAACATAGCATGCTCTACAAATATCAGTTGTTCCACAATCTTAATGATGAATTCTAGGTTCATTCATTTAAGTTAGAGCAACTAAAGGATGGCGTGCGACATGTCCAGGCTGCTCCTGTGGGGAAAGAGGTTATCACGGGTGCTGAAGCGACCTTTGCAGTTAGACTCTTGTGAATCAATGGGAGTAAACAAGTTGACAGAATACTTCAAACTGTGATTCAATAAGATATATCATATCTTATATTTCTAGTCATCCTAAGAAATATATGTGTGACAATACATATATATAATATACGTACCTATATACATTTATATATATGACAAATGCTTATAAATGTTTCATACATATTTAGAATTAAGTAGTAGTATCCGTGGATTTTATAATTTGAGATGGTCTAATCTATAGGTACAAGATTGGCCTAGAAAAGTGTGCTTGCTCATTCTAAACCTAGCTCTCAACAACATGTTAGAGTTTGGGCAAGTTATCCTTCTATACCTTAGTCTGACTGTTAGAACGTGAGCAAAGTAAGTTTGCCTCTGACCTTTTAAAGAGGATTAAAGCAAGTGCAAAGTGCAAGGTGCAATGTTACATGAGAAAAAGTGCTTATGTAAAGCCAAGGTATGACTAATAGTAAAATTTTTAAAGGTAATGTAAGTGTCTTTTAGATTATTTCTTTGAGACAAACAAACAAAGAAACACAAGAATCTAAAAGGATAATGTCATTGGCAGCATGTAATGGTTAGGATACTGCTTTTATCTGCCTTAAGATCACACTGTCTTAAAGGAGAGACACATACATACACTACCATAACTTATACTTTCAAACATTTAATTTGAAAGGAATTATCAAATGCATGTGGGTTTTAGTCTCACCTCTGGAAAAATTATCAAATAAAATACAATCTTACAAATGATCTTAAAAAACAGAAAAATGCAATGCCTGGTAAAAACCGAGAACAGAATTTTCTATTCTATTTCTCAGAAGTATATTTCTCTCTCTCTCTCTCTTTCTCTCTCTCTCTGTCTCTCTCCATTCTGGATCTCATTATTAAATTTAATAGTTGTATTTCTTCAGCTCCTTCACAGAGGAAATGAATTCACACATGCACACACACTCACTCCAGAGGTTTATAGCTTATACTCTGCTACATTCATAAAGAGAGATTGGTCACATATACAATTAGAAGAAGAGACAAAGTATAAGGTAAAATGGTTATCTGTGGTTTTTTGTGTCCAGACATTAAGAGATACAAGGGATTGCTCATAACTTTAATCAATATTATTTTAAAAGCAGAAAAATAGATTACTTTTTCTAATTTCTCAAGCTATTATATAGAAAATTCAACATACTTTCAAGATAAATAATTATATGCAGATATAGTTATATACAGCTAATTTAGTATGAAATAGGTGTGACTACTCATAAGTAATATGGATAACTTTATCAAGTCCTAGTCCCTCCTAGATTTGAGGCCTATTTATTTGTTGGTATAACCACTCTTGCAAATCCTTGCCATTGCAATCTTCTGAAGATCTAACTCCCTAGCAAGTGTTCTTTCAAAGAAAATTACTGATCCCACTCCTCATAAAGAAACATGACTGATAGCAAGAGTTAACAATTCGTAAACAGAGTTGTTTAAAACGTGCAAACTGCAGTGAATGCTATGCTATAATTTAAAATATAAAACCAAGTCATTATATTAAGACTACAAATTTATAATGAAATGTCAAATTCTGTGAAATATTTACCACCAACCAGGAATTCTAGCAAAGAGTGGGTCCAATGTTATGACTTGGGATAATCTAATGATTAGGAATGCTTACTTTTTTAATATTCAATACAAAAAAATCTACAACCTTTATCTGCACAAAGGATACAACTATTTCATCAGTTCTAGCTATGATATCCATAGTACAGACTTTGAGGGAACAATTAAAATAAACAAAAAAAAGTGCTCACTCCTAACTACAAGGATATGGAGTCCAATTTTCTTATCAAGCTGATCATGGCCAAGTTCAGGTCCAAGATTACTGATAGAACTTCTGTGGTGTAGTACTTGTGCTTATTCCTCCTTTACTTCTTGCAGTTTGTCATAAAGGGCTAAACTGACATGTCTTTATGGTTCAGGGAAAATGAACCATTCAAACAACACGAATCTCCTGGACCACCAGGATGGCAAGGTGGGTTTAGTGAGATGGGAGCGACATAGACTTTTTAAATACCCTAAAGCCTTTTGCTGGTCCAGGATACGGTGGCGGCGGCGAAACATTGTGTTTTCTGGTCAGTGCCATTGCCTGTTCATAAGAAGGTAATCCTGTGTCCTCCACTGAAGGCGGTGATGGAGACAAGACAGCCTCCTCAGGTGTTCTGAATATGATGGAGGGAGTCTGCCTGCCCCTTGAAGAACTAAACAGAGAGACAGCAGTTAGGTCTAGCAAAGGCAGCACTGGTAGGTTAAGATGGCAACGTTTAAAAATCCAACTGATTGTTTTTATAAAAATTGAACTCAATTTATTAATGTAACAGTTTTCTAAGTTTCTAACAGCAGAAAGAGTCTTGATATAGTGGAAAGATCAAGAGCTTTAAAGTCAGACATGGATATGAAACCAGATCCTGTCATTTCTTAGCTATGTGACCAAAGGCAAGTTACCTAACTGTTTCCTCCTCTGTAAACTGGGGATAATAATAGCTACCTCTATAATAAGAACTCAAAAACATGCTACTTCTCCTTTTCTCCCACTCCTGGATGAAAACTTTCTCAAAATATGGTTTGAAACCAAAAACCCAGGCTGTGTTGAAAGGCAGCACAACACCAAGCCAAGGAAACTGATGCCACAGATAATCACAACAGCTGATGTCTGTCCCTTTCTCTGGTCCTCCTCCCCTGCCCCACTGCCTGATGGGCAAATCCCTCCTACAAAGTTCTTCCATCACATCACTCCTCTCTGCAAAAGTCTAACCAGCAGCCTTCTTTCCACTGACTTGAGTCCCAAAAACTGTGCCTCCTTTTCTGGCCTCATCTTATTTTCTATAGCTCTCTGCTCTTGCCAAGGTAGCCTCTTTAACCCTCCTCAGTAAGTGCAATAAATTCTGTCCCATCTCTGCTTCCACTGGAATGGTTTCTTTTCTCAGATTGTCTTTTCCCTACTCCATTGATCTAAGCCCCAAAATTATTTTTTAAAGAATTTATTTATTTATTTTTAGAAAGAGGGGAAGGAAGGGAGAAAGGGAGAGGAAACATCCACGTGTGGTTGTCTCTCGTATGCCCCCAACTGGGACCCTGGCCTGCAACCCAGGCATGTTCCCTGTATGGGAATCGAACTGGCTACCCTTTGGTTCCGCAGGTCGGTGCTTAATCCACTAAGCCACACCAGTCAGGGCTTCCACAATTTTTTTTTAACATGGCCTAGTCCCAGTCCCACCATTTTCACAAACTGTGTCAGCTACACCAGCCAATGAAAATTGAAATGCATGCCCTGGCTGGTGTAGCTCAGTGGATTGAGCGCGGGCCTGCGAACCAGAGGATCGCGGTTCGATTCCCAGTCGGGGCACATGCCTGGGTTGCAGGCCAGTTCCCGGTGGGGGACGCGCGGGAGGCAACCGTACATTGATGTTTCTCTCCCTCTCCCTCTCTCCTACCCTTCCCCTCTAAAGATAAATAAAAAAAAAAAAAAAAAAAAAAAAAAAGAAAATTGAAATGCAACATGGGTCTGGTGTTTTGAACCTATGTTTTTCCCTGCTCACTTGCAAACTACAAAAAGATAATTTAAACATTAGTATATTGATCTGTTTAGACTATGAAGCTGGCTGTCTATGATATATCCATGCATGAATTTACTTCCTATAGTTATGGCTGACAAGATAATTAAAATTCATAGGTAATCCTCAACCTCTAGTCAATATTTACAATATCCTTCCCAACAAGACACAGTTTAGTATACTCAAAATTCTGTAAACTTTTACAAACAAAGTCAGTCAATTTGCACCTTAAAAGACCCTTTCCTTTGGAGGTAATAATGAGGTCTGAAGTTGGAAGGAAGGAGAGATAAAAAAGGAAAGATCTGAGTACACCTAGGAACTGGATAATCAGCCCTTCAATTGTTAAGAGGTGACCGAGAGCATTACAAGTTTACGGAGAGGGCTCAACACAGACGAGTCCTCCCTCTGTCAGAAATCTGGAATGTTTTCATGGTAGGCTAGTCACTTGCCCCATTCATTAGCTTGTGATGAAAAGTTCTATTTGTTTGCTTATAAGGAATAGAAGGGAAAGATCTTTTATTTGAAGAAATAAATTTTTCCATGTTGATGTTCAAACTTCAGCTATAGAAACAATGCAATAATTGCATCAAAGTCATTAAATATTTACACAGCTATTTCTTACAACTTAAATGACTGGAATCAGAAAGTATGCACCAATAACATCTCAAATAAATGGATATCATAGTACACCTATTTTACATCATAAAATAAGGAAACTAAGAAATGAAAAGATATTGTTTCCCATCTCTTGGTATATTTTTTCAGAGGAATGAGACACACTTTTCTGACAATGATCTTATTTTTCACTTTTCTTTCTCAAATATTTCCTCACCCTTCCTCCATTTCCGGACTTGCAAAATACAGAAAGAAAACAAATAACTCAAAAATATTTTAGTATTTGAAAGTTAATCCCAACATAGAATATTCAGTAGTACTAGTTCTAAGCATCCCTTAAAACTCAAAGGGTTGCTGTGAAGATCAAAGGGAGACAAAAGATGTAAAAATGATCTGTAAGCTGTACAACATTACACTGTAGTAACATTAAGTATAACTAACCTTTTTTTTAAAAAAAATGCCATTTATTTATTTTTTTTGGAGAGGGGAAGGGAGAAAGAGAGGGAGAGAAACATCAATGTATGGTTGCCTCTCCCGCCCCCTACTGGAGACCTGGCCTGCAACCCAGGCACGTGCCCTGACTGGGAGTCGAGCAGCAACCCTTCCGTTAGCAGGCAGCACTCAGGCCACGGAGCCACACCAGCCAGGGCGAGCCTTCTGTTCTTTCATCTCACTCAGATTCTGCCTACTCTCGTGGCTTCAGCTATTATCCTCCAACAGATGAATCCTAATTCCACATCTGTTGCCCTAAACTCTTACCTTAAAACAGTAAAGAAAAGAATTTATTCTGGCAAATTATATATCATTTAAAATTTGCTATTTAACCATTTTTACACATAGAGTTCAGTGGTATTAATTATACTCACAATGTTGTGCAACTATCACCATTATCTATACCCATAATCTTTTCACCAGCTGGTCTCCATCATGCATTTGTTCACTTAATTTGAAAATGTGAATGGGGAATATGAGCATCAATTTTGAATAGCCCGTTTAGCATCTGGTGCCTTTTTTGAGTAACATTATTCTACACTTACTCATCTGTATTTACTGAGAAGATAATATAGATAACATAGAAGAGAGTAACTTTTTATTCCTATAAGTATGTTGAAGTTCTACTATGCAAACGATTATACTTTTATGTTTATAAAGTTTTATTAAGCTATTATCCTCAATGGTAACTGTTACTTTTTTAATATTGTGTTCTCTCTTTTTAAAAGATTTTATTTATTTATTTTTAGAGAAGGGAAGGGAGGGAGAAAGAAAGGGAGAGAAACCTCAGTGTGTGGTTGCCTCTTGCATGCCCCCTACTGGGGACCTGGCCTGCAACCCAGTCATGTGTCCTAGACTCAGAATCGAACCTGCGACCCTTTGGTTTGAACACTGGCATTCAATCCATTGAACCACACCAGCCTGGCATAATTATTTTATTTTATTTTATTTTATTTTTTTTTTAAAGATTTATTTATTTATCTTTAGAGGGGAAGGGTAGGAGAGAGGGAGAGGGAGAGAAATATCAATGTACGGTTGCCTCTCATGCGTCCCCTGCTGGGAACTGGCCTGCAACCCAGGCATGTGCCCTGACTGGGAATCGAACCGCGATCCTCTGGTTCACAGGCCCGCGCTCAATCCACTGAGCTACACCAGCCAGGGCTATTTTATTAATTTTTATTTCATTTAAAGTATCAGTAAAAATGATTGAATTTAAAAGCTATTTAATACCGTTTCTATTTGGATAGCCACATGGCTAGATCTGATAATGCTGTGACTCAGAGTAAACTATGGGACTTTTCCCCTCTGGAAATAATGTGGGGACACTGGTATCTGCCTCCTGCCCAAGAAGTAAATATGGAGGCCCTGGCCAAGGGCTCAGTTGGTTGGAGTGTCACCCCAGTGCAACAAGTTGGGGGGTTCAATCTCTGGTCAGGGCACATATAAGAGGCAACCAATAAATGCATAAGGAAGTGGAACAACAAATTGATGTTTCTCTTTCCCTCTCTCTTTTTCTCACAGTTTTCCATTTGTGTTAAATTAGGCAACAAAACACCCCCTGGCTGGTGTAGCTCAGTGGATTGAGCGCGGGCCTGCGAACCGAAGGGTCGAGGTTTCCCAGTCAGGGCACATGCCTGGGTTGCCAGGCCAGTTCCCGGCAGGGGACATACAAGAGGCAACCGCACATTGATGTTTCTCTCCCTCTCTCCTTCCCTTCCCCTCTGAAGATAAATAATAAAATAAAAAAATCTAAAAGAAAAAAAAATTAAAAAAAAAATTAGGCAACAAAACAATTGTCATATACTAGAGAAAACTGGGGACACATAACAACCAAATGCAATGTACTATCTTGATTGGATTCTAGAGCAGAAAGAGGGCAATAATAGAAAAATAGGGGAAATCTAAATAAGGTCTGAAGTTTACTTTATAGCAATGTACCAATGTCAGTTTGTCAGTTTTACAAATGTACTATGATAACATAAGATGTTAACAATGAGGGCAGCTGGGTGAAAGAGACATGGGACCTCTTTGTGCTGTCTTTGCAACCTTTCTAAAGGTTGTATCTAAAATTATTCCCAAGTAGAAAGTTTATTTAAAAACAGGCAGCCATTTTTAATCCATTTAAATAACAGTACAGAGTGTATAATAGCAAATGAAATATTTTCACTTGGTACTTACCCTGGATGCTGTTGTCTGCTACACTTAGTGATAAAAAGATAGTAACCAAGTATTCCAAAAATAACCAAAAATACTCCAACAGCAATTAGTCCAGTCAGAAGGCCCATAACATCAATTTTCTCATTGTTACCACCTTAAGAAAAATAATTAAAATAACAAATGTAACAACTGAAAAGCACCACCTATGATTTCAATAACTTTAACCCTGAGTCTAAGCACAGTATTAAGCATTGAATAATTAATATTGATTTATTTTATTTATTTTTTTATCCTCACCCAAAGAAATTTTTTTCATCTGCTTTTTTCTTCTTTTTTTTTTTAAATCTTTATTCTTATCTTTTTTTTTTTAGTTTTTTTTTTTAAGTACTTTTTTTTTCCCCTTTTAGATTTTATTTATTTATATTTAGAGAGGAAGGGAAGGAGAGAGGGAGAGAAACATCAATGTGCGGTTGCCTCTTGTATGTCCCCTGCCGGGAACTGGCCTGGCAACCCAGGCATGTGCCCTGACTGGGAATCGAACCTCGATCCTTCGGTTCGCAGGCCCGCGCTCAATCCACTGAGCTACACCAGCCAGGGCTTTTCTTCTTTTTTTTTAAAGACAGAGAGAGGAAGGGAGAGTAGAAGGGAGAGAGACACATTGATGTGAGAGAGAAGCATCGACTACCTGTCTCCACACGCACCCAGACCAGGGATCCAACTGGACCCAGAATCTTACATGTGCAGACTGAGGGTTGCACACACTGGACCAGGGATCGAACCTGCAACTTAGGCATGTGCCCTGATGGCGAATTGAACTTGCAACCTTTCACCTGTGGGATGACATTCCAACCAACTCAGCCACACAGGCCAGGGCTTATTTTATTTTTTAAATGTATTTGTTTATTCCAGAGACAGACAGACAGAGAAACACTGATCAGCTGCTTCCAGCACACACCCCAACCAGGGACCAAAACCCAGAACCCAGGCATGTGCCCTGACCAGAATAGCACCAGCAACCCCTGGGTGCACAGGACAAAGCTCCAATCAACTGAGCCATGTCAGCTGGGCTTATTATTGACTAATCAAAAAATCTTTGTGCTAGACATATGATCTAAAGAATTTTTAAATGACATTTCCTAAACCCCCTAGTTATGGTTTCGTTTCTTTTAAATAGGTCATATTAAATGGATAATATTCAAGACTAAGTAGAGAGTTCCTGCCAAGATGGAGGCTAGGTAGAAACCTTTCGCTTCCTCACACAACCAAAAGGAGGATAACCACCAATCTAAAATCAATAAACAACCAGAGGTGCCAGAAAATCAAACTGCATGGAACTCCAACAACCAAGGAATTAAAGAGACAGTCAATCAGAACAACCAGACCGGTAAGATGGGCAGACGGACAGAACCGGGGCAAGGCTGTGGACCATGAGGGCAAGGCAGCTGACCATGCAGGCGGGACTGGCTGCAGCAAGGAGGCAGATTGCACAGGTGGGGCTGACTGAACGGGAAACTGAGACTCAGAGCTGACTGTGGACTATGGCTGGGGTTGTTGCCACGGGAAAAACTCCCAGTCTCATACTAGGGTTTGCTGGAAAGTGGGGCTAGAGCCAAGCAGGCCAGCCAAACTGTTCCCTCTTTGGCCCCTCCCCCACAGGCAGCGCCGCAGAGCGGCATGGAGGGTTGCCCCGCCCTGTTGAATACCTAAGACCCCGCTCCCTTACACCTTAATAGGTTTGCCCAGACAAAGAAATGGAGCCCAAATGAAAGAAGAGAGCAAAACTTCATTAGGAGAGCTAAGCGATGAGGAGATAGCCAACCTATCTGATGGAGAATTTAAAGCCCTGATAATCAAAATGCTCACAGAAGTGGTTGAGTAGGGTCACAAAATAGAGGAAAAAGTGAAGGCTATGAAAAGTGAAATAAAGAAAAATGTACAGGGAGCCAACAGTGAAGGGAAGGAAACTGGGACTCAAATCAACAGTTTGGAACAGAAGGAAGAAATAAACATTCAACCAGAACAAAAGAAACAAGAATTAAAAAAAAAATGAGGAGAGGCTTAGGAACCTCTGGGACCTCTTTAAACGTTCCAGCATCCAAATTATAGATGTACCAGAAGGGGAAGAAGAAGAGCAACAAGTGGAAAACTTATTGGAACAAATAATAAAGGAGAACTTCCCCAATCTGGCAAAGGAAATAGACTACCAGGAAGTCCAGGAAGCTCAGAGAGTCCCAAAGAAGTTGGACCCAAGGAGGAACACACCAAGGCACATCATAATTACATTAGCCAAGATTCAAATGAAGGAGAGAATTCTAGAAGCAGCAAGGGATAAAGGGACAGTCACCTACAAAGGAGTTCCCATCAGACTGTCAGCTTATTTCTCAAAGAAACCTTCCAGGTAAGAAGGGGCTGGAAAGAAGTATTTTAAGTCATGAAAGGCCAGGACCTACATCCAAGATTGCTCTATCCAGCAAAAACTATCATTTAGAGTGGAAGGGAAGATAAAGTGCTTCCAAGATAAGGTCAGGTTAAAGGAGTTCATCACCACCAAGCCCTTATTATATAAAATGTTAAAGGGACTTATCTAAGAAATTGAGGAAGATCAAAAACTATGAACAGTAAAATGACAACAAACTCACAACTATCAACAAATGAACCTAAAAAAAGAAAAACAATGAAAACAAAAACTAATGGAATGTTTTCAGTGTGGAAGGGGAGGGGAGGAATTGGGGAGAAGGTATACGGAAGAAGAAGCAATAATTGGTAGGCATAAAATAGACGGGGAGAGGTCAAAAATGGTATGGGAAATAGAGGGACTCAAAGAACTTATATGTATAACCCATGGATATGAACTAAGGCCGGGCGGGGGGGATGCTGGAGGGTTGGGAGGTGCAGGGCAGAGAGGGGAGAAGGAGGGAGATTGGGAAAACTGTAATAGCATAATCAATAAAATATACTTAAAAAAAGACTAAGTAGAATAAACACAAACTTTGTTCCACTGGATAACACTTTGATATTAACTACTAAGATAAATGTATTGAGCAACTCTAGTGTATGTATGAAATACTCCCTGTAAGCTGGGGCCCTACCTAAGTGGAATGAAAGAATAGATAGCAAAAAACTCACCTAAAAGTCAGCTAGAGATGATCAATATAGATAAAAGACAGGATTGAGCCTCTCTAGAAGTTACTTCATTCTAGCTAACAATCTTAACTTACCCAGTAGCATACATAGTCCATTAACTTGTAATGGTAAGCAAAGACAAAAAAATTAAAATAGCTTACTACTTGAAACCCATGGAGTATTACTTTTATTCTGCGCAAGTCTTGACTTAGCTGAGCCGTTTAAAGCATTTTTAAGCCTATTATCTCATTCTTCCAGTATCTCACCAAACTTGATTTTCAGTGTACAAATACATGAATGTGACCTTCTCCATCTTAGATTGCCCAGTGTGTAATTGAGAAATCTTCCTTGGATTTACAAGTATGTTGAGCAACAACCAAATTCAAACAATGAAACTGAAATGTATTATAAAAGAGAGGGTGTGGGAAAAACATTATTTAATCAATTCTTGTCTTACCTGATTTTATGGTTGGTTGTTTAATTGAATATTCCTGCCAAAATGCCATCTAAGAGAAAAGTAAATTTTCAAAGTTTATTTAATTTCTTTATCATTTCATTTGCTCCCAATGACCTAAACTAGAGGTGGTAAATTTTGGCATGTGCCACAGGTAGGATACCAGTTATTCAAGTTAAAGGGTGTGATTCACTCTAATTAAAGCCCTACCATGCACCACTATTTCTTCCACTCTGGAATCCGTCAGGGTTGGAAGACCAATTCCAGCGTGTCCGCTCTACCACTGTACCCTGCTATTCTCCCCGCACCCGCCCAGAGCTCCCGTTCAGGCCTCCGGGGGAACTATTGCATTGGAGAGTCTGTGAACATACCAAAGATGGAAGCAGAGACAGGAAACTCAGTTTTGGAAAGGAGTCTGAATTTTTCTATGCTAGGTAGGCCCTCAGTTAGCTAGCTTTTATTGATTTGGCTGTTCAGTGTTACTTGAGAATGGAAGTGGATTTTAAGGAACCATGATAAAATTATAAAATGGGTTTGTGAAAAACAGAATAAATCTCAACAGGCAGCATTACAAAATGTAGACTTTGTTTTCCTTCTCCAATACAGGTGGCAAATATTAGCATGGAGCCTGGGCACTGTTTAGGGGGAAAAAAAAGAAAAAGAACTAAGTTCCGTTAATACCTGCATTTAAAGGGTAGCTAGAAAGATTCTTATTGATCAAAAAGTAAAATAAAATGGAACTTTCGAGGGAGGGAAAAAGGAGCTGGGGTTATTTAATCTACTAAAGTAAAGAATTTGGGTCACTTAATATTCTTCAAGAATGTGCTAGATTATAACAAGGACAGTGCTATCTGTTTTGTTCTTTTCAAGATTAACAGACAACATTTAATTATATTTTAAGGGAGAACTTCTCCCTTAAATTACAGACATACCGAACAATACACTTCTGAGTGCAGCGACTATGTATTTTGTATCTCCGGTCTCTAGCAGAGCACTTGGCACACAGTAGACTGTCAATACTTGAACTATAAGTACAGTAATGAAACAGGATAGGTCACTGACAGAAAAAATTGCTCTGAGTTTTGAATGATGAAAGTCTGTGTCAGAGAACTAACTCACATTATATCCTGAAGTTTAATGAACTCTGCTTCATGATTGTTTTTTATTATAATAAACATTAAACACAAAAAATTACAGCATAAATGATAATTTGCTAATTATTATAAGCCCAGTTAATTAAGTTTAAAGCCAAGTTTAAATCTAAAGCTAATCAGCATTTTAAGAAAATAGAAAGAGAGAACACGTATAGAATACTGATTTCATTTAAAGCATAAAAGCTCTAATAAATGAAAGTGCCATTTTCTTTAAGTACTATTTAATAAATTTCCAGACAATTAACATCATCACCCAAATTACCGTTTTATCTTCAGCCACAAAAATCTCCTTGGCTTCCTCATAATTACAAAGTTCTTCGTAGCACTCTCTTTCTAGGTCCCCGGAAGTGAAGAGCTCCAAATCAAATCTATTATATAGCAGGTGTCTATGTATGAAAGAGTTTGCTTCTTCTTTTGATGTAAAGACTAATAAAGAAATAGAAAGATTTCAAACACTAGTAAGAATAAGGAAGAAAATTCCTGTTTAAATTGTGGAAAGAGTGAATAGTTCCCTCGATATGGTTATATTACACCAAACCTTCCTGTATGGTTTTCAAATCTGATAAAAAGAAATATCAGTAAAAATAACTTCTGCTAAATAGGAAATACAAATATTAACATAACTCCAGAAAATTACTGAGTTGATTAAGTCTAAAATTATGAGCATAAATAAAAATTATTTAAATATTACTTTTCTCTCCAGACAACTATATTGTCAATAAATGACGGATCAGACTATTCTATTCCTAGAGGGTTGGTTTCCTATTT
Source organism: Glossophaga mutica (assembly GCA_039655065.1). Classification (NCBI taxonomy): domain Eukaryota; kingdom Metazoa; phylum Chordata; class Mammalia; order Chiroptera; family Phyllostomidae; genus Glossophaga; species Glossophaga mutica. Next base: position 23,824,490 of record CM077308.1, read on the forward strand.
TCTGGACTAAGTGAAATTAGTCTGATGTAATGGACAGTATTGGAACGAGTGTTAGAAGACAGAAATTCTTGCTTTTAACTTGGCTCAAGCTATCAACTGTGTATCCTGGGATAAGTCACTTATATCTCTGGGTTTTCATTTCCTCATGTATACGATTAGGATATTAACTAAATAATCACTAAGATCTATGTTTTAAAATTATAAATTAATACATTTTTAAAAATTACGAAATTTTTTGAATGACACTGGTTAATATATCAAGTTTATACTAAAACTCATAAAATTTTAATTTTCTAAGTTAATAAAATTATACATTAATTAGCCCTGGCTGGTGTAGCTCAGTGGATTGAGCGCGGGCCTGCGAACCAAAGAATTGCGGTTCGATTCCCAGTCAGGGCACATGCCTGGGTTGCAGGCCAGTTCCCAGCAGGGGACATACAAGAGGCAACCGCACATTGATGTTTCTCTCCCTCTCTCCTTCCCTTCCCCTCTAAAGAGAAATAAATAAAATCTTAAAAAAAAAAAAAAGAACTGGGAAAAAAAATTATACATTAATTATAAAATTAATTAAAAGATACTAAGACCCCTCCCAAAGGAGTAGCTCCTCCCACTCGTCCCTCAAATATGTATCTACCATGTTTTGCAAGACCCCCTCTATATTTTCTGGGAAAGTAAATGGTAAACAAGATAGTTACACAGAGGTTAACACAAAACAAGTATATACCACCACAGCAGCATTTCCAAAGGCCATAAACTTTAAACTTGTTCTGGTGTCATATAAACAAAGCTTAAGTTATTTTGCTACATACAGATCACAATACTGAGACTGGAATTCAGAAACTCACTGAGAATTGAAAAGTGTTGGTATTTCTCACTGCTAACTGTTATTAAAGAGAGAATACATTAGAGTGGGCAACTGAAGGACAAGACAGAGGGCATGGGCCAGACGATGAGTAGCTGATTTGCCAGTGACCTCATGCAGACCATTTACTCTCAGCCCCTTGAAGACAGTCACAATCTTCCTCACCTTTCAATCCATCGGCTTTCCAAATAGCTCTGAATCTGAGCTGTTTTGTCCGATACAGAAGCCACGAGCCTCAGTAGCCATGGAGGTTACTGAGCACTTAACACGCGGCTAAGTGTGAACTGAGATATGCTGGAAGTGTAAAATACGCACAGGATTTCCAAAACAGTTACAAAAGACTGAAATATCTTAATGTTTTATATTGCTTAAATTTGGAAATGATATTTTGAATATAGTGGGTTAAAGTAAAAAAATTACTAAATTTAATTTCACCTATTTCTTTTTCCTTTTTTAATGTGGCTAATGGAAAATTACAAATTATTTCTGTGTTTCACATATTTTTTTAAAAATATTTATTTATTTATTTATTTATTTTTAGAGGGGAAGGGTAGGAGAGAGGGAGAAGGAGAGAAACATCAATGTATGGTTGCCTCTTATGTGTCCCATGCTGGGAACTGGCCTGCAACCCAGGCATGTGCCCTGACTGGGAATCGAACCGCGATCCTTTGGTTCACAGGCCTGAGCTCAATCCACTGAGCTCAATCCACTGAGCTACACCAGCCAGGGCTGTTTCACATATTTTTATTGGCCAGCACTAGTCTAATGTACTCATTTTAATGTTACAAATAACATACACAGACCATTTGAACCAAGGGGAAGCTAAAATGGGATCACGGTTGTTAGTTGTTTTAAGAAATATTCCAAAAGGCAGACCAGTGTGATGAAATATTTCTGTTCTTTCTTCTTCCTTGCTTGCCTTTAAAAAATATTTATTTATTTTTAGAGAGAGGGGAAGGGAGGGAGAACGAAAGGGAGAGAAACACTGACTGGCTGCCTCTCTTACATGCCCGACTGGGGGCAGAACCACAACTCAGGCATGTGACCTAACCAGGAATCCATCCAGTGACATTTCACTTTGCGAGCTACCCAACTGACTGAGCCACATTGGTCAGGGCTCCCTTGTCTTCCTGAGGATTTTATGTTTTCACCAAATGGCGAAAGAATGAACATTTTCCCAAGTCACCGTCATCTCTCACTGGGATTCTTGAAATGGCCCTCTAAGGGGTCTCCCTGTTACACACCCTCTACAATTGTTAATTAAAAACAGATTGTTAAAACACAGTCTTCCAACATGCCTGGTTCTCCCCTGACTTTATACTTGCTGTTACCTCTGAACAGAACTTTTTTCTTTCAGTTTGTTCACTTACCTCCTTCAGGATTTTGTTCAATGTTGCCTTGAACCCAACCCCACCCTACATACCCATCTCTAGTACCCCCAGGCCCTATTATATTCTGTTTTTCTCCATAGCACGAATCACCGCCTAGTGTTCTATTACTTATTTGTTACCGTTCTGTTCCCCTCACTAGACGGAAAGTTTCATTAACACAGGGATGTTGGTGCCTGACATATAAGAGGTGTTCAAAAAAGTACTTACTACATGAAGGAATGAAGTCAACTTTCCTATTGTGGAAAGAATTCTTGGACCAAAATTGGTCCAAGAACAATTCATAGGTATAGTCTGGTGTTACTTGGCTTGGTATAGGTTTAAAATACTAAACCAGTAATGCAGTAATTTATCACCTGCCTAGCTATACTTATTACATGAAATCTAATTTCAGAAAGGAAAACTAAAAATCTGTTTCTAGTCTGCTACTTCTGAGATTCCCCCAAATCTTTGCATTTTATTGGCTAAAAAGCAGTACTGTATTTCTCACTGTTGGTCTTCTGTTTGAGTAGGTTATCTGAGTTAGAAAAATACTCCCTCCTCCAAATGGCACTCAATAAAGCTACTTTCAACTTGCAAGGAATACAATAGAGGCATAAATATTTGTATTGTTCCTGAAGTGATATTAATGCCAGCAAACACCCTCACCCCTGTATTAAACATGCCTTCCAGAGGCTGTTGTTTGCCACTTCCTTGAGTGTGAAAGTTCCAGTTTGGTCAGTGGTTGACGTTGGACCTTCAGTGCCTTACCAAACTTTTCCCTGCCTCCCCTACAGTCTTAGGAGAAACATTGTCTTTTGTTATTTGGGCTCTAAGTAACCCTGAAAATGCTTATAACTGAAAGGACCAAATTTCTTGCCTATGGAGCATCCTGGACTCCCACTAAAGATCCCCCCCCATCTTTGCACTTTTGATTCTGCCCCCCAGATTCTCCATTCTTCTCTATTATTCCTGTCTTAGACCATTCTGAGAGGCTCTCCGTGCATTCCACCATTTCAAACCCACCAACCCAAATATTTCATTCTCCTCCTCATTCCTGTTTCCCCGTGTTGTCTAAATAAATCCCTTTTAAGTCATTGGCCTTTATCAGAATTTTGCTGGAGGTCTCTTATTTTCCTAGTTACTTTTCATATTTCCATTTATTATATCTTGTTTGCAGACAGAGAGCCTTGGCTTCTGTGCAACACGACTCTCCTAGGACAGTTACTACTACTCACTGTTTCCTCTGCTCTCTGAGTCTCTGTTCCCACCTCTGTTACAGAGTTTATCGAGATTTTGTGTTTACACCCTGCCTCCCTGATCAGGGCAAGGGTAAGAGTCTTTCATTTCTACATTTCCTGTACCTGGCACAGAGTATGTATGTAAATAAAGTGGTTACCAACCGAATAAGTCAGATTTTTAAATATAGAGGATTCCTCTTTTATATTTCCCACAGATGGCATCCCCAGCCTTTTGCACTCAAGTATGATCTCTAAATTCCTTCCAGAGTTTGCGATGTTCCTGAGCGTCTTTTTGTCTGTATGGTGCAGATGAACACGTTCACGAGTATCCTGGAGATCAGTGTCTGGTCCCACTGAGAATAGGCCATCAACCTTATACATGAATGGACTTACATATATAGTACAACTTGGGAGGTTCCAGCAAGGATCTCCTTCCGAAATCTGTCCTTTTCTCACCAGCTAGCTTGTCCAATCGCCTAGAATTCTGCCATTGGGGTTTGATTACTTTGGATTAAGGTAATTGCCTTATCTTAAAACACACACACTCTTAGAAGGTTTAACACGCTAAGCTATATTAATCATTAATAAGTCATCCAGGAGTATTAGTGTAACAGATCCTTCCCAGCTGAAAATGAGCTGAGAGTAGAATCTGATGAGAAGGGATAAGGGACAGGAATGTGTAGGGAAGTAGATTCCAAGTACTAGTGACTGGGTAGGGAAGCACAATGACAAAGCGGGGAGAAGGATGCTGAGAGACAAAGCCTTTTTCTTTTCTTTTTTTTTTTTTTTATGTTAAACTCTTAAAAGATGGGCAGGAATCGGTTTGCTTATGACCTGGACCCAGAAGGTGTGGAATTCTAGGTTAGCAAGCTCCAAACTTAATTTTACATCCATTTAACTATATCCAGAGATTTGCAAATGAAGAAGGACCTCAGAGATCATTCACTCCTCACTCCCATTTTTTAGATAAAGAAATCCAAGCAGAAAGGCCTCAAGTTACTTGCCCAGGATCTCAACAAGCCCAGACTAGATCTTGGCTTCTCTCTCCCTCTTTCCAGGAAGAACAAGTAATTATGCTAATTAAGTTACCACATAGCAACATCTTAAAAAATGGCACTCACTGATTTTAGAAGCTGAAATAGGTTCTCCATTCAAGTTAACCACAAACCATGTCTTAAATATGTATATTTAGTCCCAAGTAACTCATATGTAAATTTGTATAAATTGCACTTAACCGATAAGCCACAAATTAAACTAAAGAATACTTTAAGGCTTCTATTATTGACGAGGGCATGCAAGTTCAAATATTATGCTTCCTAGTATGAGATCTGTAATACGAGGCGTGGGGGTCCAGGAGGGTTTCCTGGGAAAAGGAAGCGGTGCTTACCTTCTTCCCCCGCGCGCCTAGGCGCCTCTGGACTTCTTGCGCAATGAGGGAACGCGAAGGTAGCTATGGGCAGTAGACTAAGTAGAATCATAAGTGCAAACATAGTCCAACAACGATCAAACAAACTAAAACAAAAAAAAAACAAAAAAAAGAGAAACTTGTCAAAAAAGACCCTGGCTCAGTACTTTGAGTTTCTATAGGAACTGAGTCACGGACCTGTTGTGCTCAAAGCCACCGGACGATTGTGCCCCGTTCGCGGTTTCGGTCACCCAGTCGGATCCACGCCCTGAAAGCGGCCCCAACAGTGGCGGGGGACAAATGCCGCGCCCCAGGGCTCCGCCGATGGCTGAGCTGGCAGCGGTCGCGGCGGGCGACCCTCTGCCTCGCGTTCGAATCGGACCCGATTTGGGGAGGTGGTCCCCGAGAGTAACCCATTCCCCGCCCGGGCCAAGCCGCCCAGCCGCGCACCTGCAGGTCCATGCACATGTTCCCGCAGCTCCCCGGCCCAAGCCTAGTCGTAGGGTAGTGCCTTTCGCCGCCGGAACCTCCACCTTGGCACCTCCCAAATATCGGAGATGCTCCGGACCTCACTCTCGGTGGGGCTGGAGGGCGGTCCCCCCGCTGGGGCCAAGGAAGCGCCTAGTGTTCGAGGAGGGGCGCCCTGGCCGGCAGTGGGATGCGCGCGACCCGACTTCCAGCCGGATCTCGGGAGGCCGCAGAGCCGATAGTGGGAAAGGAAGGCAACGGCTACCTGGGGAAGCATCTGCCAACGCTCCTCCTCCCGGGGCCCGCCTACCTACCGCGGGCAGGCAGTTGGCAGGCGCTTTGTGGGAGCTCCTCTTCGCAGACGGGGAATCTTCTGCCCTGAACTCTGGGCGAGCCTCGCTTTCAGCCTCCAGATCTGGCCCCGCCTTGGCGCGCGGGTGGCTGATTTGATCTCGGTTGTACCCCGGGCTTTTTCTGCGAATTCAGGGAGGCATTTTCAGTTCTCAGCCCTCAGACCAGGGCCGTTGGATTGCCCTGGGCTTTTCACTTTAGGATCCGCTAGGCTGGGGGTCCGTGGTTAGCTTGAGGCAACAGTCCTCAAAGGATGATCCGAGAAACAAAATATGCATCAGAGAAAACTCACTTTATCAATAATATGAAATGGAAATGACGTTAAAATTATTCGGTGACATGGGTTCTCAAATTGTGGCACAGTAGATCTGAGATGACTCCAACACCTTTTCAACAGATCTCTGAGATCAAAACTATTTCCGTTATGATAATAAGACATGATTTGCCTTTTTCATTTTAATTTGTATTTATAAAATTAAACGTAATTTTATTTTGCAAAAATCAACAAATATGTGTTCAGATATGATTTATCTTCAAACCACGAGTTTGTTTTTAAAGCAAATATGCAAATTAATTTGGCATGCCAAACATCTTTCTAGCTCTTTTTAGAAAAAAATTGTTTTTCATAATACAAAGGTCCAAATTATCAAAAAACTATTTACATTTTTACCCTCCAGTATTGCTAACATTAATATTGATTGAAGGAGAGAAAAACTGCAATGCTGGTCTTTGGCATTCATATTTGATACAGCAGTATCATTAAAAACTTGTAATTGTTTTTAAGATAAACACTTTAAAGGAAATTTAATAAACCTGGGTGTTTTGTTTTTGGTTTTTGTTTTTTTTTTTTTGGCTCTGCAAAGGAGCCACTATGTCAAAGCATTTAACTGGAGCTACGAGTTCCTGCTGGTATACTATTACTTCAAGCCTGTTTTTCTTCCTGTAGCTTTTCTTCCTGTAGCTCAATACATGCTCCCTCGTCCACTGAGTGACAGTACAGAAAAAAAGCAATTTCTTTTCTTTCCACTGTGCCTATCCTCCAGCATCATGCAAACAACACAACATCACAAGTTACAACATCTGAATTTACTTTGATTATATTTTGTTTCTTATACCTAAAATTATTTTGTATTATAAATTTATAATTTTGTATTATAAATTGTTATAAAGTCAGACTTGGAGACATTTGAAATAATTCACGAACCATGTCTGAAAGGAGATGATTGAGCTCAGCCTATTATTCTTCTGCACCTGAAATCAAAGAATTTTAGGTATTAGTAGTTGGCAACCTTTCAGTTCACAGGCCCACACCCAATCCACTGAGCCGCACCAGCCAGGGCAAATTTTTAAAAATATATCCTTTACTATAGAATAGGTACCAAGGGAGAATTTTAAACATGATTCTGGTAGGTCTCTTATGAGCCTACTTTCCAGAAAATTTCTATATGAAATTTCCCATTTAAAAAATATATATAAAGTCAGCCCTGGCTGGTGTAGCTCAGTGGATTGAGCGCGGACCTGCGAACCAGGGGATCGCGGTTCGATTCCCAGTCAGGGCACATGCCTGGGTTGCCAGGCCAGTTCCCGGCAGGGGACATACAGGAGGCAACCGCACATTGATGTTTCTCTCCCTCTCTCCTTCCCTTCCCCTCTAAAAATAAATAAATAAAATCTTAAAAAAAGAAAAAAAAAACTGATGCTTTAAAAAATAATAAAAAATATATATAAAGTCATAGATTTAAGTTGAGAAAATATGGTATATGAGGTAATTTTATTATCTGTGGTCTGATGCACAATATAACATGTATAAAAGAACATAAAGAGACACCTATTTCAAATATCAGCCAGGATATAAGAGTGTGTAGAGAAGTGAGAACTTTTCAGGTTAGGAAGTTTCCGCTCAATTAGAAAGTGTACTGTGATAGCCACACATTTTGGAGAAAAATTCCCAAGCCAGGCAGATGTGGATTGGGATAAAAAAACATAGGCAGTATACAGCACCATAGCAAAAATGGTTAGTAAGGTGGTATTGAACATGGATGGCTCCCAGGGTTCCAAGACAGCACAGCAGCTAATGAGTTGGTATTGATAGTAGAGCCAGGAGAAATAGTCCTTCACACACCTGAAATCCGTGGTCAGCACCTTCAAGCTGCAGAAAGTCTGTCCTACCCAAGATGTCCAGGTTTGGATTTCTGTCCCTGCCCCCTCCCCCACCCCCACTTAATGGTCCTGGGTTACTTCTGAGTTGCTGTTTCTTCATTACCTGGTTGGATGTATTTTCTTGCGGTGTAGGTCAGCATCGATGCTTTGGCACCTCTCCTGGTGCGGCAAAATTCCCACTGCGCTGGGCACCTCAGAGCTTCCCAGAATTGGGTGTTCACTCTGCGCTATTGCCAAAACTCCAGTTCAGCTAGGCTGATTCCGGCGATAAATTATTTACAAAAAGAAAACACTCCCACACAAACTTGTGTCTAACTGCGTTGTTCCCAGTGACTTCTTCCAGCTCATTTCCATTCTCTCATTAATGTACAGTAGAAATTTCCAAAGGCCATTTGACATGTAATGATCTTATCACTCTGCTAACTAATATAGAACGCCTGCATGTGTATTCTTGTGTTTTCCAGTATTTTCTTTTCTTTTTCTGATATATGTTATTTATTTATTTATTTATTTATTTATTTATTTATTTATTTTTAGAGAGGGAAAGGAAGGGAAGAAGAGGGAAAGAAACATTAGTGTGTGGTTGCCTCTCCCAAGCCTGCTACCTGGGACCTTGTTGGGACCCCAGGCATGGGCCCTGACTGGGAATCAAATAATGACCCTTTGGTTTGAAGGCTGGCACTCAATCCGCTGAGCCACACCAGCCAGGGCATGTTTTCTAGTATGTTCTATGGTAGTTAAGGATCTATATATATTTTTATAAATTAGAAAAATTTATAAAGATTAATTAAATGTTTCTTCTTAATCTTCCTGCAATTTTTATTAGCTATCTTTGGTCATACCTGTCAGGAGAGCTATAACCTTGTTACTCTCAAATAAGCTATTATCTCGAAATCTTGAACTTTTCTTCAAATCTATATAGAAACACAAAAATAAGTACCCGTCATTGCCTTGATTTGAAATAGTACTTTGAAAATGCCTCAGTCTTAATATGTAATAGAAATACCATTAGATGTCATTCACATACATGAAAGCTCTTTGGGGCCTTTGATACTATTAAAGAGGCTAAAATGTCCCAAGATATAAGAGTTAGAGAAGTGCTGCCATAAGTAACGAAGGCAGCGGGTGGACAGAGGACCTCTGGCAGGGGATGGTCTCATCCTTCCTGTTCCAAATAATGTGCTTAACAACTCTTTGGAACAGCATTTAACCTCCCATGCTTTGGCCAAAGTGGTTTGGCACTTGCTGGAAGCCAGAGGAAACATTTTTACCCCTTTCTAATTTTGATTAATTCATTTTCCACCAAATTCTTTTTTTCTCTCCCCACAAAGGCTGCTATTGTCTATTTTATCCTAATTATTTAGAATCAATTGTACTTTTTAAGTCTTGTACAGAAATTTTATTTTCTGATTCCTTCCAGACAGTGCTTCCCTCCCCTTCCTCTTCCTCCTCGATTTTCATTTGTTCACTTTTTTCTCTAACCTGTTCCTAGCATATAGGCCTTCTCTCACTCTTCAATTCTTCATTGTTCTCAAACAATTGAGATCAGACTGTGAAGAGACAAGAAATGATTTCTTGAGGTTCGCATCATATAACAAAAATGGTCTTCATTAAATACCCATTCTTCTCTTTATTCATTCATTTAGTCAAACTATGTCACTAAAACCTAAGGATAGAGATAATCACCATCTTCCCTGTTTTGGAGCAGAACGTAATCTAAGATCTATATCTAAGAATGCAGGTCTATAAAGTTCTTATCAAGAATAAGAACTGACTTATTTATCTTTATGTTGTCCACAGTACCCAGCAGAATGCCTTTTATGTTGCTTGTTTTCAATATGTTTTTATGGGGTGGAAGCAATCTATTTTCAGGTAGGAAAAGTACTTCACACTGTGTTGGGAGTGACAAATGGTCAGATTCTTCATGCTGTGGAATCAGCAGATATGAACTTGAATGACATTCCTTGGTAGAATGCATCCACCCACATATCTGGATATTTGGACCAAAACAAATGAGGCTTTGTGTTCACATGAAATATCAGAGTTTATAGTCTGAGATGGGAGGCAGATACAGAAATGAGTCTGTTTCTCAGTAGTGAAGTACATCCCTGCATGTTTCCCTGTAATACTGCATCCTAAAGGACGTGATAGCATTCGGCAGTATGCACACAAAACCCCAGACGCTATGGAACTGCAGGATATTTTGAGATTAGATAGCAAGGAGGAAAGAGTGTAGCCAGAGACAACATTGTCCAAGATTGTTAATTTCTTCTACTTACTTGCTCTATTTATTTTCTTATTTTGTACCATTTGCTTGTCAAAGTCACAATATTCTTATGCCTTTCTTCCAAAGCATTTTAAGTGCTCTTATTCTGGCCATCTGTGGAGTTGGGTTAGATGCTGTGATTCTCATTTTACAAAGGATACTGAAGTATGAAGTAAAAGGCCTTGGATGGTTATTGACCAAGTGTTAGCCTGGCTCTTGACTCTTTGAAGTTTCTTTGTTTCTTTGTTTCTTTGTTTCTTTCTCTTTCTCTCTCTTTCTCTCTCTCTCTCTCTTTCTTTCTTTCTTTCTTTCTTTCTTTCTTTCTTTCTTTCTTTCTTTCTTTCTTTCTTTCTTTCTTTCCTTCTTTCTTTCTTTTTTGAGTTATTACCAAATAATGAAGGGCAGTAGGTAAAGAAAGAAGAAAAAAATCAGAGCAATGAGATTAAAATATTTGGATTAATGTAATAATGTGTCTTTGAGTTTGAACACATACCCACCCACTTACCTGTGTGAATTCAAGAACGAAATGGAAACTTACTTCACTGTGTGGGCATGAAGACTGACTCAAGGACTGTGACGGGAAATTTCAGGGTTGTGATCCCGAAGCTCTTGCAGCATGAGATCACATTCACATCCTTAAAGGCACACTGATGACTATCATTTGATGATTCGGAACAGGAGATGCAACTTCACTGAACTTGATAGTTCTGTGACATTTTAGCCCTGACATTTCAACATCAATTGTTTGCGATTTTAACTTATCCCAGTAAAATCAGCAGGTGGAAAATGAAAGACTCCCCGTGTTTAAGGGTGATTATATATTTGTATGCAGGTATTTTCAGATTCAACAAATAGGTAAAGAGGTTGAAGATTTTATTTTAAACATTTGGTTAAAGCCCTCTAAAGGAAATTTTAACTAGAGTTTATGTTTAATTCTCTCATTTAAGAACAATTGTTAATAACAAAGGAAATATATTCAAGAACAGTGTGAAAGGTTATCCAGTTTCTTGTCACAGTGTAGAAAGTAATAAGAACTACATGTCATGCTTAAAAAAATAGTAATCCTGTGGTGAAGGCCAGGGGAAGGGGTGGGGGCTGGGTAGAGGTGGGCAAAGCGGGGCGCGAAATGCAGAACATCTGTAATAGTGTCAACAATAAAAATTAAAAAAAAAAAAAAAAAAAAGCAATGCGGATTGAGCGCTGGCCTGAGAACCAAAGGGTCACTGGTTCCCATTCAGAGGCACATGCCTAGGTTGCAGGCCAGGTCCCCAGTAGGGGGTGCATGAGAGACAACCACACGTTGATGTTTCTCTCCCTCTCTTCCCCTCTGTCTAAAAATAAATAAAAATCTTAAAAAAAAAAAAGTAATCCTTAAAGTCCTTAAAGAGCACATAAGAATGTGAATCCCTGTGGTTCTGAGCTGCCCACAGGGGCCTGTGACAGAGACTTGTGTCACGTTTGGTCACAGTACTCTCACTCTTTGCTCAGGCCTTGGCATTTTTACAACTATAATTAATTCTCTGACTCATTTTATCATCATAATCTTACTTTCTGATTGCCACACATTGTTTTGCCTCTATTTTGAAAACTCATGTTCAGGTAATCATGATGTTCTAGGAAAACACAGATGTTCTTTCATATACAAGTTTATTTGGCATCAATTGCAAAATCATACTTTCTATCCTCAATGTGCCAAAGGGTAGTTTAAATAAATCCCCTTACATGAATATGTTCTAGTCCTGTATCTGCTCCCCAGCGACATGATTTTGCACATATTACTTCTCTGAACTCTGTCCGCCTCTTCTGACCTGTTGAAGGTTTGGTCTGAATAGACTCTAAGATTCCTTCTTATGAAAAAATTCTATGGTTCTTTGACCATCCTTAACAATGGAAGTGTAAAGAGATCTTTACTTAAGTAAGTTTCTAATTATTCATCCCTGTCTGCACAGTCTCAGATTACTTGCTTTTATATAATGTATGTTATTTAAATGGACATTAGTCATATAAAATATAAATTTTAGAATATGTCTGTATACACAAATTATGTATTTTATAATTTGTTCTCTAGCAATTATTCAAAATGGGAAATAATTAAATTTTTTATGTGACAAAAGATATATTAAAACATTTTTAGATTTACTGCTATTGGTCTCTAATAACTTGATGTATAGTTTTCATTTTTGTGTCAAAATCTTTTTTCTATTATCAGGACTCTATTTCTTTCTAACTTTGCTATCTTCTTGGATTTATGTTGAATTTATATGTATACATTTTTGCTGCTATTTTTCCTCTTTTAGCTGGCTATTGCCTTCAATTTTTTAAAATATTTTCTTTTTTTTAATGTATTTTATTGATTATGCTATTACAGTTCTCCCATTTCTCCCCCATCATTCCCCTCCACCCTGCACACCCTCTCCCACCCACATTCCCCCCTTTAGTTCATGTCCATGTGTCATAAGTTCGTTAGCTTCTACATTTTCCACACTATTCTTGCCCTCCCCCTGTCTATTTTCTACCCACCGTCTATGCTATTTATTCTCTGTACCTTTTCCCCCTCTCTCCTCCTCCCACACCCCTGTTGCTAACCCTCCATATGATCTCCATTTCTGTGGTTCTGTTCCTGTTCTAGCTGTTTGCTTAGTTTGCTTTTGTTTTAGGTGTGGTTCTTAATAGCTGTGAGTTTGTTGTCTTTTCACTGTCATATTTTCATCTTCTTTTTCTTAGGTAAGTCCCTTTAACATTTCATATAATAAGGGCTTGGTGATGATGAACTCCTTGAACTTGACCTTATCTGAGAAGCGCTTTATCTGTCCATCCATTCTAAATGACAGCTTTGCTGGATAGATCAATTTTGGATGTAGGTCCCTGCTTTTCAAGATTTCAAATATTTCTTTCCAGCCCCTTCTTGCCTGGAAGGTCTCTTTTGAGAAATCAGCTGACAGTCTGATGGGAATTCCTTTGTAGGTGACTGTCCCCTTATCCCTTGCTGCTTCGAGAATTCTCTCCTTCATTTGAGTCTTGGCTAATGTAATTATGATGTGCCTTGGTGTGTTCCTCCTTGGGTCCAACTTCTTTGGGACTCTCTGAGCTTCCTGGACGTCCTGGAAGTCTGGTTCCTTTGCCAGATTTGGGAAGTTCTCCTTTATTATTTGTTCAAATAAGTTATCCACTTGTTGCTCTTCCTCTTCCCCTTCTGGGACCCCTATAATTCGGATGTTGGGACGTTTAATGATGTCCTGGAGGTTCCTAAGCCTCTCCTCATTTTTTTGAATTTTTGTTTCTTCCTTGTTTTCTGTTTGGTTGTTAGTTTCTTCCTTCTGGTCCACTCCACTGATTTGAGTCCCAGTTTTCCTTCCATCTCTATCAGTTCCCCATGCATCTTCCTTCGTTTCACGTATTGTAGCCTGCATTTTTTCATCTAATTTGTGAGCAAAATCAACCAATTCTGTGAGCATCTTGATGACCAGTGCTTTGAACTGTGCATCTGATAGGTTGGCTATCTCTTCACTACTTAGAGGAATTGGCTCTGGGTCATTTGTTTGTTCTCCGGTTTGAGCCATTTTTTGTGGGTTTTTTGTTTTGTTTTGTTTTGGTTTGGTTTTAGTCTGGTCGTGGCTATTACGTTGTAAGGGGTGGAGCCTTAGGTGTTCCTCAGGGCGGGGCAGCCCAGTCGCTGGGTTGTGACACTGTATGTGGGGGCGGGGTCTGAGAGGGAACAATGGCACCTGCTCTGCTCTCTCTTGGATTCAGTCCCTTCCACCACTTCCCCTCTGCCTGGGCCGTCTGCGCATGTGAATGTGGGACCACTTGGTCAGCCAGCTGCCTTTTGCGGCCTCACTGGTTCTGCACAGTTGCCCCCCTGTGCCAGGGTCCGCCAGCTGCCGCCTGTGGGCCCGGGGACAGCCAGCCGCTGCTGTTGGCATTCCTGGGTCTGCACCTCCACTTTCCCCTGCCGCAACTCCGCCCCTCTTACCGGTCTGGATGAATGGTTGTTGGACTTCCGTACAGTTCAATTTTCTATAAGTTCTGCTTGTTTTCTTGTTTCTAAATATTTGTTGTCCTTAATTTTGGTTGTTAGAGGAGGCACAGTGTGTCTGCCTACGCCTCCATCTTGGCCGGAAGATTTTTTTTTTATATTTTCTTTTTTATCCTCAGAATTTAGAATTTAAAAAGATGCCTTGGCTGGTGTAGCTCAATGGATTGAGTGCGGGCTGTTAACCAAAGGGTCATCAGTTCGATTCCCAGCCAGGGCACATGCCTGGGTTGCAGGCCAAGTCCCCAGTGGGGGCCATGTGAGAGGCAACCATACATTGATGTTTCTCCCTCTTTTTCTCCCTCCCTTCCCCTCTCTCTAAAAGTAAATAAATAAAATCTTTAAAAAAAAAGACAGAGTACATTGGTCTGTCTTTTATCTTTAAGGAAAATAAAGCTTTTTTTTTTCTTTTGAGGCACATATTGTATACCTACTGTGAAATTATCTGTATAGTCTTGGACAGTCAATAAATACTGGATGAATTAAATTAATTATTAATAATTTATTAGTTTTATGATCTTTTTTTATTGTTCAATTTTCATTTGCATGTTCCCTTTCCCCACTTTCCAGTTCTTTCTTTTTACTTTTAATCCTTATTTCTTCTAAGCTGTTACTTGGAAATTTTTGTTTTCCTCATGATTTTCCACTCTTTAATTTTCTTTCCATCTCTAAGGAATTTCTGCAATTTTCTTAGGTTGGACTATATGAAATTGCCATTTTTGTAAGTCAAAAATACTTAACTATCAGTGAATTCATACAGTTCTACCTAATAATTTTCCTCAGTGCTTAGCAGCCCAGCACTTGGCACATGCTCAGTTAATATGTGTTGAATAAGTAAATAAATCCTCTTTTTCGTCAATTTCTCTGAGGGCCTAGATAACATTAGGCAGAAAGCTCTTTATCAGTTGTGGAATCAGAAGTCTTTAATCATCAATGATCTTACCAGATTTGTTCATTACTTGATGCTTTTTGTCCTTTTCATCAAAATGCTGAAGGTAGAACTGAGGATACACTTGTGAGCAAGCGTGTGATTACCCATATCAATGTTATTATATGTATATGTGTATATCAGTGTTACTAATCATAAATTTATGGAGCATGCATCTTTTTTGTGAACATTTGAGTAAATGTATGCAGTTAACATCTCAAAAAGCTGGAATATGTTCAAAAAGAAATAGCTAGTTCAGGAATAGCAGAAATTGGAAAGAAGTTTAGGTTTCTTAAAACACATTGTTTTAGTCTTATTAGCATTAATGTGAAAATCAGTTATGCCCAAAATGGTCTCCTCTGATAGTCTACCTTCAATTGGCCATTAAGAATTTGTGTGTACTGAAATAGGCACTGAGCCTTGGAGCAGAGACTTGTCACTGTGGAAACAATTTGGGTTTCCTGAGTTGCTGGTGACTAGAAGTTCTGATACTTCCCATTAAAATGTTTAGTTCAGGATGCTTTTAATACTTTAATATGTTATCTCATAAGCCCAATTTTCTACAGCTAAGATCTTTGTTTAATGCGTTGACAAATAGGTGTAGACTTTTAAGAAATTTATCTAAGGGCATTTAGTAAGTGAATCAAGGGGAACATTCAAAACCAGGATTTCTGGTTTCTGCTGAATAGGATTTCTACTTCACCCCATTGGCATTAAAATTCTACTTAGTCATTCCGTAAGTGCACTTATGGTTCACACCAAATGAATTATGAAGAGTTTCTTTTGTTCTCCTTTACTCATGAAAAGGTGAAGTTCAAGATCTGACTCTGATATGTGGCATCAATCTCTCATACAATAAAGGGCAATACATCTTTTGTAAAACACCCAAGTAACACAGAGATTAGTTAGCACAAAGACACCTTTACCAAAAGGAACCTGTTAAAATAAGTTTTCACACAGCCCAAACCCTTTTTAAAATGAACTCTGAACTGTTTAAATGCTTACATCATAGGAAATTTTCTTGCATTAAGTGATGACTGAATTAGTTTCCTCTTTCACTTCTTACTCCAAAATAAACTCCAGATAGCTTTAAAAATAAAGTAAAAGCCCTGACCAGCATGGCTCAGTTGGTTGACCATGGTCCCGCACAGCGAAAGGTTGCCAGGATTCCCTGTCAGGACACATGCCTGGTTTGTGGGCCTGGTCCCCATTGGGGCATGGGTGAGAGGCAACCGCGATGAGTATTTCTCTCCCTCTCTTTATCCTTCCCTTCCCCTCTCTCTAAAAAATAAACACATAAAATCTTAAAAAAAAAAAAGAATAAAATGAGAAATGACCCCATAAAAGAATTAGGAGAGAATACAGATGGATAATATATTTTCCTAGAATGGCAAAAGGATCTCTAATAACAAAAATTTTTAAAAAATGATAAAGAGCCCTGGCTGGTGTGGCTTAGTGGATTGAGCACCTGCCTGTGAACCAAAGGGTTGCTGGTTTGATTCCCAGTCAGGGCACATGCCTGGGTTTAGGGCCAGGTCCCCAATGAGGGGGTGCGGGAGAGGCAACCACACATTGATGTTTCTCTCCCTCTCTTTCTCCTTCCCTTCTCCTCTTTAAAAATAAATAAATAAAATCGTTAAAAATATGATAAAGAAAAAGATTGATGTATTTGATCCCGTAAAAATTAAACATTTTTAGAAACTCTAAGACAGCATTAAAATTAAAAGGTGCATGACAAACTGGGAAAATAGATGAAGCAAAAATGACAGATAAGGACTTGAGATCTTTATCTTTTAAAATACTGTAACAACAAAACAGAAATAGACTCATAGATACAGAGAACAGACTGACAGTTGCTAGTGGGGTGGGGGCTTGGGGGTTGGGTGAAAAAGGTGAAGGGAATAAGAAGTACAAATTGGTAGTTGCAAAAACAGTTATGGGGATGTAAAGTACATCATAGGGAACATACCCAATAATATTGTAACAACTATGTATGGTGTCAGGTGGGTAATGGAAATTTTGGGGAGAATACTTTACAATGTCTATGCTTGTCTAACCACTATGGTACACCTGAAACTATTACAAAATAATTCTGAATGCAGATTGTAATTGAAAAATGAAATTTAAATTAAGAAATACTGTAAAAAATCAACAAGAAAAGATGATGTGAAAAAACAGATCTAACACGTGAATAAACAACTCACACAAGAGGAAGTACAAATAGACAATAAATAAACCTTAGAAAATGTTCAGTTTCACTAATAATCAAAGAGCTGAAAAGTAAAATGAGGTTCATTTTTGTTAGTTACATGTAGAATTGAGAAGGGGTGGTACAAAAGGCATTCTCTGTTCACTATGGAAATAATCATTTTCAGTGACATTTTAGCAATTTGCTTTAATAAGTGTGGAGATTCTGTTCTTAAACAGCACAGGAGATTATTGCCTAATCCACTTTGGTTTACCAAACTATTGCACTCGTGCATGGCCGGTTTGTAAAGACAGCATCTTATGAGTCAATCTCAGGATGATGTCCCTGAGTCATTGTCTAATAGCACATGTAATGTCTTCTCAGTGATTTCTATATTTTACCTATTTATCATTTTCTATGTATGCCACTAAGAAGCTCAATAAAGTTCTAGTTTATTCATAAAAGTGTTTTTAAAATTAACATGTTAACTTCAACAAAGTGAACTGGTTCCTTTTGCCCTCCTGACTTTTCCAAAAAGAAATTCTTTTCTTATTTTGTATTACAAAAGCAATCCTTATATTTATTGTAGAAAAATGTAAGGGATAAGGACCAGGAAGAAAAAAATGCCTAATTCCACTTCCAAGCATACTTCCACTTGGAGTACATGATTCCAGGCTTTTTTCTAGGCATAAATACATGTATGTATTATACATGCTGTCAAATTAACTGCCAGAAAGGGTTATAAATGTATATGTTCATCTACATAAAATGGAAAATGATAAGCAAGACCATAATTTCTCCTTGTCAACAGTGGATATTAACATTTAAAAAAATGTTATGGGCAGCACGTACCAACGCACATCATCACTACCTTACCTGAGATTAAAGATAAGGAAAGAATCTTAAAAGCAGCAAGAGAAAAGGAGATAGTTACCTACAAAGGAGTTCCTATCAGACTGTCAGCTGATTTCTCAAAAGAAACCTTGCAGGCAAGAAGGGGCTGGAAAGAAGTATTCAAAGTCATGAAAAGCAAGGACCTATATCCAAGATTACTCTACGGGCAGATAAAGTGCTTCCCAGATAAGGTCAGGTTAAAGGAGTTCATCACCACCAAGCCCTTATTATATGAAATGTTAAAGGGACTTATCTAAGAAAAAGAAGATGAAAAATATAAACAGTAAAATGACAACAAATTCACAGTTATGAACAACCAAACCTAAAACAAAAACAAAAACAAAAACAAAAATGAACTAAGCAAACAACTAGAACAGGAACAGAATCACAGAAATGGAGATCATATGGAGGGTTATTGGCAGGGAAGGGAGGGAGTGAATGGGGAAAAGGTACAGGGAATAAGTAGCATAAATGACAGGTAGAACATAGACAGTGGGAGGTTAAGGGAAAAAAAAGAAATCTTTATATGAAGAACCATAAAGATTTCTGAGATGCATTTTAATAAAGAATAATAAAAAGTGCTACTGTTAAAAGAAGTTATTAGAAGAAAGTAATAGAAACATAAAAGTTCACTTTTAGTTATGGGTGAATTTATTAATCTCCAAGTCAGAATGAGCTTTATGATGGCAGATTTTAAGTTTAAAGGAAGTTGCGATACATACGTCTACCATGTACAATTCATTGTTTTTAGGATTTTCACAAGGTTATGAAACCATGGAAACTATTTAATTCTAGCATATTTTTATCATCCCCCAAATAAGCCTCATACCAATTAGCAGCTACTCTCCATTCTCCCTCCCTCCTGCCCCTCAAAATTACTAATCTACTTTCTGTCTCTGTGGATTTGCTTATTCTAGACATTTCCTATAAATGAAACAAACAATATGTAGCTGTCTGTGACTGGCTTCTTTCATTTAGCATCATGTTTTCAAGGTTCATCCATGTTGTAGGATGTATCAGCACATCATTCCTTTATATGGCCGAATAATATTCCTATACAACAGTGCAATTTTATTTTATTTATTCATTCATCATTTGGTGAATATTTGGATTGTTTCCACTTTTTGACTATTAGGAATAATGTTGTAATGAACATTTGCTTACAAATTTTTGTGTAGATGTATATTTTCACTTCTTGGGTGTACATCTAGAAGTGGATTTGCTGGATCGTATGGTAACTCCGTGTTTAACTTCTTGCGGGACTGCCAAATTCTTATCCAAAGTGGCTTCACTATTTTACATTCCTACTAGCAATGGATTCCAATTTTTCCACATCCTCGTCAACACTTGTTATTGTCTGTCTTTTAAAATTATAGCTGTCCTAGTGGAATGCTTCCCTTTCTGCTGTCTGAAGTCTTGTTTTACCTGGTGGCTTAAACCTGATTCTTCACTTATCATTCTTTATTTCAAATCTCTGAGAATGATTAAAACTGACAGCCTTTATAATGTTTTAAACATTAGGAAATTTTGGCAAGTCTGGAATAGTTGGAAGTTCTGGTAACATTGGGCAGCAATTGTCTGAAGCTGAGTAGAGGACCTCCAGCCTTCATCTTCTATTGTCTTACACTTGGTCTTTTTTACCTGTTTCCGTAGATCATTGAATCTGCAGCTCCTGGTGAAAGCCGTTAGGCATACCTTAAATGTGAATGTTGACTCGGAGAGCAAAATATAAGGTAAACCTCACACAGAAAAAGATCTAGAAAGAGATCTCGCCAAGTAGGTACACAAACTTCATGGGGAAAATTATAAAACTTTGCTCAAAGATATCAAAAAGACTAAAATAAGTGAAGAAAATAACATGTTCAAGGAGAGAAAGATTTGATTATCCCTAATTAGGTGCAATACAATACAAATTCCAACAAGCTTACTTGTGGAAACTTGACAAAATAATTCTCATACTGATTTGGAAAATCAAGAGGCCAAGAATAACTAAGACACTTCTGAAGAAGAATATGTTGGAGGGAGAGTAGTCTTACCTGATTATCACATGATTTTCAAAGCTATAATGATTAATATGTTAAGATATCATCTGCCCTGGCTGGTGTGGCTCAGTGGATTGAGCGCGGGCTGTGAACCAAAGGGTCACGGTTCAATTCCCAGTCAGGGCACATGCCTGGGTTGCAGGCTGGGTCCCGGTGGAGGCCATGTGAGAGGCGACCACACATTGATGTTTCTCTCCCTCTCTTTCTCCCTCCCTTCCCCTCTCTCTAAAAATAAAGAAATAAAATATTAAAAAAAGATATCATCTGTTAGACTCATAGATAAATGGAACAGAATATAGGGGCCAGCAAAAGAAACTCAGGTAATTTATGACTCAATATATGAATAGATGTGGCATCATTGAAAATCATTAGGATAAAAGGATTCTTTAATAAATGGTAATAGGATGATTTGCTACCCATATGGGAAAAAAATTCAGTCTTCATATGATGTGTGAAGATAAACTTTGGGTTGTTTAAACACTGACATGTATAAAGCAAAAGTTTAAAAAATTTACAAACAGATATAGAAAAATATCTGTACAACATCAAGGAAGGAGTGATTTTTTAAGACATAAAATACATCCTTAGAGAATAATATTGATAAATGAAATAAAAATATTTTTTTTCAGCAAAGAACATAATGAAAACATTTGAAAAGACCCTTCACAAACAATAAATATTTTCAAAACAGATAATTGACAATCAGTATTCAAAATATAGCATTGAAAAAACCCTTACACATTACCAACACAAAGATAAGTAACTCAATAAAAATGCGCAGAGAAGAAATCAGAATGGCCAATAAATACATATGACAACATGCTCTATATCACTATTAATCAGAGAAATGTAAAATAAAACTACTATATGGTCAGAGGAAATAAAAAGAATCTGACACTTCCAAGAGTTAGCAAGGATATACATTAATAGAAATTCATAATCACTGCTAGCGGCACTTCGGGAAACAACTTGGCATTGTCTCAGATTCGAAGCTGCTCTACCTTACTACTCAGCAGTTCCGCTGCTGAAGTACTCTTGCCCTCCTGCAACAGAATATAGAGGTACAAGGATATTCTTGACAGTGTTGTTTGTAAAAGCAAAAAATAAAAAATAGAAAGGGGTTGGCTAGCAACAGAAGAACAAATAAATACATTTTGGTGTATTCATCTAATGACATGCAGCGCAGCAGCGAAAACAAAAACATTCAGGCAACATATAACAATTTTAAACAAATGAAATGTTGAGTGAAAATGGAAGTTATAAGAGCATATTTATGTTTATGCCAATTATAGAAAGATTACAAGCATGCACAAACTAAACAATGTATTGATTAGAGGTACATTCACATGTAGTTAAACTACAAAGGAAAGCAGGAAAATGATAGAAAAGACAGAAATGACGAGAGAGTGGTTAGTTACCTCTGAGCATGTGAGAGGAGATGCAGTTAGGGAGGAATAGAGAAGAAGTGGTATGCTAATGACATGTTTTTAAAAATAATTTAGAAAACTAATTTGAGAGAGAAAAAGGAAGGAAGAGGGAGAGAGAGAGAGAGAGAGGGAGACATCAGTTTGTTGTTTCATTTATTTATGCATTCATTGCTTGATTCTTATATGTGCCCTGACTGGGGATGGAACCTACAACTGTGGCGTATTGGAACAATGCTCTAATGCTCTAACCAACTGAGCTACCCGGCCAGGGAACTGACTGTAGGTTTTGTTTCCTAAAATAGGTCATGGGCACACCCAGGTCTGTGTGTGTGTGTGTGTGTGTGTGTGTGTATCACGCATACTATTTATGTATGAAATAGTAAAATAAAATCTCAGAGGAGTTTTCATGAAGAAGGGCAGTAAGATGAGGAGTAAGTTAACTGCGAACCTGGGTTTGCATAGGAATATAAAATGGGGAAAGGGATGATTGAAAAAAGACTAGACTACATTTTGCCCAAGGTTGACCTTTTCCAAGATAGGGGTTCTATTTATTTTCACCTGAACCTCACAAAAAGAAAATTGAGAAAAGTTACAAAATTTCTTTTATTTTGAGTAAGGGAATATTACCCCTCAAGGCATAGGAACCAAAAACATTGCATACGCTAACAATATGAAAAGTGTAATAAATGAATCCCCCTCCACCATTTAAAATAGCATGATGAATTTGAAATAGCGCTGAATTAAGAGTCAGAGACCCAAGCTTAGTCTTGCTCTGTCCTTAATTAATTGTGTGACCTTGGGTAATTAATTTAGGCTCTCCGAATCTCAGTTTCCTTAACAAGATGATTTCCAAGGCTCAGCTTTAAGTTCAGTTATTCTACGAGTTAGAGAATCTCTCAACCAAAAAGAAAGTAGGCATGTACATTAATCATTTTAATAAAGACATATTCTATTAATTTGGAAAAGCCGAAGAGAGTATTAATTTTCCTCCCACAGTCTTAATGAAGAAATAAAGAAACTAATTTTCCATTACCATTCAAGGGGGCAACCTACTCCTTCACAGATAGTGAAATTAATGTAACACATCCAACCAACTGGATGGTCTGTGCATCTTTCTTCCCCTCTCCAGTTCTGAGCCCTGGAACTGTATTTTACAAGAACAAAGTTCAAAAAGTTAACTCAAAATTAATACAATTTTAAGAATTAAGTTTATATATAGTACTGTTGTTAGAACAAACTGCCTGAAGACAGTTTCCAGTATCTCTGACTTAGAAACATTTATTGTTACATGTGTCTGAAGCACAGCAGATACAACCTTTACTAATTATAGTTTCCTTGATTAAAATAACTTGTATCTATAATGCATTTTTTTCCTTAGGTGTTCAGCGTCATTAGGGATATTAAATTATTTATCTTTACAACATATCAATGAAGCTAGTGGGAGCAAGCCTTGTTCTCATAATTTAGAGGAGAATATTAACAGTCAAGGATTAGGTCATGATCATCTAGTAATTTTTTGTCATAAATGTTAAGACTGGATCTCTATCTATCTATGTATTCCTCCCCCATCTACCTTACCTCTTTCTCTATGTAAATAGTATCATGTAAAACACATAATACATACGTATTCCTCTCCCATGTACCTTCTACGGAGGGGTAATTTCCTACTGTGTGCAACCCTAGGGGGATGCAGGGGCCTGCCTTCCACTACTGAAACCAATGAAGGCTGATCTTCCCTTTCCCCAGTTTGGGGCAGCCTGGATGAGGGCACTTAATCTAGGCTCCAGGGTTTGGACACCACAGCCCCAGGGCCTTGACTCTTGAGGAAGTAAGACACAGATGCAGAAACAGTTTAGAGTTATTTGTAATAGCAAAGGTAGCAAGAATCCGCAAGGGTGTTGTGCAACTTGTCCATCGGTCGAGTCCTGTGGTGTCATCTCTCCCAGGGTCCTGACCAGGCTACTCCCTTAGTTTTTGTCTGGGCTGTGGCTCCTGCTGCTGAGCTTCCTTGGCTTCTGCCCATTTTCTGAGTCTTCTCCTCCAGGCTTCTCAGTGCTTTTGTGAGCTGCCCAACAAATTAATGCTTCCAATGAATTCTTCTCTGCTGTGTTAGCCAAGGTTGATGTCAGTTGCTTGCATAAAACACACAGATTTCCTTAATCTTACTTCTGTTGAAGGCACCATATTTTAATTACTGAATTGTCCTTGCATGCTTATGATGTTTAAGATTTGTGTTATGTTTAAAAGGTTCTCCACCAAATTAATTGAAGCGTAGCTGTGAAATTATAATAAGCCTGTGTGTGTGGCCTGAGGATGATGTCAACGCCTGGACTTCAGTGAAAATGGAATTGGAGAGTAAAAACATTTCCATTGTATAAAGCAAGGAAAGCAAGATAAAAAGCAGTGTGTGTAACATAACCTCAATTTTGTAAACACATGTATGATTAAGGAAAAAATATGAGAAGCCTAAGTGATGAAAATATTGACAGGGGTAATGTCTGGGTCATGGGATGATAGGCTTTCGATTTCTTCTATTGATGTCTAAACCTGTAGAGAATTTTTATGAATTTATTTGAGCCAAGCCGATGACAATTGCTGGGAGGCAGAATCTCAACGGATGGAGAAAATGCTCCAGAGAATGGCAGTTTTGCAGCTGATTTTATACATTAGAATCAGAGGAGGAGACCTAAGGGGGGTTATATGAAATTCATTGGTGGTAGATTAGGGAGGTGAGAGAAAGCAAAGTGGGTAACTCTCTGAACTTGGATAAAGAGTAAAATGGAGAGACACATCCTTTTTTTATGTTGGTGCAGGATAGTTAACATGCAACATTTACAGCACACAGAGATGGTGTTCTGGTAGTTTGTCAGATTTAGCATGTGGCCCCTTTTTTGTCCACACTCCTTTGTGCTTAAAATTTTTTTTAATATTATTTAAAAAATAGAAAATGCTTCACAAATTTGTGTGTTATCTTTGTGCAGGGGGCATGCTTACCCTCTTTGTATCATTACAATTTTGGTCTGTGTGTTAGTGGACAGTAACTGGGCCTCGAGCACGTCTGCCTGAGACCAGCTTGTGGTGTATGGGTTCTTGACTTCGTGCAGGAAAAATTTCACAACATGAGTCCAGGCGATTTTTGAGAGTACGTTTATTAAAGCTGTGGACAGTGAAAGAAGGAAGAGCCTAGGATGCAAGAAGCAACAGGAGACAGCCTTGGTGGGGCTGCTTTGGCTCACTGGAGAATCAGAGAAAAGGGGGGCTTGGGGACAGGTTCAGGGGGTTCGCCTGGGATGAGCTGCCTCTACCCGTTTTTCTTCTGCTTGTGAGTCTCACAGGGTCCCTTAGAGTTTTTGTGATGCATGTTGTGTTGGGGAAGGAGAGGGGGAAGGGTTAGGGGTGGATGTGATCTCAAGAGGGAGAGTGAGTGTTGGGTGCTTCAGTCTTGAGAGTTTTAAAGGCTGGAATTTTGGAGAGGTCTTAGGGGAGGATCTCGATAGAATATTCATCAACCTTTCAGGTGTATCATTTTAGGGTCCTGATCTCCACAGATTAGTTGGCACCAGGATAGGGGTCATTAGTGCAGCCGGTCTTGGCATCCCTGGCCTGGTTTTGCTGCTTTTCCTGGCCTGGAGCTGAAATACAGCTGAGGCCTAGATGATATCTCTAGGGAGGAAAGGTAAAGGACTCTAAACCACATGACCAGCAATATCCCAGGGAAGGAAAGGCCACCCGGGGGTGAGGTCTGGCACCAGTTTTGCCTGTTGCTGGGCACCCAGGGCTTTCTGCCTCGGTGACCCTCTGTATCTGGCTATGAATTGCTCAGCCAGTTTGTTCAGCTCTCCGTCTCAGTTTCCCCATTCCACTTGCCAAGGAATTTTCCTTGCTTCTTACTGTCCTGCCTCATATGCACTGCTGAAGTGATCACAGTACTTTATTTTGGTAATTAAAAAATAACATGCATTATGTCATAATTATGAAAAATCCATAACTTAAAATTCTGTTTCTTATGGAAATATACAAAAATACAAAAAATAGTTCCCATCTTAGAAACGTAGAAATAATAGTAGTCACCCTTCAACTTCAACTATTATCACACATGGCCTACTTTCTTTCATCTGGTATGTGTCCTCCCTGCCACTCACACTAAATTGTAAGTTCACAGAGTTTTTTTTCATTTAATCGATTATTCCTTCTTTTCCATAAGTTACTTTTCCTTTTAGAAATTCTTATCAACATCACTTTCTTCTAGGCATCTATTCCTGATTCTCATATTTTTTCCCCTTGTATCTTTTATCACTTTATTTTGGTTAAATTTCTAAGTTTGCTTCTGCTCTACCAATTCTGCTTCCAATTTTGTTGTGTACTGCCTTCAGTGCAATTTTAAATTTGGTAATCACATTTTAAATCCAATTTTTTATATTCCGAAATTGTTTGATTTTTATGAATGTTTATTTTGTTCTCCTAAATGCAGTATATTCTTGGATCTTCTTGTGAATAAGAATCAGACAATTTTCTAACCTTTGTTGTCTATAGTGAATTCATTTTAGAGGGAGCAAGTCCTCTGATTATTCCAGGTCAGGGATAGGCAAACTGCAGCTCTTTGGCTGCCTGTTTTTGTAAATAAAGTTGTATTGTAATGCAGGTACGCCCTTTCATTTACACATTGTGGGCGGCTGCTTTTGCACTATAAAGGCTGCGCATGATAGCTGTTTTCCTGTTATAATGCAACTCTGTTTAGTTGCCACAGACTATAAGCCTGCAAAACCCAAGATATTTACTATCTGCCCCTTTACAAAGAAAAGTTTGTTGAGCTTTTCTTTCTAGAGGTGGTTTCTTACTTTTGAGTTTTGTAATGTTTTTATTGAGAGAGAGATTTCTCTTTATTTGGCTGTCAAAGGGTTATGAACAAGGGGTTAGTACCAGAATCAAATGAAGCCCTTTTCAAATTTTGCCTGCCTGGGGCCCCACATTAGGCCTATCAAATTAGAGTTCTTTGTTGAACTAACTTTCTTCCTCATACTACCTGGGATCCACTGTTCATTCTGTCCAGAAGTTGCCCCAACCATTCTGCCTTGATGGGTAACTCTGCGATTTGCACTTGGAGAGGGTAACAACCTGGAAAAAATCTACTTGGAAGACTAGTTTCTTGTTTTTTTAATTTTAATTTTGTATTTTTTTAAGTTACAGTTTATATGTATTCGATATTATTTTGTATTAGTTTGAGGTACACAGCATAGTGGTTAGACAATCATATACTTTAAAAAATGTTTCCCCCAATATTTCCTTGTAATATTATTGACTAGATCCGCCGTGCTGTACTTTACATCCCCATGACTGTTGTGCCACCAATTTGTATCTCTTAATCCCTTCACCTTTTTCATCCAGTTCCCAAACTCCCACCCCTCTGGCAACCATCAGTTTGTTCTCTGTATCTATGAGTCTGTTTCTGTTTTGTTTATTTGTTTATATTGTTCTTTATATTCCACATATAGGTGAAATAATATGGTACTTGTCTTTCTCTTGCTGACTTATTTCACTTAGCTTAATACCCTCTAAGTCCATCTATGCTATCTCAAATGATAAGATTTCATTTTTTGTGGCTGAATAATATTCCATTGTGTATATATAACACAGCTTTTTAATCCACTGGTCTATTGATGGGTACTTGGGTGGCTTGTATATCTTGTATATTGTAAATAACACTGCAATGAACATGGAGATGCACATATTCTTTCAAATTAGTATTTTTGGTTTCTTTCTCTTTCATATATTTCAATATACATATGTATATATATTTCTCTGTATTTCTGTGTCTATGCATCTGAAATTATATATATATAAATATATATACGCACACAGAAAGAAACCAAAAATACTAATATATATATAATATATACATAGAAAGAAATAAAAAATACTAATGATCTATATGCTAGATCATAAGGAAGTTCCATTTTTAATTTTTTTAAATATATATTTTTTTATTTCTTTATTTTTAGAGAGAGGGGAAGGGAGGGAGAAAGAGAGGGAGAGAAACATCAGTGTGTGGTTGCCTCTCACATGGCCCCCACTGGGGACCTGGCCCGCAACCCAGGCATGTGCCCTGACTGGGAATCGAACTGTGACCCTTTGGTTCACAGCCCATGCTCAATCCACTGAGCCACGCCAGCCAGGGCCCATTTTTAATATTTTGAGGACCCTCCATACTGTTTTCCACAGTGGCTGCACCAATCTGTATTCCCATCAATAGTGCACGAGAGTCCCCTTTTCTCCACATCCTTCACAACAACTGTTATTTGTGGATTTATTGATGACAGTCATTCTGGCAGTTGTGAGGTGATAGCTCATTGTGGCTTTAATTTGTATTTTTCTGATGATTAGTGATGTTGAATGTTTTTCATATGTCTATTGGCCATCTGTATATCTTTTTTGGATAAATGTCTGTTCAGGTCCTCTTCCCATTTTTTAAGTAGTTTTTTTTTTTTGTTTTTTTTTTGGTGTTGAGTTGTATGAGTTCTTTATAAATTTTGGATATCAACCCCTTATCAGATGTATCACTGGTTAATGTCTCCCATTCAGCATGTTATCTTTTCATTTTGTTGGTAGTGTTCTTTGCTGTACAAAAAACTTTTAGTTTGATGTAGTCCCCTTCATTTATTTTTTCTTTTGTTTCCCTTGCCTGAGGAGATATATCAGGAAAAATATTGCTATGAGATATGTTTGAGATTTTTACTGTCTATGTTTTCTTCTAGGATTTTTATGGTTTTGAGTCTAACACTTAAGTCTTTAATCCATTTATAGTTTAATCTTGTATATGGTGTAAGAAGATGGTCTAGGTTCTTTTTTTTTACCTGTCCAATTTTCCTGACACCATTTATTGTATAAGCTGTCTTTATCCCATTGTATGTTCTTGCTTCCTTTGTCAAATATTAATTAGCATAAAGGTATGTGTTTGTTTCTGGGCTCTCTATTCTGTTTCATTGATTTATATGTCTGTTTTTATGCCAGTACCATGCTATTTTGATTACTATGGCCTTGTAGTACAATTTGATATCAGGTAGTGTGATACCTCCAACTTTGTTCTTCTGTCTCAGGATTGCTGTGCCTATTGGGGTTTTTTGTAGTTCCATATAAATTTTTAAATTATTTATTATAGTTCCGTGAAAAACACCATTGGTATTTTGGTAGGAATTGCATTGAATCTATAGATTGCTTTGAGTAGTATGGACATTTTAGTGATGTAGTAATTTTTTCTGTCCATGAGCACAATATATGCTTCCATTTATTTGTATCTTCACTTTCTTTCTTCAGTGTCTTACAATTTTCCAAGTACAAGTCTTTTATCTTCTTGGTTAAATTTATTCCCAGTTAGGGTTTTTTTTGGATGCAATTGTAAGTGTGTTTTCTTAGTTTCCCTTTCTGATATTTCCTTATTGGTATATAAAAATGTAACAAATTTCTGAATACTTATTTTGTGTTCTGCTACTTTACTGAATCATTTATCAGTTCTAGTTTTTGTTGTTTTTTTTTTTTTGGTGGAATATTTGAGTTCTGTATATACTGCATTATGTCATCTGCAAATAATGACAGTTTTACTTCTTCCTTTCCAATTTGGATGCCTTTTATTTTTTTCTTCTTATCTGATTGTCACAGCTAGGTCTTCCAGTACTATACTGAATAAGAGTGGTGAAAGTAGACATCTCTTGTCTTGTTCCTGATCTTAAGTGAAATGCTTTAATTTTTTCCCCATTGAGTATGATGTTAGCTGTGGGTTTGCCATATATGGCCTTTATTAATTTGAGATGTGTTTCCTCTATTCCCACTTTGCTGAGAGTTTTTATCATAAATGGGTGTTGGATTTTGTCATATGCTTTTCCTGTATATATTGGTATGATCATATGATTTTTATCCTTCATTTTGTTTATGTGATATATCATGTTAATTGATTTGCAGATATTGTATCAACCTTGCATCCTAGGAATAAATCCCACTTGATCTTTTTTTTTTTTTTTTTTTTTTTTTTTTAAATTAGAAAGAGGGGATGGGAGGGAGAGGGAGAGGGAGAAGGAAAGGGAGAGGGAGAGAAACACCTAAGTAAGAGGAAAACATCGATTGGCTGCTTCTCACATGCTTCCAACCAGAGACCTGGCCCACAACACAGACATGTGCCTTGACCGGAAATGAACCTGCAACCCTTCAATTTACAGGATGATGCTCCAAACAACTGCGCCACACTGGCCAGGGCTCTTTATCTTTTTAATGTCTTGCTGAATTTGGTTTGCTAATATTTTGTTGAGGATTTTTGAATCTATGTTCATCAGGGAAATTGGCCTATAATTTCCTTTCTTTGTAGTTTAGAAGTCTAGTTTTTTTTTTTCTGCATACTTTTTCCTGATTCTCCTCTATGTTAACAGAAACTGATAGGAATCAAAGTGTTATTTTGAGCTGTTTTGGTTTGACATAAATAGCTACAATCAGCAACTGAAATAAACTTGCATTTTAACCTCCTTTAGTTGGTTTCTTGCTCCTAGCATAGATTATACACATACTAGAAAGTTCACATACAGCGATATTAAATGCCATTCTTATCTGGGGTGAAATTAGTTTACTACTTCATAACAAAAAAGGACTTTCCAAAAATGAGTTCTAGACTCTGAGTAGGCCACAAAATGAACCACAGTTTTGGAATCAGTGCTAGTTTATTTAAGTTTGGGAAAAGTACTTGAATTTTCTGGCCTTCTGATTCTTCAACCTTCAGAACTGTAGTTGGAATTGAAAATTTTATTTCCTTCTGGCTCTAAAATTCTTTAATGTTATGCCTGAGTATAGTCCTACAGCCTGTAATAGTAGTCGGCTCCAGGGAGTCCCTACAGAGGAGCCCTTGATGATTCAGGTTGGTTCAGGAGCAGGAAGAAAGGTATAAAGATACAGAAATTAACTGAGAAATAATATCAGTTTTTCCCAAGACTGTCCAGGACTTACAAGGTCTTGCAGAATAGTTTTCTTTTTTCATTGTCTGCCAGGTTTTATCTGTAGACTCTAGTGAACTTGAACAAGAGAAAGCTGCAAAAACGTGGTTTGGAGAGTTATGGGGAAGGGATGCTAGAAGCAGGTCCCTTCGCCAGACACTGAGGGACTCCTTCAGGTAGAGGACAAATGACACCAGAGGCAGAGGTGGCTGGGGGAAGTGCAGGCAGGCTACAGCAAGGTTGCAGCTGGGCAAGCTGAAACTTGAAAGGTAGGTCCCTGCAAGTCTCAGGCCCTGGGGTCATATACCCACCCCATGAAGATAGGGAACCTGTACTGATGATCCCAGAGCAGGAAGAGGAAGGGCTGCTGCACTTCAGAGATCAGCAAAGTGCTGGCCACAGACAAAGCCATAGGCTGCAGCCAGCTCTTCCCAGGTCTCTGTCAGCTCCAGTACTGTCTGGTGCTGCACTGCAAAAATCTGAAGATCCAGGCCCTCTGCCCTCCTGCACAGGTTGAGTTGGTAAGAAAAGACCAAAAACTTCCAGTTTCTCTATGACTGCTGGCATGTCCTGGTTGCACCTGACTTTGATGTAAGGCCTCATTGGGAGAGTGGGCTGTTACTTGGCCATCTCCAGCTTCCTCATGGTGGCCTCAAAAACAGAAGGGCTGAGAGCCTGCTCCACATCTTCAAAACTTTATTTCATGTTTGGGGGTATCAAGATTACCATACTCAGATTATGAGACTGCGGCAGCTACCCTATCTTGGCCTTTAATGTTGGGTCAGTGAAATAGGCCACCAGGTACTTCTTGCTGATCACCATGGACACATTTATTACAGAGGATTTGAAATGGAAGGGCACCCTCTTGGTTTTTGTGTGATCAAATGTGGTCTTCCACCTGGCACTCAGGTTGATTGTGTTGAGGAGGACAAAGTGAGAGTCAGAGGGCAGGCTGTCTGGCAGCTGCTGATCTTATGGTTGATCTCCACCACCCTGATGTTTATGAGCTCCAAGTTAACATTACTGTCATTACCCAGGACTCTGGGGCTGCCATACAGGTTCTGACAGGCATTCACAAAGTGTCCCATATGACCAGGTCTGGGTTGTGGAAGATCTGAGAGGATGAGGTGAAGCCTTTGGATATGAAGTTCTTCAGGGCCTGGAGGACATGGGCAGAGTCCTTGGGGGAGAGGAGGACGGTCTCCAGGTTTTTCTTGGTGCTGTCCTCAGCCCCAAGCAAGGACCTGAATGAGCAGGCTGGTGATGCCGAAAGAAGAGAAAGCCGTGTTGGTCCTGGTGTTCTTTACTGCAGACAAGATGTGGCAGAGCTTTGTGGAGAAATCTTTCAAAGGCTCCTGCAACATGGTCTTTACTGAAGGACTCTCAAGTCAAGGCAGTAAGTGACAGGCCTTGGGCCAAGGGGCCCAGTGGTGGACTGGGGAGTTGGTTGCATGAGTTTAGTAGTTTAATGGATTCAGGGCTGGAAGGCGGGTTATAAAATGCTGTTGGCTCTTAGGATGCTTGAGTTGGTTGTCATCATGGTGGAAGAGCCCGTGGTATGTTGAATGGATTGATTTCGGTGATCTCTTTTACTTAGATGTTCCTTCGCTTTTCCCGGGCAGTTGACTCTGGATCGGTGAGGCTATGGCTGTTGCTATTTGGATTTGAGGAGGCTCTATTGCCAGCTGGCAGCAGCAGCAGGAAGGTCAGCGGGGTCAGCCTAGAGGCCTTCTGGGCAGCAACATCAGCCTGGACCTGTGGAACCAGCTTTGAGCCCTGGGGCCCAGGAAGGCCCCACCCCTATTCCATTGAGAATTTTTTTAAACTAACTTAATAAAGATGTTTCAAACCACATTTGGCCAGAATATGAATTGTTGGATAAATCTGATCTTAAGAATTTTCCTCAGAAAATTGCCTCAAGTTGGCCTTGTGTTTTATATTTTTACTTAACTTAGATTTACATTTTGACAGTTTCTTTCACTTGATTTGACTTACTGAACTCTGTGAACAAAAGGGCCCAATGAGCATTGGAGTATATTTTACAGCAGTATAAGTTTTAAAAGCTCTTTCATCCTTTTCCTACTTATGTGGAATTCCTATTAATGTCAGAGGGATTTACTGTGATTGAAATGAAGGGAGTCTGCATCCTTGAAAAGTTTGTAAGCAGGCTTTAGGTTCGTAAGTGGTATTACATATTTATGAACATCATATAAAAGTTTAAATAGCATGAACATGAACAGAATAAAATAAGATGTTGAAGATAAGTCTATGTTAACGATTGAAGAGAATCAGAGGGGAAATTGAACCAATTTCCTGAGTACCTGTCTTGTTTTCTAACTTTAAAGTTGGGACAGAGTTTTGAGAGGAGCTCACTACTCTGGTTGAATAATGGAAGCACCTTCTCTCAGATCGAAGGTTCTGTATGTTTGAGTTAGTATGTCAAGGATTAGAAGGATAGACTATCTTCTTCCTGATGAATTTTTTTTCTGTTCTCTTAAGACTTTTTTCTGCGTCCACTCCTTTATCCTTTAGTTTGAATCAGGGAACAATGGGTAAGTGTTGTATCTCTTGTATCTCTATCCTACATCTTATTAAAATAAAAAACAATTAAACTGTAGTTGGCATACAATATTATATTAATTGCAGGTGTACAACGTAATGATTCAACACTTAACACACTTTACAATGTAGTTGCCACGACAAGTCTATTAACTATCACCATACAAAGTTATCATAATATAATTGACTATATTCACTGTGTTGCATACCACATCCTTGTGGCTTACTTTTTTTAAGACTAGAAGTCTGTATCTCTTCTACCCCTTCACCTTTTTCACCCTTACCCACCCCCTCTACATCTAATTTTGGAGGACAAAGGGTATAAAGCGAAGTGATGAACATTCCATTACATACTTTAGCATTTTAAGTTGGGTCTCTTTTTTATCTCAATGTAAATACTCAGTGAGGAATATCCCTGCTTCATTTTTCAAAGGTATTTAATACAGATAAGGCTTAAGCAAATCTTTCTTTTGCTGTTATTACTAAATCTTTAACCATAGTGTGAAAGGAATAAGAGGGAAGAGAGTGTGGAAGGTTCAGGGCATCCCATCCCAGAAAGCCATGCAGGTATCTGGGAAAATACTTGGCCTATTGAGCAGAGGAATAAATAGTTCAGTATTTGAGGCCCAAGACAAAAGGTAACTCCAACATGAGGCAATTGGCTGTTAATGTGAAAATAGAGTTAATTCTAATCCCCTGATCCTTTCTGGTGTTTTAAGCAGTTCTAGTTATTAAAGAAAATTTATAACCATGAAGAGAAGAGATACTAGAAATGATATCTTCAATTTGATAAGATAGTGTATTACCTGCAAAATGGCCACATACTGGACTTTAATGTTATACTTGAAGAGAGTCAGTCATAATTGGAAGTCTAATCTTCCTATGTAAAAAAAAAAAAAAATCTATGGCATTATGTCACAATATAATATCTAGGATAATCCATTAATGGACAGCATTTCTTGCATGACAACATGCTATATGCAATTTGATGGCAACATACAAAGTTCAATATTTAGTTTTAAGTTAAACATGTAAAAGTTCAATACTATCTGTTCCCTTAAGAAATCAATTTGAAAAATAATTTCATCATATGGTTTAAAATGTTTGAAAACTGGTTGTGCATATGATATTAGATATGATTGATAATGTGCATTAATTAGACATTCCATGTAACAATTATATCAGAGAAAGAACAATAAATGTTATCACAGTAGGCAATCATCCATGGATTTGGGAGGCCTGCATCAGGGAAAATAATCTTTTCTATTGTGATGTTAATGTGGCTGAAATTTGGCCAAAGGAGATATTGGTTAACATATGAGTAATAGATAATGTGTATTTACTGTGTATCCAGTGCTTTATACTCATTACCTCAATTGACTCTCATAATAACCCATAAAGATAGGCAATGCTATTATCTCTGCTTTAAAGATGATTATTTTAGGGACTTTTTCTCTACAGTTTCTTCCTACGTGATCTAATCTATCCCCAGGGATTAAACACTTTCTTTAAGCTGTTGATTCCCAAATTTGTATCTCCAGCTAGGAGCCTTCTCTGAACTTTTAAATATTCATTTATTATTTTTATTTTTAAAAGGTTTTATCTATTTATTTTTAGAGAGAGAAGAAGGGAGGGAGAAAGAGAGGGAGAGAAATATCTATGTGAGAGAGAGACATGGATTGGTTGCCCCCTGTATGGGCCCCAACCAGGAACTCAAGGAGCAGCCCAGGCATATGCCCTGACCAGGAATCAAACCAGTGACCCTTCGCTTTGTGGGATGACACCCAACCAACTGAGATACACCAGTCATGGCCTGTCCTGAATTCTGACTCATATCTTTAGTCTCCTTCTTGACCTTTCACTACGGTCTCACAAATATCTTAAACTTAACTTTTGCAAAAACAGAATCATTGATTTTTGTTAGCAGGTGCTGTGTATTGGTTGCCTATTCAACTTTATTTTCTCCTTCTTATGGGCAGGGCCTTGATTTGTTAGGTCTTCCACATCCCTCGTCACCAGACGACTCAGGAGAAGATGACCCTGTCCCTAGCTCCAGGGGTAGATCTTGATTGATCTAAGCTAATCATGATGATCCAATTCCTCTCATCAGTGATTGGTTAAAGATACATATATGAATGAATTTGAGTCAATGAGAGCTGTCTGCTGGGAGGCTTCTAGAAAAGATTTTTCTCTCTTTTAAGAAGTTGCTACGCAATATGGCCCATTTCTTCCTCTTTATGTTGTTGTATCTGGGTATGATGCTCAGAACTGAAAGCTATCTTGCTATCCATGGGAAGACCCAACACCAGAGGAGGCCAAGACAAAGAGAATCACTGAAAGTAAAGCAGAAGACTCAATAAACCACATCTGGAATTTTCCATCTCTTGACCTCCTGTTATATGAGGTAATATTTTTCCTTATTAGCTCAATTTGAGTTCAGTTTCTGTTATTTGCCGCAAAAGTGATGCTGATAACCATTTTCACCCCTAGAGTATTGGCCCTTCTTTCTTCTCTTCACTTAATAGCTACACCATCTACCCAGCTACTCAAGTAGGAACCCCAGGATTTATTATTTCACTTTCCTTCACTTACTTATGTGAAATCCCTAAGTCCTTCAACTTGGAGAAGAGGAACAGAGAGGGAAAGAGAAAAGCACTGTTACTTTAAAGTTTCTATCTTGAAACTGAGAGAATAATAATAGCATAAAATAAGTAAAGGGGTCAGGAAGAGGATCTGGCTGAGGAGGCAAAGAAGATAAATTCCATGAATTTGTCTTCTTGTTTTTCATTAATATTTGAATTGAAAGTTAAAAGAAAAATCCCATATATTAGAGAAAAGAAATCTTAGAAAGAATATGCATATTGCAAATTTTCTAATATGAGTTTTTATTTTTCTCCTACGTAGTGTACATATAACATAACGTTAAATAAAATCAACAAATCGTAAGTTCACAATAAAACCTCTTGCATAGAGTGTTGCGGATCATTCAGCCTGGTCTCAGGAGTTATAACCCTCACCCCATAGTGGGCTGAGTAAGAGCGTAGGGTCCTGCTTCATGTGGGTCTGTTTTGTCAAGAGGACCTGAGCCACTAAGGAGACAAAGCTTAACGCCCTGGCAGGATCGCTGCTTCTGCCTCATCCATCTCTGGCCTCCAATGCTTGGTCGGTAGTCAATGACAGGTAAGACTCCTCATGGAAGGGGCAACCTAAGCCAGACACGACCACTTGGGAGGCCCTCATGGAAGGACTCGGGGGGCTGCAGCAAAGAGGATGTGATGGACCCTCGCCCCCTGGCTATTCTAACATAGCCCGAGTCCCCATTTCCATTTAGGAGATGTCTTCTACTTCCTGAGCCTAATCAGCTTAAAGCCTGAAACTATGACAGCGAGTGGTGCAGCCCTGTGCCGGCCAGAACGGTTCCCTGGGTGATCGGGCATAAGAAAGAGTCTTGAAAGGCAGGGACCTACATCCAAAATTGATCTATCCAGCAAAGCTGTCATTTAGAATGGAAGGGAAGATAAAGTGTTTCTCAGATAAGATCAAGTTAAAGGAGTTCATCATCACCAAGCCCTTATTACATAAAATGTTAAAGGGACTTATCTAAGAAAAAGAAGATAAAAATATGACAGTGAAAAGACAGCAAACTCACAGCTATTAACAACTACACCTAAAACAAAAGCAAACTAAGCCAACAGCTAGAACAGGAACAGAACCACAGAAATGGAGATCACGTGGAGGGTTAGCAACAGGGGAGTGGGAGGAGGAGAGAGGGGGAAAAGGTACAGAGAATAAGTAGCATAGACGGTGGGTAGAAAATAGGGGGAGGGCAAGAATAGTGTGGGAAATGTAGAAGCTAAAGAACTTATGACACATGGACATGAACTAAAGAGGGGGAAATGTGGGTGGGAGAGGGTGTGCAGGGTGGAGGGGAATGATGGGGGAGAAATGGGACAACTGTAATAGCATAATCAATAAAATATATTAAAAAAAAAGAATTCGTAAAGTCCTGTGAAACCTGCTTTGCTAAGAGTGCTCTCATTTAAATGATAAGGGTCCGAGGAGGAAATGAGTTCCTCTCCCAAAGTTTTGCAACCCCCTTCCTGACAGACACTGACTCAGATTAAGCCCTCAGATTTCTTTGAAATGTTAAACCTGTATTCCTGTGTATTTGAACCCAATAAAAGCCTAGTGAGGAAGGGGGGGCTCTGGGCCATTCTCCTCTGAGAGTTTGACCGCCTTTCCTCCCCAAGCAGATCATGTCTTGGTAGTTTTATTTTCATGTGACCAAGGGATGGGGCTCTGCGGGCGGAGCTCCCCGCACATCTGGCGCCCAGGACAGGGCCCCCCCACAATAGAGTATGTACTAAATGTAGTACAAATCCCAGATAATGTTTTGCAATTGATTAATCCATCATCCTGATATAGCCACCAAAAATTCATATTTAATTGACATATTACATTCTTATATGTCAAACTGAAAAGCCACAGTGAAAACCGAACAGATGCAGTAAATTTTAGAGAGATTCCCACAGTAATTTGTGGCAGTATTAACTATTACATGAAGTTCTGTTATATGCAACTTTGACTTTAAATTTAAGTATATATCTATAAATATTTAGTTAATATATATCATGTGCCAAGTGCTGTGCTGAGGCTGCAGATACAAAGATGAATAAGATCCAGTCCCTTCTCAGAAGCGTGGAAACAAATAACTGTAATGAAATGGGATAAGCGCCGTGACTGTAACAAGTTTTAAGTGCTTGTTTTCATTATAGCATTTACATAGGCTATGGAAGCCTGTTCATTTACTTTATACATAAAACATTACTCTTCAATGTAGATATTATCTCCTGTTATTCTCCTAGGGAGTCACTGTGCTTATTCATGACAAACTCTAAGTAGCTCCAGGCCTGTTAATATAGGATGTGAGAACTGTTATTACAGGGAACCTAGTTTGGGAGACATGTAAATAAGCTCCCTCCCTTAACCACAGCAAGTAAAAATGACATAGTTTCACTCTCTGACAATTATGGCTAGAGTTGGATTAAGACATCCTAAGGATTTAATCTACATCAAATGTAAAAATGATTCCACTCTATAATGAAGATTTACAATCTATTCATAAAAATGAACACACACTTCATAGTGAGGAAAGCCTGTACTTTGCATATAGTTACATCAGATTAACTAAGAGGAGGCAATGAGGACAGAGCTAACGGGAAAAAGAGAGAGTGCAGAGAAAGAGGAAGAACTTCCCATCAACTGGGTGTGGACTTGGATGCCTGATAGCCACATAACATATAGCTCATTCATTCATTAATGCATTCAATTAATACTTAATTGAGTTCTTAAAAATAACAGTCACAGTAACAACAACAATAATAATTAGCCCTGGCTGGTGTGGCACAGTGGATTGAGTGTTGGCCTGTGAACCAAAGGGTTGCTGGTTCGATTCCCAGTCAGGGGGCATGCCTGGGTTGTGGGCCAGGTTCCCACTTGGGGTCATGCAAGAGGCAATAGATCAATGTTTCTCTTGCATATCGATCTTTCTCTCCCTGTCATTTTCCGTCCCTTCCCCTCTGTCTAAAAATAAATACATAAAATCTTAAAAAAACTGATAATAATTAATAATAACAGCCATCACACATTGAATGCTTACTACCTGTCAGGCACAGAACTATGTACTTCATGCACCTTACGTATCCTATTTATATCTTAGGGATAGGTACTATCATTATCCCTATTTTACTGATGTGGATTTTGAGGCACAGAGAAATCAAATGTCTTGTCCAAAACCATCAGCTAGTGAATGGTGGAGTCAGGATTTGTATCAAGCCATTTGCTCTTAACCACTATGCATGTGTCACCCACTGCGCTACCCGTTGGGAATTTAAAAGTAAATAAAGCAGAGTCCTTGTCCTGAAGTTCATAATTTGTTAGGAGAAAGAAAGTGCAAATAATTACAGCAGAGTGTGATAAATACTACAATAAAGATGTGTAGAATACAGTGATTGTACCAAGGAGGAATGATGAATTCTGCTTAGAGTGGAGGGTTGATGGAATTTCAAAGAAGAGACATGTGAGCAGGAATTTCAAGAAGGAGAGGTGTTTTTAGACAGGCAGAGTGACAGTAAAGGTAGAGGAAGCATCATGGACCAAAGCTAAGGGTGCTTCTGCTTGGGGTGCGGTACTACAGAGGGAAAGCCTGGAAGGAGAACTACAGGGATTTATCAGGCAAGCGGAAGAAGTGTATGGAATTCTAAACAGTTTTAATATATTTATTAATTTTTAGATAAGACATGTCTCTATTAGCAATTTATTCCAAGACAAAATCGCCAATATTTAAGAGAATTTACTATAAAATGTAACAACTTTTAATAAAATTAAAGGACTTAACCGTTGTTTTCACTTTGAGGATGTCACTTTTAGGTCATTGCACATATGGACATTTAAAAAACATAGTTTCCATCTTTTTTTTAAAAGATTTTATTTATTTATTTTTAGAGGGGGTAGGGAGGGAGAAAGAGAGGGAGAGAAACATCAATGTGCGGTTGCCTCTCACCTGCCCCGCACTGGGGACCTGGCCTGCAAGCCGGGCATGTGCCCTGACTGGGAATTGAACCTGAGACCCTTTGGTTTGTAGGCTGTCACTCAATCTACTGAGCCACACCAGCAAGGGCTAATTTCCATCTTATTATGCTGCATTAAAATATCTTTTAACTATTTTGACATAGATATGTGGACCAGTTAGTTTCTATCCAGCTACTGGAATCAAAATTCTCATGTTCAGAGAGGAAAAAACAAGTTAGGCAACATACCTTACAGAATGAAGTCTTAAGGCTTCTCTATCTGTGAGGTACTTGAGAGAAAAATCTCTACCTGGGGAAAGGTATCTAGCTAAAAATGTATCCTCATTTAGGTTCTCAGAGTTTTATAGGTGCTTCCATAAAGAATCCTGGGCTGGGGTCAGCTGGGTAGAATAAAGCCCTCTTTAGAATTTTCCCCTTTTAGTCTTTAGGCTTTCTTTCACTTTTACCCACATAATTGACTAATACCATGAATTAGATCACTGACAGGTACAGAGGAGTAGATAGCATTGTTTCCAGTATGAGCCCATGAAGTAATCATATGATAATTAGGTAACTAAGTAATTATGACAATCATATGATAAATACAAATCATATACAATAACAATGTTATGATTACAATAGAAAGAGGTTTGTTCCCTCACAATAATTTTTCTATTATTTTTTGTATAATCATCAAAATGCCATTTTAGTGCATTATAATTTATTCAGTCTTCTTGTATTTTGATATCTAGGTTATTTCCAATATCATTCTATTATAGATAGTACTGTGATAAATATCTTAGCACACATAATTTTTCCTCATGCTATTTCCTTTGCACAAATTTCCTGGAGTGAGAGAAAAAACATGACATTTTCAGTTTTCCTTGTGTGTTACCATATGGCTTTTCAAAAGGTTGTAGTAATTATAAAGGCACCAGAAGTATCAGTGACCAATTTAATCACATACTTCACTTGCATTGGGTATCATTATTCAAGAACAAAAAAACAGTACTTACATAATTGGAATAGAATAGTACTTCGAGTTTATTTTGATTTGCAATTCTTTGAGGAACTACAAGAATGGTCATTTTATGGATGCTCTCATTGAATATAAAAGAAAATTTCAATGATAACTTAAGGTAAGTCTATGTAGTTATAACTTAAAAGAATAAGACATTAGAATTTATCACATTTTATTAAATACTTCCACAACCAGAAAAGAATTCCATGAATTTAAATGAAGTTACATCATGATAAAGTTTTCCCTGATCCTTCTCAGAATTCAAAGATATAATTATACAGTAGTTTCAGTCAACCCATTGTTGAACCCTATCTTTTTCATTTAAGATTACATTTTTATGCATTAAAATAGTATACTTATTTTTAAAAGATTATAAAGGGTTTGTGTTTATTAATACCTATGTGTTTTTTCATATATCCAACAACTTCAGGATTATTTTAAATTTTTCATTATTCTAACTAGTACCATACAAATTATTATTCTTCCTTCTGTTTCCATTTGATTATTTCTCTTGGAATGTTATCTCAAAGTGGAATTATGGGGCCAAAGGATACATTTGATTTTGTTGTTCTTGTTAACATAATAATGAAGTTATTGTGATTAACTAAACTCCTATTTTAAAATATTCACCTCAATTGAGACCAAGGTGTTTTCCATTGAACTACAAATGTCTATAGTGAATATTTTAAAAAAGGAGAAATGGCAAAAAAATTCTGGAAATTATTTTAAATAATAATTATTGAAAAATTTGCATAGAAATAGAAGGGGATTAGAGGTCATTGAGGTCAACTTTTTAACCTCTCCACACCTGCAAAAAGTATATAATAATAGGGTTGTTGTGAGACCAAAACAAGAAAATACATGTGAAATACTTAGCTCATGGTCTCACACAAGTAAATTATCCATGAATCTGTCATTATTACAGAATAGCTGTAAATTATCCATGAATCTGTCATTATTACAGAATAGCTGTTATAGTTAGCAGATACCAAATTGAAAGGTCATACTATGTCATTCATTTATTTGTCATTTAAAAGCTACGAACTGTGCTAGAATTTGGTATGCAAAAGTGAATAAAAGTTGTCTCTGCCTTCATGGGGAGACAGGTGTTCAGCCTTTTGGCGTCTCTGGGCCACACTAGAAGAAGAGTTGTTTTGGGCCACACATTAAATACATTGCCACACTTAATCACAAAAAATTCTCATAATGTTTTAAGTAAATTTACGATTTTGTGTTGGGTCTCATTCACAGCCATCCTGGGCTGCATGTGGCCCATGGGCCACAGGTTGGACACACATGTAGGATATGGACAGTAAATATATCATGCCAGATGGTGATTGTGTTATGGAGAATAAAGCAAAATTTGAAAAGTAGAGTATGTTATGTGGGAATTACTATTGTATATATGGTAGTCAGGGAAGGTCTTTCGAATTTGATGGCATTTAGGCAAAGACCTGAAAGAAGACAGGGAGTTAAAAAAGAGTTCTGGACAAACTTTTACTTGGAAATATGGTTAAACTTTTGAATATAGGGACCAATTCTTTCAGATTTTGGTAGCATAACTAAGACTACATAAGAGACCTGAAATATATTGCATTCCATATTAAGGGTTGGAAAAAGGGGGATCATCAGTATGATTACAGCTACAGTTTCTCTTTATTATTATTATTAGAAAAATATATTTTATTGATTATGCTATTACAGTTGTCCCATTTCTTCCCCATCATTCCCCTCCACCCTGCAGTTCATGTCCATGTGTCATAAGTTCTTTAGCTTCTACATTTCCCACACTATTCTTGCCCTCCCCCTATTTTCTACCCACCGTCTGTGCTACTTATTCTCTGTACCTTTCCCCCCTCTCTCCTCCTCCCACTCCCCTGTTGCTAACCCTCCATATGATCTCCATTTCTGT
Organism: Glossophaga mutica; assembly: GCA_039655065.1. Classification (NCBI taxonomy): domain Eukaryota; kingdom Metazoa; phylum Chordata; class Mammalia; order Chiroptera; family Phyllostomidae; genus Glossophaga; species Glossophaga mutica. The sequence continues at coordinate 23,867,152 of CM077308.1, forward strand.
GGTTCTGTTCCTGTTCTAGTTGTTTCCTTTTCTTTTAGGTGTGGTTGTTAATAGCTGTGAGTTTGCTGTCTTTTTACTGTCATATTTTTATCTTCTTTTTCTTAGATAAGTCCCTGGAACATTTCATATAATAAGGGCTTGGTGATGATGAACTCCTTGAACTTGACCTTATCTGAGAAACACTTTATCTTCCCTTCCATTCTAAATGAAAACTTTGCTGGATAGAGCAATTTTGGATGTAGGTCCTTGACTTTCATGACTTGGAATACTTCTTTCCAGCCCCTTCTTGCCTGGAAGGTCTCTTTTGAGAAATCAGCTGACAGTCTGATGGGAACTCCTTTGTAGGTGACTATCCCCTTATCCCTTGCTGCTTCTAGAATTCTCTCCTTCATTTTAATCTTGGCTAATGTAATTACAATGTGCCTTGGCGTGTTCCTCCTTGGGTCCAATTTCTTTGGGACTCTCTGAGCTTCCTGGACTTCCTGGAAGTCTATTTCCTTTGCCAGATTGGGGAAGTTCTCCTTTATTATTTGTTCAAATAAGTTATCCACTTGTTGCTCTTCCTCTTCCCCTTCTGTTACTCCTATAATTCAGATGTTGGGATGTTTAAAGATGTCCTGGAGGTTCCTAAGCCTCTCCTCAGTTTTTTGAATTCTTGTTTCTTCCTTGTTTTCTGTTTGGTTGTTTCTTCCTTCTGATCCACTCCATTGATTTGAGTTCCAGTTTTCCTCCCATCTCTATTGGTTCCCTGTGCGTTTTCCTTCATTTCACGTATTGTAGCCTGCATTTTTCATCTAATTTGTGAGCAAAATCAACCAATTCTGTGAGCATCCTGATCGCCAGGGCTTTGAACTGTGCCTCTGATAGGTTGGCTATCTGTTTGTTGCTTAGATGAATTGGCTCTGGAGCTTTTATTTGTTCTCCAGTTTGAGCCATTTTTGGTGGGTTTGTTTTTTTGGGGGGATCTAGTCACAGCTGTTACATACTAAGGGGTGGAGGCTTAGGTGTTCCTCAGTGCGGGGCAGCCCAGTCGCTGAGTTGTCAGTCGCTGAGTTGTGATGCTGTATGTTGGGGCAGGGTCCAAGAAGAAACAATGGTGCTTGCTCTGCTCTCTCTTGGACTCCAGTCCCTTCTGCCGCTTCCCCTTCACCTGGATTATCTGTGCATTAATGTGGGACCACCTGGTCAGCCAGCTGCCTTGCGTGGCCTCACTGGGTCTGCACAGTTGCCACCCCCGTGCTTGGGGTCCGTTAGCCGCCGCCTGCACACCTGGGAACTGCCAACCGCTGCTCCCTGCGTGCCAGGGTCGCACCTCCACTTTTTCCTGCCGCGACTCCGCCCCTCTTACCGGTCTGGATGAATGGTTGTTGGACTTCCGTACAGTTCAATTTTTTGTAAGTTCTGCTTGTTTTCTTGTTTCTAAATATTCGTTGTCCTTAATTTTGGTTGTGAGAGGAGGCACAGTGTGTCCACCTACATCTCCATCTTAGCTGGAAGTCTCTCTTTATTATTTTACTTAAAAAAAATCAACATTTTATTTTTTGCATGGATAACACCTTCACATGATTCAAACACGAAAAAGTATACACAGGTAGAGAAGTCTCTCTCTCCTGTACTCATCCATACAGTTTACATTGCTACCAACAAACAACACATTAGATTTTTTTTATTTTGCCAAAGATTTTCTTTAAGATTTATTTATTTTTAGAGAGAGAGGGCAAGAGAGAGAGAAAGAGAAGGACAGAAAGATCAATGTGTAGCTGCTTCTCCCAGCCCCAGCCACTGGGGACCCGGCCTGCAACCCAGGCATTTGCCACCACTGAGAATGGAACCAGGGACCCCTTGGTTCGCGGGCTGGTGATCAATCCATTGAGCCACACCAGCCAGGGCCAAAAATTAAACAAAACGAAACAAAACAAGGATATATAAGCCAGGTAAAGGCTTGCCTAAACAAAGAAAACCATCAAACCTGTAGAGACAGCATTCCAGGAACCTGTATCTTTAAAAAAAAAAGTCCATTACATTTTGGCCCAGGTGCCCAAGATTCGAGATTCTCCGCCTAGTCCCAGCTAGGGATCGCAAGGCCTCAAACCGGAAATGCCCTGGGGTGGGGTAAAATGAACCGGAAGTGCTGCCAGGAGAGGGCTCGAGGCTCTTGGCTGAGGTAAGTGAGCCGTCAGCTCCAGGGTGGTCTGTTTAGAAGCAGTCCTAATCCTTTTGTTCAGGGTTCATATAAGGATTTAACCCGCGTCTGTGGTCGCCTGATCATCCCCTCTGCTCTCTGGCTCCTGAGTGGTTTGCTTGCCCAGGAGTCTCCCAACTGGGGCATTGGTGGTGTCTAGAATCTTCCATCCGCCTGATGAGGGAGAAGCCACCACCCTCGCACCTCTCGCGCTTTGCTTGTGGTTCTCGTGGCTTTTGCTGAATCGCTGTCAAGATTGCTGGTTAGTAGCGTGGGTCTGGGCTTTTCATCACAGAGAAGCGCTGATGCAGTCTCTATACTTGCTTTTTTGGGGTTTTGTTTGATGTGCTTTGGAACTTCACGTTTGAGTTACGAATGCAGGGCAATCATGTTGGTCATTCTCGTGAAAATTTTCAAACGAGTCTGGCGCCGCAAGTTTGCTAACGTTTTGAATTGTGTGTGGCTGGTGAACCTGGACCTTCTTTGGCGGTTGTTACTTCGCAGCGTGTTTGAAATACAGTGCAGAAATTCTAGGGCAGTGAGCGGCTGGCCCGAAGTGTGTGAATCCCCAAGGAAAGTGTCTCCGGTGTTCATTCTTACGGCAGTTTTATTCCTGCAGAAGCGCCTCGTACAAGCGGACTGGAATGGAATTTCCCGCCAGTTCTGGTAATGCGGAATTGTAGGTTTAAATGATCCCTGTCGTTGTTTTAATCCGGCACTTGGCTTTTGGACACAATCAGCGATAACTCTCGGGGCATTTATTTATGGGAGCCTCCGTACAGGCATACCTCGGAGATGTGGGTGTGGTTTGAGACCGCTGCGGTAAAGCCAGTAGTAATCTTTCTGCAGGAGGAGGGTCTTGCCGTGAAATTTGTAAAATAAATAAATAAATAAATAAATAAATAAATAAATAAGATAAAAAAGCCCCCACAACTTCTGAGAAGTTCAGTAAAGGAAAAGTCACTGTAATCGGTACACTCCGCTTAGAAAGAAAATGTGAAGATTCCACTAAGAATCTTCCATTGAGATTAATGAAATCCTTTACCTTATGATTCTTTACTATTTTGCCTTAGTTGTGATAAATGTCTATGGTTGTGTTTGTTTTGTACCTTGAAGGAAAAACCCTTTCTGAAACACTATTCCAACCTGAAAATCAGTCAGTTCTATGGAGGTGGAGTTTTTTTCTGCAGTCCATCATAGTTCTCTTCCCTAGCCATTTTTTAAGTCAATTTGAGTGTTTGTGATAACTTTTTCTGGTGTCTGGGTTGGATTAAAGTAGCTATTGAATTTTTAAACATCATATTCCCTGCTTTGATGACTTATAAATTGTACTAATGTAACTGGAGAGAATATTTTAATTTTTATGCTGCTTCATACCTTAATACCAAGAAGGAACCTACTATCAATTTTTAGATCATAGTGCCCACTGGGTGGCAGCATAGTGTTTTTAGTTTCGCCTGGATTTCATAGCTACCAATGCGGTAATAGTGTTATTCTGATAGTAATAGGTACCTATCATAGGTTGAATGTTTATTACATGCCAGGTGCTGGGCTAACTCCTTTATGTGCATTTTCTCGTTTAATCCTAAATAACAAATCTCAGAACCTGTGGCTTAAGTATTTCTAGTATTCTTTTTTTAAAATTATTTTTATTATTTATTATTTTTATTTTTCCCCTGCTTCTCCTGCCTAGTATTCTTTTTAGATCATATGAGGAAGCTTTGGGAAAGAGAATAAATAATAATGCAATGCCAATAACTACACAGTTAAGTGACAGAGCCAGAATTGAAACACAGGTGCTTATGATTTCATAATAATCGTATTGAAGCCATTGTAATTTGACCAAATAGTGAAGAACCAGCAGTTAATATGAGAAACCTGTGGATATTTTGAAAGAGGTGAAAATTGAATATTGGTTTTGTGTAATGTGCCCCAAACAGCTGAGGGTGCATGGTTTCCAAAAGGCAGTATTTCCTAGGTTGTGTTCCAAGAAATGCTAGTTCTGTGAGAGGATTCAATAATTAAAAAAAAAAAAAAAGGTTCCTGTGGTCACAAATGCTCTTGGAGATTCAAAGGGTGGAAAAAGTCCTGCAGTAAAGAAACCTGTTTAACCCGACTTTTTTTAAACTTATAACATTCTTAAGTTTTTATGATTACAACCCATGTTAAGAAATGCATTTTACATGCAGGCCAGTATAAACATATGTACATATCGATACAACTTACATAAAATTCACATGAGGCATTAGTTACCTTTACTACTTTGACATTTTCTAGCTTAGTCTTTCATTAAAAAAACAAAAATCTGGTCAAGACCTTTTACGCTGATAACTTGACCAAGTTTTACTACAGTAGACCTTGGGCCCTATTTTTTATTGGAAGCACATATTGATGGAACACACTGAGGGGTAACTTGTAGAAGGCTGTGGCTGAAGGGGGGAGGGATTGATGTAATGGTAAATATCTTTGATGAAGTTAGTATTTTTCTATCAGTCCTGGTAATAGTTGAATGAAGACAGTATTTCTTATTGGGAAATTACTTTTCATAAATCAGGCACCTAGCAAAAGTGAGAATATAGAACAGTTTTATAGATTAGACTTTCCAGAATACATTCTTTGGAACATACATTGCTGAAAATATTAGTTGGCTTTATGAATTATAAAAAAGAGTGTTCCATGATCAAGATAAATTTGGAAATTTCGGGATAAAGTTAAACAGCTTTTAACTGTGCTGATGATACTATTAATCCCTAAGATGTGGAGTTAGTACGCAGCATTTTCCAGATTGATTTGACCGGGGAATCTGTTTTTTAGAGATGTACCTTGTGGACCTTGTGCCTTTTAGAATGCACTTTGGGAAATGATTATGAAGCTAATAAAGGCAAAAATGTTTTTGTTGTAATACACATATTTTAGGTAAAAATTTTTTATTGTAAACTTTACACGTAATTTTTATAGCTCAATTAACTCTGTGTGTTAATAGAGACATGATAGAGAATGTCAGGAAGCCCTTTAGCATTCTTAGTTTTCTTATGACCCATGGAAACTTTCCGTTAATAAAAAAGTCTTTATGAAATTCTCTGGCACTGATTAATTTCATATAAAACTAAAACTCTTAGTTTTAATTTAAGTTTGACAAGCAATAAATTTCCAGCTGTGTTAGAATCAGCTTTTATTAAGACATTTTGGCAATTTATTCTTGTTTCATATTTGGAAAAATTTGGAGTTTAATTTAGTTAAAGGTTATTAGTGTTTTAAGAAAATTTTAAATGATTTTCCTACATTTTATTTATAAGGTGACCAAAATTAGTGTTTATGTACTTGATCCAAAGATCTCTGTTGAGTTGCTTTAGGTTAGTTAAATTTATAAAACCTTGCCCTGGCTGGTGTAGCTCAGTGGATTGAGCGCGGGCCTGTGAACCAAAGGATCGCGGTTCGATTCCCAGTCAGGGCACATGCCTGGGTTGCAGGCCAGTTCCCAGCATGGGACACATAAGAGGCAACCATACATTGATATTTCTCTCCTTCTCCCTCTCTCCTACCCTTCCCCTCTAAAGATAAATAAATAAATAAATAAATAAATATTTAAATTTATAAAACCTTTAATAGTTTATTTCATGTTCCATAATGATCTTTATGGAGAAAATTTCCAATTCTCTCATTTCCTTCTTACATTTCAGGCCATTCATTTCTAGAATTAAGGATTTCTAAATTTTAGCATTTATATATGGAATTCCTACTTTTTTAAAAGAAGATTATTTATTTATTTATTTTTAGACAGAGGGGAAAGGAGGGAGAAAGAGAGGGAAAAATACCTCAATGTATGGTTGCCTCTTACATGCCCCCAACTGGGGACCTGGCTTGAAACCCAGTCATGTGCCCTGAGTTGGGTATAGAACCTGCATCCCTTTGGTTTGCAGGCTGGCACTCAATCCACTGAGCCACACCAGCCAGGGCCGTACTTCTTTTTTTAAAATGAGAAATTTGGCAAAGATTTTAGTGTGAATAGAGAATATTTGCTTATAACAGTATAAAATATTTTCTTTCAAGAAACTCAGTGTTTTAATAATTTTACATAATGTATAATAATTTAATAAAATATTTATCAAGTGTTCCCAAAGCACTTTTCTCACTACAGCTTAATAAACCTTCAAACATGAAAGAGTTAATGAAAAATAACATTAATTATGGATGCATTATAAATTGATGTAAAAGGTACAAAATTATGTGTGATAGACTATAAGAGAATGGCGCAATATATGTAATAAAATGCTGATCATATGGTACAGGCAACAAGTACAGTTCAGAAAAGGAGAGATTGGTGTGAGCTAGATTCATAAGAAAAACTTCATGGAGGAAGTGGAATTTGTTATGATTTTTAAGTATGTTTAGCCCTGACTCATGTGGCTCTGTTGAATGTCATCCCTCAGAGTGAAAGGTCACCGGTTTGATCTGTCAGGGCACATGCCTGGGTTGCAGGTTCGGTCTTGGGAGGCAGCCAATGGATTTTTCTCACATCGATGTTTCTCTCCCTCTCTTTCCCTTCCTGTCTTCTCTCTCTAAAAATACATAAATACAATCTTTAAAAAATATGTTTGAACAGATACCGGAAGGTATTCTATATGAGAGAGCAGAATGCATAGGTATTGATTAGTCAAACTCTTTAATGTGGCAATAAAGACCCCCAAAATCTGCCTGCATCTTGAGTCTCATCTCATCTCCTCCTAGCCTTTTATGTTAGACTTTAATCTCAAACTGTTTTTAGTTACTCATTTAAAATGATGTTTCTCCCACCTGTGCCCTTGCTAACGCTGTTTTTCTCCTTTAATTTTTCAGTTTGATGACTTCTTAACTTTTAAGATTTTTAGCCCAGAAGTCACTTTCTTCTTGTTGTTGCTGACCTTCCTAAAACGTCTGGGATTTTCCCTTTCTCGATTAGAAGCCCCCATTTTCTCCTACCATAATCTACCATTAGGGATCATACTCTAGGGATCTCTGCCATTGCACATCGTATTATGATTATCTTTATGTATGTGTATCTCCCTCTACCAGAGTTCCTTGAGGACAAAATCTCTGTATTTCTTCTAATCATTATTACATTTTGACTATAGAAGTGTTCAACAAATGTTTGTTGACTGAATGAAAACTTTTGTTTCCTTTATTTATATTAATATTTTCAGATGTTAAGGTTCTCCTTAGTGCTGGTATTTTGAAATTTATTGATCAGATCAGGTTCACGCCTGATTTTATAATACTATTCATTTCTGGAACCTCAACATCTTTGTAACTTGGCCCTTTCACCTTATTCTTCACTCTACTTTCTAAGAAGGAAAAGAGTGTTCTCTTTTCCCCCTAAGGTTAATCGTTCATCAGTGTATTTCCCTTCTGCCCAACTCCCAGACCTCACTTCTTCAGTTGTTCCCTCTTCATATTTAATGCCTGGATCTTTACTGGCTTCTTTCTGTAAGGTGTAAAATGTTTCAGTTTCTCTGCTATTCCTTGCCTTTCCTTGATCATTTATAACCTTAAACTACTACCTTTATCTCATTTCATATCTCATTTTGTGAAAACTGCTCATCAGTGACCTACTTTTCAAATCAACTTGTGTCAGTAAGAACTACCATGTTATCCTTCTGCCAAAGGTGATTTTCCCTTGAACTATTTAATTCCTCAATAGCCTAAGATCTCTTCTTCATAGGTTAATTATATCAGAACTATACTGCTACAAGTAGCACTGATACCATTTACTCCAGTTTGCTATTGCACTTATCACTATTTTTGTTAATGAGGTTGTTTACAAATTAAATAAAAATTTAAGCTTGGTTTAACATTCTTATAGGTAATGTAAATGAGGCTCTGACATTGTGTACTTTGAACCCTTTGAACATTTAGAGCACCCTTTTTTAAAAATCTGTGGTGCTTTTTTCTTTTTATAGTGGTTTTTTATATCATATTTAGTGTTATCCTGCCTGGGGTTACACTTATTTGAATAAATACTGTATTCACTTTTCCAGATCTTGAAGGTAGACATCATTAACTCAAATCTGTATCACCTGCAGTTTCTTGAACAGAGCGATTTACTGAATTGTGTTATTCTTGTTTTTTATTGTCTCTATATAGGAAGTCTAATTTTAAAAATTTGTGGATGTTTTTCCATTTTCCTTCATTACATAATTGTTCTTCTCTAGGTATTTTTTAGCATTGTGATATCTATATTACTTTATCACAGTTACAGGAAACACTCAGATTGCACATACTACTTTATTTGACTCATTGTTTCCAAGAGTCCTACTTCCCACTTTTCCAAAGCATACGAGTGACCTGTTAAATTCAGTGCAATGTGCACTGCAGCAAATATTAAGTGCTTGACTTTTGTAAATTATTGTGTTAGGCAGTGTGAGGATATAACAGTGAGTAAGATTTGACCACCAGTAAAGGAGCTTAAAATATAATGATTAACACTACTATTGCTAATACAAGATAGTATATGAGTCATGTTCTGGTAATTTTTCTCAATCTTTTTCTATATGTATACATATATATGCACACACACACTAGCATGCATATAATTAATACAGTTTTCACACAGGAATTCACTTTTTGTGGCAGATGTCATCCATATTTTACATCTAAATATTATATTTCTAATTATTTATGAAGGAGATATGCTTCTAAGACTGATTTAGCATTTAGTTCAAGTCATAAGAGTATTCCTGAGAATAAAGGCAATATGATGATACCACCTTATGGACTATTTAAGAAAAAGGAAACTTGGAAGTTACAGCTCTTTAACAAAGAATTTTTTAGGAGAAAACAGTTCAGTTACTGAAAAATCAAAAAATTTTTTAATATTTATAAAGCTATTGTTAATGATTTTGTTTATACTCTGAATGTTTTAGCTAATGTCAAAGCCCACCAATCGTTATTCTGTGAAATGATAGTGTGAAATTGATGCTGTTATAGTATAACAATAAGGATGTGACTCATGTATTTTATGTACACATGCATTCAACTGTAGTGACAAATGGCTTCATGCTGTGTGATTAAATGCATATTAGCGTTTGCCCTAGGCATTTGATTATTACCATCTTTACTTCATTACATTACCACACTGTATGGCCATATAATTTATAAGATAATACACACATCACTTTGTTGCTGATAGGAATTATTCTGTTTTATGGATGGTGTCCTTTAATTTTGCCTTTCATGGATTATAAAATTGGTTAATATCTGCTGAAGTGAATCACTGGAGAAGCAAATAAAGATGTTGGCCTCAGGTCACAGTGTCATTTGTGATACTGGCAAAATCTTACAGGCTCATTTATCCCTGTACATGATTGATAACAGCATGGGTTAAATGGAGAAAGCTTTGCTTCTATTAAAGGATCATCATGAATGAAGGCCTCCCACTTAATAGTCAGGCATGATGAGAAGACAAGGACTATCTACAGGTCAAATTAAATAACTTAAATAATTTAAGTAGAATGACAGTGTAATTTGTCCATTTTGTGTTATTACTCTGACCCCTATCAGGATTATAGACTAACTTTCCACTGTAGGGTATTTAAGAAGTAATTTTTAATAAATACTTTCAAAGATTTAAAAGCCTTTATAGCTTTTAATTGTAGTAAAATATATATTTTTATAACATGCTTTAAAGAACATTAAAAAGAAAAGCAGAAATACTGTAAAATATAGGATCAGTCATGTGGTGAATGCTGAGGTAATGCTTTTTAAGCCTTTTATAATATATTTATAATATGTAAAATATAATTATATGATAAAATATAAAATATTATTTTATTATAAGTACATTTCCCAAATACGTATTTTACAATGAACTATTCATTATGCAATATAAATTATAAATATATTGTAACTATATTTGTTATAAATGTTTGTATTATAAATAATAAAGTTATTATTGTAAGTGGTTAAGTTGGTTGGGTGTAGTCCAGCAAAGTGAAAGGTCACTGGTTTGATTCCCAGTCAGGATACATACCTGGGTTACAGGTTTGGCCCCCAGTAGGGATGTGTACCAGAGGCAGTTGATCGATGTTTCTCTCTCACATTGGTGTTTCTCTCCCTCTCTTTTCCCCTCTCTCTAAAAATAAATAAAAATAAAATATTAAAAACTTTTTTACAAAGTTTGTTCAGAAAAACAATAATGTCTCCTGCAATCTACTCTTCTCCAGAGCAACTACTTTAAACTATTTTAGCTGATTCTTTAAACATTTACTTCCACATATCTAAATAATATGCTGATTATCATTGATGCATCTTGATTTTCCAGTGTTAGGCATTATCTAATGACTTTCTATAATGGCAAATGAAGATTTAGGCTTTCTTTCATTTTTTTTTTTTTTTTGCCCTAACTCTTCCCTTTTCACACAATCTTGATTCTATAAGTGCAGTTATATTATTATGACTGCATAAATGCTATTCACAGTGGAACCATTGGAATACACTATAGTTATTTTTCCTTACCTATACAGCACCCCCCCATTTGTCTTGTTTTTCCCTATTGATACCTTTGTAATGTATTCATTACTAACTCAACCCCAGACTTTTCTTAGATACATGAAACTTATTACTGATTTAAAACCAGTGGGAATATGCTAATCTCATCACTGAACGCTTTTTAGAGGTTACTAAGCCGCTTGCATTTGGACTGGTTCTCTAGGTTTGCTGTACAGGTGTCATCTTGGTATCTCCCTTCACAGTTCCAGGAGTCCTTTCCCTCTTGTGTAGGGTCTCCTTTGCCCCATACCTTTCATTTTCTTGCAGAAATTCTTAAGTAGCTTCCTGAGAAAGGATACATGGAAGGTAAGTTGGTTTGGACACTGCATGCTTGAAAATTCCATTTACCTTCACACTTGGCATGGCTGGTAAAAGTCCAGTTTGGTAATTATTTTCCCTTATTTGGAAGGCGTAGCCCCTTTGTTCTAGCTTTCATTGTATATGTGCTTCTGGAGCAAGCACTAGCTTTCACTGCAGATATTAAAAACTGTAATATAATTCTTAGTCCTTCGTATGGAAAAAGTTTTTTCCTTTCTTGAAGTTTATAGAATCCTTTCCCTTTTTCCCACTGTTATATTATTTCACTATGATGTGTCTTGGTGCTGGCACTTAATGAGTTCTTTGCAGACTCATATTTTTTGTAATTGTGGAAAAATTGATTTTGAAAAATTTCTCATGATTTATTCTCTAATTTCTTTCTCTCTAGGATATAGTTATTGGATCTCCAGAATTAATCCACTAGTTGTCTAGCCCTTTTTTTCTTCATTTCTATTTCTTTGGCTTTTTGCTCTTTTTGTAAGATTTTCTTAATTTTGTCTTCCAACTTTTCCATTGAATTTTTTATTTCTACTATCTTAATTTTTAAAAGAACTTTCTGTGAATCTTCATTTTATGGTAGCATCTTCCTTTTTTCTGTAAATGCAACAGTATATATATATATATATATATATATATATATATATATATATACTCTTATAATAATATTAATGATGTCTCTTGAAAGAATGCCCTCTGCTTAATCTTTGCTTCCACTGAATTGCTTTCTAAATTTTTTTTCATTTATTTTGGTTTCTGCTTTGAAATTAATGACACTTTGTCTCAAAAATATATTGGTCTGTGTTTGTCTGCTCTATATTTAAAAATGAGGCACCAAAAATGTGGATTGGAAGCTGTAGATGCATGGGTGAGGCTTAGGTGGTCTTCTAATCAGGGTAATCTGATTAGAACATTTTGTGAGGCAGCTCTTGGTGTCATATTACTTCTGTCTTTTCTCTGGGCCCAGTCGAATTCCCTTGAGAACGTACTTCGTCTTCTGCTTTGAGTGCTGGCTAGCTGTCAGCAGCTGTGGGAAACCTTTAAGGAAGAACGCTGGTGGGACAAGGTATTTCAACATTTCTTATGTAAACTTTTCAATCTAGTAGACCTGACTCCTCTTCCCAGCTGTTCCTGTTAAGCCACCATTCTAAGAGACTTTTATTATTTTGAGAATGATTTCTAATCTGTCCAGGTAAGGGAAAGGTGTTCATCTGGATAACCAGAGAGCAGGAGTCTGGGTTTAGCTTCTTAAAATGACTCAGGCAGTCATCCTCTTTTTGGCCTCGCCATTGCCCTTACTGTTAGAGGTCTCTGGTATCACCAGACCTTTTGTTTTGCTTTGGGGAGCAGGGAAGGAAGGGGAAGCAACCAGGGAAGTGGTTTGGGGAAGGCGGGCAAGGGATGTAAATCAAATTGCTTTTCAGTTTTCCCTATTACTGGCTTTGCTTTCTTCGGGTCTTACAAACATTACTACTCATCTGTCTGCTTGACAAAAAACCCCAAGTTTTTGTTGTTTTTGTCTTGTCTTTTATTCTCATTGCCCAGGTTTATGCCTTACGTTCCCCACAGTCATTTTAGTGGGGCTGAGCTAAGTATCTGTGTTCAATCCACTATCTTTAACTGAAACACTCTGAGTCCTGTTTTTGTTGTTGTCTGTTTTTAACAAAACATTGTAACAAATATTTTTTATTGCTATAAACTACCCAAGAGAGCAAGTTAAGAGTGCAAACTTGGAACCAGATTACTGGGTTCATATCTGGTTCTATCCCTTACTGGATAACCTTGGATAAATTACCAGATCCCTTTGTGCCTCAGTTTTTCATTTGTGAAATGGAAATATTGATAGTCAATACCTCATTAAGTTTTTTTGAGAACTAAATACAGTGTTAAGGGAGTATCTTGCATGTAGTAAGTGCTCAACTAATATTAACTGTTTTCTTTTAAGTAGGGCTGCATATATCTCATCAGGTAGTGATAACTATTTTCTCACTACTAGACATTTAAGTTCGCAATTTGTCTTTCAAGATTTAATTTTTTTATGTTTTAGAGGTGGGGGAAGGGGGAAGAAAGGGAGAGAAACGCCCATCTGTTAACTCTTGCATGCCCTCAACTGGGGACCTGGCCTGCAACCCAGGCATGTACTCTGACTGGAAATGGAACTGAAGACCTTTTGGTTCACAGGCTCAATCCACTGAGCTCAATCAGCTAGAGCTCTTTCTTCTTCTTACTAGTAAATATTTAGTAGTAAATATCTGTCGATTTGAAGACTTCTGCATTTAAGGATGTTTTTCATTTGAATAGATTCTTAGACATGGTGTCAGTGTATATCTGTACAGATGGATTCTTGAAGCATGCTAAATTGTTTTTTAAAAGGATTGTTTCCACTTACATTTCTACTAGTACTGTTTGAATGCCTGTTTAACCATCTCTTTACTTACTAGATATTATTTTTCAAAAATATTGCTGATTTGATAGGTAAAAATGTTATTTTAACATACATTTTTAAAAATGTCACTAGTGTAGTACTTTTAATCTAAAGAAAAAAGCAGTTAGTTTTGTCTTGTATTTTAGCTTATTTACAGATTGTGATAAGCTATTATGGAAAGCTGTTTTTATTTTTGTAAATTTATTTATTTTTTATCCTTACCTGAGGAGCTTCTTACTGACTTTAGAGAGAGGGGAAGGGAGGGAGAAAGAAAGGGAGACAAACAGCAGTGTGAGAGAGATACGTCAGTTGGTTGCCTTTCCTGTGCACCCCGACCAAACCAAACCCTAGGCACGTGCCCTGATCAGACTGGTGACCTTTCGGTTTGCAAGGTGATGCCCAATCAACTGAGCCACACTGGTCAGGGTGGCATTCTGCCTCTCTCTTGATAACAGTATTTGCCATTTCCCTAAATAGTCATCCTCATACATGCCTGAGAAAGGCATCACATACATGCCTTTGATGATTGTGAGATTAATCTGTATTGACTTCACCTCCCACTCCAAAGGTTAAGTTCATTGAACTGTGCTTCCATCAATCCCAAGCTCAGAATTGGTCCGGTGATGGAAAGGTAACCCAAGCAGCCACAAATAGGTAATCTTAGCACTCTTATTGGGACATAAACTCTCTTTTTCTTGCTGGAAGAAGGAGCAAGGAAGTGTGTAACCTTGGTAGCTGCTTGTAGCCATTTGGCATTATGAAATAATAGTCTATTTAGACCGTAACCAATATCAAGGGATCATAGGCAAAACTTAAGAGAATAACAATTCAGGTGCTGGTCATATTGCTTGCCTAACTTAATTTTAGACTTTTAAATCAGACAAGCCAATATATTTTATTTTTTTCTAAAGCCAGTTTGAATTGTGTTTTCTATATTTGCAATTGAAAGTATCCTACTCACTGAGTTAGCAGAAATGGAAGAGTGCTTCCTGCCTTTTTTCACCTGACATCATGGCACATTTGGGAGATGGTAACGCAATATTTGTATGGTGCAGAAGGGCATGTAGACAAAATTATTTCTGACCTCTTGCAACCAGCCCTGGGTGTTTGGGCTTTTCCAGGCCATGCCTGCTTTTTGCATGAGTGAAGGGAATAATGATTCCAAAACCTGTAACTTACTCATAGTATGCTGTTCTAGCACACTAGTTGAAAATCTCTGGACAAGAACAAAATGCGTATCAACTTAAGACCATTGGATTGATTCCCATATGCTTTGCCTATTTTGCTTTTCTACAACACTTCTAACTGATCATAAATTTTAAAAGTACACTAAATGGGGAAACAATGAAGTCTTCTTAGTCATTTGCCTGGGTTCAGATTTTGATAATATTTGCAAATTTGTGAGTACTTAGCATTGATTTTCTCTTATTCGTAACATAAAAGGTTAAGGTTGTTACCAAGTCTTTCATTTCCTCATTGCAGTATTCACTGTTTCATCTAGTCCTTTAAATCAGTATTTGGTAAATTAGATCAAGGAAACAAAAAGTCTTTTCTTAGGATCTAAATCTAAATTTCTTACATGTTTAAAAAATATTCGGTGACCAAGTAAGTGCCACATGCTCAGGTTAATTTGTACCTGTGGCTCCCACACTTTAACTGGACTGACTAAAACACAATTGTTGGACCCCGTCCCCAGTTCTCGATTCAGTAGATCTCAGGCCCTAGAATTTGCATTTCTAACAGATCCTTAGGTGTTGCTGATATTGTTGGTTCAGGGACCACACTTTGAGAACCACTGATTTACTTAATTGTTTATTTTATTTTATTTTTTAAATATATTTTATTGATTATGCTATTACAGTTGTCCCATTTCCCCCCTTCACTCCCCTCTACCCTGCACACCCTCTCCCACCCACATTCCCCGTCTTTAGTTCATGTCCATGTGTTATACTTATAAGTTCTTTAGCTTCTACATTTCCCATACTATTCTTGCCCTCCCCCTATTTTCTACCTACCATCTATGCTACTTATTCTCTGTACCCTTTCCCCCTCTCTTCTCCTCCCACTCCCCGGTTGCTAACCCTCCATATGATCTCCATTTCTGTGGTTCTGTTCCTGTTCCTAGCTGTTTGCTTAGTTTGCTTTTGTTTTAGGTGTGGTTCTTAATAGCTGTGAGTTTGCCATCATTTTACTATACATGTTTTTGTTTTTTATCTTCTTTTTCTTAGATAAGTCCCTTTAACATCTCATATAATAAGGGCTTGGTGATGATGAACTCCTTTAACTTGACCTTATCTGGGAAGCATTTTATCTGCCCTTACATTCTAAATGAAAGCTTTGCTGGATAGAGCAATCTTGGATGTAGTTTCTTGCCTTTCATGACTTGGAATACTTCTTTCTAGCTCCTTCTTTCCTGCAAGGTCTCTTTTGAGAAATCAGCTGACAGTCTGATGGGAACTCCTTTGTAGGTGACTGTCCCCTTATCCCTTGCTGCTTCCAGAATTCTCTCCTTCATTTTAATCTTGACTAATGTAATTACGATGTGCCTTGGTGTGTTCCTCCTTGGGTCCAACTTCTTTGGGACTCTCTGAGCTTCCTGAACTTCTTGGAAGTCTGTTTCCTTTTTGCCAGATTGGGGAAGTTCTCCTTTATTATTTGTTCAAATAAGTTTTCCACTTGTTGCTCTTTCTCTTCCCCTTCTGGTACCTCTATAATTTGGATGTTGGAAAGTTTAAAGATGTCCTGGAGGTTCCTAAGCCTCTCCTCATTTTTTTGAATTCTTGTTTCTTTATTCTTTTCTGTTTGGTTGTTTCTTTCTTTCTTCTGGTCCACTTCATTGATTTCAGTCCCAGTTTCCTTAGTTTCCTTCCCATCGCTATTGGTTCCCTGTTCATTTTTCTTTTTTTCACTTAGTGTAGCCTTCATTTTTCATCTAATTTTCGACCAAAATCAACCAATTCTGTGAGCATCCTGATCACCATGGCTTTGAACTGTGCATCTGATAGGTTGTCTGTCTTTTCGTTGCTTAGTTGTATTTGTTCTGAAGCTTTGATCTGTTCTTTTGTTTGGGCCATTTTTTTTTTTTTTTGGTCTTGTCACGCCTGTTACAGAGTGAGAGGTGGAGCCTTAGGTATTCACCAGGGTGGGGCAACCCACCCCTGTGTTGTGATGCTGTTTGTGGGGGCAGGGTCAGAGAGGGAACAGTGGCGCTTGCTCCGTTCTCTGAGGATTTCAGTCACTTCCGCCGCTTCCCACAAGCAAATTGGGCCCTTCTGGTGCTGATTTCCATGTTGGTGGGCTTGTGTATGTTCTAGGACCCTGTGGGTCTCTCCAACAAACTCTCCTGTGAGGCTGGGAGTCTCTTCTAGCGCCTCAGCCCCACAGGTGTTTTCAGTCGGTGGTTTGAGGCTTTATTTCCCCATGCTGGAGCCCTGGGTTGTGGGGTCTGTTTCTCCAGTTTTGCCTGGTTTATCTGTGGGCAAATGTGGGACTGTCCATTCCACCAGCCACCTTGCGCACCACACCCATGCATGATCTGCTGCCTCACTGGGTTCACTTGCTGCCACCCCATGCGTGGGGTCTGCCAGCCACTGCTTTTTTTGCTGTGACCCCTCTCCGCCTGGCCGCCTGACTCCACCCCTCCTAACGGTCTGGATGAATGTGTCTATTTTAACTCCTTGGTGGTTGGACTTCCACACAGTTCAGTTTTCTATCATTACTGATTGTTTATTTTTTTCCCCTTAAATTTTTTTTTTAAATATTTTATTTATTTATTTTTAAAAAGAGGGGAAAGGAGTGAGAGAGAGATAGAAACATCAATGAGTGGTTGCCTCTCACGTGGCCCCCCCTGGGGTCCTGGCCCGCAACCCAGGCATGTGCCCTGACTGGGAATCGAACTGGCAGCCCTTTGGTTTGCTCAGCCCGTGCTCAATCCACTGAGCTACATCAGCCAGGGCCCCTTAAATTTTTGATTGTCCTTATTTTGGTTGTGGGAGGAGGCACAGTGTGACTACCTATGCCTCCATCTTGGCCAGAAGTTTCTACTTCATTGTTTTTATTGTTTATTTTTTTTTAACACTATTGGTTATTAAAGTTAAGAGGTAAGTAATATGAATTTTCTACTCTTAAAATAAAGATATACTACTCCCAACTTTACAGATATTTGGCTAATGATTTTGAACCTTGAGCATTGAAGATGAGCTGTGTTATATGTAGCAAGAAACAAACAGCAGGTCACTAAATGAATGCACTTTAAAGTGTATTTCTGATAAGTGAATAACACATTGACTTGCTGTATAAAATAGGAGCATTCTGATGGAAATATATTAGCTTTCTTTAGTAATAAAAATCACAAATAAAAATATAGCAATTCTCTTAAAGAAATCACTGCCTTAAATCTCTTTTGGGATATGTTGGGGTATAAAAGTAATGGATAAGCTCTATTTAAAAAATACAGCTTTATGATAAAATATCAATACTTAAAGTATTACCATTATTATATGTAGTATTTTAAAAAGTCTCAGTAGTATAGAAAATGGAATCAGACATAGTTATAGATTTTTCCTATATTCTGTTCACAATTATTCATTAATTTAACTGATTGGGGTTGTTAATCCACTTAAAAATGTTTCAAGCCTTCAACAGTGCTGATCTTTTAAAATACGACCCTAAGCACAGAAGTGAGAATTAGCATGAATTAAGTAGGAGATAGTAAGGAAACTATAATAGAGGATATTCTGGTCTTTTATCAGGACCTCTGTTGGGTGCAGAAGATGATTAAAGTTGAGAAGGAGGATGGAACTATGGGGAACTCTTCAAGATCAGAGAAGTGCATTTGGACTTGGTTTGTAGAAAGAGGAGCCCTCTTATATTTGGAGATTGCTGAGCTTTAAGTAGTGTTTTGAAAAGTAATTCTGGAGCAAACATGCAGGAAAGATTG
This sequence comes from Glossophaga mutica, assembly GCA_039655065.1. Lineage (NCBI taxonomy): Eukaryota > Metazoa > Chordata > Mammalia > Chiroptera > Phyllostomidae > Glossophaga > Glossophaga mutica. The sequence goes on from CM077308.1 coordinate 23,885,536, forward strand.
AAGTGGGGGAGAGGATTTAAATAAAGGGATGATAAGAAAAGGTGATTATAATTCATGTTTGAGGTAATGAGGCTCTGACTAGATCGATAGCAGTGGTAGTAGTGATGCAGGATAAACCTAGGACCAGTTAGAAGGAAGAACAGACAGGTCTACTTAAAGGTTAGTTTTAGGGGACGAAGGGGAGTGAAAGTGAGAGAGGAAAGGGCAGAGATCAGAGATGTGAATGTTCATTGGAAATGTAAATCAGATATGTCATATTACTGATAGAAATGAAGTTTAAAAGATTTGGAGAGAAGAAAGTACAAATTTTAATTTGTTAAATATCAGGTGAAAAATGCAAATGAGTGCTTTTGCAATGACTAAAGATGTATTGAAACCATTCACATGGTAGTCACTAGATAGAGGTTTGGATCTGGAAGTAAATTTAGAGATAAAGTAAGAAAGTAGATCTAGAAACGACAAGCAGTTTGTCTGCAGTCACGTGACTACCTTTTAACAGATGTGTTAATATCAACTAATTCCCAGTTTGTTGCTCTTTGAATGATTATTTATGTGCCGAAAGGAAGGGTCACTAAATACTTTCAAGGACTAGGGAGATGAGATAAATTTAATATTCAACAGATATTTACTTAATCTCTGATATTCCTGTAGTATATCAGCTCTGTCCCAGGTGCTGAAGACATAGCATGGTCAGGACAGGCGAGGTTGTGCTCTCAGAAAGCTTACATTTCAAAAGAGGGAGGAGAAGTAATAAATTTACAGGTAATTCCCAGAAAAATTTGGGGTAATGGTGAAGAAGGTAAAGAAGGATGATGTGCTGAAGAGTGATGGAGTATGGTGCATATTGAACAGTTCATTTGAGCTGAGTGAGGCCTGAAAAACATGAAGGAGATTCTGTGTAAATATGAAAATAGAACATTCTGGACAGAAGGAACAAAATATGTAGGAATAAATATTTGGTATGTTTTTGAACTGAAGGAAGATTAATTCAGTGCCTGTCACGTGCCAGATATCATGCTAGGCTCTGAGGGATACAAAAGTGTGGAAAACAGCAACAGTGACTCCCAAAGCTGAGTGGCAAATCATCTAGATTTGCACTATCTGGTAGACATTTCTTTGGTAAATGAATGTATTTTATATAAATGACAAATAATATAATCATTTTGGCACAAATACTTTTGCTTATTTTATTTTTCCCCCATAGTCTTTGCCAGACAATATTTAAGGCCTAGCACAGATATCTTTTCTATAAGCCCTATGGATAGAATTAATTGCTTTCTTATCTACATTTTCTTTAGATACTTTGTATATGCTTCTATTTTAGTGTTTATCACACTGTTGGTTTCTATATCTTCTCCAAACAGGTTGTGAGCGCATCTCCTGAGAAATTTGTGTAGTGCTCTGTAGATGCTAAGGACCTGATTAAAGTTTCTTTAATCGACCACTCTGTGCAGCTCATCATTAATTTTTTTGAGGACTAACATTATTCAAGGTGTGGTCTACACATAGAGTATTTGTTCATCAGTCAGTGGACATTTGTATTGTTTCCACTTCTTGGCTATTATGAACAGTGCTCCTATGTACATTCATGTACAGTGTTCTTTTGAGTACCTAGGAGTGGAATTGCTGGCTCATATGGTAACTCTGTGTTTAATATTTTAAGGAACTGCTTGACTGTTTTCCAAAGTGGCTGCATCATTATATATCTCCCTCAGGAATTTTTGAGGATTCCAATTTCTTGTTTTTTCACTCATTCCTCAGATTGGATGTTTTTCTGCTGGTCTTGCCTAGGCTTACATTTGCAGCTGCATTCAAATATAGGCCTGTAGATTTGGTGGAAGGCTGGGCTCATCTAGGTCACGTGGGATGGCTGTCCTCTCCCTCTCCATGCAGTTCTTTATTCTGTGCCTCATGGCATGGCAGGTTCAGAGCAGGATTGTAAGAGAGCAAAGTCTTCAGGGCCCATTGGTCAAAGGAAATCCTATGGAATCTAAGTTGCAAGAGGGTAGAGAAATAGATTCCACCTTTGTAAGGAAGAAGTGACCATACCACATTTCAGATGAAGAGTGGGAATAATTTGTGACCATTATGCAATTTATCATAGTTTATATTTCTCACACCAGTAAAATATGCTCATTCCACTTCTAAGAACTGCAAAAATCTCACCCCCAAACAGTATCAGGCTCAAAGTCCAGCATTGCTTGACCTGTACCAAGTGCGAATGTGTTTGAAGTGCCTTGGCTGCAGCTTCTCAGATATAGCTGCTTTTAATCTAGAGACCTATGAATTAAAAACCAAATTATTTGCCTCCCAATCCAATATACAGTGGTGGTACATGGACAGGGTAACCACAGTAGACACTTCCATTTTAAAAGAGGAGGAAGAAGGACATTTAGTAGTCACTTCTGTAGCATTTCGGAAGAGGTGGGCACATACTATCATGGGCATAGAATGTTACCCAATTAGTTCTCTGTGATATTATGATTTATAATTAGTATATATTTGGTTTTCAACCTGTTTAAGGCACAGAGCTCCTAAAACCTTTGGTAATTTCTAAGCAATAAGAGCAATGGGAACATCTTCTGTTGTGGTATTTGGTCTTTTGTCCTCCATTCGTGATAATAGCTCTAGAGCCACATAGGTGAAAGATGTCTTGTTATTCATGACATGCTCCTTTCAACCACACCTGAGTTTTTTTGTTAATGAGGTGGCTTTTGGAAAGCCCCTAAGGATGCCAGGGAGCCAGCCATGTGATTAGAGGGTTGAAATTTTCAGGTGCCCCCTCCCACCAGCCCTTCTAGGAGGGGAGAGGGGTTAGAGATTGTCTTTATCACTAATTTCCAATGATATAATCAATCATGTCTGCACCATGAAGCCTCCATAAAATCCCCAAACTACAGAGGTTCAGAGAGCCTCTGGGTTGGCGAACAAGAATGATCTATGTGCTGAGAAGGTTACACACTCCAGACTCTACAGGGGCAGAAGCTCCTGTGCTCAGGACCCTTCTGGATCTCTGTTTATGTATCTCTTCATCTGGCTGTGCATTAATATCTTTTGATATTCTTTGTAATAAATTGGTATTCCAGTAAGTTAACTGTCTTCCTGAGTTCTGTGAGCTGCTCTAACAAATTTATTAAATATGAGGAGGGAGTCAAGGAAACTAGTAACTTACGGCCAGTTGGTCAGAAGTACAGGTGACAACCTGAACTTGTAATTGGCATCTGAAGTGGTGGCAGGGGCATTCTTGTAAGATCAAATCCATACCCCGTGGGATTTGATGTTATCTCCAGATGGATAGTGTCAGAATGGAGGCAAGTTGTGGGACACCCAGCTGGTGTTGCAGAAACGCTTAGTGAGGGGAACAATCCCATGACTCCGGTGACCAGAGGTGTTAGAAGTGAAGTATTGTGTGCAGTGTAAGGGAACACAGTAGAGTTTTTCTTGCAGGGGCGCCCAACCTTTTGGCATCTCTGGGCCACACTGGAAGAAGAGTTGTCTTGGGACACACATTCCACATATTAAATACACCAACACTAATGAAAACTGATGAGAGGAAAAAAGGTTTAAAGTAAATGTAAGATTTTGTGTTGGGCTGCATTCACAGCCATTGTGGGTGGCCGGTTGGACACTCCTGCTACAGTTTCCACTCTGCTCCCTTCAGGTGTTCCTCTAGTCCATTGTTTTTCTCTTGGTTCTACCCCTGGATTCTTGGGTCAGCTCTTGGCAAGGCTCTTCATTTTCCGTAAGAAGTTTTCTCTTTGCAACCAAGTCGCTGTTTCAGTTTTGTTTCCTACCTGTAAAACTTTGTAGGCTCAGAGGACTCTTCATTTTGAACTGTCTCAGTCCTTCTTGGTCTAAGATGGCAGTGCTTCTACCAGTATTACCATTAAAGAAGAAAAACCAACCCAAACGGAGAACACAAAACTTTCTGGATTTCCTGTGAGTTTTTTCTCCACAGCCACATCCATAATTCTTTTTAAGACAGACTTCTCTCTACCTTGGATGTATCAGGTTGCTCTGAGTTAATGCCCTTGACCTTCTTATATAGTAAGTTTACTTTGTATTTTTTCTGAGGTGTTTGAGGGTCTTTACACCCGTACTTATTTGATATTTGGTTTGATATTTATTTTGAGTTATTTCTTACTATGAGAATTGTTGTTGATTGGAGAGACTAGAAATGTGAAACATTTTATTTTCCTACCCAGCACATCTTATGCCCTTCATATTTCCTTCAAATTTGACTTAATGAACCTGAACAGTTCTGTTTTCTTTCTCTTCCTATCCTTTTCATATTCAGCTAAAAATGTAAAAGAGCCAGTTGACACATCCAACTTTATGAATGGATATTTTATCTTGCAAGTTACTGCAGACAATGCTTTGGTCAGTTATTTTGTGCCATCTTCCCAGACTCAGTAACAGTTTCCTCATTGTCTTCCAATTCATAGTCTTCCTGTCGCTCTTCCAGCCCTTGCTTGCCATACAGTTCCAAAGCCAGTGCCACATGTTTTAGATGTTTGTATGACATCGTCTCATTTTCATTATTGATTCTCTGTTAATTACTTATTGCTGAGTAACAAACCACCCAAAACTTAGTGGCTAGAAACAACAATAGTTTATTATTCCTCACAATTTTGTGGGTTGACTGGAATATTTATCTTATGGTTTCATGTAAGCTCTTTCATACAAGTTTATTCATTTGGTAGGTTTGATCGAGGCTGAGCTCAGCTGGAAAAGCTGGAACTCCTGGGTCCCTTTCTTCCCATGGAATTTTATCTCAGACTTTTTCACAGCATGGTGATCTCTGGGGAGCAAACTAAGAGTTCAAAAGCAGAAAATACTAGACTTACTAAAGCCTCATAAACTCTGGAACTTACACAGTGTCAATTCTGCCACATTCTGTTGGTCAAAGCAAGTTGTAAAGCTAAACTAGATTCCAAAGGGTGAAGCACTGTATTCCATATCTGGGTGGGAGGAGTAGGAATGCAATATTGCAGAGAGGCATGGATACTGAATGGGAAGAATTTGTGGTCATTAAACAATATATAACAATATACATATAATACATAATCACCAGATAAGGGAGGTTCTTATTTTCATAAAACTAAAACAGGATACTGTGAAAAAAACACAATCACATAACATGAAAGAACTCTTGGACTTTGAAAACATGAAAAATTTTAATAGAATAATTGGAAAATAAAGGGGAGGAGATCTCTCAGAATGTGGAACAAAAGTACAATAAAATGGAAGTTAGAGAAGAAAATTAGATAGTAAATGTACATGATCCAATGTCCTACTACAAGGAGTTCCAGAAAGAGAACAGAGAAGTTAGGAAGGATACTATTAAAGAAAGTAGTATAGGCAAATTTTTCCACAACTGAGGCCAAACTGTCAATTAAGTATGAGGTTGGAATAATCTAATTTGCAGACATTTCTACATTTAAAAAACTTGCCTCCCATTCACTCTTTCATAAGAAATTATTGGGGGTTACTCTTCATCAAAATGAGGAAAAAACAAAAAAAGGCACAGTGGCCAGGAAACAGAGGTTCCAGCACAAGAAACTGTCAGTGGAAAAAGTGTAGTGTAACGGTTGTGCATCCAGCTAAGCAGGCCGGGTTGGAACAGCAGAGCAGAAGGCTGTGGGAAAGTGATGACTCAAATCATTTGGTCAAATAAATGGAAGAAAATTCCTTTTAATGTACCCCTCTTCCATCTTGACTTGTAAAAATATTATCCTTCAAGGCTTCACTAAAATATCTGTTCTTCCCTGAAGTCAGTTGGATCTCAATAGAGTGGTCCTTTCCTTTTGCTGAGCAACCATAATAATATGTAACTATCTTAAAGTACATCTTATATCTGGAGTCATTGCAGCTAATTCCCTAACATCTTCACCACAGAAAGTTAAACTGAATCACTATGGTAATTACATTACTCTTGCCGCTGATTGATTTATAAATATTGGGTTGGCCAAAAAGTCCATATACTTTTTTTTCCATAAAATAAGACACATTTTTCATTTTTCGCAACTTTATCGATTTGGGTATTTTGACTATGTCCGCTGTCTCCCACTATCGGCTTCTAGTGGGTAGAGGCCAGGGGTGCTGCTAAACTCATTCCAATACATGAGACAGCCCCACAGCAAAGAATTACTTGGCCAAAATGTCAGTAATACCAAGAAATCTCACAAACGGCTTTTGACATGTTCGATCAGTCACAGCACCTTCTTCATATGTGGCATAAATCTTTTTTTTGTGTTTCAGTTGCATTTTTACCTTTCTTGAAGTCACAAAGCATAATATGCCAAATGGTTGCTTATTTTCTTCCATCTTGGAAATATGTTGCTTATTTTCTTCCATCTTCAATATTAAAATGGCTACACAAAAATTTGCCAGCACTGATGGTTTTTTAAAAATGCACACTGATATGACAGCTGTCATAATACAATCTAACAAAATTGTTTCTAATGAAGTTAAGGACAACTAAGCACTAGTAGAGCCATCGTATGGAAAAAACTAAATTAACTATTTTTGCCAACTCCATAGTTAAGCAACTCAATCCTAACCAAGGAGATCTGAAGGGAAGTGTATTTTGATAGGAGGCTTCTGAGAAAATTTTCCTCACTCCTAAGAAAGTGTCTCAGGAGGAAATGAACCCCCTTGCTTGTGCTGTGTATTTATTGTCTAGTCCTAACACCTGGAATTGCTGAAGCCATCCTGACCACAAGAGGAGTCAGCTTGAGGGCAGTGAGAATGGCAAGGTGTAGTGATGAGGGAAGAGCTTTGGTCCTTTATTTCCCCCCAAATCAATATATGTCTTTTGTTGCATCTTTAAAGTATTACAAATAAGTCTGAGAGAATCATCTGGCATCTTGCTGTTTCTGTAGCTGGAGTCTGTGTATCTTTTCCATCAACCTACTGAACTGTTTGTATTTCAGAAACATGGATGCCATCGTTTTCTGGTATCTTTCTTTTTAACTGTTGTGGCTTGCTGAATCAAAGCAGCTGAATTTGATGCCAGTTCAGTGCTGTTCCCTTTAAGACTAACTCATCTTTCTGGGCTTGAGATACTGAACATGCAAAACCTGACCTCATCTAAACCCTGTGGATGTATGAAGTTTCTGATTTCAATAAGAGAACCATTCCCCTGACTAAGGATGTTGATGGGGAAGTGAGCGTACAGGGACCTTACCTTATAAGGGAAGCCCAGTGTCACACCTTTGACCATGTCAGTACATGGCTACAAATAGTGCTAATGGTAGCCAGTGCCTTTCTGTCTCCCCATCATTTATCAGCCCTGAGTCTGTTCTTTTTCTCTCCAAGGATACTGAGTTCTACATTGATGTGATTGAAGTCCCTGTGCAGGGTGCCTCTGGAGTCCCTCACAATAACTGCGTCCTTTCTGAGTGATGACATTTTCTGGAGTGTTGACAGTGTGATCGCTGAGAATGGTCTTCACCCTCTCAGTAGATGTGGCAAAGAGAACCTCAGCCCTTGACAACATTGTTCAGGCACCAGTTGTAATCACACCAGGAGTCTACCCAATCTCTATACTTCCATAATGTAAAATAATAAATGCTCTTTTTGTTTAAGCTAATTTCAGTCAGACTTTATATTATCTGCTGCCAAAAGAATTCTAGATCTACGTACTCCTATATATTTGTGTATCTGTTACACCTATATATGTGTAACTATATATCTATATATGTAGATATATATCTGTATATCTATATATGTAATTATTAGCTGTATAAGACAACACTTATATTGGATAAGCATAAGGGCAGGGCCCTGTCCTGTTTAATTTTTTAAAAAGATTTTATTTATTTTTAGAGAGATGGGAAGGGAAGGAGAAAGAGAGGGAGAGAAACATCAATATGTGGTTGCCTCTCACACGCCCCTAGTTGGGGACCTGGCCTGTAACCCAGGCATGTGCCGTGACTGGGAATCAAACTGGCAACCCTTTGGTTAGCAGGCCTACGGTCAATCCACTGAGCTACACCAGCCGGGGCCTGTTTAATTTTCTTTCTTTGCTTTGTTTTGCTAATTTTTAATTTTAACCAAAGTACTATTTGTGTTTGGTTAAAAAGAAATAGGGCTGATAAACACACATTGAAAAACAGCAATCACATGACCTGTATTTCCCCATTCCAGTGTCTAAGAGTCAGCTGTATTTAATTGCTTTGCCGATTTCTCCTGGTATTTACCTTTATACATTTAAACACAGTTAACTCTTGATTGACACAAGGGTTAGGGGTGCTTACCCCCATGCAGTTAAAAATCTGCATGTAACTTTTGACTCCCCCAAAACTTAACTACAAACAGTTGTTCCTCAGTATCTGGTTTCAGGACCCTCTAAAGATACTAAAATGTGCTTGCATGCTCAAGTCGCATGCATAAAATAGTGTGGATCAATGCTTACGGTTGGCCCTCCACTTCCATAGACTCCCAGCTGTGGGTTGAAAACTGTACAGGTATTTACTGGAAAAAAAAATCTGAGTGTAAGTGGGCCTGTGCAGTTCAAACTTGTGTTGTTCAACGGTCATCTGTAATGTAATTCTGTTTCTCGATGTGTACACTTTTACTGTATTTTTTTTACATCCTGTTATAATAATTAGTTCACTTATATCACCCACAATCACTGCTGCTTTCTTTCCTTCCATTTTTCTGGTATACTTATAACTGTTGGATGACTCAATGGTCAGTTTACACCACTGGTTCTCCAAGTGTGGGAGGATCCTTTCAGAGGGCCTGCAAGGGTTAAAAATATTTTCATAATAATACAACAGTGTTATTGTCATTCTTCATTTTCTCATTAGAATACAGTGGAGTTTTTAATAAACTGAGTAATATATTGCAACATACTGAATCCAATTGTCTTCTTTTAAGCCATATGTGAAGGAGCTTTGCAAATACAAAACTGTCGTTTTTTATTGCAATTTTTTTGTTTAGGAAAATGTTATTTTTAATTAAAAAGTTATCTAATGTGAGGATTTCATGAACTTCTTTTTATTGAATTAGTAGGTATTTAAAGAATTTTCAGCTTTAATTTTCGAGCTCTTTGGATTGTATCAGTGTCAGATACACAGTTTTTATATTGTACTATTTTATACAAGATCTTAAGATTGGGAGAGGGTAAGTGAATGGTATGTAGGACTCTCTGTATATTTCTTTGCAAATACCTGTGAATTGATAATTATTAAAATGCAAGTTGAAAAGAAAAGTTTTTGCTGCCTAACTCATGCATTTTCTGAGTTGAAAAGATAGTTAAGTGTCTTGGTTTTAAACAAAAGACAGTTACCCCAGTTTTTCTCTTTCGACTTTGTTGGGTTTAAAGAGTGCATTGTTTTTAATTAGTACTCACACCATCCTTACAAAGTGCTATATATCAAGGCGAAGTTTAGGAAGCACAATGTTTCTCTCAGCCTTGGCGTAAAACAGTTAGTGAATGACCATGCCTTGCCTGCAGCATTAGGAACCCAGCCTTTAGGAGACAGGTGTTGGGGGCAGAAAATTTAGCCCTTGAGGGTACCAGGGTAACAGATAAAGCCTCAGTCAAAAAGAAACGAAATTCAATAATTTTTTTGCTAAGTGCTTTGTGTATCAAGATCAGAATAGGAGTACTGACAAAACTTACTGTTAAACCTGGAGGATTATGGGATACAGGCTGCTACATTTTTATGCTAACTGTACTTTTACTTGAAAAACCTAGATAAATGCTTTTTTTTTCTTTTTACAGTCAAATCCTTTTTGTATTACAGGAAATAAATGTTAATATGGAGAATGATTTTAAGACTGACTCATCATTATCTACCTTTGCTCTTCAAAGTTCTTCAGAGACATTGTTTTCTATTCAGCTATTAGATTTCAAAACATGTTTACTGGAAGCATTAGAAGAATTACGTATGAGAAGGGTAAGTACCTTTTTAAAATGATTTTTTAATCAGAGAACTTGATTAGTCCAGTTTTTTTTGTTTAATGAAAACAAAGAGACTTAACAAAATAACCTCTTATTTAGAAAGAAATACAGTTCAAATAATAAAGCAAAAAAGAAAAGGATAGATTTTGTTGACATCAGAGAATGGGAAAGGAGAATTTAAAAACTAAAGCAAAAAATTTGATTGTCAGATTGTTAAACACTGGATAAATCAGCTAATGTTTATTGAATGTCTTAGAATGCATAGATAGCACTATAGTTAGACTAGACACTATGGCTGATTAAAAAAAACTCCTCTTCAGGAGATTACATTTTTGTTGTGGTTATGAGTTGGGTGTGCGTATTAAATGATTAAATAATGAAACAAGGCAATACATGGTTAATTGACAAAATAAATGTATGTAGTAAATATTCAGAGTTCAAAGAATAAAATATTAGTTTTAGAGTAATAACCCTGAGATTTTTAGAAAGGAGAGATTTAGTATAAAATTGTAAAAGATGTTTTGTTTTGACAGGAGATCTGTATTGTTTAAAACTCCTTAAAAGCATTTCATTTCTCAGATTCTCTGGATATCAATTTAAAGAGTATATTGTCAACTCTGTAAGACAGTTTGGACTTGGTAAATTTTAAATAGAAGAAAATAAACTATTGTAATGATCTAGGGATGAGATCACTAGGACTTTTGTGTGAAGATAGAACAGTAGAGACAGAAGAATCGATAGTATTTGTTGACTTCCTGAAAATTACCTATAAGTGAGGGGAAAAAAGATTTGAAACATTTTCATTATATGAATCTTGTTCTAGGATTTAAAAGTATTGAAATTTGTTGTCATAATAAGAAAACTTAACCACAATGTTAATCCTGTCTAAAGCTAGTTATTAGCAAAATAACAAAAGTCTATTTAATGAAGAAGAAATCCTGCTAAAAAAAAGAATATTTGGATAATGGTATATTTTTCTAAGTAAATAAGTTTAGATAATTGTTTAAAACTTTATATTCTGTTTTATTATGTTTCAAAAATTATATTTTGGTATATTTATATTTCCAACTTGAAAAATAAGTTTCCTTTAAAAATCTTTTGAAAAATTTCAGGGTAGCAACAGGAACAGTATTTTAAATAACCAAATGCAGGTGTATACACTACTTTTAATAACATTCATCACTTAAAGGAGAACTTTATTCTTAAAAGGGGGATAAATTTTCTCTTTTACTGGAAAAAGATAATCATTGATTTTCACGTTTACATGATGACAACACTTTATCCATATTGTTGTATTTTAATCCCCCCCATGTTTTATTAGGAAAATTCTAAAAATATACAACAGTTAAAAGAATTTCACAGTGAACATCCATATACCTACTATAGTAAGTATAATAATGGCATCCCAGTGAATTCTACATCTTAATCTTCAGAACCTCTGAATATGTTACCTCACACAGCAAAAGGGACTTTGCAGATGTCATAAGTTATGAATTTTGAGATAGATTATGCTGAATTACTCAGGTGGGCCCAGTGTATTCACAGGGTTCTTATAAGAGGAAGGAAGGATTATCAGAATCAGAGAAAAAGATGTGACCATAGAAGTAGGGAACATGGTCACAGAAAGACTTGAGATGTTATGCTGATGGCTTTGAAGATGGAGGAAGGAAGCTGTGAGTAAAAGAATGCAGGTGGAAGCTGGAAGAGGTGAGGAATGATCCCTTAGAGACTTCAGAAAGTTTGTGGCCCAGGTAACACCTTGATTTTAGCTCAGTAAGAACATTTAGCCCTGGCCAGTGTGGCTCAGTTGTTTGGAATGTCATCCTGTACACTGAAAGGTTGTGAGTTTGATTTCCAGTCAGGGCACATACCTAAGTTGCAGGTTTGATTCTCAATTGGGGTGTGTATGGGAGATAACTGATCGATGTTTCTCTCTCTTTCTCTGTCTCAAAGCAATGAAAACCTGTCCTTGGGTGAGGATTAAAAAAAAAAAAAAAAGCATTTTAGACTTTCAACTCCAGAATTGTAACTGAATTAAATTTGAGTAGTTTAAAGGCAATAAATTTGCCCTGGCTGGTGTAGCTCAGTGGATTGAGTGCGGGCTTGAGAACCAAAAGACAATAAATTTGTTGTAATTCGTTACAGCAGCAATCAGAGATCTAATACATCCACCACCCAGATTCTATGCTCAATGTCATATATATTCTTCTATATTTGATCTTTTTTTGATGCAGTTCCATGTAGGTTTAAAATTAGTGTGCTTCAGTGTGCATATCATTAACTAGAGTTCAATATTTCTTTATGTGTTTTTCTTTTAATATAAAATACAGTGGAATGTATAGTTCTTAAGTGCACCATTTCATGAGTTTTAATAAATGCATACAGCTGTGTAACCCAAACCCTTGTCAAGATATAGATCATTACTTTTACCCACAGAAAGTTTCTTCATGTCTATTCTCACTTATTCCTCAGTTTTATCCATCCAGAGGTAACCATTGTTCTTACTTTTTCATCATGGATTAGTTTACTTCTGTTTTAGAAATGCATATAAATGGAATCATGTAATAATTTTCTTTTGTGTAAGTTTTTTTTATCTAGCATAATATTTTTGAGATTCATTCATGTTGATGAACATAATCAGTAGTTTGTCCTTTTTTATTGTTGAGTAATATTCTGTTGTATAAATGTAACAGTTTATTGTTTTCATTAACCTATTGATGGACTCCTGTGTGCTTTCCAGTTGGCTATTATAAATGAAACTACGGTGAACATTTTTGTACAAAATGTTGTGCAGGCATGTATGACACAGTGATGTTAGAACAAATCTTTTAAAAAAAATCTATCTATTTATTTATTTATTTTTAGACAGAGGGGAAGAGGAGGAGAAAGAGGGAGAGAAACATCAGTGTGTGGTTGCCTCTTGAGCACTCCAACTGGGGACCTGCCCTGCAACCTAGGCATGTGCCCTAAATGGGGATCGAACTGGTGACCCTTTGGTTCACAGGCCAGTGCTCAACCAACTGAGTCACACCAGCCAGGGCAAATTTTTTAAAAAAGATTTTATATATTTATTTTTTTAGTGAGAGGGGAAGGGAGGGAGAAAGAAAGGGAGAGAATCATCTATGTGTGAGAGAAAAATCAGTCAGTTGCCTCTTATACACATTCCAACTGGGGATTGGGCCTGCAACCCAGCCTGCAACCCAGGCATGTGCCCTGTCTGGAAATTGAACCAGCAACCTTCCACTTTGCAAGAGGTTGCTCAACCAACTGAGCCACAACGGCCAGGACAAGAACAGATTTTATTTGGGAACTGTTTATGAGATATTCATTACCTTGCTTCCCTCCATGATCTCCCAGTGTTCATTGAAAAGTTTTAATATTTCCCTTAGTAGTTATGAAGAGATACTTTTATTTAGCATTCAAAAAGGAAAGTGAAAATTTTTAAGATCCAGTCAGTACTACTAATAATTATATTTAATTTGTTAAACTAAAAAAGGCAGAAACTAAAATATTGAGCACAACTATTGATGAGCTTGGATGGGCTTGATTTTCAGGTTCTTGCATGTTTAGGAGGTAAAGATATTGACCAACTAAAGACTTAATTTAGTTGTGTAGGCATATTAAATTTCCAGGGTAATCAGCAAATGAATAATATTAGAATTTATAATCTTCCCAAATAGAGAGAAAGTATGTAATTGTTTAAATTATCTTGGGGTTGATGGTTTAAATAGCCTTAAAAAAGAATAACTTTAGGTCTTAGCTATCTTCTGAGCTTTATTTATCTTGGTAAAAAATGTTGAAGCCATCTTCTATGTGTCCCATAAACTGGCCTGGATTGCTTACATTTTTTGTAATTAGTTTTAATAATGAAAGTTCTGTTAATGGTAAACTCAGGGCTTTCTTATTTTTTTTTTTTTTTTTTTGTATTACTAGAAAATGTCTTGATTTTTCTGTGGACTTGTAAGGTGACATTTATGTTCTGCCAGTACTTTATTTGTATTTATTTATTTTAAAAAATATATTTCATTGATTATGCTATTACAGTTCCATTTTTTTCTCCCCTTTATTTCCTTCTGCTCTGTACCACTCCTCCCACCATCATTCCCCTGCCTTAGTTCATGTCCATGGGTCATATATATAAGTTCTTTAGCTTCTCCATTTCCCATACTATTCTTAACCTTCCCCTGTCTATTTTGTACCTACCATTTATGCTCCTTATTCATGTACCATTTCCCCCATTCTCCCCCTTCCTCCTCTCCGCTGATAACCCTCCATGTGATCTCTATTTCTGTGACTCTGTACCTGTTCCAGTTGTTTGCTTAGTTTGTTTTTTTTTTTCAGGTGTTAGTAGTTGTGAGTTTGTTGTCATTTTACTGTTCATATTTTTTATCTTCTTTTTCTTAGATAAGTACCTTTCACAGCTCATATAAGGGCTTGGCGATGATGAACTCCTTTAACTTGACCTTGTCTGGGAAGCACTCTATCTGCCCTTCCATTCTAAATGATAACTTTGCTGGATAGAGTAATCTTGGATGTAGGTCCATGCTTTTCATGAATTTGAATACTTCTTTCCAGCCCCCTCTTGCCTGCAAGGTCTCTTTTGAGAAATCAACTGATAGTCTTATGGGAACTCCTTTGTAGGTAACTGTCTCCTTTTTTCTTGCTGTTTTTAAGATTCTCTCCTTATCTTTAATCTTGGGTAATGTAATGATGATGTGCCTTGGTGTGTGCTTCCTTGGGTCCAACTTCTTTGGCACACTCTGAGCTTCCTGGACTTCCTGGAAGTCTATTTCCTTTGCCATCTTGGGGAAGTTCTCCTTCATTATTTGTTCAAATAAGTTTTCAATTTCTTGCTGGTCCTCTTCTCCTTCTGGCACCCCTGTGATTTGGATGTTGGAATGTTTAAAGATGTTCCAAACACTGTAATTTAAAACATTAGACCATTGAGAATTAGTGTTTAATTTCTTTGTAAAAAATATCAAAATAGTTTGAACAGTGGTTGCCTTATTCTTGTGTAACTTGCAGTTCCAATGAGCATGATTTCTCTGCCTTTGCAAAGGATAACACTCGTGTTCAAGTTTGGATCACCTTCCCACATTTTATCCTTTGCATTTTCAGTTTTATCAGATATCTTTGAGAGCTCCTTTAATTTTACTTCCAATTTTATTCTCTCCATCCTTCTTTTTCTTTTTCTGCACTTCATCTTTTTTGGCCAATTCCCTTTTTGATTATCTGTTTACGTTGGATTTATCTCTGTGAGACAAGAAAGGAACATACCTTTACATGCTTACTGTCTTTGTACAGACTGAATAACATACATAGTGACCAGTCATTGATAGACTGTCAAAGAAGTGACATGATTGATTACTGTCATGATGCATGTATGTTATTTATGTAGTGGTTTGTGGTTTGAGGAGTTAGCAGTGGCATTTGTGCAATTATTCTAAATAATGCACCATGGTAATTGAAATTTGAACCATGTTTTTGGTGAACTAGTGGTGTTTAAGTAGACCAAAGTAACTGAAATTAGTGTGTTTTGGAACTGTGTGATATAGGTACTACCTAGATACTGTCAAATGAAAAATGCAAGTCGTTAAAGTCAAAATAAAAAATGTGTAGCCATATAAAATAGTTCTGGGGGGAAATATATCAAATCATTATTCGTGGTTGCTACAGAGGTGTTTCTTTGTAGTGTTCTTAGATGTTTTCTATACATTTGAGGTTGTTTTATAATGAAAATGAAAAATAACAAAGTATTAGGCATTCCAGGAAGTACTATATGATCAGCACCAATATAAAAACCAGAGAGTGGCCTTGACTGGTATGGCTCAGTGGGTTGGGCATTGTCCCACAAAGTGAAAGGTCTCTGGTTTGGTTCCCGGTCAGGCACATGTCTGGGTAGTGGGCCAGCTCCCTGGTTGGGGGCATGTGAGAGGTAACTGGCTGATGTTTCTCTCCCACATCGATGTTTGTCCCTCCCTCTCCCCTTTATCCCACCCTTTCCTTCTCTTTAAAAATAAATAAATCTTAAAAAAAAACAGACAATAAAAGTAAAACAATATATGATTTGGAATAACTCATGCAGAGATGTTATGAATGAGTTGGAATTTTGGGTCATGGGGGTTTATCAACTGTATTAGTATTGTCAAGAAATTAAATTTTGGCTTTCTGATTCTATTATACATTTGTTTCATTGATTTTTTAATCTGTATTTATTTTTCTGTTTTTTAAAAATTTTGAACTTTTGGAGATGGATATTTAGTTAATTAATTTTAACTTTTTTCTTTTCCAATATAAAGCACTTAAGGCTATACCCCTCTCAGCATGGCTTTAGCTGGATCCCACTAATTTTTCTATGTTTTATCTTCATTATCATTTATTTTGAATTATTTTCTAATTTTCATTGTCATTTCTTTTTTGACCCATGAAATATTTAAAAGTGTATTCTTACTTTTACACATATTTTGGAATTTTATTTTTTATTAACTTGTAAAAAAATGATTTCTAGCATAATTCTAGTACATCAGATAATATACTCTATATTATTTTAGTCATTTAGTATTTGTGGAGCTTTGCTTTCTAGCCAAGCATACAATCCATTTTAGTAAAAATTCCAATATAGGTGAACTTGAAAATAATATGTGTTGTATATTTTTTGGGTGTAGTGATCTGTGAATATGAATTTGGTTAACTTTGTCAATCTCGTTTAAATCTCCTATATTATTACTGATTTTCTGTCTGCTTTTCCCTTCTCATGTTTTAGTTTGGTTATTTTCTTCTGTAGTTTGAGTTCACTAATATTCTCTTTAATTTATCTAATCTGCTGATAAAGTCAGTCTATCGAGTTCTTAATTTTATTTCTTTTCTTTTCGGTTCTAAAATTTCTATTTGGTTCTTTTTTAATTTTCAGTTCTTTGCTGAAATTCATTTTGTTATATATATTTTTTGAGCACATTAGTTTCATGTATGTTAAAGTCTATACCTATAAACTCTAATATCTTGTCTTGTAGATCTATTTCTAGTGTCTTTTCTCTCTCTCTCTCTCTTTTTGTTATTTGACCTTATCTTTTGGGGTGTAGGATGAATTTTGATTGAATGACTGACTTTGTGCATGAAAAATTGCAAAGAGAATTTGAGGCTTTGATGCTCTCTTCCTCTAGAGAGATTTACTTTTGCTTCTGGAATTTGGGATGGGCAGATCATCTTACCTATCAGAGTTTGAGGCATCCAGAGGCTCAGTTTCCATCTTTGTGAGGGCTAGTTTATTTCTACCCTCTACTCCAAGAGTATAGCTCTGTGGGCTTCCAACTAAACTCCTAGGATATTTTCTAAAATCCCTCCTCTTTGGTGAGTCCTGAACACTAAGTCAATCCTCACAAGACTGCCTTACTTTCTTAGCATGTGGTGAATTGGCGAATGGTGATCGTCAGAGTCATCTCTCATTGCTTTCCTTCTCTATATGATCTTCGAGATGTATTCTACATGATCAGTCTTTTTGCAGGATCATGAAATTGTAAAATTTTAGAGGTGGAAGTGTGACCTGAGATAACTTCAGTCCAACCTAAGACCCAGAGATTTTAAGAGACTAGTATTCTGATCTCTATATTTGTTGTCTAATGCTCTTCTATTAATATATTTAATAAATAGCCGGAATGAATAATGTAGTCAACATAAAATTGGGTCATACTGAAATGGGTAGATAGTGAAGTTTATTAAAGAAGCAAACATAGTAGGCAATAAAAGTCAATAAAGAGGCTTTATTACATAACTAACCTATATTTCACTACTTAACTATGCTGGCACTAACAAAATAGAGAAGAACATTACTCATTTTTTCCCTTACAGACCTAAATTGGTAATTATAATATTTGAAAAAAATAGAATGTTTTAAATTAATAATGATCTACAGATAATCTGAATCAACTAAGAAGTTTATATTGAATTTATAATATGTGCTTTTTAAAAGTTAGACACCATTTCTGGTAAATTCCCTTATTAGACACATACACAGAATAACTGATGAGTAGAGATGAACAATAGCAGAAGGATCACATATTCATCGTCCTTGTGATGTGAATAGGATAGGAATTGTGTTGAACTGGAGAGCCTATGTCTTCAGTTCAACCTATCTCTTTCTTTCAGAAAATTGTTGCTATATAGAAAAATTGAACCTGTTCTTTTTTAAAAAATATTTTATTTATTTATTTTTAGAGAGAGGGGAAGGAAAGGAGAAAGAGAGGGAGAGAAACATCAGTGTGTGGCTGTCTCTGGAACATCCTCCACTGGAGACCTGGCCTACAACCCAGGCATGTGCCCTGACTGGGAATCGAGCCATGACCCTCTGGTTTGCAGCCTGTGCTCAATCCACTGAGCTCTACCAGCTAGGGCTGAACCTGTTTTCTCAGCTCTTCCAATTATTGAAGAGAAAGTAGAAATCAAGATTTTAATGTAAAATCTATTAGATTCTAAATACTGGAAGTGGGTTGAAAGTTCTTAAACAAAATGTGTTTCTAAGCCAGGTCATCTGGATAGAGGGAATGAAAGACTTCTACCACAGAACTTTCAAACATTAAAATATGCATTTATTTGATAACCTTTGAAAAACTACTCAGTCTTGCCCTAAGAGAGTTTAAATTTTATACTCACAGCATACCATACAAATTAATTACAATACTTTCACGTAGTGTATATTATGGATCATAATAGAATTATGAAGAAAGTATTATGGGAGTTCAGAGAAAGGACATTTTAAATTTATAAAATATCTAAGCAGAAGTAAATCTTGGATTTTTAATTAGCAACAAATAAAAGCCATGGAAATTTGGGTATTCTACTATACCAATGATTTGCTAAGGAAATTATGAAAGAAAACGGGATAACTAATATGCAGTGAAGCAGCATTTCATTGCCCCATAAAATTAATTATGCTATGAGTGGAATCATACTTTTGTACTTACAATGATTTGTAGAATGTGTGTATTTATACTACATGGAAAGCTGATAAAATGGGTGTAATCCACATTACTGAAAGGTAACATCATATACTACTATATTAGGGTTTTAATTTAACTTCATGCTTTCTATTAAAAATTATTTACTTCTTGAGGGAACTTTTCATTTTAATGTTCCATGCATTCCTCAAGCAGCTTTCAAAAGTTATTAATACTTCTTATTAAATTGTCAATGTTAAAAATAGATTAAATTTGATAAGAAAAGCCCATCTGTAAGTTCAATAAAGTATCCAAGAATATCGAACCTTAAAAGTGTTTATTTTTTATTAGCTGCCTTAGGACTACAAGGATTTAAGTGTCTTACAAAAACAATAAAAGAGGAGTAATTTGATGGTTTATTTACTCTTTATAACCTTTAGAAAGTGTCATGCTTTTTTTAAAGTGCTTGCTTCAGGCTGCAGTTTCACAAGATGGTCTTTGTATTGGTCAGGCCTCTTCAATTCTTGACCCTGAATAGATTTAGGGATGCAGTTCATACAGCAGGCACGTGTCTAAGCAGCCAAAACTGTAACTGGGTACTTTATTCTCTTTCAAACTCATAATGCACCTTCTACGAAATTATCCAGTTCAGTTTCTCATGTTGTATAATAAAATACTAATCACTGTTTCAGATAGCTTTAGGTTTGATTAGCTACAAAGTATTGTAGATAAATATTTCTAATATGCATGGGATAGCCTAAAAGTTCATGCTTTAAAACATCTCTTTTCTAATTAGTACTTAAACTGCTGTTCTCATGTTAGTTAACTTAATCTATTAAAACGATTTCTGAAATGTTAATATTAGAACATTTATAGCAATTCTTAAAATTATAGTTTTCCATCTTAACAAATATTTTATATTTTTTGAAATGTTCTACCAAATACTCAGAATATTTGTGTATTTAAAATAGGTAATATGATTTTGGGTGGCTTTCTAACTTTGGTGGGATAGGAAGATAAAATTCTGAAGTTTTGAAGGAAAGGAGTATATATCATAATTCATACAGTCATACAGAACCTACAGTATGTTTTTTTAAAATCCTCACCCAAGGATACTTTCACTGACTCAAAAGAGGGAGGGAGGGAGAGAGAAGGGGAGAGGGAGGAAAACAGAGAGAGACTGACACAGAGAAACATCTTTAATTTATTCCTATTATTTATTATTGTATTTTCCATACGAACAACTGTAAACCTACTTTTGCTCCACCCTGTATGTACCTTAAATGTGTATATACTTATTTCCATTTTCAATATGTTTTGACTATAGATATTTATTACTGTTGGCATACATTTCCTTTCTATTCCATGTCAGAAGAGTCCTGATTATGTCTTAGGGTCCACCTCTCACCAAAGTGAGTTAGGTAAATCCTGACAGGTGTTAACCACTCATAAAGGTCTAGTCACTTGCCCTGCCAATGATTGGTTTAGGAGTCAGTGTGTCTTTCTGTCCTTAATGCTTATAGTTAAAGTAGCCAATGGGTGAAAAACCTAAGGAAAATCACTTGGATAATGGCAAAATGTAAAGATGGGAAGAATCATAGTCCTTGATGACATTGTTGAGTCACTGAAAATTAATTTAGAAGCAAGCACTCTGCCTTTAGACAAGTCATGTGACATAGATCCCATTAGCCATTGTGAGTTGCATTTTGTTCTTGTTGCTACTTGCTGCTGAAAGCATTTTAAATGAGACAGGTTTCATGAGGGTTTACCTTGGAATAGCATAGCATAAGTTTGTGTGTATGTGTGTGTAATCAAGCAAGGAACATGTAAGAGAGTCATAAGGAAAATGTTTCACAACAAAAACATATTTTTGTCTGCCAGTATCCACTCTGATATCTCCCAAACATTTTGTTATGAAAATTGTCAAACATGCAGCAGAACTGGAAGAATTTTACAGTGAACACTCATACACCATTAACATTTTGCTATATTTTCATTATCATATAGCTTCTCATGTATTTATTCCTCCTTCCCTTTCATTTTTGATGATTTCAGAGTAAATTGCAGACATTAGTGCATTTTCTCCTAAATACTTCAGAATCCATGTCATTAAGCCAAGTTCAATATTTATTTACAGCTTTTTTCTTTATAGTAAAATTTGCATATAATAAAAGGCATAAATCTTAACCATACATTCAGTGAGTTTTCACAGATGTGTACGCTTATATAATACAAACCTTATCAAGATATAAAATGTTTCCATCAACCCAGAAAGTTCCCTCATGCCACTTTGAGGCAACCATTCTTTTGACTTTTTTCCATACTGAATAAGTTTTGTTTTTTCTAACATTTCATATAAATGGACTCATACAGTGTGTACTCTTTTTTTTTTTAAAAAAGGATTTATTTATTTATTTATTTAGAGAGAGAGAGGGGAAGGGAGGGAGAAAGAGAGGGAGAGAAACATCAATGTGTGATTGCCACTCACATGCACCCTACTGAGGACCTGGCCTGCAACCCAGGCATGTGCCCTGACTGGGAATCGAACCAGTGACCCTTTGGTTCACAGCTTGTGCTCAATCCACTGAGCTACACCAGCCAGGGCCAGTGTATACTCTTTTAGGTAAGGCTTCTTTCACTCATCATACTGTTTTTAATTCATCCACGTTGCGTGTATCAGCATACAGATCCGGTACATATGTTTAAGCATATACTTATTTATTTTGTTTTCTCTGGAGTGATTATAAGTTGTGTTGTATTTTTAATTTTAGTCACTACATTTTATCGTTAGTGTATAAAAATATGATTGATTTTTTGGGGATGTTCATTTTGTCCCATGACATTGTTGAACAATTTTATTAGTTATGGGAGATTTTTAAAAAGTAGATTCCTAGGGATTTCCTATTTATAGATAACCATGTCATCTACAAATAGAGATAGCTTACTTCTTAGGTCAGATCTGTTTTTTTCTTTCTTTCTCTCTCTCCCTCTCCCTTGCCCTCCCCCTCCCCACCCCTTCTTGCTCTCACACTTCTTGTCTGTCTATTATATATCCAGCTATGCCTTATTGCAGTAGTTGGAACTTCCAGTAGTATGTTCAATAAGGACAGTGAGAGTAGATATTCCGACTTTGTTCTTGAGCTTAGAGGAGAAGCATTTAATCTTACATCATTAAATATGTTACATGTAGTGTTTTTATAAATGCTCTTTATCAAATTGAGGTAATTCCTTCTTTTCCTACTTGGCTTAGAGTTTTTATCATGAATGAGTCTTGGATTTTTGTTAAATGCATTTTCTGCATCAGTTGATATATAATTATTTTTTAGCATATCGATATGGTGAATTTGATCAACTGGTGATCCAGTCTTGCATACCTGGAATAAATTCTACTTGGTCATGGTGTATAATGTTTTATACATTGGTGGATTCCACTTTCTAATATGGTGTTAAGGATTTTTTGGTCAAAACTTGTCAGAGATATTGGTCTTAGTTTTCTTTTCCTGTACTGTCTTTGTCTGGTTTTGGTGTCACAATAAACATGCCTCAAAAACTGAGTTGCAATGTGTTCCTTTCTCTTGTGTTTTTCTGGAAGAGGCTGTGTCAAAGTAGTGTTAATTAAACTTGAAATTAGATTGGTAGAATTGTTCTTTGGTAGAATTGTTCAGTGAAACCGTCTGGCCTGGAAATTTATTTTTTAGGAGCTTTTAAGTTAATGATTACAGGTCTCTGTCATCTTGGTTGAGGTTTGGTAGTTTTTGAAGAATTGGTCTGTTTCTATAAGCTGTCAAATTTATGAGCATATACTTGTTCATGGTATTCCTTATGAACTTTTTAATGGCTGCAGTGTATTTGTACATGGTTTCTTTCAGCTCTTTGAGTATATTTAAAATTGTTGATTTAAAGTCTACCTAGTAAATCCATTGTCTGCCCTTGCTCAGGGACATTTCCTGTTAATTATTTTCCCTGTGTATGGATCATACTTCCCTGTTTCTTTGCATGCTTTGCAATATTTTGTTTAAAATTAGACATGGACATTTTGAATACGTGGCAACCCTGGAAATCAGGTTCCTACCCCTCCTCAAGGTTGCTGGTTATTGTCATTTTTTGTTTTTGATTTTTCTGAAATAATTTTGTAAAGTTTGCAGTTTTTCGTCATATGTGGCCCCTGAAGTTATTATGTTCTTATCTTCGTTATCAGCTAGTTCTTTGTTTGAAAGAGATTTCTCTAAATACATGGAACCAAAAGAAAAAAAAACACCTCCCTGTCTTCGAAGAAGGCTTCTCTGTATGTGGGTTGGGCTGCACCTTCAACACTTGGCCAGACAGTTTGCAAGTCTGACTGTTGAAGTTTTCAGCAAAAGCTTTAGATCTCTCCAGTGATACCTTGTGTTTTTGGCTTGGGCTAATTCTGGAGTAATACATTATTTTCAATAAAAACAGGAGTTTTTCTACATTTTCCGCCTGGCTTTGGACCTTTCCACTTGACTTTGGGTTTTATGAAGTGCCAGGGTGGGGTCTTCACAAGAGTTTGGATCCCTCCTTCGTATTTATGGTGGACCTAGCATGTGTTCCTGCCCCTCCTAGAGTTGTTTTATTTTCCTAGCTTTCTCCTCCTAGTTCCGTGGGTTTCCACAGGTTCTGTCTTGCTGTAGTTTTTATTGTCCTTCCCCTGTAGATTAGGCTTTTGTTCCATAGGAGAGATAAGGAAGACAGGTCTCTCTGTGTAGTTTTGAGTGGTGGCTATTGGTTCTCTTTCCTTGCTGTAGAGGGTTTCCACTAGTGTCCTTAGGTATAGTATTTTTGTTGTCCTTTCCCCTGCAGATTTGGGGGTACAGGAGGAATAGGGAATATGGCTTATAATTGCTTTTCTCCTCCTGAGCCAGTACCACCAGAGAAAGCTTGCTGAGGAATTCTCTTGTCCTTCCTTAAAATTACCTGGTGGGTTTCCTGGGGAAAAAAATCCTGATAGAAGGTATAAATCTCCTTATTTCTGGGGCCCTCAGGGGATTCACGTTCTTACACTAGCCCATATTTTACCTTTAGCAACTTAATTAAGTTCTTTTAACTGAGGTTTCTTATCAGTACTCAGTGGCTTAAGTCTTAGGTAAGCAAATGCTGTGGTTTGTTCTCTGAGCAGGCACCTGAGTCTAGATTTTACGTGACTTGGTTGGTCTGAGACTTCTTTTCTCTTATGGGTTTGTCTGTTTAATTTGCAATTTATCCAGCTTTTTTCTTGTTGTAAGGGTGGAAAGATGTTCTTTTTTATCTCTATAGAAAAGAGTTAAACCTGGGAGACTTAAAGTCCTAATTTTCCTAGCATCTTTCTTCTTCTTTTTGACCTAGGAAGCGGAAATTCAGTATGAAGAGCAGATTGGTAAAATTATTGTGGAGACACAAGAACTGAAATGGCAAAATGTGAGTATTTTTTCTCAGATTAGCATTTTCAGCAGCTATTTAGAAATATATTCTAATCTTTAATTGCAAAGTTAATTTTTAAATTTCTGAAACATGTATCATTTTAAACAAAGTCTCAAGAAAATTCCAACTGAAACTATTAACATTTGGGCTTCCTGAAAATTGAGAATAATTTTTATTCAGGCTTTCTGATAAGAAAATAGCTAATAGTAACACTGAGTGTAATGCTGAAATCCATGAACTGTTTTGTATTGTAGAAATATATTGTGTTATAGAGAAGTCAAAATATTTAAGTGAAACCTCAGAACTGTGCCACGTTTCATCACATTCAAAATTATTCAGTAGAAAAACAAATCTGCATCAGATTTTGTGTGAAGCTTAAACATTCCTCTGCAGAAACTATTCAGATGATTCAGAAGCTGCAGCTATGGGCAGCTGGTGATTGGCAGCATCATCACGACAAACACACCTGCTCATGCATCACATCTCGCGCAGAGCTTTCTGGTGAAACATCAAATCGCTGAGGTGACTCAGCCCCACTACAACCCAGATTTGGCACCCTGTGACTTCAGGCTTTTCCAAAACTAAAATCACCTTTGAAAGGAAAGAGATTTCAAATTGGCAATGAGATTCAGGAAAATACGACAGGGCAGCTGATGGCGATTGGGAGAACTGTGTGATGTCCCAAGGTGCCTACTTTGAAGGGGTCTGGGGCGTCATTGTCCTTTGTACAATGTTTCTTGTATCGTCTTCAATAAATGTCTCTGTTTTCCATAGCACTTGGCTGGATACTTTCCGGACAGACCTCATATGATTGTTTAACCATTATGCTGCACACCTGAAACTAATAAAAATAACATTGAATGTAAACTGTAATTGAAAAATAAAAAAAATTTAAAATGCCCTGTGGTAATTTTGTTTTTTCTAGAACTTATTTCTATGAGTTTAAAGAATTATATGTTGCTATGTGAACATTTGTGCTTCGATAATAAAATTGGTTCCTTTGGAAACTCTAAGGCTATAGTCTGCTTGTATATGAGCAATGTTAATTTTAATGACTTTTGATGAAAGATATTTTCTTGCAAAAAGCTTTGGAGCAAGCCATGGTTGGAGTTTAAAATTTTATTTTAATTTTTCATCATTTTTTAAAATAGGAAACTCTTCAGAATCAAAAGGAAATGTTAACAAAGCAGCACAAAGAAGCGATGACAGTTTTTAAAAAGCAGGTAATTTCATAAGGATAGACAAACACTATGGTTTTAAATATTGCACCCCCCATGAATACTGTAAGTTGTTCTCCATATTCAATGAAAAAAAAAGGTATTACTGAAAGAAGGAAATGAATAAAGTTATTTGGAATCACAGTTGATAATAAAAAGTATAATATGGTAGAATGAGTTGTGGAGAGAAATTGGGAAAACTATTTTTGTTGGAAATATGTTGTCATCTGTCCTAAATAAGTTAGGATAGTGGTGTGTATGCTCTTTCTCTTTTCTCCTTTCTGTGTTTAATTTGCGTATCCTGGGACCTTTCCACATTACTCTTTACCCAAGTCAGATGCAAGGAGGGACAGGTAAAAGATGAGTGGATGTGATTATTATGCACCAAAGCCCTCCATAAATACCATAAGCAACTAAAAAAGACTAGTAGAAAAACAGAAAAAAGGAAAAGAAGAATATTTTTAAAGAATTGAATAGCAACTCCTTTGTTATTTTGAATTCCTTAGCTCTTCTTTACAACCTCAAACTTTTCTTCAGTCCCTAGTTAGAAAATATGTGTGTAAGAAATGTGCTTATGGAAAATATCCTTTGGAAGTGTTTTCTTACAGCCTTTCCAACATCACTGTTTGTTTTTTTTTTTTTTTTTTAATTCCTTTTTTTGGTCTTCATCTCCAAATAGGTGTGTATGTGTTTAGAAAAACAAATGTATAAAAAGAAATAAATCTACACAGTGTAAATCACTAGTGGGTTAAGGTTATTGGTAGTTCACACTATAGCACAGATTTGTCTAAGCAAATGATAAACTTTGTTTCTTTTAGTCTGAAATTGGCCTCTTCAAAGTTATGGGAGTTTTAATCAAGGGTAAGGAAGCAGAAGCCTCCTTACAGCATGGTCTTCTCTAGGAGAGAGCAAGTCTTGGTTACCTCAGGGACTTTGAGCAAAGATAAGAATATCCAGGTATCTGAAGAATAGAGGAGAATGTGCTCTTGGGCTCTTCTTACTTGTTTTCTGTCTCTTTTTTTTTAAAGAAAGAATTCTTGAATGTAATGAGAAATTTGGAAAATCCCAAAGAAATATTTTATTTCTTAACAACCTTGTCTAGTATCCTTGTATTGCTTGGATATTTAATTTTTCTTTGGCATGTTCACTTGAGTTTTCCTGATTTAAAATGTCATTATTTATTAGACTGCCAGATGCATTTTTAAAATTTTCGAAAAATATTGTCAATGCAAATACAAGTAGTATTGATTTCATAAAAGTGTGTCCTTAGAAAACATTGTTATTATTTATGAGTAGTTGACAAATTACTGAAATATTTAAGAAGAAACCTTCTGGAGAGCAAAACTAAACTTTCAAGGATGATTGTTGCCTCCAAATTAGTGTGATTAAATTGTTCATTTCCTTTGGTGACAGGCTTTTTTCTCAGTTTCATATCTTTTATTATTTTATTTTCTCAATGTAAAAGCATATTCATACCATGTTAAGTTAAATATAAAGTATACCTGTAAAATACACATATAAAATATATCTGTAGTCTCACTGAGCAGTGTAAATCACTGTTAATAGTTTACTTAACCTGTATTTTAATTTTTAAAATTGTTTATAGTTTCAGATGAAGATGTATGCTTTGGAGGAAGAAAAGGTATAAATTTTTTAATAATTTAAAGTACAGTTAAATATATTTAAGTATCAGTTGTGCTCCATAATGGAAAGGAGCATTAGTTATAAACTAATGGACACTATTGATTGCTTAAAATCTTAGAAACAGAAAGGACTTGGGAATCACGTTATTTGACCATTGTTATTTACATTTGAGAATCCTGAGACCTAGCAAGATCACTGAATTTGTCAGACTGTAAGATGCACCGGTCCATAAGATGCATCTAGGTTTTAGAGGAGGAAAATAGGGGAAAAAAATTGAAGCAAAAAATGTGGTAAAATATTTAATAACATAAATAACATAGGCAGCCCCCTGCCCCCTGCCCAGAGAGCCAGACAAGCTACACTCAGACTGTAAGATGCACCCCCATTTTCCTCCCAAATTTGGGAGGGGGAAAAGTGTGTCTTATAGTCCAAAAAATCTGGTAAATGACTTGCTGAAGCTCCCATTTTCAAGTGGCAAAGTTGGGACTAGAACCCAGATCTGTTCTCTTTTTAGTGCTTTTTCAATGTAATTACCTTCTTTAAAAAATATTAAAATGATATGGCATCTGGATGCTGACTAACTGGGAAAAAGGACACAACTCCAATCCTAGAAATTCATCCAGCATTAAGTATTTTCTCTAGCTAACTAATAATACATGTTTTGAGTATTTCAATGAACATATTATTTATGATATTAATAATTTATAGTTTGTTATTTTTAGCAAAAGACCTTTTAAAAATTCTCCCATATCCTTATCTTTATAAGGATATATATTTATACCTGTATCTTATTTATTAGCATATATTTATTCTAGTTATACGAAGTAAATACTTGCCGTATTTTACCATGTATAATGTGCTGCCATGTGTAATGCGTGCCTATGTTTTTGGCCCAAACTTTCAGGGGAAAAAGTCTTTCATTTTAATTTTTTAATTAAATTATTTATTTATTTATATTTAGATGCTTGTTTTTTGTATTATAAAGGAATTTTAGCATTTATTTTTTAACATATTATGGTACAAGAAATTTTATATAACAAAGAATTACAAAACACAAGAACAGATACAAGGTATTTCGGGTACTACCCATGTGTAATGTGCACCCTTATTTTTCCCTTAAAACTTTGGATAAAAATGTACTCATTATACATTGCAAAATATGGTAATTATATAGCATCCGTAAGTTCTTAGGAATGCTCTACTGATAAAATGATTTATTGTTATCATAAGGTTTTCAGTTTCATGATATATATACAGTCTTTTAAAGGACTTACTGTAATTTTATAGTATTTTGAATTCATTAGAAATTTAAGTTGTAGTGCAGATACAAGTGTAAAGCCTGTGAAATACTACATTTAAAGTAGAGATTTTGGTTCTTGAGCTCTTGTGTTTCCCCTTAATAATATAATTTACATTGGAAAGTACTGAAATACAGTTTTTTACTTACAGGGAAAATATCAGCTTGCTACAGAAATAAAAGAAAAAGAAATAGAAGGATTAAAGGAAACATTAAAAACATTACAGGTAGAGTAATAAGTATTGTTTAAGAAGTAATTTGGTATTTTAGCATTGTATCCGTAAAATATCATTAAGCATGTAAGCTAGCAAAGCAAAGCTAACTGAAAAAATATATGATATAATATATTAGTGCTTTTGTCCCTTAGAGTCTTAAATTTCAAATGGAAGGATTTTTATTTTTTATTTTAAAAAGAAACATTAAAATAACTTTCATTATTTTTATAGTAATATAATTAGATATATACTGTTTTTAATATTTTATAGGTGAGGAAAATAAGTCAGGCCTGTATATTATGGCAGATTTACTCACAGTGAATTTAAAGTTTAAAATAACATTAACCTTGTCATTATTATTTGCTAAGTAATGTGCTTATTTTCTGTAAATACAAAGATGAAGAAAACACATTTTGCCTTTAAGTTGTTCACAGTCTCATAGAGAATACAGAGGTGTACAACTAATGGTTATTCACTTGATACATCTTTTGAAGGTCTTCTATGTGCCAACCACTGACCTAAGTACTGGGGATACAGCAATGAATAAAAAGTGCAACAGTCTCTACCCTTAGGGAGCTTACATTCCTTAAAGAAGACATGAAACATTAAAATGAGATTAAAAAGTAAAATAAAGATTGTTGGGGGAGAAGGTACTCACATGATTTCAAAGTATCATCATATAGATAACATTAACTACAGAGAGCAAAATATATTTTTACAACAGGAGGATTCTGATGGTCACTACCTAATCAGGTAATTCACAGTGCAGTGTGGGCTTGTTTAAGCAGATGATAAACTTTCTTCCTTTAGTCTGATTAAGGTAGTACAAGGGTTCCCATTTCTCCACATCTTCTTGAACAACGTACCTGTCTTTTATCACAGCCATTCTAATAGCTGCGAGGTGATACCTCATTGTGGGCTTGATTTACATTTCTCTGTTGATGAACGATATATGTTGGCCATCTGTGTGTCTTCTTTTGAGAAATGTCTTTTCAGGTCTTCAGCCTATATTTGAATTGGGTTGAGGTTTTTTGTGGAAGTTTTTTTGTTATTGAGTATATGAATTCTCTATATATTTTGGATATAACCCCTAATCAGATACATGGTTTGCAGATGTTTCTCTCATTCTGTAGGTTGTCTTTTCACTCTGTTGATTATTGCCTTTGCTGTACAGCAGCTTTTTAGTTTCATACAATCCCACTTATCTGTTTTTGCTTTTGTTGCCTGTGCTTTTAGTGTTATATCAAAAAAACAAAAAATCATTGCTTAGGCTAATGTCAAGAAGTTCTTTTCCCATTTTTTTCTTCTGGTAGTTTTACTGTTTCAGGTCCTATGTTTAAGTCTTTAATCCATTTGAGTTGATTTTTGTAATGGTGTAAGAAGTTGTTTATGGTATGAGGTAATGGTCCAGTTTCAGTCTTCTGAAAGTGGCTATCCAACACCATTTATTGAAGACTACTCTTCCCTAGTGGTGTATTCTTGGTACTCTTGTTGAAGATCAGTTGGCCATAGATTTATTTCTGGGCTCTCTATACTGTTCCATTGGTTAATATGTATGTTTTTTATGCCAGTATCATACTGTTTTGATAACTATAGTTTTGAAATACATTTTGAAATCAGCAAGTATGATGCCTCCAGTTTTATTCATCTTGCTCAAGATTGTTTTGGCTATTCAGGGTCTTTTGTGATTCCATATAAATTTTTGGATTGTTTTTTCTATTTCTGTAGAGATTGACATTGTGATTTTGATAGGGATTGCATTGGATCTACAGATCACTTTGGGTAATATTTTAACAATGTTAATTCTTGCATCCATGAACACAGGATTATCTGGCTTTTCAAATTTCCTTCATCAGTGTTTCATAATATTCTGTGTACAATTCTTTTACCACATTGGTTAAATTTCTTTTTAAATATGTTCTTTCTATTGCTATTGTGAACTCAATTATTTCTTTTTTGAAAATTTCCTTTTTGGTTATTTTTTTGTTTGTGTATAGAATCATTTGTCTAAAGATACTTCTTAAATCCCCACTTTTGATATTATTATTCAAGAGTGTTATTTACTGTATGTGTGTTTGTGAATTTTGTTACTGCTTTCTTACTGTTACTGACTTTTCTTACTGTTATTGGTTGCTAGTTTTACTCTACTGTGGTCAGAAAAGATACTTGGAATGATTTAGTCTTCATAAATTTTTTAAGACTATTTTTGAGTTCTAATATTTGACCTATCCTGGGCAATGTTACGTGTGCTCTTGAGAAGAAGGTGTATTGTTTTGCTGTTTTGTGGAGAGTTCTGTATATGTCTCTTGGGTCCATTTGATTTATAGTGATGTTCAAATCAGGTGTGTATTGATTTTCTGCCTGGATATGTTTTCTATTATGGAAAGTGAGGTATTGAAGTATTATTACTGTATACTATCAACATCTCTATTCTGACCTGTTTATATTTGCTTTATACAGGGTCCAACACAAATAACACCCCCTTTTTATTACAAAATCTTTTATTACAAAACCATAAGTGCAGGGGTCCCTGTCCTGGTCACCAGATGTGGGGGGGCTCCGCCCGCAGAGCCTCATCCCTTTGTCACGGATGAAAATAAAAACTACCAAGACATTTTCTGCTTGGGGAGGAAAGGGGTCAAACTCTCAGAGGAGAATGACCCAGAGCCCCATCCTCACTAGGCTTTTATTGGGCTCAAATACACCGGAATACAGGTTTAACATTTCAAAGAAATCTGAGGGCTTAATCCGAGCCAGTGCTTGTCAGGGAAGGGGGTTGCCAAACTTTGGGAGACATACTCATTTCCTCCTGGGACACTTATCACCTAAGGGAGAGCACTCTTAGCAAAGCAGGTTTCACAGGACTTTAGGAATTCTTTCTTATGCCCAATCACCCAGGGAACTGTCCTGGCCACCACAGGGCTGCACCACTCGCCCCCACAGTTTCAGGCTTTAATCCAATTAGGAAGCAGGAGACATCTCCCAGATGGAGGTGAGGACTCGAGCTATGTCAGAATAGCCGGGGGGTGAGGGTCCATCACATCCTCTTTGCTGCAGCCCCCTGGAGTCCTTCCATGAGGCCTCCTAAGTGGTCGCGTCTGGCTTAGGTTGCCCCTCTCATGAGGAGTCTTACCCGTCATTGACTGCCAACCAAGCATTGGGGCCAGAGATGGATGAGGCAGAAGCAACACTCCTGCCAGGGAGATAAGCTTTGTCTCCTTAGTAGGTCACGTCCTTGTGACAGAACAGACCCAGATGAAGTGGGTCCCTTGGGTTCTTACACAGCCCACCATGGGGTGAGGGTTACAACTCCTGAAACCAGGCTGAAGGGTCCACAACACATAAGCATATAATTCTGTAACATAATAATATCACACTCATGCATACCATATGACATTTTAGATGAAATGTTCAAATTAAAACTATAAATTATTACACCCATATTATTACCCCACCAACTACACTCAAGCAGG
Organism: Glossophaga mutica; assembly: GCA_039655065.1. Lineage (NCBI taxonomy): Eukaryota > Metazoa > Chordata > Mammalia > Chiroptera > Phyllostomidae > Glossophaga > Glossophaga mutica. The sequence continues at coordinate 23,917,646 of CM077308.1, forward strand.
TGTTACTTTTTCTGGATCCTGTATTTTTAGGTGCTCTAATGTTGGGTGCATATATACTTATAAGTATTATAATATCTTCCTGTTGAATTGACTCTTCAGCTTTATGTAATGACCTTTGTCTCTAAAGACAGTTTTTGATTTAGTCTACTTTATCTGATGCCCTGGCTGGTGTGGCTCAGTTGGAATATTGTCCTATCACTAAGAAGTCACAGTTTTGATTCCCAGTCAGGGCACATACCCAGGTTGCATGTTTGATACCTGGTCGGGCTGTGTACAAGAAGACAACCAATTAATGTTTCTTTCATCATATTGATGTTTCTTTTTTGCACTCTCCCCCTGCCACCCATCTAAAAGCAATGAAAAAAATGTCTGTGAGCAAGTATTAAAAAACATCTATTTTGTCTAAGTTAAGTATAGCTACCCCAACTTTCTTTTGGTTATTATTTGACATATCTTTTTCATGCTTTTACTTTCAACCTATGTATATTCTTAAATATAAAGTGAGTCTCTTGTAGATAGTATGTCACTGGCTCTTGATTTTTTTTTTAAATACATTTGGCCACTATTTTTTGATTGAAGAGTTTAATACATTTAAAGTAATTATTAATGTGTGGGATTATTCTTTTCATCTTATTCATTGTTTTCTGTTTGTTTTGCAGTTGTTTTATGTATCTCTTCCCATCTTGCCTTCTTTCGTTATTTGATGTTTTTTTGTAATGATTTTCTGATTTTTCCTCTTTATCTTTTGAATATCTATTACAGGTTTTTATCTTTATGGTTATCTCTTGCATAAAATACTTGTAATTACAGCTGTCTTTTTTAAGTTGTTACTAACTTAACCTCGGTTGCATACAAAAGTGGTACACTTTTACTGCCCACCACTTTGTCTTCTAGTCAGTTTGCTTCTTTTTATATTGTGTATTCATTAACAAATTTTTGTCACTTAACTTTTATATTAGGGTTAAAGTAATTGATGTACTACTGTTATTGTCTTATGTTTTTCTGTATTTTATCTTTACCAGTGAGAATTATGCTTTCATATGCTTTTGTATTGTTGTTTGGCATCTTTTCATTTCAATTTTAAGAACTTTCTTAAGTATTTTTCATAAGGTAAGGCAGGTGGTGACCATCTCCCTCAGTTTTTGTTTGTCTGGGAAAGATTATCTCTGCTTCAGGGCTTTGCTGGATATATATTCTTGGTCGGCAGTTTTTTTTCTTGAAGTACTTTGACTATATCATCCACTCTTTCCTGGCCTGCAAAGTTTCTCCTGAGAAATCCTCAGATAATATTATGGGGGTTCCCTTAAATGTGACATAGTTGCTTTTCTCTGACTATTGTCAGAATTCTGTGTCCTTGAGTTTTAACAATTTAATTATAATGTGTCTCAGTGTAGTCTTGTTTCAATTCACTGTTTGGGGTCCTCTGAACCTCATGAATCTGGATGTGCATTTTCCTCCCAATGACTAAAAACTTTGGGAATATTTTAGTCATTCGTTCTTTCAGTTAGCTTTTTGCTCTTTTCTCTTGATTTCTTTTTGTGATTTCCATAAATCTCATGGGTTTTCTTAACCTTCTTTCATTCCTTTGTCTTCTCTGACTGGATAATTTCAAATGATTTGTGTTTGAATTCATCGTTTATTTCTTCTCTCTGATAGAGTGTGCCCTTGAAGCTCTTTATTGCATTTTAATTTAATTCATTATTTCTTTACTGAACTCATTTTATTCATGTATTGTTTTCCTGATTTCTTTGAGTTTTCTATCTGTGTTCTCTTGTAGTTTGCTGCTTCTTTAAAACAGTTATTTTGAATTCTTTGCCTGGTAGTTCACAGATCTTTTTTTGGTGGGGCAGTAACTGGAAATTAATAATGTTGCTTTTTGGTGTCATGTTTTCTTGATTTTTTTTCATGTTCCTTATAGCCTTGTGTTGGTGCTTGTGCGTTTGAAGAATCACATCTCTTCCCAAGTTTTCTGACTAGCTCTGATGGGTCTAGACCTTCATCTACTGGTGGATGTGAGGATGCTGGCTGGATGGGATGTGTTACAGCATCAGGTGTGGTTCTGGGTCCATCAGCTCTGGCTCAGTACACAGAGCAGTGGTGCCTCTGGCTCCATAGAGGGGAATAGTGGCATGAGCTCCAGGCATCTCTGTCACCTGGGGCCAGGGTAGTCCTTTTCCTTCACATCGAAGTCTGCTGATGTCCTAGGCAGTGGTGAGTTCAGGTAGGGTCCTCAGTGGCAAAAGCTGTTGGTGTCTTTCTGCTCTCTTTTTCCCCTGTTGTGGGGGGAGTTGTGGCTGAGATCATCCCTTATGGAGCTGAGCTGCCTGAGCCTATAAGATGGAATGACATGGGTAAAATGCTTTTCTTTAAAGATTTTATTTAATTTTAGAGAGGAGAAGGGAGGGAGAGAAACATTGATGTGAGAAACATCTACCAGTTGCCTCTTGTATAAGCCCCAACTGAGGACTAAAGCTGCAACCCAGGCATGTACCCTGACCAGGAATTGAACTAGCAACTTTTCACTTTGTGGAACAAAGCCCAAACAACTGAGCCACTATAGAGTGCTTCCTATACTTTTTTATTTGGACATTCTTGTTTTTTTTGCTCTCCTGGGTTGCTGTAGCTTCTTAATTATACTCCAGAGCTCTTTCAGAGCTATAGTTTCATTTGTAGGTGGTTGTTAAAGTGTTTGTGTGTGTGTGTGTGTGTGTGTGTGTGTGTGTGTGTGTGTAAGAGCTGAGACCTTCTAGTCTGTCATCTTGCTGTCACTACCATGAATTCTTTTTTTCAAATTTGTTTTCTTTCTTTTTTTAAATTGCTTCTAGAGAGAGGGGAAGGGAAGAGGAAAGAGAGGGAGGGAGAGAAATAGCGATGTGAAAGAGAAACATCAATTGATGGCCTCTTGAACACATCCTGACCAGAAACTGAACCCATAACCCAGGCATGTGCCCTGACTTGCTGTCAAACCAGTGACCTTTGGTTTGTGGGATGATGCCCAATCCACTGAGCACTCTGGTCAGAGTGCCCCCATGAATTCTTTATACTTCTCAGAAATAAGCCCTAGCTGTCTGTATCCTGAGCTTCACATAGTTTCTTCAGTTTGTCATTTGTGTTTTGAGTTTGTTTCTTTTGGATTTTTGTTCAATTTTTGCTATGAATTATTTATTTTTTTAATTGCTTTCAGAGTTTGTCATGGTTAGAAAGGCTTTCACTACTCCAGAGTAATTAAGGAATTTGCCCATTTTTTTTTATTGCTTCCTGTGTACTAAACTTTTACATTACATCTTTGATGATTTAAAGTTTATTTTTGTAAAAGAGTATGAGATATGGATCTAAGTCTGTATTTTTCTAGATTGTTATCTGGTTTTCTTAACATTGTTTAGATACTCCTCATTTGAGATGTTAGGCAGTTTTTATTTTGTTACTTTGATGTAACAAAATAAATAAAAATCAAGTATAACAAGATGTCAATGAGTTCCAAGATGAACGTTTTCAGTAAAATTAAGGAAATGGATTTCATGCCTCAGATTGGATGAATAAAGCTGAAAGATATTACTGATGCAGTAAAGAATCCTCGTATCTTGTTTCAACAACAACAACAAAAAGTGGAAAGTGATTAAAAACTCCAGGGAAAATAGATGCCTGTATAATTAAGGCATAAAGCGAACTAAAATTTCAGATACTTTTTGAGCAGTTGGTGGAGTATAAGAAGAGAGAAGGCATTTAAGTCCTTACCTTAGTAAAGTCTTCCTTTATGTAGTATGTTGGATCCATAGAGAAGGAAACATAGTATTAGCATCTTGTTGGGTTCTGCATTAAACAATATTTATATTAAAAATAATCTAAATACTCTTGGCTTGCATTTTTTATAGTTAACCTAAAAATAAATCATGGAAGACTTAATTATGGCTACAGAACAAAACTTAAATGTTACTGGCCTTGTTGATGAACAAGTCAAGGTATGGTAAGATGAAGTTGAATTCAGTATACAGAAATATGCTTTAAAGTGGGTGGAACAAGAAACAGAGGTTTAAGTTTCCTATTTAAAGTTTATATGGTTACTTAGTTTAGTGATTCTTATCATATCTCAGAAATGCAGTTTAAAATGATCCCACTAGGTAAACTTTTTTTCTTATGATTTATAAAAATTATGCCCTAGCCGGTGTGGCTCAGTAGATTGAGAGCTGGCCTGCAAACCGAAAGGTTGCTGATTCAAATTCCGGTCAAGGCACATGCCTGGGTTGTGGAGCAGGTGTTTTGCTCTCCATTTCCTTCTCCCTCTCTTCTCTCTTCTCTTGCCTTCCCTTCTCTTCTCTCAATAAATAAATAAATTAATAAATAAATAAATAAATAAATAAATAAATTAATTAATTTTTTAAAGAGCTAAAAATATAAATAAGATTTTGGCTCAGTCAAATTGACACACATAAAATTAACCATCATGGTAACTGTTGCATTTACCGACGCGAGAAACAGATGTTCGGAAACTTTCAGGATTCAAAGGTGTTACTTTATTGGCCAAAAGTTTTAACCTGCGCAGGGGCGAACTCTCAGAGTGTCCAGAGACACGATGCTCAGAAGAGCTGCAGACGAGAGCCGCCCCTAATGCTTACAGATAGGCCTTTTTATAAACACAAGCAAGCAAGCATTTCACAGAAACAGAAGTGGCTGTTAGCTATTGGCTATCTTTTGGCGCGCGTGGGATCTATACAGTGCAAGGTTTAGGGAATGGGAAATTTAAACCTAAACATCTCCTTAAATGGTAATCTGCCTCCAGTTTTTTGTTCTCTGTTCCTGGACAGCCAAATCTCACAGGGACAGTCCTTTAGCTATTTTCCTGGTTCCAACAGTAACTAACAATCAATTCATCAGTGAACATCTGAATTTTTTCTTTAAAAAATTTTTTTTCTAGATGACCTGTACATTTTCACTTTTCTTTTATCTGTATGCCTTAAAAAAATTCTGATCTTATCCAGTCTCGTTTTTAAAATGGGGTCTTCCTGCGGAGGACTTCCAGAGTTAGCCTGGATTGACTGTTGGATTTCTAAAAGACATTTTGAACATGACATGCTCAAGACCAAGTTCCTAAAATCTCCCTCTCCTGAAAACTAACTTCTTTGTCTTTCTTCATTAATTACAACTCCCTTTTTTTTTCTGTTGCAGATTTTTTCACTTCCTTCTCATAGTAGATCAAGAATCTGACCACTCTCACTGTACCTATTATTAACATCCTGTTTCTCTTTCATCATCCTCTTTCATGGGGATTATTTCAGCAGTTTATAGTTGTTTCCCTGTCTCCACCTCTGTCCTCCTTTAGCATTAAGATAAAAGTGTGATACTTTAAAAAAGTAAATCAGGCTTCGAACTCTTTAGTGGCTTCCTTTTTTACTCAGATACAAGCCTAAATCTGTACCATGCATTACAAGACCTACAATGGTATGGCTCTCCCACTTCCCCCTCTCCTGCTCTTTGAACTCATATTTTTGCTTTTCCTCCCCTTGCTTACTCCTTTACAGCCAAATTGGCTTCCTTGTTGTTCTTTGAACACACCAGACATTTCCCCCACCTTAGTCTTTGCACTTGCTGGAATGCTCTTCCTTCTCTTAAGTCTTAACTCAGAAGTTGCCCTCTCAGAAAGGACTTTCTCAGCCAACCTATGTAATTTCTTTTATTTTCCTTCAGCACTTATCAATATTTAATAGACAGTATATTTTACTTGTATTGCTTTTGTCTACCTTCCCCAGAATTTAAGCTGGACAGATATTTTTGGCCCACTATTGTACCCCCAATGTCTATATCAGTGCTTAACTTACAGTAAGCATTCAATATTTGTTAAATAAATCAATCACACATAATCCATTTCACCAAAATGAAATAAAATTAGCAGCTTGTTCAAAGCAGTGTGCTAAAAATTTTATTTCATAGGAAATGTGAAGTGATTGTGTTTTTTTCCTTAAAATTTAAAAAATACAAGCAGGATTTCAGAAAATGTGCACTCATACATGGCTGGTTGGGGTTTAACTTGGTAACTACTCTGGAGGACTATGTAAAATTGTTAAAAGTGTATAAAAATGAACAAATCTTGGGAATTTTTGGAATTTATCCTGCTAAAATGAATAACTACAGAGTTCTTTGTACAAGCATATTTATTTTGGAATAGTTTCATAAAACTAGGTAGATATACAAAAATGAGAGTGATTTGGTAGACTATGGTATAAATAGTGGAATACTACATAGCCATTAAAAATTATGTTGTAGGTTAATTTGTCTTGTTATATATTAGGTGAATAGGGTACAACAGTACATATATTGTTATTCCTCTCCCCACTGGCTCTCTTTTAAAGTATAAATGCATAGAAAAATACCTATTGGAACCAAAATATTAATGACTGCTATTTCTGGGTTGTGAGATGATTTGTTTAAAACAACTTGATCCCCTATGCTTTTTCCCTGTCCTTAATTTGTTTTCATCACATTGTCTTCACTGAAGAGCCAATAATAAATATCAAACTCATATAGACTGCTTTTGCAGTCCTTGCTTTATTTTTCTTCTTGGTAGTTAATTTCTGTGCTTTTAACTTGTATTTTATTGTCATCTACCACTTTCCCCTCTGGACATAAAGCTTTTTTAAGGAGAGGAACTTTGTTTTGTTCACTGCTGTATCCTAGCATCCTAGGAAAGTGGCTAGCATATAGTAGGTGCTCCATAAATATGTACTGAATAAATAAATTAACATATTGTTTTTGTTATAAGGAAGAAAGTTATAGTGAATAATATTTTGAAGAAAAGTCACTAAAGCCCTGGCTGGTGTAGCTCAGCGGATTGAGCGCAGGCCTCTGAACCAAACGGTGTCGGGTTCAATTCCCAGTCAGGGCACATGCCTAGGTTGCAGGCCAGGTCCCCAGTAGGGGGCATGTGAGAGGCAGCTGCACACTGATGTTTCTCCCTCTCTTTCCCTTCCCCTCTCTCTAAAAACAAATAAATAAAATCTTTAAAAGCAAAAAAGAAAAAAAGTAACTAGAAATAAATAGTGCATGGAAGATAAATGTCACATTTTATAGCGTACAGTTTTATTATCAGGAGGAGTTTGTAACTAAATAGTCTTAATGAGATTTTCTTATTCTTTTTCAAGGTTTCTAAATATTCTTTACAGAAGAAAGTGAGTGAAATGGTAAGGAAATTACAAAATATATATCCACCCCCAGACTAAATTACAGTTTCAAATATAGCTTAGATTATTTTACAAATTTATTTCCAGATTACATAATGCTTACATATTATAAAGTAAATTTAACACCGTTCCCATATTATTGGTAGAGGTCTTATATTAAAACAACAAAGAAATAAGAACAGCAAAACCTGTTAATGATATCTTTTCTAGCTATTTATGCAAAAGTGGAGTTATTAATTATAGCCTGAAAAATTAAAATAATATGAAGTAGCATTTCAATACAGCACTGGGGTATGGTACCCACCCTTTATCATTCAACAAGTGTTTATTTATGTATTCCTTTTCTATAGTATATTAAAAGTTAATATTTGCATTTTTACAGAATAACATTTTAGGCAATATTTACTTTGATACTGTCTTTTTAGCCCTATTTGATTCAGAAGGATTTATTTTTGTATTTTTGGGTAAGCAAGATTCTCCCATATCCACTTAAACCTTCAGAGGGCTTCTTGGCTGGGTTTACCCTATCTTAATCATCCTTTCTTGGCGCATACTGTAAGGCAAGTAAAATTTGTTTTTGAGTCAGTCTTATATATTATATTATGTACATGAGGAGTAAGAAATGAGAGGTTATCCTTCAGACATTTAATACAAAAACATAAAGTAAATATTTTTTTGAAATTATTTTGGTGTGTTAGAAAATAAAAGAGCCATAGAAAGATTGTTAAGCTTGATTGAATCAAAGAGTGAAAATTCTGTCACTGTTCAACTGGAAAGAGTAAAGATAATATTGTCAGACTGTTTTAAGCTATGATTTTAATTAAAAAGCTGAAAAACTAGATTCCAGTTTAGCTTTAAGTACCATGACATTTGTACTGAAAGTCATCTTCAACGCTACAGTGGTTTTACACAAAATGTAGTGAAATTGAATAATGTGCCCTCTGACCTGGGAGATAAGGCTACAAGTTAAAGATCAAAAGCAACATAAAACGTGTTTTATTTATTCCACTTTAAAATTTCATCAGATATTTATAATCCTAAAAAAAAACATGGAAACATGCAGTATACTTGTGGTAGTTTTTCATCACTTTTGAGCATTTTGTTAATATGAATTACAGCCTCTTAAGAACCTACTAAAATATATTTGAGTTATACTTAAAATGTGTTTTCCTGACAGTTCAACATCTTATATACTGAGATATACATTTATTATGCCCACTCTGGCAGAATATTGTATGTTTTTCAATAATTGATCTTAAAGTTAAAAATAATCTTTCTTTCTGAAGATTCTTACGTTCTTCTTTTTACATTATTTTTATATCATTCAGATCTTTTTCTCTATTCAAAGTGCTAGGCAATATCCAGTAATTCAGTTAATCTTATTTTATTTGAATCAGTACATTATTCTTTATATTATTTGGCTCTATGGGTGAGTCAGGAAGCAAGCTGGTCACCGTGTCAAGGCAGGACCTTAGGGAGCAATTGATAAGGTTAAAAGTACTGAAAGAAATAATTTAAAAAATAGTGTTAAACTTTTGAAGAAGTTAATGATCTGTTGGTGAGCCCTTCACTATACTAGTCAGTTTCTGTCTTTTGTGAATTCAGTAAACTTGTTTTTGTGTAGTAGCGGTGATACGTCTCTAAATTAACACAATTATAAATTGAGAGATTCCTCTATCTGTAAAGTATCCAAACCTTTTCTTGAACAAATGATCACATTGATTATTACCAATAAAAAGAATGCAACAAAACATGATAAAAACATACCAGAGAACATCAGAGTATGTCTTTGTGATTTGGTCATTGATGAAAATCTTTTCGGTGTGTTCCTGTGATTCCTGTGTTAGGTGACCGTGCTGTGTAACTGAATAGCTAATGCAGCTTAATGAATGAAGTAGAAACATCCAACTATTTGGTTATATTTTATTTGTATATCCCTTTCCTCTAAAGAAAAGACTTAAAGATTTCTTTTTCTTTTTTTCATTTTTATTGAATTTATTGGGGTGACACTGGTTAACAAAATCATACAGGTTTCAGGTGTACAACCCTACAGCACATCATCTGTATACTGTATTGTGCATTCACCACACCAAGTCAGTCTGTGTCCATCACCATTTATCCCTCCTATACCCTTCTTCACCTCCCTCTATCCCCTCCCCTGGCAGTCACCACACTGTTGTCCATGTCCATGAGTTTTCTCTCTCTCTCTCTTTATTTTGTTCCACCCCTTCACTCTCCTTTACCCTCCCCCCCAAGAGCTGTCAGCCAGCTCTTTGTGAGTCTGTTTCTATCTTGCTTATTAGTTCATTTTGTTCATTAGATTCCACATATGAGTGAAATAAAATGGTACTTGTCTTTCACTGACTGGCTTATTTCACTTAGCATAATGCTCTCCATGTCCATCCATGCTGTCACAAAGGGTAAGATTTCCTTTTTATGGTGGAGTAATATTCCACTGTATAAACATACCATAACATTTTTAATCCACTTATCTACTGATAGACACTTGGCCTGCTTCCAGATCTTGGCTATTGTAAATAACGCTGCAATGAACATAGGGTGCACATATTCTTTCAAATTAGTGTTTCAGGTTTCTTTGGATAAAATCTGAGAAGTGGAATTGCTGGTTCATAAGGCAGTTCTATTTTTAACTTTTTGAGGTAACTCCATACTGCTTTCCACAGTGGCTGTACCAGTCTGCATTCTTACCAGCAGGGCACAAGTGTTCCCTTTTCTCCACATGCTTGTCAACACTTGTTTATTGATTTATTGATGATAGCCATTCTATTCTGACAGGTGTGTGGTGATAGCTCATCATCTTAATTTACATTTCTCTGATGATTAGTGACATTGTTCATCTTTTCATATGCCTATTGGCCATCTGTGTGTCCTCTTAGGAGAAGTGACTATTCAGGTCCTTTGCTCATTTTTTAATTGAATTGTTTGTTTTTTTGGTGGTATTTTGTAAGCTCTTCATAAATTTTGGATATTAACCCCTTATCAGATGTATTGGCAAATATGTCCTCCCATTCAGTGAGTTGTCTTATCTTTTTGTTGATGGTTTCCTTTGCTGTGCAAATACTTTTTACTTTGATGTAAAGTTCAGTTTTCTTTACTAAATTAACCCAAAGTTTCAGTATTGAAAATTTTCATGTGATTTTGAATTATAACATTTCTTTTCAGAGTAGAATATTTTTAGACTGATGACTTGTCTGGAAAGAATCTTCGTGATTACACATATTATGTATATCTGTACACATATACAGAGTATGTGTAACTTCAGATTTTTTAAGTAGTTTGTGTTTATATTTGTGACTGAAAAGGTAAAATATTCTTAAAGATGCTATAAGTTTTTAAAAAGTCTATTGTATAAGCCCATTGCTTTACTTTGGATTTAATTGAAGAAAATGAAGGTAAGTTACAAAATTAGAAATGAAGAATATATAAAGTTTATTTTTGTTTTATCTTTTCCTTTAAAGTTTACTTATAATGCATTACTTGTTTTAAGGGAAATTAATTTGATTTGAAAAGGTTTTCAAATTGATCTCCATAAGGAAATGAGGAAAGGGGGACATGAACAGCTATACTAATGTAGTTCTAAAAAGATGCATGTAAATATTATTTTTAAGTGATTTTAAACATTATTTTTAAGTGATTTTAAGTACCTTGAGGCTTTTAAGTAATCTATGCATATACACACATACAGCTACTTGTTAATTATGTACATGCTGTCTTTTCTTTCTCTAATTTTGATTTTCTTACTTTAAGTTTGAAATGAGGTACAATGTGTTTGGAAAGCAGTGAATCTTGGCATTATTTTCTCGTCAGATTTTTTTGCATTTAGTAGTAATATTGTGTAAGAGAATAAATAAGGTTAACAAATTCACAGAGGCAAAAAAAATGAAAACCATATGAATTTAGCTATTTCTTAATCATCTCAATAATCTTTAATTATTCTGTCATACTATTTTGATATTAAAGTTTTAATAATAACACTAATTTATTTTTAAACTTCATTTTTTTCTTTTTTCTAAGTTCAAGTATATTCTAGTCATTATTGAGACTATATACTGGTAGCCTTTTTTTTAAAAAAAAGATTTTATTTATTTATTTTTAGAGAGAGAGGAAGGGAAGGAGAAAGAGGGAGAGAAACATCAGTCTGATTGCCTCCTGTGCGCCCTCTCACTGGGGACCTGGCCTGCAACCCAGGCATGCGCCCTGACTGGGAATCAAGCTGTTGACCCTTTCTTTGGTTTGCAGCCTGCGCTCAGTCCACTGAGCTACACCAGCCAGGGCTGTTTGTAGTTTTTAAAATGTTGTTAGGTTTCTCAGACAGGTGTTACCAATATTCTTTTTGTTGCTGTTTCCCAAACAGTTCAAACTATTTGCTGACAGTCATGCAGTTAGTGGCCTACTTGACAACTGGCCTCTTCACCTCCCTGTCTGAGAAACCTAACAACATTTTTGTTCCCTGTCAGGCAGCCAACAAGATACATATATGAACAATCCCGTATAAGCCTGTCTGGCTAATGAGCTGTAGGTGCTTATGTGATTTGAAAGTCTTCATAGTTTTTATTGTGGCCATAGACTAATGTGTTTGAAAATCAGAATTATGTCATGCAAACAAATGAAACTGCATTTAAATTGAATTTAACTTTGGCCTCAAACAAAGGATGTTGGAATAGAGTATATCACAAATTACTCTAATAGAGTATATCACAAATTACTCTAATTCTCTATGTATGTAGAGAATTCCTATGAAATCACTTGATTTTTGCTGCATTTTTAGGTGCCAGGATTGATAACATTTGCAGGTGTTGGCAGCCTATTTGATCCACCACTTTTAAACTGGAAGTTAAGGAAGCCTGTATTAATATATAGGGGACAGTATTCTCATAGAGGCTATATAAAAATTGATTTAATTTGAAAAATTCCTTGAATTGAAAAAATGCCTTTAGACCAGTTTCTAGTGAAGTTGTATGAGATTTCTATACATCTGATGAAAAAGTGAATATAAGTCTCTGGATTAAAAAATTAAGTGGTATTTTAGAAGAATGAAATTTGGTTCATTATTGTTCATTGTTTAATTACAACAGTGACTACTCAGGTAGACATACGAGGTCAGGTGGTAAGTACACATATCATCTTGTTTGCTGTATAACTGCTGCATCATTAATTCAAATGATTACGTAGTGAATTTGAAGAGCCCATAGATATGCATGAGAAACTCTTAATGGATTTATTATAATCATTACCAATGATATTATCATCTAAAAGTATCTTTGAAAAAGTTAAAATTACCAGATTTTCCAAGGTAATATGGTCAGATAAAACTTAAACCTTTATTAATATTAGAGAGGGCTGTTCTTATTTCAAATAAAAATTAAAACTATAAAGGCATTTTTATTAGTTAAGGAATAATAATAACAAAACATTGTGTGTACTTATGTGACAGGCTCTGTTCTTAGTGCTTTGTGTTAATTCATTTTATTCTCACAACAATCCTATGAGGGAGATACTATCATAGTCTTCGTTTTAAAGACAAGATATATGATTTTCCTAAGGCCACACCAACTAAATTACAGAGGTAGAACTTAAACATAGGTACACTATCTTTTGACCATTCTACAGTGCTTGCACTTTGGTTTTTAGCTCTGTGAAGGAGCACTGGTGAACTTATGCAAATGGTGATTTAATGGAGGTCCTCATAATAAATAAGAGAGTGAAGAATAGGTTTGAGAATGAACAGGGACCAAGGTAATTCCAGAGTTTGTGAAGCAGGATGTAGGAACCCAGGACAGAGGTCTTACATCAGTCTGGATAGGATCAGTCATCACTGAACTTCCTTAGTGTTAATTCTCTTTTTGCTCAAGATTTAAATTCCCAAAAGGAAAAAATCAATTGGTTTATTTTGAGTAATATACCCTTCACTTGACTAGGGAAGAATAGTACTCCTGCATTTTAGTCTTACTAGATTGTAATGAGGAAAAAATTTTTCAAGTAAATACTTGAAGTTGTGGTGCTGTTGGGTAAAAGAGGCAGATAGCCAGGCAAATCCAACTAATTTTTACTGTTGGAACTCTACAGGACAAGAGAATTCATTCAGAAAACAATTACTGAGTGCAGGTCGATGGGTCTTACACTGTTCTCTATCACTGCTCATCATAGAAGCTGAAGTGTATGGCAAAAATGAGTGAAAGTTGTGAAACCAATCAGTGCTTCTGCTAATGCCAAGTCAAGATCAGGACCTTTAAAAATGTCAATCAATGATTCTATTAAAATAATATTTCTCATTAAAATTTAAAGTCATATTTCTAAGAATGGTGAAAAACAAGCTCCTTTACCTGAAAGCGGTGAAAGCGGTGAAGGCCCATGTTGTATGTGGAGTCCAGTTTTTACCAGTTGCCTCTCTCAGCTTAAATAGACATTTTACTGCTCTATATTACCTCCCTGTGATTTACAGATATTGTCCTCATCGTTCCATTTTTAATACATTGAGAAGGTGCTGTATTCATTAAAATTAATCTTAGAAAAATTACCTGAATTCTGATAGTGAAATCATAATTAGGCCAGCAAATTTAGAGAAAAAATTCTTTCCTAAATTACCAAAAGTATTGCTTTAATATTCTCCCCACATTGCTTATGTTAGACTGGACTAATTAACTTTTTAATAAATAAAACAGTTGATGTTTGAAAAAGAAACTGTGAACAAAGGAAATATAATCATGTGACTATTTTGTTATAGGAAAAAATATGCTTTAATTTTACATAAATTTAGAAATATCTCTTAACATTTCCTCCCTGTGGTATACTCAGTACTTTTTAATGACATATTTATGTTAATAAGTTATTAAAAATAATAGCTTTTTATATGTTTAATATGTATGTTTGCACATATGTATATGTGTGAGTGTTATGTGAGCCAATCCTCATTTTTATTTAAGCCAGTTTGGATAGGGCTAGTGTAGTTTTCCTGTATTTGCAACTATAACATTTAAAACAACTCTTTAAAATAGGAACAAAAAGTCCAGTTACATCTTTTGGCTAAAGAAGATCATCAGAAGCAACTGAATGAAATTGAGAAGTACTATGCCACAGTAACAGGCCAGTTTGGAATGGTAAAAGAGAATCATGAAAAGTTAGAACAAAATGGTAGGTGCTGTCTTATTGAAACTTACTGATATATTTAATAGGAAATGTTTAAATGAACTTAATATTTATAATGAATAAATTGAAGTTAACTGAGACTAGTAGTAGTAAATGGCAGTTTAGTGAATTTTATTGAAATTTAGTGACAATTGTATACATTTCATCGAGGCTGTTTTCCTTGTCTAGTGTTAGTGATACTTTCCTTAAAATGTAAATTGAATATAATATTTTCCTCAATCTCTTTCATGTTTCAGTACAGGAAGCAATACAGTTAAACAAAAGACTTTCAGCTTTAAATAGAAAACAAGAATCTGAAATATCCAGTTTAAAAAAGGTATGATTGATACAGCATTATACCATTGAATAAAATTATAGTCTAAAATAATTCACTTTATGAAATATTACTAGAAAAGTTTGGGTAGATTTTTATAAATAAAATGTTTTAAATACAGATTCATAAACTTTTGTTTCGATTCCAATAAATGTAATGAATGAATTTGTTCTAACCTATTCGAAATATTGTTTGACTTGTCACCAGTGGCATGCATTTTTCTGGTGACATCAGTAGCTTATTATATGTCATTATAATGACATTATATGTCATTATATGGCATTCATTGTATGTCAGTCTTATATTCATTCATTCATTCAGTTGAATATTTGAGTGATTTTATGTGCCAAATATTATGTGGCACTGAGGATACAGATATGGAGAAAATAAAACATGTCCCTGCTTTTTTGAAGTTTATAGTCCAGTGGAGGAGTTAGAAATGAAACAATCAAACAGACTAAATAATTTAAAACTCTTATAAGTTACATGAAGAAAAAGTAAAGGATGTAATGACATTATAAAGGTGACATTATTACATTGGAGGTAAAGGGGTGGAGAAGGGAAGAAAATAATGTTTTAGGCAAGGGAACTAGCACATGGGAAAACCTTGAGGCAGGAAAGAGTTCAGTATAGTATGTGAGGAACTAGAAAAAGTACAATGTGGTCGGAGTATCACAAGTGAGGAATGCATTGGACATTTATTAGGTGCTAACTGAACATCAATATCCCTTTTCTCCTTCCTAAACTCATCCAGATTTTTATTTTGATGCCTCCAGCTTAGAGGTGAGCCCTAAATTGGCAGAAGGCCATAAACATACTTCCTTCCTCTGTCCACAACCATTCATTCATTCAGGAGTGGACAAATGGCCTTAGGTAGTAGTTGTAAACCAGAAAGAATATAAGCCCACTGTGGCTCTCAGTCATCCTACAACCATAAGAAGCCAAAAAGGATGTGACAGTGGGGATGCCAGATTGGTGTTGTATAAAGAACCCTGTTCTTGGATGACATTTTTGAGCTCTTGGATTGACCGACCTTACCCTTTTCTTACCTCTAGACTTTTCAGTTATGGGAGCCGATAAATCCTCAGTTTTATTTAAGCTAGTTTGGATATGGCCAGTGTAATTTTCCTATATTTGCAATTGAAAGGATCCCCGCTGATACAAGGGGAAATTGGTATGAGAGAAAGAAGTAGGCAAGGCCTCGTTCTTTCTACAGAGAATGGCCTCCTTTTTCCTCTTCCCTCCTCCCTTCACTGCTCCATCTGAAATACCACTTTGAACCACCTTTCTGTCCCTTAGAGAATTAAGTACCTGTTCTTACTGACCCTCAATACATGCTTTGAAACAGCATTTACTGAGTATCATTTAAATGTTTATTTAAAAATTACAGTTACTTTGTGGTTATTTAATTTACTGGTGTGCAAAATATCATCCATTTCTCTCTCCAGATCCAGACTTAACCCATCCTCCTCTCCTTGTAAGCCTTACCTGTATAGATTGCATCAGTGTCCCATCTCTTCTGGCTTTTTGTTGAGTTGGCCCAGGGCAAGAGATGGAAGGAAGGAGAGTGAATAAATACAGGGTAGGGCAAAAGCAGGTTTACAGTTGTTTGTATGGAAAATAATACAATAATTAATAAATAACAATAAACTCTGTTTCACGTACTCACACCTGTAAGCCTACTTTTGCCCCACCTTGTGTATTTATTTTCCCTGTTACCTCCCTGCGACATGAGTTCAGGGTGGCCCTACCCCTCAACACATCACTACTTCTTTCAGGTTCGCCTGCTCCAAGTGATGCTCTCTTTCTGGGTTTCAGTAACCTCCTCTTGTCCTTTTGGGTCCAGGGGTAATGACAGCTGCATTGCTGCTAGTCCCTTGAACTTGGCTTATTTCTTATGGTTTCTTTATATTGTATCCACACCTTTGCAAATAAACCATCTGCAGATTACCCTAATTTATGTCTACCATCAGTTGTTCCCTGTTGGGATTCTGAGTATACGCTTGATGAGAGTATAACATTAGTAAGGCCAAAAATGTGGATTCAGTTTCTTTATAGGCTAGTTGATTTAGTACAGAGAATTTTTTAATTATTTTTTTTAATCCTCACCCAAGAACATGTTTACTGATCTTAGAGAGGGAAGGAGAGAGAAACATTGATCAGTTGCCTTCTGTATGCATCCCAGCTGGGGATCAAACCTGCAGCATTTTGGTATATAAGACGATGCTCCAATCAACGAGACAGTGCTTCTCTTGCCACCTGACTAGGGCAAGAGAAATTTCTTTTTTAGTCAAAGATTACACTGCAAACTTCAACTAGCCATTTATAAAATGCATACTTGGGAGTTGAAAGATGAGTGAATATGAATGATGTTCAGATACATCATTAATTTGAGGAAAATTTAAATCTTGGGTCAATGTTTTCATCTTGATTCTAAAAGATTCTGTTTTTAAAGGGGGGAAAACTCACCCCAAGCATTTACAGCTTTATGCATACATCAGATTTCACTATTTTTACTTATTTTATTTATTTAAATTAATAAACTTTACTTTTTAGAGCAGTTTTAGCCTCACAGCAAAATTGAATAGAAAGTATAGAGAATTCCCATATACTCCCTGTCCCACACATGTAGTCGCTCCCATGGTCAACATCCCATATCAGAATGGTGCATTGGTTACAGCTGAGAACCTGCACTACAGATCATTGTCATCCACGTTCCATTCTTTACATTGGGGTTCACTCTTGGTGTTACATTCTCTGGGTTTGGACAATGTTTAATGCCTTGTATCTGTCATTAGAGTATCATACAGAACAGTTGCACTGCCCTGAAGATCATCTGTGCTCTGCTTTTTCATCCCTTCCTCCCCACTAACCCATGGCAACCACTGATCTCTCTGTTGTTGCCATAGTTTTGCCTTTTCCAGAATGTCCCATAGTTGGAGTCATACAGAATGTAGTCCTTTCACATTGTCTTTTTTTCACTTGGTGATATACATTTAAGGTTCCTCTATGTTTTCTTTTTTCATGGCTTGATAGCTCATTTCTTTTTATTACTAAATAATAGTCCATTATCTGTATGTACCATCGTTTGTTTATCCATTCACCTACTAAGGACTTCTTGGTTGCTTGCAAATTTTGGGAATTATCAGTAAAGCTTCTATAAACATCTGTGTGCAGTTTGTGTGGACCTAAGTTTTCGACTCCTTTGTAGAAATACCAAGGAGTGTGATTGCTTGGAAATTATATTGAGAGTATGTTTAGTTTTTGTAGACCTACCAAACTGTCTTCCAAAGTGGCTGTACATTTTGCATTCCCACCAGCAATGAATGAGAATTCCTTTTGCTCCACATCTTTGCCAGCAGTTGGCGTTGTCAATATTTTGGATTTTGCCCATTCTAGTAGGTGTGTAGTGATATCTCTTTGTTGTTTTGATCAATTTGTAATTCCTTAGTGACATATAATGTTGAGTATCTTTTCATATGCTTACTTGACAACTGTGTTTCTTCTTTAGTGAGGTGTCTGTTCAGGTCTTTTATCCACTTTTAATTGGGTTTTTCATTTTCTTATTGTTGAATTTTAAGAGTTCTATCTATAGTTTGGGTAATCATTCTTTATCAGATGTGTCTTTTATAAATATTTTATCCTACTCTGGTTTGTTTTCTTCTTCTCTTGACATTGTCTTTTGCAGATCAGAAGTTTTTAATTTAATGAAGTCTATCTTATTATTATTTCTTTTGTGGATTATGCGTCTAGCATTGTACCTAAAAAGTTATTGTCATATATAAAGTCATCTAGATTCTCTCCTACGTTATCTTCTAGGAGTTTTATAGTTTTATTGTTACATTTAGATGAGCCATTTTGTGAAGGGTGCAAGATTATCTAGATTAATTTTATTTTGCATGTGAATATCTGGTAGTTCCATCACTATGTTAAAAGATTACCTTGGTTCCATTGTATTGTCTTTGCTCCTTTGTCAAGGATCAGTTGACTGTATTTATGTGGGTTCATTTCCGTGCTTTCATTTCTGTTCCATTAATCTAATTGTCTTTTCTTTTACCAGTACCATGATGTCTTTATTACTGTAGCTTTATAGTAAGTCTTGAAGTTGGCTAGTGCCAGTCCTCCTGTACTGTCAAGTTAGCTGTTCTGGGTTTGCCCCATATGAACTTGAGAATTAGTTTACTGGTGCCCACGATGATTTGCTGAGATTTTGATTGGGATTGTATTGAATCGATAGATTAAGGTCAGAAGAACTGACATCTTGAAGATACTGGGTTTTTCTATCCATAAATATTTTGCTTTTTGATATCTTTTATCAGGGTTTTGTAGTTTTTCTCGTATTAATCTTATAAGTATTTTATTACATTGGTATGTAAATATTTCATTTTTGGGGTTGCTAATGTAAGTGGTAATGTGTTTTTATTTTCACATTTGACTTGTCCATTGTTGGTATATAGAAAAGTATGAGGTAATAAAAAATATATGTATCAGCCTCTGTCCCCAATTCCTGGCACAGAGCTCTTAAAACCCTTGTAATTTTCTAAGTGATAAGAGCATTAGGAGCCCCTTTTATTCTAATGAGGTGACTCTGGGTGGGCTCCTGCATTGGGGCTGATCAATAGAAAGACCAAGCCATGATCAGAAGCTTGAAGTTTTTGGCCCTGCTCCTCTGCACTACCCACTTCTCCAGAGCAGGGAGAGGGGCTAGAAATCAAGTTAATAATTGATCATGCCTGTGTAAGGAAGCCTTCATAAAATCCCAATAGTATGGGTTCTGGAGAACTGCCAGGTTGGTGAACACATCCATTTACTGTGGGGGTGACACACCCAAACTCCATGGGGACGGAAGCGCCTGTGCTTGGGACCCTTCCCGATCTCGCCCTGTGTATCTCTTCATCTGACTGTTCATCTGTATCCTTAATATACCCTTTAACAAACTGGTAAACCTAAGTGTTTTCCTGAGTTCTGTGAGCTACTCTAACAAATTAATTGAACCCAAGGAGTGGGTCCTGGAAGTTACCATTCATAGCCGATCAGTCAGAAACACTTGAACTTGTGATTGCCATCTTAACATTTCTTTTTGTTCATATCCTAGAATATTAATGATAACTTTTAAGTAAAGGAGGAAAAGCTGTAATTTGAAAAATTTGTCTCTAGTCTCAAATCAGAACATTTAGGACCACTTACTTTTACCAATATAAACTTGAAATGCTGAATACTCACTGAATAGCTATGAATAAGCATGTTTCAGTGATACCTCTTTAGTTCATTTATTTTTTTTATTTAATAGTTTTATCAATAACTTAAGTGATTAAGTAATCATGCATTTTGGTGACTATATGAAAATATCCAGTTAGTTTTTACATTATGCAAAGATTATATCTCATAAATTTCTATACTAAATTATGTATTTTTATTTTTCTAAATAAAGACAAGTGTTTCAATGTAACATAATAGACAATTGTATTTCAAATGTACAGTTTGAGACTGACCTATAGATGAAGATGAGGCTCATGTAAAAGCATGGAGAGATACCCTTAGTAGATTTATGAAAAAGGGTGAAGAATGTCTGTGAACTTTTAAAAGTTCTAAATCCAAGAGGCTGAAAGGGTGAGAGAGATATATACATACACACATATATTTACAGTCAATTTTTAATATTTTAGACATTCTAGGTACAATAATTTTATATTTTTTATTTTTATTTATTTTTTGGAAGTAAAATCTAGCTCTTTTAATATTAAGAAGATATGGTTTGCCCAAGTAATCAAAGATGTGATGATGTAAAGCACAGGAAAAAAATGTTAATAAAACATAAAACTTTAATTTCTCTTTAAGGTTTTTTTATTTTTAAAATTTATTTTAATTTAATTTTTTATGTTATATTTTGTATTTTTAAATGTAGTCTTGATTTTTAACTTTAGAAAACATTCTTTTCTGTTTTGATTCTTTTTCAGAAGCAAATTAAGTTTAGTAACATTGGTTGTAGCACTAACTTAAAACTTTTAATCATTAATTGTCCCATAGATAATTTTTATTTTTCTTTTATACTGTTTTATGATTTTGTCCAGAGCAGTTACTGGTTTGTGATAAGATGGAATTCTATTTTTTGTGGAGCAGAGTTAAGCAGACCAAACTTAGTTGTTACATTAAATGAGGTATTACAGTTTGAACGCTGGGTTCACTATTATGGCCATCATGAAGAATTCCCGATACTATCTGCGAGCAGCATTCGTAAACTCTGCTATTTGTCTGAGTAAACGTCAGAGCACTCAAGGAGATAGTGATATTTAACAGACTACCCCATACAGAAAAGGAGGGGTAAAGGAGAAAAGGGCACAATATTTATGACTCTAGGAACTATAAGTTGTAATTTAATAAGATCAAAGCATGTGCTGTTTATTTGCTGCACTCAAAGCTCTGAATAAAATGGTTAGAAAACAGACAATACTAAAAGTTCAGGATATTTAAAAGCTATTAGGGCTATAAAATCACAAGCATATTTCTAGCAGAGAATCATTGTGTGGAGGTCTCTGATTTTAATTTATTATGCCTTTAAGATTAAGTAATTAATATATATTAATATATAAGAGAAAAAGAAAGATGTAAGAAATGATTAGTTTTTTACTTTTGTCAGTCATATCATGGGTTTTCACCCCACCTGCCCTTCCCACTTCCCTGTTGTTTCATAACAATTATTGTAACAGGAATTTATGCATTTTAGAGAATCTCCTATAAAACTTGGGTGATCACAACACCTCCATGTTTTTAGTAGTTGAAAAATGTAGTAAGATGTAGAAGTTTGTTATATTTTGTAACCTTGATAGAAGAAAAAACTTTCAGAACACCTATCCTCCCTTATTAATTCAGAGAATTGTGAGCCACTTTATATGAACATGCGTTTTAGCCATATACCTCAGCTTAATTGTATTTTATCAATAGGACATTGTGTCTTAGGACTGGACCTAGAAAAGATCACTGGTATAAAACAAACAGTGTAATAATTTACTTTCCAAGTTGTTTACATGTTTATTTACTTCATACTGGTGTATCTTTAGGAAAACCCAATGTAAAAATTTAAAGGAAAAAAATTGGTGCAAGTTTTCTCTTAAGTTATCATTTTAGTGCACGAAGAAGAGCAGCTGGAAACGTGTTTAGAAACACCGTTGAGTGAGGAAAGGTGTACGTGATATTAAAACAAATATGGCGTCTTATTTAAAAAATAGAATCAGTCCTGGCCGGTGAGGCTCAGTGGATGGAGTGCCAGCCTGCGATCTGAAAGATCGCTGGTTTGATTCCTGGTCAGGGTGCATGCCTGGGTTGTGGCCGGGTCCTCAGTTGGGGGCGTGTGAGAGGCAAACTGATCGATGTGTCTTTCGTGCATCGGTGTTCCCCTCCCTCTCTTTCTCCCTCCCCCTCTTTCTCCCTCCCTTCCCCCTCTCTAAAAATAAATAAATAAAATCTTTAAAAAAATAAAAAAATAGAATCACTTGAACATAAAATTTTATTTTTATTGCTCAGAGGATGTTTGACTAAATAATGAATAATATAAAAGTTAAACATCCTCAAAATTGGGTTGAGATCAAAGCTTTGAGATCCTTTAACAGGTATTTTTCCCTTGAATTAAAACTTAAAATTTTCAGAAGTTAAGCTAATTGCTGAAATTACTAGATTTATTTTATATTCTTTTGTATCCATAGTGCATTTAACTATCCTATATTTTTGAATTTTTATTCAGGGTAAAAATAATAATAAAACCCATAATTTTTTTGTTCCATAAGTGTATTAAGTCAAAGACCATGTGGCTTATTAACTAGAGTAATGTTTTATTATACAGCTTTATTTCTGTAATTGTTTTCTAGCCTATTTTGGGAACTGCACTAACAATGCAGAATTAACCTATTTTAAGCTCACAAATTTAGGGCTTTTAATTACAACAGTTTATTAGAACAAAAAGTATGCTTTTCTTTTAAAGTTAACATAATGCTAGTGATTCATCACCTTCTAAGCTTTAGTTTTCCATTATCAGTAAGAAAACTGCACTGGTCTGTTCACATTTGAACCAGAAACACCTATCTGAAACAAGATGGTCCCTAGGGTGGTGGTTACTTTGAACAAAGTGATGCCAGCTGATTCAATCAGTGATGAAACCCTCAGCACTATACTATGTAATTCTGCAAATGAACTATGAATATTTATGTCTTTAACAGTAGTCTATTGGCTGTCAGTGACTGCTCTTATCAAGTATTTTTATTGCCGTTTGCTTTATGCTGAATAAATGTATCTTTGGTTTTATCAACTGTTACGTTAGGTAAAGATAAGTTACATGTTTTTTCATATCATGTTCGTCACTCTTGTGTTCCTAATGTTCATCATAATGTTTAGTTCCTGTACCTCACCTCCCTGAGTTTATTACAGTGCTATGGTATAAGAATGAAACATGGTACCTTTCCTCGAGGAGCTCACTGTCCCTAGGAAAATTCCTATTGCTATCAGCTATGAAAGAATCAATCTTAATTCTTTAAATAAATAAGAGATGTTTACACCATTATTAAGAGTTCAGGCATTTTACAAGTAGAGAAAATAACAAGTAATAATATTAGGTAACAATGCCTGGCATATGGTAGATGCTCAATAAATATTGTTGCATGGAATGTTACATGACAGGCATTTTGTGTTTGAAAAAAATTATATACCGGCCATGGCCGGGTAGTTCAGTTGGTTGGAGTGTTTACCCAATATGCCAAGGTTGTGGGTTCAATCTCTAGACAAGAAACAACCAATGAATGCATAAATGAGTAGTACAACAAAGTGATGTTTCTCTCTCTCTCTCACACATCAGTGAATAAAAGAAAATTATACATTAATTTTACAAATCAGGAACTTGAGGCAGAATGAAGTTAAGTACATTACCTGAAGGTACACAAAAGGAAAATAGAGCCAGGATTAAAACCCAGACAAATTTGGCTCCCAATCTTCTGATCTTAACCATTCTACTGATAATAGTAGCAGCATGAGCAGTTTAGTCACATAAGTTTCTTCTCTCCTTCATTCCCCATTTGAAAGCATATATTTATTAAAAGGAAGTTGTTAACTGTTTATATTGCTGAACTAACAGCTCTTTGCGTGCCCTGACTCTGCGGTTCTGTAGACTAGCATGTCCCTGCTTTGAAGCTCATCATTAAACACTGCTTCCTTTGGGCTCCGTCTCTCAGCCCTCCTCTTTCTCCAACCAGAGAATTTTTTCCCTATCTTACATAACATTACACTTCCCAAATCTATTTTCTTTACCTCTTGTTCTTCAGTCCCCACAACTTCACCCAATCCATTGACTCATTCCTGCACATAATTCCTGCATGCTATTTCTCATTTATTCTGCTTAACTTAACTCATCACTTTACTGTTTCTTTAAAACTAAACCTTTCGGCTTTAGTCATCCCAAGGAGGTGCATGACCCAGGCCAGAGTGGTGTTGCTTTTCTCTTTTTCCCCTTTGTATTCTCCTTTGCAATATGAGTATAATGATACCTGCCTTTCCTGTTTGTATACATGTAATACATATAAAATAAATGCAGAGAAAAGTACTTCAGAAAGTTTAACATGCTATAGAAATTTATGGGATCTTGCTTGCATGTGTAATTAACTAGGTTAAAAGTAAGGCAGTTTTGAAGGATTCAGCTTTCCTGTAGATGGGTTATTTATTTGTATAGGCTTTCAAGACAACTGAAAGCCTCATTTGTGTCTGAATTCCTTATCAGATAGGATAAGTCTGGAATTCTGTCTGACTCATCAACAATTGCTCTTTCTCCCTTCATGCTTGAACTGTATTCTATTTCTACAACGACTAGCTCGCTCCAAACTATTTTCTTCAGATCATCTCATTGTAACTCATACTGACACTTTTTTCATTACAGAATGTTGTGTTTTGTACACAATGATAAATATTTAAAATATAAAATGTATTAATTTTATAACATCTATATGATAGTTCACTTAGATGTTATAAAAGTCTTTTGGTACAAATAAATTCTGGCTTTCTGATGATCTTTTCTTTCTCCCATTCCTCTAAAGCTCTATTCTAAGATCTCTCTTCTTCTTTTTTCATATCTTTGTTTTTCAATTAACTCACACTCGTTAATTCAGTCATTCACTTCCTGTGGATGACTTCATATTTATATTTCCAGTCTCAGGTTTGTCTTAGTCTCCAGTTCTATATTTTCAACTGCCTGTAGGTCATCTCCTTTCATGACTTATTGTGGTTTTAGGGTCAACAGGGCACATATTGGATCGATACTTTATTCTCCCCATCCCTAACCCCCCTTTTCAAATTCGTACAACTCTCCTTCCAAAGGAAGCCATCCTGCTGCCTGTGAAGGTGAACGAACCATCTCTCATACGCTGAAACTACATTCGGAAGAATGAGTCACAGGTAACCTTTTATAATTTGAAAAAACGTGAATGAAGGACCT
Organism: Glossophaga mutica; assembly: GCA_039655065.1. Taxonomy (NCBI): domain Eukaryota; kingdom Metazoa; phylum Chordata; class Mammalia; order Chiroptera; family Phyllostomidae; genus Glossophaga; species Glossophaga mutica. The sequence continues at coordinate 23,942,766 of CM077308.1, forward strand.
TCTTTTTGAGAACAGTAATAGTCTATATGTCTCAAGCTTAATGATTTATGCTTTTTGGCTTTCTTAAGAGTTGGTATCAGAACATTGTTGTTCTCTTGTTACTTATTGTCTTAAATACATTTTTTATCTATTTCATTAGTGAAGCAGACTTTCCATTTCCTTTCCATTTTTATGCTTCTCTCTTTCACATTTTATGGTCTCTTTTTTCGTTTCTTCTAGCTTCAGTAGGCACTCTGGAGTCATCTTTTTCCTTCATTCTCTTTGTCTACTAGATAATATCTTCCTTTAGAATATCTCATGTTTTTCATTCTCCATTTCTCAATAGTAGAGACATTCATCATCTCATGCCTGGATTAAAAAAATAGCCTCTTAGCCAGTGCTCTTTTCCTAGTTTTTACTCACTCTTTTTGCCAGACTAACTTTGCTAAGTTACTAGTTCAATATGTTGCTTCTGTGCACCTGATGTATGCTAGATACTTAGTATACGTAGAAGGAATGATAGATTGAACAGTTCTTCTTTGCCTATCAAATCAAGTCCCAAACTGTTTCAGCTTTATTGAGGTATAATTGACATATAACATTGTGTGAGTTTAAGGTGTGCGATGTGTTGATTTAGTCCCAGCTTTCTTTAATTGGCTTTCCAGAGCTATAGTGGCCTGGCCTCATTCTACATTTTTTCAAATTGTTTCTTACTACTTTCTAACAAGCATCTTTGAATCTATTTAACTCCACATTTTTGTTGCCATTATAATTCTTAATTCTCTTTGCCTTTTTGCCTTTGTTTTTATTCATATCCCCTATCCCTACTTGAAATGCCTTTCTTCATTTCATTTGTATTAAATAGGATTGAGGCAGGTAACAGCACACTGGAATGGGTCATTGAAAGAAGTCTGACAAAGAAGCTATTCACAAAGTTGTGGGCAGAGTTAAGAGAAACCAAAAAGGTAGTAAAGCACTCAGGGACAGAAGCAGTGGGGAAATGACATGCCACCTAGCCGTGAAGGGGAAGGGGAAGGGGAAGGAAGCAGACACTGGAAGCTAGAGAGAGCTGTAGGCACAGCTGTAGAAGTGCAATTCAGAAGCTGTGACCTTTGGTAAAGGTGTTCCTAATGTATAGTCCTGTTGGGGAAATACTTCAGTCTCTCTCTCTTCAGTATATTGATTTACTGGTGCCTCCCACAGATTGAACCCAACCAAGAGCCACACAGGGCAGAGAGTAGTGTGGAGAAAGGGTGAAAAGAATCTGGAGGGACAAATGGAGAACAAATGGAACAAATATTCTTCTGATTCTTCAAGGCCTACCTCCTTCATTCAGACTTCTTTCATTACTCAGTTCGTGCTGATTGTTCCCTTTGTACCAGACATTAATTTGTCTGCCTGCTTTTCTGAGAATAAAGCCCTACTTCTTGACCTATGTGGCTACTTGAGCAGTTACTTTATGTTAGTGTTCATTTCTAAAGGGGATATGTGAACTAAGACCAATGATTCCTTTCTCCTAGATTTTGAAATAGGGGTGAAGAGATAATCAGGTGAGTTTCTCTTTGGGTGGCTGAGGCTGTAGCATGTAGAACTCCCCGTTCTCTGCTGCTCCTTTCTCAGCTTCCTTGATACCCCAACTCTCTTGGTTTTCCTCCCACCTCAGTTGACTGTACTTCTCAGCCTTCTGTACTAGCTGTTTTTCTAATCCATGGGTGTTGGAGTTCTTTGGGACTCATTTGCCATCTTCTCTTTTTAAGGGTTTATTTTTATTTTTAAAAATTTTATTGAATTTATTGGGGCAACATTGGCTAGTAAAATTAATAGGTTTTAAGTGTACAATTCTCTGCTAGTCATCTGTATATTGTATTGTATGTTCATCTTCTCTTTTTAAACTAATAACTCTAAGTGATTGCACCTGTTTCCATAGCTTTAAGTACCATTTAAAAAACTGATACATGAGGAATGTGCATATTTTAAGGAAAAAAAGTTACCAATCAGCACAATGAAGAAAATAAAAATTCCCTATCATTTCACCACCCTGCTGAACCACCTTTTTTTTCTACAAGAGTTTTTTATCATTATTCAGTTCTTAAATACAACCTTTTAAAATTTTATGTATATTAGTCAAGTCTCTTAACTGCAAGATAATTTTGTCAGAAAAGGACTTTGGATGTTAGTCATCGCAGTCTTGGATGGTGGTCCAACAAGGGAAGCAAAGGAAACAAGGGAAGGTATGCAGTGTCCAAGACCACAGCACAGCACAAGAGCAGCGTCCACTGCCGGGTGCTGTACACCGCAGCTTGTACACTGCTGCTGACCGCGGCAGGTGCTGTTACCGCTGCAGTGGTATCACTCTTGCCCACAGAAGTGTGAAGTTCCTAGCACTGCACCTGCTGTCTACCAACAGATGGATTTGCACCAGTTCTTGTTCTTTTGTGTTATAATTCCTGATTTAGTATCCAAGACAGGTGCATCTGATTAGCAGAGCCTGGTCTCCTGCTTATAAAGCTGGCATTTCCAGCTTCTCTAGTGGTCAGTGGTCCCTTATATTGTAGAACTCCTAGCATTCAAAGGGAATTCAGATGCTGTGTAGTCAAGAATGTGAAAATCAGATCCTTGAGTATTTAATATAGTCAGCATTCAGAGAACAGCAGTACCATAATACACACCAATTCAGAAGGTTTTTTAATGGTTTATTTCAGGATTTTAATGTGTTTGGATGGTATCTGTTAAACTCAATAGATATGTAACTTCACAAATTAAGACTTCTTTTATATTCCCTTCAATTCTATCCTCTACTATGATGCCAGAGTTACTTTTCTAAAATGCAAATCTTTTTACATTGTTCTAACTCCTTCAAGGGTTTCTTCCTCATTGCCTATGTGATAAAATTAAAACTCTAGTTTGGCCTACAAATCCCTTTCAGTATCTGAATCCTGTATTATTTCTAACCACAATTACCAATGTTTGCCTCCTGCCCCTTACCCATAACATAACATATTCTAGCCATATCATATTAATTTTGTTTTCCTGAAAAATACCATGCTCTTTCATGTTTCTGTACCTTTGTGCATGTAGAATCTTTTTGCTTGAAATGTCTACTCCTTTTTTGTCTTCTTTGCAAATTATCTTTTAAAAACTCATTTCAGATACCACTTTTCTGTGTAATGCCTTCTTGATGTCTTCAGCCAACTGCGTTCTTCTTCATGCTTCTATGCATTCCCACAATATAGCACTAATCTCATTATATAGTAATTATTTCTTAGACAAATCTTTTATTATTAGATGCTAATGAACTTGGGAATTTATCACCTCTTTATCTCAGGAGATTTTTGTTGGATAAATAATGAAGGGAAATATCCTACTTCTGGTTGGTTAGTGTGTTTAGTCAGTACACTCTTTTTAAGAGCAAATATCGACTTCCGGCCAAGATGGAGGCGTAGGCGGACACACTGTGCCTCCTCTCACAACCAAAATTAAGGACAACAAATATTTAGAAACAAGAAAACAACCAGAACTTATAGAAAATTGAACTGTACCGAAGTCCAACAACCATTCATCCAGACCGGTAAGAGGGGCGGAGTCGCGGCAGGAGTAAGTGGAGGTGTGGACCCAGGAACGCAAGCAGCAGCGGCTGGCAGTTCCCAGATGCACAGGCGGCGGCTGGTGGTCCCCGGGCCCACAGGCAGCAGCTGGCGGACCCCGGGCACAGGGGGGCAACTGTGCGGACCCAGTGAGGCCACACAGGGCGGCTGGCTGACTGACCAGGTGGTCTCACATTCGCGCGTACAGACGGTCCAGGCAGAGGGGAAGTGGCGGAGGGGACTGAATCCAGGAGAGAGCGGAGCAGGCGCCATTGCTTCCTCTCAGGCCCCACCCCCACATACAGCGTCACAACCCAGCGACTGGGCTGCCCTGCACTGGCGAGCACCAGAGGCTCCACTCTTCACTACGTAACAGCACGCACGCACGTGCGCAGATAATCCAGGTGAAGGGGAAGCAGCGGAAAGGGCCGGAGTCCAGGAGAGAGTGGAGCAGGTGCCATTGCTCCTTCTCAGACCCCGACCCCACCTATAGCGTCACAACCCAGCAACTGGGCTGCCCCGCCCTGAGGAACACCTAAGGCTCCACCCGCTCACTACGTAATAGCTGCAACCAGACTAAAACCAAAATAACAACAACAACAAAAAACCCACCAAAAATGGCTCAAACCGGAAAACAAACAAAAGCCCCAGGGCCAATTCCTCTAAGCAGTGAAGAGATAGCCAACTTGTCAGATGCACAGTTCAAAGCACTGGTCATCAAAATGCTCACAGAATTGGTTGATTTTGCTCACAAACTAGATGAAAAAATGCAGGCTACAATCTGTGAAATGAAGGAAGATGCATGGGGAACTGATAGAGATGGAAGGAAAACTGGGACTCAAATCAATGGAGTGGACCAGAAGGAAGAAACTAACAACCAAACAGAAAACGAGGAAGAAACAAGAATTCAAAAAAATGAGGAGAGGCTTAGGAACCTCCGGGACATCTTTAAACGTCCCAACATCCGAATTATAGGGGTCCCAGAAGGGGAAGAAGAACAGCAACGAGTGGAAAACTTATTTGAACAAATAATAAAGGAGAACTTCCCCAATCTGGCAAAGGAAATAGACTACCAGGATGTCCAGGAAGCTCAGAGAGTCCCAAAGAAGTTGGACCCAAGGAGGAACACACCAAGGCACATTGTAATTACATTAGCCAAGATTAAAATGAAGCAGAGAATTCTAGAAGCAGCAAGGGATAAGGGGACAGTCACCTACAAGGGAGTTCCCATCAGACTGTCAGCTGATTTCTCAAAAGAGACCTTCCAGGCAAGAAGGGGCTGGAAAGAAGTATTTGAAGTCTTGAAAAGCAGGGACCTACATCCAAAATTGCTCTATCCAGCAAAGCTGTCATTTAGAATGGAAGGGCAGATAAAGTGCTTCTCAGATAAGGTCAAGTTGAAGGAGTTCATCATCACCAAGCCCTTATTATATGAAATGTTAAAGCGACTTATCTAAGAAAAAGAAGATGAAAATATGACAGTGAAAAGACAACAAACTCATAGCTATCAAGAACCACACCTAAAACAAAAGCAAACTAAGCAAACAGCTAGAACAGGAACAGAACCACAGAAATGGAGATCATATGGAGGGTTAGCAACAGGGGCATGGGAGGAGGAGAGAGGGGGAAAAGGTGCAGAGAATGAGTAGCATAGATAATGGGAAAAAAATAGACAGGGGGAGGGCAAGAATAGTATGGGAAATGTAGAAGCTAGAAAACTTATGACCCATGGACATGAACTAAAGGGGGGAATGTGGGTGGGAGAGGGTGTGTAGGGTGGAGGGGAATGATGGGGGAGAAATGGGACAACTGTAATAGCATAATCAATAAAATATATTTAACAAAAAAAAAAAAAAAGAGCAAATATCATGCATTCCTTCCCTGTGTCATTGTGTTTGCCTGTTCCATAGTCACAAGTAACGTTCTCACCTTGGCTATTATCTTGCAGTGGGACTAGGGGAAATACACCTTGATGGACCAGTAGTGTTATCTTGATATATGGAATAATAGTAAATTATACTGATAGGTTTAAAATGGACCTTAAAACTGTCAGAATAGTACCTTGCTTTGATGAAATGTGTATTTAAATTGAGTTTTCTATTTCATGTTTTTTTTTTTTTTTTTTTTTTTTTTTTTTGTGAAGGAACTAGAAAAAGTAACCTCAGACTTGATAAAGTCCAAAGTCACATGGCAACATAAGATGGGAGAAGAAAACATCAGTTTAACAATTAAAGAACAAAAATTTCAGGAACTTCAAGAAAGACTCAACATGGTATTTAATTAATGAATTCATGTTTATAAAATGTATATTTTTGTAACATTTGCGAGAATTTCAGGAAAATACAAAAACATTCCATCTTTGTAAAGTTAATGTACACAGGGAAGAGGGTATTATGAATCTTTTTAGTTATTAGGAAGACTTTAAGACAATAAAATATGGCCACAATAACTTTATTTCCACTTTAACATGGTGTCAGCTTATCTTATGGTACAATGGTGTCTCCAGAAAAGCTTTCGGAGATGAGAAGTTCTGTTAATTTAACATTAACACGTACAAGTCTGCACCAGCCTGTACTGGGTCTCTAATACCATCTTTAGTTCACTAGAGTCACTGCTTCAACAGCAAACAAATATTGGTATCATGACCTGCCCAAGCTGGTTGAGCACTGAATGAAATGTAGAATTTGCAGAACTTTGTAACATAACCTAAAATTATTCAATTTTTTAAGGAATTGGAATTAAATAAGAAGATGACAGAAGAGATTACCCATATTCAAGAAGAAAAACAGGTAAGCAATCATAAGATATTTTGGAAGCCAGTAAATATTTTAAAAACCACATATAATGTGGGGAAATAAAATTAAATAACAGATGGCATCCTGGCTGGGTAGCCCAGTTGGTTAGAGTGTTGTCCTGATACCCCAAGGTTGTGGGTTGGATCCCCAGTCAGGGCACAGACAAGAAGCAACCAATGAATGCATCAGTAAGTGGAACAATGAATCAGTGTCTCTCTCTCTCTCACCCCCCTCTCCTTCCCACCCTTCCTCTATCTAAAATCAATGAAAAAATAAAATAACAGATGGAATCATGCTTATGTCAATTCCTAGCACATAGTAAGCACTCAGGTGTATTGAATGGATACATGTGTATATTTTAGACCAGGTCTCTCACTTGCGCATTAAAAAATAAATCAGGGGAGATAGGGAGAAATGTTTGTCCGAGGATACAGGCTTGTATGATAAGATGAGTAACGTCTGGGGATTTAGTGTACCGCATGTCTTCAGTAACATACTGTATTATTTACTTGAAACTTGCTAGGAGAGTAGATCATACATGTTCTCACGACACATACAAAAAGTGGTAATTATGTGAGGTGATAGAGATGTTAATTAACCTTATTGTAATTATTTTACAATATATACTGTATCAGGTCATTAACTTGTATGCCATAGATTTACACAATGTTATATGTCAATTATATCTCAGTAAAGCTGGAGAAAATATTACATTAAAATAGTTTTACAAATATGTAACAAAAAGAATAAAAATAAATTAGTTTTTCTTTGAGATTTTAGACTAGTGTTACCCTGGCAGATAGTTACTGAAATATATATATATGCTAAGAACATGTATTTACAGGACATTATACTCATTTGAATCTATGTTTATAATTCTTCTATTTAAGGAAAAAGGTACATGAAGGAAAACTTCTGTTTCTTTTTTCTCTTCTGCTTTTCCTCCATTTGGTTCTGAATGCATACCATGGCATCCTAGGCCATGAGCAATGTGACATTTTAGTAGGGACACGTTTACGAGTTTGGGGACGAGCCAACAGAAGTTTTAGTTTTGAATTCTTCACATTTTTCAATAGTGTCTCAGAATCCATGGTTCATTTCAAATAACTTTAATTATTTGAGTAACTCTTGGAAATAGTACTTTGTAAGAAACCATGCAGTATAAATTCTTTTAGATATTAAATTAGTAAAATGTGTCATTAGCTTTTCTCAGTATATTCTCTATTATGATGTTGAAATTAAACTATAAAGGTAAGTTAAGAAACTAGAAAATGTACTGTAAGAATGTGTTTAGAAACATCCCTACTGTCTTAAAATTTTTTTAAGTTGATATGTCAGCCCTGGCTGATGTGGCTCAGTGGATTGAGTACCAGCCTGTGAACCAAAGGGTCACCGGTTCGATTCCCAGTCAGGGTACATGCCTGGGTTGTGGACCAGGTCCCCAGTGTGGAGTGTGTAGGAGGCAACCACATATTGATTTTCTCTCCCTCTTTCTCCCTCCCTTCCCCTCTCTCTCTAAAAATTAAACAAGTAAAATCTTTTAGAAATTGATATATCATATTTGTACTTTTTTGAAGGATATCATCATTTCATTTCAACATATGCAGCAGTTACTCCAGCAACAGACTCAAGCTAATACTGAAATGGAAGCAGAATTGAAGGTGCAAAGAGAAAATAATCAGGTTATGTTTATATTATATTTTAAAGTATATTTTCCTTTGCACTCATCTGTTTCACTTTATCTGAGATCATTTTGACTTTTAAGGACAAGATATGGACTCCTTCATCAACTTATCAGTGTCTTAAGTACTGAGCCGAGTTTTAAACATTTAAGTAACTAGTTAAATATTCAGTTATATCAAGCATCTGATTTAATTTTGTAATAGATTGAATGGGATTTTTTTCTTTGTCTTAGAATTGTGGCCAAGATCAAAACTGAAAATAAAAAATGACAAGTATCACCGTATTCTAAGGAAGTAAAGAGCAAGCTCCCGGAAGTTGGGACATACCCTCTTTACAGAAATGTGCTAGGACTGGCCCTGTTACCTCAACATTCACGCATCATCTTCTTTCCAGTACACATAAGAAAATGGTTGAGGAGGAAGAAGTCATGGTCGCTGTTGTTTGGGAGTGAGGGTTCAATAAGAGAGGCCTTTTTCTTGCATTACTAGAAAAGGGGGCTGTGCATTACTCCTCACAAAAATAAGTGGAGTCTATAGGAAAATCACTGGTAAAGACTGAGGTGCAAGAAGAAGCGGGGAGGGGGACGGGGTTGCCATCTTGTTTCTTAGATGGATGCTTGAGATGCTATAGAAATCCCAGTGTTCACTCCGATGTTGCCAATAAAGTAGAATGTGTTAAGTTTACATGGAAGAACTTGACATATGTTTCTTGAGGTTTGGAAGTGTACCAAGAACTAATGGAATAGTGCTCAGTTATAGTCTAGAAATTTAAAGAGGAAAGTGTTTGGAGTAATCAGCGCCATTGGGGCTGATTACTCAGCCCCATGGGGGCTTGAATTGTGTTGTGCTTGTTCCAATATTGTATGTACCTGGAAGGATGCAGAAGAGAGAACTTGAGTGGTGCTTAGCTCCCCAGGAAGGATCATAGAAGTTAGTGAAAGGGCAGGAACTTCCCTGTGTGCTACAGGGCCAAGTGATGCGATGTCCACTTAGGAGAAGGAGCTGGGGACATGTTCCACAGCGGTGGCCAGTAGAAGGTATTCATGTCCCTCTAAAAGGATTCTTGGTAATAAAGGGTGATGCTGAACACTTCCTGAGAAAAGTACAGTCATCTCCTGTGTAAAGACCACCATCAGCAGAGGCCAGGAGCAGCTTCTTGGGTATGTAACCAGTGCAGTTGCATGGGGAACTATTCTCAGAAGGGCTTTGTGCTTCAGGCTTAATGTTCTGTGGTTACTGTCTTGAAATTTTTATAAATTTTTATCTTTGAATTTATGTTTGTAAAGTAAGTCTGATGATGCACTGGGGGCTTGGAGCCTCAGCTCAGTCATTCTCCTGTCTCCCACTGCCTCCCAGGACCAGTTCCTGGCTGCTGACTCTCCTACCCTTTGGTGCCTTGGGCCCTGCCTGGTCTCATCCTCCCAGCTCCTGTCTCACAACTGCTGTGGTGCCTGGCTCACATTGGTGAGGCCTGTATTCTCCTGTTGCCCTTTACCCTGGTGGAGACCCAGGTGCAGCAGGGAGGGTGCTCACGTTCCCTGCAGCACCCTCTGTCCTGAGTTGACAGTACCTTGGCACATTAGGTGGATGTTTTGACAGATATATCTCTACTTGGTAGTTGCAGTCTTTCAGGATTATCCGTCTGCCATGGATTGGGACAGAGGGCCCATGGGATGGAGAGATTGACTTCCCCATACCCAATCAGGACATAGGACATGGGTTCAGCCACTTGCAGGAGGTAGAACTGAGTATGTGGTGGATCATATATGTGGCCTTAGGCATCTGTGAGGATCTGCATTTGCCCTGTGAGTATCCTCCTGCCTGGAGGACCATGACATTAAATAGGAAATTAAAAGCCCTGTGACAGGTTGACAGGGACAGAGAGAAAGAGAGGAACAAAGAGTAAGGGACTATAAAGAAAGAAAAAAGTTTTGTGGTTTAGTATCTTCAATAGCATTTTTTTCCTGCTTTTTTAAATTTTGTTTTGCACTGGGTCTCACAAATTATGCCAAGTCCATCATCATTGAATGGGACCAAACCTAACCTGAACAATGCAAGACTTATCTCTTCACCATTGATGTTCTATGACTCGTCATGCAAAGAGAGTTTTGCCTTATTTCTCTTGCCTATACCCAATTCTATAGGAGTTAGACCTAGAAGAGGGAGAGGGAAGAGGTGTACTTGAGTCAAACCTCTTTTTCCTCTTAACCTCCGCACCTACTCCAATAAAAGACTAGTAAAAATCATTTCTCTGAAGGTCCAGTTATAAGTAAGTATCCCCACATTCCCACATTCTCTACCACCCTACAGATGGATAACTGGAACTCTCTCTCTGACATGTTGAACCTTCTCCCAAGAAACATATATAACTTACCCACATTCTTTGTGAGGAGCAGTTATCAGGATTGTTTCCTAATCCATTTAAAGCAGTTGAAACATTGATTTATAGGATGAACTAAATACTAGAGATTACTTAGTACAATTATCATTTCATGATGAACTAGAGATCCAGAAAGTATAAGCCATGTAGTTCAAAGCCTCATAATTAGTGGCAAAACCTGGAGTAAATATTTGTCCTGATTCTATTCCAGCACTGTTTCTACATTACATTGTTAGTATTTTTCATAGACCTACGAGGGCTGCCACTTTGGTTAGATCAGTTATATGAAAACCACAACTTTTAAATTGCCTTTCAGAAGCTCTAAATCCAGTGTTTATGTGTTGTTGGATTCTACAGAGCCTATCATAGTCATAGACATATACATAGTCCTGTGTTTCTGTGAGTTAGTGATGACTGTAACTGTGGTTCCTGAGTCTTTTAATTATAATACTAGTATCCTAGATCCAAATGCCTCTCTCTTTAATTAGCACCATTATTACTTGAGCCTTGATAGTATATAGAAAAACTAGGTTCCATATAGTAAAATTTCAAACAAAATATTGGCAAGAACAGGATAGAATTGTAAGCTTGTTTGTAAGGAAAGAAAAAAATACCATCTATCATCACTTTCACTTTATAAAAGAGAACATTTTAACACTAACACTATGCTAAGGGTATAATCTCAGGAAAAAGGACAGTCTGTTACAAAAAAAGACATTTGATGACCTTCTTCTGACATTGTTTTGCCATGGACTAGAGAAATTCTGTCATGGATCAGTGCTTGTTTGCAGACTAGTGTTGGAGAACCACTGATATATAGTATAACAAAATATTAATGTAGATCTGTTGTTGAGGGTTAAGCTGCATAGATATTGCAAGTGTTTTCTTGAGCATTCTAATTCCACCTGTGCTAAAAGGGATCATTACTCTTCGTAATGGTCAACTGTTTTTCAGGGTCTGCAGTCATGCTATCATCTGTCTTATTTTTATAGTACAGTTTGGAGCACAGAGAACTACATTCTCATGATGGAGAATATTTTCTACTATAATTTAATTATAGTTTAGTCCAGATGTAAATATAACTATACTATTATAGTGTTAGCAAGAATAATTTACTTCGTTTGCTCCTATGGTCATAGGATTAACCAGGATAATGTACTCAGTTTTTGGAATACTAAATATTTTGACTTTCTACAATATCCATTTTTTTCAGGTAGGGTTTTTAGATTCATCCAGGTGCAAATAGTACCAAATAATTTCCTGATAGAGCATACATTCCATGAGAACAGTAAATTTTCAGTGACATAGCCTGAAAGAGTATCTGGCACATTGTAGGAGCTCATTACATTTTATTAAATTAACAAATGATTAACAATAAGTAAATTCAGACTGTTTGCAAGTTCAGATTTTGCTAGGTTAGGGCTTCTAGTTAAACATTGAATTGAACCCATACATTCACTTCTATTTCCTTCTGAAACTGCAATAAAATGACAATAATAAATCCACAAGGACAAGAAAAGAGGGAGCGGAAACAATAAAGTTTTATAAAAATAAAGTTTTAAAAGTGAAAACCAGATGGACAATTAGTAATTTATTTAGTAAATGAGGGAAAGTAGAAATCCAAGTGAAAGATGCGGAGATGGTCAGGAGTTGCATGTGCCTCTAGAAGTAGAGTGCACAACTGAAGCCAAAAACGGGGTCTTTTCAAGGAGCTGTTGCACCTCTGTTTCTCTTTCCTACCCTACATGAATAAGCACTGCCTCTCTCCTGCTTGGAAGAAGACGGGAGGTTTATACTGGTGTTGGAGAGACGGGATGGGGAGATCCAGTGGTGTGCTGGAGTCCTCTTCACCAGGGAGAGCCGTTTGCAAGAGCTGTTGTCATTTTGTGAGCTGGTAGTTACATGAGAGTGAGCTTCCAGTAGACCGTCATGGGGATGTTTAACACTAATGAAGTTGGCAAATGCGGCAAACCAGGTTTTGTTTTGTTTTTTTGAGTGCCAATTTATTAGCATACTCCGGATAGTATCATATTGAAAACGGTGGAAAGACTAGATTCTGAATTTATGACCTCCCGGCCCAGTTTTCCCACTTAGAGGGTGGCGAGCCTAATAACTTCAGTCAAGAGTATTGAAGATTCCTTTCTGGGCAAACTAACCTGCTCATGAGAAAAGACTATTGCTGTGGCCCTTAAGCTTTCCCAGTGAAAGAGCTCTGCCAGATGAACCTGTAGCAAAGTCCACCATTTTCCAAAACTTTGAACCAGAGTTTTAACACTTCTTTGTTAAATATGAACAGGCAGTTAAGGGTCATTGGACATTTGAAGAAAGTCTCCAACGAGAAAAACAGACAAAGCAAACAGGATAATAAAAAACACTTGGAGAAATGAAGAAAATATATTCATGTAAGAGAAATACATAAATATATTTTTTAATCCACAAAACAAGAATTAGGAGTCTATAAAAAGAAACATAGAAGAAAAGAGAACCCTTAAATATATTAGCAGACATAAAATATGGTAGAAAGGTTGGAAGATAATACTGAGATAGTCTTCTAGAAAGTAGAACTAAAAGACAAAAAGATGGAAAATAGCAGAGAAAGGAAATTGGGGCTAAGTCTAAGGTCTGGTGATTTTAGAGATAACAGAGAAAATGGAAGAAGAGGAAATGGCTGAAGAAATAATATAAGAAAGTAACCCAGAACTGAACAATTGAGTTTGTTTTGCCCAATACTGATGAATGTCATTATGAAATTTCTTGCTACACTTAAAGAGAAAATTCTAAAACTGTCGGGAAAAATGCAGGTCACATACTAAGGATTCAGAATGAGAGTGGCAACATGATGGCTTCGGACCTCTCACTGGCAAGACTTCGAGGTGGAAGATAATAGGATCAGGCCTTCAGAGATAGGGATGCTGATTCCCAAAGCATGGTTGAACTATATTCAGAAAAGTGAAAGTGTTGGTTGAATAAAGATATTTTCAGACATGCAGGGCCTCAAAAATGTAGTATTTATGACTCCTTTATCATGAAGTAATAGAAAATTTGCTTTACCAAGGCAGTGGAATAAACCAGGAAAGAGGAAACCATGCGGTGGAGAAAACGGGAGACTCGCCACAGGGGATAGAAGGAAATCCTCAGAAATAACCTGATCAGCGTAGCAGACTGAAAGAACAATAGGTCCAAATGGTAATGGAAGGTTGGACTGTCTCCAGAAAGTGGAAACTGAGAGAATACCTGATGTATGCAGGGTATTTTTTAGGTGGGGCTCTGGATAGGGACAGGAAATGATCGACATGTCAAATACATTGTTTTAGGAATATAATGCTCTTGATCATTTATTGTTACTAAGAGACTGTGGTGAATTCTCTTATATCTCCTCTAAACTTTGGTTTGTGTATTCTAAAATAGTGTTAGCAATATAGATAGTATAAAATAGTATTTATTAGAATGTTAAAGTACTAAGTACCTATTAAATATACATTATTGTAAATATTTAGAAATTACCCTATTATGATGTATACCTATAAATTAAGAGGAAAATATGACTTCTATAAGTATATTTACATTATCCTAAAGTAGAGGCGAGCAAAGTAAGTATTTAATGAGTGCTCTCAAAGTGCATAGTTCTTTATGAACTAGAGGAGAATCTTCATGTTAAAATTGTAAAATGCTTTTTATTAGATGTTTCCATAATTTTGCATAATTATGCCTGCATGTCGACATTTTAGATTACATTGAAAACTCTATATAGATAGAACACTATGAAGCCTTTAAAATGAGATAGCTCTGTATAGAATGACATGGAAAGTAAGAAAGATATTTATTATTCATTTTTAAAAAACAGATTGCAGAATAACATGATATATATGGTATTGTCTCATCTGTATTTAAAAATATTCTTTATGCTTATAGATAATTTCTGGAAGGATACACAAGAAACTGCTGTAGTGGTTACCTCTGGGGAGAAAAACTGGAAAACTGATAGAAGAAAACTTTACCTTTTCTTTCCTTTGTGTGGCTTGAAATGGTTACCCTGAATGTACATAGCTTTAATAATGATGAACAAATGAAAACTTAAGAATTCCAGGTGTATTAGATATGTCGCTAGAGTTCTATTTGTCTTTTTACAGAGGTTTACTTGGATTATCAGCAGACATTAGAGAATCCTAATAATACTGGTGAGAGTGATGTTAACAGCTTTGAAACCTGTGTCTCAGAACACACTGAGTAGTGATTTCACTCTCTAAAGGTTGTTTTGGGGGAGAGAGGGTAGTGTGATGGTGATTATATTATGCTAATTTATGAAGTAATAAGTTAATATAGTAAATATTGAAGCTCTAATAAAAAGTGTTAATTTGAAATTAAAAAGTAAAATTGTATTTAAGGATTTTCTAGACAGTTAATTTCTAAAATAAACAGATATGGAAAAAATGTTCTGTGGCAGTTAAAAATTTTTAGTAGGGTTATGCTGGATTATGCTACATTTCATATTTTTCAGTGCTGTACTTTATATTACTTTTTCAGTACATTAAAACTTATGCAGTGAAACTGAATAATGGCAATGTTTTTATACCCTTTTATAGCCATTTCTTTTTCATAACCTCCCCCTACTTCCTGTTAACTAAACTATAAGTACCTTTCTGTTAATTTATGAAAATTATTGTTGAGATAGCACATTATCACTGATCTGTATGGCACTTGCAGGATGTTAGAAGCAAAGGTCCAAGCAACATAAAACACATCAAAATTCATTAATGTGGTATTGATTATTTTTTGGATAATTAATTTTATTGCAGACCCTTGAGAGAGATAATGAGCTGCAAAGGGAGAAGGTAAAAGAAAATGAAGAAAAGTTCCTTAATCTTCAAAATGAGCATGAGAAAGCACTAAGAATTTGGAAAAAGCACGTAGGTTTATTAAATATTAAAATATCAAAATGTTTGGAATAGTTGTAGACATTTAAAATAACTGTTAAATGCAAAGGAAATACTGAAAAAATAATCTAGGGATAAAGTCAGAACATTTTTCTCTTGCACTTACATTTCCAAGAAGTGAATGCTCTTTAAAAGCTAAATTGAATAACATTTTCTGTACTGCTTTTATGCATGAAAAAGCATATGCATGTGTGTAGAATTCGAATGGATTCCTGTATGTGACAAAGAAAAATTAATTTACATTTTCATAAAACCATTGATAGTGTTGTAGAAAGTGATTAAAGAATTATATAGGTATTATTGTTAGCTGGTCTGTTTAGCTTTCCTCAGTTTTTCTGAGATGTATTAAAGCCATGTTGAGAACATATGTACCGTAGTTGAGTTCTATAGTATTAACATTTTATCATGAAAGTTGATGTTATAAACATGGCTATTTTCTTAAACCACATCTTTGATACTAAATTTTAATTTTAGTGAAGTAGTTAATGAATGTATAAAGTGATGTAAACTAATGTTAAATATGAAGGTTCACTTAAAAACTTGGTAAACCCCAAAATTGATTATTTCATTTTAATATCTATTTTCATTGCCTTTCAATTTTTTTAATAAGAATTAACACAATAGGAAGTCAGTATGAGTTATGACATCTATATTGGGAATGTAAGATTATAGTAATGTAAGATTTAGACTATTATAATAATTACTGTATACCATATTTTCTAATACTATACTAATATATTTTATACTAATATATATATCTAAATATCAACTTGATAAAAATTTTCTGTAGATGATTATTATGTAAGTAACTCTTGATTTTTCAATTTCTTGCACCTAACATATTCTCTTGTATTTGAGAGATGAAGTTTTCACTGATTAATTTGATAAGCTTTCCCTGAATCTCAAAAAATATGTTGTAATTAATTTATCAGAATACTAAAAAATCCTTAATAATCTCTGTACTAGTAAAGTTTATCATTAGGCACCAAGCATATCAATGTTCATTTTAGCATCTGCTAATCCACGTTGCATCCCAACACTTGGGAAAATTCCTAATGTTTAAAAGACCATGGAATTGGTACTATCAGGACAAAGAAAAACTATAATGTGAAAGAGAATATAAAAAATATGCCAACCATGGATGCCAAGAAAATATTAGCTAAGAAAATTAAACATACATTTTTCCTGATGAGACTACAACCATGCTTCTTCCTCAAGAAAAAGTCGATTAAGAAAAATCAACATTTAGATTCACTGATGAGGCCTTGATCTTGAAATTTGGATAAAATTAGTTTTATTTTAGGATTTTTAGTTTCTACAATCATTTCACTTCCATATGTTTTAGTATGAACCAGCAAATAAATTTTTATTTTATCTTTTTTTAAAAAGATTTTTATTTATTTACTTTTAGACAGAAGGGAAGGGAGGGAGGAAGAGAGGGAGAGAAACATCAATATGTGGTTGCCTCTCATGTGCCCCCTTCTGGGGACCTGGCCTGCAACCCAGGCGTATGCCCTGACTGGGAATCAAACTGGTGACCCTTTGGTTTGCAGGCCGACGCTCAGTCCACTGAGCCACACCAGCCAGAGCAAATAGATAAATTTTTAAAAGCTGCTTTGGTTCTAATAAAAGTCTTCTTGAATGGAAGGTCAGCTCTGTTCTTTCATTGTAGTTCTATGTAAGTTTTTTCACTATTCTTGAGTGTATTGCTACTGAGATTGGATCAAGGTGGGTTAAAAAAAACAAAAGATAGAAAGATGGAATCATACATAAGATGGAATCATATAAACTGCTGTTATTTAAAAATACTGTGCAAATAAAACTTAGTGATATTGTTAGGTATATATTTAAATTCCATTGAAATACGAAGAACAGTGTAATGTATATCTGTTTTCATTTGACTAGTTTTAGATACAGTGGGTATGTACAAGACAAAAAGAGAATAAATTAGGATGTTCACAAATTATTAAGGGAAGGGGGGCAGGTCACAAAAGGAATTGATTTCACAGTGTTTGTTGAGCACCTATCATGTGTTAGGCACTATTCTAACTAGGTACTGGATTTTCAAAGATGCCTAAAATACAAAGAATAATAAAGAGCTTATGCTCTCAAAGGGACTGATAACTATGAAATTAACTACAATAATGTGGAATGCTTGTAGTTGTATTAACAAATCACTATGAAAGCACAAGTTAAATTATGTCACTTAGGTAGGTTGGAGAAAGTTTTAGTGAAAAGATGGCAATAGAGTTTGGCCCGGAGAGATGAGTAGGGTTTCACCAGGCCATAGGTGCTCATTTCCTACACTTCCCGTTCCATTTAAGGAAGGGAAAAATGGAGGCATGAAACTGCATTTTCAAGGGCGAGAGAGTCTGATCTGGAATGCAATATTGAGTATAGATTGAGAGTGCCTTCTGAAAGGTTCCTTACTAAGGAAGTTGAATTTTATTTTATAAATAATGGGAAAAAACCATTGGGAATTTTAAAGCAGAGAAGTTACATAGATCTGCATTTTAGAAAAATAACTCCTGTAACAGTATGGTGTATGACTTTATGGAGAGAGATCAACAAGAATATTGCAAATAATCTAGCCATGAGCCGATAAGGCTGTGATTAGGGCAGTAGTGGGGAGAGAGAGGGGGAGCATTTTGGAAGTAGAACTGGTAGACTGGTAGGGTTAATGACATTTTATGTGTAATGAGTTTTAGAAGGGGAAAGGAGTCAAATATGTCGCTGAGGTTAGTGGAACTAGTAGAATGATAATGTCACTAACTGATGATACAGGGAGTGTGACAGAAGCAATTTGGTGGGCAAAAAATGAATTTAATTTGGGTATTATTGACCTTATGGTGCCTGCAGGACACCTAGCTTGAAATGCGTGCCATGCATTTGAAAATGTGAACTTAATCATAGGAGAGAGGTTGGGAGATGAGAGAGAGTTTGAACAGTTATCACCATAAAGATGAAATTTGAAGGTATAGCTATTATCATTTGTGGAAGGAGGGGAGGTCTTGAAGGCTAAACAAGAAAGCGCCTTGGGGAATGCCAACATTTTTTGAGTAGGGTGGGTGTGCGCAGGTGTGCAGGAGGGGGCGGTCTGATGGGAACAGTGAGAAAGTGGGGAGGATGGAGAGAGGGTGGTACCATGAATGTGAAGAAAAGAGGCCGTTTGAAGAACAAGTAGTTAACACATCATGCCACAGAGCTGTTACAAGGATAAAAAATGGAGAAAAAAATCTTTTTTGCTAACTTGCAGGTGATAACTGACAAAAAAAAAAAATCAGTAGACTAACAATGAGGGTAGAAGTCAGGTTGTTGAGGAGTGATGGGAGGTTAGAATTTGACAGTAGCAAGTGTGAATTTCAAGAATTGAGAGACAGAATTGGGTCAAGAAAAAAACCTAGGATCATGAGAAGAGCCTGTTTGTGGGCTGGAGAGAACAGGCTGGTGCAGCAAGAAAGATAAGAGACGGGGCAGGAGAGATCCCTGCTAGAGCTAAGCACTGAGGGGGAGAGGAGAGGTGGGTATGAAGGACACATGGAGAGGTGAGCCTCTCGCCTTGCAGAGGTAGATGGAAGGTTGTTTAAAATGGATAAAATGAAGGGAAAGTAAGAGGCAACCTCATTTCTGTTGGGCTCTATAACAAGTATTATATACATTTATGGAATTTTGGGTAGTTTGAAACTTTATCCCACATTTGAGGTCCCCATGAAAGAATGAATACTCCCCCAAGAAAAGATTATGAAATTTTATATCTCATGAAAGCCCTGTCTATAGATGTAAATGCAAGCTGAAGAGTCAGTTTCTACTGTACTACTTAGTGCTCAGTACTGTTCATCTAGTTGAATTAAAATCTATGTATCAAATGTACAAGAAAATCAAATTTAAAAAAGCAATGAATGTATTTTTTTTAATTTAAATTTTATTTTTAGACAAAGAGGAAGGGAGGGAGAAAGAGAGGGAGAGAAACATCAATGTGTGGTTGCTTCTCGCGTGTCCCCCCACTGGGGACCGGGCCTGCAACCCAGGCATGTGCCCTGACTGGTCATTGAACCAGCGAACCTGTGGTTCGCAGGCCAGCGCACAATCCATTGAGCCACACCAGCCAGGGCAACATTTATAGAATTTTTATGATTAAAAATAAATTTTCATTTATAACAAGAGGTGGCTTTTAATGTAGTAGTTAAGAGCATGACTCCTAGATTTAGCTTTGGATTTGTGTCCTGACTTCCACTGTAAAGCCACCTGATCTTGGGCAAGTTATTTTATGTCTGGGAGCCTCACACTTCTCACATGTAAATTGAGGATTGACAATACCTTGTAGGATTTTTATGAGTATGAAGTTGTTAATATTGAGTGCTCAGCACAGTTCAAAAAATGGTAGTTCTTAATATTAGTACTTTGGAATTATTTTCATTTTTTTACTATTTCCTAAAACTTGTGTAATAAAGTATTTTCACACAGAACCCTTTTATGTATATGCTCATTTCTATTACATTTTATATTAGGTTGAAGAACTTAATGGAGAAGTAAATGAGATTAAAAATGAGTTATCTTCACTTAAAGAAACTCATGTGAAGTTACAAGAACATTACAATGAGTCATGTGATCAGAAGGTTCAGGAGGACAGTAAGTTTCAGGTAAAATCCAAATATATTGGGGGTACAAAGAAATTAGGACAAGGGTTCTGTTTCTTCACATCCTTGGCAACATGTTATTTGTTGACTTTTTGATAACCATTCTGATTAGTTCGTATTGATTTGCATTTTCCCAATGATCAGTGACGTTGAGCATTCTTTCCTGTCTGTTGGCCACCTGTTTGTCTTCTCTGGAGGAATATCTCATGTCCTCTGCCTGTTTTTTGATCCATTTTTTTATTATTGAGTTTCATGAGTTCCTCATATATTTTGGACACCAACTCCTTATTACATGTATCATTTGCGAATATATTCTTTGGTTCAGTAGGTGGGGTTTTTTTGTTGTTGTTATTGGTTTCCTTTACTGTACAGCTTTTTGGTCTGATGAAGTCCCATTGGTTTGTTTTTGCTTTTGTTTCCTTTGCTCCAGGGGACATCCAAAAAATATTACTGATTTAGATAGGTTATGACCTTTCTTCTAGTTCTGTGGTTCTTCAATCAGTCAGCTCATGTTAATCAGCTGGTCTTAAACCCTTGAATGACTTTTCATTGCCTTCCTGGTAGTTGGAATTCTTTAGCAAGCTGTTTAGGACCTTAATGATGTAGGCTTACCTCAAACCTTAATTTCTTTCTGTTCTTCAGCATCTAAGCTCTAGCTGAGGAAAGCCACAAGCAGTTCTTGGAGTGTATAGTCTTGCTTGCTTTTATGGAGCTGTCTATGCTATTTGTTCTCCCTGAAGTGTCTCCTTATTCCTGTCTCTCAAAGTTGCTTGTTATTTTTTTTTACCGTTTTCCCCACTGGACTGGTAAGGTTTTGAGGAGAGGGACTGTATTTTGGTCGTCACTGTATCTTAAAGCCTGGTGCAGTGCTTCCATGTATCATGTGCTCAGTAGACAGGGGAATAAAAGGATGTTGAACTGATTCACTGTTTTAAAGACACATAAATATGCCAAACACTCAAAACAATTTGCCAGCCATGGCTGCCTTGCTTTTAATAAAGGAGTGGTTCTATTATTACATATATTGTGTGGTATAATAATGTGGAGTGCATGTTTGAAAATATCTAAAGGTTTCGATTTTGTTTACAATATATAATCTATATTGAGTTAGCGGAAAAGTTTTTTTTCCCATAAAAGACACATTTTTCATTTTCACCAATAACTTTATTGATTGCTATCTCCTGCCTGGTATAACGTTGCTTGTTCTCAAGAGAATGTCTTGATTTGATTGCTGTCAACTTTAACTGGTCCACCTGACTATGGAGCATCGTCCACTGAGAAATCTCCAGCATGAAACTTCACAAACCACTTTGACACATTCGATCAGTTACAGCACCATCTCCATACACTGCACAAATCTTCTTTTTGCATTTCAGTTGCATTTTTTACCATTCTTAAAATAATAAAGCATAATATGCCAAAAATGTTGCTTATTTTATCTTCATTATTAAAGGGCTACACAAAATTCATCCATTTTGACGTTTTTTTTAAATGCATGCTGATATGACAGCCATCACAGTATAATCTAACAAAATTGTTTTGAATGAAGTTAAAGACAACTAAGTGCTACTAAAACCATCTTAATGGAAAAAGCCAAATGAACTTTTTGGCCAATGCAATATACAGAATGAACAAAGTGATCTTATTATGAATAATATATTAAATTTAGTTAAAAACTCATTTGGCTTTCAAATAGAAACTGCTGAATGGCTGAACTGAAACACACATGCCATTTTTATTGGTGCGATGTGTTTAAATGTTTTACACTTTTTAATAAATTGTTTTTATATTTGAGGAATCTTTTCCATTTTACACTAGATTCTTCCAGAAGTAAATACTGAAGATAGTAAAATGACAATGGGGAAATCACAAAACATCGTACAGAAATATAATTGTGGACAAGAAATAAGGGAAGAAAATATTGGGAATTTTTGTTTTGATACTGAATATAGAGAAAAGGAGGAAAAGAAAGAAGGCCCACTTATAGAAGAAATCATTATAGAAGGTAATCTAAAATTATATTGTTATTTTCTAATTTGTATATTGAGCTTTGAAGGGAATATCAGTTATAGTCTTTGTTTTCAAGATAGCTGTGTGTAGTTGGAGAAATACTTTGTGTATGTCTTAACAAAACAGGCTTTTTTTGAGTCAGTATTTTTTGGGGAAAAATATATTTCTGCTTTCCCTTCTTATCACCCCTTTGCTTTTTGCGTTCTCGTTTCTGCCTTCACTGCGTTGCTGAGACTGTCCTATGGGCTAACGGCAACCTTCTGATGACCAGACCTAGAGTAGATTTCTTAATTCAAATGATCTTTCTGTAACCATTAGAATAATTTACTAATTCATGCAGCTTGAAAAAGACTTGTTTACTTATTGTTTGAAGGTGTTCAGACTGGGCTGAACTACCACTTGGTGGAGATGTTGTAGAGAGAATTGGACTAAAAAAGCCCTACAAGTGCCCTGAACTTTATATTCCAGATTATTGTGACCAGACTGAAATTTTGAAGTCTTGGGAACCCAGATGAAATAAATTAAGTAGATATTCTATACACTTGGCCAGAAGTGTTCCAAAATTTAAAAACATTTACAAGGTGAATAAAAAAAAGTGTTGAAGAAGGCAGCTAGCAATTTCTGGACCTAAGTAATGACAGAAATTAGAGTATAACCTGTTAGGATAATTTGATTTTTATCTAATTGGCCATGTGTTTATATGGACATGCACTATATACCCAAAGGGAAATAAGAGACTAGAGAAATAAAAACCATTTTGTAATACCTTCAGTTTGTTCCATTTTAAACCAGAAGTACTTTTGCTTTTTTAGTGTGTAATATAAAAATTTACTGTTTTCATCATGACAGATTCACAGTGTATTGACAAAATCTCCAAGAATGAAATTGACACGACTGTACCTCAAGACGAAAATCAGAGTGAAATCTCCCTAAGCAAAACCCTCTGCAAAGAAAAAGAATTGATTAGTCAAGGGCAAACTTTGAATGTTACTGACTTTAGAAAATCAGTTAATACAGAAATTAAAGACAAGGTGGACTTGGAAAAAGACAATGGATGTACAGAATTTAAATCACCAAATAATTCTTTTTTAGTGGCAGATATATCCATAGAAACAGAGAACATTCACCTAGAAAGAACTGAAGTAGATGTTCACCATGCAGATTTACATCTGGAGGTTGAAAATCACAGAACATCATTTAACAGCATCTTAAATGATGTGGCTCACAGTACAAATCATAAAAAAGATGCTTCTGAACAACATTTTAGATTGCTTCCAGGAACTCAACAAAATGTCGCAGACAAGGAAATTACAAATAGTGACCAAACTACAACAGATTTGAATTCATCTCTGGATGTAAAAAAGAAATACAGTTTACATGATTCAAGTAGTATTTTCTTAGATGATAAACAGTGTAAAACAGAGAAAATACAATTGTTAAATAAAAAAAGTGAGTGCAGCGCATTACCATTTAAACAAACTTCAGATGTTCAGCAAGGCTGTACCGACACTTCAGAGAAACCCGGACTAACTATTCCCTGTGACACTGCAACCAACCACCCCATTCCATCTGCTGTTTGCAGTGATAACTTGAAAGTATTTTTTAAGGATTCAGATAAAAATGGTACTATTATGCCTATATTGGTGAAATCCAACTCAAGCCCTGGGGGAAGAGCCGTATGTAAACCCCTGACCGATACACCAAACAGTCAATTTCAGAACTGCGTGGGATATTTAGAAAACAGTGTGAACATTCCCCATCTTCAAGTTAACAATGAGAATATACATGCTTCACGAGCCAACGACAGGAAAACTGCCGTTCACGTGAAAACTTCCACAGAAATACAGTTTTCCAATAAAGAGAGTCACGTTGATGGGAATGAGATAACTGAAGCCACAAAAAATGACCTTTCCCTGTTTGTGGATGTTATTGAAAGACAGCATACTCTGCCAAATAATACTGAGAAAACAGAGTCATTAAATGACATCATTTCAGGAAAAATTTACAGTGAAGGACAGCTGGAAGAATCATGTTCATTTCACATACAGCCATCTGGAGGTCTAGTAAACAGAAGTGGCAGGTCAGCCTTTGATCTTTCAACTTTGGATAAAAAAACTGAGAAAACTCCAGTATATGTGAATTTTTTAGAACCCGGTCCTTGGTCAAAAGTAAATCAAACTGAAAGTCAAACAGTGAGCACTTCAACTTCTAGCATTCCTTTGTCACTGAAGGAGAGACCAATAGGCCCATCAGAAAACGAAAAGATTGTTTCAATGACACTTTGTGAAAATGTGGGTGTGGATGATGTCAGCAAGGATATTGGGCCAGGTAAGAAAATGTTTTCTTTTATACTTAGTATTTTTGTTAAAAATTCTCCAGATTGTGTTTAAAATGAAAACATATATATTAGTATGTTTGCCTAAACTTAAAATACTACACACACACACACACACACACACACACACACACACGTAGTAAAGGTTTTACTTAAATGAAAGTGGATTTCTTTTCACTTAAATCTGAACCAGTATTATCAACACGTACTGAGGTACAATTACAAAAAAAAATTCAAAGAACTGAAAATGACAAAAACTACAGGTGCAGATGACTGATTTTAAATTGGGAACAGCTACCTAATCTGAGGTCTTTACTTTTTTAGAGCAAATGCAGCGTTGGGAAAGCTTCTTCCAGTGTCCATGTTTTTCTTTACACACACACACACACCCACACACACCCCTTCCTTCCCTTAGACCCACATTTTGTCACTTTCTTCCTCCACTTTTCTACCATTCCTTCATTTTTCTCTTTTATCTATCCCTTCACAGCATCACACATCCAGCTCTTTTATGATACTGAGGTATGGCATGAATACATTTCATATCACTGCTCTTTCTCACTTGAAACACTTTAAATTGAATCCCTAATAATTATGTGCCTATATTAATATACTCAAATGCTATTTCATAGATTGTTTTATTCTTTAAAACCACCACATGAAATAACAATGTCCAAGTTTTGCTTTAAAAATGCACCAGAATAAAGAAAAACAGGGGAAAAGGTAAATGGATGGAAGACATATGATTTGATATTGATGGATACTGAAGCTGGGTAATGGGTACATTGAGATTCATATGCTCTACTTTTGTGTACTTGATATTTTTCATATTAAAAATATATTACACATTATGTATAAGTGCTGTATAAATGTAACTTGGAGATAGCAATAAACAATAGTTTAAGTATGATCATGAGGAAAATGTTTACTTTGCCAATAGCAGCCTTATTCAAAGTTGTTCAGGTTAAGACAGTCTTAGATTTTGAGGAACTTTGTTTAATAATATGCATGTAGACCCATTGAAAGAAATGCAGATTACAAGGAAAGCTTTGTATGGCTTTCAGACTAACAGGCTTCTTTTAAAAGAGAAAATTTAAAATTCAAAAATCCAACAACTGGAAACTAGAAGTGTAAGTACTCCTTGCTTTCTTCATGAATGGAAGAGTAATGTAGGGAAAAAATAGGAAACACCAAAAACATTGTAAAACCTCATTTCACAAACTCTTATTTTCCTAATAAAATGTATTCAGGTTCCATTAATTTTGTCTGTCAAATGCTGTGGTTAGTCAAATACTATTAATTAGTCCAGGGTCTGGTCTGATGCTTACCATTTTCTCACAGGTCCTTTCTTCTAAATTAAATCTTAATAATGTAAATAGTAAGAATGAGAGATATCTAAACTTCCATAAAAATTCAGCTTGTAAAGTACTCAAACTCATAAAACATTCTCATAAATATCTTGTAACTTTCAAAGTAGACATGTTTCTCCAAGTTACTTTTATCTATTTATTAAATACTAGGCAGCCCTTTGTTGGACAGCCTACTTGTGGCCAATTTCTTTTACTCCAAATTGTAAGATGTTCACTATATAAATGTTTACATGTACAGGCAGTGTAGTTACTGGAGAATAAGGATAGCATTTTGTTTTATAAGCTACACCATTTCACTTGTTTTAATGTGAAATCAGGTTTTAGAAACTAGCAATAAATCTCTGAAATGAAATGCCTAATGTAAGAGGCAAAGTCTGAAAACTATAAAAAGTTCAAAGTAAAAAGAAAATAGAAATTGTTGCTTTTAAAATACAAAAGCACAGAATCAGAGAAAAACAAGTTTAGCCATTAAAATGGGTGCCTAGAGGATAAAATTCAGTTGTTGCCATTTCCTCTTTGTCAAGCAGATACTACCAGCATTAACAGAGTTGCTGACACTTTGAATAACTCCACTATCCATCCAGATCCCAAGGGAGAGACCAGCGAAGAGAGGAATGCAACTGCAGAGACTTTTTATGATTCCTCTTTTCCCACAGAACATGTAAGTCAATTAAAAATATTACCAGGCAGACCTTAGTGAGCTAATTCTACAGATATGTGTAGAACTGTATGCATCTGGATGCTTTAAGACCTAACTGATCTCCAAAATAATATCAAGAGGGCAGCATGGCACCATTTTTCACAATTAAGGTTGATGGAAAACAGCAGGAAAAAGTCACAGTGTATAAATCAAATAGATATAATCCAGCCTGTTCAGGGAAGGAAAGTGTGAGGTAGTGTGTTATGTATTTCTACATTTTAGTCACCTCACTTTAGGAATAGTGGCATTTGTACATTTATTTAAAGTTCATGTTTATTTAAAGTTTTATTCTAATTTAAGATGTCTTGAACAATCAGTTAATAAATTCAAATGTTTAATAGTGCTAATGTAATTTATATTTTAGGAAAACTGTTGTGAAGAAAAAAGTTTAAATTATCTCAATTAGAACGTAGGAGAAAGGACCAAATATCCATAAATACATGGTATCAAGTATGGATGAAAATATTAAGCAAAGTATTTGTAGAGATTATATGGCTCCAGAGTCTCTCAGGCATATGAAAAGCAACTAACTACAGCTTACTGGTTTTTTTGGTAACTTGTTAAGTTTTTAATCTCAGTGTGCAAAACTTCAGTGCAAAAAAAAGGGCTATGTTGTTCAAAGTACAAAAAACAGACAGTTAGAGGTATAACTGCTATTGATAACCTAAAAAATTTAGGAAAGGCTTTAGAAAATTGTATAGTGATATTTTTAAGTTACTGTATTGTCTTAAATTGTAGAAATGCACATTAAATAACTTTCTCTTTAGCACATATAAGATGAACATTATTGCACTAAGAAAGCCCTAACAAAAAAGTTCTAAAAATTTTTATTTTTATTTTAGAGGGGAAGGGAGGGAGAAAAAGAGGGAGAGAAACACTGATGAGAGACATCAATTGGTTGCTTCTTATGAGCTCCAGTGGACACTGAACCTGCGACCCAGGCATACGCCTTGACCAGATTCGAACTGGCGACCTTTCGCTTTGCAGGATAGTGCCCAACAAACAGCCACACTGGTCAGGGCGACATATAACAGCTTTTAACAGTATATTTCATTCTCCTTTTTAAATATGAAACACCCACTGAGATAGTGTAATTCTCCTTCTGGGAGGGTTGAAACTAAAATCAGGTCTACCTTTTTTCATCACTGCACTTATAAGTACTTTTTTTCAACTTGGTGTGTACAAGAGTATATTTTGAAAATATGGTAACTAAAGCCTGGTAAATCTGGCACTGGAAAATCCTTGGCCAACTGGCTCAGTGGCCAAATGCAGACCTGCCTCATTTTAGTAAGAATAGTTTTGAGCACAACCACACCCATTCCTTCACCTGTTGTCAATAGCTACTTTTGTGTTACAATGACAATAAAGCCGTCATGAGTAAGGCCACTTGGCCCACAAACCCAGAAATATTTACTTGGGGCTCTTTACAGAAACTTTGCCAACCTTTGTTCTAAATGAAGACAAATGAATTTTATGAAGACTTATAGCCAGAAAGGGAATAAAAGTTCTTGATATTTTTCAACATTTTTATGTACACTAGCCACTAAACCTGTATAATTTTAGGTAGGTCTCATGAGCTAATTCACCTTTTTGTTCCTGGGAGGGGGTCAGGTTGGTAGCCTGCTGCAATCTTGATCATACCTAGGACTGAGGATGGGAAAAGGGGGCCAAAGCAAGCCAGGAAAGCCACTCAGCTTATACATCCAATGAATTTAGTTCATTTAAGTTAAATTTTAAAATGCAACCTGAGAACTAGTACCAGATCTTCTGAGTCAGGCAGAAAAAAGTTTGGTGATTTTAGAAGATAGGAAACAAAGGAGCAAAGATATGTGGCAGCATGTTTAGAATTAGAATTACTGCTTGTAAGCTGCAAAACCCGTTTAAACAGTACAAGTTTTGTTAAATGTAAAGCTTTAATCTACATTAATTACATCATTCCTCCCTACAGTCAGTCCCTGCCTCTGCCCCTCCCACCAAGCAGGTAGTTCAGGGGAAGAAACTAAAGCAGTTATGTGTAAATGTCTCCTTCCTTTTCGTCAAGATAAAAAGTCAGTTGGGATTCTTGAAAACGGGGTAATTTGTACTTGATGTCAAATGCACCAAAATGCATCAAGCATTTTGATAGCAAAACAGGACCATTAAATCATAGGTCATCAATCATTTAACTTCAAAATCAGTAGCAACCTAGATTTGGATTTGATACATTTCTACGTATCAATATTGCATGGATAACTTGTAATTCATTTTGGCTCTATAAGCTAAATGAAGTGTGCTGAACACACGCCAGACATTATCAGAAATATAAATTTATACATATTTTTATCCATTGCCAGTTGTTCTTTACAATAGCATTTTGTAACTAAAAGGAGCTGATGAGAAAACTGAGGCCCACAACTTAAATACTTACGTAGTCTCTTGGCAGTCCTTCCTAATACTTTTG
This sequence comes from Glossophaga mutica, assembly GCA_039655065.1. NCBI lineage: Eukaryota > Metazoa > Chordata > Mammalia > Chiroptera > Phyllostomidae > Glossophaga > Glossophaga mutica. Next base: position 23,971,612 of record CM077308.1, read on the forward strand.
TTTTTCTCTGTTTAAGAACACAGGCAATAGACTAATATGAACACAGCATCATCCTAGGACTTGAGGGATCAAGACTATAAAATTCTCAGGAACCAAGAGCAATTCTTAGGGAACTGAGATTAAATATAAACACTTAAGATCATATAAAAAATTATTACTGTATGTCACTTTGAAAATGACATTGTTGCCCTAATTGGTGTGGCTCATTTGGCTGGACGTTGCGTTGTCCCACAAAGCAGGTGGCTGGTTCAATTCCCAGTTAGAGCATATGCCTGGGTTGCAGGTTAGGTCCCCAGATAGGGCAAGAGGCAACCAATCAATGTCTCACACATTGTTTTTTCTCCCCTCTCCTCCCATGTCTTTAAAAAATAAACAAAATCTTTTTAAAAAAGACAATGTTATAAGCATGCCACTTTTACCAATGAATTAGGAAAGATTTAATGCAAAGCAACATTCAGAGATCTTCCAAGATTTATGAACAATGATTACCAACAACTTATATTAAATTATGGAACATGGAATATAATGGAGCCATGATCTTTTTTTTTTTTTTTTAAGATTTGAGAGGGGAATGGTGGAAGAAAGGGTGAGAAACATTGATGAGGGAGAGGAACATCTGTCCAGTTGCCTCTTGTACACGCTCCAAACGGAACCAAACCCACAACCCTTGCATGTGCCCCAACCAGGAATCAACCAGCAACCCACTTTGTGGGACCATGACCAGCCAGTTGAGCCATTCCTGCCAGGGCAGAGCCATGCCTTCGACAGACTTTTAATACATAGAAATGCTAAAAATATTTTTTGACACAAGAGAAAATACATGATTCAGATTTTTAAAAAGTCTGTATATACAGAAGTCACCAGAATATTTATGTCAAAATGTGTAATGGTGGTTGGAATCTTGGGTAATTTTAATGTAATTCTTATCCTGTTCCTTATTTCTAAAATCTAACACTCCCTTTTAACAGGGGGTTTTATCTGGTAATGTGAGAACACCATCAAAGATTTTTTTTCAAGAAATTACCTCAAATTTATTTGGTAGGGATAAATTAAAACAAATATTCAGTTAGGAGATAGTTAAATTACCACACATCCATAAAAGGGAATATTTTCTAGCCACTTAAAGTAGTTTGTGAGAAATTTTAATCACCTAGGAGATAGCTCAGAGGGAAAAACAAAGATATAAAATTCTAGAGAGAATGATCAATGACACTAAAAATAGAAAAAAAAAAAAAAAAAGACTAGCAGCAAACAGTACCAGAATGTTGACAGGTCTCTCTGGATAGTGGATTACTACCGATTATAGTTTTTATACTTTCCTCTGTTTTCTAAATTTTCAATATTTTATTTTCAGGAAAAAAAAGTAAAATGAAACATTTTTAGCACAGTATTGTAAGTATGATCCAATATGGTGCTTTGGAAACACACCAACTTCCAAATACTGCATTGCTCCATTTCTCCAAAAATGGTGCTGTGGGGCATGGGAAGAAACATGAAGTAAAAGGCCGTTTTTATGTGGTCGTTTACTTCTGTTAGCGTTTTCCATTTTTCCCTTGTTTTGATAGAAGATACAAAACATAGACATGTTTGGGAAGGGAAGGGAGTTGAAGACAAAACAGATTTTTATCTGCCTGTTTTAAATATCTTTTCTTTCAATGTAAGCTCAAGACCTTTTAGAGAACGTTTGTGGTATTCCTGGACTATATTAAAAGATCTTGAAAAGCTACTACGTAAGCCTACAGATTCACATTTAACAGTTTTTTGGTGACAGAATTACTAAGGTAGTAGTTGGAAATTAGCCAAGAAAATGGTGGCTTTATCACCTGCTCATAATTGCAAATGTTTAAAGATATTCTTGAAACTCTTTTGTTGAGTGTTTAGAAAATGAGTAATAATTGCAGTGGTAAAACAAGTTTGGTCTTTCCTAGGTGAAAACAAAGCCTCTGAACTCCAGTCTACAAAACCATTCTCAGGTTGTCAGGACTAAAGACACCACTGACTTAACTGTGTCTTCTGCTGGGGAAGATGACTGGCAGAGCCTGCTAACAAATCAAATAAACGAAATTGAGAAGTACCTAGCCTTAGAAAATGCCAACCGAACTAAAAAGAGAAAAGCAGAAGAGATGTTGGAAAAAACAGATGAAAATAATGATTTCAGTGGTGAAATAGTACAATGATGTGGTTTTAAGCAAAATGACTGTTCCATTTACAGCATTTTAGAGATGTATTGCTCACTTTTCCAACTTTTTCTGATATGGTAAAGTCACTACCATTATGTTTTTGCTCAGCAAATGCTTCATTTAAGATAGCCGAGACTGCCAAGTTTGCTGTTAGCATCCAGTTCCCCTTAAAGTTCTCTATATCCTTGCATCACCTTCAAAACCCTTCCTTGTAGAACACAACTGCAGAGCTGTACATGACAGACACGTTGACTCTCTTTGCAACTTCCTACTGTATATCCTCTGAGGACTGTGATTTCTTTTAGTTTCCTTGGAATTGGAGACAATAAATATTCAGACTGTAGTCAGATTTCAGCTTATAACATTTTACTATCGTTTAGATATTTTTCTGCAAAAGAAAATTATACCATAAAAATTCAGGTATCAGAAAGACTCAGAAGGCTGTTTTTCACTTTGTTCAAGTTTTGTTTCCAGGCATTGAGCGTGTCATACAGTTGCTGCCATTGCTGCTTCCCAAAAGTCCGATGTGTGCTATGACTAAAAATTGAAAAATTAAAAAGTCATTAGTCAACCTTTTTTATCCTCTGGTATTCTTTTCCAATACTACACACGTGCATCTAGTTAAAAGCAAGGTTAAATATACATAAAAGACAATTTAGGACTGTAACAGAAAAACTAGAAGCTTACATGGAAAAAAAAAATCTTTACCATACTGATCCTGAACCTTCCATTTTCCTGAACTACATAAACCAGACACAAAAGTCATTAGTATTCTAGCCAATGCTGAGCCATTAAATGAAATGTGCTGGAAAATAGGACTCTTTCATTAAATAAGCTAATCACATTCAGTCTGAACTTTAATAAAATTATGATAAATAGCAACTATTTAACTACAGTCAACTGATAAGAACACTACCTTGGTTCTCTAAACATGTAAGTGGAATAATCAGAACAAACTAAATTGTTCTACAAAATGCTGTAGAGTATTAAATGTCTTACCTGACAATTACTTTTCTCTGGGTCTGATCAATTTTACAGTAGACCATTTTTGTTTTCACTGCTGAAAAGAGATATTTTACATGGTATGTTACATGGAAAATTCCAAAGAAAAGCCCCCAAACCCAGCTTAAAGTATGAAACTGTGACCAAGTGTGCCATAATAGAACTCTGCAGTTTTCCATTATTTTAGAAACTGGCTCTTTGATTCTAGTAATAAGCACAGCAGTATGATACAGCCAAGAGGAAGGTCATCCATTTATTTATCCTGTGGTTACTGGGCTGATCTCTATTTAAAGTATCACATACAGTTTTCATTACACATGGGGAAGAGGGACTAATTTCCTAATAAGATACTTTTTTAAAAAGAAGATTTTATTTATTTATTTTTAGAAAGAGGGAAGAAAGGAGAAAGGGAGGAAGAGAAACATCAGTGTGTGGTTGCCTCTCCCCACTGGGGACCTGGACTACAACCCAGGCATGTGCCCCGACTGGGAATCGAACCAGCAACCCTTTGGTTTGCAGGTTGGCACTCAATCCACTGAGCCACACCAGCCAGGGCAAGATACTCCTTTACAGGTATGTTTAAGACTTACAGCACTAGAAACCATGTCAACAGTTATTTTATTTATCTGCTCATTTTATTAATCTCAATTGTACAGTCCTCTCAACTTTCAAACTTAAAAGGCTCAGAAAAAAATCCCGATTAACAGTAACACATTACCATTTTAACTTTATAACACAACTGTTGGGGAAGAAGATGCTGTTTCTAGGCCAATCATAAAAAAACTGGTAACGCTTAACATTTGCCAGGCACTGGGCTAAGTGCTTTACCAGTATTAATTCACTTAAACTTTACAACTACAAATTACATGAAATATTCATGTTTCATGAAGGAAGACCCGGGCTCAAACCCAGGTCTGATGGAAAAATCTTGGCTCTTAACCACTATTGGTATACTGCTTAAAGGCCTTTGTTCTGTAAGACTTCAAGGGATACAACAAACACCAAAAACTACACAGCAATTATTTCCACTGAATTTGCACTCTACAACAATTATAATCTGCTAATCTACTAAATACACACATTTAGCTACAAAGAATCTAGCTTTGTTAGCATAAGGCTCAGTTTCAAGATTAAAAATCTTATATTCAATGGGGGTGAAAAACAAGTAACAGGAAAAAAATGAAAGTGTTCCAATTGCCTTACCATCAATAACAAATGCTTCAACATCATCAGCTCCAATCTGAAGCTCCTGTTGCATTGTATCGAAAGAAATTTCTTTATTTTCCACTGCCATTCCCATAAAAGTAAGTAGTCTCATTTTTGCCATATTTTGTTCATGTACTAGTCCTGAGTAACAACATAGGAGTGAAGTCTAATTAAAGTGTCAACATAATAAAAGAGCTACACAATTACAACTCTTTGTTAAACTGTGAAAGTCATTGTGTTTGAGCACTTTACATAGAGTAATTTCAACAAAGCTTGTTATATTTTCAAACCATAAATAGACCCCATAATTAAATTATAGAGCTTTAAAATTATTTTTCTAGAACTACATTTATTTTAATTTCTATTTATTGATTTTAGGGAGGGAGGGAAGGTGAAAGGGAGAGAAGGGAGGGAAGGAAGGGGGGAGAGAAAGAGAGAAACACTGATTTGTTGTTCTACTTAACTTACGCATTCATTGATTGATTCTTGTATGTGCCCTGACTCGGGATTGAACCCAAAACCTTGGCACATTGGGTCAATGCTGTAATAAGCTGAGCTACCTGGCCAGGGCAAAAGTATATTTCTTTATTATTATAGTGCCATAGGGAATAGATCCAAAGTTAAGAACGGGCTATAAAATGTTATTTTTAGGCCCTAAAAGTTTTTTATATCTTAACTTTTAAAATATTTATATATTGTAGGAGATAAAATATACAAAATACATTTCATAAGAAAATGTTTTATTTAACTGAATTATTAAAGCTTATTTTACTAACAGATCTCTTTAAACAAAGGATTCCTTATCTACTTATAACTTATTCTGTGTTTTACTGGTAAACATGGAGTTCTAAAATATTTTCAAATACATTCATAAAAAAGAACTATAAGATGTGTTTATCACCTAATATTTATAGGCTAAATGATTTGTAGTAGAAAAAAATTAAACACTAACAGGGATACTTGTTCTTTAAAAGGCATAAGTAGAAAACTATCAATAATTCAAATTTTTGCCATATAATTTCTAATGCAACATGCTATTACAGTTACTCATATAAAAAGCAATTGTTAGACCTGAAGGGAAACTTACATTACTTGGTCCTGATCCTTTCACCTTCAGAAACAATAAAATTGAGGAGTGAAGAAATTACATGACTTACAGTCACAAAGTGGCAGTACCAGGCCTCGAAAAGAGGTTCATTTATAAAATAAGTGGCCAGTGTGTGCTCCCTACTGGGAGCACACATGCACCTTTCCCTTCCCCTCTCCTTCTCCCACAGGCAGGCATCTCTTGAACTCCAGGGGACCCCCAAGAGACTTGCAACCAAGGGAGCAATGGGCAGTGGCAGCTTGTCCCAGGCTAATTCCCTGACCCTGTCTCCAAGGCCCCCCTTTCTCTGACTGCCCAGGGAGCCAAAGCAGCCCTGCCTGGGCTCTCCTGTTGCTTCTTCTGTCCTAGGCCCTTCCTTGTTTCACTGTCCCCAGCTTTAATAAATGTACTCTCAAAATAAAAAAAAAATAAATAAATGACTAGAAATACAAATATTTATAAATCTTGAATATCCAAGTGTTTATCTGTTCCTAAGTAGAAGCTGAACTATAACATGCTAACTTATTAATTGTAAAAACAAATTCCTAAAATTAATCTAGAATTTTATATCCCACTTTTCTGAACTTTTAAATTATGTAAACTCAGCAAATGATCAATTACCCTGTAATAATTAAGAGCCTCAAGTTTATATTGTTAAAAAAGTTCTCCCTAAACACTCCATAAATTTGAAATATGCAACATTCATATATTTTCAGATGATTGGGGAAGTCCATTAATATAGCACATAACAGTCTGTTAATTAGCTATAATTATGATGCAGGCTTTCTATTTGGCACAGATTCAACAAAAACACCATCATCATAACTCAAATGAATGAGTTACCCAAGTAAGTACTGCTAACCAGGTTTAATGGAAATGTACAAGCATCGAGAAATTAATTAGTGCACATTAATGCTAATTAACAAATGAAAATTAGATGCTGATTAACTTTCTGAAGCAAGAAGGTAGCAACTGGCTAACACCGAATTGTACGTGGACATGTTAGGGCAATTCAGATGACAGAAGATAATGCTACTGTTGGCCCAATTTGTCAGTGCTAATAAAACAAAGTGTTCTGATAAACTGTTGCCACCTGTGGAATCCTGACATTTGTGACCAGATTTTAAGCCTTAATAAATGAAGGCCTAATAATGTATCTATAACTAAATATATACACATTCAGTGAGATGTTTTTCTCAAAGCATCTTTTACAAAACAGATTTCTAATAAAAGATAGCTAATTTGCAGATGTTCAAGAAACAAAAGGCAAAACAGAATTTGATTTCCAGATGGCACAATAAAAATGTTTTTCCTGTCACAGAGAACAAATACTAAGATTTTTCTCAGTATGTGCAAATGCAAGCAAATTCCTTAATATTCCCAGTTCTGTGGGCATATATAATCCCCTTTTAATGTGTTAAAGTGATAGAAACTTCTCAAATTTCTAAGAGACAATTAAAATACTCTTGAAATAAAATTTATTTTACTGCTACTCTTTGTGCAGTTACAAGCTTAAAATTATTTCTATAATACTGTAAAACCATCAGCTATCATACACAGGGGAACCTGTGTTTAAAAACATTTCAAACTGGTTTAAAGTCACTACTTCAAAACAAATCACAAACTTAAAAGCCTTTTTAGGACCCTTGCTCTCCAATCAAGCTATTAAGCCAGTGAAGTATGAGTTAAAGACTTTAAGAAGCTGTGCTTTATTTCAGGAAAGTAGAACATTACCTTCAAAGAGGAAGTCACAGTGTTCTGTGCCATATTTCAATTTTAAAGTTATAAAAAATCTAATTTTATGGAAACATTTATTCATTACTAATATGTCAAAACCTTAATGCAGTAATAAAAAAATGTGCATCATTGAGCAATTTCTGCATTGTCACTGACCCCTGCCTTAAAATGCTGCAATATAGGAAAACGTAATTTTAATGCATGCAATAGCTTATGAACCAGTGCTCCTTTGAAACAGTCAATTACACATCAATGGGGGAGTGTCAAAGTGTTAATTACTACTCCTTTTTCCTTGGTGAGTAAATAAAGAGGTTGCTGACATTAACATTCCATCACATAGCTTCATGCCACAAAACAAATTAACTGGGACAGAATGTGGTTTTCTGGGTCTAGTGCACCTGGCAAAGCATTCTACACAAACACTCGCATCTACTTTATCTTGGTGTATTCCAAATGCCTTATTATGTTAAGAATAATTCAATCTTGCTCAATTCCAATGGCTGCACAAAGTTTACAGGTGACAGGAATTAATGATTACTACATTAAGAACAGTATAATCAAAGTAGATTATAAATGTATTCTTTAACTATGTTTCAAACGACCAGGAAGACTAACAATTCAATTTTAATATGAAAAATATATAATGTATTTTGATTATTGCCTATTAGAAAAACAAAACACCTTAGTTTCAGAGTTGCCTTCATTCTCAAATGTTAAAGACATGCTCTAGGAGGAAAATACTGAATACACATGGAGTTTGCTCAATGAGAATAAAATTCAATTTGGCAAACATTTACTGAGCTCTGATGTTCTAGAAAGAAACTCAAAGGCAAAATCACAAAGCTAAGACTTACTTTGCTGTCTTCAATAAACTGTAGTTAGGAAAGTTTCTCCTATCATGTAAAATCACTACAATCCATTTTTATTCCATCTGCAGCTTCACTTTGATCTACTAAGCAATACTGTATTTTCTATAACTTGTTAATTTGGGGTTTGGGGTAGGCACCACACAAAATACTATATTAGGGGAGAAACAACTATTTGTTACAATTATGTGACTAGCTTTTTTAAAAAAGCACCAAAAATATAAATCACCATGCATATGAATAAGGAGTAAGGTCTTCTACAAAGAAACAATTTTATTTTGAACAATAATAAAGTTCCTTTAATTGTATTTTGTCATCTCTTAAAATGAGTACTTCTAAAATTATGATCAAAGTTAATGGTGGTCCTTTAAGTTGCTTTTCTGCTACATCTCTCATTCCAAAATTTTAAAAACATCAATGGGACTATTAATACCAAATCTTCTCCAAACACCTGCTCTTACCAGACCTTTACCTCAGAGAATCATGGTATAGCAGAGGTGGAAAGGCCTAAAATCCAACAAGTTCTTATGGAGAAGAAAAAAAATGCCCGGGTTTTCTGACTCCTAGTTTCGTACTTTTTCTATCACAAATACTACCACCTATCCCTTTTTGGTTTCTGATTCCCAATTAATTCTGAGTAACCTTTTGAACTGCCAACCCATGTTTGCTGCTCTCCCTCCTACACCACTGGTTAGGGTAATCTACACATTAGGTCATGGCCGTATTTGCTGGATCGCACAGTACAAAACAGTTCTAAAATAGCACATTCCCATCTCTCTCCACCCCTCCAAAGAATAAACCCCAAAACTTACCAAGTGAATCTATGAAGTCTTTATTATTCTGATAAAACTTGACATATGATGCCAATTTAGCACTCACAAATATGGTTAAAAGCTATACAGATAGAGATAAAAAGTAAAGATACAATATTCAATACAGAATTATGGTTTATAACTTAAGATATTTTTAAGACACTGACTTCCAGCAATAATTCTCTATTTCAGTGCTGAAATTTCAATCTGGTCAAATTACCATCCAAACCATTTGCTTAGTAACACTCATATGAAAGATTCAGTAAATACTAGGGGGAACCCCAACCCCACCCAGCACCCCCGAATTATCTTCTGGAGGGCAGGGCCCCTGTAGTACAGGCTTCCTCTGTTTGGTGAGCATCCTAGGATCCCATCTGTATCAGTGTACCAACTAGTGTTGTTGTGACAGGTTGCATTCACCTTCAGTGAAAAATTTTTTTTGGACGACTCAACACACGTGTCCACACGGCACTGAGTGTTAAGCAGTTTTTTGTGCAAAACAGCGGGACCCCCCATGCCCCCCCGCCCCGCTATTCACCCAATCTTGCTCTGACAGACTTTTTTTTGTTCCCCAGATTTTAAAAAATGCCCATGTGGAAGAGATGAAACAAAAAATGGCAGATGCACTAAAAGGCATCAAAACTGACAAGTTCAAAAACTGTTTTGAGCAGTGGAAAAACAGTCTCAATAGGTGTATTGCATCAAATGCAGAGTACTTTGAAGGTGACTGAAGTTTAAACACACAAGGATACACAGTTTTCTATAAATACCACTTTTTGGGGGTTCCCCCTCGTACAGTGAGCTCCAAAGATAGTGGTAATGGCATAGCACAAATGGGAAAAGTAACCCAAAACATGTTTATGCTTTCACTGGAAAAGGGTGTTAATGTGTTTTTAAATACCAGATTTATCTTCTTAACTGGGGACATTATACTAAAAAGAAATCTGTATTATCTAAGTTCATAATGGCCAGGCAAGTGAGGAGATGAAGGAAAAGGAGAAAGAACAGAACAGTGTTCAGTGGTTAGAGAAAAGCTGGTTCTAAATTTCAGTCTGTTCCTGATATGAAAAGAATAAATAGTGCTCTTTCCACATCTAATAGTTATGTTTTCATTAATACAAAGTAAAAGAGTTCATTCATCCAAAGAGTTCTGTTTCAGTATGTTAAATTTAGGAAAAGAGAACATTTTTCACATTAAAGATAAACTACTTACATCATGAATAAGCTCTCCTTCCAAAAACTTGACTGGTTTTAAAGTAAGGAGATGGTCAAAAAGAAATGCATTTGGATCTTTCAGTGCTCGTACAATACACCTTAATTAGAAAACAAAAATCCAAGCTCAAGAGTCTTGAAATTCAGGTGTGTTTCACTGAATTTGCAGGCTGCAATACATTTATTTCAGTAAAATATTTAAGAGTTCAATATACACAGTGTAAGAAAAGCTGGAAGACTGGGGTTAAAATAGGCCAATAAATCTATCAAGTATATCTGACTTAACACAGTAATAAAATAGTTGCAGACAAAAACATAGCTGGAGAGAAAGTCCCATAAAGTAATTGAAGAATAAATAAAACAGTTGTTGCGCCTTATCATATGCCAGACAGTAAGGCAGGTGCTTTATATGCGTTAACTCATTTAATCCTCACAATATCCTGTGAGACATACAGTCATCATTCCCTATTTATGAATGACCAAACAGGCTCAGAGAACTCGCCCAGTAAGGGCTAATTAAGTGTTGGATTATTTGAATGCAGGCAGTCTGACCTCAAAGATCTTTTCTACTGACTATCCTTTCAGCCAACACTTATCAGGTACAGGTCCTTGTGAAGCAAAACCCTGTAAGATATCATGATTTGTTTTTAGCAAACCAGCAACTTTTCCTCATCTACATACCTTAATTAACCTAAAATTAGATTCTGTTTTTCCAATTGGGACTTTTCAGCCCATACCAGCAATACCCAAACAGCAAACACCATGTGGCTATTCACATATAATATACGGTTCCTTCAATAGCAAATCTTGAATTTTAGTACTGCCATTAGAATTGCCAATGTGCACAAAGTATCAAAGGCTTTGCCTCACGGCTGGATGCAGACATGATTTCAGTTACATGACTGAATACTGTAGCCAGCTCTAAGCTGCTGATAGCTGTCATTAGAACAACACGTTAAACGTTACCTGTGAGCATCAACTCGAGCCTGGGAAGCATTGTCCTCCGTGTAACTTCCTAGCAATTCGACCATGACTTTTGAAGCAGCATCACTAAAAAGAAATACTGCTTTAAAAATTTCTATCATCACTGTCACCCATTCATTCAAAAATATTTACTATGCCAAGTACTGTGCTGATGGTACATACAATGGTCACCAAGAGAGATAAGTTCCCTCTCTATGGGGAAAGTCAAGGACCTTTCCTTCTAGTAGGAAAGACAGACAACTAAGGAAACGTAACGAGTGCATGCCAGGAAGGAAATAAGTGGCAATGTAATAGAGTAACAAAAGCAGAGAAAGAAAAGAAGGGGCTACTTTATGTAAAATGAGGAGGCCAAGTGTCTCTCTCTCTCTCTTCCTGAAGAAAAACATGTAAACTTAAATTTAAAGGCTATAAAATAACTGAAATTGTTAGGACAGTATGGCCAAAGTTGAATTACACTAACCATTTAAATAACTCTATTAAATATATTCTTCTAATCAAAACATCCTCAAAATTATGCAGATGATCAATTTTGACTTAGAAAATGTTTATCTTCACCCTTCATTTCTTCTCGTAGACTGATGAATCTTCAGCCAGTTATATAAAGCTTTGCTAAGTAGAATACGGTTTTTTCTTTTTTCATTTTGCAAAACACTTTTGCTTGCCCACATCTGCATTCAACCTGGATAAAAATCACTAAGCGCTATCTGATTTATTTAACTTATTCCAGACAGAATGGGGGAGGGGGCAGGAGAGAAACAATGATTGGTTGCTTCTTGCAGGTGCTTCAACCAGGAACCTTACCCACAACCCAGGCATGTGGCCTGACCTGGCATCTAACCTACCTCCTTTTGGTCTATGATATGACACTTCTACCAACTGAGCCACACCAGGTAGGGCCATGCTTTATTTTAAAAGTTAAGTGATATTCTAAAACCTCCCACAAAACTTAAGGTTTATTAAACTACATAATTGTAGGAGTGGTTAGGTGGTAACCAGCATTTTAAATGTAGTTATATAACTGGTAGAATTCAAAGAAAAAAATTTAAGAAAAACTGTGTTTTACTCAGGAGTCCTTCTTGTGCCACACTGTAAGTGCAGGTACAGTTTTATCAGCCACAGTATACTCAGGTACAATTCATCAGCTTAAGAAGTCTGAATTCACAAAGATGAGATAAAATGGTCCAAGAAATACATGTTTACATGTACACAATACATGTATAGAGTTCAAGAAAACGTTTTACAGTTTGTTCTCATCAACCACCGATATGTATAAAAATCATGAAGTGGCACCGATAAATGTAAGCATTCTTACTAAAAGGGCAAGGCAAATTTCAGAATTCTGTTTAGAAGCAGGAAAAAAAAACCCATTTTCTGTGTACTTAAGCAAAAATTGTCTTAAATTTACATTAGCATGACAGTAATACAGCATTTAAATAACCAGCCTCTTCTAGTTCCCTAAGTGTGGGCCCATTCATCCATCGAGGCCATGATATGCCAGACACTTTGGGAATACAGTGGTTGACAGACAAGGCTCCTAGTTTTCAACATGCCTTTCAATAAAGAGTGTCAGGTACCATGATAAAGGGAGAGGGTACGTACAAAGGGGGCACCTACCCTAAACGTGGGAGTATTTCAGATGGAGAAACCAAGTTGAATGGAAGTCTAGGCCACTGGCAGGTGAACTTTCTGGGAAGGCACAACACACAGCAAATAGTTTAGGCTTTGCTGGCCTTACGGTCTTTGGTGCAACTACTCAAGTCTCTGGGAACTTGCAGGCCTGGAGCTCCATTGCCCACCACACCCACCACAAGGGTGGTGGTGCCCTGATACTGAGGTGACCTGGACATAAAGGGACATTTTCCACAACCAAGGCAACACCTTCTCATCCAGATTCTAGAGGTGCCAGTAGGGCAAGTAAGAGAAAACAAAAACTGGTGCTCTAGCACCATCTACTGGAAAACAAATGAAAGGCCACTACTTATCAACCTGTTGAATTGTTAGGAGGAAAACAATACTTAAAAAGAAGAGTTTAGGACCTCAAATGCCCAGGCAGAGAAATAATCCATCAAGTGTCATTAATAACCAAGGAAACAAGGTAGCTCAGAAAGAAAATGAAGTCTCCAGAAACCAAACTCAAACGCTTGGAAGACTATAATTTAAATGACAGAGAATTCAAGATTGCTGTTATGAAAAAACTCGGCAAGGTAGTTCAATGGAATCAGTAATAAAGTCAACAAGCAAAAGTGGTACTTTGCCAAAGAGGCTGAAACTATAAAAGAAAATTCTGGAGCTGAATAACTCAATAAATAATATTAAGAATGAACAGAGAATAATAGAAACAGAGCAGACTAGATGGAATAGAGAATTGGTGAGCTTGAAGACAGAAATCTAGAAATGACTCCGACGGAAGAGCAAGAGCTAAGAGTTTAAAAAAATGAAAAAACTCTACAAGAACTATCTGTCTCCATTACAAAAAGCAACATAAGAATAATGGGTAATATCAGAAGAAGAGAGGGAGAAGGAAACAGAGAGCCTATTCAAACGAATAATCGATGAGAACTTTCCAAACCTATGGAAAGAGCTGGACCCTCAAATTAGAAAAGGTGTAACAATGGCTAATTATTTAATGCAAAAGGACCTTTTCTAAGACACACTACATTAAAACTGTGAAAAGTTAATGACAAAATCCTCTTAAGACAGCCAGCGGAAGAAAGATCACTTCCTACAAAGAAAACCCCATTAGATCATGATCAGATTTTTCAGTAGAAATCTTACAAGCTAGGAGAGAGTGAAATGAGATATTCAAAATACTAAAAGAGAAAAACCACCAGTCAAGAACAATATATCCAGCAAAATTATCCTTTAGGTATGAAGGAAATCAAGACTTTTCTCAGGCAAATAAAAGCTAAGGGAATTTACCCTAAGACCTGCATTATAAGAATGTTGAAAGGAGCTCTTCTACCTGAAATGAAATGACAAAAGTATATGAACTTTGAGTAAGATGGCAGAGCAGGATATTGCATCCCTATTTCTGGATAGGGGATCAAACAATTATAACATAAAGGTTAAAGGGGAAAGAAACACCTGAAAGATATAACTATTGCAACTTGGAAATGAACAGCATAAGAAGGGATAATTTGTGACACCAAAAATATAAAAGGTGAATGAAGATAAAAATGCAATCAGACTACTGTATGCGTGAAACATTTTATTACTCAAATCTAGTGGTACTAACACACACACACACACACACACACACAAATAATAGAGCTAAGACATGTAACATTTTTGAAAAAAGGAGGAAAATGAGAGAGAAAATAAACTAAAATAGCAAACAGAAACAAAAGGGAAAAGAAACAAGACACAGAGCTATCAGAAAAGATAAAATGGCTGAAATAAGTCCTCATGTATCAATCCCCCTAAATGTAAATGGACTGAACTCAGCAATCAAAGGCAGAGTGGTAGGATGCATTAAGAAATAGGACCAAACTATATGCTGACTCCAGGAGGCCCATCTCAGCTACAAAGGCAAAAACAAAGTGGAGGGGTGGAAGATGATGCTCCAACCAAATGTCAACCAAGAGAAAAGTGGATGTAGCCTTACTTGTATCAACAAAATACAGGTTTCAAGATAAAAGAGGTAGCAAGAGACAAAGATGGACATTTTATCATTGCAAAGGGGATGATTCATCAATAAGACGCAATGTTATCAATATGTGTGCCCCCAACCTGGAAGCACCAAAATATATAAAGACTTAGAAATCTAAAGGGGAAAGTGACAAAAGGATGATTATTGTAGAGGACCTGAATACCCCACTGACAGCAATCACCCAAACAGAAAGTCACTAAGCCCTTAAACGGCACATTTCATCAAATGTGTGTGAATGATTAATATTCACAGACCTTCCATTCCATAATGACAGACTATATTTTCTTCTCGAGTGCACATAAAACATTCTCAAGGATTGGTCATATGTTGGAGCACAAAACTAGTCTCAATAAACTGAAAAAGACAAATCGAATCAAGCACAGTTTTACACCATGTCATGAAACTGGAATTAACTACAAGAGAGCTAGAAAAACCACTAATATATGAAGATTAAACATGCTACTGAACAACTATTGGGTCAAAGAACAAATAACCAAAGACATCAAAAGATACATCGTGATAAATACCACGTATCAAAATTCTAGGATGCAGCAAAAGTGGTACCAAGAGGAAAGTTTATAGCATCACATGCCTAACTCAAAAAACAAGGAAAAAAATCTCAATCTAACATCACACCTTAAAGAACTAGAAAATAAGGACAAACAAAGCCCAATGTTAGCAGAAGGAAGGAAGTAAAAATTAGAGTGGAAATAAATGACATAGAGAACAAAAAGACAATAGAAAAAAACTAATAAAATGAAGAGTTAGTTCTCCGAAAAGATAAATAACACTGACAAACCTCTGGCTAGACTCACTAAGGAAAAAAGAGAAAAGATCAAAATCAGAAATGAAAGACCCTTACAATGGACACCACAGGATTATACAACAATATATACTATGAAGGGCTATATGCCACCAAATTCGATAACCTAGAAGAAATGGACAAATTTTTAGAAATATGTAACCTTCCAAAATGGAATGATGAAGAACTAGAAAACCTCTATAGACTGATCACTAGTAGGAAACTGAAACAGTAATTAAAAACCTCCTAAAAATCAAAAGTCCAGGACCAAATGGCTTCATCGATGAATTCTACCTAACATTCTAAGATGATTTAGTATCTATCCTTCTCAAATGTTTCCAAAAAATCGAAGAGGAGAAAATACTCCTTAACTCATTTTATGAGGCCAACTCTACCCTGACACCAAAACCGGGCAAGGACAATCCAACGACAGCAAAAATGACAAATCACAGGCCAATATCTCTGATGGACACAGGTGCAAAAATCCTAAACAAAAATACTAGCAAACTGAATACAATACATGAAAAGGATCATACATCATGACCAAGTGGGGTTCATTCCAGGAATGCAGAGGATGGTTGAACATATATGCAAACCAATGAATATGTCACACCACATCAACAACAAAAAAAGATAAAAATCACATGATCATAGCAAGAGATGCAGAAAAAGCATCTGATAAGACATAACATATATTTATGATTACAACAATCAAATGGATATAGAAGAAAAGCACCTCAACATAATAAAAGCCATATATGACAAACCCTCAACTAATGTATCAATGGTAAAACACTAAACCTTTTTCTCTAAATTAGGTACTAGACAAGGATGCCCACTTTCACCATTGTTATTCAATACATTAATAGCACAGGAGAAGTCCTAATCAGAACATTCAGGCAAGAGGAAGAAATAAAAGGCATCCCAATTGGGGCTGAAGTAAAACCATCATTGTTTGCAGACAACATAGTCTATGTATAGAAATGAATACAACAAAAGACTATCAGAAACGAGCAAAAACAGTAAAATTGCAGGATACAAAATCAGTATACAAAAATCCATTGTATTCATATACACTAACAATGAAATACCAGAAAAAGAAAGGAATAAAACAATCCCATTTACAATTTCAACAGAAAGGATAAAATACCTAGGAATAAACTTAACAAAGGAAGTGAGGATCTGTAGGATGAAAATTGTAAGACACTTTTGAAATTGAAGAATATACAAAAAAAATGGAAAGACATTCTGTATTTATGGATTGGAAAGATTAACATTATTAAAATTGCCATATTAACTAATGCAATACACAAATTTAATGCAAAATCCCATCAAAATCCCAATGGCATTTATCACAGAACAGAACCAAAGAAATCCTCAAATTTGTATGGAACCATCGAAGACCCTGAATAGCCAAAGCAACTCTGAGACAAAAGAACAAAGTCAGATTTCAAACTATACTACAAAACTATAATAATCAAAAATAATAAGGTATTGGCATGAATACAGACACACAGACTAATGGAACAGAATTCAGAGTCCACAAATAAACCCAACACATTATCTAAGTTTTGACAGAAGAGCCAAAAACATTCAATGGAGAAAAAAAAGTCTCGTTGATAAATGATGTTGAGAAAACAGAAAAGCCACATGCAAAAGAAAGAAATCAGACTGCTGACATGCAAACTTAATAAAGTGTTGAATGTAATCACTAGTTATAAGGAAAACGCACATCTAAACCGCATGAGAGAACACGTCACACCTGCGAGAATGGCTATTATCAATGAGACAAGACGTAAGTGCCCTGACCAGTGTGGCTCAGTTACTTGGTGTCATCCGGCAAAGCCAAAGGTTGCCCGTTCGATTCCTGGTCAGAGCAAAGGCCTGGGCTGTGGGCTCAGTCCCTGGTTGAGGCATGTACGAGAGGCAACCAATCGATGTTTCTCTGTCACATTAATGTTTCTCTTCCTTGCTTTCTCCCTTTCCTTGCCCTCTAAAAATAAATAAAATCTCAAAAAAGAAAAGAAGTGATGGAGAGGATGTAAAGAGGGAAATCTCCCCCACTGCTGGTAGGAATGTAAACTGGTGCAGCCACTATGCAAACAGTATGGAGGTTCCTCAAATTAACAATAGAACTACATATGACCCAGCAATCCCTCTTCTGGGTATTTACCTGAAAAACTTGGAAACACTTATCTATGCCCTTATGTTTATTGCAGAATTATTCACAATAGCCAAGACATGGAAACAACCTAAGTATCCTTTGACAAATTGGTTGAAGACGTGGTACATATACACAAAGGAATACCACTCAGCCCTAAAAAAAATTTGTCATTTTCAACAACATAGGTGGCTCTTAAGAGTATTATACTAAGTGAAATAAACAGAAAAAGACAAGAACCATATTTTCACTTTTATGTGGGACATAAAAGAACAAGTGACAAATGAACAAGTAATACAAATAAACAAAAAACAAAGTCATAGATACAGACAACAAAATGGTGGTTACCAAAGGGGAAAAGGGCTGGGGAGGGAGAACAGGGCAAAGGAAGTCAAATCCGTAGTGATGGAAAGAGACCAGACTTTGAGTGGTGAGCAATAATAAAGAATACAGATATTGTATTATAAATTGTATACCCGAAACTATATAATGTTATTAACTAACCAAGGTTACCCCAATAAATCTAATATTTTTTTAAAATAAGGAATAAGTGATCATCTGTGACAAATGCAGCAGATAAATTTCTAATGTTAACATTAGGATATGTCTAGTAGAGCAAAGATGGATATTCATGTCTTAGCTCAGTTTCTCTGAGAATTAGCTTTGGAATTCTTTAGAACATTACTTCCTTAGGACATATAACGGACTGAGGACCTAGTAAACAGCAATAAGAGAAATCATCCAATGAGTAGTAACCATCTGTGGTAAGTGCAGGCAAGAGGGAAACAATAGTCATCTTCTTAATTTACTGTACCAGAAAATAGGCCAACTTCTTAAAGCGTGAACAAAATGAAAAGGATAGTGATAGGATTAATAGCCAACATTTACTAAGTGCTTTCTCAATAATTAAGCCACTGTTTTATGTACAGTATCTTTAATCTTTTTGATAACCCTTTGAGTTAAGTACTAGTGTTTCTACTTCGAAGTTGGAAACTTATCTAAGGTCATACAAGTAGAAAAACCAACATCTGAATGCCAGTAGTCTGATGCTACAGCCTGTATATTTTAAGTGTGGATTAAAATAGGAATTATTTCTCCAACTGTTTTTATGCTCCCTGCATGCCCCCCCCCCCCATTTGAAATGGTCTGCTATTAACTACCAAGTCTTATCACTTTATTGACAACTGGCTGGAATGCTGCCACAGTGTGCTAGCATATGATAGTGAGTACTGCTTCAGAAAGAAATAGGCTGTTACTGCAAGATACCCTGCTTAGCTTTTATAATAAACGTTCCGACTTTCAAAACAAAAATATAATTTCCTTGCTGCATTGTTAAATTTAAATGGTCTTCAAAAAAAATTACATTATTTTAACATAATAGAAACGTAGTAAATTTGTTGATCCTAACATATTCAACGCCCTAGCACTGAAAACCAGTATAAAAATTGTGTAATAAAACTACACTGAACTGATTATTTCCTGTGTATACAGAATAATAATATTTTGGAAATGAAGCTTGCTGGGCTGGACACAAGCCCTAGAAACCCAACAGATACTCAGTTTGTACAGTCTATTGCAAAGTTTCAACTGGGGGGGGCATTGTTTGTGTAAGAGACTTTGTGGAAACTGTTAGACCCTCACCTCTATTAAACAAAAACAACAATACTATTCTGTACTAAGACATTAAAGCACCATTAAATAAACTTTTCTACTATTATAGAAAGCTTTGGGATTAACAGATGTACCATTTTTATAACAAAAGCAAGTTTTGCTTTTGAAGAAGTTAAAAGACGGGGAAAAACTATTTTAAAATTTGCAGTTATCTTTAACAGGTGAAAATTACAGAAATAGATTTATAGCAACTCATGGAGAACCAAACAGAGCAAAAATCACTTTCCCTATCTTTAAAAATCAGCCATCAACTACTCATTTTGCCTGTTAAGTTTTAATTTAGGACATTAATTCTGAATACCTTTTCTTACAATCCACAAGTGCCTCATAAAGTAGTCTTAAAAGGGTGTGTTTTTTTTCAGTAGTGAGGTTCCAGTCAGAAATCCATTTTCTAACCTATGATGGAGATTGACAAAAGGAGAAAATTTAGTGATACAGTTTAACATATTTGCTACTTATTTTAGTTATAATATATAAAACTACACTTCTTAAAAGCAGAACAAGTGCCCTGGCTGGTGTGGCTCAGTGGATTGATCGCTGGCCTGTGAACCAAAGGGCCCCTGGTTTGATTCCCAGTCAGGGCAGATGCCTGGGTTGCAGGCCGGGTCCCCAATGAGGGGCGTGCAAGAAGCAAACACAAGAGGCAACCACACATTGATGTTTCTCTTTCTCCCCCCTTCCCCTCTCTAAAAATAAAATGAATAAAATCTTAAAAAACAAACAAACAGAACAAGTATTCCACATAACTCACTTGATCCAGCTCAGTTGGAATATACTGGATGGCCCCACAAGATGCTGCCACTTTAATGAGGCTGCAATATACTGTGTATCTTACCGGAGTATTCTTATCCATCCCATGAAAAAGGTTGCTTAGCCTGGTTAACAAGTAATTAAAAAAAGTTTGAGATCAGTAAGTATGGTGATTCAGCTGCAATTATCTGGTCTAACAAATCCAAGACAGGTACTATTAATAACATCACATTATAAGGAGGGAAGGGGCGGGGGCAGGGAAGGAGTTGCACAGAAAGGTTAAATAACTTGTCCAAAGTCATGCAGCTAATAAAAGCCATAGCTGACAGTCAAGTTCCAGAATTCTTACTTTTAACCATCAAATGAAGAGTCCCTAGAAAAACAGCCTGTTTCATTTCTTAACTTACAACTGGAGTCTCAGAGATGGGCGTTCACCTTCCCGAAATTTGACCAGCTTTTCACAGAGGTTTTCAATCAGAGCTTCCTGCTTTTCTGGCTCCAGGATCAGTAGGAGGGATACCACACTGTTCATCACGCTTTCAACATCTACACATGTATGGGTAACACAACAGTAATACTTTAATACTTACTGTATCTAGTTAAATATGTATTTCCAGCATTCAAAAACCATTAAACATTAGACAGTTTAAAAAGATGTAATCTAGCTACTGTAAAACAGTTCTAAAGGCCACTTTTCCTTCAATGGTGTACATTATACCAAAAATATACATGAATCCAAACTAAACTAACTCTGTTGTAGAGCTAACATTCATAAATTTGTATGTTTTATTAAAGAAACTATTACCTAATATTTGGTTTTCAATCAGTAAAACAGAAAACCAATTTACATGTCTATATATAGTTTCAATTTTTACTGGCAAGATATAATTCAATCATGCAGAAGTTACTGGTTATTAATTCAATCATGTAGAAGTATTGGAGGTCTTAGGCTAGGATGTTTTCCCAACAGAAGAAAACTTTGTACATACAGAAAAATTATTTAGAAATGAAAGCTGTCTACTTTCTGGTTGGGTCACTAATTTTCTTCAGAGTGTAAGCTGCTAGTCATATACCAAGTTTGATCTCAAACCTTAACTAGAGATTCCAGGAGTCCCAATTTTCAAAATTTCCCATTTCATTTCAATAAGTAGGGCATCAGCCAAATAATTAAATGGCTTTTAGATTAGTTATTATATTCCATTTGCTATTAATCTAAACTTTATGAAAAAGAAGTGCTTCATTTTTTTCTTCAGTTCAATCTATAATTATCAGTATTTAGTGTGTGCAATGACACTCAAAAGTCATTCCTGATCTAAAAAAGTTATTTTCTCCAAGTGGGCTTACTTCATAGTTATAACAGATTAGAATAAACTGAAAGTATGTGCAAAGATTAGAAACAGTGCCTAAAAGTTCTAAGGTCTGAAACAAAACAAATATAATTCACAAGAAAATTAAAAAGTAGGTTCTTCATTATTAGAAATATTACAAAAACCTAAATACAAACCTTTATCATCTTCCTTCAGACATACATCACAGGCTTCAATAATCTGAGCTAAATCTACATGAAGTCCCCCTTCTGAGTTCTCTTCTGAAATTTCAGCTCCTTTAGACTTCAGGTAAGCTCGAAGCTCTGCAGCCTGGCGAATCAAACAGGGTTGCTGTGTTATCTATAAAACTGGCCACAAATGACAAAATACATGATCTGGAACCACTCTGTCCTACTTCTGAAAAAATTAAATATAAATGCTGCACTGAACAATGACTTCACCTCACCCATCATCACAGCCCCACAGCGTGCCCTCTACAAACCCCGTGACTGCACAGATCCAGTAGGGTCCCCTTCAGACGCTCTTCCATACCGCCTACATCCTGCCCGAACTCCAGTACACAGCCTTTGGGGTCGGGGGTGGGGTGGGGTGGGGTGGGGTGGGAGGCGTGGGGCATGGATCTGACTTGGTAAATTCAACTTCTTTTAAAGAAATGAAACTTCACTGCTCTCCGGTGTACATAACACAGCTATTTTAAAGCTACACACATTACCCTGGCAAAAGGTAAATTAACTGTTTGAGAGATGAGCATTTTGGGAAACAAAGATAGAAAGACGATGCTTTTGAATGTTTCCTTGAATAAACTATTTGTATCAAATTGGATCTATTACGTAAATAGTCTTTTAAAGTGCAAAATGCCTATCTGGTTCAAAAAATACCTTTGGACCTATAAAAGTATATCTACAGGACTGAATCCAGTATTTAGACATTTTCTACTGTAATGTGTATATGTAGCATTTAATAATTTGCTCCTTTTAGAGATTGGTACGTACGGCAACCAAACACCAATGTAAATGGTATTTAAGATAATAAAATGAGGAACTAAAATGGAGAGGTGAGGATACCATTAGTAAATGCCTGGGTATCACATTTTCTAAACCCACTAATATGTTTTAGCTACCTAAGAAAAGCATATTAAGTCTGCAGATCTGATGGTACTATCCTTTCAGCTAAGCACATAACTTCACATGAGCTGGTAGTAAAACAAGACTTCATAAAACAATTGTCACCCTACCAGAGAGCATGAAAATACCACTGGGAAGTATACTTCTCTATAAAAAAAAGAAAACCCATACCACTGTCAAAGAAAAAAAAAAAGGCACTTGTTCGGTTTCTGCTTTATAGACACAAAGTGGACTTTCTCTAATAATTATTCAACATTTGTTTTTAATCTGTCATCGTCACTGGTTGTTAAGTAGTGGTTGTGGAAGGGTACAAACAAAGAAACAAGGATTCTCAACTCCATTTCTCAACTTTAATTAAGCAGGGAATTTGATCCAAGTTACACTCCTGAAAGCAATGTGTAGTGTGAAAATGATATTACAACAGTAGCATAACCTAACTAGAAATGACATTTTAAAACTACGATTAACAACTTCCTGCATTTACAAATACTTTTCCATGTTAAAAAATATTTTTTTTCAGTAACCTCATACTCAACTGTTGACAACAAGATTCCATGATGAATAAGACACGCTTTTTCTCTTGTTGTTCACAACTTTCTAACTGTGCTCAACTCCTTCCCCAGACTGATTTTTAAAATTTTTTTCAATTCTTTACTTAGCTCTTCAGGGCTGAGGATCTGTCTGCATTTCTTCTGGAAGGGGTGGGTGGTGAATGACATCTGCAATTCTGAAAGTATGTCAGAACAGTAATGCTGTCTTTTATGGAAACTAAAATTTCCATGTTAGTGGAATAGTAGCGAAATAAAAAATGACAACACGACTTCACAGAACAGCTTTCAGTCTGCAAAATTAACTTAGAGATCATTTCATGTTTAGTTTAACTCCCACCAACTACAGTTCAGCTTTTGTTATGGGGAAAAGTGCAAACCCCATCCAAAGGGAACATTTAAAAATGTTAGGACGGCTCACCAGATGTATGCCTCAAAGTATGAAGGTGGAATTCACGTTTCATTTTCACGCTACAAACCTCTCACGCTTGCACAGTAGGAATATAACATATGGTCTATGCACAAAACAGATCACCTGTGCCTTTGTGGTCCCATTAATACCACTTTGATTTTCAGTACAAAATTATTTTTCCTTAGCCTGATTGCGCCGTCTAAATATTTGCCACCTCCTACTCCGGATGTGGCTGCACGGGGGGACGGAAGCAGATACCAATGAGTCAAACAGTACTGTGCTGTCAGAAGTGACTCCAGGCTGAAAAAGTACTGACGCCGACCAGGAAACTGGAGTGGAGCCTCGGACCCAGCGCTGGGACCGTCGGCCAGTGGGCTGGTGCAACTCCAAGCCACGAAGGCATGCCCCAGCCTCCCGGCTCTCCACTCCCACGTGCGAAGTGAGCTGGGGCTCTCAGAACCAGAGCCGGCTCCGCGGGGAGGCGTTCCTCCCGCCAGGCCCAGCCTCGACTTGGCCCTTCACACCTCAAGGCCCAACCCCACCCTGGCGTCCCTCCCGGCCCGGGAGCACACCTGATCTTCCTCACTGATATCGATGAAGGCCGGGACACTCATGGTGAAGGCCCGAATGCGGCAGACACTCCGCTCGCCAACAGCGCCGGCCGGAAAAGGGAGGCAACACGCTTGGTGGCGCCTGACAACCGCTTCCGGGTCACCTCGCGCAAGCCTGGGGGGGCGGAGTCGCTGGGATGGGCGGGGCTATGGGGGCCAATCAGATAGCGCGCTTTGGCCGCGTCTGGAGGTGGGGCGGGCGTGCCCTCTGGGACCACTTCCCTACGTAGCTTCTCCGCACTTTAACTTCTAAGACTGTGTAGCTTGCGGTTTACTTAGCCGGTTTCCTGCTTGAAAATTAAAGACTGTCAAGTGAACGAAAATTACTTGTGATCAGAACAGTCGTTCCGTTCGTGCTTCGTCCCCTCGCACTTCCTGGCGCCTCTTACGTTGCTCCCAGCAGCCACTCGGCCTTGCTTCCTTTTGCGCGCTACTGGATGTAACTTCCTCCTCGCAATCCCGAAAGAGCCTTTGGAGTATGTGCATTTGTTGCTGAGTCTGTTAAAAATTTTTTTTAGTTATAATTTAACCCATTTTTTCAGTCTTCATTTAGGCGCGACCTGGCAAGCCGTGTTCTGTGCACTGGGGATAACCGTAGCTTTTAAAAGACGCTCTCAAGTACAGCTTACATTCCAGTGGGGACACACAGAACATAAACATTGCAAAGGTATTAGAAAGGTGGTCCTCGATGCATCGTGTTTTACAGCATGGACTCTAGAGTTGAATTCCTTGGGATGGGATCCTTGCTGACTCGGGACAATTGCTTAATCTTTAGTTTCAGCTTCCTCTTGTGAAAATAGGAGAAAATACTTTTTAAGTGTTGTGAGGATTAAGTCAATATGTAAAGCACAGGGTGAGCACTGAATGTGTTAGCTATTATTAAATAATTGCCGTATGTAACATGTTAGCTAACACTAAGAAAACAAACGCTGAGAAAGTTTGGTGTCTGTGAGTGTGTGCATGTCTTTTTAGAGTGATCAAAGAAAATGGCTCAAATGACGTTGAGAGCTGAAGAAAATGAGGAAAGTGGCAATGAAGAAAACTGCGAGAAAGCTTTTCATGCAGAAAAGCAAATGAATGAATGAATGAATGAATGAATGGACGTGAGGAAGGTGCAAGGAGGCCTGTTGGCTGGATTTCAGTAGGAAAGTAGGAGAGCAACAGGAAATGACATAGCCATGGCCAGATCATGGTCTTGTAGTCTAAGAATTTTGGCTTTGACTCTTAATGAACTGGCAAACCTCAGACAGATTTTGAGTGGAAGCATGAGATCAAACTAAAATTTTTTCTTTGTTTTTGGTAAAGGATCACTTTGACAGATGTGTTGAAAATTGACCACTTCTGTGTCTGGCTTATTTCATCTAGCATAATGTTTTCAAGGCTGTGTCATGGATCGGTTGTTTTTTTTTTTAAAGATGTTATGTATTTTTAGACAGAGAGTAAGGGAGGGAGAAAGAGAAGGAGAGAAACATCACTGTGTGGTTGCCTCTCATGCAGCGCCTACTGGGGTCTTGGCCCGCAACCCAGGTGTGTGCCCTGACTCGGAATTGAACTGGTGACGCTTTGGTTCACAGGCTGGCACTCAATCCACTGAACCATACCAGCCAGTGCTGGTTCTTCATTCCTTTTTATTGCTTAATAATACTCCATTGTTATGAATATACCACATTTTATTTATCCATTCATCTGTGGTTACATATCTCAGTTGTTTCCATTGTCTGGCTATTATGAATGATGCTTCTATGAACATTTACGCACAAGATTTTGTGTAATTTCATTCCAGGGTATATACCTAGGAGTGAAATTACTAAGTTATATGGTAACTGTATGTTTAGCTTTTTGAGGAGCTATTTTCCAAAAAGGCAGTGGCTTTATTTTTAATAGCCCAAATCAGGCAACAACCCAAATGTTCATCAACAGGTGAATGGGTAACAAATTGTTGTATATCTATGTGACAGAATACTACTCAGCAATAAAAAAAAAGGTGAACTATTGATACATGCAACAATACAGATAAATCTTAAACTAATTTTGCTGCATGAAAGAAACCAGATATACTGTATAATTCCATGTATATAAAACTCTCGAATATACAAACTGGAGTGGCAGCACTGTGAATTGTCATTACGTGGGTGAGGGGGAGTAGGCAAGAAGCAAGGAGAGAAGGGTTACAGAGGGGCGTGAGGAAGATTTGGGGAGTCATGGATATGTTCATTTTCTTGATTGTGGCAAGTGTGTCATGGCTGTGTATATAAGATTTATTGAGTTGTATACTTAAAAATATGCGGTTTATTGACATCATGATTGTACCTCAATATAAAAAAACTAGCAGGCAAAACAAAAACAGAGGGGTGGGTAGGACAGAAAACATTTGGATGGACTGAACTTAAAAGGATTCATTATGGTATGGCATACCCTTGCTGATGGAGAAACACGGGAACCTGAAGGCAGGGAACGTATGTGCACATTTACCCAGCATTCCTTCCACCTACCTCGATGCCCAGTGCCCAGCAAGCAGTCAAATAGATGACTACTGGTCCTGAAGGAATAATCGCTGAGCTCCTCCCCCAAGACACTTCATTACTGCAAAGTTCTAGAAACACAAACTAAAAAATACCTGTACTGTTTCAATGAACAGTTCAAAGTCTTATCACTTTTGCTATTTTTCTTCATTCTATGGTCTTTGTGAAGTAAAAGCACATTTTTTCAAGGAAGATCTCCGGAGGGAGATAGTGAAAGACTATGGCAAAGTTATTTGAAACTTTCATTCATTTATTCATTCTTTTTTTTTCATTTATTGATTCATATATATATATTTATCTCTATTGTGTGCCAGGTACTGGTTAGGCACTTGGATATGAGAGTGAACGAAATTAAGGGATACATCTCGATTGGGGATGGGAACACTCACGTGTCCCGCCTTGAAACCCAGTTTTCTAAACTTTTCTCCTAATTTTCAAAACACAGGAAATTGGGTTCTATTCCTAATAGCTACCGGGTAGGAGAACCACTCCCAAACAAACAACAGAGACCAACCTCATGAGAGAAGGTGTATATTCTACTTTCCTATGCTTTAAAGTCATTTAAAATTGTATCTCAGGTCAAATTGATTTTATATATATATATATATATATATATATATATATATATATATATATATATTTAAAGATTTTATTTATTTATCTTTAGAGGGGAAGGGAAGGAGAGAGGGAGAGAAACGTCAATGTGCGGTTGCTTCTTGTATGTCCCCTGCCGGGAACTGGCCTGGCAACCCAGGCATGTGCCCTGACTGGGAATCGAACCGCGATCCTTTGGTTCGCAGGCCCTCGCTCAATCCACTGAGCTACACCAGCCAGGTGATTTTATGTATATTTTTTAAAATTTTAGCTTTATTTTTGTTAAAGTAAGTGGTCTATAGGCTTTGAATTTTTTAAATTTTAGTTTTATTTTTGTTAAAGTAAGGGGTCTGTGGGCTCCCCCCCCCCTTTTCCCATAAGTCTCTCTTAACTGAGACAAGTGGTACAAGAAATATAGTCTATTCTTCTACACGTGGCATGTTCCATATGTTCCAAATGTTGCAGACAAAGAAATTTGGAGCCAGTTGAAACTGGAGCTGGCCAATTTCAACTTGATCCTATACTTGAAACAAAATATAGGCCACTGGTGTGTTAAAGGCAATAAAATGAGAAATGTCATTTACTCTAACACAATAGCAGCCTGTTGTTCTTTATTGTATTGTATGCTTTAGAGCTTCTTGTAAACATACCTAGGAACTTTTAAAAATGAATTACCAAGAAGTTGAACAAAGCTCCAATCTTCTTCAAGACAATATTCTCGTAGTTGATTGTTTTACCTGAAAAATATAACCAAGCACTTATAGTTTTTCTTTATTGTTTAATTTGTCTGCTTTCCCTCTAGTGCTGTGTTGTTTTTTCTGATTAAAAATTCTAGAAAAACTGGATTTAGCTATATTTTGATTATTCTACTTGCCAAGGGCACGTTAATGTTTTCACTTGAACTTTATCATTAGACCAAAACTGCACCTTTTTTTTTTTTTTTTTTTTTTTGCACGGAGAATGCTTTCCATGATATTAATATTTAAAACTTGTTTTCAAGTCTATGCTAGCCATCTCAAAACTCTGGAACTATTTATCTGATAAAGGAAAGTATATTTTTATTTTAAAATAGCACAGGTAGCCAATTACCTAAATAGCAATGCTATATTATTGAAGCTAACCCTTCAGTATGGGCGTCCTTCACAGTAATTAGTCACCATTCTTGAACTGAACCGATGTGCTGGGAGCTCTGGGAAGGTGGGGATGTGATCTGTAGTGCATCCCTTCTCTTATCAAAGGCCTGACACAAAGAAGGTACAATAAATATTTTTATGTTAATGAATGCTACCATAACATGTAACTAACTAAATTGATTTTTAATAAATCTCTGATAATTGCTTTATATTTTAATTTTGAATGAAAAATAGAGGAATGATTACAACATGCTAGAAAGACATGGGAAAGAATTTTTTTAAAGTGTGGCAGAGACTGCTACTTGTGAACCTTTGATCCAGCCCCTCATTTCTTTGGAGCAAAACCGTCCCTATAGTGTGGGTATGGCAACGTATTCTTCTATGCAACTAAATGTGTCAGCCTTATCATGGCTAGGGATAGCCAATGACATGCAAATGGGAAATTTAGGGACAGCTCCTGGGAAAACTCTATAAAAGGAGCACACTCAACATGGAAGCTGACTCTTTTGCCCTTGCCCCATTTCTCCTTGCTGCCTAAAACATGAACTTGATGGTGGGAGTTGCAGCAGCCAACCTATACCAAGACGTGATCTTAAAGGTGGAAGTCATGATAGTGGAAAGGAAAGATAGAAGGAGCCCACGTCCCTGTTGGCATCAGGAAGATGTGTTGTTGGCCTGATGACTGCCTACTTTGGGGCTTGTTTTACATAAGAGAAAAATAAGCCTCCATCTGGTTTAATCCACCATTACATTGAATTTCCCTTATACACAACTGAACCTAATCCCAATTGACACAGAAAGAAAACTTTGAAATCTAAAGTTATAATTTTGTAAATAAAAGGTTTATTAAGGGCAAGTTAACAAATTCTTGTGATGCAGACTTAAAATGGTGGGGACCTTGGAATCTCTGCTGTTGTGGTATAACACCGAAGTAACTATCATCTTACGATCTCAGGGATTTATAGCTAATAATTAAATTTTATACTAGTGATGCAACATACGATTATAGGGACTTTATAGGTGGAACAACTAATGTTTAAACCACTTGATTGGTGGCTTACTAAAATATATTGCACCTGAGCTGTAGAGTTAGCAATGGAGCTAATACAAGGCCTTAAATCTCAAACACTTTGACCATTAGAAAACATCAGTCTTCCCATTAGTCTTTGTAGTAAGAAAATTCATGAGGTTAACTTCTTCACTTCACATGACATAGCTGATTATTGAAACATTCATAAATTTGTGAACCCCAAGGAAGACACACTCATCATTTATGTTTTTTAAGTGAGTTACAAAAGGCATGTCTATACCAGAGGAACAAAACTAAATGCACTGGTCAAGAGGCTTATCAGCTACAAACAATACAAATGCAAGGATAGTTTATGATATAGTGATTTTTATATTCATGAAGACAATATTCTTTGGGGCTTCTATATGAACCACATTAACCCAAACCTCATTATTACTTAATCTAAAGGTGAAGCAACAGAGGCCCTGTGGGTTGGGCAGCCTTGCTTCCAGAAGACACAGTATGGGTTCCTGTCCAAGTCTGTTTCACTTAAAAGCTGCTGTTCTTGTCTTTTTGGTGATGGTGGTGATAATTTTATTTAAAAAGTAGAATGTAAGTCTTTTAAAATATATTTTATTGATTATACTATTATAGTTGTTCCTTCCCCCCCTTATTCCCCTCCATCCTGCACACCCCCTCCCACCCACATTCCCTCCTTTTAGTTCATGTCCATGGGTCATACATATAAGTTCTTTGGCTTCTACATTTCCTATACTGTTCTTAACCTCCCCCTGTCTATTTTGTATGTACCATTTACGCCACTGTACCTTTTCCCCCTCTCCCCCTCCCACTCCCCTGCTGATAACCCTCCATGCAATCTCCATTTCTATGATTCTGTTCCTGTTCTAGTTGATTGCTCAGTTTGTTTTCGTTTTATGTGTGGTTGTTAATAACTGTGAGTTTGTTGTTATTTTACTGTTCATACTTTTTATCTTCTTAGATAAGTGCCTTTAACATTTCATATAATAAGGCCTGGGTGATGATAAACTCCTTTAACTTGACCTTATCTGGGAAGCACTTTATCTGCCCTTCCATTCTAAAGGATAGCTTTGTTGGAGAGAGTAATCTAGAATGTAGTTTCTTGCCTTTCATGACTTTGAACACTTCTTTCCAGCCCCTTCTGGCCTGCAAGGTTTCTTTTGAGAAATCAGCTGACAGTCTGATGGGAACTCCTTTGTAGGTAACTGTCTCCTTTTCTCTTGCTGCTTTTAAGATTCTTTCCTTATCTTGGGTAATATAATGATGATGTGGCTTGGTGTGTTTCTCCTTGGATCCAACTTCTTTGGGACTCTCTGAGCTTCCTGGACTTCCTGAAAGTCTATTTCCTTTGCCAGACTGGGGAAGTTCTCCTTCATTATTTTTTCAAATAAGTTTTCAATTTCTTGCTCTTCCTCTTCTCTTTCTGGCACCCCTATGATTTGAATGTTGGAACATTTAAAGATGTCTTGGAGGTTCCTAAGCCTCTCCTCATTTTTTTAGTTCTTGTTTCTTCATTCTTTTCTGGTTGGATGTTTATTTCTTCCTTCTGCTCCAAACCGTTGATTTGAGTCCTGGTTTCCTTCCCATCACTGTTAGTTCCCTGTACATTTTCCTTTATTTCACTTTTCACAGCTTTCATTTTTTCCTCTAATATGCAACCATATTCCACCAATTCTGTGAGCATCCTGATTACCAGTGTTTTGAATTGTGCATCTGATAGGTTGGCTATCTCTTCGTCATTGAGTTGTATTTTTTCTGGAGTTTTTTAAAAAATATATTTTATTGATTATGCTATTACAGTTGTCCCATTTCTCCCCCATCATTCCCCTCCACCCTGCACACCCCCTCCCACTCACATTCTCCCCCTTTAGTTCATGTCCATGGGTCATAAGTTCTTTAGCTTCTACTTTTCCCACACTATTCTTGCCCTCCCCCTGTCTATTTTCTACCCACCATCTATACTACTTATTCTCTGTACGTTTCTCCCCTCTCTCCTCCTCCCACTCCCCTGTTGCTAACCCTCCATGTGATCTCCATTTCTGTGGTTCTGTTCCTGTTCTAGTTGTTTGCTTTTGTTTTAGGTGTGGTTGTTAATAACCGTGAGTTTGCTGTCTTTTTACTGTCTTATTTTTTATCTTCTTTTTCTTAGATAAGTCCCTTTAACATTTCATATAATAAGGGCTTGGTGATGATGAACTCCTTGAACTTGACCTTATCTGAGAAGCACTTTATCTGCCCTCCCATTCTAAATGAAAGCTTTGCTGGATAGAGCAATCTTGGATGTAGGTCCTTGACTTTCATGACTTGAAATACTTCTTTCCAGCTCCTTCTTGCCTGTAAGGTCTCTTTGGAAAAATCAGCTGACAGTCTGATGGGAACTCCTTTGTAGGTGACTGTGCCCTTTTCCCTTGCTGCTTCCAGAATTCTCTCCTTCATTTTAATCTTGGCTAATGTAATTACGATGTGCCTTGATGTGTTCCTCCTTGGGTCCAACTTCTTTGGGGCTGTCTGAGCTTCCTGGACTTCCTGGAAGCCTATTTCCTTTGCCAGATTGGGGAAGTTCTCCTTTATTGTTTGTTCAAATAAGCTTTCCACTTGTTGCTCTTCTTCTTCCCCTTCTGGTACCCCTATAATTCGGATGTTGGAACGTTTAACGATGTCCCGGAGGTTCCTAAGCCTCTCCTCATTTTTTTGAATTCTTGTTTCTTCCTTGTTTTCTGTTTGGTTGTTTTTTTCTTCCTTCTGGTCCACTCCATTGATTTGAGTCCTAGTTTTCCTCCCATCTCTATTGGTTCCCTGTGTGTTTTCCTTCATTTCACTTATTGTAGCCTTCATTTGTTTGTCTAATTTGTGATCAAAATCAACCAATTCTGTGAGCATCCTGATCACCAGTGCTTTGATCTGTGCATCTGATAGGTTGGCTTTCTCTTGGTTGCTTAGAGGAATTGGTTCTGGAGCTTTCATTTGTTTTCCAGTTTGAGCCATTTTTGGTGGGTTTTTTTTTTTGGGGGGGGAGGGTCTGGTCCCGGCTGTTATGTAGTGAGGAGTGGAGCCTTAGGTGTTCCCCTGTGTGGGGCAGCCCAGTCGCTGGGTTGTGACGCTGTATGTGGGAGCGGGGTCTGAGAGGGAACAATGGCGCCTGCTCCGCTCTCTCGGATTCCAGTCCCTTCCGCCGCTTCCCCTTCGCCTGGATTATCTGTGCGTGAATGTGGGACCACCTGGTCAGCCAGCTGCCTTGCATGGCCTCACTGAGTCTGCACAGTTGCCACCCCGTGCCCGGGGCCCGCTAGCCGCCGCCTGTGTGTCTGGGAATTGCCAGCTGCTTCTGCCTGCATGCCTGGGTCCACACCTCCACTTTTTCCTGCCTCAACTCCGCCCCTCTTACCGGTCTGGATAAATGGTTGTTGGACTTCCGTACAGTTCAATTTTCTATCAGTTCTGATTGTTTTCTTGTTTCTAAATATTTGTTGTCCTTAATTTTGGTTATGAGAGGAGGCACAGTGTGTCCACCTACGCCTCCATCTTGGCCGGAAGTCCTTTTCTAGAGTTTTGATCTGTTTTTTCATTTGGGCCTTTTTTTTTTTTTTTGGTCAGGTGCACCTGTTATGTAGTAAGGGGCAGAGCCTTAGGTGTTCACCACGGAGGGGCAATCACATTACTGCCTTGTTGTGCTATATGTGGGGGAGGGGTCTGAGAGGGAACAGTGCCGCTTGCTCAGCTCTCCGCTGGTTTTCAGTCACTTATCCCATTACCCACAAGCAAACTGGGCCCTTCTGGTACTGATTCCCTGGGTGGGTGGGTTTGTGTACATTTTAGGACCCTGTGGGTCTCTCCAACGAACTCTCCTATGAGGCTGGGAACTTTTCCCACTGCCGTAACCCCCCACATGTTTTTACAGTCAGAGGTTTTGAGGCTCATTTCCCCTGCTGGAACCCTAGTTTGCATGGTCTGTCTTGCTCCCCAGTTGTTCCTCCTGGTTTATCTGCACATGCATGTGGGACCACCTGGTCCTCCAGCTGCTGCCTTGCCATGAGTCCTCTCCGCCTGGCTGCCTGTCTCCACCCTTCCTACTGGTCTGGGTGAGTGTTTCTTCTTTAACTCCTTGGTTGTTGGATTTCCATACAGTTTGATTTTCTGGAAGTTCTGGTTGTTTTTATTTTTATTATTTTTTTAATTTTTATTTTATTTATGTATTTTTAGAGAGAGGGGAAGGGAAGGAGAAAGAGAGGAATAGAAACATCAATGTGTGGTTGCTTCTCATGCACCCCTCAATGGGGACCTGGCTTGCAACCCAGGCATGTGCCCTGACTGAGAATTGAACCAGCGACCCTCTGGTTCACAGGCCAGCGCTCAATCCACTGAGCTATACCAGCCAGGGCTGCTGTTTTTATTTTTAAATTTGTTGTTGTCCTTCTTTTGGTTGTGCGAGGCAGCACAGTGTGTCTGCCTACACCTCCATCTTGGCTGGAAGTCTTAGAATGTAACTCTTTACTTGATGTGGAATATGTACTTTTAAAATAAATTTTTTTATTGAAGTATAATGTTCATAAAAATGCACCAATCCTAAGTGTACACTTTGATGAGTTATCCCTGTGAACATACACATGTAACCATCATCCGGTTCTAAAAAAGGGAGCATTCCTTAGCCATTGGGGAAACACAAATCAAAACCAAGATAAGATAGCCATTCACACATACTGGAGTGGCTATAGTAAAAAAGATAGACAATCACAACTGTTGATGAGGATGTGGAGGATATGGAACCCTCAAATACTGCTGGGGGAATGTAAAGTGAGGCAACCACTTTGGAAAATGGTCTGGCTATTTCATAAAAGGCAGAGTTATCATATGACTCAGTAATTCCACTCCTAGGTATATATCCAAGAGGATTGAAAATATATGTCCATGCAAAAACAGATACACAAGTTTTTATAGGAACATTATTGTTAATAGCCAAATGAATAAATAGAATGTGGTATATTCATACAATAGAATATTATTTGGTAACAAAAAGGAACAGAGGACTGATACATGCTACAATATGAATGAACCTTGAAAATGTTATGCTAAGTGGAAGAAGCCAGAAACAATACATATTGTAGGATTCCATTGGTGGAGGTGAAGGGTGAGGGGTTAAGGAGGAAACAATGAGCATTAATGACTGAAAGGTAAGAGGTTTCTTTATGGAGTGATGAAAATGTTCATAATTGATTTTGGTGATACTTGCATAACTCTATATACTAAAAACATCAAATCACATACTTCAATGGGCAAATTGTATGATATGTGAATTATATCAACAGAGCTGTATTTAAAAAGAAAGAAATAATGAGCAGGAGAGGCAGATGGGGGATGAAATAAGATTTTCATTACTATAGAGATAGGTCATATGGCATGGCTTTGACCTATTAATTGATTATTAATTGAGTTGAGGGTGGGTGACCCTCAACTCCAGAATTAGGTGGATTTATCCACTCAGCCATAGGCAAGGCTAGAGAGGGAGGCCTCTGATACGGTATGACTTACACCATGGAGGAGCACAGAACTCATGCTCTCTGTGTCCGGCTTACCCCAGAAAAAGTTCCCTCTATTCAGGGACCGTAGGGAAAGAAGCCTCCAGGTTCCCACCACAAGGCTGCACTCCATGGGAGGCCCACTCTCGAGTGGAGAATGGTGGACCTGAAAGGAGCGTGGATGTTCTTCCTACACATACTGACCAGAGAAACTGCTCAGCTTCCCTTTAGGGAGAGGGAGATGCAGACACAGAGGGACAGGAGTTTCGCGGTGTACACTGTGTAGAGCTCTCATCCCTTGGAAGGAAACCTGCGGAATACGGCACTCATTTAAAAACAATCCCAAAGCCGATTTCCCCCGACTCTGGACAGCTCTCCTATCCTTTTGATTTCCATTGCTCTCAGGCCCTCATCAGCTCCCGTCTGGAAGTTGAGGGCCTCTCCTATCTGTTCTCCTTACCTCCGTGTTCTCTGTCTTGCCCCTCATCCTCTGAGACAGTACCCAGAGAACCTGCAGAACAGATATAGTTTATTTGTCCTATGCAGTATTTAAATGTAAAAAAAATAACTGCTGTGGTAGACACTGCTGGTAGCTTATCCGACGCACACTTTTCTCTTTTTACTTTACTAGCAGGATCCTGCTTTTGTTCAGAGTAGCATCTCACTCACCGACCGGATTGCCGCTGGGCTGGGGATGCGCCCTCTCTTGACTAAGATGAAAGGGGAGTTGCTGCATGGGGCTTTCTCACAAGTTCTTTAAGAGGAGGCATGCTCGCCTGGCAGGAGCCTCTACCCTTCTGCCTTTCTCTGTCCTGGTTCATTATGGAACCACCTTTCCAGCCCTGGGGGACTTCCCTGTAGATTTCTAGTTTTGTAAGAAATATCCATGCCTTGTTTGTCTAAGGCACTATACATCGGTGTTATTTTGTTACTTGAAGCCAACATAACCGAACAGATTTAGTACCTGAAATGGAGTGCTTTGAGTAGTAGAACCTAAAATACAGGATTGGCTTACCAAAAGAAGTAAGGCTTTGACAATGAGGGCACACATCCTGCCAGCTACAAAGAACGTGAACGTTGCTGTATGCTATCAAAACATCCTCTGTGGAAAACTGTCTCCTTTTGTTTCTTGAGACATAAACCGTGGTGTTTTATGTTGTTGTCATGAGGGGAAAGAGTAGATATAATTCATGTTAACATATCCTGGTTACTTCTTGCCACTTTCAGCCAAGACCCAAAGGACAGAGGTGAATTCAGACTATGTGGATGGGCCCAGGCGTGCATCAGACGTGTGTGCATGACAGGAAAGGAACCCTGACTTGGGGAACCCAAATAGTTTATAATGCACTCAGAGCATGTCTGCCCTTTGTTCTGGAGGGAAACACCATCTCTGTCTTCCAAGGCTGTTTGCTATACAAACATCCTTGAAAAGATAGTCTGAAGCAAGCAGCCACCAGTGCCTCTGCATACAAGGTAGGTAGAAAGACCAGAAACCCAAAGAAAATATTCTCACAACAGTATATTGCCAAAGAACTCCAGACCTGTCTGACAATAGCCTATAATTGTTCAACCCCTCAGGCCATCCCAGGTCCCTAAACTCACATCACTAGAAGTGGGCCGGGAGGGCTCTGTGAGGCCACCAAGAAAGGTGTCCTTACCAAAGCCCTTCTCCTATGAGGCCCCAGGTGATAGTGGCTAGGAGGACTCCTCTGGAAGGCAGAAGCAGAGGGTCAGATTTGCTAACCAAGATCTTATACCATCAGCAAGGAGTCTTCACCCCGGATGCCAGAACACAGCATTCGATATTTGCTGTAACAACCCTGTGTTTCCCACTCTCTTCTTTCCCAAACTGGAGTTGTTACTACCTTCCTGCTCCTTGCCTGTTGTCATATATTCAGTGCATCGGAGGCAGTTGCCTTTATCTTTTAGTACTAAGGTCACTGGGCCCTGAGGAGACACATCTGGACCTGCATGTCATCCAGAGAGCTAAGATTCTGAGCTGGATGCAATACTTGGATGAGATTTGTTTTAAGATTGTCTCCCTTTTGGAAGAGACTGAGGAATATTTGCGTGATGTTCCTCAGGAGAATTTTATTGTGATTGTCCATGTGCTGTTAATGAGTGTCAGTATCGAATAAGGACATGTTGACATTGAACAGCTAAGAAGCATGTTGTAGTGGACTTTCTTGTTTTTTTTTTTTTTTTTTGGCTACTTATCACTTTTTGGATTTCCAGCCTTCTGATTCCTATCTCTCCTGAAGGGCAAACCAGAATACAAATTAACCAAAATTTGACCCAGGCTCCATCAGTTAGATAGGCCCACTTGAAAGAATATTTGGAAATGGGCAACTTGAAGAAGAAAGCCCTACGCACAATCAGCTTGCTTGGCAAAGGTGGTGGAAGAGGTTCCTGGCTCTCAGTGAGGACAAGGGCAGCAGCAGCTGCAGTGGTTTCAGTAGGCCAGGCAGGCAAGTGGCTGGGGAGTTGTTTCCAAGGGCCTCAAGCCTGTTTGTCCAGCTCTTCCAGCAATGCTGTGAGCTGCCCCAGACAGTCCTTCTTCTTTTCACCTTGGTATTGAAACATAGCATGCATACGGAAAAGCGCATCTATCTGGTGGCATACCAAGGGCAGGGTAGTGGGAGGCGTCTACCCCAGGGTACGAACACGAGGCAGTGCACTGTCTACAGATCATTTAAAAACAACAACGAAGAGCTGGTTAGTCTGCTCTTTCCTCCCTGAAAAAATCTTTAGTGCAGTTACTATTGAATTAAATGTTTACCTATCACAATTTGAGAAACACCGGCTTACTGAATGAAATCTCAGTTCCTTACTGTGGCATATAAAGAATCATGTGCCTCACGCACCCCCCCGCACACCCCGCAGATCCAGGCATATTCAACGGTACTTCCTGAACTCACCAACCTGTTCACATCCTCAAGCCTTCGCTATGCTTCTTTCTTTACTTTGAATGTTTACTGTCCAGCGTCCACTGGTCAACATACACTAACTCCCAAGCCTCTGGTCAAGCATATTAGCTGATCTGGGAAACCTCGTATGCACACTTTCCTCTCTCCCTGTGCCCAGGGGAATGAAGCACCCCCTTCTTTGTCTGCCCTCTGTATCCTACGCACACTTCCATATTTGACCTTTGCAACATTATATTATACTTACATGTCTGCCTACCCTTACCATTCAATGAGCCCCTCAACAGGCATGACCCTGTGGTGTTAGTCTTTGTAGCAAGGAGCCTCGCATAGTGCTCAGTAGTTACTAGATGGCTTAAAACACTGAGTCACTCAGAATAAAAATATCACTCTCTTGAAATTAAGCCAACTACCACAATTCGTTTCTACCTAGATATACCTCTAGCTATGCAAATTCCTTCAAAACTATAAAAGGGCGAAAGAAAGGGCTTAATAAAGAAAAACATATCAAATTTCTGCTGATCCAGAAGCTCCATGAATGAGCAGAATTAATATTTCAAGATATGCGCTCTAGGATTTTCTACTAAAGTCTCACAGGATCAACGTCACACACCCCAACTCCAGGCTGCTTTCTTCTCTAAACTGTTAACATCAGAATGACCATTTTTGGCAGTTTTCCACTGCAGAGAAAGGGTGTTCTGAAGCACACTTGTTTTGGAGGTGGGAACAACCGAATTACATCTCCTGAGGCCAAAACATAGCTCTTTGTGTTCAGGAGCTCTGTCTCCCTCTTCTGCACAGATATCACTTCTTTGGATTTACATCCTCCCCCCATATGCACCCTAAGATCAAGCCAGAAAAAATTACTTGTAATTTCTGAAATGCAGAGATTCTCCCCACCTCCTTCTGAACTTGTGAACTTGGGTCTGGCTGTCAAGGCTGTCTTTCTGCATCGCCTTCTGGATGACACCTAAGCCTTTCCTGCCCCCCGCTCTCATCGGCGCCCCACTTGGCCCTGGCCTCGCTGGCCGCTCCTTATCTGTGTTCTCATCTCGCCCGGTGCACACCACTCTCACTGCATCGTCACCCCGCACGTCGTGGTGTTTGCTTCACTTCTCTTTCTCCTAGCCCGAGGCTGCGTCTCATCTTGCAGCCTCAGCGCTGGAGCAGCGGGTGCTTAGTTCATGCTTCCTGAGTTTTCAGCGCGCTTGCTCTGTCAGACACTGTTCTGGGAACTTGGGATACACTGGTGAACAAGACCAGCAAAGGTCCCTGCCCCTGTGGGGCTTACATTCTAGCAGGGGGACACAGACAGGAAGACTTAATAAATAAGCAAATCATACAGTACGTATTTTTTTCAAGTCCAGTTTACTTCCAGTATTATTTTGTATTGGCTTCAGATGCACAGCATAGTGGTGAGACAATCGTATTCTTTACAAAGCATTCCCCCCTATACTTCCAGTACCCACCTGGCACCATACAGAAGGCACACAGTCTTGAGAGCCAGTGAGTTGGCAGCTCTGTGTGGCGGGGGCCTTGGACGTGCCAGGGAAGTAGTGGAAGATGAAGCTGGCGAGGAGCACGGGGCCAGGAAGTGAAGGGACTTGCATGCCCTGCTAAGGAGTTTGCACTTTACCCTGGAGACAGCCAGAGTCCTGTTGATGATTTTATGCAGGGAAATGTCATGTTTATATTTATTTTTAGGAAGATAATTCTGGCAGATGTACTGGAGTGGTGAGAGACTGGGCAAGTCACTTAACCTCTCTCTTCCTCCGTTTCGCCATCTATCAAATGAGACGAGCCATATCTGCTCTACTTACCTCGTAGGATTTTGGTGAGAAATAAATGAGATAAGAGATGTGAAAACACTTTGAAAAGTATATGGCACTGTAAAAATGCAAGCTGGTGCTGTTGTTATTTCAGCTGTGCTGTGGTTTTAGTGAAGTCCAAAGAATCAAGGAGTAAAGCGGAGGGACGACTCCATTTCTGTCTCCCTAAAATAATAAAACCCAATAATACTTTAATTTATTGAGTGCCTATTTCAGCACTTTGCCGTATAAAGAGCCAAAGAGGCTTATAGGAAATAGAGAAAAACAACCCTGGAAGGCTTATAGTCTACCTGGGGAGGTATGATTCCTCAATGAAATGAAAACAAATGCATGAAAGCGAGATCCAATCCACAAGGAACATGCTGGTGGTGGGGGCCGGGGGGAGGAATGGAAGGGAGTGAGAGGGACCCTCCACAAAGAGAAGTCGGGCACGTGATTTGCCCCAATGAAGAGGATGATTTGCTCACCAACACCACACTTCCATCACTCCACTCCCTCTGGTGGGGCAGAAGGTACAGAAGAAACAGGAAAATGTTTCCCGGGGTAGAAAATTTCATTTGCTAAGTGGTCGCACCATGCAATCCATGTTTCTAAGAGCAATGCTTGCAAACAGATGACAGTTCGACATTTTCAGAATGATGAGTTACTTGGTAACAAGCACCAGTAAACCTCATGGCAAACTTCTCGGGTCAGTCTCTCAATTGCTTTTAGTTTTTCAGGCATTTGTTGGGTAAAAACTGATCCTGGGCACATTACATTATTTCTTTAGGTCCCTTGAACGCAAGTCTGAACTGGCCACACCTCCTTTGTATTTTATCTTTCTGTCTCCTGTTAGCCCATGTGGTTCCATAATAATACTACATTTAAAATTTTATGTCTGTTTGTGTTTTCTTTTGTAGATTATGATGATTATGATGATGAGGTGTTTTTCTTTGTAGGGGTAGCAGGGTTTGAGAAGCCCTAGTATTTGAGAAGTACTAATAGAGGATGATGTAATAAAAAGTTTAATAGGGGATATACTAGCTTTTTCTTGGCCATTGTAAGAACACTATTAAACATCCATATTAAGCATTTGCTAAGTTGGTCAATTATTCTTTTATTCAAGTATTTTGGTTAGGAGTCATATAACCTTTAAGATATATTTTGACAAGGCAAGCATTCAACTGAAATGAAATTCTTAGGATGTGAGTTCTTGGCATGTACTGACTATGTGCTGCAGCGAATCCTTGGTGTGTGCTTAGCACATGGCCGTCACCACCTCATGAAGCCCATAATCTGATGAAGGAGACAAGATTTATACATCAGGAAAAAATGGCAAAAATACACGGTGGTATAAAATATGCTGAATCCTGAGGCATAGGCTACCAGAGCTATGGGAGTGAATTAGCTTGGTTAGAAATGATTTTTTAGTTCAAAGCTGACATATCAATGTATGCAATTGGCAGTGCATTTAGGTGTGATTAGCTCTCCTTGCCAAGGGCTTGGTGTAATGGAAAGAGCGCGGCTTTGGCCCCAGCCTACTTGGGTCCAATCCAGGCTCCGATATCTTCTAGTTGTATGATCATGGGCAAATTACTTAACCACATCCATGAAATGCAGCTATTAATAATGTAAACAAGTAATGGTGATTCCTAGAAAGAAGATAAATGTGTAAACATCTTTGTATTTAGTTCTGCCTCTTACCAGCTACCCAAGTAAGGAAGGTTAGCCATTGTGAGGTATTTTCTTGAAAGCCCTCAGAAATAGGGAAAAGGCAGCCATTTTTCTGTTGAAAGCTAAGATTATGTTTTTGGGTGATGAGAGTGTGCAGTGGGAAATACGAGGAGAGAGGCAAAAGGAGACTACTGTTAGGTCTGAAGCAGGGAAGGGTCAGGATGAGAGTGATGGAACGTGGAAAGTGATGGAACATGGAGAAGGTGGGGGCAATGAAAAAATCAGGTGCAGGAGACATTTTAAAATGCCATTTTGTCCTCTTATGCCAAATGTAGTATGCGCATGATAGCAAGTTGGAAAGTATAAAAAATATAAAGAAAATAACCCCTGAAAGTCCTTCACCCTGACATACTCACTGCTGATGTTTTACCATAGTTCTTTTTAGTCCTTCCCATTCGTTACTCTTAACAGACATTTGAGGAGAAGAATATTGAAATAAAGATGATTTAAGGCTTACATGTCCCCTCCTATGGGATGCCTTCTTGCATTTCCATGCAGGATTTGTTCTCTTTGATAATATTGTATACAGATGTAGCAGGGGCCAAAATAAATTTCAAGCCACATGAAATGAATGTAATTAATGTAAGCTATTCTTTTTAAAAAAGATTTTACTTATTTATTTTTAGAGAGAGGGGGAGGGAAGGAGAAAGACAGAGAGAAACAGCAATGTGTGGTTGCCTCTCATGAGCCCCCTACTGGGGATCTGGCCTGTAACCCAGGCATGTGCCCTGACTAGGAATCAAACTGGCAACTCTGGTTTCTAGACCAGCACTCAAGCTACTGAGCCACACCAGCTGGGGCTAATGTAAGCTATTCCAGAGGTACCTGCAGAACTCTTTACAGGAATATTGCTCTTTCCCCCTCCTAACTTTCTTCCTTCCTTTTTTTCACTGTTAAAGAATAGTTTATTAGCCCTGGCTGGTGTAGCTCAGTGGATTGAGTGCAGGCTGTGAACCAAAGAGTCATCAGTTCGATTCCCAGTCAGGGCACATGCCTGGGTTGTGGGCCAGGTCCCCAGTGGGGGCCCTGTGAGAGGCAACCACACATTGATGTTTCTCTCTCTCTTTCTCCCTCCCTTCCCCTCTCTCTAAGAGCAAATAAATAAAATAAAATAAAAGAATAGTTTATTATTATTTTCCTAATATATCCATACACTAAAAAGAGCAAAGATGATGACGATGGTTATAATGATGATAGTACTATCTGCCATTTATTGAGTATGTCCATGTGCCAGATACTTAAACAAAATTTTAAAAAAATTTTTGCAGCTATCTTCTTTTATTAAATACTTTTGAATTTTATTGTTGTTCAAGTATAATTTTCTGCCTTTTCCCCCATCCCTCCTCACCACCCCAGCCATCCCCACCTTCCTCCCTTGTTTCCACCCCTCCCCCCCCCTCCCCCGCCCCTTGTTTTTGTCCATGTGTTCTCCATAGTTGTTCCTGTAAACCCTTCCCCCTTTCCCGCCCCACATTATCCCCTCCCTTCTCCTCTCTGGTTACTGTCAGTTTGTTCTTAATTTCAATGTCTCTGGTTATATCTTGCTTGCCTGTTTGTTTTGTTGATTGCTCATGTATTTGTAAGAAAAACAACTTACAATGGGCCTTTGGAGTTAAGTAAAGGTAAAGGAATGCTGCTCTGAGACAGGGCAGTTCAGGACCAGTTGCTAAATTATTTTGCATAACAATGAAAAACAGTCTTGCTGTGAGCAGGAAGTATTTCCATAGAAATTATTATTTTACAGGGCTTTTACTTCCTGGGGCCAAAGGAGAGTTTTTGGTGTGCTTGACTTGTGCTGGGGGATGAGGAAAGGCCGTAGGGGGCTCCTGGTCTTGAGGTTTAAGAGCTGACTCCTGCAACCCAACAGCAGGCTGAGGGCTGAGCAGAGAAATGTCCTGTAAGCAACTTCTTGAAAAGAGGCCTCATCGATGGACTCTAGGTTCCAGCAATGTCTGCACAAACACTAGAGTGTGTATTAGCAGTGCTTTGTGAAATTAAAGGAAGCAATTATAACCGCTAGAAGTTCTGTAGACTGATGGGAAGACAGCAGCCTGAAGAAGTGGATAAGACACTTAAGCAAATTAAGGTCCTTATTACATCAGATACTGTTCTGAGGTCTCTACAGATGTTAACTCCTTTAGTCTTAGCACTAACCTTATTATCCTCAGTTTATAGATAAGAAAACAGAGGCGCAGTGAAGTTAAATACTTCCAAGATATTTAGGAAGTAGTGGAACCAGCACTGAAGTTCATGCAGTCTGGTACCCAAGGCTATGCTCTTAACCATTGAACTCAAATAGCTCTTGGGAAGGGACCATGCCATTCGTAGTCACACAGGATGGCAGTTCAGACAATGTCCACTGAGAATCAGAGGGAAAGACGACATGCAAAAAGCTAGAGAAGTTGGAGACTTCCCATCAGATCATTTCCCAGATAGTTTCATTCATTCATCTCTCCCTCCCACCAAACTGATTGTTTTTTTTTTTTTTAAGATTTTATTTATTTATTTTTAGAGAGGGGGAAGGGAGGGAGAAAGAAAGAGAAAC
The DNA here is from genome assembly GCA_039655065.1 of Glossophaga mutica. Taxonomy (NCBI): domain Eukaryota; kingdom Metazoa; phylum Chordata; class Mammalia; order Chiroptera; family Phyllostomidae; genus Glossophaga; species Glossophaga mutica. Next base: position 24,015,575 of record CM077308.1, read on the forward strand.
ACTGATGTGTGGTTGCCTCTTGTGCGCTCCCTACTGGGGACCTGGTCCACAACCTGGCATGTGCCCTGACAAAATCAAACCCGCAGCCCTTTGGTTCACAGGCCAGTGCTCAATCCACTGAGCCACACCAGCCAGGGCCAGGCTGATTCTTTTATGGACACAAACATGTTATATTTCCTTTGTATCCTCAGTGCTACGCACAATGACTAGCATAAAACAATTACTCAAAAGTATTTGCCTAAAATTGCACACAGGACACATCAGTGACAACTCCATGGTGTTGAGTCTAGTTTACTGAGAGAATGAGGTTGCTATTCAGAGACAGCTAACTCTTTAGTGGGAAGATCTGTACGGCCATTAATAAGCATGCTATTATATATTTTAAATAATTTTTTGTATTTTGCAGCCTTGCTTTCTAAAACAGTCTGCATTAGGAGATGGGCTGATTTGTGCTTGTATTTTCTCTCCAATGCCAAGGTACATAAGGCAGGAACCAACCTCAGATTTATAGTCTAGAATGTTATCAGGATATTTGAGAATAGGTAATAAGAACAATCTATAAACTGGGTAGGATTTATAAGCATGTTTAAATCTTGAGTCTAGCCCCAATATGTAACAAAACACTGTGGGGCGTTCAAGTAAAATGCATGCAGATGCAAGGTGCATGGAACAGCCAGCCAGTGCCCTAATGCCTGAACCCGGGACTTATGTCCCTACTAACAAGTCCACTGGGAATTCTGGGTGACTAATACACTGCAGCCAATGACATTGACTGCGTATAACTTAGAAGAAAATGCCCTGACTAAGTTGTGTTTAGTATTATTACTCTTATTGTTGTTGTTTGGTTTTAGTCAAGAACCAAAGCAAGATTTTACCTGAAAAGTAAAGGCAAATATGAAAAAATTCAAACATATACAAAAGCAGAGAGAATAATATAATAAATTCTTGTGTACCTGTCATCCAGTTCCCACATTAATTTGTGGCCAATCTTGTTTCATCTTTTGGTTTGCATTCCACCCCAGATTATTCTGAAGCAAATGTCAAACATTGTATTATTTGTCCATAAATATTTCTGTATGCAGTTCTAAATGATAAGGACTTTTTATAAAAACTTACCGCATGTAAAAATTTAATTACAGTTCCTTAATATCATTCTAAATATCTAGTCAGAGTTCAAGTTTCCCCAATTGTCTTACTGTTAGATTTTTGAAGTTTGCTTGAATAAGGTGGCAAGTAGCTTTTATACCTTTTGATTGATTGATACATCAACTGAGTCTCTTCTAGTGTATAGCTTCTCTCTCCATGTCTATTTTCTTTTGATTTTGGTTCTGTAGAGTATCTCACATGTAGATTTTACAAATTACATCTAATCTAGTGTATTTCCTTTGAATTGGTTATTAGATCTAGAGTTTTGATTGTATACATTTTGGCAGGCTGTTTTATAAGTAATGCTTTATAGATGTGTATTCTATCAGCAGGCACATGAGCCTGATTATTTTAGTTATTGTGATATTAGCAACCACAGATCAATATTGCCTGGATCCATTAATTCATTAGGGGTTGCACAATTCACTAATTCATTAAGGGTTACCTTGATTTTCCTAATTCTAGAATTCCTTCATTATTTATCAGCTGACAGGATTCTAGAAAGAGAAATTTCCTCTGTTTGATTAATATATAGTTCATATTAAATAAAAGGATAAATTCTTGATTCTTTTTACTTATTGACTAGATTTTAAAATAACAACTGATCTCCTAGTATCCTTCAAAGATGACATGAATGTACTTTTTAGCATCAGTCTAAACTCACGGATTTAGAGATATTCGATATATTTCAATCCATTGTGACTGCTGGCCAGAGGGAGCTTTCGCAAGTTGTCTCCTGACTGCTTTTAAGAGACCTGAGGCGTTTCTGATGGCATTCTAACTTTCATTGAGAAGTGTTTCAGGCTCTTTTTGTACATTTCCAATCCTAGACCTGGAATCAGCTATTTATCCAAGAAGCTCTGGGTTATTTTAGAGGGGAATGATACATAGAAACCACAATCTGAGAATGGGGGAATAGGACTTCTTTGAATTTAAAATTTTTTTCTAGATTTTTGAAAATATCAAAATCTTTGAACATTTACAGCACTACCCATTTAGAGCAGCTCACAAGAGTCTGCAGCTTTTTCTTTCAAAGAGTTACTACTTTGATACAGCACTGTGCTCTTTTAATATCCAAGTTCTTTTTTCTTTAAAAATACTATCTAGAAGGCAACATTAACAATGTCATTCATTCACACTTGGGGTTTGGAGGACTGAATGTGCTTGCCTCTGCCCCAAAGGCGAGCACATCCTAGTCCTGGGAACCTGTGCATATTACTGTATATGACAAAAGAAACTTTGTACGTGTGATTAAGCGAAAGATTTAATTGAGAAGGAGATAGGGAGACTATCCTGGATTATCCCTACGTGTAATCCCAAGAGTTCTAATCAGAGGGGGACAAGGAGAAATTTGAGGAAAGAAGAGGAGACGGTGACAAGGCAACAGAAGCAAAAGTGGAGGTGAGGAGGCCACAGTCCGAGGAAGGCCCACAGCCTCTAGGAGCTGGAAGAAGCAAGTAATAGGTTTGCCTCTGGTGTCTCCAGAAAAAACTGGCCCAGCCAACACTAATGTCAGCCCCGTAAGACTTACTTTAAACTTTTGCCTTCCAGAATTATAAGAGAACAGATTTCTGTGTTTTAAGCCATTAAATTTGTGGTAATTTGTTACAGCAAGGGTAGGAAACTCATACCGAGAGAAAAGGGGGCAGGGCAGTATATTTTGAAGTGTAAGCCAAAATCAGGGAAGTTTTGAGTCTTAGAGGGCTTCTGGGATCTGGCGAAGGACTTCTGTTTAGATGAAAAAAGGTAAAAAGACTAGCTAACAAGGCCATTGTTAAACTTCGACTTCCACATCTGTTTTAGCAACTTGAACTTGTGCTCATGCGGCTTTGGAGAGACCTTATCTGGAGGCTCGCATGCAGGAGGTCTGATTGCAGGTAGCCACCCGAGTTTAAGGCATGTGTCAAGCTCACAGGAGCAATTAGGTGCTGATGTGATGGGATTTGGAAAACCCAGGGTGTCGTGTGGGGCTGTCAATAGGATTGGACTGGGGATAGCGAAGGCTGCCAGACCCACTGTTCTTGGTAATAACAATGGCTGCTGGTAAGTGATCCAAGAGCTTTTCATCAGCCGTCAGCAGTGGAATAATTTAAAACATATTTTCACGAGGAAAGAAGAGGTAATAGGATTGGGCAGCGGTAGGAAGCAAGGAGCAGGAAATGTTGCTTTTTGGATTGCAGGGGGGCAGGGGCGCTGTTCAGAGGCTTGTGCCGCCACCTCACATTCTGTGTCGTTTCCACGAGAAAGTGGGAATCAGCCTGCTGACCAAACGCTTTGTAAACCCTTCCCCTGACTTATGGTCTCCAAGACAGACACAGTACACACTGCCTGCATTTTGCTTCATGCTTCAGAAGTTTAAATAAATAATCCTTCACTTCAATTCAGCAGCTATCATGGAAAATGATATTGTTTTTACTCATCCCAGGGAGGGGAGGCACCTCTCAAGTGCCCACGCTTTCAAGCAGAAAGAGAGCATTTCTGCCAATGAAGCGTGTAGTGAGTTTCCAAGTCACCGGCCTAACTTTTTATCATAAAGGGAAGATAAATGCCTCCATCTAAGCTTTGGCTGCCTGCTCTTTTCCTGTCTATGGTCAGTGGTTTCCATAGAAGCAAGTACAAGAAAGACTCAGGATAATGATGTTTTCTTCTCTTGGCTAACAGAAAGTTTTTGATATTTAGGGGTAAAAGTCAGAATGCTTTGTTGGATGGGTTGTGCAATTCATGAAAGAGCAGCAAATTCACACTAGAGTTGAGTCGGCTCAAGGGGTCACGGCAAGGTTACCGTGCTTAGGGAGAAGGGAAATGGATGTCCTTTTAAAATTCCTCAAAGTCCGTTTCATAAAAGTGTATCAATCCCCATTAAAAAACACAACTGGATGACTTTGACTTCCTTTGGCAAAATAACCCTGAGAGTTTGCTCATGAATTGGACATCAAAGAACCAATAAATTTAATGAGTAGTTTTCAACACTAAAGGCTTCCTAGCTAGTATGTTTCACTATTACTATGTCCATGTTGAGAAAAAGAAGAATCTCAATTCTAATTAAAGATTCACCTCTCAAGCTTTAACACAGAGAGTGTACCCAGGTTCTATGTTATGAATAGGTAGAATGGTGATGGCCAAGAATGTGCCTCACGGTGCCTAGAATGTGGTCAGTAAAGATCCACGGCTTTCAGTTAAAAACGGTGTTTTCTAGGCTGTCTTCTCTGTGAATGCAAAGGACTCCTCCATGTTAAGCTACACATTGTCAGATTACTTTTCTCTGGGAAAACAGGAAGTGAACCAAGAAGCCGTGGGAATTATGGGTAGAGTGAGGCTAGAAGATGTTAAAAGGTGCTGAAAGGGGACGTGATGTAGGCTAGAAGGACAAGCTCTACCCTCTTCATAATCTTCCACAAGGTTGCCCCAACCTTCCCTATTCTCTGGGGTTGCAAACCCAGCCATCAGGGGGCATCTCAGGTCACAAGGTAACAAGTGAGCAGTAAATACTGCAGCAAATTGGCTAACAGGTCTTGTCTAAAGAGCCAACCAACACCTTCTTAGCTTCAGCCCATTGTTGCCACACTTCTGATAAAAAAAAAAAAAAAAAAAGAAAATCCATATCATCTGTATGTAATCCTTTGATTTTAAAATATAAACCACTAAATCCAGTATTCTTAGGACACTGTGCAGACCACTCCACAGCGTGTCCATCGGCTGAGTCGGTGCCTTGAGCCACTATTTCACAACCTTTGCATTTTAGCTCAGGAACAAATCTCGAATTTTCGAGAATATGTAAGTTATTTATGACAAAGGCCAGGATTCTCTTCTATGTTCCTTATTGGATGTCCCAGATAAGAATAAAGATGGGAAAAAACACTTGAAACAAATTTAAAATGACAGTTTTTTAAAAAAGTTAGTTTGGCCTTTAACCTTATAGACTACTCATTTCCAAAGTTACTAGGTCAGCATCTTTTCCCTTCACTGCTTGAGCGAGGTTGTTTCATATAATTGCAAACGAGTGATTATTTTGTCACATTCTTTAAGAGGACACCCCTCCCCACCAGCACACCAGCCTCCTAAACGAGGTTTTGAAAATTTGTGTTTATTTGGGTTCGCGCTTTGTGCTGTGAAGTTCTATGGGTTTTGGCAAATGTATAGTGTCATTCATACACCACTGCTGTGTACCAGGATAGTTTGTTTCACTGCCCTAAAAAAGAAATGCTCTGTGCCCCATTGTTCAACTCTCCTCGGCTTAGTCCTCATGAGCCAGGCATCAGAGACAGGATGGAGCTCAATCTAAAAGGATACTATTTTAAATATAAAAATTTTTATTTTCAGCTACAAATGTACTGACAGGGTTTGACTGCAAGAAGCAGAACTCACTTTCTATTTCGAGCAGAAAGTGATTTAATATGAGTTCAGGGCTGAACCTCCAGAATAATTCCCAGAACAATACAAAAGAACTAATCCACCAGAGGAGTTGCTACTTCTGCCCCAGTTGAGAAAGGGGGAATCAGGAGCCTCTTGTTTTTCTTTTTGTATTGATTTTAGAGAGAGAGAGAGGAAAGGAGAAAGCGGGGGAGAGAGAGACATCAATTTGTTGTTCCACTTACTTATGTATTCATTGGTTGATTCTTGTATGTGCCCTGACCAGGGATTGAACCCATAACCTTGGCATATCCAGACCATGCTCTAACCAACTCAGCTACCTGGCCAGGTCCAGAAGGCTCCTTTTGATACGGGGCTGGAGCTGCACTTTGGAGATCAGGAAGCCACTACACAGCCCTATAACTGCCCTCGACCTTCACAAAGTTACAGGCTATCCCTAAGATCTTGAACTGTGATTACTAACAACTTCAGCCAAAGGAGTGGAAAGACGGCCCCTCCTCACTTCTGCCTTCCAACTCCCACACACTGCATCTCACCGACAGCATCTAATTCACATCCAGAAACCCTGACATAGTGGGTTGCATGGTGGCTCCTCGAAGATGGAAGGGTGTAAAGTTATTTGGAAAAAGGAGCTTTACAGAAGTAATTACATTAAGAATCTTCAGATGAGAACATCCTGTATTATCCAGGTGGGCCCTAATTCCAATGACAAGTGTTTTTATAAGCGACAAAGAGGATATAACGCAGGGAGAAGAGAAGGCCACCTAAAGACAGAGGCAGAGACGAGCGCGATGCAGTCACAAACCACAAATGCCTGGAGCTGCCAGCAGCTGGAGGAAGGATTCTCCCCTAGAGTCTCCAGAGGGGACAGGCCCTGCCAAAAGCTTGACTTTGGATTTCTGGCCTCTAGAACTGTAAGAGAATACATTTCTCTTGTTTTCAGACATCTAATGTATGGTAATTTGTTACAGCAAGCCTAGGCGGTGATACATCCAGCTCTCGGTGACTCTAGGACGCATCCTTCACTTGCGCCTTGCGGACTCTGCCACACAGAACACCAGTAGAAGGAAGGAAGCTGAGTGCTAACCCACCAATGTACCAGCTGGAAACAGAAGTTCGTGATAGAAGAAAGATTTCTTCTGAGCATGTTGGTTTGGTGACAGCTAAATGCAAACCAATTTGTTTACATTGCTTACATGAAACCTACAGACCTAGCCTTCATGGTATACTCACAAATGAATGCACACCAGCCAATCACATAAAAAGTTCAGTGTGAACAGCAATGTCCTTCCTCTTCCTTTAAGAAGCTGCCTGTGTAAAGACTCTTGGGCCAAGTCTAAATTGGCTACATTTATCATGATTTACGAAGCAACATCAGAAGAAGGTGTCTTACTTTTGCAAAACAGCAACAACAACAACAACAACAACAACAATCTTGCATATTCTTCATGTCCACTGCTGGACGCACAGCTGCCTCCAGTGGCACAGGACGATGCGCCTCCTGAAGCTAAATGTGAGGCATTAAATATCAGAGCATGGAGTAAGCATTTCTCGAAACATGCAAGAATGCGTCATGTGTCTGGTGTCATCTAAGGTTGGTTAAATGGGATTTATAGTCTCACAAAGAAAAGAATTTATTTTCTCAGGTTGTCCCAGCTAATGTGAATCTAAGTAAGCCATTGTATAACAAGTCATTATCTTATATAACAATTACTGGTGTGGAAGGCACTATTCTTCCTGAGTGAATCTACACCTCTTTGCTGGGACAGGAAGCTGGTCTGTATAGGGCTCTATTCGGGCAGAGTTTCTCATTTGAAATGAAGTGGTGCGCCAAAACTGGGAGAGGGAGCAGAGTTTAGAATTTTGTGAAAATCCAATGTTCAAAAAGCCGGAAGAGGATATGGTGGGTCTTCAAACAGAAGGGGAGGAGCACATACCGAAGGGTGTGGAGCCAAATATCTGAGGCTTTAAAGTGACAACCCAGTGATAGAGAATCTGGGAAATGGTCCTCCACGTGTTCAAGGAGGCTTCTGCTGCTTGCGCCTCCTTTCCACAAAGAGTTAGGGTGTGGTGCCTGGTGGGTTAGACAATTTAAAGGGCCAGAGTAGGAGGGACACCCCCGGGATAATGAACAACCGCTATGTAACAATAAGGTTTTGCTAAACATAGTCAGAAACTCCCTGAAGTGAAGGAATTCACATTTTCTCAGCCATATGGATAGTATAAATACAAGAATAAGCACTTTAGCATTAGAGATGCCAAGTTCAGTCTCTAACTACGAACCAATGAAATTTGGAAGCCTTACATGTTTGACAATATCAGAGTAGATAGCAGCTGTATGATGTGATGGATGGGTAAACAGAGAGTCCGATGGGAAATCTCTGCCTCTCAAAACATTCCTCCCCTTCATCATTCTACCATGAGCTTCATTCCTTGGGGAAGTGTCACCACAAGCAGCCTCTTTTAATATGCAAGTAAACCACACCGCATACTAACATCTCAGTTATAATAACAAAGGCCGTTTGTACAGAACTGTGGGGAGGAGGGTTCAAAGATCATCTTGTAAAAATTCCATATCACTTTCCTAATATTTATGGGGCGAGATCAATGAGGAAATAGGAGGTTTGCTAGAGAGCTATGAAAAGGCTAATTTGGGAGCAAAGGCCACGGTCAGAGGTGACAGCTTGAGTGCGGAGACACATCCAGGCATTGCAAGGGCAGTGGGGGGGCCACCAGGGGCCTGAGAATGCCAGGAGAGGGAGCACAAGCTCCAGGTGACCTCACTACTCCAAGGTCTTGCGCCCTCCAATTCAGAGACAGAGATGCTTGCTGGGGCTCTTCACGGCTCAGCTGTGCGACTTCAATCTGCTCTCTTAGCAGCCCCCGGCCCCTGCTATTTCCAGTGGTGATTGGTCTCCAGTGGCAAAAATTCTGGGTCAATGTTTTTGTTATAAAAGAATATGGCGGGGAGTATAGAATTATAGCTGCAACCCTAGCATTCAGTGACTTATTTCAAGAAACTTCTTTTTACACCAATTTAGACCTGGAATTTGAAAGATACTCTGTGTATGTTTTCTCAGAATGTTAGTATCAGCCATACTCCCTAACTACTGGTTTACTGGCAGGCATTTTTGTTGCCCTTTTTGAGGGAAAGAGTCTAATAGACACTGTATTTTCAAAATAATGTGAACCTTAATAATGGATAAATGAATTGGATGAAGAAAAGACCAAAAAAAAAAAAAAAAGCTATCCGTATTAATAATAACCATGAGCAGCAATTTTCAGTGTGGCAGGGGTTTTTTGGTGCTGTGGCTTCAAATGAGTTTCAAAGTAAACATTCGTTTGAATAGTTGATCAAACGGAGGAGCGTGTGAGTTTATGTATTGATTTGGTGGTGCTGATAGCCTCGTTAGAGCCCCGCTGAAGAGGGTTGGGTCACATTCTTTCCCTGACATCTTAATGAGCAGTTTAGGGAGTGTGGCTGGCGTGGTGATAGTAAGTGGGGACAAGTGGCAAAGATTAACTCACTATTCATTTTGCCTGGCTGCAGAATTTAATACCTCACTTCAGCTGGTACTGTCAGCACAAAGGTGGAAAATATAAATTAGATTGTGCTTTACAATCACTCCACTTGGTAAAGTATTTTTAAAGGGTTTTTTTGGTTGTATTGCATATCCCTTTCCCTAATTCTTCTGTAAGGATTATGTATTATTAGTAGCAGGGTTATATTTTTGTTGAGCTATAACTCGCCCACCATAAAACTCACCCTTTGTGGGGTTTGTTTTTGCAGAAAGTTGTGCAAGCAGCTCCATGTTTGATTCTGGAGCACTCCATTGCCTCCAGAGAACCGCTGTACCCCTTAGCAGTCACTCGCCAAGTGTGTTTATATATGCTTTTTATTTCGCATCCTTTTTTTATTCCAAGTCTATTTATATTTAACTGACGTTTAACTAAAAAGGTAGAAGAAGTTGTCCAGGAAAACACCATCCGTGAGCATCAGGTCCTCAAAGGTGTGAGGATGCCACGCTCTCTGAGGACGCTGCTTGTGCCAATTCCTTTCTAACTGCATGTAAAGCCAAGCAAAGCAATTTGGACAGTGAGCAAGTAAAAGGGTGAGGTTTACAAAGTTTTCTGTATCATTCCATGTCATAGCTTTTCCAAAATTAAATCCTCCCTGGATTTTAATTTGTTTTGCCAGTTAAAAATAATAAGAATTTAATAACCTGCTTGCAAAGTGGTGGGCAGAAGCTCGGTAATTGTAAGTAAAGGATTAAAAACACCACCAGGCACAAAGCCACTAAACGCACCATGACTACAGTTACTAACAATTTCTTTGCCCTCCTGTACTATTTAATTCACAGATAGCAAACACTTTGTAAACTAATCATTCTCTGTTTTTCAGGGTTACTGAGTAAAATCCTAATAGAAAAATACCTTGCAGTAAGCTAACAGTATATTGCTATTAGCAAGAGCTATAATTCATTGTCTTGTAGTTGACAATGGGCACCATTTTTTACATGCTTTAAAAAGCAGGCGGCAATAGGATATAATTACCAGCAGCAAGTAATCTTTAAAAAGTGATTGAATTTGCCAAAAATGAGTAATAAAGTTTTAGAGGATTAATTTCTACATCTGAATATGTGATTAAGGAGATGCATCTTGTGTTTCCAGTGTATCCTTTTATACATACCTTGAGAAGACAAGGTACACTTAAGTTTGAGTTTGCTTTCACTATACCAGCCAGTCCCTAAATGAGGACTACCATTCCTAACATTACTTCATGGACCGGAGGGTGTGGCAGGTTTTCAAGATGGTTGCAAATTCTTTGACACTTCTCCCCTCCAGAGATGGGGCCTGTGTTCCCTTCCTTTGAGTATGGGCAGGTTTGCAACTGCTTTGACCAAAAGGAAGTGATTGTGTGTGACTTCCAAAACCAGATCGTAAGAGGCCATGCAGATTCCTCCTTGTTCAGTGGGACACCAGCTGACCCCTCAAATGCCATGCTGGAGAAGCCTCTGATGACAGTCTGGTCGCCAGTGCCAGCTGAGCCTAGCTCTACAGCCATCCTGGCATGTCACAAGGCACGTGGGTAGAGGGGTCTTGGATCCTACAGACGAGCCAATACCCCAGATGACCTCTGTTGATACCACTTGGAACAGCCAAGCCCTTCTCAAAATCCTGATGCACAAAATTATGAGCTATAATAAGAAAAGCTATATAGTAAACTACTCTAAGTTTCAGGATAGCTTGTTATGCAGCAATAAATAACTTTAATTGAAGGTCAGCTGCCCATATAATCAGCTATACAGTTGATCCCTTGGATTACACTGGTTAAGCTGATATTCCCTTCCTCCCTCACAGCTCTTAAATGATCTCTGAAGAAAAACCCTTTCAGAAAGAGACAGCTATTTCAGTTCCAGCCCATTCTTCCCACCCTGTCCCCCGCCCTGGTCTCCATCTTTTGTTTGTTTGCTTTGTTTTTGTTGCTGAAGGTCTTCAAATTTATGCCAGACCCCAGTTGTTCTGGTCTCCAAACAGATCAAATGATCTGACCTAAGGCTTATGGGATGCACGTACACTTCAAAATTTTAGAAAAAGTTCTTGAAAGACTTAAAAATCCTTTCCACTTACATTTATCCAATGTAACTTGAGTATTCTTGAAGTCTTTTCTTTCATTAACTGGGTATTCATCTACAAAGTGAAGTGTAAAATTGAGGTCATCACCTTGGAGCTGTATAAAAACACCTAAAATGGAAACAAAGATATCAGAAAACAGTTATCAGTTTTCCACCTTTCTAAATTAGTATATTTCTTACTCCAAAAAGAAAAAAAGGAAAGTCCACAAAAACCCAGCCCACAGCAATAGATTCTAAGCTAGTAAATTATTTTTTAAATTTGGGGAAATTTTGGATTCATATTTTGGCTAAAGGTTTCAGCTTTGGCTACTTCATCTCTAGTTACTTACATGCTATGAATGATGTAGGAATGAGCTGGTACTGGGAAATGAAGTCTCCTGGATTAGTGGCTAAAGCCTCAGAATATCTTGGGAACATTTATGGTGAATTCTTATTTCCTCCCATTCTTCCTTGAGGACACAACTATGCTTTGAGTAAATTCGTGTACATCTTACCAGAGGCATAATGTGGTATCTTTAAAAAACAAAAACAAAAACAGTACAGCTGTGAGTTTCTGGATGATGGTTGACGAATTAAAGTAAAATTTGTATAAGTACAGGAGCTACCCAGCTGAATGTGTGTGTGTGGTGGGGGGAGTCAAGTTTATTGGAACAAAAGAGAAAGAGGGAAAGAGCATAAATATGAATAAAATAATTATCTCTCGACTGCAGACAAAGATGTATTCAACATCACACTTGCTGCCATTAGCTAACATTAGGCTTATTTTAGCTCTCCTGGCTGCATTTGTTGAAGAAGGGCAATATATGTGGCTGTCAAATTTTTTGAAATTTTCTGATCAGAATTTTGGGTCATTTCCTAAACTCTCCAGTGACTTCACAGGAACCCCACTAGAAACCCCAGGATGCGGTGTGTAAAGTTGGAAGAGACCCTTGATATCATCTAGTCCTTGTCACTCAAAATGTCTTGCAAGGGCCAGTAGCACTGGCATCACCTGGGGGCTGGTTTGGGATGCGGAATTTCTAGCCCCACCTCAGACCCACTAAGTCAGAACTACTGTTTCAACAGGATGCCCAGTGATTTGTGTGTACAATAAAGTGTGGGGGGCACAGATGTAATCCATCCCCTACCCCATGTAGGAACCAAAGGGAATGAATGCTGGTTTATCCTAAAGTGATAAAATTACCACTAAAAGGACAGGAAAAGAGTTTAAATTTCCATTTTTAAGTAGGAAAACAACCTTATAAACAAGATCCAAACAAAACCCACAACAAAATGGTGGGAAGTCAATAAGATGAATGTGGAAACTTTAATGGGAAGGATTACAGATAACATCAAGCTAACATTAAAAAAAACAACCGAGGGGTGGGGGGTCATGATATAGAACAGATTGGGAACCACTGGTGCGAGGGGCAGGGTGACCTGGGGGTTATTCTATACGTTTAGTAAACAGGGGATATTTCTCTGATGGTGTTCAGACAACTATGGCCTTGTGGAAATTCCTAACCTGTCACAGGCCAGGAAGTCTGCAAGAGAAATCTTGAATGGCACTAACGTGTATGTTTGTTTGTTTTAGCGCAATTTTGTTCAAGGCAAGAAAGCCATGTTGTGGGACTGTTGCGGCAGGTGTTTTTCTTAATCTTTTTTTCTTCTTTAAGGAGAACTGCTGAATTCAGAGGAAATGAGCACTCTTTTATTTAAATTTCCTGAGATTAGAGGAAGAACATATTGCCAAACAATGCCTCTTCACTTCAAAACCTCTCCCCATAAATTATTTGAGAATATCTTATTAGAAGTCTGTAAAATTTCCTATTAAGAACAGTTGATTGCCGTCCAGACCATCATAGCTTTGGTGCTTTCCCTGAAATACCACAGCTGTCGGGAAGAAATATATTTTGAGACAAAAGGTTTTGTTTCCCCAGCAATAAATTATTTTGGTGATATCTCAAGATAGATAAAACTTTCACTTATGGTTGAGTGAAGGAAGATTCTACTGATAACTTGTTAAAAAATCTATAAAAAGAATATGAGAATGTAGATGTAGATAGCAAATTAAAATCAGACTTCCTTTAAGTTTAGCAAAGCAATTATTTGTAAAGCCAGTGAAGATTATTATTATGGATAATGCAATGATTTACTGGAAAACGTGGAAATGACATTCAGTATGGCCACGTCTCTGCACAACCTCAAGTTGGTATTTTCAACTTTAACCTTGGAGCCATTAAGAAAAGGAAAAAGCTTACCTCTAGTAATATTTTGTGTAAATGGCTAAACGAAAACCCTACATATAGTGATGTGATCTTGGATGAGGTAGGAGGTGCCTCGTTTGTAATGCTCATGTAATACTCTGCTGATTTCATGGTAGATGAGCTCTTTCCAACAAAGTTGCTCTCTCCAGCCCTAATAGGGTACCCCCTGGTTCCCCTTATCCTTAAACAAAAATATTTTTTTTACCATAGTCATAAGAAAATATATTTTATCAAACACTTTCACTTTAAGAGTTGCAAATACCCTTTTACCCACTAGAAGTAATGATATATACCAAATAAGTTGCTGACAATTTCTAGTTTTTTATTTCCTATGAATGTTTTCAGGGAACATTTGGGCTCACAAAACATTTTGTAGACCAGTAGAATTTGTTTTTGTTGGGGTTTTTTTTTTTTTTTTTGCTTTTGTTTTCAACTCTGGTATAAAGCCAAGGGAAAAATTTTGCTATCTCCAGAGTGATGTTAATTTTTTTAAAAATCAGTTCATTTGTCATTTAATTCCTGAAAGAAATTCTATTGATTTCTGCTAAATGCAGATCTTCAATATTTAAGTGGATATTGATATATTATTTGATATATTAAGATGGATACTAACACAGGGTAGAATTAGGGTGGTTAGGACTTCACATAGCTCAGTAATGATCCGACTCACCAACTTTGATGATAACAGCACAGTGGTACAGGGTACTGCTAAACATGGATAAGACAAGATTAACTTAAAACGTGTGATAAAATAATCCTAATTGGTCATTCAGTTTCAGTTTGGAGATGATGAATAAATTATATCGACATATTGTTCTATTTTTATAGAAATTAAAAATGAGGGGTCCTTTGCAACTTTTTAAAATAAAAAAAATCTCTCAAAAATACATACTGCCCTTTAGTAAGGTAACTGAAATTAAAAATGATACAATTCCATGGGTACTAGAGCATATTCTTAGCTTTTTTATGTTTGAACAGCTTTTTTTTTTTTTTTTTGCCTCAAATACAGGATCTGGACCTGGTAAGCTCATGCTGCCTCCTGCAGCCTGCAGTTGTTAAAAGAACATTAATCATTTAAACAAGGTCACAAGCAACAAAGGCCAATGCGGGTTCAAAGTTTACAGGTCCAGGCATTTATCAGGTAGAAATAAGCTACATTTCAATATTTTGTAAAATATCCTTTTATGAAAAAGCTATCAGTCATTATATAGCCTGGCAAAACTCTGGTTATTCCGGTGAACAAAATGAATGATGACAATGAATCAAGAGCCCTTTTATGAGCTTATATTTTTGCAGGACCACCATGGCTTGAACATACGTTTTCAATTTCTGTAAGGATGTGATTATTATGTGGGAATGTCTTCCTCCCTCTGGCTAAAGCAAAAGATGTATCAAAATTGCCTCCACTTCTGATGGGCAGATTGGGATCAATTGGTTAAGGGAATCACAGAGCTGGATCACTAAATACCATGCAAATTTCGGTTTTCCACTGACTTTTTTGATAGCTTAAATTATTTTTGTGGGAGAGGCGTGAAACAGAATCCTTTGGTTTATACTCAGCTCGTTTCATTGCATCAACGTTGTCACCCACCACTTGGCGGTGTCTTCAAAACCAGTCAAGGCGCGTTGCGCTTCTGATCGAAATTTTACAGCAGGTATTTTCCTCAGTTGTTGGTGGCTGCGGATGCGCGGTTCCCCATTCACTGAAATCTTAACGTACAGGTGCCTCAAACCTTTTGAGTTCAGAAAGGAAACAAATACTATACTTTCCAGTATGTTCGACCTTGCATTTAATTGGAGAAGAGAAATTTAGTATCTGAGGTTGTTTTTAACAGCTTTGTTGAGATGTAATTCATATACCATGCAGTTCACCCATTTATGGTGTGCGATTCAATGGTTTTTAGTATATTCAGAGTTGTGTCACCATCACCACAGTCAATTTGAGAACATTTCACCACTCAAAAAGGAAACTGTACCCACGAGCAGTCGATCTGTATTTCCCCCACACACCCCATTCACCCCCAGCCTTAGGCAACCACTTTTCTATTTTTGATCTACATAAATTTGCCTATCCTGGGTGTTTTATATACAATATGTGGCCCACTGTGACTGGCTTCTTTCCCTTAGCATCATGTTGTCAAAGTTCACCCATGTTATAGCATGTGTTGGTACTTCATTCTTTTTTATGGCAAATAATATTTCATTGTATGAATGTACCACATTTTGTTTATCCATTCATCAGCTGGTGGAAATTGGGGTTACACTTTTTGGCTATGAGGAATAATGCTGCTATTAACATTTGTGCATAAGTTTTTGCATGGACATATGTATTAATTTCTATTAAGGTAGAATGGCTGGGTCATATGGTAACTCTCCGTTTAACATTTTGAGAAATTGCAAAACTGTTTTCCAAAACACTGCCATTTTACATTCCCATAAGTGATGTATGAGGATTCCAACTTCACATACTTCCTAAAATTATTGTAGTCCTTTGATTATAGCTTATTAAAATTTATTTATACCATTGTTCCAATGCCAGAATTAGACACAGAAAAATTATTAGGCTAGAAAAAGAATTACTTAGTAGGAAAAGTATTTTATTATTTAGACTAGAACAAGTATTTAATAGAGATATAGCACTTAAATTTATATAGTGCGTTTAATGCTTCAAGAGTGCTTGTATCTTTCAGTATGAAGGACTAAAACCCCACATCTAGAATTATTTAGTCCCACCTGCATCCTAATAAACCCCATTGTAACCCAGCAGTTGTCTGCAGTGGTCATAGTTAAGAGCTACGGGATGGGCCAGGTAATACAATGATTAGTAAATAGAAACATTATAGGAGGACTCATACAAGATCTCCCCCAGGCTGAGTAAATACTGTGCCAACATTTGTCAAAAAAATATAAAATATTATAATTAGCACTATATGATGCTTAGATTCTAAGAAAGTCTGATTTTCAATGGCTGGACAATATTCCTTCATACAAGTGGATCATAATCCATGTAAACACTGTCTAATTTTTTTTGGATATTTAGGCAGTTTCTGAACTTTACTATGATAAATAATGTTGCAGTAGACAATATAGCAATTTCTCCCATGCCAAATAAAGAGTTGATAGACTGAATTTCCTATGCGGGCTTTGGCTTCACGGAGATCCAGTCTGAGATTATCTCAAGATTGTGTAAAGTTGACGCAAAGCAGACAGAGCTTCACTTAGCAAGGGGCTCATCCAAAAGACCCCTACGAGCCCACTAAACTGGGGCATTCCAAGAACTCGATTTATCTGTCTTAAAAGGTTAAGCTGTCATGTTGACCCCGCCAAGATTCAGACCTGTGCCCCCAAGAAGGCTTCATAGTTTGAGGCTGCTGGTGGCTCTGAGGAGCCATCCTCTTAAGCTGTACGAGCATGATTTCTTTATCCCCACCACTGAAAGGCAAGGACTCCATGCTCTAACAGAAATTTCTCTTCTCATTTGAGACTATGCAGTAGAGATATCTCTCTTACTTCTAAAGAAATCGATTTCACTACAGTGGAAAGATTTTTTAAAAAATCACATACAATGTAGCAGAAATAGCATGTTACACTTTGACATATAAATCAGATACCAAGAAGTAGATGCCGAAGTGGAATGAGTACAGGACTAGAAGTGAGGAAAGCTTGAGTCAAGCCCTCATCTTGCCTCTTACTAGCTGTGTGACCTTGGATGAGTCACTAAACTCCTCTGGATGCTGGCTTCTTTTTAACACAATCAGACAGTTATGATTGCTATTGACCTTTTCATCTCCAAAGTTCTATGCTCTCCAAAACAAAAATATTATTAGATTAATAGGTGTGTAGATTTTTCTGAAGAGCATGAATGATGCTGCTGTTGGTGTACGTGAGCCATTTCTAATGTGTGTGTTTGTTACCGGTGTTACATAATATTGTTTGTTTGGCTCTTGGTGACATCCATTTTATGATTTGATAATTCCACATTTCTTATTATGCCCATTTTACATGTTAGAAATGAGGCTCAGGGAAACTAAATCATTCAGGGGCACAGCCCAGGTTTCAAACCCAGGTCTTCTGTATCTGAAGTCCATGTTCTTTCCCCCACGTCATGATTTCCCCTGACATCAGCGATCTTATAGTTCAGGCATATGGAGAAACTATTATAGGCAACTTTAAAACCAGATTCTCATGTGCGTCGGGGAGAGGGGAAACACTGGCTCTATATAGACTGTTCCATTGGATTAAGATACCTAATCCAGTTATTCCACCTGGTCACCACCTTCTCTCCCTCTCTCTCATCCTGGACAAGTTTTTGAAAGCCATTCACTCCTGGTGCACTGCAGTCTGACTTCTGCTCCTATCACTTCTCTTGCTGAGGCAATCTGTGGTAGACCCCCACAGATCTGGGGTGGTTCCCTGCTCACAACAGCGCCCCCTTCTCTAATTCAGTCCCAATACATGAAAATAGGCCCACAGAGGCCTTTTCTGCACTATGTTATCATACCCCATGGCCATGGCTGAATATTTAAGAGCAGACACCTGTCTTGAGCTGGGCCAGTCTCCCAGCAGTTTGAAACTTGCATGGAACTAGAGACTGGGAGTAATTGAAGCTGATCTGGTGAATGGCAGGCAGCGCACTAAAAACTGAGTCCACCTGGGCTCCAGCCCAAGTTCCTGCAGCTGCTTGCTTCCTGCTGGGATGTTCAACTCTTTCTCCGACTTTTTACACTATCATTTTTCTGGTTTAAACTACTTTCTGAGGCTTGCTACTTACAGTCTCTTAACCAAAGCATTCACTAGCAATCCTTTTCCCCTTTAAATCCAAAGGACACTGTTGTCATTTCCCTTTCTTGAAACCCTTTCCCCCATTGGCTTACATGAGATTCCTTCCTCCTCTCCATTCCTTTTCCACTTCTTGGACCACTACTTAAGGTCCTCAGAAGTCCTCACCACCTTCTCTGTCTCCCGGGCTCTATGCTTAGACTCTGCAGCTCTGCTGATTCTAACTTTTCACCTGGATGATCCGTCTGCTCACACAGGTTCAGCTGTCTTCCTGAGGCCACACTGCAGCTATGTGAGATACTTTTCCCTTAAATACAACACCCACTCTCTCCAGTCTCCCAGCCTTTGCTCGGGCCCTTCAAGGGCTGCCACCCAGCCCCCAGTGCACTTATCCTGGACAGTGCTTCTTCATCCTTCGGGTTCGGTGTGGACAGTGTGTCTCACAGCAGAACTGTCCCAATGTTTCCACTCTAATATGGACCAAGTTCATATTGAAAATTCTTGCACCCCCTTGTACAATTTATAGTTACCATCAGAAAGTGTTATCATATGTTTAGAAAGTTGCAAACAAAATAATTTTGGGTGTATTGTAAACATGGACATTTTAAAATAAAACCGGACTTACATCCTTTATATACTTCAGTGTTGGATGCCCTTCATTAAGCTTTTAGAGAATACATGGACCCACTCTTTTTAACAGACAAAAATTCTATATCCTTTTCTTCCCCCTGGAGTTTATATTTCATTCTACTTCACCCACAGAATTTCACTCTCATGTAAATTATTTTAATTTTGAAAGACTTTTAGTGATCACTTTCTCATATTTCTCTGTCACAGAAATATGTAAAGAAATTGAAATTTTAAAAAACCTGTGATTATATACCTCTAACAGTTAAATTTTTTCTTCTGGATTGAATTTTCATTACAATTACACAGTATGTGGCAATTAAGTAAAAGATTATAAAATGTATTACAAACTTTGATAAATAATTATTAACCACAAAAAGTAAATGATTAATGAAACAGATGGGTCTTTAAAAATTTATCTATATATCCATGGATGGATATCACTTACTGCTAGAATGAGATAGCATGTCTGCGTCAAATATATTCCAATTTTTCTTTTATATGAAAGCATTGAGAAACATCCCTCATAAATAGAACAAATTTTATTATGGCAATGCCATTTGATTCTTTAAACTTTTTCCAAATTATGTACTTACAGTAACATAAATATCTAGTATAAATTATTTTTAATTTTATGTTGACCGACAGCTATATTATAACTTCTTTTAATTTTGTAATAGGATGTGTGCTTCAGCTATTAGAATAATTCGCTTTCTCAGTTGCTGGGTTGTAAGCCCAAGATTTTTGCCCAAACTTATCAAATGACTATTTATTAGATCTGTTACTCTTTTACTTAGCTGTATCTTATTTAACCCATTATGTTCAGAAAGATGGAGAATATTTAAAAACATAAATTTCAGTACTTGGTTGATGCTTTTAAAATTGATTTTATAGGATAAACCTGGAGAGTATTATGCTAAGTGAAATAAGCCAGTCAGAGAAAGACAAGTACCATATGATTTCACTCATATGTGGAATCTAATGAACAAAATAAACAAACAAAATAGAAACAGACTCATAGATACAGAGAACAGACTGACAGCTGTCAGAGGGAAGGTGAGTTGCTGGGGCTGAGTGAAAAAGGTGAAGGGATTAGGCAAATTTAAAAAAACCCTCCTAGGCATAGACAACAGTACAGTGATTACCAGAGGGAAAGGAGGTGGGGGAGGCTGACGAGGGTATGGGGGGATATGGTGAGGGAAGGAGACTTGGGGTGGCGAACACACAGTACAACATAGAGATGATGTGTTGTAGAACTGTACACCTGAAATCTATATAAACGTCACCTTGGTAATTTCAATAAAAATTTTTAAAAAGAACTAAAAAGTTGAACTTGATTTTATAGTATCACATGCTTTAAATATATTTTTATCAAATCCTTGGAGTTTCTAATTATACTCATTCAATTGACAGAAAGTATCTAATATACAACTTAACTGGCATAAACAGCCCTCACGCTTAAAGTAGGTGTATTTGGTCTTTCTATGTGGAAAGAAATCAACTGTTTTATAGTCTATTTCGCTTCTGGTTATGTGAGTGTGTTTTATTTAATGACATCATAACTGACCTGGCTGTTCTGTTAACGTTCACATTTCTCTGACTTTACAGGATCTTGTATCCTGCTGGCACTTCTGTAGGGCAGTTGTTGTCTGGAAATTGAACATCAGAATGAGTTCATTTAATCTACAAACTATTTTTAAAGCTATTCTTCGTAAATTTTTCTTATATGGTTTATCTAGGCCTGACTTAGTTAAGATTGGTTAAAGAATTTGATGCAACAATAGAATTGCATTGGTTGCATCGATGTGATTAAATTATATTGATTACATGACAACCAACTTCAAATAATCCGAAGAGTTACAATGATTAGGTGCTCAACCAATGCTTTGCTGAGTAAATGAATACCAATGAAGGGGAAAAATTCCAAACAGATGCTGAAATTTTTCCAGTAAATTCTGTCTACTTCTGAAATTTTTCCTGTTTCTAATTCTTCCCAAAAGAAAATTAATATTAGCAACTTATATTTATTAAGTCTTTACCAGTGTCAGGCACCATTCTAGGTGTTTTGTATGTATTAATTAATGGAATTATCACTATGCTGTGGGGTTACTATAAAGAGTAAAGGTGTGTAAAATTCTTACACAAACATAGAAATCTGTATCTAATATTAAGTTGTTAAGGTAACCCAACAGAGAAAGGAAGAAAGAGAGGGAGGGAGGGAGGGATGGATGGATGAGAGAAGAGAGAGAGAAGGGCAGGGAAGGAAGGACAGAAGAAAAGAAGGTTAGTTTTATAAAAATGAACTGCATTATTATTCAAGAAAGTTGATAAATTATAACTTGCACACAATATTTGTGTACATTGACCATCTATTATGGGGTCTACAGAGGTAATATCATTGACTAATGGAAACCAGAAGACACAAACATTCTGAAGAAGTATTAAGTTAGTAGTTATTTTAGGAAGGTAACACAGGCGGCTTCAGAAGTTTAGGTGTCACCTTTTGAAGCATGACTTTTCCCTTTTATAAATTAATTTTGCTCATTTCGATTTGAGTAATATTAGCCTGGTTCCCCAGAAAGTAGTGCCTAAGACAAATCTCTACACTCAAATATTTTTTTTTTAAGATTTTTTATTTATCTTTAGAGAGGAAGGGTAGGAGAGAGTGAGAGGGAGAGAAATATCAATGCGTGGTTGCCTCTCGTGTGTCCCCCGCTGGGAACTGGCCTGTAACCCAGGCATGTGCCCCGACTGGGAATCGAACCGCGATTGTTTGGTTCACAGGCCCGTGCTCAATCCACTGAGCTACACCAGCCAGGGCATCTACACTCAAATATTTTATTGGTGAATGCAATTTGGGTAGCAGGAATATGAGACAGGGAAAGAAGGAGAATCAATAAAAAGTGTCACCAAAGTTGACCACTGCGACTTGTGACTTATTTTTTGGTCCATCAGACTACCTGAAGAGCCATGTTAACATTAAACACAGCTCAAGACAGTCCTGCAGGTGAAGAAAACAGTAACATTTAACAAGTAGCCTCATTGGTCTAAGGTTCCTTTCAGGGGCCATTATCTTACTTCTAAACTGTGCTTGCATGCCAAATACTGTATTTTGCTGTGTATAGTGCACACTTTTTGCCCAATTTTTTGAGGGAAAAGTAAGTACATGGGTAGTACTAATCCATATCTATAGAAATGTTTATAATTCTTTTTATTTATGCTTATACATTGAAAGTGTAACTCTGGAAAACAATAACAACATCCATATGCAAAATAATACCTTGGAATATGAGAATTTGTTTTCTTTCTAAATACAAATAAATAAAAAATTGAATTAAGAAATTAAAATGAGCCTTGCTGGTGTAGCTCAGTGGACTGAGTGTGGGCTGCAAACCAAAGGGTTGCTGGTTCGATTCCCAGTCAGGGCACATGCCTGGGTTGCGGGCCAGGTCCCTAGTGGGGGCCACGTGAGAGGCAAACCACACACTGATGTTTCTCTCCCTCTCTTTCTCCCCACCCCCAAATAAATAAATAAATAAAATCTTAAAAAAAAAACTAAAATGAAAGATTTTTTCCTAAAAGTTTGGGCCAAAGACGAGGGTGCACGTTGTGTAGGGGAGCACATTACATATGGCAAAATACGGTATTTTGCCCACGTGTCCACAAAGACGCCCTAGCACAGAAGGTAAGAAATCCAAACTGAGGGTGCAGAGCTGAGGTGAAAACTGTCGGGATGCTCTGGTGTGATGATCAGGCAGAAACGGTGAGGCTGGGAAAATCTGAAGTGTCACGCAACAGGAACCCCAGGTATATACTTTTTCTTGCGCACTTACAGTACAGCAAAAGCTATTAAGGTGTTGGCTCCATGAGTAGGAGAACTTTGCAAATAGTTAAATTTGCAAAATATGCCCGATTTATGTGGATTATATCAGGTATTTCAAACAAAAAGTCAATTAAGTTCATTTTAATAGTGGTTCTACTTTTTAGTCCAATTCACGAAATTAGAGGAAAATATTTTAAAGTTCATTTGGTCAAAGGTGAAACATCTGCTGTTATTGCGAGTGCTATTATAAATTTGGTTAATAAACCCATCAATGCAGATAAAATGATTTATGTTTCTGGTGATAATAAAAATGTGAATTGTGGTGAAGCGCAGAGTTAACGTAAAGTAATGCTTATACTAAAATAAGAAACTTAATTTGGAGTAGAAAATACCTTGCAGTTGGTTGTGGTGACCATACAATTCATAATTGCATCTGTGATGTTGCTGTTGACTGACAGGTTGTTGTGAAAATAAATCAAATTGGCTTTCTCAATTTGTAAGCATGAAATAGAAAAGTTGTAGAAATAACTTGACAAGATTTAAAAACTTTCTATGAAGCTGCATTAATTAAACAGTGTCGATTTGGTGTAAGGATGGATACATAGATTAGTAGAATAGAACATGTATCCCAGAAATAAACCTATACATATATTATCAGGAAACTTTTTTAATGATAAAGGTTAATTTATAAATTAGTCACAGTCAGATTTTTGGCAAAGGTGTCCAGTAAGATAGAAAAAGAAAGAAAGATAGTCCTCACAAAGATAGTCCTCGCCGTGATTAGTGTGTCTCAGTTGGTTGAAGCGTCATCCTGTGAACTGAAGCTTGCAGGTTTGATTCCTGGTCTGGGCATGTGCCTGGGTTGCGGGTTCAGTCCCTGGTCCAGGCCCATGCAAGAGGCAACCGACAATGTTTCTCTTGCACATTAATGTTTCTCTCCTTCCCTACTAAAAATAAATGAATAAAATATAAAAAAAGAAAGAAAAGAAAGAAAGAAAGAAAGAAAGAAAGAAAGAAAGAAAGAAAGAGAGAAAGACAGTCCCCTGTTCCCCAGGAAGTGGAAGTGGTCCAACTGGATATTCATTTGTATTCAAACCATACATAAAAACTATTTATAATCATAATGAAAATGATCATAATCTAAATAACAGAGCTGCAAAACTTCTAGAAGAAAACAAAGAAGAAACTGTTTGTGACTGAGGAAAGCAAAGATTTCCTAGATAGGACACACACACACACACACACACACACACACACACACAGAGAAAACCATAAATAAAAAAATTAATGAATTACATTTCACTAAAATTGAAAATTTGTGCTCTTCTAAAGTAACCATTAAAGTAAAGAAAAGGTAAATTAGTGACTAGGAGGCAATATTTATAATACTTTGACAAGGAACTTATATCTAAAATGTATAGTGAGTGTTTACAACTTAATAATTAGACAGAAGCCTAATTAAAACTGGGTAAAAGATTTGAACAAAAACTTCATGAAAGAAGAATGGCCAACAAAAAAATACTCTACATCTTTAGTCATCAGGTAAAAGCAAATTAAAATCACAACGAGATAGCACCACACAGATATTAAAGTACTTAAAATTAGAAAGACTCACAGTACCAAGTGTGAGTGAATGTGGAGGAACTGGAACTCTTGTACACTGTTGGTTGAGTGTAAAATGGTACAGCTACTTTGGAAGACAGTTTGATAATTTCTTATAAAGTTCAACACTCATTTTTCATATGACCCAGCAATTCCACTTTATCCAAGAGAAAGGAAGATATATGTCCACACAAAGACTTATATGTGAATATTCACAGTAGCTTTATTCATTATCACTAAAAAAATTTGGAAAACAAGTAAATGGATAAATAATTGTGGTATATCCATACAATGGAATACAACTCAATAATAAAAAAGAAAAAGCTACAGAAATGAACATCTGCATGAAAGAATCTCAGAACATTGTTGAATGAAAGTAGGAAGATCCAGAAGACCAACATACTGTATAATTCCATTTAATGAAGCTCTACACAAAATTCATCTATAGTAAGAGAAAGCAAATCACTGGTTCCATGGGACCAAAGAGCATGGAGTTGTGGGATGGACCACAGAGGGTATGAAGGAACTTTTTGGTGTGATATAAATATTCTATAGTGTAATTGTGTTGGTGGGAACATGGGTGTTTATATGTCAAAGCTCAACAAATTGTATACTTAAAATGGGTGCTTTTATTGTAGGTAATTTATACCTCAATGAAGTTGATTAAGAAGACATTTTATAAGTTATTTAGACTAAAATATTTACAAATTTTATTCTTAAAAGTAGAATTGATAGCCCTGGTCAGGTAGCTCAGTTGGTTAGAATGTTGTCCCAATATGTCAAGGTTATGGGTTCGATCCCTGGTCAAGGCACATACAAGAATCAACCAATGAATATGTAAATAATGGAACTACAAATTGATGTTTCTCTCTCTCTCCCTTTTTCTCTCTTAAGTCAATAAATAAAAAACTGAAAAACTAGAATTGATAATATCCTCCATTTGGTATAATTTTTTCTGTGCTTAACAGGCACTTCAGGACCTGTAGAACAAGTGTATTTTAATAGAAATTATAGTCTATAAAAATTATTCATTAAAAGTATCAGGAGTTTCAAGTTTATTTCAAAATGCAACTTTGAAGAACAGATAATTTTATGAAAAATTAATTTTTTTTAAATTTAAAATTTAGCAGTAAAGACAGATCCACCCAAGAAACTGACTCAAGTATGTGAATATACACCAAAGATGATTGTTCTATTTGTGTTATTGGTAAATCAACAAAAAGACAATCAACAAAAAGATTCACAAATTTTGTTTGAATGTTCCCAGGTTATTTATTCATCAAGATATAGACAGATCATTTTTAGTATTTATAAAAATGTCATTTTTGAAAATAGACTTTCAATGGAACTGTTCCAAAGATTTACCAATGTAAGTAAATATTTCAAAAATATATGTAATTTTAATTACTTTTATGCCCCTTTTACTCTCAAAGGCATCCTCATTTGAATGATAAATTATATGTTCAACTCGCCTGTGAATGTACCCCAAATTTCCTAGGTAGGGATTTGTGAGTCTCCACTCCTTTCTTTTTTATACACATTCTGTTCCCATCGAATGAAACTATTCCCTTTTCCACGTTCCTATCTTGCGTTTTTCTGCCTTGAATCCTGTTAATTCCCAATCTTCAACTGCATTCCCGTTTCCACTACCTGTTTCCTACCCCTTCTTCCAAGGCCTCAGCTACCTCTTCCAGGAAGCCCTTCACTCAGGCTAGCTCCCTGTCTCTCTAGCACTTTCATTTTCTTGGATGATTTATCACATTTTTAATCCATAGTTTTTTATTGAATTTATTGGGGTGACATTGGTAAATAAAATTATATAGGTTTTAAGTGTGCAATTCTGTAACACAGCCTCTGTACGTTGTGTTGTGTGCTCACCAACCACACATTCCAGTCTCCTCCCGTCACCATTGATCCCCCATTGCGTCCTCCTGCCTCCCCCCACACCCCTTTCCTTCTGGTAATCACCATACTGTTCTCTGTGTCTGAGGGTTTTTGTTGTTGTTGCTTAATCCCTTCACCTATTCCACCTGGTCTCCCCAACCCTCTCCCCTCTGAAAGCTGTCAGTTTGTTCTCTGCATCTATGAGTGTTTCTACTTTGCATATTTTGTTCATTAGATTCCGCATATAAGTGAAATCATTAGAGTTTTATTTAAGTGCATGTTTTGTTTCCTCCTCTTTCCCAAGTGCTTTAAGACCAGAGGTGGCGTCTTATTCATCTTTCTATCATCATAGTTCCTAGCAGTCTCAGGCACAAAGTATGAACTCAATAAATATTTGTTACATAAGTGAATATGTGAAAGAAAGAATAAACAAACCAACAAATGAATGAAACCTCTGTATAGCACAGGTGCTGGATGTAGTATCAGTACTGGCAGTGTGGTGAAACACATTCGCAAGCCCTTTTTTTTCATTGCATTCATGATCTTTGGCAAAATTAAAAAATCCCCTTTAGGACAAGGCCTGTGCACATGAAGTAGTTAAAAATCTTTTTTCCTCACTTTTCTGATTTCTTGTGGTTTATTGGAATGCTTTTGACATCCTGCTACCAATAGAAGAGGGAAGTCCTGAAAAAGAAGCAAAGGGAAGTCCAGACTCAAAAGGCACAGTCCATGGTTTGGCTTACTGCACCGGGACGTCGGGTCTCAGCCAGGAGGCAGGAGTCCAGCTGGCAGCCCGGATTCTGACACACGATGCCCATTGTTCGCGGATTCTGTCCCCAGGCTTCTTCCTCATGAATTTTATTGGATCATAACTCGAGCTGAGCTAGGATATCACGGTTCAGAATTTGTGTGTGTGTCCTCCATAATGCCGAGCATGTCGCCTCACACATAGTATTAATACATGCGCAAAACATTATAATAATATTCATTGAATATTAACAGATGAGTGAACAATCTAATCATCACAGAAAACAGGAAGGGCTGCCCTTTTGTCCAGAATTGTGAAACTTCGGGCCTTCCAGGGACGTGGGAGGGCTGTGTTCCTCAGCCTCCCACTTTCTAACTTTAGCCACCACTTCAGAGGTAGCATTCAGCTCCAGTGACATGGGTCTACTGAGGACGACACTTTCCATAACTGCTGCTCTGGTGCTAAAAGCTCATAGCTGATTTAATACAAATATCAATTAGCCAGTATTTATTAGGCACTACCTGTATGTATGTGTAATGCTCTTATAAGGCTTAAACTTTACAAATAAAACACAGAACCCTGGTTTTGCTTTTCAAGAACTTTACATTTTGTTAAGATGCAATATTAAAATATTCACGAAATAAAAAACAAATGCAAAACTCTATGCATGTCACAGTGCCAAACTGCGTGGTTCAGAAAATGAGGAGATGCTGAGTTCAGAAAGAAATTCATCAAGCTAAAGAAAGCTTTACCATGCAGGTGGTTAGTATTTGCCAGTAAATACCGTGCAGGTTATTCCTGAGAACAGAAACAGATGTTGCAGCCCCAGTTCCTTATTCCGATTCCAGCCGTGCTTACAGGCCAACATCGGTTCTCTAAGTGTCTTGCCATCTGGCTGGTCCTAAGGTTGGGGAAGTGAGGTCCAGGCACAAAGCCCCCATCAAAGTGCATAGTACCTAGAAGCAGGCTGGACCAGGCAGAGTGCTTTCGTAGTGTTACCAGTGGCATGCTGCTAGAGAGAGAGAGAGAGAGAAGGCCAAAGAGAAAGCCAAAGGGTGGAAACTAACAGTTATCAGGGATGAGGAAGGGCAATAATTTGGAAGCTGACTTGTTAGGTCATAAATCAAGACACTCGGACAGGTCAGGAAGGGAGGTTCGAACTGACCCACGTGGTCTTGGACTGTGATCACTGAAGAGGCGTTGGAAGACCAAGGTGGTCAAGGGTGGGAAAAGGAGGGCAGGGGTTAGAATGCAAAGAAAGTACATAGAAGTTAGATCAGAGGCAGAGAAGCTTTCTTTAAACAACCACCAGTTAAAGATCAGTCAGCCTAAGAAATCCAGAAATAGGATTTTGATCCAGTCTCTGTCTTGGGGACCCCCAACCTGAGTGCAAACTTTTCAGTTCTGTCACTGCCAGTGCTGTCATACCAAACTGTGGAGGAGAGACTTGGGTATGAAGAATAGGACTTACTTAGCTATGTCCATCCCGTGTGACTGCTCACTTACCAGACAGCAGTCTCACCGGTATTTCTGTATTACTTGTACACGCAAAGCATGTTTGGTCCTCAGGACCGTGCACATGCTATTCCCTTTCCAGAGAATTCCTTTTCCTGAGTCTTCCAATGTCAGTTCCTCAACCACCCATCTAACATTAGTGCCCCTCAGTCCCCGGCTTGGCTGAACCCCTATCGAAGGCCTCACTGGAGTGGATTCAATCTCTGACAGGTCACTCTGTTTGAAGAGACTTGTCCACATCCTGAGGAAGCTGCTCGTGGTGCTTGGTGACATAGCGTGGGACAGACTTGGTGATTTAGAAGAGCCGAGGAAGATAGGTCGCAATTAAGCAAAGGCCACTCAAACTTAGCTTTTTCACTTCCTGATTTCAAGTGACCTTGGTAGATCACACATCCATCCGACACTAGAAACCAAGACAGTAATCTAGAATTTAGGAAAAAAGGATAACCCTTGAAAGGGCTCTGAATAAGTGAGCAGTCAGCTCAGTTGGTTTTCACTGACTCTAGCTCTGTGAGACATTCAACTCTATTTTTTATCACTTTTGTGGATCTTATGATTTTTTTATGTACTGGGTATAAGATTTCTGAATCTCAAATTAGAATGAAATGATTAACAGTGGGATAGACCATTCTAAGTGGGACTTATACAAGAACTTATGATTTCCTTAACTGACAACAACTTATGCACCTTTAGAAAGACAGACTTTGGGCAAATGACATAAGGATCAAAAGGTAAGCCAGTCTTGTTCCAGTTGGTGTGGCTCAGTTGGTTGGAGCATCATCATCCCCATAGACTTAAGTGTCACAGGTTCGACTTCAGGCTGGGGCACATGGCTGGGTTGTGTCTGCAGTCTTTGGTAAGGATCAATGAGCATGTCCTCAGGTGAGGATAAAAACAGAAAGGTGAGCCAGTCTCTTCCATCTCATTCGCTTGTTGTCTCTAAGCCCTGGCCTGTCTAAAAGGTCTTTTGGGAACACCAACTATCACAACAAACAATTTCCAAAAACACACATCTTAGCAACCATGCCTGATCTAGACTTCTTAAAATGGGTAAGAAGAGAGGAGGACATGGCATGAAAGCATAGGTCCACGGAATTCA
The DNA here is from genome assembly GCA_039655065.1 of Glossophaga mutica. Classification (NCBI taxonomy): domain Eukaryota; kingdom Metazoa; phylum Chordata; class Mammalia; order Chiroptera; family Phyllostomidae; genus Glossophaga; species Glossophaga mutica. The sequence continues at coordinate 24,045,051 of CM077308.1, forward strand.
AAGTCTGGACAGGACTTTCTTATTGCTGTGGCCCAACCCTATTTTTTTTTAAGACTTTATTTATTTATTTTTAGAGAGAGGGCAGGGGAGGGAGAAGGAGAGGGAGAGATACATCAATGTGTGGTTGCCTCTCAAGAGCCCCCACCTGGGGACCTGGCCCGCAACCAAGGCATGCGCCCTGACTGGGAATCGAACCGGCGCAACCCTTTGGTTCAATCCGCTCAGCCACACTAACCAGGGCCCAACCCTATTATTGTTCATATGGAGAAGCTGAATCCACCAAGGTCAAGAGATATTCCCAAAGTTACTTAGAATCTAGGCCTCCTTATTCCCCTTGCAGTATACTCAGGAAGATAGTTAAGGTGGCTTAATTCTTTTATTCAGTAAGTGATTGTGGAAGGCCTGTTAGTGTGTCTGACATAAAGCCAGAGCTGGGAGTACTTACTGAGTGAAATAGACAATGTCCCTGCTTACATAGAGCTTAGAATCCAGTAAGAACAAAAGAATTAAATTAAATAAACAATTGCAATGAGAGTCAATAGCATCATCATAAGGCAAGTGCAAGATAATTCATTCACCTATTCATCCAAAAATTATTAAATGCCTCCTGTGCACCAGGCACTGTTCATACATCAGTGCAATCACGACAGAAAACAGACGAAAACCTGCCCTCATGGAGTTCGTGTTGTAGGAGGAGAGTTACACGCAAACATAATAGATGAGTGAATTGCAAGCTATGTTAGGAGAAGTTAACTATGGAGAAAAGAAAAACTGGAGCTGGCTAAGGGGGCTGAGGGAAGTGGAGAGAAGTCCTTATTGAAAAGGTGCATTTGCATGAGGACTTGAAGAAAGAAAGGAAGACACACAGACATCTGGGGGAAAGCTGTTCCCAAGGCAGGGTGTGCCTAATAGGTTGACGGACTCCCCGAAGGCCAGCGTGTCCGAAGGCATGTGAACAAGGAAAGAGTAGGCTTCTTTGGTCTCCACGTCAGGGCCCCAAGCCAGGGTGGAGCATGCATGTGCTGCTGTGCGCCGCTCCTGGAGTTCAAGGGCAAGCCTCTTTCTCTTTCCTAAGCTTGCTCAGATCCTCAGCCAGCTTACCCACTTAGGAAGTCACCCTGCCCTTGCAGAGAACAAACATCTACAAAGGATGGCCTGGAATTTTGCTCCGGTTTCATTTAGAGAGGCCAACTATTCTGAAGACAAACGCCATCCGTGGAAGAGAAGTGCATTCCCTCAGCCAGGAGGAACGTGGGCCCGGCCCCTCGTGGGCCCGGCCCCTCCACATGGGCCCGCGTTTACACAGGGAAGGCTGTATGTGGGGTTGATCTTTTCTTCCCCGCTTCCTCGTCTTTCCTCCCCTAGCAAACAAGATTCACACTGTATCCTTAATTTTGCTGTCATTAATCTTACTAGGGTTTGGCAAACCTTGTCCCATGAGCGCCCCAATAGGGGTTGTTTTCTTTACCAAATTCACAATTCTCCCATTCAGATCACTAATTTCCATGGTATCGCTTCAGCGCTTTAGTGATCCTCAGGCCTCTCAGGAATGAGCTCAATTATCAACCCCGAGTGAATCTGAAACCTGACTCAGTCTTATGATCTGATGAGAGTGTTGGGGTTTTATAAATGTCACTGAAGAAACAGTCAAACCTAGACTGCTAGAGGCTGGCCAGCAATAATTTCCTCTTGTGAACTGTGGCTTATTACCTTTTGAATAGTTGAAGCAGATCAGTGGTCCGGTGGTCATTGGGTGTCTTAGGGTGTTAAGATTTTACCGTGAAAAACATTCCTTATAATACTTGGCATGCACATTCCAAAAAAAAAAAAAAAAATCCTATCAAGAGACTGGCAGTTTTTTAATGAATTATTTGAGCTTGAACAATTCAAAAGCATCATCAAATTAAAACAAAGTAATTTGGCACAGAGGTTATTGCCCATCGTGTCTTCTAATTACTTTTTTGTATTTTGAAAAAACAAAAACAAAACATTAAATGCTGAGATAATGAACTTCGGGGGTGGCGTTCCGCAGCAATCCCCTTGGTGATGGAAAAACAGCACTGACTTTCAAGAGACCCGTCTGACCTTTCCCAGAGACGCGTTCCTAGGGAGTGGCAGCCTGAGACCCATTCTCCTTACGGTGCACTCGCCACAGGCTGCACACACACTCATAGAGCACGACAGCTGAAAAACTAGGCACGAAGGTGCTTTAAAAACATTCATACACCTCATTGAAGTATAATTTACATATAATTAAGTGCACCTATTTTAAGTATGTAGTCTAATGAGTTTTGACGAATGCACACAGTTGAGTGACCCCCAGTACAATCAATACATCGTACATTTCCATCACCCCCAAATCTCCCCGCGTCCCTCCCTCATGGTCAGTCTCCATCGTGCATTTCACTTCTCAGCCCCGAGCAACCACTGATCTGTTTTCTGTCGCTACAGGTTAGAATTTCAAATAGATGGGATCATAGAATGTGCTCTTTGTGTCTGGCTTCTTTCCGTCAGCAAAATATTTTAAAAACTCATCCGTGTTGCTATGTGTAGCTTTCACTTGTTCTTTTTGACCGCGGAGCATATTCCATAGCATGGATCTTCCAAATTTGTTTATCCTTACGACTGCTCATGGCATTTGGATTGTTTCCATGTTTTTCTTTTGTATTTTAATAAAGCTGCTCTGAACATTCGTGTATGAGTCTTTGTGTGGACGCACCGAGTGTTCTTAGCAAGAGTAAATATAAGAAATACATCGCCCTGGCTGGTGTGGCTCAGTGGATTGAGTGCTGGCCTGCGAACCAGAGGGTTGCCAGTTTGATTCCCAGTCAGGGCACATGCCTGGGTTGCAGGCCAGGTCCCCAGTAGGGGGTGAGCAAGAGGCAACCACACATTGATGTTTCTCTCCCTCTCTTTCTTCCTCCCTTCCCCTCTCTAAAAATAAATGAATAAAATCATTAAAAAAAGAAATAGAAAAGGTTATGCGTAAGTTCAGTTGTCAAAGGGAGACATGGGTAACATAAATGGGGGAAGGAGGCCAGGTGTAAGACTAAAGGGAGCGGCGGCTACTGTTACAGTTTGTCGCAGGAATAGTTAGCGACTCCTGGTTTATGGGAACAATGTTGAGAAATATGAAATGATAATGGGCCAATACTATCAAAAGAAAAAGCTTTATAGGTCAACTCATTCCTATGGGTCAGGGGACCCAAAGCCTTATTCAGTCTTTCTCCTTTTCACAGGCATCATGGCATAAAAAACCAAGAATATAAAGTTTGGGCTTAGCCAGTCATGGATTTGAATTCTTGATCCACATCTACCATCTGGCTCTGTGACCCTAGACAAGCTCGCCAACTTTCTGAACTTAGTGTCCTTATTTGTAAAATGGGGCTAGTGTTAATAACAGCTCTTTCATAGAGTGGCGGTAAAGAATAAATGTAACAAAGGCATAGTTGGAGTTAGCCTAAACATTTTCAGAAGTGAGTGCGGACTCTCTCCTTCACTTTGGCATAAGCTGCACGTCAGGCCTAGTGCCAGGCACTTTACTCTCATCGCCTGGTTACACTAAATCCTCACTGCATTTTGCAAACCAGAAAGCCAGGTCTCAGAGTCGTGGTGAGCTGAATGATGAAAGCAGAGAAGGAGAACCACCAGCTCTGGCCAGACTTGGCCATGCTTCCCCAACACCCAAGCCAACAGCATGACAGTCGTTGAGACTCTAGAGGTGTCTCTTCACACGTTTGCGATGAAGCTCACCTTTGCCCAACCGTGCGGCTTCTGCCACTGGGCGCAGCCCACATGCCTGACGTCCTCGGAAGCAGCTGGAGGCAGAGCATTTGTAAGAGCACATGTTTGGCTAATTCTAACCATGCTTTCAACCAAAGCAACCATGCTTTCTCCCCCAGGACACAACACAGTGCTGCTCCATGTTGTTTTCCCGGGACCTGGTACGGTGTCTGACATGTAGTAGGACCTGATCAATGTGACTCACGTGAGGGGAGACAGGAACGAGCACGCTGAGAACAGCATGCGCACACACAGGGCTTGAGCACATGTGACTGCAATAAAATGTAATGACACCCAAATAAAATGAATTAAGCAGATAATTTCTATAGATGTGATGTTGCTTTGGGGCTTACACAGTCTGTACTGAAAATTTTAAAGAAATTTGCTTTAATTATATGAGGTCTGTGTGGAAAAAGTCCAGCCATTGTTAATGTAACAAGAACAGTTTGTGCAACATCGATGTAACCTGGCAGTAAAGAAGAGTGGGCTGGAATGCACATGCGTGAACAATGATGACATCACTGTACTAGTCAGTGGGAGTGGTAGATGCCATTGAGTGAGCATGTATACTGTGTGGCTGTCGCATTCAAAATGACTGAGTGAGTAGAGCAACGAATCCACATCAAATTTCGTGTTAAGCTTGAACCTGTGCAGAAACTATTCTCATGATTCAGAAGGCTGCAGCTATGGCAACTGGTGATTGGCAGCTTCATCAGGACAATGTGCCCACTCTTGCATCACATCTCGTGCAGAGTTTTTTTTTTGGCAAAACAAATCCCCCATGTGACTTAGCCCCCTACAGCCCAGATTTGGTGCCCTGCGACTTCTGACTTTTCCCAAAACTAAAATCACCTTTTAAAGGGAAAAGGTTTCAGACTGTCGATGAGATTCAGGAAAATATGACAGGGCAGCTGATGGTTGGGAGAACTGTGTGAGATCCCAAGGTGCCTACTTTTAAGGGGACTGAGGCGTCATTGTCCTGTGTACAATGTTTCTTGTTTCTTGTATCTTCTTCAATAAATGACTCTTTTTCATATTACATGGCTAGATATCTTTTGCAGACCTCATATATTCCCATTCCTTTCTTTTTTACATCAAAGGTAGTATACTATACATATGGGTCTGCATCTTGTTGTTGTTTTGTTTTTTTCTTTAACAATATATATGGAGAGCTCTCTGCATCAGTACATCATTCTCTTTCATGGCTGCAAGGCTCTCTATTATGTGGATGATCCAGCCAGTTCCCCATTGATGGACATGTGGATCATCTCTGATCATTTGCTATTAAATAATGCTACTGTAAATAACCATATTCGTTCATGCATGTTTTTCCACATTTGTGGGGGCTCATCTTCAGTGAAGATTCTTAGGAATAAGACTGCTGGTCAAAGGGTAAATGCATGTGTAATTTTGATAGATAAAGCCAAACCATCCTCCATAGGAATGTACCCTTATGCATCCTACCAACAGTGTGTGAGAGGCCTGTCCCCCCTCCCCAGTCCCCAGCCTCACAGTGTTATCAGGCTTGTGGGTTTCTGCCAGCTAATAAGTAAGAAATGGTATCTCAGTGTAGTTTTCATTTACAGTCTTCTTATTATGAAAGAAGTTGAGCATTTACCACACATTTAAAAGTCATTGTGTATCTTTTTCTATAAACTGTATGGTCACAATCTGCCCATTTTTCTCTCAGGTTTTCCTGTTTTCCATCTCAGTTGTAAGAGCCTTCTACATATTAGGGAGATTAGCCCTTTATAAAAAGAGTTGCAAATATCCCGCCACCATTTGTCTTTTGCTGTTATTGTTGTCATTGTTTGCTTGTGGTGTTTTTTGTTGCTCCATAAGGTTTTCAATGAATTCAATTTTTTTTCTTTTTATTGCTTCTAGCCTTTGAATCATAGTTAGAATTTCCCCACTATAGATTATAAAGAATTCATTCACATTTTCTTTTATAAATTCTCTGTTTTCATTTTTTACATTTAGATCTTGAATCCATTTAGCATTTATTCTGGTAATACTGTAAGTTTTGACATCAATTTTACTTTGGCTTTTGACCTTTTTCTCATAGTAATTTTAAAATTAATCAAATATTTTTATATTTCATCATTGGCATCTTTTCCGATTTTAAAAGTGGTATATGTTAATTGTAGGCTGAATGAAAAGTAAAGTACAAAGAAGTAGGGGAAATTTCCGAAGAGCTCATACACTTCCACTTTTTGAAATTACATTGTGTATAATTGTACCTTGTATAATTTTGTATCTTCCTCTTTCTCACTTATTTTCACACAAGCACTTTCTTATGGTACTAAAAGCAACTCATAAACGTGCATTTTAGTGCCTGCAGAATAATCCATAATTTGGATCTATCATTACCCATTCTCACATCATTGATTTGCTTCTTTGGTCACTCTTTCATCTCTCCACTCTCTCTAATTCATACTAACTCTGTGATGGCTGTATCCACATGGTCCAATTTGGAAGATAGATTCCAGAAGAAAAATTGCTTTGTGAAACTTATGCACATTTTTTATAATCCTGACACATGATGCTTAATTGCTTTTTAGAAAGTTTATAGCAATTAATATTTCCACCGGCCATATATGACACTATTGCTACATTTTAGTACAATGTTTTTGAGTAATATCTTTTTCTCCAACAAACTTGTTTTAATCAAAGAGGAAGTGAAAATTTTAGTATGGAGCAGATAAAACAGTATTATACAAAACATCTTTGTACTGACTAATAAATTTAGTTTTATCCTCCTGTGATGTCAATATAGTGACATTTACACAATAAAACACGACTAAAATTTCAGATGTGTAGTTTGCATCCAAGTAATAAAAATATCTCGTATGAATTCTTTTAGGAGATATTTGTTGTGTCCTCTATGTACCAGGCATTCCCTGGGCCACATGAGATGCATTAAGACCAGCACGGACACACTTTCACATGGGTAAGTTACCTGCAGAGTCTTGAAGACATCTGAGGTCAAAGCATCTTCTATACATTATGCTGCCTTGCATTTATTCTTCTTTCAAATATTTACTCATTCATTTATCACACACACACATATATATTGATTGCGTACATTGTGCTAGACTGCTCTGGGATCTCAAGATAAACCACAAACAAATTAGAGTCTGTCCCTCAGGGAACTAATGTTCTAGTAAGGTGGTATGCAATAAACACACATGTAATAAATAAGTAAATTATACAATGTGTCAGAATGGGGCAAATGCTATGGGAAAACAGAGAAGGGAGCAGTGGGAAGTGGAGTGCTTTATGTAGGTGGAGTATCTTAACTCCCAATTTTCTCCACCTTTTGTCCCATTAAATTTTCTTTGAGGGAAAAACTATGATTTAATCTTTTAAAAACTTTTATTTGGATCAAATTTTAAACTTATTTTAAAAGCTGAAAAAATAGTGCAGAGAGTTCATGGATACCCTTCACCCAGCTTTCCCAAATATTAACATCTTACACAACCATAGCACAAGAATCAAACCCAGAAAATTAACACTGATACAATTTGAATTTCACCAGTTTTTCCACTCCCATCCATTTTCCGTCCTAGGATCTTACCCCGCATCCCACATCGCATCTGGTTGTTAGTTCTCCTTAGTCTCCAGAAGTCTGTAAGAGTTTCATAGCTTTCCATGCCTTTCATGACCTTGACAAACTTGAAGAGTACTCTTCATTTTGTAGGATGTCCCTCAATGTGGATTTCTAATGTTTTCTCATGATTAGAGTGAGGTTAGGCATTTTTGGGCAAGAACATCACAGAAATGACATCGTGTCCTTTTCAAATCAAAGAGTTCATAATGTCAACATGACTGATTATTAGTGATTTTAACTTTGATCACTGGGTTAAGGTGGTGTCTGCAGGTTCCTCCACTGCAGAGTTACTGTCTTTCCCTCATGTAGTGAATAAATATCTTGAGGGAGATACTTGGAAACTTTGCAAATCTATTTTTGTCCATTGATTTTTTTTTTAGCATCCCTCTGTGGATCTTGTCTATGATAAATGTTACTATGATATTTGCCTAATGGTGATTTTCTATTTTCGTTCTACATCTAGTCACTGGAATTCTATAAGGAAAAGCTGTCTCTTCTTAGCCACTTATTTATTTATTTAGTACTTATTCAATCACATATTTATATAAGTCTGGATTCATGGATTTTTTAATTCTATGGACAAAAATCTAATAGTGTGTGTGTGTGTGTGTGTGTGTATGTATGTATGTATCTATATATACCGCTAAAATTGTCCTAACTTGTCCATTAGGAGCTCCTTTAGGGAGATTCTTGTTTTCTTTGGATATGCCCTCATCTTATTTTCAGCACTTTCCTACTTTTTGGCTCCACAAAATTTTCTAGATTCATTTTCTCTGCCCCTGCCCTGCCACTTCTCCAGGGAGCCCTGGTTGCTTTTATTGGAGAATGGTGTTTAGAAACCAAGATCTAGGCACTAGCCGTGCTCATTGAGACTGGGTATCATTGTTTCTAGGCCCTATCAGCAGATAGATCTAGGAAATAATGTATCTATAAACCATGCACAAACACCCATTAGTACTGTCTCTACCCAACTGTGTTTCTGCATGTATCTTTCTGTATGTATCTATCTGTTGTTTGTGTGTGTGTATGTATACACACACATACATGCATATATGATATTATGAGTTTATAATGATATCCAGCAACACGGGGTTGATTTTAACCTTCCCCCTTTTCTTATTTGTAACTTCTTTCATCAACAGAGAGAAACCAGGCTGTGATTATCTACAACATATTTATATATTTGCTTTAGTAAACATTTCATGAGAAACACACTTGCTAAATAGAATAAGGGATTTACAGCTAGTTCTTTTTGTTTTTAGCTGGATGATATCTAGTTGAGATACAGTTTACCATTGTTATTTAAGCCAGTTCCTTTTATGTCCCTTTTTAGTGCAGTGATGTTATTCCTTTATAGTGTTTGTAATCTACTTTAAGTTCTCTTTATAGCCTAGTAGTTTTGTTCATTTATTTTTTTTAGGCATATGGAAGGGATGGTCTTAATAAGAAAAGCTATAGGAAAAGACAGACTCAAAGATGTCTTTAACTTCTTAAAAGTCAGTTCTTGGTACAGTGTTGACAATTCAATCAATATTTATTGAATAAAAAGAATGTATATATAATGCAAAATTTTGATATTGTAAAAGCACACTTACATAGTAGTATTTGAAACTAAAATGATGGCATTGGAAAAAATATGGCTGGGAAAGAAAAACCCAAGAAGGAAAAACAGTAACAGAAACAAATTAAAATTAGAGGAGAAAATGGCCTCAGAATCTCGCTTTGCCTTTTTTGACAGAATTGTATTCTATACTTTTTTCATCAGCACTTCTGAGTTTTGCACACATTTAAAAATGCCAAATTTGTCAAAGATTTCTAAAAAATGATTAATGCCCACATGAGAGGTTAAGTTAGTAAGAAGGCAGTTACTGGGCCAAGATGGAGGTGTAGGTGGACACATTGTGCCTCCTTGAACAACCAAAATTAAGGACAACAAAGATTTAGAAACAAGAAAACAATCATAACTGACAGAAAATTGAACTGTACAGAAATCTGACAACCATTCATCCAGGCCAGTAAGAGGGGCGGAGTCGCAGTAGGAAAAAGCGGAGGTTGGTGGACCCAGGTGCGCAGGAACCTCAGGCATGCAGGCCATGGCTAGCGGACCCCGGGTGCAGGGTGGCAACAGGCAGACCCAGTGAAGTGTGCAAGGCGGCTGGCTGACCAGGCGGTCCCACATTCGTACACAGATAATTCAGGTGAAAATGGGGAGGAAGGCAGACCTTGCAACCCAGGGCCCCAGCACCAGGAAATAAAACCTGAAAACACCAATTGAAAACACTTGTGAGGGTTGATATGCCAGGTGAGACTCCCAGCCTCACAGGAGAGTTCGATGGAGAGACCCACAGGGTCCTAGAAAACACACAGGCCCACCCACATGGAAATCAGCACCAGAAGGGCCCAGTTTGCTTGTAGAAAGCGGTGGAAGGGACTGAAATATGAGAGAGAGGGGAGCAAGCACCATTGTTCCCTCTTGGACCCTGCCCCCACATACCCAGCAACTGGGCTGCCCACCCGGGGGAACACCTAAGGCTCCACCTCTCATTACATAACAGGCTTGATCAGATCAAAAAACAAAAAAACAAAAAACAAAACCAACCCAAAAATGGCTCAAATGGGAGAACAGATCAAAGCTCCAGAGCCAATTCATCTAAGCGACCAAGAGATAGCCAACCTATCAGATGCGCAGTTCAAAGCCCTGGTGATCAGGATGCTCACAGAATTGGTTGATTTTGCTCATAAATTAGATGAACAAATGAAGGCTACAATAAGTGAAATGAAGGAAAATACACAGGGAACCAATAGAGATGGGAGGAAAACTGGGACTCAAATCAATGGAGTGGACCAGAAGGAAGAAAAAAACAACTAAACAGAAAAGAAGGAAGAAACAAGAATTCAAAAAAATGAGGATATGCTTAGGAACCTCCGGGACATCTTTAAACATCCCAACATCCAAATTATAGGGGTACCAGAAAGGGAAGAAGAAGAGCAACAAGTGGAAAACTTATTTGAACAAATAATAAAGGAGAACTTCCCCAATCTGGCAAAGGAAATAGACTACCAGGAAGTCCAGGAAACTCAGAGAGTCTCAAAGAAGTTGGACCCAAGGAAGAACACACCAAGGCACATCATAATTACATTAGCCAAGATTAAAATGAAGGAGAGAATTCTGGAGGCAGCAAGGGATAAGGGGACAGTCACCTACAAAGGAGTTCCTATTAGACTGTCAGCTGATTTCTCAAAAGAGACCTTTCAGGCAAGAAGGGGCTGGAAAGAAATATTCCAAGTCATGAAAGTCAAGGACCTACATCCAAGATTGCGCTATCCAGCGAAGCTTTCATTTAGAATGGAAGGGAAGATAAAGCGCTTCTCAGATAAGGTCAAGTTAGAGGAGTTCATCATCACCAAGCCCCTATTATATGAAATGTTAAAGGGACTTATTAAGAAAAAGAAGATAAAAAATATGACAGTAAAAAGACAGCAAACTCACAGATATTAACAAGCATACCTAAAACAAAAGCAAACTAAGCCAACAACTAGAACAGGAACAGAAACACAGAAATGGAGATCACATGGAGGGTTAACAACAGGGGAATGGAAGGAGGAGTGAGGGGGAAAAGGTACAGAGAATAAGTAGCATAGACAGTGGGTGGAAAATAGACAGGGGGAGGGCAAGAATAGTGTGGGAAATGTGGAAGCTAAAGAACTTATGATACATGGACATGAACTAAAGGAGGGGAATGTGGGTGGGAGGGGGTGTGCAGGGTGGAGGGGAATGAAGGGGGGAAATGGGACAACTGTAATAGCATAATCTATAAAATATATTAAAAAAAAGAAGGCAGTTACCCAGAATACATTTTCCTATCCTTACACACGCATGCACGCACGCATGCACACACGTGTGGAGAGAGAGAGAGAACGAATGGGCATTCTGGAGTCTGAGAAGTTTTCCTTCCATTTCCAGTTCTCATTGAGGAGACTCTGAGCTGGGGTTCTCCTGAATGTGTTCAGTCTGGCTTCCCAGCATCATGTGGCCTTGATGTTGCAGATATTCCCATGTGTTCTTTTTTTCGCTAGCGAACTCTAGTCTTCACCGAAACAGCACCTTTTCCCGTGTTCTTCACTGAGTCCCCTCCTGGTTCTCACCTGTCCTTCTTCTGCCAAATTGTGCTCTCAGGAAACAATCCGCCTCAGTTTACTCCAACTTCAATGAATTAAAGTCCACAAGATAGAAGAAAGAAGAAGAAAACCAGCATTTTGGAGCATATACCAGACACTGTGCCAGGGGATTGGCATATATTCCTTTTTTTCAACTTTGAGCTCCATGTCTAAAATGAAAAGGGGTAAGGGAGTTGACCACCATGGTAAAAATTTTAGTGAGAAAATAAAAATGTATACTTTAATGATGTAGTCACTCATTTTAGGAATGATAATAGCTATTCTACTTAATCTGCTGAGAAAGTTGGAAGCAGCAGCTCCTTTAACTTCTCTGCTTGTCTCTTCCTCGTGTGCTGGCTAATCTAGTCCTTCCTGTACTAGACTCTGAATAGTATCAGCTGAAGGTTAAGTTGTTTTTACTGACCATCAGAACAGATTCTGTTTTCTGATTGAGTCCATTTCACAAGTATTTATGGAGCTCCTGCTTCATAAATCTCGTTTCCTGTGAAAGGACGATTGGGAGAGGATGTGCAGGGAATGAAACGCCCCCTGTCTTCGAGAAGCTCACAGTCCGGTGATAAACGCATACACGAGGCAATTAGAGAATATGTGTGTCTATCGGTGAGGGTCTCCGTCCACGTGATTTTTGCTGTCTAATCTCCAGCAGGCTCCAGGAGTTTCACGAATCCTGTGTGCAGGGTTCGGATTTCCCTTTAACCTGCCGTAAACACAGACACTTTCTCTGGCTCTCAAACAATAATAAACATCGTGGGTGAGTAATAAATAACTCTATGAGGGCTGTTCTGTTCCCAGCTGGAACGAGACTCCTTATCCTTGTTAGTACTAGGCAGGATTTAGGGGCTTAAGCTTGGTGTCAGAGTACCCTTTTCTCTCCCTAGACATATTACTTGTTCTTAGCTCTTATCTCGATTCACTCAGCTGTGTCTCTTTATTTATGTTCTTGCCCCGACACAGGGTGGATGTGAGGGTGTGTTGGTCTCTTGTCTTCCCAGCAGAGTTGAGAGAGACACCTGAGGACCTCATCCCAAGAACATCCTCATCTCTAGTTGGTGATGCTGGTGGTGAATACGAAACAGAAGGGAATGGCAGAGCTGGGTACGGCCGCTGTGAATTTTCACAATTCTCAGGGTGTGGGACAGGATTTGACCTAGGAAGCGATGAGTTCTAACGCTACCCTCAGCCTCACTCAGTTTCACTGAAATGCCACCTGTTCCAACAGCTAAGGGTCTTGGGTGCACCCTGTTTATTGTGACGTGTTTTCTGAGGGGCTCTGTGCTCCTGGCTGGTGTGGTTGAGGGCCAGGTCACCCCATACAGCATCACCACAGAGTGGACACGAGTTGTGTGCGCAAGCACTCACACCAGTCCTCATCCTCAGATAGGACTGTGCGGCACTGGGAGCTGCAGAGAGACCTCCGAGAGGGAGACAGTCTCTCTCGCTGTCGGCTTGCCTTGGCACTTGTCTCAAAATCTAGGCATAATCTCAAGACAAAGAGAATTTCCTAGGAAAGAAAAATCGGCCATAAATAGCCACAACTATTCTGGTTTTACAGAGGAATAGAACAGTCATGAGTCTTGGATCACTGTGTCTTCATCCCAAAGCAGGTTTTAGAACCTAGGCTTTGGCTCCTTGCATGAAATCTGAAAGATAATAACAAGGAAGGCAAAGCTGAGGTTTCCATTTATTTTGCTGAGTGTCCTGCAGAACTTGGGTAAAGACCTCGCAGTTTTGTCTACAGTTTCTAAATAATCCTTGGGAAAGGTGTCCATGTGATGTTGGACTATGGGAGAAAAGAAAGCAAGTTAGTTGCAAAGTAATATTTGTCATATATCTATATGATTATATATGCTTATATAGATGCTTTAAGAGTATTTTTTAAGTATGGGGGGACCCCAAAACCCCATGAATTATCTTCTGAAGGACAGGCCCATTGTAGTGCAGGCTTCCCCCACTAGATGAGTGTTCTAGGATCCCATCTGTATAAGCACCAGCTGGTGCTGTTGTGAGAGGCTGCATTTGGCTTCAGTGAAATATTTTTTGAAGACTCTTTCAATGGTGTTTGCCCATTTCATGATTTAATTCCATTTACAAGCACACCTGACCACACCGTGCTGAGTGTTCAGCAGTTTTTGACCAAAACTGCATGACCCCCATGCCCCACCCTCCCTGTTCACCTGATCTCACCCCAAGTGACTTTTTTTTGTTTCCTCCATGAAAAAAAGTCCTCAAAGGGAAAAGTTTTGCCATGTGGAAGAGGTGAAACAGAAAAAAGGCAAGGCAGATACACTAAAAGGCATCAAAATCGACGAGTTCAAAGACTGTTTTGAGCAGTGGAAAAAAAATCTCGATCAAGTGTACTTTGCAGGTGACTGAAATTTAAACATGTAAGAATGGATGCACAACCTTTTATAAATAAATTCCTGGATTTTTTGGGTCCCCCCTGGTATTTACAAGTCATGGGAAGATTTTCACAGAACAATTGCCATTGGCCACCTCAGGACGCAGGTAGTGGGTGGGGACAAAAGAGGGTGAAAATAGAGAGTCTGTTGTTTTTTTTTCTTTGTACACTTCAAATCTGCAAACTGTTCAGATAAGTATTTATTTTTACATTTATGATTAGAAAATAAAGCATTTCATTGTAAAAAGTAGCTGGGAGGTTTGCTCGTGTAAGGGGGGTTAAATCAGAGCCTTGTTAATCAGGTGGGAGTGTTTTGGGCTGGCACCGAGCCCCTCCAACAGACACAGGCCGCCCAGTCTCTGTTCTGTCACAGGGAGGGGGCTGAGGCCACCGCCCTGAGCAACTGGCCTGCGGGAGCCTGCAGTTCCTCAGTCCCGACCTCCAGCAGATGTCATTGCAGGCGAGTGATCAATCAAGAGTCTGGCTAGACCTGGGGCCGCAGGGAGAATCTTGACACCAAATAAGCTGATAACTAGGGCGCCCTGCAGCAGGGCCTAGCGCCTGGCATCACGGTTAGTCGTGGCCAGTACTGAGCGGGCACTCTGCGGGCCAGAGGGCACGTGCGTGCTTGGCGGACATCTCCTGTAATCTACCACATGCCCATCAGCGCTGTTATGAGTTCCCGTCTAACAGATAGGAAACAGAAGGTTAGAAAGCTAGGGAATTTTTCCACGTTCACTCAGCTTCCTGCACAGGTCTGCAGTAAAAATATAGTTACAGCTGTATAGTTACAGCATATTAATGTGTGTAGTTACATACTGATAAAGTATATGCTGTATAGCCTCTGTTTTTCCAGCACTTCCTCACACCTGGGTAATTTTTCCTAGTCTAAAGTCTGCTAAAAAGCATCACACATACTGGTTTACTTCAGCCTTCCCCAGGGCCTGATGGTCACAGGCACTCATTGAAGAGCAGCTTCGTCGTATTCATTGGTGACGCCTCTCTGATGGGACTCAGTGCTGCAGGTAGAAGCCCTAGAAGCCCGTGTAGCCTCAGGAGAGCCTCCCTAACACCGCTTCGTGTGGACAGAGTGTTCTGACTCTTCAGCCCACTCTTTCCTCATAGCTTTCTCCTTTTCCTCTTCCTTTCCTTATAAAAACATCTGAGTTTATGTTCTGGGATAAGAGAAAAATGCGGGTTCTACCCGATTTAGCTCTTCCTCTACTGATCTGATTAGAATAAACAAGAGCCTCCTAGGACTTGTAAAAAAAAAATCCTGACTCAGATCTTGGATGAATTATTGCTGAGAGGCTTTAATTGGCTGTGGTTGGCTTCTGACCTCTTGTACAGATTGATTTATGAGGTGAATTTGCAATCAACGGTTGGAAAAATTGATAGCATGGTAGCAGATAGAAGTTGCTGTTTGAATAGGGCATGGAAAACATTCATCCCCAGCCCCCACTGCAAACGCAGTTTCATGCCAGCAGACGACACGGCCTAGGAATACTGACGGGCCTCAGCTAGCCTACAAGTTCTGCTTCTGGAGTCAGAGGAGGGCTGCCATTGTCCAGACTGCAGCGGGAAAATTAAGTTAATGTGTAGAATTTTTATTTTTTCTTGTAATTGTTCTTAAGCCTCCTACAAAATTTTATGTATGAAGATTTCTCTTTTATACACAAGAGGGATTTTTTTTGGCCACCGTTTTCGTATTTCGTGTGGTTCTTCAGGAGACGTGATGACTTCTGCTTGTGATCCACGGCCCCAGGGATTCTGCACAAGCCCTCAGACTGCGGTTCACAGGTTCCTCCCCTGGAAGTCGGATTCTGAGGGACTGCGTGGGGCCGATGGGGCTGTGAGGACGTGCGAGGCGTTACAGGTGGACTCCACATCAACCTAGGTACTTGGCCCTAGGTCCTTTAGAAAAGTAGGCGGCCTGTGCTCAGTGATATTTCTGTCTTGTTCATATTGCTTCTAGGATGTAGGACATAGTTAAGATGCAATGAACCATTCTTAGAAAGTGGTTTAGAAATAAGTGAAGCATTCCCTTGCATGACTTCTTATTGCCTGTGTGTTACACAGATTCACATTGATTACCTGCTCTCCAGTCTCTGTCTGACCAGAAGGTCAGACACTCTGCTGGGTACAGAGTCAGTGTCTAGTAACTTTGCTTTAACTTTGCTCCTTTATTCATTCATTCAGCGAGTCTTTATCCAGTACCTACCATGAATAGCCGCCTGAGTCGAGAACTGTGGGATCTTACCCACGCAGGACTTAGCTTTCTGAAAAGGCAGATGGTGAACAGGTTAAAAAAACCATAAATATGTCACTATAAGTTATCATATGCACTAAAATAGAAAAAGAACAGGATGCTGGGCAGGAGAATAAAAGGGGATACCTATGTCACATTAGGTAGTAGAGGAAGGACCCTCTGAAGAGTGGTATGTGAGCTGAGACCTGAAGAAAGAAGGCAGCAATGAAAAGCATGAGGAAAGTGTTCCAGGCAGAAGGAGCAGCATGTGCAAAGGCCCTGCAAAGAAGTAGGGTTGAGCAGGTATAATCTAGGATCTAAAAATGGCCCGTGTGGGTGAAGGAGAGTGAGCAATGCAGAGAGATGTTGGATAGATGGTCAGAAGGTGACCAGAGTCATTAAGGTCTTTCTGCCTAAGTTAAAAAGTCTGGACTTTGTTCCACGAGTGACGGGAAGACTCGTTGATAGTTATAGAGCCTCACAAAGACCCTGCATTAACCCTCTGGCTAAAGAAGCCTTTTGTCAGCCTTGAGCCAAATTAAATGAGGTCATGTGTTCCCTCAAAGTTTACAGTATTTCTTTTAGTATTTTTTTCAGCAGATATTGTACACTCTATAGGTGTACTACACAATTGGGTAGCACCTGCTTCTGATCCCTTGATGTATCATAGGAGTGGTCCCATGTTATCAAATATTCTTCTACAGCGTGGTTTTTGGTGGCTTCATCACAGTTGCAGTATGGACGTACCGTGATGGGCCTGGTCTTGCTCCTGTTAGTTACTGGAGTCTAAGACCTTGGTAACAGTATTAGTAACTTAGTGAAAAGTAACTGAAATAACACTATATAAAACTTACTTGCACATTAATCTTTGTATACATATACCTACTGTTTTCTTAGGGAAAATTCCTAGAAATGAAGTTGCTGGGCCAAGAGAATGTGCTTACTTTTATAATTGAGTCAAAAATGCCAAGGTGTCAGCCTGAAAGCTCTCAGCTTACGTGCCCAGCGTTGGAGTTTGCCAGTAGCCATCTGAGGCAGGTACTGTGTACAAATGCTGCGTGCTGAGCTTTGAAGGAAATGGAGGGTTACTCAGATCCACTTGGGCTGGAATCTTGGTCTGCCTCTCCTCAGCTTTCTGTGCTGCAGGTAAGTACACAAACCTTAACCAGAAAGATGCTCAGTTTCTTCACCTGTCAAATACAGGAGATAATAGTATGTGCCTCACAGGACTGATGCAAAGATTAAGAGAAATCATGTACAGAAAGCACTTAACAGAGTGCCTTCCCAGAGTGAGCGTTTATTAGTTTTCTCTGTTTCTGTCTCTGTCTCTCTCACATACACACACACAGTGTGTGTGTGTATTACAGTTGGGAATTTGGGAATTTGGACACTCTTTCGATCAAATGGAAAAAAGGGAAATTCCTGTCTCTGATATCACATCTTTTAGACACTTGAATCAAGTGTTTACCTACCTTCTCCTGGCAACTAAGTGTGTAATCTCAATAGTGAAAGGTGAAATTTCTCCCACACGGACATTTTCTTTTTTCAAAAGAAGACATGTCATCTTTGGCTCTTACAGGGCTTAGAGACTATCTAGTTTTGCCTTAAATCTTTCATTATTTGCTAATATGATGAAACATAAGTGTGGCGTGATGGTAAGAGCCCTTACAGACCTATTTTGAAAGCCCTGTTCTTGCCACTCACGGGGGTTGTGGGTTTAGGAAAGTTGTCACTTTAATCTCTGAACCCCCCCTCCCCCCACTCTAACATAAGATCATACCACGTCTCTCTACTGATGTCAGGACTGAATGCAATGAACATAAACAGGAGCACTTAACTTCTGCTTGTAGATCGATACATGTTGTTGAATCCAAATCTCATAGCCACCACCTAGCAATGACTAGTGAGGATATGAGCCAATCCTGCATCCATGAGAAAAGACATCTGCTCTTACGTCTAGCTCAGTCTTTGATTCCTACAATGATCAATTGCCTCTCCCCTTTCATATGCTGTCTTAAGAAATCACAGTGACCCTGACTTATAACCAAGATAAGGAAACACTAGTGATAAGAACACCGAATGAGTCCTGACGCATTGCAGGGTTATTGAATGATGACATTGACCTGCAATCTTCCTCCTTTGTCAACTGAGAAAAACTCTGAAACGGCCAGTAGCCCAACAAACTGAAGAGTAGGAAGGTTCCTGAGTTCGTGGCAGTCCTACCAGACTGTCAACAAGCAGAGAGCCACTGTTTCTGTAAAGTTTACTGAGAAAAGGGACATTTATTCCCACTGGGAGTGATGGCCCCATTGTTATCCTGCCAGAACCACTTTGGACAAATATGGATTTTATCTGAGGTGGAAGAGGGGAGCAGGAAGGGTAGGAAAAGGGCCCAGATAGTCAGAAAGCTTGGGAGGGTCAGGAGTTTGAAAATCGTAATGCAAACTCGGTTTTGAGATTTTTCTAATCAGTTTTTTAAAATTCTTATTATTTCTGGAAAGTTGTTTCTCCCACCCCCAAATGACAAGTTCTTAAGCTATTTGCTAAAGCATGGGCTCTGAGACCGATTTTCACCTGCATCCCAGATGGCTTCACCCCTCCTGGACTGGCAGCAGGCATCTGGAACCTCCCTATGGCCGTCTGTGACGACTCCATTTCCTCACTGAGCTGGATGGAGCCAGTACCTCAGGGCTTCTCTTGTCTCCCGTTTTTTGTTCTGTTTTCCTCACGTCCCTGTTCAGTCTGCTGGGAGATACTCTTGGCTATACCTTCTAAATACACCCAAGCCAATCTGACCCTTTTTAAAAAACTGTTGTCATTGCTACCCTTTGTTCTTAACTCATAGGACTATCTGTCTTCGGAATGAAGCAGTTGGGGGAAATTCTCCAGATCTCATTTCTGCCTCCCTCCCCAATTCTCTGGCCTTGAACTAAGCTCTCTGGTTCTTACCTTTTGTCTTGTTCTTGCACATTGCCTTTGGCCCAGTGCCTTTATATGGACATCTCAGGGGTGATGCTTCTGGCTTATCGTGTTGGTGTTACCCTGGGTGCTCTTTCCTGGCCACGCTCTGCTCTATGGTCTGCAGCCTGAACAGACTCAGGCCTGGCAGCCCAGGTGGTCAGGAACTGACCCAACCAACCTTTGCTTCTGTCTCTGTCTGTCCAGATTCCATAACAGTCCTGTCAAATCTCAGCTTCTTAATGAGACTTTAATGAGACCATCCAATATTTTCTCTTTCTGCTTCCTGGTCATCCTCGTGTTTCTTGGCTGTGCCATCTGTTTTGATGCGTGGTTTAACTTTCCTTTAGCACTCTGTACAGTTGGGATTGTTCACAGACTCTTTCCTATCCTGTCTCTCCAGGAAGATAGCATGTCCTCCTAGGCAAGGACTGTTTCACCTACTCCCTTCATACTCCTTCTCTTCTTTTATGTGCTAATATTTTCCCACCAAATGCTTGCTGACTTGAAGATTTTATGACTAATCCATGAAGAGTGAGTTGAGAGAAATATGCTGTGGAGACATCTGCTGTGTGGTACTTACGAATTTCAGCTTAGAGGCTGACAGGTGTGGGTTTGTATCTTGACTCTGCCCATCCCTGTGGCTCTCTTATGTTACCTCCTTACCACATGTCTCCTCATCTGGAGACAGAGGCTGTCTGTAGTGAGAGTTAGCCAAGAAAATGCATGAAAAGTTCTTCAGGATGATGTCTGGCACATAGCAAGTGCTCAATAAACAGTAACTCTGATTTTTCTTGTCCCTAAGCTTTGAAAGTTCTATCAAAGAGAATAAAACTTAACTTCTGGAATGTGTTCCTAGTGAATGTGTCTGAGACTTGCTGCACTGTGAACAGCCCGACTATAGCATTTCAGATGACCTTATATTAAACTGGATCGTGGGGTTTTCAGCTCCTTGAAATTGTGGAATAAATGCTTTTAAACATGCAGGACTGAGGGTTCTAAGGAGAGCCTGTGTGATTGGATGGAAGGAATAAAGTTAAGGCTATTGATTATTTCCTGATCAGCACTTTGTACCCGGCATTCCTTTCTTTAATTCTTCCTTCCTTCCCCTCATGTTTTGAAAGCTTGTCATGAAAATGAATGAAAAAATCAAAAGCATCACTGATAGCCCTGGCTGGTGTGGCTCAGTGGAGTAAGTGCTGGTCTCTGAACCCAAAGGTCACTGGTTTCCCGGTCAGGGCACATGCTTGGGTTGCAGGCCAGGTCCCCAGTTGGGGGTGTGCAAGAGGCAACCAATGGATGTCTCTCTTACGTGTTGATGTTTCTCTCCCTCTCTTTCTCCCTCCCTTTCCCTCTCTCTAAAAATAAATTAACAAAATCTTCCCCAAAAAAGGAAGAAAGAAAATCATTGATATACTTAGGTCAGGTGCATATAGATATTTATAGATTCTTACAAGTCTTCAACATTTCAAAACCTGAGTCTGCTGTCCTCAGTAAAACATCACTGGTTGATTCCTGTTCGCTCATTCTATTTTTAGCCCATATATTTTATAGTTACCCCACAAGGCAATAGCTCCTATTAAAATCTTGACTGTTCATTCAGCCCCTCAAATATGGGTTTCTAGATGATGAATTACAAATGCTAAAGTTGTAAGTTAACTTTGACTAGTGAATTCTAAGATCATCACTCACTATTTATATTTTTCTTCATTTCATCAGTTTACAGACATTTATTGAGTTCCTGGCGTTTCTGTTATGGAGACGGAAAGATGAATCAGATATGGGCCCTCCCCTGAACAAGTTTACAGTATGATCTGCTGGATTTTCATGATCTACTATTATAGACTGCCCTAGTTCCAATGATGCATTTGAATACTATTCTAATTTAAAAAACAAAACAAAACATTGGGTCCCTGGCCAGGTGATTCAGTTGGTTGGAGCATCATCCTGTGCACCAAAATGTTGTGAGTTCGATCCCTGGTCAGGGCGCATACGAGAATCAACCGATCAATATTTCTCTCTCAAATCAATGTTTCTCTTTCTCTCTCCCTTTCTCTCTCTCTCAAATTAATAAATATATCCTTAAGTGAAGATTAAAAAAACACTGGGGAAGGTTTTATCTGCTAAAGGCAGGTGTGTGTGTGTGTGTGTGTGTGTGTGTGTGTGTGTGTGTGTGTGAAGGGGTTGTGTAGGGAGGGTTGTGTGACTCCTAACTCTGGACACTTGACTCCGGTAAGCAGAAAGGAATCTGAGCTAAGAGAACACAGCCAAGGCGTTTGCACAGTGAAGGGAAGGAAACCCAATACATGATTATTGCTGTGACTGAGAAATAGCCCCTAGATATTTTGAGTAGATGAGTTCTTTAGCCACTCCTTTCAAATGATAATTTATAGCTCTTTTTGTTTTTCTGAACTCATTTTATTAAGCTTCTGCTTCCAACATTTTGAACAGAATAATGAAGTTGAGAGTCACTGTTATTAGCTTCCAATGGCCTTGAGAAGTCTGCTTCTGTGATGGAGGTGATGATGGCAGACTTGGCAAGGAGCTGGGAGGTTTTGCTCCAACCTTCAAAAACAGTGGAGTAGAGGCCACGGGCGGCCCAGGTGAGAGGAAGCATAAATTCTACATCTTAGCGGCTCAGACTCCGCTTGGCCTGAATGGGCCTCCTTTTGTGGGGGGTTCAGAGGCCCCCAGGGCTGGCGGATTTATGTCAGCAGAAGCAGTGTACTAGAAAGAGATTAAGAATGCTTTCAAAGGGCGTGTGAGTGGGTTGCTCCTCGTTGTGATCGGTCTGGGACACAGAGCTCAGTCTGTGAGGACCTGGGCTGGTGCCAGGGAAGGGAGTAGGGCAGGCCTGAGGAATGGAAGGTCACCGGCCAGTTGGGTATTGTGATAATTATATCCTTGTTTCCTTGAAGGTACCCGTGTCCTTGATTTTCAGCTTCAAAGAAAGCTGCCTCTCAAATAGGGGGATGTTCACACCTGCTTTGCTGCGGTGATTTCTGCCTTCCTGGCTAGCAGACTCAACACAGCAACAATAGTCTGCGGACATTTTCAAGGTCATATTCACAAATAAGACATGGGAAAGCTTCTCTCGTGCCCTTTATTCCTAAATGCAAATGTAAAGGTTAGTGTGTCCCATGAGAACTCAGCAATGAAGCCAATTTAATGGTTTTACCTTAACTGGAGGTGCTTTGTAGGTCAGGCCCTCTATAAATAATCACTACCACCCTTATCCTCAGCCTCTTCAATCCTCGCCCCTCCCCAGCGGGACTATCGTAGGGGCAGATGCCTAGTAATTACCAGAGGTGACACCTGGAATGTTTTGTTTTTTCCTTTTCTCCTACCCCATTCATCTCCGGAGAAGCTGTGCCAATTTTAGTTGAGAATTATAAGCATAGTTCTGCCTTCTACATTTTCTTTGTAGCACTTAGATTTCTAGGAGACTTTTGGGGAGGAGGAAGAGGTATTTATTTTTTTAGATGGACTCCTGCTTGTCTACTGGGTGCAATGAACGTGCTCTAAAGTGGATTTCCACTGACTGAGCGTATATTCACTGTCCCCCCGCCCCGAAATTTCCACCGATCATCTGAGCCCTCCAATCGTTAAATGTGCAAATTTACAACCGTATTTTGATGAATAAATCCCATTTTTAAAAAATGAGATGACTGATTTCTGGCACTTAAAACCTTCCCAAGAAGTCAGCTGGATATTATAGATAACATCCTGGATCCTGCTGTCCAATGTTTCTGTTGTTGCCGTCCGCTCTGTAGACCAAACCTTCCTGCTCCAGGCCAAAGCAGGTGCTGGTCAAAACCTGGACATTAGAAAGAGGGAAATATTATTTATTTCTCTAGCTAGTTCTTGTTTTGACCTTGATGGGGATAAATAGTGGTTCTATGTACAAAATATTCCCTAACTCTTTTTTAACTTTTGCTCTAAGATTGTGCAAATATACACAATCTCATTTTATTAGCTTTCTGCTTTCAAGGTTTCAAATAGAATAGTGAATTGTGATGAATTCCCAATTTAGTGGCATACAAATAACTCACCGAAATATGCAGTCCCCCCACCCACACCCCGGTCTCTGTGTCTCTCTTCCTCCTCCCCTCAGCCCTTCTCTTTCTCTGTCTTTATTGCTCTAGGAGTATTCCACTTCCTAAGGTCATGGGTGCTAACTGCTATGACATTTAAGGGAACGAAAGCTCTGTCCTCCATAGTCAGCTCCTACCTGTCACCTGGGACCCTGGATGCCGAGCTCTTGCCTGTGATTTAATAACAAGACCCAGTGAGGCGGCCCAGGTGCTGTGTCTCATACCTTCGCTGATTGCCAAGGGAACATTTAATCTGTTGACTTTACTCAGTTATGCTAGTCTGGCAAATGTACCTGGAGCTGTAAATTATTTAGATGTTTAATTTATTTGGCGTAGAAGAACACTCTTATCCCTTGTTATCTAATAACAGAAGATGAAAAACCACTTTGTTTGCAAATCATAAAATCTCTTAGCAGCCTTGTGTGTTAATGAGGAAAAAAGACTGTCCTGACTTTAAAAGTGCAGCAGGGGCCCAAACGAGCACTGTTAACACATTATGCCCGAAGACAAACATTATGGTATATATCTGCTCAAATTAGAAGTGAAATGTGAAGCAAATGCCTTCCACCACATGCTAACAGACAGCTAGTCTGAGTGAACACAACCACTCACTGTAAATGGGGGGTCAGGGAGCACGCAGCAGGAGCCTGCGTCCCAGTGCCCCTCCTCTGTTATAAACCACTTCCCCGTGACCCGGGGGAGGGAGCAGTGGAAAACTGGAGGAAATAAGATGTTACCTCAACCTCCTTAGTATACAAAATTACCACCTAATCGTGAAACATGGCATGGTTTTATTTGGTCTTCGACCTTGTACTTAATACATGTTTCACTAAAACAGAAACTCAGTACACGTTTCATCAAAAGAGAAACAAACAGCAAAAATCAATGATCCCATGCAGCAAACACTGTTACCTCAGATTAGTTCCCCTTCCCTCCAACAATTTCATTTACTCTCTTGATGAATATGGGTTGATTGGAGGCAAAAATAAACATAATGTATAGCAACACAAAAATAGAAACAATGGTATGGAAATTCTTCGAAAATTTTTTCTTTTGTAATTGCCTTGTTTTAAAGGTACTTCTGGAATGAGGTGATATTATTGGGGTTTTATTTATCAGCATCCAACATTTTTAAAAATTTATCCTCATCAAAAATTAAGAGCATTTTCTTTTATCAAAGGGAGGCAGCAGAGTGTTAGCCAAGTGTGCTGGTTCTGCTGTCCAGCTCTCTGGGTTTGAATTCTGACTTTTATTAGCTGTGCGACTTTGGAGAAGTTGACTTCTCTGTGCCTCAGATTTCTCATCTGTAAAATAGGGGTATTATCTTCCTCATAGAGTTCCCATGTGCTGAAGTACATAAAATAGTATGTGGCCCATAGTAAGTGCTCAGTAAATGGTAAATTATGGCTATTAATCATTTATTGTGTGCTTTGGATTCATTTCCTGTCCTTGTAATAAACAATTCCATGAGGTATTTTTTATTATCGTCATTTTACTGAAGAGGAAATTTACTCCCAGACCCCGAGTTAGAAATAAACAGAGACCCAATTCAAACCCAGGTCTTCAAATCTCTGCAGGCAAGTCTGGATTCCCTGGGGTCTGCAGCGAGGCAGAGATCTCAGAGCCAGAAGTTTGTGGAGTGGGCTCAAGGACGCCGCCTGTGGGCACAGGGAGAAGCTGCACTGCGTTGCAGTGGATGGGGCTGTAGCAGAGGCCTCAGCCCACTCAGCTCTATTACTGGGCTCTTCAGAGCTGGACCCCACCGAGGCAGGCGCCGGCTGTTAACCAGCCACTCCACGGAATGTGCAGTCCTTCACTGTAGGCTTCCCCAGAAGGGGATGTGGCTTTGGGCAAAGCAGCTCTTTTCAGCCACAAAAGCTCTCTCCAGAGAGGATCTCCCTGAAGAACTGTCAGCAGCCAACACTCCCAGCAGCTGGAACATAAGTACCTCAGCCTGGAATGGGGGAGCTGGGCAGTGTGTCCCCGGGGTCCACACCTCCCTGCAGCTCTGGGGATTGTTCAGAGTCGTCTCATGGTGGTTGCGATCACGGCTTCTTTTGCCCAGAATCTCAGACCCCATTCGCGCTGGGAGGTCCAAGAAGCCCGTGGATGGACTATTTCCGTGAACTCCGGAAGGTGCTTGGTGAGGAACCGAGCACAGCAGCTGCCCCCCACCCCAAAACCAAGTACATCGCTGATAGACCCTGGCTGCTGTGGCCTACATTCTCTTTACAGCTGGCTATAAGATCGATCATTTGAAAATGCTTACATAGCCCACATTTTATCATTCTGTTCCCTCTAGCAAGCACTTTCTCTGGCATTTATGTCATGATTCATAGGCTGGAACCACAGAACTGTAAAACGGGCAGGGCCTGAGAGATCCAGCCCCTTCAGTTGGGCTCAGGTGGAGGGGAGTGATCAGTCAAGGTTGCACGCATGGCAAGTTGCACGCGATGGGTCTGGAACCATAAGCGTGAAAACCGATAACTCAAGTAGAGTCTAGATGTTTGCCAACTGCAAAGAAATTATAAAAACAAATTCTTGGCTGACAACTTGAAAGAATAGGTTTGGAATGTTAACTTAATGCACATTACAATCTTGAAGTTTCTTGTCATATCCTAGATAAAGTACCCTGTTTATATTTTATGCATTTCCATGCAAAGTGCCTTCTAAAACGAAACGCCAAGAATTCTCACTGACATTGTGTGGCTGGCATTTCTTGGTTGTATTCTGTTTCTTTTTGTGACAGTATAATGTTTTATGGTTAAAATACTCCTCTACTCATAAAACTATAGCTTTTCTCCACACAAAGGATACAATTACATAAATACTATGTGGTGCTGGAAATCTTTACAGAGCCTACTTCAGATCGGAGAGTAAAGTCTTATCTTTAAAATTACTTTCAGAAAACACGTCAGGCGCACAGAGCCGTCAGGTTGGAAACTGTACCAATGATTTTATATTAACTTATTATCTAAAGTGCAGTATTCTCTGGCGCGTGGATATATTCATAACCACAAAGATTAGTGCTCAGCCAAAAAAACAAAAAGCTTTTAATTTTTCATTACCTCCTTAGTACATTACCTGGCTAGATTTAGACATTTTAAAATCCCACATGATTGTTCAGCTCTTCAGAGCTGTTAACCCCTAAACTTCCAACTGAAAAACTGCTGGACAATATCTGACTATTAAGAATAGTGGCCGTTTAGTGTTAGAGTTCAGGGAGCAGACTCAGGATCCACACTGCCTGGGGTCAAAGCCCAGCTTCACCAGCTTTGTGACGTTGGACAAGTTATTTAACCTCTATAAATTGGGAATAGTACTAGTATGTGGCTCCTGTGGTTGTTATAGAGATTAAATGAGATAATATGTGTAAAGTGCTTAGAGCAGTGTCTACGTACAATAGTGTTCAGTTGATGCTACAGCATTAGAATTTGCCTTTTAAACTATAGAAAATGGAATCAAAACAAAAAAGTTAAATATGAAAACTGAAAAACTAGATACACCTAAGGGATCGTGTGAAATGTGTGATTCTTAAACAGAGCTTGTAAGTGAAGTAGACTCATAAGCCTAGGTAGGCCATAAATTTAGATTCTAAAGATTTATTCTACCTGATACACATAATAAATGAGACAGTAAATTACCAGTCTACAATTGGAAAAAAAAAACTGATTCTGAAGACAAAAAACCAACAAACCATGTCCTAACAGTGAGGTCTAGAAAATCCTTCTCAGCAGGTAGCTTCATGAAAGCAGTGGCCGTGCCCACCTTGCTCACCATTAAATGCCCAGCGTGTTGCACCACCACCATATGGTAGAAACTTAGTATGTGTGGAATGCCCTTTAATTCATGGAACTTCAGAGTTAGAAGGGGCTGCCTGCTTATGACGTCACAAACAAGGCACCCAAGGATCAATGCCTTAAAATGAATTCTGTGGTTAGCTGTTAATAGAAGCATGACCCAAGAATGTGGACTTTAGGGCTTGGGCACTCAAATAAGTCATGTCCTCTGGAGTATTCTAATATATATATATTTATATACATATAATATACACACACACACATACACACACACACAGCAGTCTCTTGGGATATTCACGGAGTAAAAGGTAGAAGGGATTGTTTTGTGGTCAAATAATTTTGGGAAGTGCTGAGTTTAAACCAATTAAACTGTGGATCCTCAAAAAGGAGAGATAGTACCACACTTAACGTTCTGAAGAGGATTTGACCGTAAAGCACATTTTGAAGGGAGCATCTTTTAAAACTGATGGTCTGTGAAACCCACAGAAGACTGACCAGTAGGCTTCAACAATACTCATGAAGCATCTGCTACATTCAGGTGCCATGAGAGGACTCACACAGCAGGCTACGCTGAGTCCGACACCAGTTTTCCTGAGAGAGGGCAAGAACAGTGGTGGGGATGGGAAGAGGTTAAGAAAAGGCACATTAACTTCAGTTTGTGCCTGAATTTAAAAAGTGTCCCGAGAAAGGCTCAAATAAAATGCTACTGGGATTCAAAGGTCAGAGTTCATGGAAGAAATAGCATTTGAGATGAGGCTGAACGGCTTGAATGGCTTGAACGGCTCCTGTTCAGACGTTTGTTGGCCAATGTGTCTGAGCTGCACTGACCTGTAGGAAGCCCTGTAAAGGCCAAAGAACCCCCACCTGTCCCTATTTGCTGGCTGAGCTAGACCCTCTGCTTTTCCATCCAATGCCTTGAAGAATCTACAGCCTCTGGAAAACCTGTCTTCAAACATCTAGCACAACAGTCTCCCTCGTACTTGTTTGTGGTAGGCCTGGCATTATGACGTATATACCCTTTGCTCAGCAGGTCTGGGTCAAAACTGTTTGTCAGAACACAAAAGCAATGGCAGAAAGGGAGGCCAGAGCGGAATAAAGACCAACACATGGCAGTACACATTCTGCTCAAGGCGTGTAGTGAGGAGCTCAGCTCACTGGCTGGAAGCAGCCACAGTACCGTACATTAATGCACACCGGCTGAGAACAGAGTCGTTTCTTTGCCTCTGATCTCAATTGCTGAGAGAGAGGCTACGGTGGGAGAGTTAGCAATATTATACTTTTTGACTTGGGTGTTAACTTGAACACAACTTGTTAAGTTGCTTTTCTTTTTCCTGTATGAAGGTTAAACTTCACAATCAAAAAGTTAAAAATGTTTATCTAAAGTCTCCTTGTGCCAATTTCTGGGGGGGAAAAGCAAACATGCCAAGAACCCCCCAAAACTGCTGACCCATTTAGACTCAGGTCAAAGTGTCTGCGTAAGACCCTTTTCTTTTAGCCTCCTCCTCCAGAACAAACACTTCCATTATAGTGCAGTGACTTGATTTACAGTATAACAAATTTAACAGTTGAAAGTCCTAAATTCATCCTCAGCAAAACCTGCAAAGCAGCTGCAAAAAAGATGAATGTCACTCGTGGGATCAAAAGCCTAGAGGATTGCGTGGAAGAGCTCAGCAGTGCGTATGTGCAAAGCCCATTCTGAGCAGAAGGCGGTTAGAGGACAGTGTCCTTCTGTTTCACTATCAGCTGGAAGCACCTGGGGTAACTGGGCTCCGGCAAGGCTGCCATTTCTGGGGCAGACAATCCTGGTGCAAAGGGCAAGCTCTCATGATCTACCTTCCAGGATCCTAGGCTTAAAATCCAGAATTCAGCTTCAAGCCAGTGAGGGGAAAGGCAGTGATGTGAAGAGCAGGTATTGGAGGTTTACTTCTGTCTCTCTTCCTAGCTTTTAGTCCTTAGAAATGCGTGGTTAAATATGCTTTCTTCCCTCTGGAAAACAGATTTCCCCCTCTCCCACCTCTGCCTGGGGAATAACCAATTTCATATGGAGACCCGAAAACCCAAAGAGAAATATGCAATGCTTCAGACACCTCATGTCTGACTGGCTGTCACAGACCCTGATTTGGGTCAGGCTGTTTAAGCTTCTTTGGGACAAGCATTTGTCTACGGTGGGGTCATTTTATAGATCTATTAAATCTACATTACTCCTGGGCTCTGTCCCCCAGCTCCCCTCAACCCCGCTCCAGTCACACACTCTAAAAACCCCCTTAAGCCCCAGAAATAAATCTCTATAAACCGCCAAGCATTCAATCAGGCTTTTACTGTATCTCTTTGCAATTAGAATAAATTTACTGCTCGGAGAGATGGGGGAAATATGCAAGGTACTCCTTGGATAAATAGACCTCAGCGAGAAAAGTAGAGGCTCTGTTAAAATTATCTCTGTGAATTCAACAAGAATCAAGGTCACTGGAGCTGCTGCATACCAGGGAGCGTTAATTAATGGGCCTGCAGCTGGTGGTACCACTTGGCTGCCCTGCTCCAGCTGCTTGCTCCATATTTCTCTCATTTGTAGGACCATTCTTGGATCGAATCCCATCTCTTTTTTCCCTCCAAGTACAAAAAGTACATAAGTCTATCCTGGAAGGATGCCAGCCTTTCAGAGAACTAAGTAAAAGTGTTGTTTCTTGGCTATTTTTATCTCCTTTTTAAAGAAAGGACACTCTATCACCTCTGGAGCTGGATTACTTGTAATCAGCGTTCGAGCTGTGGTCTGGGGTCACCGTTCTGGCACTGTCCACGGGGAGGTGTCCTGAAGACGGAGAGCAGAGAGCGACACTGGGACTTCCCCTCACACTAAAGTGGAAGGCACCTAAAAAGGTGCACCTTTTGCCCTTCACTACACAGTGTGCGTTTTAGGCCAGGTTGAAGGCAAGGGAAAAATGCAATGGGAAAGCATTTAACATCTCTGTGCTGAGGAAGGAGGGGGAAGGAAATAGGAGAAAAAGGAGAAAAGACGGAAAGTATTTCCAGGGTGAAGGTAGTTTATACCATTTAAACATACTGGGAAGCTTTAAATGATACCAAGCATGTAGACCACTTAGGATAGTTAGGTGGGACACAGGCAGCTATTGTTAATTACAGTAAAATTCCAGAAGCAATGCAGCATTCTGGATAAACATGAATCCAGAGTTAGAAAGATCTGGGTTCGAGTGCCTGCCCAACCACAAAGTAGCTGTGCATCACTTGGCTGCCTAATTAAGCCCTTTAGATCTCAACCTGCTCGTCTGTAAAATGGGGCTAATAATAGTATCTGCCTCAAAACTATTGAGTGGATTTAATGAGATACTGCATGTAGGACATTTGGCCTGGTGCTTGGGTCCTAGCTAATCTCAATAATAGTTATTGTTGTCATTTGGGCTCTTATAACTGTTTTCTCAGCAATGGAAGAATCTAGAAAAGTGCTTCAGGGAAAGAGTTTGCCTGTCTGGGCAGCTTGAGAAAAGCTGTTTTCTGAAGCAGTGAAAATGGTCTCACTTGCTTCTGTTGCAAAGCAGCCTTGTTTTTCTTCTCATTTGGATACTTTCTTTCCTTCAGTGTTACAGAGTGGAGGGACTGGGCGTTCTTCCACACAATGACAGACGTGTGAATCTCGCCCAGAAATAACAGGGAAATGCCTGACTCTGCTTCTTTAAGGAATTCCCCAGGTAGTCATCAGCCATAAACCCCAGGCTCAGGCCCTGGGGAGTGTGCCCCACGCCACCCCTAAGATAGGCGGGTCCCTGCCCAGCGGGGCCAGCGCCTTTATGAGGCAGACCCAGCTTTACTGAGTCCTTTCCTAAGGAAGGAAGAATGTTCTAAAAATTTGGAAAATGTTCTCCATTACTACTTCTAAACTGTAAAATGATATTTGGGCCTTTTAAAAGACTTGGGAAATTTTCTGAAATTAAGGAATATGGATTTAACGGAAGCCTTGGGGGATTAGATTTTTCCTCCTCTTTAAAGCATTTGAAACAACTTTAATCTGCTTTTAGAATGCTATCCAATTGGGCGTAGCATTCTGGTGGCGTATTGTTGCCTTCTTCGTGGAACTGATACTTTTGTGCTCCTTTAAAAGCCTATTTGGAGAAATATTTAGGGTATAGAAAAAGACATGAATTTTTTTCACTTTTTTTTATTGTTGTTCAAGTACAGTTGTCCCTGTTTCCCCCCTCCCCCTCCCCCACCCATCCCCACCTCCCACCCTCGATCCTACCCGCCTTTGGCTTTGTCCATGTGTCCTTTATACATGTTCCACGCAGCAATATTTTCACTGATATGGCCCCTAGAGCAAGGGATGTAAAGAAAACAATAAATAAATGGAACTTCATCAGAATAAAAAGCTTCTGCACAGCTAAAGAAAACATTAACAAAATGAAAAGGGAACCAACCGTATGGGAAAATGTATTTGCCAATGATACCTCGGACAAGGGTTTGATCTCCAAAAGATAGAAAGAATTCACATGACTCCACTCCAGGAAGACAAACAACCCATTTAACAAATGGGCAAAGGACCTGAACAGACACTTCTCCAGGGAGGACACAGGGTGGGTCCAGAGACACATGAAAAAACTCGAGAGAATGAGACTGTTCAAAGTAAAGGAATGGCTTCCAAGGTGCTTGAAAGAGAATTTTAAAATTTGTGTTTGGGGC
Organism: Glossophaga mutica; assembly: GCA_039655065.1. Lineage (NCBI taxonomy): Eukaryota > Metazoa > Chordata > Mammalia > Chiroptera > Phyllostomidae > Glossophaga > Glossophaga mutica. Next base: position 24,076,807 of record CM077308.1, read on the forward strand.
ATAAGAAAACTAAATAAAAATCTAGTTACATATGCTGATTCAGTGCTATGTCTGTTCATATCTAATTTTCTGGTTGTTAGTCCTCCTATCATATATATATATGTATATATATACCACACATATATAGTTTATGGTATACAAAAAATTACATACTTTAATGTAGTAGCATTCTGGGAGGCAGGTATCACAATCCTTATTTTACCAACAAGGAAATGGGCTTAAAGAGTGAAAAAATGTGCTTAAAGAAGATGTAATGTGGCAAGAAGTTGTACTTGGGAGTCTGGGCTTTGAACCCAATACCTCTTCCACACACCCGTCACCTTAAATCTGCCATGTGACCTAGGCAGCCCCAGTCAACTTCCGGCGCCTCAATGTCCAGATCTGCAGGGTGAGAATACTACTTCTCTGGCTTCCTTTCAGGGCCTGGTGGGCAGATTTTCCAGGGCTAAGGCTACCTATCGTGTGGCCAAGATTCCCAGGAACAGTGTGTGAGGAGCCCGAATGAAATGCACTCCGCAGAGCCAGTGAAATGCTGCTGACGCTCCCTGTGCCACAGGAATGCAGGAGATACACACCCAAGCTTTAAAATTATACAGGTTGCAAATGGCCAATGCGGAATGTTACAAAGCTGGCAGGTGGCCTGGAAGCTACAAGTAACTGTGAATAGCTCATTATGCCAGGAACTAGGGGACCTGGGGAACAGCAGATAGGGAAGGAGGGGCACACACTTGTCAGAGAGGGGCCTTAATTCCCTGAAGCTATAAAAAAGAGGAGATAAATGTGCCCTCAAAGTGAATGAAGACTCCACAGCTATGCAATTCTAGAATATATAGTGTTGAAACATCTAGGAAAACATTATATTTCTCCTTTTCTGTATTACAAAAGTGTATCTATTCGTTGTCAAAAAAATCAATAGAGAAGTGTAGAAAGTGACGTTTCCTCCTTCACCTGCCCCTCCCCCAACTCGCTCCCTAAACTCCCCACAGCTAACGCCTGCATACCTCCTAACACTCTCTGCTTTCCGACCCTACCTGTGAATTCAGATACACGTCATACATATGGACACGTTCACATATGCATTTTTAAATGGGTCATACAACATAATATTGTTCATGTGTCATAGGTACTTGCTCACATAGACCTCTCATTTCCCCCTCGGCTTGACCGAGGTATACTTGACAAAAATTGTGTGTGCTTAAGGCACAGAGTGTGATGTTTTCACATAGCACATATACCTCATACAATGTTACCATAAGCAAGCTAATTAACATATCTATCACCTTGCATAGTTACCGTTTTTTTGTGTGAGGTGAAAACTGAAGATCTACTCTCTCAGAAAATTTTAAGAATACACTACACTAGTATTAACTATGGTCACTGTGCTGACGTACATGAGACCTCCAGAAGTTTTTCATCCCACGTAAATAAGGCTTTGTTCCCTTGGACCCACATCCTCCCATTTCTTCTGACCCCCAGCTTTGGTAACTGCCATTCTAATCTCTGCTTTGTTAAGTTCAACTTTTTAAGAGACCTCTCATTCTGAAGTCACAGAGAGGATTCCCCTGTATGGATATACCACCGTTTCTTTAACCAACTACCTACAGCTACAGATACAGGTTACTTCTGGTGGTTTTTCCCCTCCACTGTTACAGATAATGTTTCAGTGGATGATCATGATGGTTCATTAATAGAAAAGGAAACAATCGAGAGATAAATGGGCTAGAGCAAATTTGGAAAAGATGAGACATAACGAAGCCCTTACCTGTGAGCCCACCGTCAGGAGCCGGAGACAAGTAGACCCTCGTCGGTTTTGCTCCTCATGTCAGACTGAGGGCTAGCTCCAGAGAAAGAACCCAAGGAAAAAACAAGTTAAAGAAAGAAAAAAAAGCAAACATGGCAGGATTTTTTAAGAGGGTGGGCAAACTGAAGTAAGGATCATTAGCGAGTGTATAGGAATCCCAGAGAGAAACCGGATGAAGTGCAAACAGGTTATCTGTAAAGCCCAGGTTGGTGGCATTGTAAGGAGAATGATAGCGAGGGTGGGAAAATGTTGAGCACGTGGTCACTGTCGGTCCCCACAGGCAGGGTGGGCGTCCTGTGCCTTTGTAGCCCTGACCTGACACCTGGCATGATTCCTGACAAGTACAACGTGTGAAAAAGTACTTGAGAAAGAGCAAAGAATACTCTTCTCAAGAGGACCAAGCCTTTTAGACATGAGTCAGCAGTACTGACCTGAATGTAGATGAACACGATTTGTGGCCTTAAGAATGACTTAAACTTTAAAAGCATTTTGCCTAAGTTGAAAATTAGTATGTTAAAAAATGGTGCCATGAAGAGTTTCTGTGATTTAGTTTATTAAACATGTCTCTCTGCTTACTATTTTTTGTGTTTTAATCCCTTATCTGCTCAAAAAAAAGGGGACTAATTTAAACTCTAATGGGTCATTGAATATTTAAAACTTACTTTAAAAACTTGACTTCATTTTTCCTGAGCCGGCCACTAAGTCGTTCTGTCTCTTGCCAGTTGTGTCAGTGGGCTGGTTTCTGTCTCTTGGCCTGAGCATGCAGGTTCCTGAATGAAGTGAAAAGGACCCAGTGACCCAGGGCGTGTCTTCAGTCTTGTTAATAGAGAATGCAAGGGACACGTTTATGACACAGTCCTCTGTGTGATGTCCTGTTGACTGGGCGACTACATGCCAGTCGGCCAGAGCCTTAGCTAACTAGACCCGTGTGTGTATACTCCTCGAGATGTTTTTATGAGAAAAGGGTCAGTGAAATGTAAACAGATATGGAGGATTCACTTGGAAAAAGAAAGAGAAAGACAGAAACAGAGACAACCTTACCTTCTGCACCAGCATCAGCAAATTACCCAAAATACCCCCAAGGGAAGATTGCCAAGCCCTGCTCTCCATCAGTTGAATTCTCCAGAGTGGGAATCCATACTCATTCTGATGACCTTGACGTTCTAAGGGAAGAAAGATGGAAGTAAATTTGGTAGAATTGCTGGTATTATGTTTCAATGCTCCACATACTCATTCATTCAACAACCATGAGCAGAAACACTAGATGATCAGAAAGACCATTCTCTAGTCATTCCGAATCAGCAGGGTTGTTCTCCTGAGCCTTTTAATCAGTTCTGCACACCAACTAACACTGAGTTGTCCCTCTTCACGCTGGCAGAAGCTCCAGTTCACGATGAGACTGCTTCAGAGTGCTCTGAGTTAGTCTGTGGGTAGAGTTATCTACAGGGAGGTGACCTGCTGGCCTTGTGAAAGAGAGGGAGGGGGAGTGATCTGCATAGAGAGACATCGTAAAAATTGTGTTTTGGCAGAGTGGCTCAGAGGGTAGCTAAGTGGAGCGAGGTCAGCCGTCTGGGGTTCTGGGCCATTCTTACTATATTGCGGTGTGACTCTGAACTTGCATTTCTTCGTCATAAAATAAAGGGTTCAATCGGGTGACCGTGCCATGGAGAATAGTGCCCAAGCAAATGGGATAAAGGATGCAGGTAAAACCACATCCAGACAACATCCTAAAATCCAAAACACTTATGAGCCTTTATAAAGATGGGGGTGGGGGAGAGCAAACCCTGGGGATTCTAAGGGCACTTCTCCTGGACACAAGTCCCGAGTGTGGATGCGCATCCTCCCAAGTGAGGCGTCCCTGGGACTCAGGGAATTCTGGTAAGAACTGCTCCTTCTTAAACCATGTCAGCTGTAAACCCTGGCCTTGCTAAAGGCCACGGGAGCCTGGGGTTTGTGTCAGGGACTCAGAGCTGTAAGTCTGGCACGTGGTCCTATGCTGGCAGTAACAGTCTTACAGCTCTGCCCAAAGAGTCCTTTATTTGTAGCCCCCCGAGATCTGAGGGGCCCACCCAGTTCAGCTAAGCCTGGCTCATCTTCCCTTAGCTCCCATCTCAAAAGGCAGCTGTAGGGCCTCTCAGACAGAGGGCCTTCATAGGGCTGCTGACTGCGATCACAAACTGAGCTCTCTTACGGCCCTGATGGGAGCCATAGTTTGCTGGATAACTGTGACTGGTTTAGGGGAGTTAACAAAGCCTCCACTCCAGGGCTCCTGACATTTGTAACCAGTCACTGGCAGGCAGGTAATGCTCATGTTACCCTTTGGTACTTTTAGGTACCTGGCATTGTCCTAAAAACCCAAAATCTTAAAGATGAGTTTTCTGGATTGCTTCTGGAGTTTCTGGAATGGGTTCTCCAATGGCTCTGTTTCCTGTAGTAAAGAGAGCCGTCAGTCCGTCCACGGCATATCGTGGCGTCAGCGGTAGGTACAGTATAACCACTGGAGACTCCTAAACAAATACTGATAAAAGGCAAGGTTCTGGGTGACCACACAATACTTCTTCAAAGGAAACCCATTGCTGGCTCTTACAGGAAAGAGTTGTCCTTATCCCCCACCCCTCTTTCCTATTAACACAGACGTAATGCTGACCTGAAGTATTTGGCTTTGGCAATGGCTGGTTGCACTTTGCTCCTAGAGGTGGTGTGTCTTGTGGTACTGACCAGGAGAAATCTCTTGAGGCAACATGAGATGGTGTCTTATGGGTCACTTGCTTTTCCCCCTGCCTCTCTATCCCATTTTTAAGAGTCAGTATAAAAATTACAACCACAGTTGTAAGAGCAGGGATCACTCACATGGCCCTCACTACGTGCTGGGCATGTAGCTCTTGGGCTGTACACAGATTCATGCACTTAATGTTTGCAACGACCCTGTGAGGGAGCTGTCATTACTAACCCCACTTTACAGATAGGGAAATAGAGGCAAAGTCAAATAACTAACAAAGAAGGAGCCAGGATTTGAACCCAGGAAGTCTGGCTCCAGAGTCTGTGCTCTTAGTGCCCTTGGATGATGAACAGGCCTGTGTTGAACCCTGACCCTGCCACTCAGCGGTGATATGACCTTAAAACTCTCAGCCTCTGCCTCTGAATCTTGACGTGGGAATAATAACAGCTCCTGCCTGACCGAAAACGCCGTGAGACTGAAGCGAGATGACAAGCGTGGAGGCTTCGGTCCAGGGCCTGGCACACCCTAAGGCCTAAGGGCTCAGTGAGTGGCCTTCCCATCCACTGAGATGACGCTGTGCAGTCATTGCGAATAATGTGTTTCCCTGTCTAGCTTGTCTTTCACCTTCTTCCACAAAGCAAAAGCTTTCTTTCTTACTTTTGATGGCATCTAATTAATAGATTTTTTTCTTTTATGGATTGTGCTTTTGGTATAACAACTAAGACCTCTTCATCAAGCCCTAGGTCCTGCAGATTTTCTCCTAAGGTTTTTCTAGTTACAACTTACTTTTCGAAAGGGCCGTTTTTTTCTAAATATAAAAGAAAGGCATGCCTATGGTAGACCATTTGTTATATAAAGAAAAATTCAGTGGGAAAGTTAAAACCAACATCCAGAAATATGTTCAGTGTTAGATACCGGGACATGCAACTTAAATAAAAGTGTCGCCTCGTGTCTAACAGGAAAACAGAACCTGCAACAGAAAAGGACAATGTTGAGTGCCGACGGCAGTGCTGAAGGGAAGGTGCCTTTCTTCACGCGAGAGCAGCTGGGGAGTTGCCATTCAGAAAAGACTAAGAATTTCTGACCCAAACAGCGCACCTCGTGTTTGTGAACCACGGCAGTTACTCACTGACTGTAATTGCCCCACTAGATAAAGAACCTATTTTAGAGAGCAGGTTGCTATAGCTGAAAAGAAACAAAAAATAATCTTTTGGGAAGTCACAGGATTGTAATAAGGAGAGTGTCAGGTGTGAGGGTGGAACGGATCTCGGTGTACTTGCTGGCTTGGAGACAGACAGGCTGATCTGGCATGAGGACGGTCCAGCCCTGGCCGCTGTTCTGTTTTGTTGGGACGCGATGGCCCGGGTTCCCTTTTTCGGGCCCTGGCGTGGGGCGGCTTCTGATGGAAGGGGAGGAATCCTTCCAGCCTACCCATTTCTGAGTCCTGGGCACCTGGAACTCTGCCAGCTCCACGCAACAGATGTGAAGTGGTCTTAAAACATTAGATATTTCAAAAGAATCCCTCTCTACCCCTTACCACCAACCTTCCGAGAAGCTGATACTTTTTGAAGGGATATTTTAAGTGAAAGAGTGAAATTTGCTATTTAGATTTTTTTTTTTAGTGAAGTTAAGAAACAATGCTGAATTCGATTTGATCAGTCTAGATTTTCATACATTGAGTTTGCACCCAGTGAGACATTGCTTGAAATACTTGATTATATTGAAAAGAAAATCTTATTTTTTTAATCACCAAGTAAGATCACTGTGGTTTGCTGAATATTGAGGAATCAAGTAAAACCCATGGGTAGTGATAGGCACATAAAAATTTAGATTAAAAAATTCTAATATGGTGAAAATTACAATTTAAGTGTTCATCAAAAGAGAACTGGTTAACTTAAACTGTGATACATCTATACAAAAGCTCAACATTTGTTGCTATGTATTGAGTTTAAAAAGCTGCTTATAAATTAACAAGTAGAATTTGGTCCTATTTTTAAAAAGGTGTTGGAATACTAAGGAATTATCAGTAGTAATCTCTGAGTGATTAAATTATGACAAATTTATTTTATTTTTTCCTGGCTTTTCCCAATTTAATTGCATTGGCTTGTATTGCATTGACAACCAGAAAAAAAGATGACAACTGATTTCCAGAAATGGTCATAAGGCAGGATGTTCAACAGAATTGTATATGAAGTTTACAACTGTGTTTACTAGTTTTGTAAGTTATAAAAACCTCATAGGTGAAAAGTAAGAATCCTTTCCCTTGTGAATCCCCAGAACTCCTCCCACAAGTAACTACCGTCCGCAAAAAATATATATTTCAAGCAGAATTGAACAGTGCGAGCAGATCTGAAGTACAAAAGCCAGTGTGAAGAAGCACGAGACAGCCTTGAAGAGAGAAATGAGTGAAATGCCCCCAGCCCACACTCAGAGCATCACCTCACGGTCACACTGCCCTCTAAATAAGGGAAGGCACCCTCATTACACTCTGAGCACGTGGGTTGCCATGGACATTGACACCCAGCCAGGCATGCAAATGAGCACGGCTCCAAGACCCAAATGGATGAAGTCAAGCTGGGTTCGCACACCACCTCTGGGCAGCGTGTCACAGAAGCAGCAGACGCTGCTCCTGGGTGTGTGGAAGGTTCTCCCCTTTCTCCCATAGTACGCCTGTCCCCCATTTGCTTATTTAATAGTTTAATAGTTGAATCCTTCTCACCCTCAATGCTGTAGCTTAAATGTCACTTCCTCCAAGAAGAAAGAAAGTGGCTTGGCTAAGATGATACAGCCCCTATTTTATTCTCTGTCAGCATCCTTGATCGTGCCCTGGGAAACACTTACTAGGATTTGCAATATTTTTATTTTATGTATTTATGGCTGACCACTGCCTTCCCCGTCTCTCCGCAGACTGTAAACTTCACAAGGGCAGGGAGTATGTGTGTGTGGTGTGTGTGTGTGTTTAAAAGCTAGCTTTGTTTACCCACTTTTTTTAGTCTATAGTGGGCATTTAATAAATACAGTGTTAATGAAATGGAAATATTTACAAGTCCATTTTTGAGATGAAACTGATTTTATTAATGTTTTAGACAATGGTTGATCCTGAAATGGTAAGTTTCATTTGTTCTGCCAGTCAATCAACTTTTATTAAGAGCTACAGTTTGCCAGCTCCTGAGCTAGGTGCTGGGGATAGAGATGCCTAGCAAGGAAGACAAATAAAACCCGGCAAATATATCTGGGAGATATAAGCTATGGTATGGGTAGTGCAGGGTTTGGGGGGAGCATCAAATTAGCTAGTTGCTGAACTCTTTGGGAACCGCAGCTGATTTTTCTCTTCCCAAGGCACCCAGGACATCCAGTCAAGCCCAACCCTTCGTACTCAAAATGTTGGTTTCAGCTATCTGTGTATCTGTAGGTTTGTGCAGAATAGATTGTAATCAACATTTTAAACAAAGCAGTGTAAGAGAGGGACACCATAACAAATAAGAAACCAGAGGAGCAGTTTTAAAAGCTATCTCTGCAAAGCAGGGTTATTTTTTTTAAGTGCATATTCTCTCTCTCCTTCCTTCCCTCTGACCTTCCTTTCCCTTCCTCCTTCCTACTTTCTCTCTCTCACACACACAGCTCAGACACAAGACATGGAGAAGCAAATGTTTGCTGACTCGATGACTTCAGCGGATTAGTGCTCCTTTGAAAGCGATATTGTTATAGCCATAACGTGTTTCTGTGTAACACAGGCATCTTTATGTGTAATGCAGGCGTGTCTGTGGGGCAAACATTAACATCCTGGCCTTGTCAGTTAGAGAGGTAGGAAGTTCAGCCTAGAACTATAGATGCCCAAAGCTTTGGGGAATCTTGACACGAAAGAAAGAGGGAACTGGAGAGAAGGGAGATTTCTTTAAAGGTTAGTTCTCTCTTTTTTCTAGCCCTCCTGGGCCTAACTCCTCCTCTCTGAGAAACAGTCCTTTTCCAGCACAGCTGGGATGGTTGTCAGGCAGAGGTCACCTTGCTGAGGAGAGCAGCCATCCAAAAGTGGGCCAGGTGACGAGAAGATACTGGTAAACCACAGGGACGCCATGGCAAGAGTTCCATTTTGTAATATCCTGATGGCAAAACATTTGTTTTAGACATTGACACACCGTCCCCACAGAGACCAGTTAGAGGAAGTGTTTCCTCGACAGTTTTCTTCATATATCAAAATATAATCTCAAAATTAACTTTTTAGTTTTTTAGAGTTTTTATTTATTTTATTCTTAGAGGGCAGGAAAGGGTGGGAGAAAGAGAGGGAGAGAAACGTCGAAGTGAGAGAGAATCATAGACTGGTTGCCTCCCATACTCACTCCGACCTGGGACGGAACCTGCAACCCAGGCATGTGCCCTGACCAGGAACAGAACTGGCGACTTTTCACTTGGCGGGACAATGCCCAAGCAACTGAGCTACATCAGTCAGAGCTAACTTTTTATTTTATTTTATTTTAATATTTAAAACTATTCTTCATAAGTCATTAAGGTAACCCAAGCTTACTGTAACAAAATCAAACAATACAAAAATATGTAAGTAAAAAGTTCAGTCTAACCCTCTCCTCTAACCCTGTCCCCAAAAGCAGCAAAGTCCAATAAAAATATATTGTTAGCCAATAGGTAACTAGAAATTTCTAGATATTGCATTAAAAAAGAAAGGGGAAATGAACAGGTGAAATTAATTTGAGTTATGTATTTTATTTAACCTAATGTATCCAAAATAGTATTATTTCAGCATATAAGCAACATTATCAAATTATTCATGAGATATAAAATTATTAAGATTTTAAAAATTACTTTTTGTATTAAGTCTTTTAAATCTGGTGTGTATTTTACTCTTATAACACGTCTCAATTTGGTTGTTAAATTTTCATCGAAAGTACTTGATCTACAGTTGATTTCATAAAACGTACAGTTGAAAAAGTAGATTTGCATATCCAAGTGACGGCAAACATACTTAAAAATTTTCCAACAATTGAATGAAGTACCAGTTTTTTAATTTAATATGAAGTAGGTAGAACTAGATGAAATTTAAAAATCCAGTCCTGCAGTTCCACCTGCCACATTCCAAGTCCTCCACAGCCACGTGTGACTGGTGGCTACCTTACTGGATTGTGTGGCCCTGGAGGGAACCATTATGATAAGTTTGGTGTGGAACATTCTTGACCTCTCACTGTGCATATACTTATAAATATATAACTGAACAAATACATGCTATACATGTCTGGATCCCGTTTGTGAAACAATGTAATCATGCTATGCATTTTACTCAGTCTAACTTTTTTCACTTAGAATTATATTTTGGTTATTTTTCCTTTTCAGTACATATGGAACTGCATTCTTTATCATGGTTATGTAGTCAGTTTGATCACTTCCTTACTAATGAACACTGTTTTTAGTGTTTTGTAATTACAGAAATCCGTGTTTGCATATTGATGCTAGTATTTCCACAGGATACATCCCAAGAATTGACACATCTGAGCCCAAGGGTACGCCTATTTAAAAAATCTGAACGCTAATGCCCAATTACTCTCCCAAATGCTTGTGCCAAATTTCATCATACATTCTTTGCTGGCATTCCTCTCCAGGATCTATAGATGCTCCAAACTCCAGAATCGTAAAACATCAGAAAGGAAAGATTAAAGATCCATCATGCCAGTCTCTTTATTTTATGGACCAGGAAGATCAAACCTAGGCTGTGGGAAGGAGCTACATAGCATGTCTGTGGCCAAGCTGGGACTTGAGCAGCTGTCTCTGATTCTTGCTCTGGTCCTAACGTGCACACAGGAGCCTGACAGAGGCTTCCCAGACAGAGGCTTCCCAGGCATCCTAGGGAAGGTCATCCGCCCTCCCCCCATGACGCTCAGCCATCCGTCCCTGGCTGCCTGCTCCCCACGCTGTATCATTATCAGCATGCTTTTCAATGGAGCATCACATCGTGCCTCAGTAAACAAGGAGCAGAAGCCAAGGGAGACGGTCCTTGACATTTGTATCCAAAATTGAATTCAATCTGCTCAAACGCTTGCTACAATTTCCGTGTACCTTTCCTGCCTCCCTTCTGCCAAGCACAGCTGAGTCACAGACCCGGGCCAGAAAGGAGGGGAAGGAGAGAAAGGTGTTTTGTTTCGTGCAGAAATAAATTCCACTGCTCAAAAATTCCTGGCAAAACATCCCACCCTAATAAGAGGCGCTTTGGGAGGCAGAAGCAGAAGAGCAGGCACGTGCTCTTGGGAGAAGGTGGCTCCCTTCAGGCGCTCTGAAGCTGGTGGGACCGGTGGGGTCCTACACGCACCTCACGTGCTGGCAAGATGGGCTTCTCCTAAGGACTGTACTCCTCCTTTATAGTTCCCTACTTTACAGAGGCCACAAACACAGTCTCATGGAATCCTTGCGCAGTCCCCTCCATGCTCAAATGCTGGCGAGTGCCAAAACCAGGGCTGGAAAGCATCTCTCCCACTCCACCTTCAGAATGTCTCCTTCTTCCCCATCACTCGGTCCCTGGTCCGGTCTCACACCCTGCACAGCCACGTGGGTCCTGGCCTCTATTCTCTGCCCACGGCTCACACCCCAGCCCAGCTTCACCACAGGCATGAAAAACGCAAACCCATTTGCCTATGCTTCGCTTTTATTTATTATTTATGTTTTTAAGGATTTTGTTTATTTATTCTTAGAGGGAGGGAAAGGGAAGGAGAGAGGGAGAGAAACATCGATGTGTGAGAGAATGATAGGTTTGCCTCTGGCACAAGCCAGACCACAGTGGGGTGTGTGCAACCCAGGCGTGTGCCCTGACCGGAAATTGAACCAACGACTTTAGCTTTGTGGGGCAGTGCCCAAGCAGCTGAGCCACACTGGTCAAGCCCACTTTTATTTATTTATTTATTTAAATCAATCGAGGCATTTCAATTTTGTTTATTTTTTTCTTCATCTCTTTGTCTTAACACCCCCTCCTTCTACCCAATTATGATGCTTTCTTCACGTACTGGCGCTAAAAAGCCAAAATTCAGGTAGAAGTCTCCTTTATTTGAACTAGCTGTTGCCCCACAGTTCAGACTCCTATACGTGGTGCCTCCTTTTGCTTTTCTTTTTATTAGGTTTCTCTAACGTGGGAGGAAAGGAAAGAGGTACCCCAGTCGGGAAAGATGGGAAGCAGGGAGAGCAGAAAAGCAAAATAAGGATGCCTTTCATGCTGCATTAGCTGGTCATTACGAGGCTCTGACTCTGTCACCCTTGGCACAGCCTTGCGCCCCCCACCCCACCCCCCCACCGTATGCAATTCTTCAGCGGGACTTGTTGACAACCTCTGCAATATCTGTCAAGTCCACCCACTTCCTTCCACTTCCACCACCTTCACCCTAATTAAGTCGTCCCCCAATTAGCTCCTGTCCACTTGCACCTAGTCTTGCCTGTCCGACCCGTGTCCCACACGGGAAGCAGAACGACCGGAAAACACTTTGAAGCCTCATGCTGACTCCTGTAGGGAATAATAATGATGATCACCATCACCATTGATTAAATTTGTTGAGCACTTCCTATGTACCAGGCACTATTTTTTAATGTTTCAATATCTAAGTCACTTAATCTTCGCATCCCTAGAGGGTAGATATTATTATCATTTATCTCACTTCAGAGATGAAGAAATGGAAGCACAGGGCATACATAGTAATTAAATAGTAGAACCCATTTAGCAACACAAACCTAAAAGAATTATTAAGTAACACCCAAGTAATTAATATGTATATGTGGCAATGTCGTAGGGGTCACAATGCCGGCTGGGTAATTGTACAGACTCCAGAGGATGGCAAGCGAGGTGCCTCTCACTGATGGATTGAGAGTAGCAACTTGGGCTGCTGGGTTGAGAAAGACAGAGAGAGGCTGCATCAGAGCTCAATGCAGGGAAACTGAGAGACTAAAGATGTCTGTCTGGGGCCAGGCCCTGGCTGGAGTGGGGAATGTATTTGTTTCCTGTTGCTGGTGTAACATATTGTCAAATTTAGAGGCTTGAAATCACACAGATTTATGATCTTGTAGTAATGGGGGTCAGAAGTCCAAACGGGTCTCGTGGGGCTAACGGCAAGGTGCTGGCAGCACTGCCTTCCTTTCTGGAGGCTCTGGGGGAGAATCTTCCTTCACCTTTCCCCGCTCCCAGAGGCTGCCTGCACAGCATTGGCTTGCGGCCCCTGTCCAGGAATCGCATCACTCTCACTCTGCTCCCGTCCTTACACCTTGCTCTGACCCTGACCCTGACCCTCCTGCCTCCCTCTTTCACTGTTAAAAGAACTCTGGGATTACACTGAGCCCACCAGGATAATGGGGGACGATCTCCCCATCTTGAGATCCTCAACCTGCAGAATCTCTTTTGTTACCCAGGTAAGGTAACATACTCACAGGTTCCAGGGACTAGGATGTGGACTTCTTTGGGAAGCTGTTGTTCTGCCCACCACAGGGGATGATGTCACTGTGTGGTGAGCATCCTCTGGGACCAGACTCCCGTCCTGTGAACACAGGGACTTCAGTCTGACACGCTTTTGTATCTTTCATGTCTGCCACAGAATAGATACGCAAATATTTGATGAATGAATCAATGAAAGACCTAATTTAAAAAATGCACAGAATAACAGGGTTTTCTGTGTATTTGAGGGACAAGAAAATTGGGGGGTCACTTTTTAATCTTCATGGGGTCCCACGGAGTGGGCAATGCCAAAATGAATGGTGGTCACTGAGGTTACTATTACGAATCTCAGTGCTGAAGGAGTTTTTGGATTTGCTAGCTGTTTTAATCGGTTTGGGCTGCTCTAACAAATCACCATACACTGGGTGTCTTAAAAACAACAGAAATTTATTCCGTACAGTTCTGGAAGTTGGGAGTCTGAAATCAGGATCCCAGTGTGGTCCGGTTCTGGCGAGAGCCCCCTTCCAGGTTGCAAAGGCCAACTTCCCATCGTATCCTCACAGGGTGAAAAGACAGGCAGTGAGTTAGTTCTCCGGCCTCCTTTTATAAGGGCACTAATCCCATCCATGAGAGCTCTGCCCTCATGACCTAATTACATACCAAAGGCTCCACCTCCTAATACCATGCCTTTGAGGATCGGATTTCAATGTATGAACTTCGGGCCATAAACGTTCATAGCACCAGCCTTTTCTTGACATCACCGTCTTATAACTGCACCAGAGGACAGAGGTCTGATACAAACAGAAGTACGTAGAATCCATTTACTCCATCAGAAGATGGTGGGGGGGAGGGGCAACTTGTTGACAACTCGTTGACAGCCTCTGTCTTCCACTGGGAGCACCTCCCCTTGCTCGGATGTAGCAGTTGTGCCTGGAACAACGCCTCTCTGAGTCCCAGGTAAAGTCAGGTCTTTCAGGAGCTCCCACTCCGCTCAGGATTTCTTTCAAGATCCTTACAAGGTCCCACCTGCTGTGACCCTTGCCTACCTTTTCAGCCTTGCCTCTTACCCCCACACTCCAGCCAAAGGAGTCTGTCTCCAAGGCCAACTCCTTCCGCCTCAGGGCCTTTTGACATGCTACTCCCCTAATTACGGAAGACTCCTGTTACCTTCCTTTGCCCAATTAATTCCTACCTGTCCTTGGGCTCAGCTTGAAATTATATCCTGAAGGACATTTTTTAAACCTGCAAATCTAAATCAGCACCCACTCCGTTTGTATAAAATGGCATAGTGTCAGTCCACCAGCTGTGTGACCTTGGGCGAGACAGGTAGACCTTCATGCCTCTCTTTCTTCATCTTCAGAACGGGGCTAACCAGAGCCTCTACGACACAGGGCTGGTGTAAGGGTTAAATGAGACCCTTTGTGTAGAAAGTTTAGAAGACAGCCTGTACTATTAGTGTAAGCTATTATATTCCTTTACAGCATTTACCCAAGTTGTGGTTATAGTTATTTCTGATATTATTTGTCGATCTCTGTTTCCTGACATGCTGTGGATTCCCCAGCAACAAGGCAGCGTCCCTCTTGCAGTGCCGAGTACACTGCCTGCTACGCTATACGTCTTCCTTCCACAGACATTTCTTGGATGGATGGACAGATGAATATATTGCCTATTCCGGGGCTCGGTCCCATGTAAAAGTGTCATCATGTCAGAAAAGAACTTATATTATTAAAGAACACTCTCTGGAACTTTTTGATTGTCATATTCTGGGCTGATTAATAGCCTGAAGTTAGATGCGACATTCACGGTCTCTCCCTTTCTGTGGCCTGTTCACACGCGGGCCTTGTGACGCTCATTGCTGGGCAGACTGATGAAACGTCTCAACAGACGCCTACATTCCATATGTTACAATTTACACATTCCTGCTGGGGTCAAGGTAGGGAATGGCATGCGTGCTAATAGCTGCATTTCTCACATGAACTTTCACATAAACCCTCTCCCCAGCTCGTTTTACTGATACATTATAATGTACTTTTATAAACAGTTTTTTCAAGGTCATGAGTGAATGCTTCCTAATTTCCATTTTTAGAGGATTACAAGTCTAGAAAGGGCAACTAGAGGTTTCTCCAGCCTAACCACTCCCACAGGCCAGATTCTATCTGAATCATCTTAGCCAATCTCCAAGGAAACAGGATAACAGCATTTTTCAGTGAGTCTCACAAGCTCTCTCTGGTTCTTCCTTCTTTAGGTTTCAAGGATACTATGGCTCTATGGGTTAATTGTGCATTTTTTTACTGGAATTGTAGTTGAAGTCCCAGAAAAAAGTGCCCCTATGCCAGAAAATATCCAACAAAATTGCCAAATCCCAATAGTCACCATCGGGCCACTTCCCTGTGTCGGGGGGAACCTCCCACAGAGTGTCTGCTTCTTGGCAAGGAGTCAGACCAACATCAGTCTTCCTGTGCCTTCATTTTCCTTCTGACCTGAACTGTCAGTCCAGTTCTATCTTTACTGTATTTGTCAAAACACCATTGTTCTCTC
Source organism: Glossophaga mutica (assembly GCA_039655065.1). Lineage (NCBI taxonomy): Eukaryota > Metazoa > Chordata > Mammalia > Chiroptera > Phyllostomidae > Glossophaga > Glossophaga mutica. The sequence goes on from CM077308.1 coordinate 24,092,272, forward strand.
TCCTCCCTGTGGCAGTTTCATTTCTATTGTTAAAAAGTTGTAAGTCAAAGCAGCCCTAGGTTGATGGAAGAAGATCTCACTGACTGTGCAGTCCAGTTTGTGGCCGACGGCCAGTCCTGTCTTTAGCGTTCAGCAGGCTGGAAATCATCTCATGCCAACCAACTCTGGCTCCATCAGGAGCCTACGACCCATGACAGAGTTTGTCACCAACCGTTCGGTGCCAGAGCGACCACTCACTGGGTGGTGGTTTCTATAGGAGGACAATCTCTTCTCATCTATAATACCTTCATGGAAAATAACAAGCTTATTAAGAATATAACTTGTTTTCTCAGAGAAATGTCTGTTTTCTAAAGAGTCTGTGGCTCCAAGTAATTATTGAAAAGACACACTGTTTAGTGCTAACCTAGATCTCTCATATTCAGCACTATTTTTATGTGATGGTATAAGACATTTTTAGATGCCGAGTAGAATTTTTAGATGCTGACTATAATTTTGGATGTTTCCATTATAATGAATTTTTTCTCCCCATCTCCAATGTGATTTGCCTAGAGAATGTATTTTAAGACAGAATTTCAAATTCAATACTTTCAAACTTAGAACCCAATGGGACTGGGCTTCTAAATGTCACTTAAGGGAAAAATGACTTTTCCAAAAGTGGATAAACAATTCCTTTTTCTGTCTCTATAAATTTTCATTATAAAATAGTTGTTGGGACAATTTGTTTAATAGATTGATTCTTTTAAACAAAGATGATTGGGAATTGAACTGGGCAGTTTAAGAGACTCCTGAAGAGAAAAGATCCTATCACCTTCCAGAGAGAAAAAGCTAATTTCATATGTGGGCTCCAGAATCTGAAGGGCTTTGTAGTTCGCAAAAGCAGTGCTAGCAGCTAGAAGGCAAAGAGCAGTGTCTTCAAAATTCCAAGGGAAAATAATTTTCAATTTATAATGACACAGCCAGCCCAAGATCAGCTCAGAAAAGACTAGAATAAAGTCATCTTTAGACATACAATCCCCTTCCAAGTCCATCTCTACTTTTCTTCACCCCATTATGGGTCCCAGAAGGCTGACCTATATGGGCTGCCTCACTGGGCTCCTTTACCTCCTACTTCCGGTAGGATTTGGCCAATAAGAAATATTGGCAGAACTTGAAGGGAGAAAGAAGAACGAGGTCAAGCTATTTGTTCTCTGGCTCCTTCCCTGTCAAGTCAGCTCAGATTGACCTCCTTATAGGTCAGTATTCTGGTAAGATGGTCTGCCACAACTTCAGCTCCTCCATCTGGGTTCCAGGGGGCATTCCCTCCCTTTGCCTCTATCTCAGCCCCTCTCTTAGCTCCAGGGCTGGTAACAGCCTCCCTGCAGTGTCCAGGGTCTGGGGGCTTTACTACCCCTTGTAGGTTTCCCTTAACCCTGCCCACACTTCTAAAAATAGACACTCAAATAAACATTCCTCAGTTACCCCATCAGAGTGTGTCGTCTGTTTCCTGCAAGACCTGACCAACGCAGATGCCTGGATAATCCATAGACAACGTCATTACTTGATGGCAATACAGTTGTGACAAAAGGCTTTAGAATCACATCAAACTGTGTACATAGCCCAGTTCTGCAATTTTCCAGCTGTGAAACTTTGGACAGATGACCAGCACTCTGTGCCTCACATCTAAAATGGGGATGTTTATATGACTCTTCTCCCAGAGTTTCTGTGAGGATCAAGTGAAATAATCTACGAAAATATTTATTGCATGCCAGTCATTTAACTAGCGCTCAATAAAAGGTGGTTATTCTTATTTATTATTATTATCGTTATGACATCACTAGTCTGCCAAGACCTGCCCACTATTCAAAGGGGCCAAATGACCCAAATGGCCAGCATGCCACCCTTCATAAACCTCCAGCCTCACTGGTGGATCTTGAAGGGGTGCAAAGGAAAACTGAGCCAAGCGGGGAAGTTTGGTGCCCAGCCCCTGATGCAGTTTGGTTTGAGAGAGCTGCTCTCATTTTTTGGGTGGGATCCTGATGGGCAGGGTGGGGCATCCTCTGGCAGCCAGTTCCAAGTTCCACCCGCAATCCTTGGTCCACGATCATGATGCTCTTTGCCAGAGATAAAGGGGAAGCTGGAACCAAGATGCATTTCTGAGAAAAGTCGTGATCCCAAATACCTGCCTGAGGCTCCGTGGCGGTCTTCCTAAGGCACCCGGCCAGGCAGAGCTGTTTCAGCCTTTGAGCACATGACTCCCAGCCTGGGATCCTTCATTAACCCCTATCTCCTGCCAGCGCATAAGAGGCTCCAGGAAGTCCACCTTGGTGGAGTTCTTCCTTTAATGTAACTGGAAGGTGCCCATGTGCCCTTGTGAAATCATCTTTTTTAATTTGCCCCTTTAGTTCAAGACTTAGAGATTGTTGGGTGATTTCGGGCAGGGAGTGGATGGGAGAGGATGTGTGAAAACATTGCTTTTCAGAAAAAGGTAAACATGAGAAGGGCCAGCTCAGGAAATGTCAGAAATGTGTGCGTGTGCGTGATGTGTGTGCACACGAAAACACGTCTTCATACGTATGAGCTTTGCGGTTTATAAAGGTGCATTTTCTTCTTCCCGTGACCATCAGAAACGGCCTGGCTCTGAGATTTTTTGAGAGTCACTTTGGTTAAAAACTCATTGGACCCTTCAGTGGTGCTGCCTCCTGCTTTATTTAGATACAATACTGGTGCACTTGAATGTTCCACCCCTGCTCTCTCTTCAATCCTGGCAAATGAAAATTCAAGTTTGGAAAGAGAGAGCAAGGCAGGATGGATCAGAAAGGGAAAAACAACCTTAGGATTCCTTGAAATAGCAACTTCATAACTCCCCCACAGTACCCTGACACTATTATTCACTGTACTTAACAAAAAATAATAATAATTTCAGGGACACAGCCATCGTAGGAAGCAGGGTATGCCAGAATGTGATACAGACGGGAAGTGGGTGGGTCGGACTTCAGTAAACACTGGCGGAAGCAGATTCTGTGGCAAAAGCAATTTCATTTCACTTTGGTCCGTGGGCCTTGTCACGACTGGGCCGGAGAGTGAGTTTGAGTCTGAGGATAAGCTATGCCAAGTGGAAGTTTTTCCACTTCACTTCCTTCCAGAATTCTGACGCTGTACCATCCAAAATGATGGCCGCTGCTCTGGAGATACCACATTCTAGGTGGTAACGGTGGGCAAGCCGCACCCCCAGCGCCTATTTCCTCATCTCAGGAATGTTGATAATAACCTGTAATTAAAATGGTTGTTATGAGAAGTAGAGAGAGTATGAGAGAGCCTAGGTACTCAGTAATCATGGCTAATAATACTAATAACTATTATCATGAGAAGAAGAGAAAGAGGAGGAGGGAAGAAGGAGGAAAGAAGGAAAGCTAATTCTAATGGCATAAAAAAGTCACCCCACAGGGCCATCTGGGGAACATAAAGAGTAACTTTATAGTATGCTTTAAAGAAATCTTATTGAGCCTTCTTTTAAATAAGCTTGCTAATTTTCCTGATGGGATTATTTCTTTGTTTCTAAGCTTTATCATTGTACCCTGTTTTAATTATACAATATTTTAGGTCTGACTTCAAAAAGTGCATCATCTGTTTTTATCTTTCTCAGCCTCATCCACATCCTTGGTTACTGTTGCCAGGTATCCTGGGGTCACCCAAAGTACTTTTGTTCTAGAGACCTTTCAAAGTAAGCCAGCCCAGCAGTTTAGAAAACTTCTCTTGTTTGTAGACAAAAATACATTAAAACAACCGAGGGAGTGATTACTCTCTGGAATAATTATTTTTAATGTCTTACTGGACACATTCGAAATGCTTTTCAGGTCCTTTGGGAGTTAAACTAGGAGGAAATCTTTTTTGTTTTACGTCTTGGAACTTGTTTGGTAAATGTCTGTGATGTTTGCACATTGTGTAACACTCACACCGCCCCCCTCCAACTGTGGCCCCCCCATCCTAAATGATGTCAGGATTTCATCAGCATTAAACAGGCAACAAAAATACAGGGTGGAGAGGATTAATGGTTTCTTTGTGGCTTTCTGGTTATCTTCCTTTTTGATTATACTTCTAAATGCAGCTCTAAAGGCTTGTTGTGCTTTTGAGTTCCATCAGCCAGTCACTTCAGTTCAGTTCCAAACCAGAAGAGCTCCCCCTTGGGGTCTCCTTGTTGCTAAACCTCTAGTGAGCTATCACTGACTAATTCTAGCCAAAAGATGCTGTCAGCATGCTAGGTATCTTTACATGTCCGGGCCTCCGGGACATACAAAGATGCTTTCCTAATCTTAACCATATTGTGATTAGCTAATTACAAACCCAGCAGAGGTCTTCTCTGTGACACTTAACACCTTTCGTCTCTGCGATTACCAATGAGAGGAACTGGAGCGAATTCTTTGGCCTGGTGTAAGTGAGCGTTGTTACAAGGATACTTTTTACAACAGAACGTCCACATCCCGTTGTGACTGTGACCAAGTCCTAGGGCACAGCCAGACCGCACGCAGGCTGAGAGCAAGGGCCGCGTATCTCCGGCGCGGTAACAGGGCCTGTAATAGGCCCTCGGTACTGCAAATGAGGGAACGCTGTTCCGGAAAGATGGCTCTTGCCTCCCACGGGCCTGGCCTTAGAGAAAGCTCTGCCACTTACTCGCTGTGTAATCGCGGGCAACTCATCTGGAAAATGAGAGGGAGTTAGTTCCACCAGCCTCTTTTAAAGCCCCTTCCTTGCCTGCTGAAACCTGTTGCGAACTGCTGATGCAACCTGTTGAGAACTATGGATCCTGGGTGAACGGAGTGATGCCCGGAGAGAGGAGGTGATGAATAACTTCTTGGTATTTATTTAGATTCCTCTTGCCCCAAATAATTCCTTAGCGCATGTACATTTCTTTTAAAACAAAGAAGGCCAGCTACCTAAAATATTCTCATCTTTTGAAAATGGTTCTGTTGACAGAGTTCAGAGGGAGAACGAACGGCAGCCTCCCCGGGGGTCTGCACGCAGGCAACCCCTCCAAAATGAGCAGGGGGCTTTTTCCCCCTTTTCAAATCTTGTTTTCAAACAGATGATCAAGGAGCAGCTTCGGCATTACCCGCCCATCTCAGGTCCATCCATGTGTGATAGACTTAATTAGAACTGTCCCAGGGTAGCCCAGTTGCCTTAAGGAAACACCACAGAATTGAACTAACAGATGGTCCTGCTTATCCAATGATAATAATGATACATTGTGTTTATTTGGAACACAACGAAATGGTTCCTACTAACTTCAAGGTCCCAGTGCAAAATCCTGGATTCGGGTCCTCTGGATTTATCTCACCCACTGGAGTACATTGGCTGTTCAGACCTCTGAATGGATTATCCTCTTCCATTAGAGTGGCCTCATCGTTTCCAAAAGATAACATCTTGTTTCTCTGGCCCGAATTTCTTTCAAAACACAATTTGTGAAAACAATGTGTGAGAACACAAGACAATGGGAAGTGCTCAGAGGGAACGCTGCAATAAATATGTCAGGTATATAAACTAGCTGGTGCTATTTATTTGGTTCTTAAGAAGAACGTATTGGGATACGATAAATCTCAATCATTTTTCAACATCTCGGATTTCTCCAGTAACGCATAGATGATGGCAGACCTTCGTGGATCGTGCTAATTTATTTGTGAATCATCAAAGGAAAGAATAAAATATACATCTCCAGGCAATAGAGTGGAGTTCGAAGGGACTGGAAAACCAAATTGGGCAGCAGCAGCAGCAGCAATATTTTTCGACGCCAGAAGTAACCATGTCAACATGGTGAGAAGGGTTTTGTCCCACTCCTGGCTGAACTTTGAGGGGCGAGATGGCTAGTGTCAAGGGACCCAACTTTGTAGTCCGTTCTCACAGAGCGGTCCATGATTCACAAAAAAGACAATCTGCAGCATGACACGGTGAACTGGGTCAGAATCATATTTCTTAATGGCGAGTCTTACAGTGTCCTATTAATTACAGCAGTGGTTCAGAATTTTCTGTGCCTTGATAGGTTGTATTTTTACGTACGCGCACATTTTTTAAATTTAATGTGGTATAAAACTGAGCTCCAAGGAATCTCTACTATGTAAGTGGTGAAAAATGGTGTGGGGGAGAGGAAGCAAAATATGTGCCTGTCCATCTATACCCCACAAGCCTGTATTCAAGAGATGATCTTTGTGAACATAAAAGTTTATGCTGCCTTTGATTTGTGTGGTTAAAAAAAAAACAACACTAGCAATATTGAAGGATCTTGGAGCATAACATCGGAGCAGAAACTGTTTGCCCTGAATTTGCATGTAGTCTCTGTTTTTTTTCCCCTTACCGCTGCACATGGATTCTCCCTCTTTTCTAGCTTCGTTAGTTTACACACGGTTAGTTCCCACTGAGAGCTGCCTTCTCTACAACACGCCTTGCCTCTTCTCATCTGTCTATTTCTGTTCCTACCACTTTCTGAGCCTCCAGCTCCACTGGGTGGGGTTGGGGAATGTAACTCAAAGCACCCCCCCCCACCCCATGAGGCTTTCTTCTTTCTACCCCAGCTAGACACGATCTTCCCAGTCAGCTCCCGGAGCAGGGTTTCTCACCCTCAGCGCTATCCTATCGGCCTGTTAGGCTGGATAAATCTTTGCTCTGGGGGGTCTGCTCTGTGCATTAAATAATGCTTAGCAGCATCCCTGGTCTCTGTGCACAAGAAGCCAGTAGCATCCATGTTCCTACCACTATTGAGTTGTGACAGTCACAATTGTCTCTAGATGTTTCCAGATGTCCCTTGGGGGACAGATCACCTCAGTTAAGAACCACTGCCCTGGGGCTCTCTCCAAATTGGATCACAGATTCTGAAGAACAAGGGTCAGGCTCTTCCCAGTGCTTTGCTACACGTTCAAAGTTATCTGATGATTAACAAATAAAAGCTATTTTCAAAAGTATCAGTTGGGAGTTTCTGAAAATTAACATAGTAGGTTCATTTGAATCAGGTTGGACCCCCAGAAAACTATGAAAAGGGACTATATTCCTGCCTCTCTCTTCTTAGAAAAAACTTTACAGAACTGTAATTTTAATACTATCCCATTGGGTTGAAACGAGAACCCATCAGTCAGAGAACATCTCTGCATCTTTTGAAACGTTGTTGTTGAAGTCACAGGCACTAACCATCATCTACTGGCATCCACTGGCCCTTCTAGAAAGACCAGTGAGACAGGCTCCTGGAGTTTCATCTTAGAAAAGTCCGTCTCTTTTGAAAATCTGTTTTGTTTTCCTTCTGTTGCGTAGTGAGAGATACGTGATTAGTTTTAGTTTCCCTTCTTGGCTTGGCTCTCGCGCACCTCGACAGTAAGTTCTCTGCCTGATTACCACAACCACCCTTATCCTTTAACTTTTAATATTAATCCAATCTTTTCCTCTTCTCACTGGCTTCACTTAACTCGTGTCTTTAACCTTTGCTCTAACGGCTTTCTTAAATCTGTCTTTTTTTATAAAATAAAAATTTAAGCAAGTGGAGTCCTTATCGTTCACCATCAAAAGCACCAGGATCACACCCAGGCCCTGACCAGCGCGGCTCAACTGGTTGGGTGTTGTCCCACAAAGCGAAAGGTGGCCGATTGGTTTCCTGGTCGGGGCACAGTCCTGGGGTTCAGGTTCTGTCCCCAGTCAAGGCGCGGAAGAGAGGCACCAATCCATGTTTCTCTCCCTCTTTCTCCCTTCCCCTGTCTCTAAAAAATAAAATAAAATATTTTTTAAAAACTTAAAAAAAATACCAGGACACTTTGGGGAGTAAAAGGAGAACAATTAATAATTAAATGGGGACAACAGCTTAAACGGAGACTGTTGGGCAAAACCAAAATGTGGCGTCAGTCTAGAAATGAATAATAAATACGACAGACAACAGCAGTTACTCCATTCCCAGGCTGGGGATGATTAAAGATAAACATGCGCACTAAGTAGCGAATCGAAGGTATGTGTTTCTTACCTATCGTGTGTCACATCTATCGATTAAGGTTTAATATATATACATTATCTCTTGAGAAATTTTGTAATTAGCTTCTGTATCCATAGAGAAAAAAACAACTCGGGCTTTCTTAAATGTATTTAATTTCTACCCGAAGGGAGGGGGGACCCCTTAGATCTGGAACAGTGATCACAATAGAAGTTTCATTGGTTTGTGATTTATGGAGACTTGGAATAAACGCACTATTGACCAGTATCAGATTTCTAATGACTCTATCTTGTTTTTCCTAAGCAACTTCTCATAAACTTTTGTAATGTCTTGAGCAGCCAGCTGATACTATGTTCAAGCCTGTTTACAAAGCTATTAATAAATACTATGTGGCAACTCCAGGAAGAGAGTCAAGCTGTTTTTTTCTCTCCATTGGCTGAAAACAATTTCCTGCTTATTTTGAAAAACATGGCATTACCAAAGTCCTTGATATAGGCTGGATATTTTGCAAAGAAATTTAGGGGAAATAAATGGAATTCTAACTATTAGTCTAAAGGGCTCCTAGTGAAAAAGGCAACATTGTCGACACCTTGGTGGTGAAGTTTTTTCACAAATGAAGGTGATACCAGCAAGTGTAAACGAAGATGGGAATTTGTTTTTGGACATTTCACATTCAAGTTCTTGATAGCTGATCTGTTTTGGGGAAGTCAGTTAATATTCTCTGATAGACAAACAGAAACTTTAATAACTCCCATTTCTTGATTTCTGACTACATTCAGGCACCATGGAGGCACTTTAGATGTGCTATGTTAATTTGTTCTCAAAATAACTCATTGAGGTGAAAGTATCATTAGCCTCATTTTACAGTTATGAAAATAAGGGCTCAGAGAAAATGTAGAAGTCACCCAAAGTCAAACAGAAAAGTGAGTGACAGAGGAGAACTTAAACCCCAGCCATCTGATCGCTCAGCCCTGCTCTTTGTATTGTCCTGTACTTCCAGAGTAAGAAGTTGTCCTTGGGAAACATAAGGCTCAGCTCTGGGCCCAGGAAGATGGCTGGACAAGGGTAACAGTAAGGGTGACAGCAACACTCAAGGTTGCATATACTCTATGCCAAGTACCATTCTTAAACGGTACATGTATCTCATTCCAGTCTCACAACAGCCCCATGAGAAAGGTACTAAGTTCACTTTACAAATGAAGACCCATGAGAGCAAACGATGTACCCAGCACTCCCAGTAGTATTCCTTTCCACTGTCAGTTCCCATGTTGCCTGTCATCCGGGTGGTTCTCTGTATTGCCTAGCCCTTCCCGGTTTTCAAGTCTCTGTATGCTTTATTTCATTTTCACTATTATCTACACTTTATAGATAAGGGAACTGAAAAATCGACAGCTTAAGTTAGTTCCCCAAAGCCATGAGCACTGAGAGGCAGGATTTCAGTGAGCCCAGGTGTTTTTATACCTAGCCCAAGAGTCTTATTCCGGACCAGGCTGCACACCTGCAATGTGACTGGGAGGAACAATGCAATCCTCAACTTCGCAGGTTGAAGTTAACCTACAGCCTTTAGCACTAAAAGGAAAGAATCTAGGCTTGATTTGAAGCAAAGGCACATATTTCCTGTTTCAGAGCCCGGGTGTAGGACAAATGATTTTGATTTACTTCAAGGCAGCAACAATCTTGCTTAAGGTCAGACCCCTTGGCAAAGGGCTTTTCTTCCTGCCCTTCTCTCCGATCCAGCAAGAACAAAGACTGTTCTTGTTCTTAACTCACACCAATGGTACTAAGTCTAGAACTCATCCATTAATAAGAAGCAAAGAAAAGCAGAATCTATGTCAATATCGAAAAACAACCACCATTTATTGAGCGCTTCCTCCGATGGGCTAAGTAATTACATGCCTTAATTCATCTGGTTCTCATGACTTGAATGGGTGCTGTTGTTATTTATATCTTGAGGAGAAAATTGAATTTTTCAGGGGTTAAGTAACTTCTACAATCACTCAGATGGTAGTGGGGATTTTAAGCCAGCTCTATCTACAGAGATGCCCTCCTGATTCCATGGAGTCCAGCCACTGGTGGGCAGGGATTTACCTAGCCCGGGCAGTCTAAATCCGTTAGCTCCTTCCTGTGTCTGGACAGCAGGGTGGGATACTTGGTAAACTCACTAAAGTGTGGCAGTGTGGACAGAGGGCGGTAAAAGGGGAGAGCACTACGTCTCACCTTACGTCATTCTCGGACCTAGCAGATCTTGTTCCTTTATAGTGGTTATTCTATCTGAAAGTATCTGACTTGTTTGCTTGTAATTCGTCATTCCTACTGAAGTGCAAGCTCTGCAAGCAGGGCAGAACCTGTCCTGTTATTGCTACATTCCCGGTTCCTGCCACAGTGCATGGCACGGAGCAAGCGCCCGTGAGTGGTTGCTGTGTGCTGAACGAATTGGTGGCACCTAAAGGATGCGGATGCTGTCCTAGGAAAAAAGGGGGAACACTTTCCCTTCGGTGGTAGACTTCTTGATTTTTTTTAAAGCTTCAGAACAATCATTTCTAAAAGGCAAAGAATGCCTGATTTGCCAAGATTTAAGGAGAGCTGTGATAGTGATCTTTGCAAGTCCTTGCTCCTTAAACTTTGTGTCTTGATAAACCTCTGCTAGGAATTCTGGCAACTCTCCTTCCTCACTCTCCACCCCTTTATTCCTCGTCCACCCCTAGTGAATACACATCCGTCTGCGGACCAGCTGCATATCCGGGTTTGCAGACGGAGGCCCAGGTGGCTCTTCACTAAGGGCTCATCCGTTATCTGTACGAAGAGCCAGTCCCTCTCCTGAGCAGGTTTTTTAAAGAGCTAATCTGACCTTTGGACAAAAATGCTTTATACAGAAAAAAAAAAATCTTTTTGCTCTCAATGCTTTCCCTATTTCCTTATCTCTTCTTTCCTTATTTCTTTGCATCAAGTATATCCCGCATAACTTTCTTTTAGAAAGTTGCCTACTGAATACTGTATTCCAAATGCAAACTGCTGAGTTTTTACTTTCTGTTGTAGTTTTTGAAGCACCATCAGCATGCTAACCGGGCTCCTCTAAAGAATATTCTCTTCCTGCCCTGCTACTGCCCCCATATTCCTAACTCAGCATTTGGGTATTTTTGCAACATATATTTAGTTTGAAAGATAATACTGATAACCTTGTTTTATATGAACCTTTATACACTAGGACCCTGCAGAGGGACTGACTGACTTCATTGGGATATTTTATGGCTTAATACATCTGAATGATTTATATCTCGTTTTGTCTAAGCATTTATCCTAATAAATTTAACAGATTCCCCGGTACTGCTGGGTCCTTCGTTTCTTCGGGGGGTCAAAGTGAGAGGAAAATAAAGCAGTGTGTTACTAAAGAAAGAAGAAACTGGCCCAACTAATTTAAAACACAAATAAAATTAGAACACAAATAAAATCTCTGATTACAGTTAAGTTGGAGCAATGGTCAAAAAGTTCCTAGATCCAGATAGATTTCTGTAATTAAGCTGTTTCTCAAAGGCCGAATCACAAAAGTGACAACATTTAGCAAGTGAACTTATTGAGGAATACTTTGGCCCAATTTAATTAAATCCAACACTGAGGAAAAACTGACAGCTATTAAACTGAGTGCAGCTGGGAGAAAGAGGATAAGATAAAATCCAGTCTATAAAATATGTTCCATTATCTTTTATAGGTTAAAAAACACAAAAGAAATACTTGGAAAGAGTTTTCTGAGATGGAAAGATTTTAAGATTGTGTGGGGATTTTTTTTTTTTACAGGTGCAGAATAAACTGGGTGGTTTTTTTCTCTTGTATTTTTTTTCCTTTTCCCCATTTTTCCCCTGTTGTTTGCAAAGTTGAATCTGGGGTCAGGAGTTCTAATTGTAACCTCAGACTGGAATTCCAGATGGCGCGCTCAGGACTGGAAGCAGCTCTCAGTTCATCAATTTCATGGGCCTACGTATCTGCTCTGGCCACGGCCCGGCCTCCATCCCCACTGTGGCATTAATGCAGAACAAATTGAGACATATCCTCTATATAATTAGTTCCAGAATTTAAAAAGATTTACGGTATAAGAATAGACGCCGCGCTGCTGAATCTTTTCACTGGGGACGCCCTGGGAGCTCGGGGACCATCTCGCGGTGGCATCAGAACAGACGGTTAACGACGCGAGCTGGGGGTCGGGGGTAATTTTTACACGGCGCGACCGACAGTGCGTGCCGCCTCCAAACCGAGTCCGAGGATTGAGTTTTAAATGTCGATGGGGGTATTGGTCAAAAGATCGAGTTAATTTTCAAATTAACAGAGGGAGCAGGCGGGGGACTGGGGATGGACTATAACAGAAGTCCCTCCCTTTTTTTTTCAATTTAAAGAAGTGCGATTTCTACCGCCAGCACGGGGTTGGAAAGCAGCCTAAAAGCCTGCCCAGCAGCCCGGGGTTGGCAGGTTCTTAAGAGCTGGAGTCCGCGGGGCAGAGAGCATCGTCAGCGGTCAGGCTGCTGATGCTGCGCGTGCAACTCCGGGCGCTGGCCCCTGCACCAGGCACCGTTACAGCCCCTGCTCCTCCCGGCGTGGGCAGGCGATCTGGGCTCTTGACAGATCGCAGCGCTTCGCTGTGTTTATTCAGTTGTCGGCAGCCGCGAGGTGACGCCCGGAGCGCAGCCGGGGAGCACGCGCTGGTCCCTGGGGCCGCGGCTGCAGGGCTGGGCTCAGGCTCGGTCTGCTGCAGCTGACAGCGCCAGGGTCAAAGTGGAGGGTTTATAGGTTCTCACCGCCCCCTCCCACTCAGTCGCGATTTTTTGATCTTGCAATAATTAAGCACCTTTCAGGCCAGGGTGCACTCTACCGATTGTCCAAATCCGTAGGTTTCCCAGCGTCTCTCTCTCCCCTCATTCTTCATTCCCCATACCATTAGCTCTCCAGAGGCAGAGGAACGGTGGTGGGTAAAGCCCCGAGTTGGACGTCCGGAGACCTGGGTTTCAGCTCGGTTTTACCACTAACTTGCTACGTGTTCTTGAACAATAGTAGTTAAAAAATTGTAACCTTTATTGTGTACGTAGGCCAGCACTATCCTCTTCTCTACTGCTCACGACCCCAGGAGGGAGGCGCTAGCATCACGTTATCCATTTGCCTGATTAGGAAACTGAGGCTCATAGAGGCTATGAAAATCGTCTAGGTTTACTCAGCTGTTGGTGACCTGGTAGAACCGATATTTCATTCTTTGGCTACCAACTCCTTCCTGGTAACCACTGAGTTCTACAGTTGCCTTTCCTCCTCCTGTCTGGGCCTCAGTTTCCTCCTATGTAGAACCAGGAGTTGAATTTCTGTCTCACTAATCGGAGGTGCAAACCAGATCTTCTGCACCACAAGTATCGGAGCTGACGAGGTGGGAAGGTGGGTGCGAGAAGGGTGCGACCAGGCCTCCCTTGGAGGTAGCCCTCGTTTCCCCTGGGCTTCGGACAGGCTTCGACCCACAGGAGGTGCCGCAGAGCGCCTACCTGCGGGGCTGGCGGAAGACGGACCTTCCTCCCGACCAAACTGTCTGCCCCTTCGCCCAGCTCAGAGAACCGAGGGCGGCGTGGTGGGCGTGGACGTCTGAGTAACCGCAGAGAAGTTACCCGGGGGTAGAAGTGGGTAGCGTGGGCGCTCTGCAACCGCAGTCGTTCGCGGATTCCCCAGCGTTGGCCCTGGGTTACCTGGGCTCCCCGGCATGGGGATGCGGGTAGGCGTTCAGAGACTTTGGACGCACAGCATTTCTGGATCCCACCTCGTCGGGCTACGAGGTCGGGGCAAGGGGCACCCCAAGGTTGAAATGGGGAATCACACCACAATTGGCTCAACGCCCCCTTTCCTCTCACTGCGCCCCACTCACTTCCTGGGCAAAACCTTTATTTATTTATTTTTTAAATGTAAGGGCAGAGAGTTAAACGCCTTTGCCTTGTCTGTGATTCAGAAACACAAAAGCTCACATTCACGCCATCCTCTTCCAAACATTCCCCCCAAACTTGCAAACGAGAATAAGAGAGAAACAATCTTGATCTTTCGTTTGGAAATTGAAATCCCTGGCTTTTCATAAAAGATTCGCCTTCCCTTGGACCGCCTGAGGGAGTCTTAGTTAAGAAAAACGACTTCGAAGTAGAAATAAAATTGGGGGGTGGAAAAGGGGTCTGGGGTGTTCCAGGGACAACTTGGTATCATAAGTTTTGTCTCGCTGGGCCCTTCTCCACCGAAAAGACCAAATGCAGATGCCCTCCGTCCAGCCCTCGAGCCCCGCGGCGGGCTGAGAGATGGCGCTTGCGGGCGAGGGGCTGGGGGTCCACAGAGTGTAGGGGTGAAAAAGAGCTGGCTTCTAGAGCTTTTTCATTTCTTTAAAAAGCTTCTGAGTGGAGACGAAGCAAAAGCAGGCACTAAAGTAGTACAGAAAGGTGTCCACTACCGCAAGCGTGGCCGGTGGAGCAAGCAGGAACCGCGTGTTCCCGACCTTTGCCCTCACGGTCTCCTGCGCCTCCAGGACCAGCGACCCCAAGAGGAGAAAATTACGCTTAGCTGTAGGCCCTGAACGCGCACACGCTTTGGGTCTGCTGCCAGAACTCACGGCTACTTCGTTTACTCAGTGCAAATTAACTAAAACCGAAGCGTCAGACATGGGGAGTAAGACAAGGCTTTTAGAACGCTCGGTTTCTTCGTAAAACTCTAACTGCCTTCACTGTTGCTTCACTTGGGCTTGGCTGGAAAGCTTCGGGCCCCATCCCCGACCAGCCTGGTGTAAAAGACCTGGCGGCAAACCCCCGCTTCCCGCCGTCCCAGGCTGCGCCGTCGCCGCCGCCCCCTGGCTCTCCTGGGCGTTTCCACGCGCCCCTGAGACACACTCCAGCCAGGGTTCCCAGCCCTTCTTGTTGCCTAGAGTCAGTTCCCAGATGGATACTGACTTATTTTTGGAAACAAAACAGCACAAGATCTCAAACACTTGCTCTGAAGTGAGGGGGTCCCAGAGAGTGACTAGGTGGAGGGGGAGTTTGCTTTGGAGATGCCAGGATCCCGGAGCTCCCCACGGTGCGAACGCTGGCTTGGACCGTGGGCCTTCGGAGGCTCTCCTCCTTGGTCCGCCTAAGTTGCGTGTGTTTCCTTGTCAGTCACTGCGAATTCGGAATGATATTCCCGACCCTGGAAGGAAGCAGAGCTCCTAGAGAGCGGCTCCGGAAACCCGCCCCCCACCCGCCTCACGGGCTTCGTACTCAGAACCTGCCCAACCCCAAACTGGGAGCCAGGATTCTCCGGCGGAAATATATGGAGGCTGTGAACCTTTCCCTAAGAGTTTTCTTCTTTCCAAAGTAGCCACTATTTTCCCGGCTTCACCGTAGAAGAATTAGATACTCCTCACTGGAAAAGGAGGCTAAATGCCGCTGACACCAACGTTAGGTAGGCGGCAACCTCCCCAAGTAACCAATTACTACACGGTCGAAATACGCCCCGTTTACCACAGCTGAAGCAACCCCTCCAAGTCACCCACGTTTGCCTTGAGTGTGACCTCCAGAACCCACAAGGGGCCACGCCCCTTCCCAGTGATCCCGAGATTGTGACCCGCTCCAGTCCGACCGCTCTGAGAGCGAGAGCCGGACCCGCGCGCTTGCCGGGCAAGCGAATCCGCCTCCTTGGAGTCCCGGAAAGTTCTCAGCGCTTTCCAGAAGTTCCCGCCCCTGTAGAGCCCCCTGCCCCTCCCTCCAACCCGCCCTCTTAGATTAACAACCCCATCCCTACCTCCGTCACCCATAGCTGCAGAGGGGACATTCGTTGCTCACCTGGAGAGACTCGCCAGTGCCTCGAGTCGCCCACGCTCGTGAAGGCCGAGAAGGGGAGGGGGAGAGGGTTGTGTCCCACAGGCCAGCTGAGAGCGCGTGGCAGGTAGGAGAGGAGGGTGTCTCCGACAGGGACGCTCCCCTAGGTCCGCCCCCCACCCTCACTGCGAGGGCGCCCCCGAGGAGCCGCGCGCACTGCCTAGACCCAGCTGGGCTGGGATGTGAATGGAGCGGCCGGCACTCCTGGCTCCTCCTCCTCCCACGCCGCCGGCCCCTCTTATTTGAGCTTTGGGAAGCTGGGGGCAGCCAGGCAGCTTGGGTAAGGAGTTCAAGGCAGCGCCCACACCCGCGTGTTCTCCGAAACCCGACCGCCTGACCGCTCCCCCATTCGCGTCCGCCCTCCCACTCATTCAGCCACCCACCCATCCAGAGCCCGGCCTGCAGCTCAGGAACCGGGGCCCCGCCGCCTCTTCACCGCGATCCTGGACTTCCTCCTGCCGCCAGAACCGGCTTCCACGTGTATCCTGGAGCCGGCATCTTCGCACACGCTCCGCTCTGGACCTGGGTATCTTCAGCAGCCGGAGCAGTCGGGGATCCGGGGCCCGGGGGGCATCTGGGCCAAGTTAGGCGTGGCCGAGTCGAGCGCCGAGCGTCGGCAAGACCTGAGGAGTCGGGGGACAGCCGGGACTGAGCTGCAGCAAATGGGCTCCGACTTGCGGGACCTGAACGCGCTGCTGCCAGCGGTACCCTCGCTGGGCGGCGGCGGGGGCTGCGCCCTGCCGGTGAGCGGCGCCGCGCAGTGGGCGCCGGTGCTGGACTTTGCGCCGCCGGGGGCCTCGGCATACAGTTCGTTGGGCGGTCCTGCCCCTCCGCCGGCTCCGCCACCACCCCCGCCGCCGCCGCCGCCTCACTCCTTCATCAAACAGGAGCCGAGCTGGGGCGGCGCGGAGCCGCACGAAGAGCAGTGCTTGAGCGCCTTCACCGTCCACTTCTCCGGCCAGTTCACCGGGACAGCTGGAGCCTGTCGCTACGGACCCTTCGGTCCTCCTCCACCCAGCCAGACGTCCTCCGGGCAGGCCAGGATGTTCCCCAACGCGCCCTACCTGCCCAGCTGCCTCGAAAGCCAGCCAGCCATTCGAAACCAGGGTAAGCCGGCCGGGGAGCGCCCCCTACGCGCGGGGCGGTGGCGCGGGGCCGTAGTGGCGCGCCCGCACTCTGCCCAGCCCCTCCCGGACCCTAGCTCTCACCCGCTGCCGCCCCGAGAACAGTGAGGATAGCGGAAGCGGCCGCTGGGGAAGCGGAGGCCAGGGAGAGGGGGGACTCCGCAGCACCGGCTCCTGACATCCTTGGGAGCCGGGCTGTTCGCTTGAGGCGGGAGGTCTTCCGGGGGCCTCTCCGAACCCTGGAGATTCTGGGACCGCGAATGCCCTTGGGAGTGGGAAGGGGGAAACTGTGTGGTGTCTGGCTGTGCCTCGGAAGAGGTTTTGTCATTCAAGACACCAAACTGCCACCTGGCATTGGACTTTTTAGGCAGACTGTGGATTCAGAGTGGGTCCAGCGCAAGATGAGCAGCCCGTGCTGCCTCGGCAGCGCCCGCATGTCCAGGAACTGCTCTCGCGCTCCGTCCGCTGTTGGCACACATCAGACGCGCAATAGGTGTGGTGGAACACGGCAATGAATCAGTGAACAGGCTCGCGACTAATCAGTGGCTTAGCGCGTGGCTCCCTAGTACCGTAGCGTGGGAGCGGATCTCTCCTAGGCTCAGGTGGCGGCCACGCGGGCTTCAGGGCTGGACGAGAAACCCAACTGTCCGGCTCCAAGCTGTGTGGGGCCGGGTCCTACTGTAGTCAGTGAAATAAGGCCTGAGCTTCAGGCACCTCCTCGATGAGCGGGGCTCAGCTGCGGAGAGACTTTTGCAAGACTTGGGTGTTGGAAGGAGGACAGGTTTGTTTTGTTTCAGCCATCGGACATCGAGGCACACAACCCTCGTTTGCTCACCCCGCTCTGGCGCCCGTACTTGTGGTTCTCAGTCAGGAACCAAAACGGGACCAATCGTGCCCAGTAGTTTGGTTTCTAAATTTATTTTAATTGTCCCCCCGCCCCCCACCCCCACTGTTGAGAACCTAAACCAATTCGAATTGATTCAGTATTTTAGGAAATACTTTACAAACGCAGTGGAGGATGCTTTTCCCGGAGCAAAGTTTCTCGCGGGCCTAGGGACTGGGACGTTTCTGGAATGCGTGGGGTGGCAGAAGCAGAGTGTGTGCTGTTTGCAGGGGGTGCTGGGGCTCCCCAGACGCGGAAGAAGGGCTCTGCTCTTCCGAGGTCGCGCTCAGCGTCTAAACGCTCTCTCCAGGTGGTCTGCCCCTACCCCAGCCCAGCCAGGAGCCTCTGGCCCGCAAGAAGCCCTGGCGAAAGCGAAACTGCTCTCCTCTCCTCATCCTGGGAATCTGGGATGCCTGTCCCTTGGAGGACAATGAAGCCCACCCGACCCACAGGTCCCTCTACTGTAGCTCTTTTAAAGGGTGTTGGAACAGCTCAGTCCCTCTTAGAGGCTTGTCTTCTCTGATCGTGCCACCTCTGATTAGCAGGCTGGTATACCTTTGGCAAATCTCCAGGTGTCTGTTTCCCCATCTGTAAGAGGGGGGCTGAGATGAACACCTGGGTATTGGGTTGGGTGTGATGATCTGAGCAGAAGGCTGCCTTTCTCTCGCTTCAGGTTTGAAATATGGAAGGTAGAGCCTCCACCTAAACCTGCCTTGGGCTGGTCTGGCCAGGACTGGCGGGCAGGTGTGTGATGTGAGTTTCTGTGTAGATGCGTGCTGTGTGGAAAGGCCTGAGAAGCCACTGATTTAAGTCTCCTGACAGCAAAATACTATTGTGTCCTTATCATTTGTTTGAGTCCATCTAGGTACTGTGAACACTTTCGGAACCTGGGCTCTGTTGCTTTGTTTGGGCCCCATATCCAGCCATCCAGGGCCCGCCTGTTGCCTGGGATCCCATCAACCCAGAGTGGGATGAGGAGGCCAGCTGTTGGCTTTGCAGCCAGTGGGCACTAATGCAGTAGATAGGCCAGCTGCCAAAGAGAAAAGTGTTTGGGAGCTGGACACCAGGATTAAAAGGTGAAGAAGTTCCCTTCTCCCCACCCTGAGGAGAAGCCCAGTGGAGGGCTGGCCTCAGGGCTGAGGGGGCATAGCCTGTAAGCCCGATTCTATCTGTGGGCTTACTTTTCTCTTTCAGGGAAAACATGAATGGATCACTGGTTCAGCTCTGGGGACTCACTTGGCAGCTGGGGTGGGATGTCAGAAGCTGTTCCAGCTTCAGCCCTGGTGTTGGCCCTGAAGCCTGGAGGTTCCGGATTTATTCTCTTGACTTCCGGGGTTTCTGCGACTCTTCCAGGACTGTAGGGACTGGTGGGAAGCTTGGGCTGAGGGAAGCTGGGGCATCAGCTTCTTTCCCAAAGTGTGGGAATGGCCATCAGCAGCCCCAGGCCAGACTCCAGTGGACAGGCGTCAAGACCCAGATCCTCCTCCCCAAACAGGGTGGCCTGGCCGTAGCCCACAAGAGCGGGTGATTTTTGGCACCCTCTCACCCCTCCTCCACTTTTTCCTATTCCTTGAATGTGTTTTTCCTATTT
Organism: Glossophaga mutica; assembly: GCA_039655065.1. Taxonomy (NCBI): domain Eukaryota; kingdom Metazoa; phylum Chordata; class Mammalia; order Chiroptera; family Phyllostomidae; genus Glossophaga; species Glossophaga mutica. The sequence goes on from CM077308.1 coordinate 24,111,650, forward strand.
CTTAAAAACATTTATAGCTGATGTCTTAACCTTACTTCTAAACACAAGTTCTGCAAATGTTATCGAACACCTACTCATGCCAGACATGGAGGACTGAACATCCAGACTGTGTGCCTCGACCTTTACCTGAAGCTGACAGCCTGATGTTGGAGGAGCCCCTTATTCTTGGATGAGGAAATTTAAGTTCTAAACGTTTAGGTGCGTGCAAGACGTCTCCGTTTGTGGCAGAGCTGGCACTCGAATCCAGACCTTTTAAGGCTGTTTCTACCTCTTTTCCGAGAGATCTGGGCCCACTGTTGACATGGGTTCCTCCGTCCCACTGGGTGGACACCAAACCCACTGTAGCCAGTGTGCCAGGGGTTGCCAAGGCAGAAGTGGGGTGAAGACTTGGGTAGCCCCAGATTAACTGCTGGCATTTGGGGAAGGGAAAGTTGCTTGTCAGTCAGAGGGGTTCCCCAAGCCCCACTGGAGCACCGAACCAAAACCCAAGAGAAGGCCTTGGCATCACCAGCCACCCTAATGTCATTGGGAAGACCAGCTTGCCCCAAGGGCCAAGGGTGCCCTCCTTGGGTCGCATTGGAAAGGGTATTTCGTTGTGGGACAGTTTCTCCGTATCCTTCAGTAGCTGTGGAATCGTCAATATCAGCTTTCTGACCCGACTATCTTCCTGACTGAGCCTGCTGTCCGCTGCATCCCCAGCTCCTGGGCAGGGTGGGCGTGGGGACGCTGGCCTGGTCGGGTGGTTCCTGGGCTCCCCAGCTGCGGCGGGTAGGGGAGGGAGGCGCAGAGCATCTTGCCTTTTGGCGCGGTCAAGGTTGCACTCCCTCCCTGGCCAAGACTAACCGTGGGAAAGGCGCTACCTTGGATGCTGGAACCTCGTCCTCTAAGGCCTGCACTAGCGGTACAAGGAGCCTTTGAACACGCTGCCCCTTTCTGCCCGCAGCTGCTCCCTCCCCCGGCCCCGCCCCGGCCCCGAGCCCCGCGCCACAGACCTAGCGCGAAGTCTCAAGACCAGGCTCTCTAATCTGTCCCGCGTCAGATAAACTTTCAATTAAAAGAGCCCTCCCTCGTGGGCCCCAGCTCTCAGGAAACACTGCTCTCCCCGGGGAAACTAAAGGAGAGGGTAGAAGGCCGGCCCCCGTCTACCGGGGTGTGCGCGTCGGGTCTGGGAGGGGCCCTGGGGAGCCTCGCCCGTCGTGAGGACCACGCCGCAGCCCGCACCCGTGGCTTTGCCGCCAACCGGCGGTCGCGGGGCCTGCCTGGGAAGACAGCACAGTGCCCGGGGGGCCACTGCTTACTCTACGGCTCAGAAATGGAGAAGGGTTCGTCAAGAGGCTATTGCTTTGTCGCTTCTGTTTCTTCTTTTTATTTAAAAAAAATTCCTTTCAAAATTCGGCCTTTGCTCTGCAAAACTGGGTGCTAGGAGCCAAATTTCGTTTGTAAGCTAATCGATAGGCCTCGTACAGAGCCTGGCCTCGGCTCTCGCACGCCTGACAGCGAGCGGGGCGGGGGTTATCTCTGCGCACTTAGCAGGCGAGAAATGGAGGCCTCCGGGTCATGCAACGTATAGACGCTGGCGGCTTCCTAAATCGTCGTCCTGTGGCGCCAATGGGTGCCTGAGACTTGGCTTGCTCTGTACCGTTCGGTTATCAAGACCCTCCCCAATCCTTCCTCCCACTCTGACAAACCACATTCCCGAGTCGGCCCCGTGGAAGCTCTGTGTCCGTTTTGGGGGGTTCTGTTTCAAAGATAGGGTGATGGCCTCCTTTCTCTGTCCAGCTTAAGTCTTCTGGGGCACTTGTTGCAGAGGGGCCATTCCTGGCGGATGAGGACCGTTGGACCCCAGTCCCAACAGTTGAGGGGTCTGGTGACCCAGCGCAGGGGCTGGGGTGGGGGCGACTGGGACCAGCCGGGTGGTCCTACAGGGAGCTGTTGTGGGCGTCTCCGCCAGTCTCATTTATCACGTGCCCTGGACTTCAGGCCGGAGACTCCTGAGATAGGAGGGCCCCTACCACCGAGTTCAGGGGCCCAGGACCCGCCCTTCTCCTAGCCCTAGGATCCTTTTTCCCCAGAGGCTGCAACTTTTTTCCCCAGAAGCTGGAGGGACATATGTTTAAAGCAATTTAATAACAATAATCATAGAAGGAGACTACATTTTTCAGCTGAGACACCACATTATTATTATTTTTTCTTTTGGAGAGTTGAGGAAGGACACAGGTGGTATTGCCTTTGATTTCTCGAAGGGGAAACCGAGGCAGAGGAGCCCTGCACTGCTGTGAGGCTGAGGTCCAGTGTCGAGTCCTGGGGCTCGCGGAAGCTGGTCGGCGGTTGTGGTCAGGGTCGTACCCGCTGGGTGCGATGGGGTCCTTGCGGGGGGCGGGCGGAGAGGGAGGAGGACGCAGGGTCAAGGCTGGTGTGCCCCATGCGAAGGGCCCCTTCTTTCCCCCTCCCTGGCTGTCCCGAGGGCCCGGGGTGTCGTGGTGTCGGGTCGCCCAGCCTCAGACAGATAACATTACTCGGTCATTACTCTCCCCATTTAAAGCCCATGCCGTTCAACTGGCTCCGAGTAATTAATGAAAGTTGGTGCTCGAGCCCCTGATTTACGGCTCCGAGTCAGCGCGGGGTCAGTCGAGCAGATTCATTTCTCTCGCCCGCGCTGCCCCTGCGCGAGGGCCGCGGTGTCTGGTTTTGGGGGAGAACAACTTTCTCTGCCGAGCGGTTGGCGTTTTCGTACTTCCTCGCGAGGGGTTCGGTCCAGAAGCGGCAGGCACACTGGAAGGCAAGGGCGTCAAGGAACTAGGAAACGGCGGCGAGGTCCGGGTTTCGCCTGACGTAGGGCGCGGAGCTGCTCCTGGGGTCAAACCTCGGGGCTCGGGCAGTTCCCCCCTCCCCCCGACAGCCCCAGAGGCCGCTGTGTCTGCATCACCCTCCGCTGCGGGTCCGAATGCGCGGCCGGGAGCCCCTCTGCCCCGGGTCTGGTCCAGACCCACCTTCCGCGTCTCCGCGTTGACGCTGTTCTTCCCTTTGCCGCCCGCAGGTTACAGCACGGTCACCTTCGACGGGACGCCCAGCTACGGCCACACGCCCTCGCACCACGCGGCGCAGTTCCCCAACCACTCCTTCAAGCACGAGGACCCCATGGGCCAGCAGGGCTCGCTGGGTGAGCAGGCGGGAGCGATGAGGGGGCCTCCTCCCTGCGCCCGTGAATTCCCAACCTACAGCAAATTGGGGAGGGGAAAAGGGAACGTGTAAAAGGGCATTTAGAAACAATTAGCCCAATTTCTCAACGCAAGAGAAAAGATCCATTTCTCCCTTCCCCCAAAGCATGTTAGGCGCTGCTCCACTCAACCAAGTCTGAGAATGTCCCGAGGGCCTTGTCGGTGTGTTAGGCAGCGACTTCTAAGAGAATGTAAAGTGGAAAGCTTAGCTCATTCCGATCTGGACCCCCCCTCTCTGCACGCCAGGCATCCAGGCCCCATGACCCCCAGCTTAGCCTTGGAGCCCGGATCAGGATGCTGTCTCCCGGTCCGTGCCCGCCGCCGCGCACCCCGGAGCCTTTGGGGCGCGCTCACCCGGCTCTCCCTGGCTCTCTGCAGGCGAGCAGCAGTACTCCGTGCCGCCGCCCGTCTATGGCTGCCACACCCCCACCGACAGCTGCACCGGCAGCCAGGCCCTGCTGCTGAGGACGCCCTACAGCAGGTAGGAAGGCACCTGGCACGGCGTCTGGGTCCCTGGAAGCTGGGGGTGGGTGGTGGGTGGTGTTAAGGGAACGTCTGATGTAGGGCGTGCAGGGTGCGGGCTGCAAACGCCGCTTGCAGCCCTCCCGGCTACTTACAGCAAATTAAAGCAGACCTCCGTGCTCTGATTGAAAGAAATGGATTTCCTCGTTTCCTGATTCTTATTTTGAATATAAACGAGCGCGGTTACTGTTTGGAACTGAACAAGAAAGAGAGGAGCTTGGAAAAGTTACTTTTTTAAAGGGTTCTTTGCTGGGAGGATTTTAGCATCCTCGGGACCAAAGATTAAACACGGAGTCCACTGCCACGGGGTTCTCACTTTTCAAATCCCTTCCGGCCACTGGCCATCGCGCCAGACCTCTCTGCGACCACTTCGAGGGTGCGCACCCTCGCGCAACAGCTTCCCCCCACCGCAGCCGCGGGGCTGCCTGCGCTCCGTCGGCGCCGTCCGCAGCCCTGGCTCCGCGCTGCGGCTGGGCGCGCGGCCGCGTGTGGGCTGCGTTCCGGTGGATGCGGTCCTGCGCCTGCCCCTCTCCTGTTCTCGGGAGGCGGAAGGCAGCTTCTTTTCCTTCGAAGCTTTTTTCCTGCCCCTCGTGCCTTCTCTCGGCTCTGGCTCCACCCTCCACCTACTCTCCCTCAAATTTATTTTTCAACTTTGGGTGAACTTGGCCGGCATCCCGCGTCTCCGATAGGGTTGCCTAGTAACTGGTGCACACACCGGCCCGCGCCTGGCGGGGAGCTCAGGAGGAGGGAGGGAGGTGGCAGCTCGCGGCCTTAGAGGCCGGGGATTGGGCGCGCATTACCTCACGTACCACCCCTACCCCTCACCCCGGCGCTGCGGCGATCCTGATACCGACTGCCCCGAACTCCTCTCCATCCTCCCTCCCCTCCGCTCCAGGACCCGGGGCTGACGTCAAGGGAAGGAGGTAGTGAGGTAATGAAGGAAGGAAAGCGCCTGCCCTGGGAGACTGGGCGGGGGGAATGGCCGCGCCTGGGGGACCTTCAGTCCCACAGGTGGAGGAGGGGAAGGAGTCTGCGCTCCAGAGCCCGCGGTGGCGCGTCCCAAAGTCCTGGCGCGCTTATGAAATTGAGCCGAGGGCTGGTGTGGTTCTCCTGTCCCTTGGAAGTACAGGGCGGAGTTTTCCCCACTTTTGTATGCCTGAGCTGCGCGGGCTTTGAAAACCTTTTATTTTGATCTGAAAATCCGGCGTATCTAATCGGATCTTGGATTTGAGATCACGTTTTTGTTGTTTTTTTTTTTTTCATTCCTATTTCCTTTTCTTTTTTTTTTTTTCATTCTTCCTCCCTCTCTTCCTTTTCTTTTTCCTTTCCTTTTCTTTCAGAGAAAGAGATTGTGACTTAGGAATTAGAGGTGGATTTTGACTTAGGGCTCTAGAAAGAGACGCGGGGCAAAGAAATGCAGGCAGTTGCACAGATGGAGATGAAGAGGTCACAACTCATCACCCTCCCTTCCTCCCTTCCTAGCTCAAATCCAGTTCAGTTCTTCACCGCAGGCTCAGTGTTTTGCCCCAAGCCTGCCATTGCTCTCTTTCCACCTCCCCTACTTGGGTCAGGTCACTGGAATGGATGCAGAATCCCCAACCATCCTCTGTGGTGATCATTTAGCAAAACTGGTCAGAGGTGCTATTCCCATTCTTGAAGAGCTGCATCTGCGCATTGCCAGACTGGCTTTGCTATTACTTCAGTAGCCATTGGGAGTGCAGTCGAAATGGTTCACCATGGGATGGCCTTGGCCTGCTCCTCCCTCCTTGACTCGGGCTTGGTGCCTCACCCCCAGGTGGAGAAGACCTGATGCCTGGGTGGGTGCTGTTTAGATGGGCCAGGATACCTCTGGGCCTTGAGGACTGAGAGGCCACTGGAGTCTGGGTCAGTAGTGACACGCAGCTACCCACATTCCTTACTCACCTTTCTCTGAAGCATAAACCCACCCTGTAGGACACCAGGAAAGGGCCCATCAGAGGGACTGAGCCACGCCCCCCCCCCAATGGAGTCAGCAATAAAGTGATCACAATCATTGGTTTAATGGCCATTCTCCACACTGAGTCTTGGGGTGGATTTTGACTCAGGGCTAAATTTGAGATTACTGTAGAAGTAGGAAAAGTCACTTGAATTGCATTCTATACATAAAATTTTCAGTTTTCTAGTCCTGTTTCTAATTGACCACTGTATAAAGCAATTTTGTCAGGTTCATCTTTTGTAAGTATCTGCTTATTCATTTTTCCTTTCTATTGTGTTTGCCAAAAAGTCCGTATGGTTTTTTCTGTAAAATAAAAGACACATTTTTTATTTTCACTAATAACTTTATTGATTTGAATATTTTGAGCCTGTGGGCTATTTCCTATGTGGTATAATGTTGATTGTTTTCAGTTAATACTCGATTTGATTGCTATCAATTTCAACTGGTCTACCTGACCGTGGAGCATCGTCCAGTGAGAAAGCTCCAGCACAAAAAAAAAGTTCACAAACCACTTTTGACACATCTGATCAGTCACAGCACTTTCTCCAAACACTGCACAAATCTTTTTTGTGTTTCAGTTCCATTTTTACCTTTCTTGAAATAATAAAGCATAAGTGTTGCGTATTTTCTTCCATCTTCAATATTATAATAGCTACACGAAGATTCACTAATTTTGATAAGTTTTTAAAAAATGCACACTGATATGACAGCTGCCACAATACAATCTAACAAAATTCTTTTGAATGAAGTTAAAGACAACTAGAGCCATTGTATGGAAAAAAACCAAAGGAACTTTTTGGCCAACCTAATGCATAATTATAACTTTTTTGCTTCTCATTTTTATAAATGTCACAAAACACCATTTTGTCCTGTTACAGAACATTTCCTAAGCAGTAACATCTCCTAAAACAGAATCTGTTACCACAGTAGGGAGAGAGATTGTTCCCTTGAAGTTTGTACTGTTTGAGTCTTTGGAGCTCCATCCACCCTAATGTCGCAAGATTTCCAATCACTGTGCACAGATCAGGCACTTCAAGCCGAAGGACATGTGATCGATGTGCACTGTTTAAGTAGCTGCGCAAACAGGTGTTCCACGGAATTCGCAGTAACTCGCTTCCATCCACCTATTACAGCAGCTGTTGATCCAGGGAGGCTTCAGGTACTGAAGTAATAAAGCAGGAATCCAGATGATAATTAGGTATCCTGAAAAGAAGCCTTGAAGGTTTAACATTGACTGATATAGCAAGCGCTTAATAAATGTTAAATATTTATTGGTGGTGTTGTTTTTATTGGAAGGTTTATTGGTACTACAGCTGAGGCTGCATCTTCTCTCTAAGAGCTGGGTTTCTTCTGTTCGCTGTCTTTGAAAGAGGTGACGTCTTTCTCCTTGGGCTGTCACTTTGTCACTGGCTGGGGACCACTGTGTTCCCTTAGTGTGCCCTTTTCATGGAAACACTCTGGTGGGGGCCTCATGCGGAGCCTTTCCTTCTTCTCTCGCTCAACTCTCCGGGATGGGTGGCTCAGGAAGAAAGAGTTGTATAGGCAGCTTACATGACATTTAAGCAAGTTGCTTTTAAAAAAATTCTCTGTAGTAATCATGCCTGATGTTGCAAAACTAATTATGCATTAATTTAGCGTAATTGAAAAAAAAAAGATCAGGTACTTCCCCCCCCCCCCCCAAGTAGTGATGACTACACAGGTGTGGAGACATTTTAAAGTTGGGTCTGTGCGTCAGCATCACCGCGGTTATGTCATTTTCTTCTTTCCTATGCCTAGAAAAAAAGGTTTGAAAAGTTATTTAAATGCTTTTGGGAACACAATGTTTGAAAAAGCGTAAAACGTAGGACTGAACTCTAATCGCTGAATAACTTAACTTTTGGATTTTTGATTTTCAGTGGTGCTTTTCTGTCTACAATCGGGACCTTGAGGGAGAGGCTTGCGTGTATTTTGTTCGCCTCAGTGCAGTTGACCTTTGAGGCAGCCTGCCCAGCCTCCTCCCTAGCCCTCTTCCCAAGGCGCTGTTCCCCCAACTTAAATTTAGTCTTCCTCCCCAGCATGAAGGAACGATAATGGTACATATACAGACATTAAATAAGCAGTGCACAATGTGAATTTGCTTTGAGGAAATTCTCAGAATTCTCTACTTGTTAGGAGGGAAATTTACAAGAGAAACGTGTTAAGTTCTCTCCTGTCTCTCAGGTAACAGATCTGAAGGGTTACAGCTATACACGTTTGTGTAAACAGTGCTGAGTAGCAAACGCCCCGACTCAACTTGTGGGAAGTTATAGGAGATGGTTTCCCCACCCTCCCTGCCTCCCTCCCCCCCACCCCTCCCCGCCACATGTTGCAGGTGGGTAGAGTTTTGTCTATAGGTCGCTAAGGCTTATGAAACTAGATTTCAGTCCTTAGGGAAGCCCGAATCACACTGGGTGGAAGCTTGAGTCCCTGTAACACAGGGACTAGGATTTATTAGTGCATGATCCCTGCATGTGCTGAGTGCTTCACTCTCAGTTCATTCTTTTAGTTCTTCTGATTAATCTATGCAGTGGGTGCGCTAAACTCCCTTCTGCTGAGGAGGAAATAGATTTAGAGACTCAAAGTAACTTGCCCAAGCTCACACAATGAGTGATAATCAGAACCAGAATTTGATCCTCAGTATCTCTGACTTCAAAACCCATCTGTGCTCTGGATCACTGAGGGTTACCAGGCCACTGCACTGGAATATTCCCCTTATACAGCCCATGCCTTTGCTGATGAATAACAATGTCAAATTCTTATGTAAACTTATTTCGCCCAGGCACCATTCTAAGCAGTTTAGAAGTATTGATTTATTTAATCAAGAGGCAACTCTTTGAGGTATCATCCCTGTGAGGTTACCACCCCCACGTCACAGAGGAGGAAACTGAGGCCCTGGAGGTGAATTCACTCAGCGTGACACAGTGAGGGGTGGAGTCGGTGTGTATATCCAGTGGGTGAGGCCCCGGAATCTGTGCTCCTACCCACTGCCCCCCCCCCACCTGCTGCCTCTCCTGATCCCTAAGCGCCAGTCTCCCTCTCCAGAGGTGGCATCTTCCCTATCTCCCGGAAGAAAAGGGTCTTTGTTTCCCACAGTTGTGAAAGAAACGCATTGTCCATTACTTTACCCATACCTTTCAATGGTAAGTACTTAGTGGGTTGGGAGCACTGTTTTTCTCTGGTGAGTATCGTTGGAGCCAACTTGAACTTTCTCCTTAAGTTGTAACTGACAAAGCAGCTCTGTCTTTCCAACTGTGGACTCCTCTAACTTTGCCTGTGCCACTGGAGATAACTCTTGGTGAAGTTCAGTCCCAGGCAGCTAAAGAAACCCAGAGCAGATACCATTCTCCCCGTCCCATGCTCCCAGGGCCGCCCCACTTTCTGCTTGCTCAGAGGCAAGGTCCCAGCGAATGTTGGACCCCATGCTCCCCTGAGGGGAGACAGTAGTAGAGTCCACCCTCGTTAAGTCTAATATAATGTTCCCTCTGATTTCTACATGGAACGAGCAGCTGGCTGGACCTTCCCTGCTCCCTTCCCTCGAACCCTCTCCCACAAGCCCCCCTGCCTCTTCTGGTTGCTGACCTCCGGTCCCTGAGTGTGCTCTTGCACAGCTCGATTCTCAGAGCTACTTTAAAAAGGAGTTCTGGGCACTATGTTGGAAAAATATTCCCATACACACTCTTTTTTGAGACATTCTAGTTGTTTCTCTTTCTTTTTATCCTTTTATGTAGTTTGCATACCCTTCTTTAACAACCGCGCTACTAATGTAAATGAGAATGTTTCCTTCTGCCCCTTAACAATTCAAGAGACAATAATTGCTGATTTGACTATTTTTTAAAATCCTCACCTAAGAATATGTTCATTGATTTTTTTAGAGATGGAGAAAGGGGGGGAGAGACAGAGAGAGAAACATCGATGTGAGAGAGAAACATTGATTGGTTGCTTCTTGTATGCACCCTGACCTTTTGGTGTATGGAATGATGCTCAAGCAGCTGAGCCACCTGGCTGGGGCTGACTTTTTAATTCATTGAATTAAATATTCAATACAAATATTGAACGTATTTTATAATATTTAATGTGGATTCACAAATGGTGAAGTTGACATTGGAGCCTGTTACCAGTAGATTGTCTTTCATGGGAATGACACTTCCTTAGCAGCGCCAGAGTTTCTGGGGAATCCAGGTCAATGGGAAGTCCACAATCCCCTATTTAAGTTAGTTTTGGCTTTGATATAAGTCGGAGGACAGTTTATGTCCAAGGAAATAAAATCATCATCAATGCTGCCTCTTTTCACTTGTGTATCCAAGTACACGTTACATGGTGTGCAGATTTTATTTGACAATACTGGTATGAGTTCCCCACGTAGGTAGGCAGGAAGGCAGGAAGTCCGGAGTGGTTTCCAAGGTAGTCGGTTCGTGGTGTTATCAAAGCCAAAGACTTGCATTGGACTTGTCTCCAGGGAGGGGGAAAACCTAGTTTTAATATTCCTTCAACTTTTGTGCTGACCAAGTGTTTATTAAAAGAAGTTGAATCCCCAGTGGGTTTTTCTTTGGTTAACTGGTGAGCTTGAGAGAAATTACAATACCGAGAGATTGACTGTAAAATAATTATTTGCCATGACCTGCTGGGCAGAAATTTCTCAACAGGCAGCCTTCAAGGCGCCCCAGAGGGAAGAACGCAGGAAAAGGGCAGCGTGGAAGTCTGGCTGCAGCCTTAGGAGTATGTGAGCCTTGGTTATCAGGTAGAGGTGAAGCCACAGAGACCTCTCTGTTAGTGTGGGCCAGAGCTATCACAGCAAATGCTGGAAACACGAATGCCAGTTACGTTTGCCTGTTTCCTGTTTGGCTTAAAAAAAATCATCCCATGTACAAACTCTTTTCTTCCACCAAGATGCTACTTTGCAGGGGGATTGGGGAACTGAGTAAAAGAGGTAAAGGGATGAAGAAGTACAGATGGACAAATTGGTGGCCACAGAATAGTCACAGGGATGTAGAGCACAGCACAGAGAATATGGTGAATAATATTGTAATAACTACATCTGGGGCCGGGGGGTCCTGGAAATATCAGATGGACCACTTTGTCAAGTATATGATTTGTCCAACCACTACGCTGTACACTTGAAAGTAATACAGAATAATATTGAATGTAAACTGTAATGCAAAAAAAAAAAAAAGATTCTACTTTGCCAGCTAGCAACCATCTGGCAGAGGTAACTTCATTCTTAACCAGGTTTGGTGGTTCTCTTCCAGTGGCTCTAAGATCTTTTCTACCTTGTTCTACTGAATATAGTAAACACACTTAAAGATGAAAATGTACTTGAATTACACATGCATTTGAAGAGTGGAGGAGTTCAAGTCCAGATAATAGCTGAGGGTTTTCTTCTTCCTTTCTTTTTGTGCGGAGGTCAAGAACTCAGTAATACTGCAGTCCTGGCCAAAACAAACTCTATATGATCTACTACTGATTTCCTTTCAAGTTCCCCTCTTTGCAAGGACTGACTTCCTTTTATTTTACTCCAGCTTGCATTAATCCCAGTTATAGAAGTTTCTTTCCACTCTCTCTTGCCTCCAACTTCAAACATTTCTTACATAGGAAACAAGTGTCTTTTTTTTTAAAGATGTACTTAAAAAAATATAAAGGACACCATGACTTTGGGAATATGTTTTGGCAGCCTGCAATTTCAGAGTTCATTTCCAAACAGACAGAGTTAGGGAGCTGAAATGCCTACGTGACCACTGTGGTTGCTCTGAGCCAAACCGCCTGCTTATCTGATCTCCTCTGGGAATGAGGTGGTTGACACCTTCAGTGGTTATTTAATAATTAGATGCCTTATTTGTCAGGGGCCATATATTCTTTGACCAGTGCTGCCTCTTTGTGTGGGTTTTCATGATGAGAGCTGGGTGTTGACTGATTGCCCAAAGAGATCAGAGCCCTGAGCACGCCTGGGCCCAGTATTTTTAGCTCGAGTTCACATTTTGTCCTCTCCCCAGCAGCAGTTATTGTCATTGCTGTCATGGGCTTCCAGCTGAAATACTGTGCCAGTTGAGCCTACTGACTGAGCTGCCGAGGAGCCCCGGCTGACGGAAGGCAGGATGTGGTTGAAACTGCGCTCTGATCCTATCGCTGGTCTCAGGAAACCTACGAGCAGCTGGGGGTTTTCTGGAAGTCCTTCTTCCTATCCCACCTTCTCCTTCTCTCTCCTTCTGAGGATTTACAAGTGGGGCTTTTCAGGGCCACTGCATTCAAGAGGCGGGACTCCTGTTGGGATCTTGGCACCCTGTCCTTGGTTAGCTCAAGGGGATGTGTTGGGCGTCTTGCATCTTGTAACTTTCTGGAGACCGAGTAGGTTATGCTTCCTTGCATGTGTTCCCTTCCACTTCCAGACTCCTCCCGTCTGTATTATTATTACTATTGTTTAAATGGTAGTGAGAAGACCAGGCTCAGAGGCCACATGATGCCTGAAGCTTTCAAAGGCGCAGGGCAGGGTGGGGGTCGGGGCATCAGGCAAGTCAGCAGCAGGCACCTCTCTGAGCCCTCCTTTGATACATGGGGGTCATAAATATACCTGCCTCACAAAGTTGTCGTGAAGAATCAGCAAGTGCTGTGCAAAATTTGCTAGATTAGAAATGTTAAAATATGGTATCTGTCTAGTCCTCAAAGAGCCATTATTAGAGCTTTACAACACCTCTGTGAAGTTAAATTGATTGAGACTAATGTTCCCATTAGACGGATAAGAAAACTGAGGTGCAGAGAACTGAATTGATTTGCTCAATTTGCTCAAGATCCTAAAACTTATGGAAGTAGCACTGTCCAGTAGAAACATAATGCAAGCCATATATGTAATTTGAAATTTGCTAGCAGCCACATAAAAAAGAAACAATGAAATTAATTTTGAAATATTCTCTTTAACCCAGTGTAGCCAAAATCTTATTTCAACATGTGGCACCAGCTGTATTTCAAGTGCTCGGCAGCCACATGTGACTTAGTGGCTGCCATATTGGACAAAGCAGTGAAGAGTATTTATTAAGCACCTACCAGGAAGATATCAGTGTGTAAGACATAACTTGGATTTAAGAAAGTTTGTTTTATGGGGGCCAAGAAAATGTCCTTAAAAATATTTTTTCTTTGGGGTACTTCCTGGTGACCCTTAGGACTCCATTGGATTATTTTTGAAATCTGTGAGAAAATTCCTAAACCACAAAGTTAGATATTTGGGACTCATTAACCTGTATGTAAACTTCTGTCACTCATCTTGTTTTCAGCCCTCTTAAAAATTAGGATTTTCTTAGTCTTATGCAAGGATGAAATAATTTCAGAAAGATCCTACATCCCAATAGGACCTAGGAGAATTGTCAGCTGGAGCTGAGTGATTTTAGTTGGTGAACAATTTTTAAAAAATCAGTGACAAATATATAGAGCTGCCTGGGGAATACAATGCCTGTTGGCTGAGATTAATGGCAAGATTAATAAATGGATTGCTTGATGAAAAGGCACAAGAGAACAAAAACCAGTAGAGATTGTGGAGGAGGCTGCTTATTAATGAACTGTCAACCCAAAGAAAGTTCAAGAAACTCTTCTGTGTTAAATTCAGCAGGCTGGCACTTCTAATAAAAATTGGGGTCCTTCAGGAATTAATTACACTGGCCTTACAGCAAGAATTCGTGGAATTGAAAAACGCAGTGGCACAGACCAGCACCGGCCGCTGCTGCAAACCGGGGAAGCTGCAGGAGAAACTAATCATTTTTTCCCCATTGATATGTAGGACATTGTAGTAGCATAATAGCCAGTCAGACATGGGGATGAATGATGGGGTCCAGATATACACTGACTAATGAAACTACACATACTTTGAGATTGAAGTCACTTCTCATTTCATATGTAAAATTCCCTTCTGGAATCTGATTTTCTCCTTATCCTGTGTACCCGCCACTAAGGAGTCCCAAATAATTTTCAGAGTGATTATATGCGGGGCAGATGGGCTTGACCATGATTTATCAAGCTACGCCAAGAGAGAGCACTGCATTCATTTCTTCCGCGTTGCTGTAATTTCCCAGTTTGGTTGGCTCGACAACACCTTCTCTTAATTAAACTTCGGTGTTGTTTCGGCCCGATGGATGAAGCAACCCAAAGGAATGCCATGACAAGATGGAGATTGTCCAGAATTTGCAATTTGATATCACACATTAGACAGTGAGAGCTTCGTAGCCTTTGTTTACTTCTGCCATGAAAGTAGAGCGAAAATTTCTTCTGTAATGTGTTTAGACCAAGGGCTTCCAAACAAACCATTAATCTCATGGGTTTCAAATTTCATAATTAACCGTTTCAGTTCAGGACTACATTTATTCCTAATAGAGCTTGGTAATATGCCTGATGGTGTATATGCTAGTTTTCTAGGCATGAGATAAGTAAAAAAAATAAAAATGAAAACACAGGTGATAGAGATATTTAAAACACTTGCACTTGCAGGCTCCTTTGAGAAGGGTGTTATTTCAGGGAATGGATGTGAGAAACCTTCTGTGATGCATTTAGAGTGATGTTTAAAACCACTTGTAATAAAGATGTTTATGAGAGTTGGATGTGCAAAGTAAAAGGGAGAGAACAGCTTTTTTGGGGGGAGGATAACTTTTGATTGGCTTACGTGACGATGTATTTCTCCTTTGGGGTCTTCATGTAAACGATCAGCCATCGTTTTCTCTCATCCCACTTTTTAGAACTGGGTTGGAGGGCTTTTAGAAAAACGCTCTCTTTACTCGTACCAGAATTATAAAATGTACAGGAAATGATTCCTTTAGTTGTATGTAGAGTTTATCATCCTCTTTCTTTTGCTTGTCACGTCCTTGAGTATTGGACCGTCATCACCCATCACTCTGGCTTTTCAGGCCCTCATAATCCACATGACACTATCCTTTTTATTAAAGCAACTTAATGGCTTTTTCACGAATAATTAATCTGCTGCCTTTTTACTTTCAGCTCCAGGCTTTTAACTTTAATGTTGAGTTATCCAGCCTGTGTTGCCTTTCAAAGTTTCATTACCTTTAGCCTCTTCCCTTCAAAGGTTTTATACCTCTTTAGAAACTTCAATGTTTACCATAGTAAGTTTTTTTAAAGCCTTCTAAATTACCCGCCCCCCCCCCCCCCCCCCCGCCCGACATACCTTCTGCTGTGTATGAAGTGACTGACTGTGCGGAGATCAGTGGGATGCAATGGAAAGTATTTCAGACTCGTGCGTTCTGTCATCCTGGAGAACGTGGAGGCTCTCACGGTAAAGGGAAGCTAAAATGCCATTGTTTTTTTTTGAAGAGACAATTGCACGTTTATTTTATTTTATATTTTTGTAGTTTTGTGTTTCTAACTCTGCATGTTTTTCTAACAGTGACAATTTATACCAGATGACCTCCCAGCTTGAATGCATGACCTGGAATCAGATGAACTTAGGAGCCACATTAAAGGGGTAAGGTTGTCTCTATTCCATTGCCCTTCAACAGTAACTTAACGCCTGTTTGAACCGTCTCAAAGGTGCTTATACCTTCTGGCAAGAGTACCATTTTAGAAGAATAGGCAAGGCTCTTTTCAGAGTCAAGAGGTTTTCCTCCCACTGCCAGTTGGTGGGTTGTGTTCAGATATTAAATTTTCAGGCATATAAGCAGAGGATGTTTTTGTCTGAAACAAGGGAGCTAAGAATATTGGGAAACCTTAACATGGCCTTTACTTTTTGAAGTTTTTTGGAGTTCTTCGAAGTTGTGTCCATTCAACCTCGTTTCATCTTTACGTTTTGCTAGTGATACCACAGATGTTACCTATTACGTATCTTATCAAGAAATGCTTTGCGTTTACAAAGTTGAGGATCTAAATTTGTATTTGAAAGATAATGATTTGGACAATGCAGAATCAACTGTTCTCATACTTGGTTGCACCAACAAGCTGCTTCACACTTGATGTACAACTATAGTAGGGAGAACATAAACTATCAAACATCGGTACGTAGGGGCCGTTCTTACCACCCGAAAACGAACAAAGACAAGCAAGTGGGACTTGCTTTCTACAGTGAAAGAACTTACTTTCAGCCTTCTAGCAAGCCTGGGTGATAGACAGTTGGATATGACCCTCAGGACGCTGCTGTGATTTATCAGGTGATCTTTTAGGTCACCTCATCTAGTCTCCCTAATAACATTACGAGGCCCTGGTACTGGTACCCTGTTTTCCAAAGAAGTAAATCAAGCTCAGGGAGTTAAGTCCCCAAGTTCACATCATATGAAGTGGTAGAGCTGGGACTCAGCTCAGCACTCCGCACCAGACAGCTGCCCTCACATTTCTGTGTATTCAGTGGCTTCTCATTGGATTCTGGGTCCTGGGGGGGCTTTTAGAGACATGCATGCTCCATTCCCCATTCCCCACCTCTTCTTCTCTTCTAGAGTTGCTGCTGGGAGCTCCAGCTCAGTGAAATGGACAGAAGGGCAGAGCAAGTGAGTGGACAATGCGATGGTGGCAAATGGCGTAGGCCTTGTTGGTGGTGCCTGGGGGCGATGCAGGAGTTAGGACTGACGATGGGTAACCAGGATAGCCATCGGTGCGCTGGGATGGGACACTGTCATCTAGTCGTCTCTCTCTTTCTGCTTCTTATTCATCGAGGACATGTTGTGGACGAAAATGGAGGTGGTGACATTTCTCACCAACACACTCCTGGAAAACAGTTTTTAGAATGTTGCAGTAGGAACCCTGCTCATTTCTTCATGATTTTTGTAAACTACTGAATTTGTGGCATTACACATATTGCTGTTAGATCAGTCAGATCTTTCAGTCATACTTGCATTTTCTCCACTCACCTTTAAAGCTCTAAGGGAGAACTTAAGTTTTACCCCAACTCTATGGCCAGACTTCCTGCAAAGAATTTTTCCTTCCCATACATCTGGGCCTTCCTCAGTCCTGGAGCCTGCCCCCTGGGACGTTTCTGTAACTATTTCTTTTGATTTCATTTTCTCCGCTTGAGCAGCGCCAGAACCAGCCTCCCTCTTCTCATCCTCCTTCCTGTTGTTGGCTCAGTCCTGTTGTTTCGGATTGTCCTTCAATAATCAGCAGAGTTGTTTTCATCTTTTAAGACTTACTGTTAGATCATTCTCTTCATCCCACCCCCAATTTTTCTTTTTTATCCAAATCTCCACTTCCTTTCTCTAGACCCCCAAATAAGAAACTTCCTGTTGATTTCTTTTCTTCCCCCCACTTGCATCCAAGGAAGGGATGCTCACAATTTCAGCATTCTACCTGCTCTCAACTTGTCTTAAATTTCTTGGTATCTTGGTCCTATTGTTTCTTTCTGAATCTCTTCCTTTCTTTCTCCCTTCTCCACTCAGAATTCAGTATCTCTCCCCAAACTAAGTGCTAAGAATAGAAAGAACATGATTTTGAAGTGTGTATATTACAGTTTTTAAAAGTTCTTCATGTTGGAGTGCAGGTTTTTTTTTTTTTTTTTTTTTTTTTACTTAATTACAAAAATTGCAGATAAGGAATCTTGGCATCTGTTTGAATCTGGGTCTTTCCACAGTTGAGATAATTTTGATATCTTTCAAGGTCTTTAGACATGTGGTAATAGTCACTTGTGGGGAGTCAGAAGCTGTATTGTAGGATGAAACACCAAGTATGAATGAAGTTTGTCTTTTTCGATTCCACATAAGAAAAAAAAACTAGATGAGTTTTTCCATAGGTCTGGTGCTTACATTTTGAGACAGGATTTCTGGAATCTAGATGTAGTTCTAGAATACTGACTTCATTTGGAGAGCTATATCACAAGGATCAAGTGGCCGCAATAGTCTCGCAGAAGAGCAGCTCTTCGGAGAGCAAAACAGGTGTGCGGCCGTCCAATGTGCTAACCTGGTCTCTCACGCTGGATTTCTGCTTTCAGAGCGTGTGGCAACTCAGCCAACGTCTGCTCCCATCTGCGAATCGAACGTTTGTCTAAGGGTGGACGTTAACAGTGTTGGGTCCCGTGTGAGTGGCTTCATCCATGTTTCCTCTTCGGATCTCATGACAGTCCTGGGTTTGTGGTCACATCCATCTTTCGGATGAGGAGGCTGGTGAGATTAAAAGCTGCCTAACCAAACTCATGTAGGGAGCGAGTGGCAGGGCCGTGTTGAAACCCTCGCCTGTCTGACTCTACATTCTGGGCCTTAGAGTCTAGTTTATGGAGCTTTCAGATTGTGACCATAGTAGAAATACCTCTCACACCGAGATCCGATACACACACATGCGTGTGCACACCCACACACAACACAGAGTTTCAAAACACAGTATTTACCCTTGGTCCATGCTGTGCATACTGACATTCTCTACATCATTCCATATCATTTTTCAAGTGCTGGTGGTTATATGTAGATGGATTTTACAAACTACAGGTCGGGGGTGACCCACAGGTTGCCTCTCTTGTAGCTTGTGAGGACAATGACGCCTCAGCTCTTTCCTCCAGGCCCGTGAACAGTCGAGAACGGGATTCAATGGAGTCTGTTATTTCAGTACAAAGTTTGGTTTTTCCCCGGAGGGGACGTAATCTGGTTAGGCGTCATTATTCTCTGTAATACCAAATTGACTTTCTTTTGTCATGATATAAGAATGCTGAAAATACACTTCGGAAAAGGTATTTCATAAAGACAAAGAGAAAAAACCCATCTCTTGCTTTAATCTATAAGTGGTGTCCTGACACTATTTTGAAATCGGTGGTAAGAAAATTGTGGTGACAAGGTAGATGTGGAACAGGAAAACTGGAGGTTTCACTCGTGCTTTGGAGAGGAAAGGTATAATTCCCATGTTGCTCATAAAAATGAGGTATTATCAATTTTTTATTAAAAGATCATGTACTTCAGACTAACCGCCACTAAATATTTGTTCATGTCTTCTTTCCTGGACAATGTTACTTTTATTTTAAAAAGTAGGTTTCTTTCCTCATGTCCTAACAAGTGCACGGAGCCGTCTTTCCTTAGGTGTCTGGGCGCAGTGATAGGCTAGTGGGCGGGGCCGGGTTTCAGGGAAAGCTGAGAAGATAGCTTGATGGATAATGGGGAGGGGCGGATGCTCTTGCCACTGTTTTACTTTTGTCTCCTTTTCCCTTTACTCATTTTCTAATCTCTGCCTGCTCCTTGGGACAAGAATTACTTTTATGACCTCACATGGGCTATCATTGTATTTCAATTTCAAGTCAAAGAGAAGATACTTTATGAAACCACTCTCTTAACTCTGACCCTTGACCTCACCCACAAACGAAATTAGATTTTTCCAGTGGGTCACTGAGAGGAAAAAATTGCCAGGGACCCTCTCTAAGTATTGGTCCACCTTTACAAATAATTCTGTCTATGGTGTCTTGGCGTTGCCTGCTTTTTATTTCTTGAAAAAGATCTATGTGTTCTTAATGGCTGCTGATTTTTTAAGGCTGCTCACAAGCCTTGGCTACTCTGTCAGCCTCTGTTTTGTCTCCCCTGAAGAAAATATCCTGCAAAATGGAGAAACACAGCAACCTTGACCGTGGTCCAAGTTATTAAAACAAGGAAGAAGTTATTCTCCGGGGACCTGGGTAGGGGGAGTGGGAAATCGAACACAATAGAAATGTTAAAGGAGTGCTGAGCAAAATGAATGTCCCTTTGCTGGTCCAAGAAGTTCACGGACTGTTGGGAACACACAGTATTTGACCTGTGGATGCTTGAAAGGAAACACGAAAGCCCCGTGACGAGTGATGTATGGTGCAAGCAAAGCTGCGCGGTTTGGTGGGGCCAAGGCTGCTGAATCTGGAGAAAATCCCCGCTAGACATGGTCTCATCCCCGAGAACCTGTGCCAAAAGAGATAGCTGTCTTCTCTGGCTGGGAGTTCCGATACACAGCCCAGCACCTTCCCTCTCCAGCTCGTGAACATAAGGTACTCGTCCAAGAGATTTACTTCTTGAAAATGCATAGCCTGCTTTTAAGTGACTCCTGGAGCTTGAGACGCAGACGCAAAGGTGGAGAGAAGCAGCTCTGTGAACACCAGCATTCCTGAGTGTGCTTCTCCCCCTCTACCCCCAGCAGAAAGTTAAGTTCTCCTTTGAAATAAATGGTTACATTGATGCTTTGTGAGCGACAGTTCTTCGCCTTGCATGGGACTCGGCGAGGCCCTGTCAGCCCTAGTATGGAGCAGAGCGGGGGACTGCGAGGCTCTCGGGATGGGGATGGAGACTCGAATTAAAGTTACGTCCCCTGTTCCTGTCCGAGTGGGTTAATTCAGTTGCTTTTTTGCCTTCCCTTCTCACTTACTTGCTGCTACATCCCCCTCCCTAATTGTTCACCTTTCCCGCTTTTTTCCTTTAGCATGTAATCAATTGATTTATTTCCTTTAGCATATAATCAATTGATTTATTTCCTTTAGCATATAATCAATTGATTAAGTTATAGAAAAGTTAGAAGATACAAATATATAGAAGAAGAAATAACACTCCTCTCAATAGCCCAGTGAAACTACCATTAATACTATGTTGCATATGCTCTTAGACCTTTTTCTATGCGCACACATACGTTTTGTGTCATTTTCTAACAAATGACTGGATTCTGCTTAGATCTGATTCAGCGAATGCATAGCTAGAGGCCATTGCAGTTTCAACCTTCGTGAGGGCGTCGACTTTTTGAAAATATTGTCACCCTCTCAGAAAATATTTTGGGCTTTATAGATTTACTGTCTCCACACATGTTCCTAAGTATTTTATTTTAAAGCAAAGAATCATTTTGTTCTTGTAAAGGAGAAGAAAAACGACAAGTTTGCTCCAGTCAGAAGGAGGGAGCTGAGCAGGAAAGATAGAAAGGGCGGGTGGTGACGAACCTGGAAAGATAGAAAGGGCGGGTGGTGACGAACCTGGAAAGATAGAAAGGGCCAACCTGGCGACGAGGAGCGTGGTGCACTCAGCACAGGGAGAAGAGGTGGGCTGCTCGGGGACTCCAGCCTGTTGGTGGAGGGGTGTGTGTGTGTTGGAGCGGGAGAGGGTAGCAGTTGAGTGCAGGATCCCTTGCGAGAACTAAAGGAGTTTTTGGACCTCTCATGTCTGATCCCATCGTGGCCCCTTCCGAGACCTTCTCCTCACCATTTATCCTTCTCCCTGTCTTCTATCCGAGAAAAAACCCCATAAATTGTAGCTGGAAAAACATTGATATAGAAGCTACACGAATAAAAAGTCATCCAAATAAGAGTTGATCGGAAGTAAGGGCTCCTGTGCATTTTAGTAGGTTTTTTTTTTTTCCCTGTTGAAAGCAAACAAGTTCATTGATTCTGGATTGATTTAGTTCTGACTCTTCATTTAAAAGGCAAAGCCAGGGGGGTTCAAGATGGCGGCATGGTAGGAGGACGCAGAATGTCCTTCCTCCTGCACATGGGAGAAAAACCTAGCTGATCTACAAAGGAACAGAGCAGATAGCCAACAATACCACAGTATATATGAAAATAGGAGATCAAAATCCGTAGCAGACATTGGAAAACTAGACGTGGCAGCTGAGCGACCGGAGGCGGCCCGGAGACGGGACAGAGGCGACCCGGCGACCGGAGGCAGCTCCGCAACCGACCGGAGGCGACCCGGCGACCGGAGGCAGCTCCGCAACCGACCGGAGGCGACCCGGCGACCGGAGGCAGCTCCGCAACCGACCGGAGGCGACCCGGCGACCGGAGGCAGCTCCGCAACCGACCGGAGGCGACCCGGCGACCGGAGGCAGCTCCGCAACCGACCGGAGGCGACCCGGCGACCGGAGGCAGCTCCGCAACCGACCGGAGGCGACCCGGCGACCGGAGGCAGCTCCGCAACCGACCGGAGGCGACCCGGCGACCGGAGGCAGCTCCGCAACCGACCGGAGGCGACCCGGCGACCGGAGGCAGCTCCGCAACCGACCGGAGGCGACCCGGCGACCGGAGGCAGCTCCGCAACCGACCGGAGGCGACCCGGCGACCGGAGGCAGCTCCGCAACCGACCGGAGGCGGCCCGGCGACCGGAGGCAGCTCCGCAACCGACCGGAGGCGGCCCGGCGACCGGAGGCAGCTCCGCAACCGACCGGAGGCGGCCGCGCGACCGGAGGCGGCTCCACGACCGGAGGCAGCTCCGCAACCGACCGGAGGCGTCCGCGCGACCGGAGGGGCCTCCGCAACCGACCGGAGGTGGCCCGGCGACCGGAGGCGGCTCCGCAACCTACCGGAGGCGGCCGCGCGACCGGGTTGGAGGCAGCCCTGCGGCCGGAGGCGACCCTGCAACTAGAGAAGGGGACTCTGGAAGACCCGAAGCTCACATCTGTGATCCTGGGGTGAGTGCGCGCAACTCGGGAAACTCTCAGAGCCCACGCCCGTAGTCTCAGGCGGGCGCCTGCGCCCTGTAGGAGACCCGGAGCTCACAGCAATAGGCTCGGGGAGGGATGGATCTGTAAGAGATTCCAGCTGAAACCCATAAACTCTGGAAAGCTCGCCCCCTGCAGGAGGCTCAGAAATCACACCCAAGGCCCTGCATGGAGAGTGCGCCATTAGCCCTGGGGACAGTGCTGGGCTGGCACTGAGGACAGTAGCCCAAAGCTGACTGAGTGAGGAACAGGGAGAAAAGCGGTACGAGTCGCCTCGAAGCCTGCTACAGCCAGCAAGTCCAGAAAATCCAGTTTGGCCTGTATGAAAATAGCAAGAGATTTTTTTTTTCTTCTTATTCTTTTTTTTTTTTTTTTTTTTTTTTTTTTTTTTTTTTTTTTTTTTTTTTTTTTTTTTGGGGGGGTGTTTTGTTTCATTTTGTTTTGTGGGTTTTTTTTGATAGGTGTTTTTTGTCTGTTTAGCTGGGTTTTTTGTTTGTTTATTTGTTTTGGTTCATTTTTCGTTTTTGTGGGGTTCTTTTTGTTTTGTTTTGATTATATATTTTTTATTTCTTTATTACTTCTACCTTTTTTATCCCTCAATTCCTTTTGCTTCTCTTTACTTCTTTCTGGCTTTATTCCTTCTTCCTTTCTTTCCAATTCTATCTCTCCTTCCCTCCTCTTTTTTTTTTCTTTTTCTTTTTCTTTTTTCTCTCTCTTCTTTTTTCACTTTATTCTTTTCTCTTTTTGAATACCCACGAGTGAGGCAAAAGAAATCCTAGAACTGTGGAAAAACCAGAGTTGGACCAAAAGAGGGGGTATTCCCACAGCTGAGACAGTGGAAGCTGTGAACACCAGGATACCTGAAGAAGACTATAACACTGAATCTCACAGGTATTCCACCACAGAAGTTCACATCATAAACGCAGGTAGCCAGAACAGATCAACTTAAGAAGCAGAGGTTTACAAGAAGAGTCTCACCAACAATGAGAAGACAAAGAAACAATCCCCAAATGAAAGAAAAGGTGGAAGCCCCAGAAAGAATGCTAAATGAAACAGAGGCAACTCAACTGTCAGATAAGGAGTTCAAAGAAATGGTTGTCAGGAAGCTCCATGAGCTCTCAATGAGCTACCAGAAACTACAGGGAAGCTACAATGAACTCAGTGCAAACTATATCAACATGAAAAAGGAAATAGAAACTATCAAAAAGGGCCAAGAGGAAATGAAGAATACAATTTCTGACCTGAAGAACACAGTAGAAGGAATGAAAAGCAGAATCGATGAAGCAGAAGATCGGATCAGTGAGTTGGAGGACAAAGTAGAAAAAAACAGCCAGATAGAGCAAGAAAAGGAAAAGAGGCTCAGAAAGAATGAAGAGGGTTTAAGAGAAATGCAAGACAACATGAAACGTAATAATATCCGTATAATAGGAATACCAGAAGGAGAAGAAGAAGAGCAAGGGATAGAAAACCTATTTGAAAAAGTAATGATGGAAAACTTCCCTAATTTGGTGAGAGAAAAAGTCACACAAATCCAGGAAACACAGAGAGTCCCTATCAAGAGGAACCCAAACAGGCCCACTTCAAGACACATCATCATTAAAATGGCAAACTTCCAAGACAAAGAGAGAATCTTAAAGGCAGCAAGGGAGAAAAAGGAAGTAACATACAAGGGAGCCCCGATAAGGTTAGCAACTGACTTCTCAATGGAAACGCTCCAAGCCAGAAGACAATGGCAAGAAATATTCCAAGTAATGAGAACCAAAGGCCTACAACCAAGACTACTTTATCCAGCAAGGCTTTCAATCAAGATAGAAGGACAAATAAGGAGCTTCCCAGACAAAAGAAGTCTAAAAGAATACACCTCTACCAAACCAGTACTACAAGAGATACTAAAGGGACTGCTTTAAGGAAAGAAAGGAAAAGAGAGAGTGAGGAACACAGATACGAAAATGGCAATGAATCAGTACCTATCAATAGTAACCTTAAATGTAAATGGATTAAATGCTCCAACCAAAAGACATAGAGTAGCTGACTGGATAAGAAAGCATGACCCACACATATGCTGTCTACAAGAGACCCACCTCAGGACAAAAGACCTACACAGACTTAAAGTGAAAGGCTGGAAACAAATTTTCCAAGCAAATGGACAGGAAAAAAAGGCCGGGGTAGCAATACTCATATCAGACAAAATAGACTTCAAAAGAAGAGCTATAAAGAGAGACCCAGAAGGTCACTTCATAATACTCAAGGGAAGAATCCACCAAGAAGATATAAACATTGTAAATATATATGCACCCAACGTAGGAGCACCTAAATACATCAAGAAAATCTTAGAGGACTTCAAGAAAGATATTGACAGCAACACAATTATAGTAGGAGATTTTAACACCCCACTGTCAAAAATGGACAGATCTTCCAAACAAATTATCAACAAAGATATTGTGGCATTGAACAATACTCTAGACGAATTGGACTTAGCTGATATATATAGGGCCCTCCATCCCAAAGAAACTAAATACACATTTTTCTCAAACGCACATGGAACATTTTCAAAGATAGACCACATGATAGGACACAAAACAAGCCTCAACAAATTCAGGAAAATTGATATCATACCAAGCATTTTCTCCGACCACAAGGGACTAAAACTAGAAACCGACTTGATGGGGAAAATCCCCAAACCATCAAAATCATGGAGATTAAATAGCATGCTATTAAACAATGAATGGGTAAAGAATGAAATTAAGGAGGAAATCAAAAAGTTTCTGGAAACAAATGAAAATGAACTCACAACAACCCAAAACTTATGGGACACAATGAAGGCAGTCCTCAGAGGGAAGTTCATAGCAATACAGGCCTACCTAAAGAAGACAGAAACATTTCTAACAAACGACTTAACCCTACGCCTAAAAGAACTCGAGGAACAACAACAAAGACAGCCCAGGGCAAGTAGAAGGAAGGAAATAACCAAGATCAGAGCAGAATTAAATGACATAGAGACTAAAAGCACAATCCTAAGGATCAATGAATCCAGGAGCTGGTTCTTTGAAAAGATAAACAAAATCGACAAGCCTTTAAGCAGGCTCATCAAGAAAAAAAGAGAGAGGACTCAAATAAACACAATCAGAAATGAAAGAGGAGAGATTACGACTGACACCACAGAAATACAAAGGATTGTAAGAAATTACTATGAAGAACTGTATGCCAAGAAATTTGAAAACCTAGGTGAAATGGACAAGTTTCTAGAAAAATATAACCTTCCAAAACTCAATGAAAAAGAAACAGAAAGCCTGAATAGACCAATAACAGCTGGTGAAATTGAATCAGTAATCAAAACACTCCCGGCACACAAAAGCCCTGGACCAGATGGTTTCACAGGAGAATTCTACAAAACATTTAAGGAAGAGCTAACCTCTATCCTTCACAGACTATTCCAAAAAATCCAAAATGATGGAAGACTCCCAAACTCTTTTTATGAAGCCAGCATCATCCTAATCCCAAAACCAGATAAAGACATAACAAAGAAAGAAAACTTCAGGCCAATATCACTGATGAATGTAGATGCTAAAATCCTCAACAAAATATTGGCAAACCGCATCCAACAATACATTAAAAAGATCATACACCATGACCAAGTGGGATTCATCCCAGGGATGCAAGGATGGTTCAACATTCGCAAATCAATAAATGTAATACATCACATAAACAAAAGCAAGGACAAAAATCACATGATCATATCAATAGATGCAGAAAAAGCTTTTGATAAAGTACAACACCCATTTATGATAAAAACACTCAGCAAAGTGGGAATAGAGGGAGCATTCCTCAACATAATAAAAGCCATATATGAGAGACCTACAGCCAACATCATACTCAATGGGCAAAAACTGAAATCTTTCCCACTAAGATCAGGAACAAGACAAGGCTGTCCACTTTCACCACTTCTATTCAATATAGTATTGGAAGTCTTAGCCACAGCAATTAGACAAGAAAAGGAAATAAAAGGCATCCAAATTGGAAAGGAGGAAACAAAACTATCATTGTTTGCAGATGATATGATAGTGTACATAGAAAATCCTATAGACTCGGCCAAAAAGCTGCTCGACGTAATAAATGAATTTGGCCAAATAGCTGGATACAAAGTCAATATCCAAAAATCAAAGGCATTTTTGTATACCAACAGTGAAACAGCAGAAGCAGAAATCAAGAAAAAAATCCCATTCGATATAGCAAAAAGAAAAATAAAATACCTAGGAATAAACCTAACCAAGGAGGTAAAAGACCTGTATGCAGAAAACTACACAACACTGAAGAATGAAATCAAGGAAGACACAAACAAATGGAAGCATATACCATGTTCATGGATCGGAAGAATTAATATTATCAAAATGTCCATATTACCCAAAGCAATTTACAGATTCAATGCAATACCTATTAAAGTTCCAATGGCATATTTCACAGACATAGAACAAACACTTCAAAAATTTATATGGAATCATAAACGACCCCGGATAGCGGCAGCAATTTTGAGAAAGAAGAGCAAAGTAGGAGGGATCACAATACCTGATACCAAACTGTATTACAAAGCCACTGTAATCAAAACAGCCTGGTACTGGCACAAGAACAGACACGTGGACCAGTGGAATAGAACAGAGAGCCCAGAAATAAACCCAAGTCTCTACAGTCAATTAATATTCGACAAAGGGGGCAGCAACATAAAATGGAGCAAAAATAGCCTCTTCAATAAGTGGTGCTGGGAGAACTGGACAGCTACATGCAAAAAAATGAAACTCGAGCACCAACTTACACCATACACAAAAATAAATTCAAAGTGGATAAAAGATTTAAATATAAGCCATGACACCATTAAAATTCTAGAGGATAATATAGGCAGGAAAATCTCAGATATTTCACGCAGCAATATTTTCACTGATACGTCCCCTAGAGCAAGGGACATAAAGGAAAGAATAAACAAATGGGATCTCATCAAAATAAAAAGCTTCTGCACAGCTAAAGAAAACAGTATTAAAATAAAAAGAGAACCAACTGTATGGGAAAACATATTTGGAAATGATAACTCAGACAAGGGATTAATCTCCAAAATATATAAAGAACTTACAAGACTCTACTCTAAGAAGACAAGCAACCCAATTAAAAAATGGGCAAAGGATTTGAACAGACACTTCTCCAAGGAGGACATACAGAGGATCCAGAGACACATGAAAAGATGCTCGATATCTCTAGCTATCAGAGAGATGCAAATTAAAACTACAATGAGATACCACTTGACACCAGTCAGAATGGCCTTCATAAACAAAGCAACAAACAGCAAGTGTTGGAGAGGTTGTGGAGAAAAGGGGACCCTAGTGCACTGTTGGTGGGATTGCAGATTGGTACAACCACTATGGAAAACAGTATGGAATTTTCTAAGAAAACTAAAAATGGACATACCTTTTGACCCAGCAATTCCACTGCTTGGATTATATCCTAAGAATCCTGAAACACCAATCCAAAAGACTCTATGCACCCCTATGTTCATAGCAGCACAATTTACAATAGCCAAGTGCTGGAAGCAACCTAGGTGCCCATCAGTTAATGAATGGATCAAAAAACTGTGGTACATTTACACAATGGAATTCTATGCAGCAGAAAGAAAGAAGGAGCTCCTATCCTTTGCGACAGCATGGAAGGAATTGGAGAGTATCATGCTAAGCGAAATAAGCCAGGCAGTGAAAGACAAATACCATATGATCTCACCTTTAACAGGAAGCTAATCAACAAAACAAAGAAACAAGCATAATATAAACAAAGACACTGAATTTGAGAACAGTCTGACAGTGTCCAGAGTGGGAGGGGAGGGAATTTCGGGGGGAAAGGGGAACGGTTTAGAGCAACAAGTATAAAGGACTCATGGACAAAAACTATGGGGGGTGGAAATGGGAGGAAGGTGGGGAGGGCTGGGGTGGTGGGCTGGGACGGGGTAAAAGACAGAAAACTGTACAATATCAACAATTAAAAAATACTGATTAAAAAAATAATAATTAAAAAAAAATAAATAAATAAAATTAAAAAAAAAAAAAAAAAAAAAAATAAAAGGCAAAGCCACAGACGTAGCGTTCTTAAGGCTAAGATGGTGAGTCTATTGAAAAATGAAAACAATTTTTTCCTTTGATCATGAAAGTAGCACAGGCTTATTATTTTTTAAAAATTCAGACAATACCAAAACATTATAAAGAAGTACCCACATATTTGTTTTCTGATGAGAATAATCAAGAAGAGGCAACCCCCCACAAAAAAACCCAAAAAAACCAAAACCCGAGAATGGGTGGGAGGGGATGGAATTGCTGGAGCCATGTCCTTGAGAGAGCAGAGGCTCTGTGAGCCAGGGCGTGTTCCCAAGGAATCAGGACACTTCATTTAGTAACAATATTGACTTACAAGAGTTCTTTGTTTAAAAGGATGTTAACCCTTCGCTTGTCATATTTACTGCAAATCTTTTCTGTGGTTTGTGTTTTAACTCTATAAATTTTTTTTCTGTCAGAATTTTTTTTGTATAGGAAATGTCAGTTCGTACATCTTTTTGTTACATGTATTTTCACCTATATTGAGATACAGTTGACATATAACATTATATAACTTTACAATGTACAGTGTGATTACTTGAAGCATATATTTGCATATGTTGCGCGATGATTACCACAGTAGTGGTTTGGAGAATGATCACCTTACAGTGGTTAGTTAGTATCTCTGTCACTTTATCTAAAGCACAGAATGGTGGCTGTAGATAACAATGCTGTATTAAATGTCTGAAAGTTGTTAAGAGGGTAAATCTTAAATGTTCTTACCACACCATTAAAAAAAAAGGTAATTGTATTAAGTATTTTCCATAGCTGCTTTTGAGTAATAATGGCTCAAGTTTTCAAGTTTTGGCTTTTCAAGTTTTAACTTTTAAGTTTTAGTTTCAAGTTTTTGGCTTTTATATCATGCCTGGCAAGATTTTCTTCATCCCCAAATTCTTTTTTAAATGTACTTATTTACTGGTATGTTTTTGATTTGCTTTTTCCATTTAAACATTTAATTCATCCTGCATTTATTTGGCAGTTGTATTTCACCTTGATTTGTTTCTGAATGACTAACCAGGGTCCCCAAACTGTTTTGAATAACCTATCTTTTTCTCCCTGATTTTTATCAATTCTTGGATCCTATCGAATTCCTTGGACCCATTTCTAGACTCCGTTTTCTTCTTCTGATCCGTCTGGCTCTTTCTGCCAAGTATCAGACTGGCGTTTGTTTGTTTCCCTATAACTTTATAGTCTGTCCAATGATCCGATATTTCCCTAGCATTATACTTTTTAAAAACTATTTCTGGCTACCGTCTCTTGTTTATTCCAAGGTGAATGGTAGATCTGTTTTGTTAATTGCAGAGAAAGTCCATCAAAAGCAGTGCACTAATGGTGACAACCGCACCTTACCAATTGAGATGTCAACAGTGGAGGAAACTGGGTGGGGGTGTAGCGGCACTGTCTGTATTGTCTTCGAAGCTTTTCTGTAAAACTAAAATTGTTCTGAAATAACAAGTTTATTTTTTTGAGTTGTATTTTATTTATTTTTTTAAGATTCTATTTATTCATTTAGAGACAGTGGAAGGGAGGGAGAAAGAGAAGGCAAGAAACATCAATGTGTGGTTGCCTCTCACATGGCCCCGACTGGGGACCTGGCCTACAACCCAGGCATGTGCCCTGACTGGGAATTGAACCGGCAACCCTTTGGTTCGCAGCCCGAACAAGTTTATTTTTTAAAGTCTTAATTAGAATTTTGATGGGATTGCATCCAGCTTAAAAATAAGCTTTGGACAAGATTGACTTTTGAAAAACATTTTAATCCTTTGTTCAAGAGCATGGTATTTTTTTCAACCTTTTTTTGAGTTTTGTTCTATGTCAGACATCCCAATTTAGAATTCCCTCCTTTTCAAGATTTTTAACGGAATGCTGCTGGCCTCAAAGTGTGAGAAGAGTGTGTTTGAGAGTGTGATTCCTTTGGGTGTATTAAAGGTTTTTCTTTGTTTCTTCACCATGAATTACTTTGCTGTGTTACTAACATCAGTTTGGAGGGTGGGGCCTGCAGAAAAGATTGTTCTGCATGCAGCCTTCATACCTACAATCCTCCATTTCAGCTGGAGATGCAGGAGGGATCTTAGTCTTGAGAGCTGTGTGCTTGATGCTGGGGTTTTAGGGAGGAAGTTTCTTAAAGTAACTGAGCGTGTTTGAGTAAATTTTTCTGTGTCAAGATTGTGTGAGCAGGCTGGGCGGGAGCCTTTGGGAATCCAGGATGAAAAAATCCTGTCTCATCTTTCCTGTGTGAAGTGCAGGGTTCATCTGTCATGTGGATCTGGGACCCCCGTTCCTGGGGTAAAGCAAGCAGCAGTCTGTGGCCACAGAACAAAACACTAGGGGCATAGAATCCAGTGGATTAGATAAAACTGGGATTTGGATGAATTAGCACCTCAATGTCAGACCATGGGTAAGGGGAGACACAGATACACCCTTTAAGGTCTGATGAGGTGGTTTGTGAGAATGTGAACTCCTGTGTACGTATGCAGTGATGTAGGAAGGGAAGTCATGCTTAAAAATATTCTTGGCCCTGGCCAGATAGCTTAGTTGATTACAGCATCGTTCCAATGTGCCGAGGTTGCAGGCGCACTCTCGTTGGGGCACATGCAAGAAGCAACCAATGAATGGATAAATAAGTGGAACAACAAATCGATGTCTCTCTCTCTCTTTTTCTTCCCCCTTCTCTTCTTTCTCCCTAAAAATCAATAAATAAAAAATTTAAAAGAGCATATTCTTCCAAATAATACGGTCCAGTAGTAAACATAATGGCTATTTTTGGATTATGTTCTCCCCAAACTGTTTTGAGAAACTGGATTTAAAATACCTCTTAGCTCTGCTCTGAGTGTGAAATAAGAGGGAAAAGGTCAGCTGGAGGAGGTTTATGTACCATTTCCATGGTGAGGATGGCTCGATGGTTCACAAGGACTGATTTGTACAAGCGTTTTTGTCAGGTCGTTAACCATTCAGCCAGTGTCCCCTATTAAACAGTGGCCAGTGACTAGGCTGCATGGGAAGTGGAGACATATGAGCTGTGACCATAAAGAAACTTTTGGAAGAGGAATTTAAACCAGGTTTTAGTGATAATAGCCTGGTTGGGACAAATGGGCATCTTCCTGAAGGCAATACGTTGAAGGGACCAGTACTTGTTTACAGGTTTCCTGTTTTGATGTTTGCTGAAAACATAAATCCAGTTACCTTTAGATAACTGTTAGATTACATATTAATCTGGACTTTTTCTATACAGTGGCAGGACCCCAGTTATAACTAGCATAGGTCAAAGGAGAAGTTTCACAGCTTCATGTATTGTATTTATAAACCCCATGTCTGGATTCAGGGGTTCAGATAGTGTCATTAGAACACTTTCATTGTCTCTTGTCTCTGTTGTTCTCTGTACTGGCTGCCTTCTCAGGCAGGTTGTCTCTACTGAGGCAAAAATAGCTCAAGGAGAAGGCGTCTTTCGTGGTTCTTCTCCAGCAAAAGACCCAGGGAAGGCTCTGATTGGCCTGGATTGGGTCATGTGGCTAGAAAATGCAGAGATATGATTGGCCAGGACCTAGGTATGTACTCACTCCTGGAGTCTGAGGGTAGAATTAGAGAAGGGTGGTCCCCTGAAAGGAAAAGAGGGTTCTGTGATCAGAGGAAGGCGGGACGGATGTGGAGCAGTCAAAGCAAGAGATACTCAATAATTTAAAAAGCCAGAGTTAATGAAAGTGGGGTGAGTCCTCTTCCCCTCCAGATATTATGTGGAGATGGATGCCATAGAGATGAAAGACGCTTGGATAGAAAATAAATGAAGGACGGAGTGAGGGGAAAGTCTTCTTTCTAATGTCCATCAGAAAACTCTTCATTAAAAGGTACAGTAGTTAGAATTATTACCACTGTGCAATTTTTCATTAAAATGGACACAAAATATATTGTTTCTGTTAAAGTAAAAAAAAATGCATAGTTTTCTTGAGGTCTGACCTGAAATGAAACACCTGAAGGCAGGAGAAAGGTAAATTTTTTAAGTAAAAGAACAGATGATTCCTTTCTGTAGACTATACTTCTGAGGAAATTTTATACTTATGAATGATCAGATTATAGGCATTACTTACGTGTTTTCTTTTAGCTCAGTCAAATTTGAGTTTGTTGTTTTATTTTTAGGTTCTACTTTCTTTGCTGAGATAGGGAAAGAAATTTCTTTCTTTTTTTTTTTTTGCCTTTTCCCTTTATATTCTCAGGAGCAGATTAATCTTTTGGTTTTTAATATATTGATTTGTTATATTCCCATTATAAAAGATTAAATTACACAGTCACAGAAAAGAGAATGACTAGATGGCAATACTGATACTATTTGTGCAGAATTTTGAATTTTATTTGAATAGTGCCCTCAGCTTATCACACTCAGGCGAAGAATAAATGAACGTTCGTGTGGAACTAGAAGCAGCTGTTCTAGGTTGCCACCAGCTCTAAATATGTGCAAAAGGATAATCCATTGTCTATTCATTTCTCCAAGGTGGGTCTTATAAATAGATATGAAAGTGAGTTTTGAAATTCCTCTGGTTACAGGGAAATTCTATTTTCATTCACTAAAGCTTTAAACCTAAGCTTTGTGGTGTGACCACTGAGGCTTCCTACAGGAAGTTTCTGGTTCTCTGGGCCCTAAGTCCTCTCGGGCCCAACGTCCGACTGTGTCTGGCTCATCCTTTTGCATGGTGTGCATTTGTGCCGAGGCTTGTTTTGTCGGTTCTGGTTTATTTTGTTGGTTGTCCTCTCTCAAGTCTCTTTTATACATAACTCTCCTTCCCCCCCTCTCCCTGTCTTGTGTTCTCCTCTCTTGATTGGTTGGAGATAGCGGGTCATTGGTCAGCAGAAATTCCCAGAGTCTGGATTTGGCAGATTGCCTCCTCTTCCAGCCTTTTAACTTTGGGCCTCCATCTTTCTCCTGTGTTTTCTATGTGCAGTTACATAGATCGAGAGGCTTGATTAGATTTGGGTCTTTTTTTTTTTTCCCCCGACAGTAATTGAGCAGTGGTGGTGTGTTTGGCCTCATCTCAAAGCGCACTTTCCTAACGTGGCTTTCCATTGCTCGTGTCCCTCCAAAGCAGCATGTTAGACAGGTGTGACAGTTCTCCAGGCTTGCGGCGAAGTGTATTTCTAACACCGAAAGGAATCAGGCACTTAAGTGGCTCATGTATGAGCCTCACTATCAAGAATAGAGAGAAAAGAGGGGTTGATGGGTAAATTCCTTTTTTTTATTTTGAGAGACAAGAGTTTGAAGTTGTCCCAGGTGCTTTTCTTCAATTTGATATACTCTGCAGAGATGAGAAGACAGGTGAGGATGGGGGTTGCCCCTCGGGCCAGTGACAAAGGGTGAAAAGAGAAATGACAGGCCAAGGTCTTTCCTTTTTGAATATTCATATCAAATGTTAATTGTTTTCAAATTGCTCTCTTTGCTTCCTTTTTTTTTTCTTACCTCTTCTGTTGATAAGGGATTTCAGGGAAGCTCTGGTTTTCCTCATCTGTAAAATCTCAATTCTTTTTTATTAATCTTCTTGTGTCTGTTGAATATCAGAATTAATCATTTCTAAAGAAGCTACTCTTCAAACGTTGTTTTTTTCTGGGCCAAACCTCAATGTACAAGTTTTTAGCATGAAGGCCGCTCATAATTTGTGTTACACAAGGAACATTTTTCTCTTTTTGCAAACGTTCTAATGACAAGTGATTATGTATTTTAAAGCTATCTAGTAAAAGCATACTTTCTCAGGATACATTTTTATGCATTGCAAAGCTGTTTAGGAAAATGTACAGTCCACACCCAGTGCCAGAAACGAAGTCAAGAGGAGTATGCATCTGCTTAGTTCCTTTTCCCAGTTAGGTAGAAAGAATTTTTTTAATAAAACTTGTGCTCAGTTTTGACTGCTCTATCACACAGACCATTTCCATCAGTGCGTCTCCTACTTTCTTTATACCAAGAACATGTTGTGCCTCGGGACAGAAGATGAAGTGCACCGAAGTGTGGATATTCCGAACGGGCCCCTCCTCATTTCTCCCACTCTTACTCCACTTCCACTACATTTTAAAAAATGCCAACAGGCTTGGTTCCATTCACACCCCTGGAGACAAGAGCTGGGAATCATTCCAATGTTGTGGTGAGAGACACGAACCCAGGACGGGTCACCTCACCAGAACTGCCCCCTAGTTCTGAAGGAAGAAGAGCTGAGCTGACCTTCACGCAAACCCATCTCTCCACTTGCCATCTGACTGACTTTGCGCAAATAACTCAGTCTCTCCTTAAACCTCGGTTTTCTTTGCTGTAAAGTGGAGGAGAGCAATGGTTGACAGTGAGCAATGGTTGACAGTTACTGAGGGTTTGCCGTGTACTGAGCTTCACCTACCTCATTTCATTGGATTCAGGGAGGGGAAGGGGCTGCTTTTCCAATTTTACATGAAGCCGGGGAAGTTGTCATTTGCCTCAGGTGTTTTACCTTGATGATTTCTGGGGGTTGAGCTGAAGATAAAAACTATACGTTTTATAGCTCTCAATCATCAGGCTTGTAAGAAGCATACAAGAAATAATTTTTGTGATTGTTGGCCATCTATCACATCTAATCATTGACCTAAGCATTTTGTTGGGATAAGGTTACTGAGTGTTATTAAACTTTTACTCCCCCATGTAGCTTACTTCTTTGATTTTCAAACTATAATCTGTAATCTATAAAATAGGTTATTAGCTTCACTTTACAAATGATGAGACTTCTCATCTCCAGAATTGTAAGAGAATAAATCTGTGTTGTTTTAAGCCACTGAATTTGCAGTAATTTGTTACAGTAGCTGAAGGAAATGTTAATGCACTTGAATGAACTGCATGGCAAATACAGTTTTCTTTCTGTACCTTCCATGTGTAAATCTATATTCAAGTGGGTCAGTGAAATTTAGAGGCAAACCACTGAAACTTAGAAGTAAACCTGTAGATGGTAACTTCTGAATTTTGCTTTAACAGCACTGGCCACTCCTGCTGTCCCAGTCCAGCGCCCTTTTAAGCTTTCTAGGGTTTGGAAAGTTCTAGTAGTCAGTTTTCAAAGAACCTGGCACATTCCCACCTCTACTTCGTTGCCACATGGGGTGAAACAACAGAATCAAGATGGAATTTTCTAGTTTGCAGCTTAAACTTCACTGCCCAGCCTTAAAGCAGAAGTTGCAAACTGGTGGATGGTCTTTAGGTGAGAGGATGTTTTGTATGACCTGACAATGAGTCTATCAATTTTCCGTTGTTTGCCAGAATTTAACACTCAGGTGATCTTATCTAAAATTCCAGACTTCTGACTTTTCTTGGGGAATGGAAAGACCTGAAAATGCTGGGTTCATAATCACTGACAGTACTTGGCTGGTAGAGTGGAGTCTTGGTTACCTCTTCTGGATGGGAAGAGGGGTGCCAAGGTGGCTGTCCCTGTCAGTTCAGTGCCATCTTGCTCTCCAGGGTCACTTTCATTTATTTTTCTCATTCATTTGGCCCCAGTAGGCTTATCTGAGTTTGTGGCTCTGCTTTAAAGGAAAAAGGACCAAATTTTCTGATCGGTTTAACAAAGACATAAAATAATTTTGCCCCTCCGCCAATAGTCTGGAAATTCATGGAGAATATGAGAGGTGACAAGAGAGTTAAGACAGGTAAATGTCTTAGTTTTCAGGTAGAAAACAACAACAATAACAACAACAGAGAATTCTGGGAAGCACAGAGTAGTGAGGTTAGCTTGAATTCTTGGGAAAGTTATTAAGCCAGACCTTTGGGAGCTTGTAGGAAAGAAAACAATTGTTAGGAACTAAAGTATGTTAACCACATACAAGCCAGTGTTCAGGTCTATTTCTTTTTGTGGTGGAATTACTAGTCTCATGGTGGAAGGCCACTAGTATAGTGGCTCTTTATTCCAAAAAGGCATTTGATAGTTACTTTGATGTCCTTGTGGGCAAGATAGGGAATTGTGAGCTAAACAAGTCATTGAATGAATGACTTGTGCCTAGTTGAACAGCAAAACCAAAGGGACTGTCCTAAGTGTGTTTGTCACACTGCAAGTGATTTTTAGTGCCGTGCTCTGTGGCAGGAAGGGAGCAGCAGTCACATCACTCACCTGCCTGTAGCTTCACCTGCCGGCACCTGCCCACTGGCTCTTCTCTGAACCACAGCTGCCCTTGTTCCCTCTCACTGCGAATGCCTGTGATCTCCCTGATGCTCTTGGCCAAGGAGTCATCAAATCCCTTTTCCCTGTCATTCCGCTGGTCAAGTGTCTTATCTACCAAAGGGAAGTGTACTAGGCAACAAAATGGAAAGCCATTAAAACATTTTATAAAGCACCAATTTCTTATCCTGAGAAAGCCCAGTCTCATTCAGGTTTGGATCATGTGCCTGGTTGTGCAGAATGCTGGGGTTCCTTTACTTCCTTTCCCATTTTCTTGGTTTAAAGTTGGATCAAGTCACTACATGCATTTGTACCTTAAGGGAGATTTGGGTCTCTCAGTTGCTTGGTCAGAGGGATTCACACTCTGCCCTAGAACCTTCTTTCTGGTATCAGCTCCATGAACGACAACACCCTCATCTCTGGGTTAAGATGAATTTTTACCCCAAACTGCCCAGGGCTCTGTGATTCCTTTATTGGTAAGGTGCATGTTTGGCTTCAGAAATCTCTTCATTACGCTGGTAGCTCCTTGCCCTTCTTGGAGGGTCTTGGAGGAGGGCTCCTGACCTCTAGAAATTCTACCCTCACTCTTATTTGATTCATCCACAGTAAGTGGCAGTTTTTAAGGCTGGTCTCTCCAGGAGTAAAGCTTGGCTTCACTTGACCATCTAAGCTGGCAGCTGGGTCTCACCAGCGGCTGTTGTTCCAATGGCAGCCACCATCTGCCTGAGCCTCTCTGTCTCAGCTTAACTCCTGCTGGTGGCTTATGCTCTTGTTGGACGGGACCCCATGCAAATGATGTCTTCCCTCCGGTTGTCCCCGGAGACACCGTCTAGAATCCTATCACTTCATGAATACCAGAGCCCAAGTATACATACTGTAAATGCAGTAGCTCCCAACAAAGCAGGGAGGCTCCTTTCCTCTTAGGAAAACAAAGAAAATCTGCTTTTCAAATTTAGAGGTAACATGAAACAGAAATGAAAGCAAATGTTTGGAAGCCAAATCAAGAGTCAAAAAGATTTCAATAGCTGAGAATGACTTGCTAAAAGAAATAGAATGGAATTTATATGTGTAGTCCTGAATTGCAGCTTAAAAAAAAATCACGTCTTGCCCTGACCACTGTGACTCAGTTGGTTGGGTGTCATCCTACAAAGCAAAAGTTCTCAGGTTCAATTCCTATACAGGGCGTATGCCTGGATTGTGGGTTTGGTCCCTAGTCAGGGTGTGGGCAAGAGGCCGCTTGATCGATTGTTTCTCTCTCATATCGATGTTTCTCTTCCTCTTTTTCTCCCTTTCTCTCTTTAAAAATAAATAAATAAAATCTTTTAAAAAATCCTGTCTTCAGGTTCAAGGCAGGAGATAACTGCCTTAATTAACTCCAGTTCATTCTGGGGTGGGGGTTGTAGTTGGAGATTGTATGTGACTGATGAAGACCACTGGGACCTCACTGCTAAGAAGCGATGTGCTCTTAGGCGTGTAAATAGCGGTAACTGTCCAGATGGAGGGGGGAAGCCCCAGGCCCTTAGCCTAGGGAATGAGCCCTGGCAGCCTACGGGCCCAATGCATTGTGTTGTGTTTGACTTACATACTGATTTTGAAAAATTTGGAATGGAACTTCTTTGGTGAGGCATGTACTCTCCAGTCTCGGGCACTGATGTTAGTCACTTCCCTGATTCTAGACGCTTTTGCATTCGTGATGGTTCTCTCTCCCCACTCCTTTATAGATGCAGTCTTCTGGGGCCCAGGGATCCATCCTAAGCCCACACTTTGAGAGGCACTTAATTAAAGAAGGGGATCAAGAAGAGGAGGACCCAGCTAGTAAGGGACTTTGGATACCAGTTCTTGTTGTCATAGTGGAGAGAACCACAGTTCTGTAGCCTGGAGAGCTGTCTTCAAATATCTAAAGGATTGTCATGTGGAAGAGGAGTTAGATTCAGCCCATCTCCTGGGACATTTAGGGACTATACACCTTTTACTTCAGTCACTAAATTCAGAGGATAGGTAGAGGAACAAGTTGGTCTCTGTCCTCAAGGCCAAGTTTACCATAGAGCAGAAGAGATAACACAGAGATGGCTGGAAAATAGTAATACTCATTCTGTGGTTCTTCAAAAGACAGAAACAAGGAGGCTGATTTCAGCTTGGCTGAGAAAGGCTTCTCCTAACAACAGAAACTGTCCCCAAGCAAACTGGGCTGCCTTGACAACCCGTGCCCAGTCATATTGTTCAACTGTTGGGGATGAGCTAGAGGAGCTCTGAATGGTGGTTGGAGTGGATGACCTTTTCACCTTTATCCGTGTATGGTTCCAAGACCACCGACTGGCTTTCCTTTCCTTCTCTGGGGAGAGTCGTCACTGAGCCCATGGGTTGCACTTGGTGTCCTGTGCAGACCACACAGGAAAGAGTGTTGTGTTGCAGGGTTTCCACAGGGTGCATCTGCATTGTGTGTGTGTGCTCTGTAGACCCAGGAGCCCGTAGGCAGGGCGAGGCTGTCTTTCTAATTCATGGACCCGGCAGAAGAGTCTAGTGGCATATTCGGCAGATGCAGTCTTGTTGCTGGTTGCTTCTTTTGTTTGTTGGCTTGCATCTGGCTGGGAGGATCGTGTCATTCCTTTTGAGTGTCACAGGGCTTCATTTCCCGGGACAAGTATCCTGAGTCATGTCTATTTCCCGTGCCCCCCACCCTCCAGAAACCCAGAAACATCCAGAGACCAGCTGCCAAGACAGGATATTCCTAACTCTTTTCCTTTGATGGCAGAACGTTAAGATACTTCTTTTGCTGTATCCTAGAGACCCTCCAGCCCTAGAAAATCTGTAAGTCACACTTCGGCTGCACGCAGAAGGCTAAACCAAGCAAAGGCAGCATCTCCTCACAGCCTTGAGGCAAAATCTTCTGGCCGCAGCGTTCTTGTCCCGTCCTCCTCCTGCTGCCGCATCGCCATTGTCATCCGCTCTCACTTCCCCAACTGTCTGTGTTAATTGTAAGGAACGCAGACACGGCCTCTTTTTCTTGGCAAAGCACATTCGAAGCTGCAGAAAGGCAGATGCTATCTGGGTTTGGCGTATCTTTCCAGTTTATGCGCGTTTGACCCTGGTTCAGCTCTTTGGGACATTTCCCTCCAGATATGTCAAAAATCACCTGAAAGATGTACGAACAAGGTGTGTGTAGCAGGTCAGGGGGCTCAAACTGCCACCCACCTCCCGAGGCTTCTGTCGTTGCTCTGTGCAAAGGAGACGGTCAGTCCTTTCTCAAAAGCTCGGAGCCAGAATGGATGTGAAACCCTACAGCTGCTGTGGCCGCAGGGTGTGCGGACGTGTCAGCCGTCCTGGCAGACACTCTTCCCTCTCAGGAGTTCCTTCCCCTGGGTGAGTGACAGTTGAGTCGGCCCCAGGCTTTCCCCACAGCTCCAGATGGAGTGGGCCCATCAGCCCGGCTACCTGCTCCTGCACCTGGAGCCCTGGAATCTCTATAGAGTAACAGCCAGAGGGCGGAGGTTCTCAGTCCGGACAGCCGTTAATTGCACCTGGAGGCTTAAACAAATGCTGCTGCGTGGACCCCTTTCCCCAGAGGTAACTTTCTAAAAGCAGCTTTACAAGTTTCATACAGCGTACAGTTCACTCATTTGGAGTATACAATTCAACAGTCTTAGTATAATCAGAGTGGCACGACTGTTACCACGGGTTGGGAACATTTTGAGCAGTGACTCTCCACTTCTCTCCAGCTTCTCCAGCCCTCGGCAGTCAACCATGAATCTAGTTCCTGTCTGTAATTACGCCTATTCTGGACATTTCATATATATGGAATCACACAGTAGGTGGTCCTCTGTGATTGACCTCTTTCATTTAGTATAATGTTTTCAAGGTTTGTGCACATTATCATGTATCAGTATTTCATTCCTTTTTATGGCTAAATAATATTCAATCTTATGAATATACTATAGTTTGTTTACCCCCCGCATCAGCTGGCGGGTATTTAGGTCGACTCCACGACTCCACTTGTCAGCGAGGGGGGAGTAAGAGCTGCTCATAAACAAAGTGCACACATTTTTGTGTAAACACGATTCATTTCTCCTGGGGATACATCTAGAAGTGGGATTGCTGGGTCGTATGGTAACTTTATGTCTAATCTTTTGAGGAACTGCCAGGCATTTTCCAAAGCAGCTGTACCATTTCACAGAGGAATTTCACAAAAGCTCTCCATGGTGATTCTAGATGTGATCATAATGTGCTGCCCATGTGGAATAAAAACCCTTACTCTGCTTCATTTGGAAACAAAATAATTGCAGAACAGATATCAGCTTTTTCCTGAAGGAGAGAATACTTTTGGAACAGAACACGCACCCTTTCCAAGTGGTTATTTTCAACATTCCATATCCCTCGGCTCTCACTAGTAGGCCAAGGTTAACCTGAGCCTTGACTTGGGGACCAGTCAGTCTAATGGGGGGGAGATTATCCAGTGTCCATCTTTGGCAGGGGTTGGCTGCAAAGAGTTAAGTTGATCTGGAAAGCTGATCTGTAGGTTAAGTGGAGCAGGGCCACAGATGTGTAACCACTTCTGAGGATGTGACATCTCTTCTTGTGTCATCACTTTCTTGGTGCTATCTGGTCAAAACTGAGTCATGAGGTGCTGACAAACATCCATTGCACTTGATGTGAACTTGAGGCATCTGCTCATTCCTGAGATATTTGCAGCTGTCAGCCCTGCCATCCAGACGGTAAACAACTTGCTGGGGATGAACTCCTGCCACTGTGACTTCCCCTGCTTGTCTGAGAGAGGCATAGACCCAGACGGCGGCGCAGCGGGTCTGCGAGGGTCTGAGCGCTGTGTGGTGGTGAGGCCAGGACTGAGCGGCCCCGCCCTTCCCCAAACCCTGCTTCCAATGCAGCCCCAGTGGAGGGAGGCCAAAACCAGCTGCCGTCCTGTGAGCTTTTAAAAACATTCCTGCTGCTGCAGACGCCCATTTCCAAATGGCGCCTGCGGGCCCACCTGAGCCTTGTTCTCTCTTCCTCGTGTTCGCAGCCACGGCGCAGGGTACGAGAGCGATAACCACGCCACGCCCATTCTCTGCGGGGCCCAGTACAGGATACACACCCACGGCGTCTTCAGGGGCATTCAGGTGAGTACGCAGGGTCCGGCTGGAAGTGGACTTCCCTGCCTCTTTCCCTTCTCAACACCCGTTCACTTCCATGCTGACGGCTGTTTGACCCTAGCAGGTCTGTTCCTAACCGTATGCTCCTGTGACAGCAGGGACCCCTCCTTTTCCATGGGGGCAGGTAGGACAGCCTCCTCCCATCCCGAGGCCAGTGTAAAGGGGGCTGCCTCTCCGGTTCAGGCCAAGATGCTTCCTGCAGAATCCCCCTCCTTCCTTTTTTTCACAGTTTAATTTGCCTTCTCCATGGTGGGCTGCACGGCTCTTATATTTGGGGCTAACTGGGCTTGGTTTTGATTTCTAAGAAGACTTGGTCTGCACTGTAAAGCACCCAAAGGTAGACTCGATCTTGCCAAGTGTTGCTATAATATTAATAATAACACTGCCTATGGCTCGGCATGTTCTATATGCCACGCATTGTGCTAAGTTTTATACATGGACTTTTTAGAAAAAAATAGACTTAATTTTTTTTTAAGGCAAGGTTGGGTTTAAGGAAAAATTGTGCAGAAAGTAAAGAGCGTCCAGTATCACTGCCTGCCCCCCCACCCCCCACAATTAGCATCTTGCTTTGGTATGCGCATTTGTTAAGATGGATAAGCCAATAGTGACACATTATTGTTAACTGAAGCCCATAGTTTACATTAGGATTCAACATTCTTTGTGTTGTGCAGTTCTGTGGGTTTTGTTAAATGCAAAATGTCATGTACCTACCATTAGAATATCATACGGAATAGTTTCACTGCCTAAAAATGTCCTGTGCTCCCCCTGTTCATCCCTTCCCCTCTCTCTTCTTCCCCTGCCCCCACAACCAGTGATCTTTTTATTGTCTGTATCATTTTGCCTTTCTCCAGAGTGTCATATAGTTGGAATCACACTGTGTGTAGCCTGTATGGCTCCTTTCACTGCGTAGTGTGCATTTAAGCTTCTTCTGTGTCTACACATTGACTACTCACCCCCCCTGTAATCCTGAGCACACCTTTATGAGGTAGGTACTGTTATTGGCTCCATTTTATAAATAAAGAAACTGAAGTCTGGAGAAGACAAGTGACTTGTCCAAAACCACATCTCTGCGAGAGGCTGAGTAGAGACTTATAACACATCTGGTCTGACTCCGGAAGCCCTGGTTTGAACCACCTCGTCACACTGCCTCATAGGGAGACAGGAGGCCCTGAGCAGTTTGGGGGAGGAGGGAGTCCCCAAGGAGAGAGAAGAAAGTGAAATAAAAAGGCAAACCTTCTACAGAATCGGGGGAACTCAGTGAAGGTCACCTCTGCAGAGCCCCTTTTGGCGGTCAGAACCACATGCAGTTCCCAAGGGTTTGCATTGGTGACTTTTGCATGTGACTCATGGCTGCGACATGAGTAACAGTGGTGATACTTTCCCAGACTAGTCAGTACCCTAGAAATCAGTCGTGTGTGGGCCAGGTCCCCACGTGATCTGTGGGGCAGGAACCCCCGAGATGTTCTGATTCATGTTTCCAGAAGCGTCCTGGTGATAGAACAGTGTGCTCCCTCACCCCAGGCCTTCCATGGTGGGAATAAAGGCAAGGGTCACAGAAATACGGAAATCTGATGGGAATACAGAAAGAGTCATCCAGTCTGTCCTCCAGGAAATACCAACAGCATCCTCCATCAGGACCACTGGCAGCTCAGTTTTGTATCCTGTCGCCGTGTGCGTTGCATCTAGAGTGAATTACAAGAAACGAAAAAAAGTTCCTTTGCCTTCCTTTCCACCAAACCTCATTTGTCAGCCTCACTCTCATGGCCTCTGAGTGGCTCCGGCCCGATCCTTTTCTCCTGGAGCACACCAGTCAAACACAGCAGCTCACCATTGCAAGTTACATCACCATTTGCCTCGAGACACTATGGCCTATCAACATCCAAGTTACCTGTCACTGCAGTACTCTTTCTGCAAAATGGAAGACCTCACAGTGCAAGACAGTGTGGAAGGAAAAATAGAACACAGGCGCTGGGGTGGTGTGGGAAATGCCCAGGGCAGAGAATGGGTGGAGTTCAGAAGGATTTCCAGATCTTAAAACATGGAAGTGCTCTTTGGCCTCGACTTGCACATCTGTAAGAATGAGGAGGATTCGGCCGCCCCTCCAGCGCCTGCACTGCTCCTGCCTGTGACTGACTGATCTGAGAGCAGGAAGGGGAGCTCGCCTCATCCTTTTCCTCTAGCTCTTTGCCACGAAGGACTGACCGTATACGGACTCATGCTCACCAGGTGAAGGGGGTCAACAGAATGCCCTGTGAAGGAGGTGGACAGTGTGTGGAAGGCAGGCCCAGTGTTTTCTGGTGCTATTATTAAAGGGTTGCACTGGCTGCATGGAGCCCCTGGGGCATTCAGCTCCCCTTCACAGACAGAGCCCCCCCAGTCTCACGGGCTCCTTCTTTACTCATACGTGGAAAGTCCGGCTAGTTTGGGGTTCATCTAGTATCCTGCATGTCTCGCTCATAAGGACTTCCCCATCCACTTCAGAGTGGGGCACCAGTCGTGTGGCCAGGTGTCTGAGCAGAAGGGAATGGAGTGGAACCTGGGACTTTGGACTTCCAAACCTCACTGCATCAAGCGCAGAAGTGGAGAGACAGGATGCACTGGGAGCTCCTCCGGTCACTAGCATTTCTTTTCCAGATACTCGGGATCAGCGACCCCCAGCAGACTCTAAGTACTGGTTCTGGTCGATCAGCAATGATGACGTTAGAGCACTGCACTGTAGAATGTCCTGCTCTGTCATCCACTAGTGGTGTCTGCCATGGGCATCTGGTGTGTGAAAG
The DNA here is from genome assembly GCA_039655065.1 of Glossophaga mutica. Classification (NCBI taxonomy): domain Eukaryota; kingdom Metazoa; phylum Chordata; class Mammalia; order Chiroptera; family Phyllostomidae; genus Glossophaga; species Glossophaga mutica. The sequence goes on from CM077308.1 coordinate 24,155,881, forward strand.
GCCTGGTTTTAGGCCTCGTATCTGCCATCCCTTCCTTGGGTGTATGCCAGTGCTCACTTTCCCTTGGACTGACATGCGTATTCACGTGTGGCTTAAAGCCTCCATTTCTCTCACACTCTGCTTGCAGGACGTGCGGCGTGTGCCGGGAGTAGCCCCGACTCTTGTCCGGTCAGCATCTGAGACCAGTGAGAAACGCCCCTTCATGTGTGCTTACCCGGGCTGCAATAAGAGATATTTTAAGCTGTCTCACTTACAGATGCACAGCCGGAAGCACACTGGTGAGTGTGTCCACCGCCCAGCCTTGGTTCCCGTGGCCTCTGGGCAGGGGTGGCCCCGGAGCTCTGGCTCCTGGTTCTCACACTGCCAAGGACACAGGAGATTCCAGGGATGGAAAGTCGGCATTTCTTTGAAAGTTCTGGCATAAGTGATAGAAAAAGGCTGCAAGGCCATTTTGCATCCTGATTGTCCATGTTTTTTAATAAAGAAGTCAGTAAACTTCAGGAAGGACAGAGCAGAGTGGTGGAAAGAGAATTGCACAGAATTAAAGAGCCTTGTTTCAATATTGGTTTCATCACCGAGTGTGGAGACCTAGAGCAAGTTTTAACCTCTTTTTGAACTTCATTTGCTTCATGCGAAAAATAGAGATGATAATGCCTACCTTATACAGTTGTTAAGACTAGATTAAAATTTAATATCAAACTGAATTAAAGGAGTTAGAAGTATGGCTGCACCTAGTGCAGTACCCTATGTCCATAGGTCTGAACAAATGATAGCGTTACTATTAGAGTACCATTAGCATCTGCAAAGAAAGAGGAACTTGCTTGAGAGTTTGGTAATCAGACGACTTGAAGAGCTGATGGGCAAGGTTATCCTAAGATTAGGAAGAGATGTCCAAAGAAAAACTTAACTGCTTGCGTTAATAATAACCAACCAGATGAGCATGGGAAAATGGATTATATTTAATTTTTATTTTTAATCTTTAAAAAAAGAAGACAGTGATTTTTGATCATGTGGATTTTCCCACAGGCCAGGGGGTCTGCCTCTGGGAAAGAGGGTCGGCCGTGTCTGGTTGTTGGCCACCTTGAACATGAACAGCCATTTCACAAATGTTTGCCCTTGGCCAGTGGGGGCTGGGTGGGACTGAGTGGGGTCTCCCCTACAGGGAAACAGCCGGAAGTGTGGGCTTTCCCACAGGGCATCCGGGGCCATTCTTTTCACAATGGAGGGACGGCTTTGTTGTGATGATCACCATTGTTATTTTACTGTTACTGCTGGCTTTGCTTTGGGGAAGTTGGAGAAGAAAGTGACCTGCATTCAGATCTCTAGACCATTAGACCTTGCTAAGTCCTTGCATCTGGAGGAGCAATTCTGGCATAAACCTGACTTTGCACTTGGTAGGCCATTTGCTTTCAGGCTAGAGAGGAGCAATCCGGTGGCATGTTCTATTTTTACGTATTTCCCTGAATGGGATCACTTGGAGAGTAAATGATAAGGTTATAAGGGAAAGGCTAAAGTAAAATTCTGCCTGGGAAAATGTGAGGGAATACCACACATCGAAGACAATATAGTTGTAAAAACTTTTAATGGGAAAGAGACACAGGAAAGAATGGAGGTTAGCTGTCCGTGTGGAGGGAAGACAAGAGAGGAGATAGCCAAGACCCCCAGGCCTGCTGGAGCATTTAAGAAGCTCTTTCTTGCAGAAGATGAGGAGGGCAGGCTGGTACATAACAATCCTGTGGCCCCTCTCTTGAAAGAGTGCAACTGAAAAAAATTTATTCGTAATTACAGTGCAGACTATTAAGTAATTTTCTATTAAACGCTTTCTATGTCCCAGGCTGTCTACATGCATTATTTCATTTAATCTTCACACATGAAGCAATGATCAGGTGAGTAGGTACAGCGGAAGCAGGACTTGAATTCATGCCTTGTAACTCCCAAGTCACAAGCCTCCTTCTCAAAGAGTGAATGGTCTGTTTTGGAGCCAGGACATACACAAACAAAAAGGGATTGAGAGAGTAAATAATAATAATGTATCAAACCGGAGGCTGGAGGAGTTGGAAAGAATTGTTCAGAGTATCAGTTTGAGCTGGTGTCTTGGAGGTTTCTTGGAGGAGGAAGGGCTTGGGCTGTCCATCGGGGTTGGTCAGATTGGGCCGAGGAGGGAAAACAGGAGCAGAGGTGGACAGGTGGGGAAAAGAAGTGGGACCACATAGGGGTGGCGTCCTCTCCAGGTTGCAGAGGTGGATCGCAAGTCCCTGGGCTAGATGCAAGTGGCGAGTTAAGGAGAGGCTCCTGCCCTTGGCTTTTCCAGCCTGTGGAAGGAGGTAGACCTGGACACAGCCCACCACACCAGACGTTCTGTAATCAATTCTGTCAGGAGGGAAGGAAGGGCTTTCAATCGAACGTGAAGCTTCCAGGAAGGCGTCCAGAGGAGCAGGCATTTGTGAGGAACCTAAGGCAGATGTTTTGCTGGGTAGGGATGTGGAGATAGTGACCGAGCAAAGTGGGAGCAAAGTGCAAATCGGAGATTTCGGGAATGCTGAGCTCTGGTGTAGCAGGAACACAGATTCATCAGGGGAACAGGAGGCTCTGCAGTTGGAAAGGTAACTAGGGACTGCCCTGCAGTGGAAAGACCCTGCTGAGCCCGGGGTGGCTTGCTCTCCGTCCCAGAAAGCCGGTGACTCAGAATTCTCATAAGAAGGTGGAAAGGCCCGAGGTCGCTTAGTGCACTCCTGGGGCTCAGTTCCCAGTGTTTGGCTGAACTTTCTCAAGGGAGGACAGGGTGGGGCGTCTCCATTCTGACGGGGGAGGTTGTGTAATCCCACTACTGGCTTCTCTCTGATAAAGGGACAGCAGAAACTTTCTGAACGCTTTGACCCTCATTTAACTTCAGCGTCTGTCTCACAATCATGGAGCCTTTTATGCCTGACTCGGGAAGGAGAAGTTGGTAGCAGAGAGCACCAAATCTTCAGGCCGTAAAACATAAAACACCCATTTCATGGGGCTGGCTCCAAGGCACATCCATCCCAGAATTCTGCCTCAGACTCAGTCAAGGAGTTAAGACTTCTTTGGTTTATTATTCATCTAACTATTCTCTGCCAATGATTTTTGAGCCCTGCTTCTGCACTAGGTACTAGGCTAAGCCCTTTATGCGGATGGTCTGGTTTAATCAGTTTATAAATCCTTGGAAGTTGTCAGATTACTGGCTCCATTTCACGATAAGGAAACTACACCTCACGCAGCACTTAAAGTGGCAGAGCTGGATGTGACCCCCGTGTCAGGCTCCAGAACCCGAGTTCACCTCGAACTGGGAGGGGAGGGACCATCCTCATTCACCTACCCCTGCCTCCCCAGCCTACACCCACTGTCCACGGGCCTATGTGCGGGTAGGCCTTCAACCACACGATGCAGTTGGCAAGTCCACCCTAACATGCTCCACCGAAAAGTCTTAGGCATTTTGGAATCTCTCCAGTCCCCAGAGGAGAGGTTGCCTTTAAGGAGATCTCCACTTCCAGTGTCATTTTCAAATGGAGTATGTGTCTTCCTCCAAGGTGAGAAACCATACCAGTGTGACTTCAAGGACTGTGAGCGAAGGTTTTCTCGTTCAGACCAGCTCAAAAGACACCAAAGGAGACACACAGGTTTGTAGGTTCGCTTCTCGTTGCTGGCAGTGTGTTCCCTGGGTGATGGCTGATTTTGTGATTTTCTGTGTTGTTAAATATGGATGTGAGAGGGTCAGCCACTTGTTCCATTTTTTTCAGTCTCCCCCCCACCTGCCCCCCAATCTCTGGGGATTTTTCTTCTCTTAAACAAAAAAGGAAAAAGAAGCATCTCACATTTATCATGCAAACCATGGAACAATGAGATCCCACTGGCAACTTGCTGATGATACACTGAGCATCAGTAAAGACCAGAGGTGGCGGAGATCAGATTTCCATTTGTAGCATGTGATTCTCTTTTTCAGTCTTGGACACAGCTGAGACCTTGGTCAGAAGCTGGACAACCTGTGGTTAAGGAATAATTGTTTCCAAGACCAGAAGCAGGTCTTCAGGGGTTATGCGCAGGACCGGGTGGTTCGTGCTGGGCCTGGGGGAAATCTGAGGGAGAGGCAGATGTTGCAGGTGTGGCTGGAATTGCCTGGCTCCTCCGGCTGCTGGGAAGCAGGCCTTGTGGGCCTCCTTGTGCCCCCGCCTTGTCAGGGCTGCGGCTAGACCTTCTCTGTCCGTTTAGGTGTGAAACCCTTCCAGTGTAAAACTTGTCAGCGAAAGTTCTCCCGGTCTGACCACCTGAAGACCCACACCAGGACTCATACAGGTAAAACAAGTGCGTAAACTTTTCTTCACATTTATTTTTCATTATTTTTTTATAACTACCGTTGAACAAAGTTGTTTCTGATGAGGGGGCTGGACAAGATTCTAAGCAGGTTTAGACTGAGATGAGAGAAAGAGCAGGATGTGGCTACCTTTCAATAAGAACATTGTTTAAGCAGGGACGGGGGTGGATACAGAGCCGAAGGGAGATGTGAGAAGAACCCTTTTCATGAGCGTCCAGAGTAAAAACGAAGAGATAAGTTAGGTCCCTCCTGTTCCCAGGGTGTTGCATCATATTTTTATCACCCAGCTTGACGTGATAATCAACCTTGCAGAGGAAGGGCAGGAATTCTAACAAGCCAAAATCTAGCAAACTAAACATTTATCCTCCTGAAGGTTCCCGTTTCACCACACTGTGTTCAGAGGCCTGAATCCTTTCGCTGCTGAAAGTGAATGCTCCAGGAGCTGTCACGCTGTCTGCCAGCCGGATGGCATGCGGCTATCATTTCCTTTCCGCTAGTATCGAGAGGGGAATAGTGCATTTAAGGTTTTTGCTTCTCCACAAGGCTGGTGTGATTCATAATGAAACAGCGCCGTCTTTGTTGTGCATTCTATAGCTTTGGAAGGAGAAACGATGCCTAGGTTATCTTATCTCTACACCAATCTTGTAAGAAGAGAAGGGCTGGCATGATTTATCCCCATTTTACAGATGAGGGGACTGAGGCACATAGCCATTTAGTGGCTCATGTAAAGCCCCAAAGCTAGTAGGTGGCAAACCCAGTTTTATCTGCTTCCAGCCCACCTCATCCCCACTGTCTTCTTTGTTGGAGGAAGTTGTTGGGGTTTGGGGCTCACTGCCAGTGCAGGGAGGAAAGAGAATCAAGAAGACAGCCCAAGTCAGCAGAGTTGAATACGGTTGGTAGGCTGAGGCAAACGAAGAAAACGAGAGACAGGGCTGGACATGGACACAACTTTGGCAGAATGGCTGGGGGCGGGGGCCGGGCAGCAGGGGCCTGATCAGGCAGAGCAGAGGAATAGCAGTGAGTACCCAGCTGCTCAACCCAAACCGGCGGCACTTGTAGGCAGAGTCGAGGCACTGGTGCCCCAGAGTTGGTGGGATGGGCCTCTCCTTGGACCGCCTCAGGCGCTTTGGTGTGGTTTCTTTGCCTTAGTCCTGAGCTCGTAATTTGGTGGGAAGAGTTTTCATTCCTTGTACTCCGACCCCCTTCCCTGGCCATGCCTGCGTGTGTGCGAAGTGACCCGTGTTACACGCAGACTGTTTAATGCTATGCTTGATTGGCCCACACCCCCTAGTTCTGGCCCTGGGCTAGCACCTCCCCTGGGATATTTCTCTGTGCTCGTCCTGCCCAGGAGTTCTCAGAAAAGACACAGTGGGACCAGCGATATCCTGAGATCCTTCAGGTGGCTTCTGTGGCATTTGTACTTACGTGAAGTCACAGCTCTGTTCCCGTCACGGCTAGGCCCAGGAGGTGGGAGATGCCAAGTGCGTGGGCTTTGCAGTTACGCTGACCTAAATTTGAGTCTTGCCTGGGCCTGCCCTCCCTGGGTGTCCACCTCATCTGCAGAGTGGGGGGAACAATGCCCCCTTCACAGAGGCATTCTGTGCAGTTCGTGAGGCCAGGCGTATGTACACGATGCCCAGCACAAGGCACTTGATAAATGCTACTTCGCTTCCCTACACAGAATGGGGCGTGAAACGAACTTCTGAAGGCGCCTTAGATGGAAAGCTTGGTCTTTTCGGCAAGCTTGTTAAAAACCTCAAGACTATGCCTGAACTAGAATTTTTACGTGACAGGAATTATGCTCTGAGTGACACTTTAAGGAAAAAGATGCAAATACCATGCACACTATATCAGTGACTTGTTTAAAACTGCTGAGCCTGTCCAGGACCCTGTGCAGACAGAGACAGTGAAGCTGCCGTCACAGCCCCACCACCGAATGGTGGTTAGTCAGTACTATCCAGGGTGACGGTCCCGAGACCCTTGCAGCTCCCTTAACCTCAAGTCCCTACTTGGACAGCAGAGGGAGAAACGTACACAGTTCACAAAACAGGCTAACAGGAGAGGTTGAAACAGTTTCCCCCCATAATCAAACAGGAATGACCTAGACATTTCCATTCACAGTCTGCTGTTTCCCAAGTCTTTTGACTTAATAATATTTTATAATTTTTTAATAGTACTTTCATCCGTGAGGCCTCTGAGGTTCTGCTGTTTCAGAGCTGCCCCTGAAACGAGCCTGGTGTGTTTGTTAGCTTAGGGACAGAATTAGGGGGAGTCTGGAGCGGGTGCCTTGTGATGACTTAGCGCTGGCTTTGGGGAGTTGAATTTGCCCCATCTTTTCCACTGTAAGTCTCTGACTGGCAATTGTGTCCGCAGGTGAAAAGCCCTTCAGCTGTCGGTGGCCCAGTTGTCAGAAAAAGTTTGCCCGGTCAGACGAATTAGTCCGCCATCACAACATGCACCAGAGAAACATGACCAAACTCCAGCTGGCGCTCTGAGAGGTCCAACCCGGGCACGGCTCTGTGTCCCAGGCCGGACAGTGTGGGAACTACTTTCCAATCTGACTTTAAAATTCCTCCTCACTCACCTCTCTGAGAAGGGAATGGCAGTTCATCTTCTTCATGCAGCTTCCCAGACAAGATGCGTGTACTACTGGATCCTACTGGCTCTGCCCGGAGAAGGTGGCCTCTGCTTTGTCAACTTGCAGTTGACTCCCAAGGCCCCAGAGAAGTGGCGGACAGCGTCCGGTTCCTTAAAAGCCCGTTGCCGTTCGGTCTGGATTTTCCGGTGTAAGAAGAGCCGTTGTCGATAATGTTCCCCCGCCCTCTCCTCCTTTTACGCTCATTTTCACTGGGAATGGAGTCATTGTACCATTTTCCATCATAGAATATTTATAGGCCAGGGCATGTGGATGTGTCTGCTAATGTAAACTTTGTCATGGTTTCCATTTACTAACAGCAACGGCAAGAAATAAATCAGACAGCCAGGCCCTGGGGTGAGTCCCGTCCGGCAGTCCAGAGGTCAGGCAGGCTGTGTGCCACCAGGCAACTTTTAAAACTCATGTATTTCAAGCAGCTGAGAAAACAATCAGAACTAACCAGTACCTCTGTAGAGAAATCTTGGAGAACCTTACCACTCAGTTAATTCAATGTTAACGTTAGCACAATGCTTTTAAGAAACTGTGCTTGAAGATCTGAGATTTTGGTTTTGTGTTGATTTTTGATTTTCTGAGTTGTAGTCATCTGCATCTTCAGAGATATACATATCTCCTCACGCCAAGGAAATAGAATGCATTTTTGTCATTTGGGGTGTCCCTTAGAGTTCTTAGAGTGTACAGGCCACGCTGGTTATGTGGCTTCAAGTTGTAAAAATTAAAGCGACTCTAAAAGAAGTAGGGGCTGATCCAGGATCTCCACCGAGAAGACTGTTCTTAAGTAACTTAAGTAACTTTTGGTCTACAAGTATTTGTGCAAAAAAGGATACTTACTAGTAGGAGGAAATCCATTGTTTAAAGGTAATTGGGGGGGGTGTGTGTGTGTGACTTTTTTTTTCAGTTTTTTAAGGGAGGGAGTTTATTATTTACTGTTGCTTGAAATTATTGTGTAAATATATATATATCTGATAATGATTTGCTCTTTGACAGCTAAAGTTAGGAAATGTATAAATGTTAGATGCATCACTGTCTTGGTGTTGATCTTACAACGTATCAATGATAACACTAAAAATGTAACCTGCATTTTCACTCCGCTCTCAATTAAAGTCTATTCAAAAGGAAAGTGGCAAGATTCTATCAGCTGTGTTGAGTTCAAATCGTGAGGACAGTCCAGCCTCTCTTGAAGAGGTAAGAAGATACCGCTGGCATCAGTGGCCACTCGTTGAGTCTGTCCAGGTCCTGAGCATTATTTATTTCTCTCTGTCAAAAATGAGGAGGGAATTATCCGTCCTGGAAGCAGCCAGAGAGCCCTGCCTTCCGCTTGCATCATGAAGCGGTCACCCTGGTGCTGCAGGTGAATGGGCTTGTGGATAATACGGGAATTGTGTTTTAGGGTCCATTCGAATCAGCCTAGCATGGCATCACTTCTTTTTCCAAGTCAGCAAAGGAGTATAGAGAGATGCTGATGCTCACGGGTCCTTTTTGTAAAGTTCACATACACATGACGAGCTGAACACCCAATGCCAGTGAATTTACAGCGACAGTTGCTGTAAATCAGCTCAGCAGGTTGAAAACCGCTTCGTCTTTGCAGGGTGGCCAAGTGTGAAAGCAAAGATCTACATTATCTATAAACTATAAACTCTCCTTCCGGTTCTGGTGAGCGGTTTTTCCGTTGTAAAGAAGGAGATTAATCTTGGAGCCTGCACGCATTCTAGGTTTCATTTCTTCCTTTACAAGGTATCGTGGGCAGCGGGCAGCTGGGCCACGGACGCCCTTTGCTGCCTTGAAGTGCAGCTCGAAGTTCTGGCCGTCTGCAGGCAGGTCCTGGGGGCCCCTCTTAGGTTGCATCTGGCTCTTGCATCACTGTTAATTATAGCGAGTGTGGTGACTCATTTGTATCAGCCCTTTTTATCTTTTCCTGCCAGAAGACAGCATTTCTCTGGAGAAGCTCAGGACAAGCATGGCAAACGTCAGCGAGTCCCAGGGAGCCAGGTTTCACAACAAAAGCAAAGTCACATTGTTTCAACGGCAGGAGGAAAACCAGAAATTCTCACGTTACCCTGGCAGTTTAGCTTACAGTTAAGGTTATGGGCTTTGGAAAGAAGACCAACCTGGGTTCTAATCCTAAATTCCCAGTTTCCTCGTCTGTGATACGGAGACAAAAGACTCCCCTGCCTGATAGGGTCAGCCTGAGGATTAAATGAAAAAGAAAAAAAAAAAGCATGAAAACATCTAGTACACAGCGAAGACTTAAGAACTATCATCTGGGGAGATGACGACCCACCTGCTGATTTCCTTTATCTCCTGCTCCCCCAGGCCTGTCCTTGCAGCGTCAGGCACGGCCACAGGTCAGCTCTGCAAAATACCAAGCAAATCCATTCCGCGTACCCCAAACCAGAGTTCAGGTTTGTAGCCAAAGGGCTCTCGCTAGTGCCGCCCCCACCCCCGCCCCACCAGAGACTGGCTTTGTGCCTTTTGTAAACCCCCCGGTGGCATCGAGTGCGTGTTTCCAAGACCCATGGCGTTGACCATTATTAGCAGATTGTCAGGATGGAGGCTGGTCAGCCGGAGCTCCATGTACGGCCTGGGCTAGAGGTGTTTTTTCAAAATGTGCACTTTCCGTCTTGCTTTACTGTAGTGCTGGTATATTGTTCAGTACATTGTTCAGTATTTTTAAAAGGCCACCTTTAGTCTCCCCTTTCTGTCCCCCAAGGACCTTCCCAGGCCGTTGTGGTCATCCCTAGCGCCCTCACCCCTGGATTACATAGCACTCAGAGTGTGTAACATAAATGGCACCCATGCAGGTGTGTCGTTCTCGCATCCAGGATGATCTGTAAGGCGGACAGGACGCGTGTTATTCCCACTTTACAGCTGAGGCAGCTGAGGGTCGGGGAAAGTCGACGGCTGGGGCAGGACTTGGTCTTGGTGCTCTGTGCTCGTTTCCCTCCCAAATGTGCCTGGCGGTCGGACTTGCGCTCTGCTCCATTGTTCCGTATCTGTGAGTCACATCTTCCCCACCAAGCCGGAGCTTCTAGAAGGAAGAAGCCGATCTCCCTTTCCTGTGTTGCTTACATCAGGGCTTCTCAACCTTAATAGCCGTGGATATTCCCCGAGGAACTTGTTCAAGTGCAGACTCAGATTCGGAAGTTCTGGGGCCGAGCCTGAGGTTGTGCATTTCTAACCAGCTCCTGGGCGGTCTCCACCCTGCTGGACTGTGGACCACAGTTTGCGTAGCAAGGACCGAAAGGGTGGCTCGTAAATCCTTGCTGAAAGGTGACTGATGGGATTTGCACTGGACAATCCTGAGAGTGCACAGAACCTCTCTGGAGCGGTCTGGGGCTCTGCTCTGACGGCCCAGGGGGCTGTGGGTCAGGGCGGCTGTGGGTCAGGGCATCCATGCTGAAAGTGGAAGAACTGCATGTGATACCCCAGGTGCATCCATCCGTGCGGAGGTTTATTTTCAAACAGTCTGCCTGTCCTCTCTCAGTGACTTTCCACAATGGTGGGAGGTCTCTCCAGGTAACACAAGGTGTGGTGCATGGCTACACCTGCGTATCCAGTCTTTGTGCCTCATTCAGGCCTCCTCTCAACAACAGGCCTGTACCTCCCTGACACCCACAGACTGAAATCTCACAGCTTTGGGGAGGATTCAGTCCCGTGAGCCAGCAGCCTCACCACCAGGCAGGAGTTCCCCATGCCTTGCTCCTGCTGAGAACCACTTGCTTGACTCGCTTGGGTACTGAAGGGCAAAGGCAAGGACTCTTAGAACATGTTCTCCCTGCTGGGTGTTTGCACCTCTGATCTTGGGCTAACAGGTCCGTCAGGGGGAGGAGTGCGTACGTGTAGAACAGTGGTTCTCAACCGGGGGCACTGTCCTTCACACCTCGCGGCAGGCAGAGTGGCCTGTGGGGATTTCCCCCAGGTAGATGTAGAGGAACCACAGTAAGGGGAACCGATCCCCGAGAACATAGGAAGGTCTTGGCCGTTTTCAGTCAGGTCTTTGCTTCCATTTTATTTATCAAGTGATTAAAATCTGTGCAAAACGTAGTAAACCAATTTAAATCATCAGGATGGTGATGACCACACCTGATCGGATTTCTTGCACTGAGGAGCAAGGAGCTGCTTCAGTGGAGGGCTCGGGGCTTTTCTCCACTTTTCAAGTAAAATCATGATTCTGTTAGTTTTCCAACTGGCCTTCAGAAGGAAAGACAGCCAGGCAGCATAGGAAGGGTCACCTCTGAGAGGGCTGGAAACCCACCAGACCAGGCTGCAGACAGCCAGACGCAGTCACGACCCCCCGAATAACACCAGGGTTCGGAGTCTGGTGAGGGGACGAGGACCACGTCTGAGGACCAAGACTCTGGAAAGTTTGTGTCTTGAAGCACAATCTGCAAATCAGCCAGCTATGAGTGGCAGTCTCAGGCAGACAGCTCTCAGATGCAAGTAGCTAAGGCAGACCGAATTAGCCAATGTGAGTTTAAGGGATAAAGGAGATATTTTTAGGGAGCAGGGGAGGATTGAAGGATGGTCCTGGAGGATGGGGCTGAGATGACTGTAGAGGGTGGGCTGGTCGAAACAAGGGGCTTCTCCCCCTCACGGAGTCCCAGGAGCACTGGCGATGTTGACGCTGAGCGAGAGGGATGGTCTGCCGCTGTAGGGATGCTGAGGGCCACTGAGGAGGCGGTCGGACTCCAGGAGAAAGGGGAAGGAGGGGTGGAAAGAGGGGGACAACTCTGGGAAGAAACATGAGACAGATGAGGAATGGAGTGCGGCTGTCAGGGAGGTCTGACAGGAAGAGGGGCTTCTGTCTGACAAGGCCTGACCTGCATGTGAACCCCCCGCCCCCCAACCCAGCTCTCTGAACACACGGCTAGGGCTTTCCCGAATCAGCGATGCTCAAGTGCTAACATGAACATGGTGATAATGGGCACCATTTATCGGACCTGTGTGGACGGGCCAGTGACATTTTACATGAACTTTCTTTTGAGAACATTCCCATTTTGCAGATGACGAAACTGAGGCTCTAAGAAGTACCGCACACAGGGTCCTACAGCTCACGTATGGCAGAGTTGAGAGTCTAACCCAATGCTGACTCAAAGCCCACGTTCTTTACGCATGCGCTGCACTGTTGTATCTCCCTAGTCTCAGGGCGTGCTGGCCCCGAGAGCCGAAGGGGCAGGAATGCGACAGCAATGCCTTCTTGCCCGCTTGCCTGTTTGGATACTGGGGATGTTCGTCCAGTGCCCAGAGAAAGGGTAGACATGATTGGCAAAACGGTCCTTCCCACCCATGTCCAGTCATGGAGCCTGCTTGTAAAATATGTTTTCATTCAATATTTTACATTAAATACCGGAACTTAAGAAATGACATAGCATAATGTTAGCCGGACAGTGATAAAAGGGGAAAATTGAGAAATACATTTGAAAGTTCAAGGTCAATGAGTACTTTTTAAAAGCAGCATCCTGCTTTCCCAAGGAGCTCTACGTCAGAGGGAGCCGGCTGAGGAGGAAGCTGCTGGTTTCCAGTGAGGGAGGGGGTGGGTGAACCTTGTGGCTGTGTCTGGTGGACAGATTTGTCGCCTCGTCCATCTCAGCAGGCCGCCTCCATTTTTCCAAGGTGTCTCTGGGCCCTTACCATCCAAACAAAGAGGTCCAGGGAACCGATCCCAGATGTCTCCTGTCCCAATTTTTCTGAGGCCTAGAGACATATCACTCAATGCCGGCACAGCCTTCCTTCCAGGCCTGACCCAAGCAAACCCCTCTCTGCAGGGGTCGAGGGGCTTGGCACTCCCTGGCGAGGGTTTATGGTGGTCTCATGGGGGAAGGGAATCCAGAGGGGCTGCCCTGATCCGAATCTGCCTTTGTCCAGCACCAACTTGAGTGAGGCTGAGTTTACCTCTTCCCGTAGCCTCCTCCTGATAAAGATGCCTTTACACTCCCGGGGTGGGCCTGGCAGAGCGAGTTCGGAGGGAGATTCCTGACCCTGCCATGTGGACACAGCTGCTGCCACCATCTCCACGCAGAGACTCCTAGGTCCTGGGTGAAGCAGCTGAGCTGATGTGAATTTTGAGAGACCCTCCCCATGCACAAGTTCTAGAAATATCCAACCACTCGCATCAAGCCACGTGGTTCTGTTTGCTGGTCCAGCCCCTGGCCTGTCCCACTGTTCACCTCTGACAGGAGCAGCCTGGAAAGGCCCAGAGTGAAAGATGAGGATTGTTGAAGAAGGTCGTGGGGCAGTCAAGTCCTCCAGGAGGAAGGGGCATCTCAGCAGGGTGATACAGAGGTTAAAAGAACAGGCTTCCCATTCACACCTGGGAGCCAATAAACACCTTCCAACTTCAGTTCATCAGCTCAGATAACTGCACTGCCCCTCTCCAGAGGCTGTCCTGAACACAAAGGGGATGCCACAGGAGCTTAGCCCACATACTCTCAGTCAAAGGCAACCAAGTTTCTTAGGTCAAAGCCATTCAAAAAAGATTGCCCCCACGGCCTGGCCTCCACTGGCCCTGGGCCACCTCCACCAGCAAGCCAGGGTCCTGCCTCCCTGCGCCTCCGCCTCCGGGAGAGCTGGGCTGCACTGGGGGAAGCTGGCGGAGCCAGGAGTCTGTCACTGCCAAACTTCTCTTGTTACACTTCTCTTGTTTGAGCTGCTAAATCAGGGGGCTGAAGGGACTGGGCATATAGGGTCCTTCCCCACCTCTTCCGAGAGGAGGCTGCTGTCAGGTGGCCCTGGCTGGAGCCCACCTGATGTCAGGCCGATGCTCCAGGTGTGCTGTGGCATCCTTCCTACAAAGGTCCTCTCTGAACCCATCAAGACACCTCCTACTGGTTTCAACTTCTGGAATGAGAGGAGAGGAAGAAAGTACTCAGATGCCTTGCCACAAGCATGTCTTTTTCACCTGGCGTTGGTCAGCAGGTGGGACAGTATCAGGGAATCGGGAGATGCCAAGCTGGGGCCTGGGCGACAGCTTGTCTCCTCAGTCGCTCGCTTCATTGCTTGGTTAGGTGGTCCACAGGAGCAGGTTGGTGACTCAAATAACCAAAAGCAGCGGAGATCGAACGCTCTGGTACTGGGTTCTGATATGAATTTGTAGAGCGTATGCCTGTGTGTGTGTGTTTTAAACCACAGTGGTGCCCTGGCTGGTGCGGCTCAGTGGATTGAGCTCCAGACTGCAAAGCAAAGGGTCGTTGGTTCAATCTGCACCCAGTCAGGGCACAGGCCTGGAATGTGGGCCCGGTCCCCCGCAGGGGGAGCATGAGAGGCAACCACACATTGATGTTTCTCTCCCTCTCTTTCTCCCTCCGTACCCCTCTCTCTAAAAATAAATAAATAAAATCTTAAAAAATAAACCACAGTGGTAAATTCATCTCTCCAATTATTGTCATCTCCATGATGCTACTAAGCCTGGATGAAACGGAAAAGTTTGCACGTTTATCTGACCGTCTGCTGCCAAATCTTCAGCTCTTCAATGTCGTTTCTGTTTCTGATCCCCTACGCCTGTCCTTTTAGGGTTATGGGCTCTGTGGATACATGAAACTCAGTGTCATTCCCTGTACCTGCCACCTGCCAGCCCCATGACTCTGGACAGGTTGACTTATCCCTTAGGTTGCTCATCTCTAAGGTGACTTCACAGGATAGTCCTATGCACTGAGTGAGGCAAAGCACTTGGCGTGGTGCTTGGCTCATAATTTCAAGTCAATAAACAGCAGTGCTTTTTCTTGTCATTTTGTCCTTGACACTGCAGACACACACTGGGTGTGTGGCTTGGCATGCCCTAGGGGGCCTCTTGGCCATCCAGGGCCCCCATCTCCCAGCTGCAAGTCAAGGAGGGGGCCCCGGGCAATGTCAGCATGGCCCCTGTTTAGGCAGGGTGAGTCTGAGGGCCCTTCCCTGCTGTGAGCAAGCATTCCTTGCTGACTCTGTGAGGCGGCGTGCAAACAGCAGGCGAGTTCGGTACCATGCCCCGGACCGCCAGGATGCACTCCTGGAAGCAGATATGTGGAGGCTCCAACCCATCAGAAGAATTCATTAGGACAGTCTGTGATATGGTGCTGAAACCGGAGGCTCGTTCATCGAGCCGGGGATGGGGAAGTCTCGTCCCTGCTGAACTTCTACGGCTGATAAAGGCAGCCTCTGCTGGCAGATTTCATTTTTCACTGGGCCATCTGCATCCAGTCAGGGATAACTTGTCTTTCTGAAAAAGCTCCTCGCCAGCATCAGCTCTGCACAACCTCCCGCTGTGAGACAGGCACCACTCCTGGTGCCTGAGGTCGCAACGACGGTGCAGTGTCAACAAACCAGGGTCATCGTAATATACACGCAAGGAAGCATCGAAGGAGCCGTGGTATTTATGTGGCTGGTGCCCTGTTGCTTTTTAGCAGCCTGAGCCATTGCCGATTGAGCTCTGTGTTAGCTGGTCTATAAATCTTCAAGGCGATGTTTTTATTTTATGAATTTTGTCGTTGCTATTGTCGGCTCATGCCTCCTGTTTCCATAGAGAGCATCACTACTCTCTCCGGTCACTCTTGCTCTCCGTCCTTCCTCTCACTCTCCCCATTTTATTCCCTCCCTCTCTTTCCCTCTTGCAGGTCAGAAATGCCCAGTCTGAGAGAGTTGGTCTGAGCCTTCTCTCAGATGCTTGGGTTCTTGTGGCGGGTCCTGAGGGGACATCCTAGAAGACACCCCCTGCCTGCAGTCCATCCTTGTGGAAGGCCCATAGCTCTGGGGAACTTAAGATCAAGTTCAAGTCTTGAAAAATCCACCCCACCCCTTTTTGTGATTGCCTAAAAGTTTAAGGCTAACTGCAGTGTTCTGGGTCTTCCCAGAACATCCCTTCAGAGCTGAGATTGGCCACAAGGAACCCTGTCCCCTGAGATGGTCAGTTCCTGTCCACAGTGGCATAAGGGACATACCCTACTAGCCACTGTCGCCTGACTACTCCCATGAAAACTGCTTCTACGGGCCTTCTGAGACGTGACCATGTAAACTTGGTTAAGGAGTGATGTCCCTCACTGCCTAACTTGAAATCAGAGATAAGCTTTTGTAACTTTGTTCATTTAGCAAACATCTACTGTGAGCCTCCTATGGGTTTGGCCCCTAGTTTAGAGATGAAACAGGCATGGCCCTCGCCCCAAGGGCTCCCCGGTATATCCAGAGAAGCGGAAACTTAAACAGATGAACAGACATGGGCCAAGGGTCAAGAGTGAGCTTTGCCTAAAGAGGCTAGAGAAGTTTAACAGTCAGTATTCTTGGCCTGGTCTTAAAGGCTGTATAGGAACATCTCAGAAGGAAGAAGAAGGGAAGAACATCCTGGTTTGAAGGAACTGAAAGAATTCAAAGAGGGAATATCTTGGTATGCCTGGAGCCACAGCGGGGAGGAGGACACTGGGCCACTGTCTGAAAAGACCCCTGCTTTCTCAGGATGGCGTGCCCTCAGGGCTGGCTATCCAGTGCTGTACAGAGCTGGCTTGTGAGCTGATTGTTAAGTATTCGAGACTTTTACAAGCCACTGGTTAAAGCATTAGTAGCTTGAATTGTGAGTATTTTCACGTGGAAATTAGGAAGCGCTACAAAGCAGAACTGCTTCCGTTAGTTTCTTTTCCATACAGACACCACCGTAGGCTACTCTGGGTGGTGGGTGTGTAGTTACATCCCAAGAGAGCCCGCGTGACGTGCCTCCTCATACCCAGTTATTCTCTTCTGCCAGGAAGGCCTGGCTACGAGATTCTTCTTCAGCATCTGGTTTTCAGAGAGAGGGTCTAAAGGGAAACAGAAAAAGTTCTTTCTGTCTTGAAGATGGCTTGGTTTGGACAGGCCTTCTCCCTGAATCACATCACATTCTGGACCTGCTTCGCACGTGCCTATTCTGAAGCCTCCTGGGGCCCCGTACAAGTCAGTCCCCACTGAGATCAGTCCAGTGCCCCCGATTCCCCTCTCATGGGCCGGACACCACCGTCCAGGAAGAACTCCCACAGGGCAGGGGCTGCGCCCCAGACCCAGGGATCTCCGTTCAGCCAGCATCAAGAAAGGACTAACATTTTAGCGATGCTTTTTCTTCCTTTCCATTGTATTGACCAGTTATTTCATTGTCAGCTGACGCAGGCTTGGTTTCGATAAATGTGTGCACGGTTGCTCAGGTCCTATAACTTTCGGCCACAATTGTCTCTATGCAGTGTGACACAAGGAGCCAAACAAAACACGTTCAGATTGTGGCTTCGCTGCTGACCTGTGGTGATAAGTGTATTCAAGTGACTTAACCTCTCTGAACCTCACTTTCTTTGTCTGTGCAATGGGAATAACAAAGTCACTTCATAGGGTTGTTGTGGGCTTTGCTATTTGATGTCTTTTCCCTTCCCTCTGGGCTCTGAGCACTCCCCTGACTACTCCCAGCCCCTGCCTTGTCCTCAGGCAGTGAGTGGAGGCTGGTGATGACTTAAAAAAGAAATCAGTGCTGCATCTCCTGCGTTTCTTCTGCTGGTCCCCTCCAGGGGCATATTCTTGAGGTCAGGGGAATAGTCACTGACCCGGGTGCAGACTAACTGGTGAGGACTTGTGGCTGTGGCTTTATTAGCACCATGCTCTAATCCCTCTGAACCTATAAAATGTGGATAATAATAGCATTCCCCTCTTCGGTTTGTAGTGAGCATCAAATGAGAGAATGCACTTAAAGTGCTCAGCAGTTTCCCAGGCACATTGTAAGCATGCGGTGATGGAAGGTGCTGTGACTTAACTTGCTATGACTAAATGCAGTTGCATAGATTCTGAGAGTCAAAGGACCCCAGGACTGGAGAGGAGCTTAGAATCCTCTGTGTGCAAAGAAACCAAGGGCTCTGTGATGAGTCACAAAGCCAGGACTCAAATCCAGGTATCCGAACTCAGAATCCAGGGTCGACCAGATCTAGCCTGTAGGAAATGGTTAATCCTTGTACTGGACTCTTTTTTTTTTTCCCTACTGATGCTGAAACACTAGGACTACCCCAAAGGAAGATAATTAATATTTGGTTTGCTATTTTGAGACTAATTAGGAGTCACATTGCTGTGCTCCCCAAGGGAGAAACTGCGAGAGGAGGCCGGGGCTTTGTTCCCAGAAATATAGAAGCCGTTCCATGTTGCCTCCGAGAGCAGCTCCGGTGGGGACCGGAGTCCCTGGGAGCTGACGGGACATACATCATCCGGGAGTCTGGCTGCTCTAAGCCAAATACAAATCCAGGCAAGACCCAACATTGGGATTGCAGCTTTCTCTTCAGCAAAATGAGACATTTTAGCAGATAAGATAAAGCTGGGGAAATTGGCAAAAATCAAACATCAGCCTCCAAATAAATGTATCTGGAGCAGAATATTGACCATATGTAAAGTGTGTAAGAATGACTTTTGAATAGATTTCTCCCCTTTTATCCTTTTTCTGCATGTTTATTTTGGCCATTAGCTCAAGATGACTATTGACATTCTTGACTGTTGAAAATCTGCCTCTAGGAGCTGGCCTCAGTTTTGCATTTTTTGCCCTTGTTTTCATCTGAAACACCCAGGACATATAAGCATGGGAAAGGAGGGGGGAGGGGACAGCGTCACTCTGTCTTACGTGGTATGCACAATACCTTTACTTCAACTCTTAGTCAGTGTAGCAGAGTGGGGAAAATCCAAGTCCTGGGTTTGCGTCCAGCTCTGCCACTCTGCTCACATGAGCCTGAGCAAGTCATTCTGCCTCTCTAAATCACACCCCCTCCTGTCTAAAAAGGAAACAGTCATAGTACTTGCCTGTGTCAGTCTGGGCCCAGTCAGGAGACAAAAACCACAGAGTGATTTGAACAAGGGTGGTGTAATATAAAGCATGAAACTCTGATAGATGAGTAACTATAAACACGTGAGGAGACTTCTAAAGGGTACCTAAGGGCAGAGGGAAAGTGCTCAGCGAAGGACGAACTTGGGATGGGGAGGCCTTCCCTGAGGCTGGGATTCAGACTTAGCTGGAGACGCTGTGGTTGCAGCTCACTGGGAGGCAGCGCAGCCCCCTGGCTTGCTTGGTGCAGGGCTGGTCTGTAGTCACCAGGCAGGAGGAAGCAACCCTCCCAGGTACAGGTGAGCCAAGGCGGGCAGACGAAGAAAGGTAGGGTGTGGAGAGTCCGCTCCCTGGCAGGGTGACACTCGGTCTAGTGTGTGTGGGATTGATGTTGGGAGGGCTGGGAAACAATCCTCCGATCTGCTACTCCAGGGTACAGACAAGCCAGGGCTGGTAGGCAGGTGCACAGGGAAGTCAGGGGTGAGGCTGGAGGGCCTGCATCAGGGAGGCCACAAGGAGGTGGTCACTGAGCTCTGGGCAGGGCCGCCAGGTTGCTGAGGGGCTGACTGGGCACTCTGGGAGGGGCAGAACACCACGGGCCATCCCCAGACATGCACAGGTGGATGCATGGAGCTGCAGGAGCAAGCAAAAGCCAAACGGCAGCAGAAGCATCCTGTAATGTCTCTCCATCGCCCTCTACTGACAAAGCTTAACACCATGCTCTGTGTCAAGGAGAAATGCTTGAGTCCAGTCAATCTTTGCAAAGCAGGTACTGAAGGGTGAGTTTGGAGCTGAGAGGCAATATATGAACTAGCACATGACCTCAAAGAGCCGTTTGAGGATTGAATGAAAGAGGCCATGTAGGGTCCTTAGCCGATGTTGGGGAACTTTCAGTACACGGAATTGGTTCTCCCGATTCCTGCCAGGGAGAATCAATCCACATTTTCCAAACGTGGCCTTTAACTTACGTGGTAAAAACTCTACTGTTTAATGAAAAACTGGCTCAGAAGAACAGCCTGAATATCCTGTAAAAACAATCCCACGGGCTAGAGTCTTTGTATGGTGATAATTAGGAAGTGACACCGTTAGAGAGGCTTTCTGGGTGGCTGTCCTGAGGGCTCTTGAATAGGATTGTAATGACTTGTCTACCCACCCTACCCCGCCCCACCAAGACTGACGGTGCTGCTGAGGTGCTCCCCAGCAGGGACACCTGTTTGTGTTGAGTGGCACCCTCCCTTGCCCCAACCTCTGGCCTTGTTTCCTGATGCTTCGTTCTTATGTTTCTCTGCGTGAAGGAGGCTTCATTCGGGTCCCCAAACCTTGTGAATAGATACATTGAAGGGGACCTCAGAGGCCCCCTGTCCTGCCTTTATTTTTCAGAGAGGCAGAGTCAATTGCCTAATAGCATCCAACTCTAGGCTCGACAATGTCTGGAATCCAGGTTTTCTGAGTGCACCACACCGTTGTCTGCAAAGGGCAGGCGACAAATGGGACGTATGTGCTTTATAGCCTGAGAACGAGTTTCCAAAGATGAACTACTGCAAGTGTGTGCACTGGTTTGGATAGTCTCTCCCCCAAATTCACATCCATCTCCAGACCTCAGGATGCGACTTTACTCGTGAACATGGTCCTTGCCGTTGTGATGAGTTAAGATGAGGTCATATTCGAGTAGGGTGTGTTCTTCAGGCAGTATGACAGGTGTCTTTATAGGAAGAGTGGAGGAGACACGAAGACACAGGAAAGAATGCCATACGAAGACAAAGGCAGAGATTGGAGTGATCACAAGCCAACTGTCACCAAGGATTTCGGGCAAGCGCCAGAAGCTAGGAGAGGGGCATGAGCAGATTCTTTCTCGGAGCCCCCAGGAAGGACTTTTCAGGTGTCTGGCCCCCAGAACTGTGAGACAATACATTTCCGTTGTTTTAAGACACCTGGTTGTGGGAGACTTAATACCGTCTGTAAAGATGAACATCCAGAGGCTCTATGTGCCAGGAGATATTGTGCCTAATGTATAGCCAAAATCACTGGGTGTGTTTCAAGGCAAATTTTATCTCAGGTCATGGACTTTGCCATCAGGATCGACCAGTGATCTGCCGTACATTCATCCATTGCTCGGGGCTGTGGGAGGTGCTGAAGTTCAGAGAGGTGGGGTAACCGCAGGGTCACAGACTGGTGGGAGTCCACTGATACTTGGAGCCATCGGTCTTCCTCCCACGTCAATGCTCCTTCTACTGTGCTGCACGCAATCCCTTTATTGCATAAATTCTTCGTAGATATCTGGAGGTGGGGGAGGGGAGAAGGACATGTTAATTGAGGTTATCATATGAATTCAATTTGTTGCTGACCTATAAATCTGACAAGGACACAGCACCACCTTCACCTTGCTTCCTCACCAACAAATCATTTAAACTCGTCTTTTGTGGGAGAAGATACAAAAAATGTATATTCAATTCTATCAACTGGAATAACACAGCACATACAAAAAGAGTTGTCCACTATGGTAATATAACGCTTATTCTGGGAATGGAAGGTGTAATTTGTAGAAACTATTAATAGTTTCCTACTTGACAGGGAAATAATTATTTTAATAAATACAAATACCTTAACAGAAAATCATTTTCCTGATGAAATTCTTAAAATTTTTTAAGAAAAATTTCACACTCACACATTTATACTTGCAAATTAAAACAGTAATGAGATGCCATTCTACATTTGCTAGAATAACTATAAGCAAAAAAAATTGACAACACATATACATTAATCACTCATTCTTTATAAAATAGAATTGCAAAACTGGCCCATGAACTCTAATAGACCAAATTCTCTTAACACCACACTTACAATATCAAATTTATGTACAGATATCTTAACAGAATATGTGCAGATTAACAATTTATGTACAGATTAACAATTTATGTACAGATATCTTAACAGAAAAATTAGTATCTTTGATTCTCTGGCCATTTCCATATTTATGTATAAAACATTTCTGGGTTTCAGACATAAGGAAGTTCTCACCCTCTGAGGAAACAATTTCATTGTCCCAAACACTCTGGGGTTACCTTTGGCAGGGTTGAGCCTGGATGCCGACTTCAAGACTGTCCGTGAGACTGGTGGGACCCACTGAGCTTTCTTCGTGGTCACCTCAGCTTCCCCGAACCCAGGCACACAGCTCCTAACCCTCCTCTCCACTCACAGAAGCCTGCACACCTCCCATCTGCTACTTCCCTTGCCTGGGTTTTGCATTGCTTTGATTCTCAAGATATTTAAATGTCTCCGGTCTAATTTTAAAGGCATTTAAACTCGGTAGAGTCCTGCGTTCTTTTAAAATATTTTTCCAGTCTTGGAGTCCAGCAGATATTCAAAGGTATTAAAACAGCACCCGTCTGGATCCTGGCTGTTTCTCATTGCATTGTCTGACCTTGTACTCACAACTCCCAAAGTTATCCTACTGACAACAAAGACTGGGCAGGGATTCGAAATGCTGCAACTATTTAGAGGTTAATGTTCCTTGAATTCCATTTTTCTCTTATGAAGTTTCTACGTTCATAATGATAATATTTAAAGGAAATAAATTGTGTGTGGTGCCTCATCCATCATAACACTTCCCTTGTACCACATGGTACTTTTGCCCAGGAAAATTAATTCTTCTCTCCGAGGGGCAAGTACTAAGATGAAATCACTAGGAGAAATTTCCCCAGCATTCTTACAAGTGCCTGTGTGCCCAGATGCGTTGACAGAGAACTCTCTTTGGTGGCAATACAAGGCGGGAATCAGAGTGACGGAAAGCGCCAACTCATTGTTCATGTCATGGTCGTTGATATCCTTAAGAAAGGATTTCCCCCACCCCTCAAGCCCACCCAGCTTCCCGCTGAAAACAAACTGGACTGGAGTTAATCTTTGCAATCAGCTCCAATTTGCCTCCTGCCTCCTCCAGGGGACAGTGGGGAACTCTGACCCTGGCAGGAACTGCAGAGGCCGGTGCACCCAAGGTATTCCTCTGTATTTGGTTAGTGTTAATTAATGCCCTGCATTAGCAGCCAACCTGCCCTGCTAATCCATGGAAGTCCATGGAACTTGGAGTGAGAGCGCGGACGTGTGTGTAGCTACAGAATCAGCTTTTTCCTTCAGAATCCTCTTTGCCTGCCTTCCCCCAGTGACTCTCGGGGCACAGTTTACGGAAGCACAGCACTGACCTGAATATAAAACTAATAAATACTAATGATAATACCTTATATTTATTAAGCACTGACTATGTGCCAGCCACTGGGCTAAGTGCTTTTCCTGAATTATTTTGTTTAATCCTCACAAGAACCTGTGACACAGCTGTAGCCAACTGCTTCCTAGGCATCTTCACTCAGACCGCCCCACAGGTACCAACAGGTCAACACGTTCAAAACAGAATTCTGCATCTTCCCCAGGCCTCTTCCTTCTCTTTCCCTGTGGTTCTAGCCAGAAACCTGGGGGGTCATCCTAGACTCCTCTTTCTTCCTTATGTCCCCACTCAACATCCAATCAATCAATGAGCCCCGACATCCTAAAGCTAAATCTATCTCCCCCTGCTCCCACTTGTCTCCAGCCACCTACCCCCATCACCTGTCACTGGATTATTGTTTAACACCCTCATAACTGTTCTCTCCACCACAAGTCTTGCCCCCTCCAACCTATACTGGCACAGCATCCAAGAGGGACTTTTCTAAAATGCCAGTCAGCTCACCTCACCACCCATTGCTCTTAGGAGAAGCCTAAACTTCGCCGACCTTGGAGCACCTGACCCTTGCAGCCTTGCTCAACAACTTAGGGCTCCAGTGAGCTACTTTATTCTGCATTGTCTTTGAGCCTTTGTTCTAAACTTGCCTGGATTCCTCCTTCTATAATCTCCTCTGCCCATTTCTCCCAAATCTCTAACTCTTATTCATTCTCTAGCTCTCAGCCTGAACAGAGAAGCATTTCCTGATCCTCACATCCGCTGTCCCCACGACTGCTCATACAGCCCCGCATTTCTCGTGTTACCACTCTTACCAGAGCAGCTCCTCTAACCCCCCTGTGGTAGATGGAATAACGGCTCTCCAAAGACGTCCCACACTTCACAACCTGTGAATACGTTACCTTATGAGGTGAAAGGGACTTTGCTTATGCGATTAAGTTAAAGATTTTTAAATGGGGGGGATTGTCTTGGATTATCGAGGTGGACCCTAAGTGTAATAAGTATCTGCAGAAGGAAAAGGGACAGGAGGCAGAGCTCACAGAGATGTGGGACCATGAGCCAAGGAATGCAGGCAGCCTCTAGGAGTTGGAACAGACATGGAAACAAATTTTCCCCTAGAACATCCGGAAGGAACGCAGCCCTGGTGAGTTTAGCCTTGTAAGAACCATTTCGGACCACTGATCCCGAGAATTATAATATAATTTTGTGTTTCTTTAAGCTACTAAGTGTGTGGTGATCTGTTGTGGAAGCAATAGAAAATGAACACATCCTGTGTGTAGATTTTGTTTATCCCTAACACCTGGGACAGTGAGTGACTGGCCCGTAGTATGTGCTCAATAATATACGGCAGGACACTGCTTTGGAAATATTGAATATCATGCTGTTTATTTTTCTCCTAGCATTCTGCTCTCTTTCTCCCTACTCTAGCAGCTAGGGCTGGGTTCTTTTCTTCAGGAATAGGTAAGATAAGAAGAAATGGTAAGTGAATCCCCCTTTTGAGTTTTTATATATTTTCATATTTGTAAAAAAAAAATCACAGGTGCCCAGAATGTGGGCAGCTGTGGCCACTTGTGGAAGGAGCTGGAAATGAGGCGGCGGAAGAAGATTGGTGCTGGGATTTAAACCCAGGCGTGGCAGCCATTAGGAGTCTTTTTGGGGACAACACAGCTTTGGCGGAGAGTTGGAACCACACGGCTTGGGTGTCTCTTTTTGGGACCATGGGTCTTTCGGGGACCACATGGCTTTGGTGTCTTTTCTGGGACCACGTGGCTGTGGCAGGAGTGGGGACCACACGCTTTGGAAGGGCTCCCTTCTTGCCCCGTGGATGGTGCTGGGAGCCTTCCTGAGGTACAGTACCCCAGACTGGGCAGAGGGAGAAGGAAGGACTATGGGTGTTGTAGAGAACTTTAATTTATATTATTTCTAATAAATAATAAACTCCTTTCCTTTACACCAATCTCTGGCATTAAGAGACATCTTTCCTTAGGCAGCCGGCAAAGTGAACCTAGTATGGGGGAGGAACCCCTGGAGAAAAAGGGGGGTCTTTCATATCATTCACACACACACACCCCGTCTATTCTGTAACAGCTTGAGAAAGGAAATGGTGAGACCCCCGGGAGAGGGTGGCTGAGGAACGTGTCTTCAGTAGACAGGCGGTAGAGCCCCGTAGATGGCCCAGCTGAAGGCTCAGTGCCCTGCAGACCTGAAGGCTGACAGGCAGACGGGGGGAGTGCGATGTTCACGGAACAGCAGAAAGACAACCTTCCAGGCGGTGGCAGTGAGTGCCCTGAAACTTGGACTAGAATCTTTAACATTGACCAAGATTCGACCTCAGTGACATGGGAGTGTGATTCAGGAATTAAGTATCATTCTAGGAGAATAAAGTTGTATTTCTTCGGCTCTTGAATGTGTGGGTTGAAATTCAAACCACCACATGTGTCCATCACATGAGTGAACCACCCCGGGGCTTGCGGTCTGTGCTTGTTGTTTTCATGCACCTGCAAATGCCAACCCTGTTATGGCGTTAGTAACGATCCTGCCAAACTTGTTTTTTTTTTTTTTTTGGTTATCTATTTTTAATTTAAATGTTCAATTACAATCAACATTCATTATTATTTTATATTAGTTTCGGGTGTACAACATTGTGGTTAAATAATAATATGTTTGTCAAAGTGGTCCCCCCCCTGCTAATTCAAGTATCCACCTGGCACCAATACAACATTACTGACTATGTTCCCTGTGCTGTGCTGTTTGCATCCCTGTGACTATTCTGTAACTATCACTCTGTCCTTCTTAACACCTTCATCTTTTTCACGCAGCATCTCCCTCAAGAAGTTTTCTTAGCTTTCAAATAAAATATATTTTAATAACCCACATCATGACAAGTGTTTTAAGCCTGTTTTCTTGATTTTTGAAATGAAAATTTGGATTTCTAAGTCTACTAGGTTTGTGCGTACGAGCAAGCACTCTGCTGGGTTTAAGCCCTTGCTCTGTGTGGGCTTGGGCAAGGCTCTTCACTCCTTACAAAAAGTTTGGGACAGACGGACACCTAGACTTCTTGTCAAGATGATTTGAGTTAATACGGGGAGAATAGCTCTCTTTGGGCGTGCCACCTAGTTTCCTTTGCGATGACATTTTTTAGAAGAACCTGTTATATGCATAGACATTGAACTAATGTCCCTCGTCATAACTGGAGGTAACAGAGATGATAGCTTGATATAAAAATAGTTCCCCTTAGTAGGTCAGGCACTTACGTAAGTGCTAGTTGTTATTAGCCCACCCAGGCTCTGTGCTAGGCACTCGGAATATCAGTGAACAAAGGCAAAAAATTCTGATCTCGTGGATTTCACATTCTACGGGAGGAAATAGAAAAAGCAATAACAGCAAAACTAAACAAATATTTACTAGGTCAGGTGAAGATCAGCAAAGCAAGGTAAAGGGGAGAAGAGTTCTGTTTGGAAGTTTTAAGTAGAATTCTTATTTGGGCAGAGACAGAGGGGCGAGAGGGAGGAGGGCAGAGCAAGCATCCAGGCAGCACAAGTGTGGAACCCGGGGATGGGGCGCCCAGGGATGGGGCACCCTGGGTGGGGAGCCCTGGGTGGGGAGCCCTGGGATGGGGCGCCCGGGGATGGGGAGCCCTGGGATGGGGAGCCCGGGGATGGGGCACCTGGGGATGGGGTGCCCAGGGATGGGGAGCCCTGGGTGGGGAGCCCAGGGATGGGGTGCCCGGGGATGGGGCATCTGGGGATGGGGCGCCCTGGTGCATCGGGAGGCCAGTTTGTTGGGGCCAAGTGGGCCAGCAGTAGATGAGTTCAGAGAGGGTTCAGGAAGCAGATCATGGAGGATGGACTTTGTAGGGGATTGTAACAAGTTTTGTTTTTATTCTCCGTGGGAAGCCATTGGAGATTTTGAGCAGAAGAGTAATGTGATCTGTCTTAAAAATTACGAGGACCAGGGCCCAGCAATTCCAATCCTTGGATATATTTAGAGTCTTGAAAACAGGTATTCGAACAGCAACTTGTACCAGAATGCTCAGGGCAGCACTGTTTGCAACGGGGTCAAAGGGTGGAAGCAACACACCGCCCATCAGCCGATGAATGGGGAGACCACAGGTGCGATACCCACCCACGGGACTATTGTTTAGCTGGGAAGTACGGTGAAGTTCTGCTACGTGCCATGGAACACGGGCGACACATGAAGACATGCAAAGGTAAAGAAGCCCGACCAAAAGGTCACGCACTGTGTGATTCCGTTTACATGAAGCACCCAACACGGGCCGACCCACGGAGACAGAGGCAGATTGGTGGTTGCCAGGGGGAGGGGGAGGGAAGAACGGGTCGTGGCTTCATGGCCGCAGGTTTCCTTTAAGGGTGACGAAAATGTCGGGGACTAGACAGAGGTGGGGTTTGCGCACGATGGCGATGCCCGGAAAGCCACTGAATTGTATCCTTTAAAGTGTTTACTTTTATGTTATGTGATTTTTTAAGAACTCAATAATAAAAAAATAGAAGGATCCTTCAGTCCCCCATGTGGGAACAGACTGAAGGGAGCGGGGAGACGGGGCAGGAGGAGGCTCTTGCCATCGCCCACGTGCGGCGGCTTGAACAGGGCGGGGGCGGGGGTGGTGGTGCTCAGGAGGCAGATTTGGATGTGTGATTCGAAGGAACAGCTCCTTGCTGTTCTCTTTGGGGCTCAGTTCTCTTGGGACCCTGTGTGCCCTGTGCCCCCTGTGGCCCTGGCGGTCCCTCTCGGCCTTGAGTAGGACCGGATTTAGGAGGCCTGGGTGCTCCTCATCTTAAGGCGAATTCTGAACCTGAGGATGCCCACAGCGAGGGGGCGCTGCGGGCCGCAGAGACCTGTTGCCTGGGACAGAGGGTCCGGGAGTCACATGACCTGGGATGAAGGGTTACATTCCCCTGAAGGGTGGACGGTATGTTAAGTCTCTCTGTATGCTGTTTTCTTCTGTCCCATCAAATATGCATTGCTTTGGGAGGTAGGGCCCCATGTACAATACTTACGGGTCTCGATTGCTCGGAACAGTGACAAATCCCTGCTTGGTCAAGGTTTTCTTGACTTAGCAGCTGTCCAGAAAGTGACAAATTTATGATTTGAGAACTATTTTATTTTTCTGCCGGAATCACACAATAATTTGTGGGAATTAGTTACCTGATAAGATAAGGGGTGGGGAAGGGAAGATGGAGAGGGGAGAGGAGAGGGTATTCAATGCCCCTCAGTGTTCCGGGGAGGGCTGTGGAATTTTCGGAGCAGCCCTGGACACACTGCAGGGACCATTAAGGGATTAGCCGGCCCTGCTGGGGCGGCTGCGCAGCGGTGAGGTTAGTAAATCATGGGAGGCCTCGGTCATTATCCTGGGAATTAGTTCAAGTTGTATCCACAGACATCAGCCATCAATCGGAGTCCCAGGAACACTGAAACCCAAAGCTGAACTCGGGACTGGAAGGGCTGAGACACGCAGGTCACAGGCACCAGGCTCGCTTTCACTTTTTGGCACAAACCTTCTCTAAAATCTTAAATCCCGTCCTCACCATCACCACTGTATTTTGCAGGGGCAATCCTTCGCAAGTTTGTTTCTCTCAACCAGATCTTAGTGACTTTGGGCTTAGTTCCTTTTGGGGGAGGGGGAAGTTTGCTGAAACATGACAACAGGCATTTATTGGATAAAAAGAAAGTTTTCTTCCACTGCCTTTGTCAACAATGGAAACTTAGGTTTTCCCCCTTTCCTTTTCTTTGTATGTGGTTTTTCTTTTTGTTTGGTGGAGGAGGGAGGGGGAGTCTTATTTCACTTAAACACGGAACTATTAAAAAAAATCCTAATCCATCTGGCCTATGGAATATGGTGGTTCTTGACAAAGGCAATAGTGGGAATAAAAAATGTATTTGAATTGCTTGTGTTTCACTCCCCAGATGCCCAGCGAAACGGCAGCAAATCTTTCCCCCTGACCCTTTTCAGGACATTTATTAATTATGCTGCCGAGTGAGTCTGTGTTTGAGGGATCTGTCTCCATGTCCTCGTGGAGTTGGACCGCCATCTGAAAGAGCAATTTTGCAGAAAGAGGGGATTTCGTGTTGCTGGTTTAAGGGCTCTTAGGGCCCTAATGTGCTATTGCTGAAGGGGTGTTAACAGATGAGGTGGGAAGTATTCAGCTTGATTCAATCAACTAACCTGCTACCAAGCAAAGGTCCTGAGGGCATCAGGGCCTGGGGCGGGTTGCCTGATAAATGGACCGATGAACAAGCCCACTGGGAGAAGGAGGTACGAGGAGGAGGAAGAAGTGGCGGTTAAGTGTGGAGACCTCTGCAGTCCCACAGCCCGGGCGGAATCCTGGCAGCGCCACGTTTGTCTGTGGCTGTGGACAAGACGTTGGACGTCTCTGAGCCTCGGTTTCTTCGTGAACAAAATGAACGATGGTACCTTCCACATAGGGTAGTTGTGAGGATCAGGAGAGATCATTTTTGTGGTTGGAGCAGTGCCTGACATAGAGAAAGAGCTAAGAATGTGTAGCTAGCTATTATTATCTTTGTTCTGGGGCAAAGGATTGCTTCCTTGGCTGTGTCCAGGACAAACACAGACCACGTCCCAGGAAGCTTTCTGATTTAGGGCTGGACTGTGCTTTATTTGTGGTCACTTGCCTAATCACAGCTAGGGGAGGGGAAGGAACCCTGGGCTTGGGGTCAGAAGACCTGGTTTCAAGGACCTTCTCTTCCACTAATGAGATGAACAGACTTAGACAAAAATTCCTTATCCTCTGAAAGCCTCAGTTTCCCAACCTGTCAGGCAGGAACACTCATGGCTCACCGATGTATTATGAAGATCGAATTAGACAACCGGTTCACGTGGCTGTGCTGCGTAGGCTGGACATCACTCTGTCCATGCAAGGTAGCAGTAGTTACACCTGCTAATGATGATGTCATGGGCTTCCTGTACCCTCTCCAGCCTTGGTCCTAAGGAGGGACAGGGAATGGAAGGTAGGAGAGGTCAGAATGATCCCACCCTGTAAGTGCGTTTACTCCTTGGGGGTGGGACAAAAGTGCCATCAGCCTTGCCCACAAATGGGCCAGTCCCTGTCTTCCAGCACCTCTGCCCGGCTCAGCCAAATCACGTTAATAGTAGCTAACTTAATCACTTCATTCTCCCGCCTCCTTTGGAGTAGCCATTCTTTAAACCCCTGTCCAGCTCAAGCTCAAGCAGACTGGCCAAGGGCGCAGCAGGTGGGGTGACTCCAGGGAATGTACCTGGCCTCCATTTCCCAAGGCCAAGGGAAACAGCAGAAGCCGGCCTCGGCCTGCCCTCCACAGCTTGTGGCTTCACAGTGGGAGAAAAGCCACAAAGGCAGGCCAGGACTTCTCTCAGAGGAAGACCCAGGCTCTTTCTTCCTTGGGCCGCTGAGCTCCCTTTTACATACAATGTGGTGTGCTATGCTGCACAGCTTTGCAAAAACCCACCCTTAGAGCAGGAAATGGTTCCTGAATGTAAGGTGCTTTACTTAGTACTTTTATGGGTTCTGCACACCAGGGTCAGGCCATGATTTGAAACATGATACACCCACTTTCTAAACTCCCCTATTAGGATCGATCCATGCGTGCCTGACCCAATACTCTCCAATGTAAGCCTTCGCCGTGAACTGTGCCCTGGTACGGAACTGTGGGAGCTGGGTGTGTCACTCCCATTTCCTGCTTCAGCTCTGCTCCGTTCCCATGAGGGCCCTCCACGGGTGATCATTGGGGCACCAATCTCTAAGAACAGAGATCTTCGATCAAAATGCTTCACACAACAAACCCCTTCAGTACGGGCTCCTCTTTAACATAAGATGATTGGAGAAGACCATTCTGCACGGTCATTTTGCTTTGTCCTTGTTTTAGACAAATTGTTTCAGAATTACACTTCCAATTTTTCCCGTGGCTACCCAGTTGAACTTGTTCAGATCCAGCAACCCTGCATCTGAAGCGCCCCGAGATAGGCCTTCCTCCATGTGACTTGTATTTGACCCCTCATGTTCTGGTCCCCACCACAGCCTCCTGGAAGCATTCACTCTTGGTCAAGATCAATGGCCCAGAAGCACACTATCTGAGTCATAGTCACAACTTTTCCTTTTCAAAGGCTTAATTTTCAAGAAAATTATGATTCCAAAGGTAATGTGTTTGCTATATGAAATATTTCAAAATGAAGTATATAAAATAAAAGGTAAAAGTAATCCTTTCCCTTGATCCACTCCCCTCAGGTATCAAATGTTCATTTATATAAACTATTTAATAGAAAAATGAAATCATGCTGTATATATGGCCTTCACTTTTTTTTTTACATAAAAATATCCTGGATATCTTTCCACGAATATAAATTTTAGAGCAGGAAACTGGGGTCCACAGATCCCCAGGGGGACTCATGGGCGGACTTCAGGAGTTCATGGACTGTGGAATTTTATGAGAGGGCACATGTGTGCACTTTCCAGGGTTCACGGCATTCCACAGGTCTCGGAGTGGTCTGTCACCCCCAAAACGTATAAACAAAAACACCCGATCCTGAGTTCAAGGCACTAATTAATTAATTAATTAATTAATTGCTTCTGGCTGCTCTGAAATCACAGTTAAAACTTTTAGACATCACTGTTGACTATCCATTGTGATATATTAGTTTAATGATGACTTTTATGAAACTGCTTTTAAATGCTAAGCACCTTCAAGCACAGAAACTTGCTCTAATCCAGTGCCTTGTGCTGTAGACCACACTGTACCTGTCTCTGCTCTGTAAGTTTGGCAGCAGCCCTGGGCCAAAAGCAGTAAAATCTGACCTGGACAAATCTGTGTGGTAACAACTGTGCTGTGAATGGGGTCCCGGTGGTGTGAGGCCATACGCTGTCCCATCCAAACAGAGTGGAAAAGGGAAAGACGGCACAAAACAGTCCTCAGTCAGGTGACCCTCTGAGAGGAACGATAAAAGACTTTCCGGTCGAGATTGCAAATCAGTTTCCAATTCTTTGCTTTCTCCAACCATAGCACAGACTGATGGTTAAATACGCTCCCAGCAGCAACCCAGCCCCGCTCCATCACGACGGGAAAGTATCCTGTTAATTTATGTTTCCTTGTTGATTATTTGTCTCCACTGACATCCCCCCCGCCCCCCCCACCCCCCGCCCCGTGATGTAAGCTCCCTCACTGGTCTTGGTTGCTGGAGTCTCGGTTGCCTAAGAAAGTGCCTGGCAAAGAGTGTTAATCAATACCGTTTAAATGAACAAATCAATCAAGGAATGAATGCCTCTCGACTCCATTCAGTGAGAACTGAACACCTGGGAACTCAGGCTGGCGTTTGCTCCTGCGTTCTAGTTTTTAAAAAGCTCCCTCGGAGCCACAGGCCCAGGTTCCTAAGGGAGGAATAAAGACAGGAAGATGCCTCCTTGGAGGCCGAGGCCCAGGCAGGTCTCAGTCCCCAGTCCTCATCTGCAGCATCTCAGCCCTCAGGAAGCCACGAACTGCCGCTGTTGGGGGCGGGGGTGGGGTTGGGGGGAGGTGGATAACAATGACAAACATCTTTTCCATTCCCTGATGACGGAACGGGAGAACGCCGCCTTTTTATTTTTAACCGCGTCTTCGGTTTTAGGATGACAAAAGGCACCCGTGTGTACCCTGCGATGATTTCGCCCTCTGACACGAGTGGAAGGGGTGGACTGGGGACATGAAGCAGCTGCTGGGCTGCTCGCTGGCACGCTGACCCTGTTCCTACCCAAAACAGTCAGCCGCTCGTCTGCGTGTCCTGCCCAGCGGCCTCAAGCTAGGTAAGGCAGCCAAGGCTCCAGAGGGAGAAAAGGCCGCCCACCCCCCGCCCCCGTGGCCCCCCTCTCTAAGAACACAGCCATGTCATTTCTTGGACTCATAAATCCCGAGCCAGTATTTGATCCCACAAAGCAAGATTGCGGTTATCTGGGTGGATGGGCCTGTCACGGGGCCCGTAGACAAACCGCAGCCAGGCTGGGCCGCGCTGCATCATTAGTCACCAGGACAGAAGTTCTGCATCGGGTCAAGCCCAGGGCCAGTCCAGCTCTGTCCTCAGATGGGGCCCCAAGAGGACAGCTCATTATGGTTCTCAGGAACTCGAAGTCAAGCCTTCCCGCTTTGGCGGGGGGAGGTGAAGGGGGGTGGTAGGTGAATAAATAAATCTCTTGCATCTGCCTGCAGTGCTTCTTGAACTCTAGCGTGTACGGGAGTTATCCCAGAGAGTGTGTTACAAATGCAGATCATCAGGCTCTGTCTCCAGACTCCAGAGATTCTGATTCAGTGAGTGTTCTTCTAAGGGGACCCTTAAAAATCGACCACCAACCACCTTACCACGGTCTGTGCTGTATCTCAAACACTCGTTTCGTGCTGTCTGGGCTTTGCTTCCCTCCCCCCGACCCACCGCCCACCAGCCCGTGTAGGAGGCCGGAGAACAGTGAGAAGGTAGCGAGGTGTCTGGAATTCTGGCTCAGTTTACACAACTTCCTGCTTTAGGGGACAGAAAGCAACCCGCATGGAATAGGACTGGGACCAAGGGGAAAAGAGGGTGGACACTATGGATAATAATAGTAATAATAATAACCATTAACCGAGCACTTCCACATGCCAGGTACTGTGCCGAGCATTTCTGTGCATTATATCAGCAAACACATAATAGCTTCCATTGTTATGCCCATTTTTTGGATGAGCTACTGAGAGGTTAAGTGACTGTCCAAGCTCAGCAGTTTGACTACAGAGACAGCATCCTGAAACCTTGTCCCCCCAGGTGTGGACTGAAGATCAGCAGCAACGGCACGTGTGATGGTTGTAAAAACATATCCCCAAATGGGTTGATTTGCTTCCTGTCAAAGGGTGGGGCTCAGTCCCTCTCACCTTCAGTGAGGAGTGACATTAGTGAATATAGCAAAAATCGTGGTACGTCACTCCTGGGATGATGTGTAAAACGACGATGGCTTCCTTCTTAGGAAAGCAGCCCTGGGGAGAGGCCACGTGCCAAGGAACGGAAGCCTCCTGCCAGCAGCAAGTAACACGAGTGAGCCCAGAGTCCCTTCCCACACTGCCACCCACCTGACAGCTTGAGAAAGCCCACACCGGAATCATCCAGCTAAGCTGCTCCCACACTCCCGCCCTCAGCAACTGCGTGGGGTAATACGTATTTGTTGTCTCACACTGTTAAGTTTTGGGGCAATTTTCAGTAACAGGTACTATGGCATCATCTGGGAGCTTTTTAGAAATGCAGACCTCAAGCCTCACCCCAGATGCACCAAATCGGAAGCTGCAGTTTAGCAAGCTCCCTGGCTGATTCACATGCAGGCTAAGTTCGAGAAGCACTGTTCCAAGCCACTCTGTCGTCAGTCAAGCAAAGAGATAAATATACGTCTTTTAAGCCAGCATATCTAGCATCTTTCCTCTTTTCTCTGTCTTTCTCACTCCAGTGAGGAAAGCCAGCAGCCTCTGCCCATCTTCCCACCCAGCTGCCATGCTGCTTGGTTTGCTGAGCATCCTTCTTCTGTTTCAGACACAGCCTGTGACAGGTGCCTCCTTGAATGAAAATCCCCGTAGTGGTTTATGGGAAACAGCTCAAGAAAGTGCTTTAGATGGGAACCCAGGGATAGTCATGGAGGCCAGATAACACACAGATTGGGAAAAGTACCTCAGAGATATGAGGCCACAACATAAAATTGTGAGAAAGGCCCTGGCTGGTGTGGCTCGGTTGGTTGGAGCATTGTACCATAACCAAAAGGTTACAGGTTCAATTCCCGGTCAGGGCACATGCCTGGGTTGTGGGTTTGATTCCCAGTCAGGGCACATACAGGAGGCAACCAATCAATGTTTCTCTCCCACATCGATGCTTCTCCCTCTCTAAAAGCAATGAAAACATGTCCTTGGGTGAGTTTGATTAATTTCTTTGATACAGGGTCAGCTCATGTCTAGGGGTCTCCCCTTTTGGGGAGTTCTTAGTGACTGCAAAGGCCAAGTCAACATGCTGGAAAGGGGTATGGGGAGACGGTGCAAGGTGGTGTTTTGATTTCAAGTTATGAATGTAGGGTCACTGAGAGAACCCACATTTGGACGACAGTTTCTTTTTTATATCATCATTTACAGCGCATGTGCTTGCTCTAGGATTTGGGGCACAGCTGCTTCCCAGAGGGCTGAAACGAGCTGAGTCAGGCCTTCAGCAGGGGACACAGCCTCACGAGGCATGGGAATTGGGGAAGGAGTCTCTGCTGTTTCTCAGCCCTCAGATGGTGGCACACCTGGCAAGATATCATTACTGCAAACAACTCTTCCTTTGCTTATTGTTTTTTTGTTTTGTTTTGCTTTTGAGCCACATGCCAATATGTTTGGCCAGTTCAGAAACACCACAGAGTAGTTTGAGCAGCTGGGTGACATGTGACTCCAGTCAACAATTTTTTTAGCTCTGTATCTGGCCAATCTCCATTGTGGACTTTTTAAACTACGGTGAAATGGAACTGTTTTCCACTCTGTGGCAGCGTTGTGACTTTCACACCTAGACCTTTGAACGCATTACTCCCTCTGCTTGCAATCTCTTCCTCCTTTTCCTATGGCTAACTTCTGTTCATCCTTCAGTTCCTGACTAAAGTATCACCTCCCCTGGGAAGCCACCCTAGATTCCTCCAGACAGGGCCAGGTGTCCCTCCTCTGTGCTTTGGTCATACTCTGTACAGTCCTCCCTCATGTTGTTTATCCCTCTGCCATTGAGGATCTACCCCTCCTTCCTACTCGACTGGAGGCTCCGTGAGGGGCCGAGTGTCCTTTCCAGTTCTGTTTGTCAGAGTGTCTGACACAGGGTAAAGTGCTCCGTATCCATTTGTTGAACAAATATATAACTGAATACTCCCTGTGCCTGGAACAGTGCCTGGCCCCTGACACATGTTTTGTAAAGGTCTATGGAATGCATTGGTGTCTTCTGATCATTTCTGTAGAGAAGTTAGAAAGGTGGTGGCGCTCTTGAAGGAAGACCCCTCCCCGGAGGCCCCTGGAACGAGGGAGATGCTCTGCCGAGGCCCATCCTGCTGACACGGGCTGACTGCGGCCTCAGCCAGTGAGTGAGTGCCCTGCTTCCATCGTGCTTATTGCTGCTCTCACTTCTCTTGACGTGATAAATAGAATGGAGAGGTGCTGCCTTATTGATTCAAAAGCTGGCAACAGTGACCCCAGCACAGAAACATTTCCTGGGGATCAAATAACTGGCTCCTCTCAGCGCTCATCAATCTACAGCCCGGCTACACGTCCACTTACCCTAGGACTTACAACCTGAACCCTAACCCTGAGTCCCCCAGGCCAGGGGATGGCCCGAGTAATTTACTATCATCTTGATTTCCCAGGGTTGTAATTTAGAAGGGCTTGCAGTTTGAGGCAAAACAAAGCAGCACTTTGGTTCACTCCAGGTTCTGAGTAGAGCTACGTTTGCGGAATGAAAATAATCCCACATCAAAAATGCTTTTTCCACAAATTTCCTTATCTGGCTTGCAAAAGACCCCTTAGAGATGCCGTTAATATCTCCAGTTCAAAAATAAGGAGACAAGCTCAGAAAAGGTGAATAACTTACCGCAGGTCGCCCTCCCACCGAGGATGCAACGCGCTCCGGAGGAAATGGGTCGGTGCGGCTGGAATAACGGCGGTTTCTCTAGTGCTGATTGTGCGCCGGGCACTGTATTTCGTACTTTCTGTAGATAATCTGAGTAAATCGTCACACCAGTTTTGTAGGTTATGTATTATTATTATTCTCATCTGACACTTGCAGACACTGAAACTCAGAAGAGTTAAGTACTCGGCCAGGATTATCAAGAAGCAAGTCACTGGCGGAGCCTGTAGTCCGACTGTGTCCGACTCAACTCCTGAGCCCGCCCTCCTCACTCCCGCTCGTGAACTCCGCTGGGGCAGGGACCACACCGCGGGGCTCTGTGCGCATCCTCCTTGCCTGCACAGGACACGGAGGGAGGGCCTAGCTCCTCCGCTTCCAAATCTGACACTCCTTCTAATTTTCTGTTCTGCCTCGAACGTGAAGAAGGCAGATCTGTGCTGCATGTCAGGGGGCCATTTCCTACCCACCGCCAAGGCTTTCCACCCCCCGAGCTTCCGTTAGCTCCACATCAGGAAGGTCCTCATCACGGACAGTCGCTATTTGTAAAGTACTCACTGCGCGGGCCTCGCTGTTGCAGACACTCTGCGGGCTTTGATCAGACCCTCTGCACCACCCTGCAAGGGAGGCATCATGACTTCTGAAACGCGGCAGCTGCGATTCAGAAGGCTGAAGGAGGGAGGCTAAGCTCGTCCAGCCAGGGGCAGAGCTGAGACGGAGCCCACACTCATGCCCAAGGCAGACCCCAACTGTTACCTCTTTCTCTCCTTTTCAACCAGCTTCATTGAGATAACAGACACCACACAACTGGCCCATTTAATGCTGAAAACTCACTAGCTTTCAGTATAGTCATAGGGTTGTGCAACCGTCACCACCATCAATTTTAGAACATTTTCATCACCCTGCAGAAGAAACCCCAGCTTTGGCGATCTTCCACCTCAACTCCACAATACCCCCTCTGCTCTAGGCAACCACCGATCTGCTCTCTGTCTCTGTTAGAGATTTGCCTATTCTGGACATTTCATATAAATGGGATCAGATAATATGCAGTCCTTTGCGACTGGCTTCTTTCACTTAGCAGAATGTTGTCAAGGTTCGTCTTGTAGCACACGTCAGTGGTCCATTCCTTTTTATTGCCCAGTAATGTTCCATGGCAGGGATGTACCGCATTTCGTTTGCCCCTTCGTCAGTGATGGACGTTGGGGTTGCTTCTGATGTTACCTATCCTACCCACCCTGTTTGCCTGCCAGGGATGCTCTGCAGACCAAATAAAACTCCGAGGAGAAGGCATTTTCAAACGCTAAAGCATCGTACAAGGAGGAGGCAGCAGTTTTTATGGAGCTGATGGAAACAAATGAGGGCAAGCGGGCTTATGGCTGGCTGTGTGTGTCCAACGAAGCGCAGCAGACCCCGCAGCAGTAGTTGGAAATTTAGGGCTGGAATAAGAGCTGTTTGTGTTATCGCTGCTAGTGCCTCCTCAGCATGCCATTCCGTGATAATAGTTTCTATCTTGACTTTTATTTTTTCCTGTAAAACGAATGACAGCAAGTGGCTCTTTAAGGGAATGGTTTTTATGCTGAGTGATTCAAAAGTCTGGCATCTAACTTTTATGGAAAACAGATATATCTTCTGCCACTAAACTAGGGAATTGTTGACTGGAAATAATCTTACTAAACCAATTAAAAAGAAGTCTTCATGGATCTTTCTCATCAGCCGTTCAGCAATTCATATATCTTTCAGATATCCGAAGGGGCTAGTCATGCGTGTGTTACTAAGGAGTCCACTGTGTATATTTCGTAAACATTCTTAGATGAATCCAAGAAGAAAACCAGGACAGTTAGGAAACTTACATCCTCTTTTCATCCTTATCCTGGGGTGAAATGAAACAGAAGTGGGATATTATGTTCTTTTCCCCATCTTAATGTAGCAAACTAGGAATCGTTTCAACTGAGTCCTACACAGACAGCACACAGGGCACAAACACTCTTGGGCATAATGCACTTTGGGTTTTTCCGTGGCCAGCCTGAAGGCAATGTAAAAATATCCCTGTAAAACCTTTCCTGCTTTTAGCTAAAGGCTGCCTCCACTATTTCCAAAGGGGCCTCTACACAATTCAACAGATTTATTGAGTGCTGACTCCGTCTGGCAAAGGCCATGGAGACAGACCTAGAGAGAGGTACCAGCCAGAGCATGAGAAGGGTGATCATCACAACGGGAAGAAAAGCCTGGAGCGGAGCAGGGGCGGGGGGAGGCAGGAGAGTGGGACAGCAAGTACAGGGACTGAGATGTGCAGGAAGCACTCACAGCTAATATTTTCTTGTCCAGTCACCACGACTGAATAATAATAGTACTGTAAGGAGGAACCATTATGAGCCCCACTTTGAAGATGGGGACTTAGTTGCCCATAGCAAGCTGACGCTCCTACAGCTTTCAGCCTAAGCTCCTACCCACTGCCTTGAACCACCTCTCAGTCCAACAGAAACAAGTCTGCTCACGTTGTTCCATATCAGAAAGTAGACACGATCTTTTTTTAAAGAAAAATGAAGTCCAATTAAAAAAAATTCTAACCCGAGGTCACGCTTATTGATTTTGGAGGGAGGGGAAGGGAGGGAGAGTGAGAAGGAGGGAAACGCCAACCAGTTGCTTCTTGTACATACCCCGACAGGGGCCACACCCACAGCCCAGGCACCAAGGCTGACCGGCAATCACACCTGTGACCTTTCAGTTTACAGGATGATCCTCCAAGCCACTGAGCCACACCGGCCAGGGCTGAAGTCCAATTTTCTTACTGCAAATTAGATGATTTAGCTCTAAAACCTGACCGTTGAGGATGAATAGATTGGTGTTTTACATTTTTATCATTTGTGCTTTCTTGGGATGAACACATCATTTCGGTGGCCCTGGGGGAGGCTGGGAAGAGAGTGACTTGTATCTGTGACACTTTCACACCCACCCCCCTTCTCCAGGGTTCAGGGCTTCTAGCCTCTTCTCTACTGCCTTTCAAGTTACCGTTGGGCTGCCCTTTACACCTCAGCTGTCCTGTGTCCCAGATCTGATCTTTGTTTCCGTCGGTGATGGAGGAAACAGGCTCTTGAGTGGGAAGAGATGGCAAGATACTATTTGGCCTAACCCTTCCATTTTGCAGATGAGGAAAACTGAGGCCCAGAGAAGTGAACCCCCTAATTCACAGAGCTGGATAATAGATCTCCAATGGATTGTTCCTTTTTGCATGCAACTGTGTTGTTTTTTGGAGGAAACATGAGTGGAGCCCACAGACTTCCCCATTTTCTGGGATGAAGGCTATTGGTGGTTCTCAAGATGATTTAAACGAAATTCAACTGCAATTAATTTCTCTGTCAACCCTGCTGGTTTAGGTCAAGGAGATAATCTCCATTTGGCTGTGTCTTTAGTACCTAGCACTCGGTGCTCTTCCTTTTTAATGAACAACTAGCCAGCTAGACTCTAGTAACACTGTTTTGTTTTCATTGAATTTCTTACTATGCCTCAATTTATGACAAGTAATATCGACTTTCAACTTACAGTACTGACATAGTTTCCCCTAAAAGATATCTACTTATATTTTTAATTATCTAAACTGGTAGGCAAATAATAGTCTTGATAGTTCACAAATAAGATGAAAATCTTCATAATGGTAAGAAAATGATTTAAAAACAGGAGACACGACTAAATACCATTTAAGTGGCAAAGAGCAATGAGTTGGGGCCCCAGGTAGGCCCCAAGGTGGGGATGTATCAAGTCACACTGCCTGCTCCCTTTCGGGCTTTGAGAAGGGTCATCTTTGTGTGCGGTTCAGGGATATGTTCAGGCTGACGGATCACTCGGCGTCGTCCAGCCCCGGCTCCACGATTCTACCACTGCCGTAGTCGGGCTCCTCCGTGGTATGTCCATTTGTTCCTCGGGCCCCTCACTCCTCACTCCCCGCTCTCCAATCTTGCAATGACTTCCAAATTTCCCTCATTTCTCCCTACAGACTCCAACACTAAAGATGACAGGTACTCCACCGGGAATCCCCTCCCTTGGAAGTGGGGTGGTGCACTCTGGCCCCCTTGGCCAGGCTGGGGGGAGAGAACAGACATTGTGTGGGCGGCAGAAGGAGGCTGGAGTGGGGCTTCTGGCCCTGCTGCGCAGGGACTTGATGTGCTTTGCGGGGAGTCGCTCTCCCTCCACAGGCCCGAGCATGCTCACTGTTATACGGCCATTGTTGCACTGAGAACTCTGAAGAAAGGAGGAAGACGGAGAAAGGAAATGCAGAGGGAAGCAGGAATCACCTGACCTGTGAAATGAGAGAGACATGCATAGTCAATTGGAGACCCAAATTCATAAGGTGGTCTCGAGGATGAATTAATTAAGATAATACTGAATATGTCTCATCATTGTGCTCAGCACACAGTGGCTACCCAGACATGGGGGTTAGCTTTTTTGTCGTGGAACTGGAGTCTGGGCCTATTCCCCTCCCCTGGGCACAGGGGACACGGTCAGAAAAATATCACCAGGAAGAGAAAAAAAAGATTGGGCGCCTCTTAGCAGAGGGAAAAAAAAAATGACAAGGAACCAGTCAAAGGTCAGGAAATCAATTTTTTAGTCCTTACAGATCTATAAGTTTAGAGTCTTGTAAAGGTCAACGTTGTCTTTTTAAAGTACCTCTAGGATTTACATCCTGAGTAACACTTGGTTTCCTCCATGGTAAACATGGAGATCCAATTAGTTTTCCCTATAATTCAAAGAGAGCCGAGAAACAAGGACTTTTCCGGTTGGGAGCCAGCTTGGCTATAAAGTTTCTTGCTACACTATTCTGAGGATGAACTTTAATCCATATCTTATCTCCCGTTTGAAAATGAACATCCCTTCTCTTCTTATCGTAATGTTTCTGCTTTCTTTTTCACTTTTCTCCCCCCTTTCCTTCGGAGCCTTGGCCATATTCCTTTTTGGCAATTAGAGTAAATTCTTCATTCTTAGTTATTTGCTGCACTCAGTTACCTTCAGAAATTTTTTTCTCTGACTTGACTCCAGAAGGCATTTTAAGGTTCTGTCAAAGCAGCTTGTTGCTGGAACCCCAGCTTTCCGGGCCCCGCTGCTGAGTCTTTTACAACATGAGATGGCGATGGCTCGATATTTCTCTTTTTTATGGTTCCCTTGACCAGGGATGAAGTCACTGAGGCAGCTGTTTCATAAACCCGGTTCACGGAGGCTGCTTCTCAGGCTGTGGGTTTCTCTCCTTCCCTCTGGGTTTACCTGTCCATCCTGGTCTTTCCTGGGGGATTAAGGGGTAAGGTGGGCAATTGCTAAGCATAAACACCCCCCAGCCCAGGGCGGGCTTTCTCCTCATGCTGGGCTGTGGTACTGGTGAGCTGTTGCGAACAGGACTAGTTCTGGATTCCTGGGGCAAGGAGATATGGGGTGTCCTTCACCCCCTTTCACGGAGGGTGAGACTCAGCAGTGTTTCAAGTGCTCCAGGCCCTTCTGAAGGCAGGACTGGGCTCAGAAGAAGAGATCTGTGTGTGAGCTAAAGGGTCGTAGGGTCTTCTTGGAAGCCTGGAGGAATCTTATTTTGTTCTCTTTTGGCCAAAAGAGGAAGAGTGAGCTCTTCACCAAGATGGTGTCTTGTAGAAAGATGATTTGGAAGATTTGGCAGGAGACATTGTTCCTCTCTAGCATAATCCCTCGGTGACTGGGGATTCCTGATCATCATAACGATCAGAATCTGCTGGGTGTTTGCTATGAACAGGCCTTGCTGGAGGCACTTGACGTGAATTAGCTCATTGACTCTGAGACAGAGACTATTATCATCTCCCCTTCACATGCACAGAAAACAAGGCACAGACAGGTTAAGTAACTTGCTCAAAGCCCAACAGGGTAAGTGGCAGGGCACACTGCATGTGAGAGTGTCATACATCGTTGTGTGCCCTCCAGTGTTGATGAGTGAAGAAAAGGATGACTATATACTTCCCTAATATAGTAGAGATATGGAGGGTGCTTGTGCCTTTGGCTCTAAAAAATGGCCATTTGATTTTTCTCTTTGCCTGCTGCCTAACAGCCCAGATAGAAAGTACAGTGTATCAAATCAGAATGCGTTCTAAAGTTGGAAAGAACAGAAAATCCAGCTCACACGGACTTTAATAAAAAGAGATTTATGAGCTCATGTAATGTCAAGTCCAAAAACGAGGGTGATCTAGCACCTCAGTGACATTATCAGAGATGTAGCTTCTTTCTGTCTTTTTGTTCTGCCTTCCATGGTGTCCGCTTCTTCCAAATGGTGGCAAAATGGCAGCGGCGTTCTAGGCTTTCTTTGTGAGTCATTGAGAAGATAAAAGAGCACTTCTTTTCTAGCATTCTAAGCAAGAATCCAAAGATCATCTGGTTGGGCAACTTAAGTTGCAGCTGACTCTTGAATCATTCCCTATTCGAGGCCAGGGTGGTGGAATTTACTGACTAACTTAAGCCAACCACCAACGATCATCTCCGGAAAAGGGGGCAGAGTCTGCTTCCACTGGCTACCGAAGATACATGGGGAGAGTGGATGCCCAAACGAGGATCCAGGTATGTCAGGAAGGGAAAAGCATAGAGTGGTTACTGGGTAAATAATTTCTATCTTTGAATTATTTGAAGAGAAAGCATGCCTTTGATTAAAACTGATAGAATGCCCAGTGGCCGAGTTGCAGGAAATTATTCATCTCATTTAGCATGCAGTGTGAAGACAGGCCACTCCAGTTGGTGTAGAGGCTCAAAGATGTTCGCAGTGACCTGGGCTTTTTCTGCTTGGTCACAAAAGGCTGCCAGAGCTCCAGGCATCATGTTCTCACATGTGACCCAAACGGGAAAGGAGCAGGAAGGATGGAAACGAAAGGGCTCACGCATCTCGTGTTTTACGGAGGAAACTCTTTCCCCCGAGTCCCCAGCCATCTGCCTCTTCCAGCCAACTGGCCCAAACTGGATCATATGGCCATTGCTAGCTGCAGAGGAGGCTGCAAAAGTAAGTACCTGGAGATTTCAGTCTCTGCAGTGGGAAGGAAAAAGTAGATTGAGAATAGCCACGAGTA
The DNA here is from genome assembly GCA_039655065.1 of Glossophaga mutica. Classification (NCBI taxonomy): domain Eukaryota; kingdom Metazoa; phylum Chordata; class Mammalia; order Chiroptera; family Phyllostomidae; genus Glossophaga; species Glossophaga mutica. The sequence continues at coordinate 24,199,520 of CM077308.1, forward strand.
GTCATCCAGTAATGTCCTGTTTTGGTAATTTTGTGCTAATAAAATGCAAGAGGGGATATGGAATATCTGTGATAGTGTAAACAGTAAAAAATAAAGTTAAAACTTTTTTTTTGCTAGTGTCAATTATAGAGAATATTACCAGGATCTGCATTAAGGGCTTTATGCAAAACTCAGATTCATAGGTAGCTCGCTTTCACTCATACTATCTTCAAATATAAAGTTCAATGTAGCATTAGACATTCAAGTGTTGGCATTAATGAGAGGTTTATTGGAAGTAGATTTAGGCAGCAGCTTACTTCACACCAAGTGCAGTAAATGACTGCCTCGCAGCTGATTAAAACTCCCAAGTCTAAAGTGGACTTAATAAAAATTGGAAATTCGAATACAGACTGTTAAACAATCTGGCTTGTTTTTTCTAGATGGCAAAAATATTCTTCTACTAATTAATTGCCTAATCTTCAGGGCTATAAGCTCAGTCTCAAAGTACATTACAAATATCCTATCACTCAATAAATTGCAGCTAGTATCAGCGAAACATTTTTGGCCTGAGGACTGGTGCAGCGAGGCCAAGAAAGTGACGCAGTAGATTAGAGAAACGGTAGAGTGAGAGATGCTGAGAACAATCTGATCACACGCACACACATCCATTATGCGTTCAGTTTCGAACTATTCCAACTTCAGACATCTTTTTTTCCTCCTGACTTCCTTTGAAAAATGACATGAGCAAATTTTTCAATGCAGTTGGAAGCAGACCCTGTTAGAAGAAAGAGGCCAATACCCGGGGAAACTGTGACAAATGAATCTGCTAGGAGGAAAGAAAAACTTAAAACATTCAGAGAGTTAAAGATCCGGGAGTTAAGTGCAGTGTGGCTGGGCGAGGCCAATATGGACTTACATTTACTAGTGAGTCACAACCAACATTTCACGGCGCTTTAGCATTTATGAGGCATTTTTACTTATACTGCCAGTTGGCCCAGCCTCTCATAAATCTCCACTAGAGCATATTTGGTACATACAATTACACTGAGATGTAATAGGTATTATTTTTGGCATCCCAGCTGTTTATTCCCCGGCTTCCCTTTTCTGGCAGCCCGACTCAAGCCTGGCCAATAGTAACACCCATTCACCGGAACCCAGGAAGGACCAAACCGTGTCTTCCCTTGGGATTTTGATGGAGAGCCGATGTAGTTACCCATCTACCTCTCCACACCCCATGCTGGAAAGCTGGAAGGTAAGACTGGAGCTGTAGAGGACAATAGTGGGGATGGAGAGAGCTTAGCAACACTTTTGGACCCAAGATCAATCAGCCTGAAGCCAAACTCCTTGAGATGTGCTAGTCAGGTGAGGTGAGCCAAAAAATCCTGTTTCTGGCTGAGCTAGTCTGGGGTGAGTATCTGCCACTTGCATAAAGAGTCTTGATTGATACCACCATTTGTACAAGTGACACATCCATTGTGGTAGGTTCAGCTTGAAGTGAGCCTCTTTGATGAAGTCCTCAGTGATGACACTCCCCGCTGACCCCTTTTTCCCAGTAGCCACACCACTCCCTGCACCAAACAATGGGCACAGTGTTGAATGCAATGGCAATGTTCTCTGATTTTTCAAATATTTTTCCAGTTGCATTGCAAGCCCTGTGAGAAAGGATAGTACACTCCCCAATTAATAAACAGGAGTTCTGAAAGTTTTAAGTCTTTTGGTTAGAGCTTGAAATACATGTCTCCAGAGAAGTAATGTAAGCAATGGTTCAGTTCCCAGGCTAGCTCAAAAAAAGCCTGCTTTATGAAAATGTGTGTACAATGGCAGAGAATAATAGAGGAGTCATAGCTCAAAAAAAAGCCCACTTTATGAAAATGTGTGTACAGTGGCAGAGAATAATAGAGGAGTCATAGCTCAAAAAAAGTCCATTTTATGAAAATGTGTGTACAATGGCAGAGAATAATAGAGGAGTCATACAGGGAACTGCTGCTTGGAAAGAAGTAAGTCTGAGCTGAGAAAACAAGGAGGTAGAAACAGACTTTTCTAAACTATCTAAAGGAGCTTTAGAGTTGTGTTGGTCTCTTTTTTTAACCAAAATTAGTTTTAATTATTACCAAACTTTTTTTCTACATGGTTTAAAGAGGGAAATAGTTCTACAAGGCTTATCACAAAAAAAATATTAGCAGTTTCCAAACCACTCTACTGCCTCAATTTTCTTCTTTTTGGAGGCAATCGTTTTTAATTTTTTAAATTGTTTATTTTGGCATTTAACACTAACACGTATGTCCAAGCCACTTTTTGATTTTTCTTTTAGGCATTATCTTAATTTCTGAAAAGGCATGTAAGAATTTAGCTTCTACCCTGGCCAGGAGGCTAAGCTGGTTAGAACACCGTCCTGATACGCCAACATTGTGGGTTCTATCTCTGCTCAGGGCACAGACAAGAATCAACCAATGAGTGCATAAATAAGTGGAACAACAAATGGACGTTTCTCTCTCTCCCTTCCTCTCTCTGGAAAAACCAATACATAAACAAAAAGAACTTAGTTTCCATCCTCATCCTGGTACACGCTGCTCACACCCCATCTTCCTGATGCAATTCTATCGTAACTGTGGCCAGCTCAATATCTAGTGTTCACATTAGTGTGAATAGATACATGCAATTTCGCTGCTAAGCCACGTACCAAGATTACTTTTCTTTTGTATCACAACTTTTAGTTTTCCCAGGAATAATTATAATTACCTTATATTTTGTTTGTTTTCTTAGGTTTTTATGTAATTATTCATTCAGCCTCAAATTCTCTCCCAGTCGGCTATGTATCTTCTCAATGAGTTTAAAAAAATTATGTTTTCTATCAATTCGGTCTTCACGGAGACATCACTCCTGGAACCTTCTGACCTGCTCCAGTCGCATGGTTCTCTGAGCCTACGGCGCAGCTGCTGTTGTGGGATCTCCCTCCGCCAGTGACCTGGGGATTCCGTTGGCCTTGCTCTTGAGGTGGATTTCTTGCTTCCTGAATCCCAACTTTCCTTTTTCTTGCTCCACTCTGTGATTTTGGTGACATACCTTCTTTCCTAGTAGCTTTTTCCTTTGTAAACATGACATAAAATTTACCATTTTAACCATTTTGAGCGTACAGTTCAGTGGCATTAGGTACATTCACATTATCGTGCAGCCATCGCCACTGCCCGCCTCCAGAGCTTCTTCCCCATCCCAGACGCAGCCTCTGTGCCCAGGAAACACCTCCCCACCCTCCCCACCCTCCCCACCCGTCAGCCCCAGCGACCCCTGTTCTACTTTCTGCCTCTGTGCATTTGACTATTCCAGGTCCCTCATATATGTGACATCATCAATATTTATCTTTCCTCCAGTAACTTTTTAAGAAAGGGTATACAAGAGACGTATTTCTTGAGAACATGCATGTCTAAAGATGTCTCTATTTACTTATCCGCTTACTGATAACTTGGCCTAAAAGAAAATTCTGCGTTGGATGTACCTTTCCATTTAATTTAAAGGCACTGCTCCAGTGAGATATACCAGTTCGGTTCATGGACTCTGGAGCCAGACTTGCGTGGTTCTAATCCCAGCACTACCATTTGTTACCTGTGTCATACTAGGCAAGTTACCTTGCTCCTTTGTACCTCAGATTTCTCAGGTGTAAAATGGAAATACCATAGTACCTAATTCAAAGGGTTGTTGTGAGGTTGTTCTAATACAGTACAATATATTGGGTTGGCCAAAAAGTCCATTTAGTTTTTCTCTGTAAAATAAAAGGCACATTTTTCATTTTCACCAATAACTATTGCTTTGGATATTTTGAGTATGTCGGCTTGCTCCTGCTACTGGCTTCTAGTGGGTAGAGGCCAGGGGTGCTGCTAAGCATCTTCCAATGCATAAGACAGCACCACAGCAAGGAATTATTTGGCCAAAATGTCAATAGTCCCAAGAAACTTTGAAAACCACTTTTGACACATTCGATTAGTCACAGCACCTTCTCCATACACTGCAGAAATCTTTCCTTGTGTTTCAATTGTGTTTTTACTTTTCTTGAAACAATAAAGTATAATATGCTGAAATGTTGTATATTTTCTTCCATCTTCAATATTAAAATGGTCACACAAAAATTCACCCATTTTGATAAGTTTTTAAAAAATGCACGCTGATATGACAGCTGTCATAAGACCATCTAACAAAATCGTTTCAAATGAAGTTAAAGACAACTAAGCGCTCCTACAGCTCTTTGGCCAACCCCAAAGTGAAACTCTACCTTAAATATCACCTGCTGCTGCCTTCCACCTTTGGCTGTTGCTCTCGAGAAGTCTGCAGCTGTTTTGATTCTGGATCCCTTTTAGGTCACTCATTTCTTTTTTATTTAGCAGTGGTTCAAATCCGTTTGAACCAATATTCTGAAGTTTCATAATGATGTTCCTTCATGTAGGTTTATTTCCAACCATTGTTCTGGGCACACTGGAGGGCCTTTCAGCCAGAACTCATGTCCTTCAGTTTGGCGAAATCCTATAATTAACTAACATGCTTATTTAATGATAGCCTCCTTTCTATTTTTTTTTCTCCTTGTCCTCTCTTTCTGGAACTCCTATCACATAGTTGATCTGGTCTCTCCTTTATTTTCATCTGTATCTTTTATCCCTTAGGCATTTTTCATAACGGGGTGGGCAAAAGGAGGTTGACAGTGGTTTGTATGGAAAATCATACAATAGTTAATAAATAATAATGCAGGAACAAACTGTGTGTTGGGTACTCAGAACTGTCGACCTCCTTTTGCCCACCCCTGTATTTACTATCCAAGAGCTCTCTGCCTTGCTCTCATTTCCTTTTCTTTTTAATAACCCGTTCTTGTCCCGTTCTTGTTTCATGTATGCATATCTTCCTTTACCTGAGATTTTTAATGAAAAAAAAAATCCTGGTTTTCTTCTCCCTTTATAGCCTTGTTTTTTTTCTCTTACAACATATTTAACATTGGAATATTTCCTCTAACATCTGGTGATTCTTGGTATCTGCCAAGTGGGGCAGGGAAAGCTGACTAGAGGTTCTGAGTGTGCTGGATGGGGTTTGTCAGCTGTGGGCTTTGCTGTGGGGTGGCCTTCTGTGCGCTGACCAGGGGCCCCTCCTGTCGTCATCTGTCCTCTTTAGCTGGCCAGAGCCACCGGAGAAGAGGCTTGCAATCCCCTCTCCGGAGAATGCGTGTCAGGGCAGTATTTAAGTTTTCATGGAATCCTCTTGTTTTTAATGCATTTATCCTCTCCAGAGAATAAACCCTCAATGTGTTTCTGGGGTGGGGGAACAGTCACCCAAAAGTAACAAGTTGGAGCAGATAGCTAATTGCTTCGGCGTTAGACTTCCTGCTAAGGCTCTGCTCTCTGCTGGTTCCCAGTTTTACAGGGCAAATTAGGGTCCTTTTTGGTCTTTGCTCTTACCAGTTTAGGAGTCTGCTTTCCTGGATTTGCTGTTAGTTACCACTGGATTTTTAAGACATTTTTAACAAGAAGGGCAACAGTTGTTCTTGCTGCACTTTTCAGTTTTCAAAGCTTGTTAAAATGAAGCTCTCTGGGCCTCCTTCCTGTTCATCTAATGCATCAGCTATAGTGTAGGCCCTAAATCCTGAACCTGTTACAAGGATCCCTGGGAATCTGAGTAGGTGGTCCAGGGAGCACATTTTGAGAAGTTGGCTTAGACAGCATTTTGCCAGAAATTACCAGGGTTGCTTGAATCTGGAAACTTCTCTGAAATTCCCTTGTTATGCGTCACAGGCTCTTGGGACTGAGAACATTTTTCCCCATGAACAGGAACCCACTGGGCTCCGCCGGAGTGACCCACTTTGGGGTGTGTTTTATGGAGCAACGTCTGGGAAAGTAGGCAAATATCTGGGAAAGTAGGGCTTTCTAACATCCGTCCTGTGTGGATGGCTCTTTCCTGGGATTTCTTAAAATTCATGTAACCCTTGCCAAAAACAAGGCTGTCAGGCTATATAGTACCTGGTAATGGGCTTTTAAAAACAGTAATTAGGGCCCTGGCTGGTGTAGCTCAGTGGATTGAGTGCGGGCCTGCGAACCAGAGGATCGAGGTTCGATTCCCAGTCAGGGCACATGCCTGGGTTGCAGGCCAGTTCCCGGCGGGGGACACACGGGAGGCAACCGTACATTGATATTTCTCTCCCTCTCCTTCTCTCCTACCCTTCCCCTCTAAAAGATAAATAAATAATAAATAAAATCTTTAAAAAAATAAACATTAAAAAAAAAAACCAGTAATTAGAGAAAAGTAAAAAACAGGCCAGCTTGCCATTTGGTTCAAGGAATAGGAAATGGCCACTCAAAATTTGGAAGCACATTTTTGGGGGTCCCTGTTCTGCTCTGCATCCTTAATTTCAGTGTCTGAGCAACGCCCCCTTTTCTACTGAGGCCTGTCTCCCTGCTGAGAACCACTCTGGAGTCTGATCATACACCTGTCCTCAAATCTTTAACTCCAACCTGTAGCCACTGCCCTCAACCTAGAGGTCAGGCCGGAAGCTGGGGCTCAGGCTGCTCAGGTGAAGCTCTCAACAGCTCTCTAAGGAGTTTTACTGCTGCCTCTTAAGAGGGGGCACCGGAATTCCTTGCAGAGGGGCCCAACTGCCCTCCCAGATCTGCCCCACCGGCCACAGCGGGGGCTGGTTGTCTTTTCAAGTCAAAGGCCAATGGCGGCTAAGCCCACAGGGGCCCCGCACCGCGCAGCCCCGCGTCCGTCAAAGCTCAGAGTCTCCGGGCGTTGAGCGGCTGCATTCCCAGCAGGTGCGAAAGGCTCCGAGGCCCAGGCCACGACGTCACCCGGGGCCTGACCCGGCGTTCCCGCCCCGGTTCCTGTAGACTCGAACGACGCGAGCCGACGGTAAGCGCTGCGCGATCCGCGGGCGTTCTGGAACCCGGCCCCGGAGCGCGGGCCGTTCCCGGCAATCGGGGGCTCCTGGCGCCTCCCCCCCGCGCGCTCGGGGCGCAGGCCGGGCGTCTGGCTCGAGTCCGCGGCCCGCCCGGGTTTCAAGTTCAGATAAGCGCCGGCTTCGCGGCTTCCCTTCCGCTCTGGAGAGAGTTGTGGTGCTGGGGCCTTCGAATGCGAGCGGACAACGCTCCTGCGTGGCGGGGGTGCGAAAATGTCCCTGGTCACCAGCTGCTTCACTCCCCCAGCTTCGCTTTCTGCCCTCGTCCCCTTTGCACAGCCTGTCTGGAAAGTGCACCCGGTTTGCCTTGCCGGCCAGGATGAGCTTCCCTTTGGTCAGCTCAGGAATCTCGTTTTGAAAACACACCGGAAGCTGGGGAGCTTTGGGCCAAGTGAAGGCTTCTCTGTCCCCAAAGGGTCAGCCTCCCGCGCACCTGGTTTTAATAAGAGCCCAAGGAGAAATATGGCCCGGGGCCTGAAGGATCCCCAAGAAATTCTCTCCTTAGAGGGAAGGAAGGGTGCATGTGGATTGGACGTGAGCAGACGCCCTTACTCACTGTACAAGGGTTTGCAAAGACCTTGTGCACTTTTCAACTTTAATTGAAGCTTGGAAAGGATGTAGGTAGTAGTGATGTTAGAGATGGCATATAAACAGCAGTTAAAAACACATTTATTAACATTGAGGACAAGGCGATTGCACAGTTATTTACAATGTATTTTCTTCCCTGTTTTAATAACAAAAACGAAATATTGAAAAACAGCCCCTGCCTCTTCCCATATTCGAGCGCACACACACACTTACATAATTGCAGTTATAGGCACACGGCATTCTTATGTTAAATGCTGGAGCAAGGGAGGTAAATTACATTGCAACAGATCAGAAGTCTTCATCAGCTCTGAGAAAAATGAGCTCCCAGTACATGAGCTGGAAGTTAAAGATTATATCATGTTTTCAATCTACGTATTATAAAAGTTTAAAGGATAGAGGACATGAAAACGTTTTTAAAAAGACCCTTGTGAGCTACAATATGTATTCACACACATTCTTTTTGCATCTTTGTTTAAAGCCAAGGACAAACTTCTTCCCAATGGAGCACTTTGATCTTTCTACTCTTAAGAAAATAACCCTTGCTCTGCCTTGTACTAGAATTTGGAGAACACTAATTTTCATCAAACCTTTCTTAACCCCCTAATCAACATTTAACCAGCGGCCTTAGGGTCTTGCACTTCTGTTCCGTCTGCCTGGAATTCTTTTCCCTAATTTGCTTTGCAAACTCCTCCTTGTTCAGATCTTGGCTTAAATATCCCTATCTCTGCCCACCCCCTTGCGACAATACTTTATTTTCTTCAAAGCACCAACCAGACTTTGAAATTATTAATTTGAATGTTGCCCGCCCTCCCACCTCAATAATATAAGGGACCTTGTTGTTTTGCTTGCTGTTATATCCTGGAACCATACCCCCCACTCCCCATGTCTACTGGCACTGATTTTTAGTAACTAAAATTTTTAAAAAAACTTTGCTGTACAGAGTGTAGCCTTGAGAGTACTTGCTAAGTGAAAGTGACCCTTGAGGAAATACCTTTAGTGTCCTGTCTCCCCACTGGCCTTTTCATAAGGGTGACTTAGGTGCAGCTGCTGTCCATTCTTAAGGCCCCATGGGCAGTGTCCCAGGCCAGGAAGCAGACCGTGGAGGCAGCCAGGGCCTCTGGCATTTTGAGGGGGTCTGGATTTTGGACTAGAGAGCGACTGGGATTCTCTTCCAGAGGCCTGGAACCGCTAGCTGTGCAACCCCCCTGACCCTTTAGCACTTTCCAGTGCTTGGCTGCATGCATGAGGTTCCAGGGTTCCTTGTGGGAGCTGCTCATGAAAGATGCTCTGTTATTGTTGGACTCCAGGCACAGGGAATAATTAGGGGAGTGACATGAGCTCAAGTGGAGGCCTTTCCTTGTGGGCTGGGCTGCAAGGCTGCAAGCGGCCTGCTCTCTGGCAAAGGCCATGGATTCCTGTGGATTCCTATGTGGCTCACTTCTTGGAGGAAGCCTTGGTGAGGAAGAGGCTGGGGCTGAGGGCAGGAAAGTTTGGAATTTCCCGTGGTTCCTTGGGGGATTGATTGTTGTTAACTAGCCTGGGCAATACCAGGGTGGAGTGTCTGGGCCCGCTTGCCTTCCCTCAAGGCCACACAGGGCTCCCAGGATGTTACAGACAGCCCTGGCTGGGGCTTGCATGCTGAGTGGGTGGTGTTGGAATAGGAGTGAAAAGAATCCAGTGTTCTGGGGGCTGTCAGTTGTCAGCAAGGAAGAAGCTTTTTCTTAAGCTCTGCAATGCCCAGCATGGTGCCTGGCTCATTGCGGGCATTTAATAAATGTTCATTCAAATGTGGGAAGTGTGAGCGTTCCTCAGACTGTGTTTCAAGCCTGTGTTTCAGTATTTGAGCTGGACTTCCAAGATGGATGAAGACAAGGGGAAAGGGGAGGGGGTTGAAACCTGACTGAGGGCGAGTAAATGGGGCTGGGAGGAAACCTTGGGGCCTGTTGAGAGGGATAGAAAATACGCACAGTCGCACAGTCGCACAGTCGAGGTGACTAAGCCTCAGTCACTGAGGGGTTGGGCCTTTCTCATCCAGTAGGCAGTGGGAAGCCACTTAGGGTTTCTCAGCACAGTTGGGACAGGCTCAGAGTTGTGATCTAGAAGCAGTCTGCTGAGGGTGGTTAAGATGTTAGAAAGAAGAAAACAGAGCTAGGGAGACCAGTGAGAAGCCTACTGGGAGAGTCACAGGGACCAGTCGCAAGGACTTAAACCAGTCCAGTGGCAGGGAGCTGAGAAGAGGTTGATGGAAGATGTATGACTGGAGCTGAGTTTGTAATTTCCCCCCCATTTTCTTTTTTATTGTCATTCGATTATAGTTGTCCCCATTATCCCCTCATTACTCTCCTCCGCCCTAGCCGCCCCTGCCTCTCACAGTCCATCCTACCCTGTCCATTGTCTTTGTCTGTGAGTCCTCTACTCATGTTCCTTGACAACCCTTCCCCTTCTTTCCCCGTTACCCACCTTCCCTCTCCTCTCTGGTCGCTGTCAGTTTGTTCTTTATTTCCATGTCTCTGGTTCTATTTTGCTCACTTGTTTTGTTGACTAGGTTCCACTTATAGATGAGATCATTTGGTATTTGTCTTTCACCACCTGGCTTACTTCACTTAGCATGATGCTCTCCAGTTCCATCCCTGCTGTTGTGAAGGGGAGGAGTTCCTTCTTTCTTTCTGCTGTGTAGTATTCCACCGTGTCAATGTACCATAGTTTTTTGATTCACTCATTTACTGATGGGCACTTAGGTTGTTTCCAGCACTTGGCTATTGTAAATTGTGCTGCTATGAACATTGGGCTGCATAGGCTCTTTGGAACTGGTGTTTCAGGATTCTTAGCATATAATCCTAACAGTGGAGTTTCAGGGTTAAAAGGCAGTTCCATTTTTAGTTTTTGAGGAAATTCCATAGAAGAACTGAATTTGTAATTTGATAACTGATGGAATATGTTGACAAAGGGGAGCTTTAAAAAGACTCTAAAGATTGGAGATTGCACGCCATTGACAAAATAGATTAGTCAGGGGGAGGAGGAGCTAGGCATATTTGAAAAAAGACCAGTGGGCGGGGGTCTGAGAAAGCTGGAATTCAAATTTCTACATTGCAGACTTCTCTGAGCCTTCAGACAGAATGTATCATACAGCATTTCCCAAGCTGGCTACCGCAGTGATTTTCAACCTTTTTCTAAATCTCACGGCACACATAAGCTAATTACTAAAATCCTTCAGCACACCAAAAAATATATCATGTTTTTTGCCAATTTAACAAAAAAAAAATAGGTATCATTTTGATTCATTCACGCCAGATGGCTATTGTGTTGGCTATCGTCATTTTTTTTTTTTTTAATTTTATGGTCTAAGGGAAAAGAGGTCAGTGCCCCTTACTAAATAGTCAGGTATTGCATGTCGTATACATTTTTATGTCACGCTGGTTAAAAATCTCTGGGCTACAGAAACCCTGCTTTCCTCCTCCACGAACATGTCACAGAACATAGTTTGGAAATGTGTCAGCAGGTCAGGCCTCTAGGTAAGGAGCCAGCCAAGTGGTTTGGACTTTCAGGCTGTCGCCTTTAACAATGTCAGCCCTTCATCACAGCAAGGGAGCATCTCACAGGAAGCCTCGCGCCCAGGACCCTGGGCTCTGGAACCCGCGTTAGCCTGCACTGGCCCATTTCTTCATGCTACTATTCCAGGCCCTGTTTCATCATGCCCCCTATTTATAGCATATGAATAGTGCAATATCAACTTTGAAAAGAAGATGAGAGTGAATTTCGTACTCATGCCGGCAGGGTTGGGAAAATCTGAATTTTTAAAGAAATACTTCACACTTCCTTCTGCAGGACTGGAGGGGGTGGTGCAGGACCCTGTTTCTCTTATTGGCACTCTTGCTGCTGCTCCTGTTTAGACATGTTTTCTTTAGAACAGGGTCCTTGCGTTTTGAAACAGCAGGCATGTTATTTAATACCGTGTCATCCAGATGGGCTTCTCTCTGGGTCTGCTGCAGGTGGTCCAAGTGACATTTAAGGACATGATTCCAGTTCAGTCAAAGGCTCCCCTTCCCAGAAAGCCAATCCTCTGATTTTTAAAAATGTTACACATAATATAACGTTTACCATTTTGACCATTTTTTAGTACATAGTTCAGTGGCGTTAGGTGCATTCACATGGTGTGCGGTCATCACCAGACCCACCACCAGAACTTCTTCTTCAATCAGTCGCACATACCCATTAAACGGTAATTCCCTGTTCCCCACTCTCCTCTGCCCCCAGCAGCTGCCATTCTAGTATTTTCTCTCTGTGAGCCTGAGTGCTCTGGGGGCCTCGTAATGTGTGCAGTCATGTGGTTATGTGTCCTTTTGTGTCTGGCTTATTTCACTCAGCATCATGTCTTCAAGGTTCATCCATGTCGTAGCGCATGTTAGAATGTCCTTCCTTGTTCAGGCTGAGTAATATTACTCCGTTATGTGTGTATACAATGCTTATTTCTTCATTCATCTGGCTATGGACATTTGCATTGTTTCCACTTCTCTGTGTTCTTAAGTTCTCTGACTGGTCCTTGCCTGGAACTTCCTTCTGTGTAAGTTGGAGGTGGCCTTTGGGTTTGACTTCACTACATTTGTGTTAAGAGAAAATTGCAAGCCATCTCATTAAATCATGATATAAAATCGGGCTCATCAAACTTTAGAGAAAAAAATGCTTTGAAATCCCAATTTAAGGTGGGTTTGGACAGCAGCAGTTCTATACTTAACTTGGGGGGAAGGGTGCTGGTCCCAGGAGCTAACTCAGAGGATTCTTAGGAGAAGAAAATTCCTTTTAGTTTGGGAAGGAGCAGGGCTAACTTAGCAGTCAGCAGTTCGGCGTTGGGCCTGTGCCCTGTGCTTTCCTAGTTCCTAGACCTTTGCAAGGCTGTAAGCATTTGGGAAGAGGGTGGAAAAGTCGATAGGTTGGTTGGAAATCCAGGCCAGATACTATGGAAAGTTCTACTTTGGAGACGGCTGTTGGGTCTTAGCTTTGAGTCAGAGCGATTAGAAGGGGGTTGTGGGGAGATGTGGAAGCCACCAGAGTCCTGAGCTCAGCCCAGCTCCCACACCATCCTTCTCTCCTTCCCAGAAGACTTTGCTTCAGGGAAAACAAAATAATTTTGATTGAGCTATTATGTTGGACTACCGTAATTTCAAAGCTAGTTGATGAGGCTGTTTCCTGGTTGCCAGCCTTACAGGGAACAAGCTTTATCATTAGAATCCACCGGTTCCCAACTTGTGCACTGAGGTGCTGCACGTTAAATTCACAGGGGAGCCGTAAGATATTTCAGATGTTCAAGGGAAACGCAACTATACTTGATATCTCTGGGATACCCGAAAACTACTACCTCCAGGTGTGAAGGGTTCACAGTTTCAACATGAGATTTTGCTTCATTCATTCCTTTTGGTGCCATCATATTTCGAAGCTGGTTTTTGGTGGCAGCTTTGATAAAAATCAAGACGCTGGTGAAAATCAGGGAGTGGGGGGGAGCGGTGTGCAATCTGCTTCCAAACTTTAAGAAGTTGTACAGTGTCCAGCAGTTGCTCATAGTCCACTAACAAGTAATTATGAGCATTTAAGTAAAAAATATGTTTTTTCTATTTATATATATTATTTTTTACATGGCTAAATTGTTAGGGCACGAATACTTAGTAAGTTGTTTGGGTTTCATTGCTTAAGTTGCAGGGATTTCTTTTGCCTTAAGGGTGCCATAAAAAGTTACTCGGGCCCTGTGGGAAGCCGTGTACTCATAGAGTCTGGGAATCTTTAATCTGTCAAAAAACTCCCAAAGATGTAAATTTGCATTTAAATAGGTCAAACATGGTGATGGAGGTACAGGAGAAATCAAACAAACACTTTGCTTTGACATTTTCTGAAGTAGATTGCTTTATTTTTCTGATCATAAAATGAATATGTATTATTATTTTAAAAAATCCAGAAAGGTGCAAAATAGAAGATGAAAACCTCCATATTCTCACCCCTTTCCCCCTTCCCAGAGATAATAGCTGTTACTTTTGGTGGATATTCTTCCAGACCTTTTTTTCTGCTTATTATTTAAGAATACTAGATATTTTATAAAAATTGATTATATAAATTTCAGTTTTATTGCTTTTTGAAATTCACTAGATTACAGCTGTCTTTCCATGTCAACATGAACAGGTTTCAAATCACATATAATACATATATATTTACTTCAAACAGATTTATAATACACTTTCAAGAGAGAAAAGCCTCTGAATTCTAGGTTTATTACTAACTGTAGGATGATTCCACTTTTAGAGTAGCTCAACCCTGCCCCCTTGTGGCTTGATGTGATATTTAACATTTTTCTTCAAATGTGCTGAAGGCCGTGTGTTCTGATGTGGAGTATACAAAGGTGAATGAAATAAGATTAGGAGCTCACAGTCTGTAAGAGGAGATGCAGTGTATAATTAAGTAACCATTAAAAGAAATAAAACGTAATTAGGGACCATAAGAGAGCTACAGTGATAATCTCATAGGAAGAAGAGGTTAGTCCCTCTGTGAAGATTGAAGACCTGGTAGCGAGTTCGCAACAGCAGCAGCGACAACGATACAGATAACATTTACTGAATGTTTATAGACCAGGAGCTGCTCTTTGCGTTTTTTAAATAGAAAAGATGGATTTCTCTTGTTTAGGCCTTTAAACGTGGGTAGCACTTCGACTGGGAGGGGTGATGAAAGGTGGAATGAGGGCGCAGGAGAAAGTCCTCCAGGTCGGGTGACGGCAAGGGGAGAAGCCGGGCAGTCTGTGCCGAGAGCAGGGGCCTTGCAGATTGCTGCCGTGCATGCGGTGGGAACCGACCTCAGAACGACGTGAGTGCCTTGAATTCCAGGCTAAGGAATGTGACCCCGATTCTCTCCACCGGCAATGGGAACCAGTGATGCAGTTTTTTCTTTAAGTCAGGGGAGTAATTTTATCAGAGCTGGACTTTAGGAAAATTAGCTTTCAGCAGCGTGGCAGATGAGAGACTCCAGGTGGAAGGGCCAGTGAAGAGGCTGCTGCAGTGACCCAGACCAAGAGACAAGAGGGGCACCAGGAAACAGCGAGCGGGGGAGGACTCCGGGCCTGGTTCGGAAACCGGCAACGACAGGGTCTCTTCTTTGAGTTTCACGTGTTTGTTATTCTTGCAGAGCCACAGTAACCTTTGGTGAACTTTGAATGGAGGTCTTCATACCCAATGGCCTTATCCTGCACGAACTAAATAGAGTGATTCACCAGCCAGTCTCCACGTGCTGACTTTACCCCTGTCCTCCAAGAAACTAGAGGGACAGCAGCTCGATCACATTATTAGGCCTCTGATTTGGTCATTTTGACCGAGCCCACCCAGGTCCTCTGGTGGGGCGCATTATTCCTGGCCGTTCTCTAAGTCTGCGACGGTGGCGTGGCATTCGGGCAGTGGTATCACAGTACGCTTCTTTCTCCGGTGGGTATCAAGCCAGAGGGAATTAGCGGAACCTGAACAAACGGGATTTGGATTCTACCCAAGGAGCCGATGCTAAGCACGGGAGACCGCTGGGGCTGCATGGTCGAGGGGCTGCTATTTGGTGGCCGCTGACAAAGGTGAGACAGTTCACTGAGATGATTGGAGTTTATTTTGTCTTCCAGAATCATCCATTTTTACGTTTTATTGATAAATGCTTGTAAAAGAAATCCTGTCTTTGATACGGTAAGTACTGAGAGCAGTGATTCTCAAAGAAAGCAAGGGTACCAGTTCGTTGGTGAGCCACTGGGATCTTCTTGATGGGCTCAGGCCTGTCCCATAAATGTAGAGGGTGTTGTTTTATAATAGAGAGTCAGGGACGCAAGCTCATATTTATCTCTAATGAAGCTAATAATAAATGATTCGGGTGTCTTCCTCCCACTTTTCTGTTCCCACCAGCTTCCCCGTGCCTGTGTGCGTGGGCGTGTCCCTCCGCAGTCTGAGGGTCACCAATGTGGAGAGGCGCGATTGTATTCATGGCTTTTTTTTTTTTTTTTTTTTTTTTGCATTTCTCCAGTAACTTGTGAACTTCTCTGCACTCTGTGGGCCCTTTCAAATATTTTTCCTTGAGAAACTATCGTGCATTACATCCCATTTTAAAGATAAGTTAAATGGAGAAAGTTATGTCAGGTGTTTTCAGGGCATCCAGAACCTGAAATTCGAAAAGTTTCCCATGGCTTTTTATCTCTGAATGTGAGAGAGTGTGCTTTTGCTCATGGTCACAGGGGTGTGACCGAAATAGTGTGTGATGGACCGCTATGTAGTTCTTGAGTTTGTGGACCACTAATTAGCATGCTTGAGCTGTTTCCAACTTTGCCAGAGTCATCCTTCAAATCTGATTTGTCATTAGTGTACAGCAGCATCGTATTTCAAGCCCTATCAGATGATGGTTATGTACTTTGTCACTTTTTAACCATTTAAATTACATTCCTGTTAATAGGATCTATGGTTTAATGTCAGCAGGGGGGCTGGGGGATTGCATGGTTCACGTCTAGTTGTTTTTATGGCTAATTGGGCACATATGTGCTAAACTAACCCCTCTATTTAGAAGTGAAGGATTTTACTAAAAATGAGCATATTTTTATTATAGGCAGCTTCGTTTCATCTGCTTAAGTAGTTTCTTAAACATGAAGCATTTTTCAGTACAACTGTATCTGGATGTGTTAACTATATTTTTTAAAGTGCAGATTTCTTTCACTCGCTTAATGGGAATTCACAGAAATCATAGCCTTTTAATTAAAGCCAATGTGTTGCAGTGCCAGACACGCTGAAGGGTTCCAGTGAACCAAAAAAGAACGCATTTCTGCACTGGGAGTGTGTGTATGGGACCCTTCAGAAGGCTGACAGAGACGCCTGATGGAAGGTTTGGAAACAGGAAAAAGATTAATAAAAAGAACATCAGAGTAATTTTCAGAATAGCTTAAATAATGTGCGTAGTGAAGTAATTTTCTACACCGAAGGATGGTTTGATTGAAAAATTGTGAGTCCTGCATAGTCTTAATACTATGATGACTAAATCTGACTTCAATCCATTGAAACTAAAAAAGAGAGCCTACGAGAGTTACCTTGTTTCAAAACTCACATTGGCACAAGTGACTGTATTTTCAGAGCTAGTTCAGGTGGTGCGACAGGCCAAAGTTGGAAGACAAGGGAACAGAAGGTTCGAAATTGAAAGGATCATCGGAAGTCTGCAACGTACAGTCGCTGAGTCATTGTAAAGGCAGCTCTGAGAAAGTCAAGGGCTCATTGGGTTTCGGTTTTGTCAGACAGAAAGAGCCAGGGACCGGAAGTCGGAAGACTTAAATTTTAATCCCCACCCTGCACTTCACTAGCTGTGGTCCTAGACAAGTCCCTTCACTTTGCCACATTTCTGCTTTCTCAGTTGTGAAACAGTGATCATGTCTTCCGTAACCATCTCGGGGTTATTGTGAGGATCCTAAGGAACTATTGCCTATAAAACCTTCTTGAAAAGTAATGCCAAAGCATTACTTGTATAAGTGAAATTATTTCTGTGGTTTTGAGCCACCATGGCCAGACAGAGAACATGCTGTATTTGTCATTACCTGCCCAGGGTAAGGACAGGCCCTGTAGACAGTGCTGAATGAATGCATGAATGAATGGATGAATGAATCCATGAATGAATGAACAGTTCTCTTTGTTCTGATTTTATTTTCTCTCTCAGAGACTTGAACAAAAAAGAAAGAAAGAAAACCAAATGTGTGGTTTGGGATTCTTGAGTGTTTTACACAGGCACACTCTGCTGGTCCCCGCCCAAGTCCGAGCCACATGTGCAAACACAAACGCCGTCTGGTAGATGTCTAGTGTTACACGTGCACAGGATGTTGGGTGGGATATTTCTCTATGAGGTTGGATTTGGCAAATGCATTATTTTTAAGGAAGCCAGTGACAGTCGTGCTCACCACCCCCAACCTGGGGCTTGTGGGGTCCTCCTGCCCCCCCTTCTTTGACCCCGCCTCCTTGCTCATCCTGAAGGCCTCTCATGGAGGTTATGGGGGAGGGGCCGAGGGAGAAAGTCTCCTCTGCCACAGCCTTTTGGAGGAACAGCGCTTCATGATTTTCTTCCCTTTCCCTGAGGGAGGGAGGGACAGAGGCTAGGGGGTAATTCCTTCAACCAATTACATGAGGGGAGAAATCCCTTCCTATTTGCAAGAAGGGAAACCTGGCCTTAGGTTCCCCTGTTGGACGTCTGCTTGGGCAGCAGGCTTGCAGATCAGTTTCCGGGCCCATCGAAGCAGACAAGAGGGTTGGACAGGGATGATGGCCGGGTGCTGAGAGGGGCAGGCCTGGGCGCGTGCTCTGGTTGTGTGGCCAGGAGGTGCGAGGTCATCACGGCCAGGTGCACACTGCAGCACAGGGCTGTTGGGTTTGACTTTCTTGCTGCTTTTCCCACCCCTGTGGGTGGCCCACTGGGTGTGGAAGCCGTCTGGAGTCGCACTTCCGCTCCAGCCTTCCCTGCGGGCGAGGGAGGTGACGAGATTTAAACTGAGTCACACTGACGTTTTAAACTGAACTGACTAGCACTATGGTGACTCCGAGGTGGTGGAACTTGCTTGAGGTCCACTATTCTGATAGGGAAGGGAGATTCGACAGTCTGCAGTGGGAAGCAGTGATGAGTAGACAGAAAACAAAGAAAACCCAAACTGTTTCCTGTTTGTATCGCAGTGAGCAGAGACTGTTCCGTAAAGTTATTACACTAAATAAAAACTGTCCTCATGTGGTTTGACTCCAGTTACTTAATCATAGAATCCAGACTCTGAGCAGAAAAGGCCTTAAAGATAATTTCTCTAGGTTAGTAGATTTCAAAAGACGTTCCACAAAGTCCGGGGTGGGGGTGGCAACCCACAGAGGTTGCTCAGGACCCCCTTAGAGGGACATAAGGATGGGCTAAGGTGGGTTTGGAGGGGGCTAGAGATGCTGAGAAGGTGGGGCTTGTGTTTCCTCCCCACTCTGGCTAGAAAATGTTTGATTTTATCTGCTTTATACGTCAGACTTCATTATAAGATTACTTGGTCCAAAGGCGTCCCCAGTTAGAGAAAAAAAAAAAAAAGGCTTCCATATAACCTATGCCCCTTATTTCTGAGGTAAGTTAACTGAAGTTCAGGCTGGGAGTGACAAGTCCCCACAGCGTGGGGACACAGGACATTCAGTTCTGCACCCTGTCCTGAACAGAAGGTAAGAGTTAGTCTCATGAACTCAGCGTGCATTTATTAAGCAGCTACTAGGCAGAGTTGTGCAGTAGATTTTTTTTCTCTTCTTCTTCTTTCCAAACGATTAAGGCAGTTATTGCATCCATTTGGTGCCTTTACTGCCGGAAAAATAACAGCCAGCAGGGGCTTTCTTGGGTTACCTCAGTAAGAGATCTCTGCAAGTCAAACACTATTAACTTTAATGAAGCAGCTTTGATGGTGGGGACGAGACAGCTGACACCACATTTCCCTAACAATAAACCACTCTGACAGATAAAAACAAACAGGCTCAAGATAACATACAGCGTTTTGGAGAGCAGGGCCAGTAACGAATGCAGACGGATGTGATCCGGGCTTTCCTCTGAAGCTGGGTCCCTCCATCTGTTGTGGAAACTTCTAAACGGCAGGGCAGGATGATGTAATAGGGCTTTTACAGAAACCGCTGCCTGGGTTACTGTCAGGTTGGCCTTGGGAGGAAATTTCAAATACACCTAGTATTTAGCTACCCAGGACTTTTCCTGAAGGCCCTCTTCGCTCTGTGTTAGCCGTTGAATCTGAACGCTGATGGTTTGTTTACCCAGGTCTAGCAGCCTGGGTAACGTACTTGCCCTGGTTCCCAGCTGTGGGTGACCTACCCGCTGATGCTCTCTCAGCCTCCAGAAACGCACCGGAGACTTGTGATCACAACATACCAGCTGCCGGGCTCACTCAGTCTGTGCAGGTCCTGATTGAGAACGTGGCCCGAAACACTGAGAATAGTAACAACAACCGGTAACAACCACCGGTCAGGGTTAGACTGGGTTTGGCGCTAATGCCTGTGGGAGGCAGCAAAAGGAAGTGCTGGGCCCTTCGGAGCTCTCACAGGATTCGGCCGTTCATCAGTAAGCCCAGATTTCAGGGAGATTAGTTTTTAAAGAGTTTATTTCAATTCCCTCACCAGGCTGTGTCGCTTAACAAAATACCTATATTGTGTCCTTTCGCTGGGGGCTGCTTTTAATGTGTACAGTGGAGATGGAATCATTATAATTGTACTTTTGGATTTTAAGTCATTTTCTACATGCATTTTCTCATTTGATTTTTTGAAACCTCCCTAGGGAAGGTTTTTAATAGCCTCACTGATTTGCCCAGAGTTGTGCAGGCAGTAAACTTCAGAGCCAGCATTGGGTGATTGCAAGGCTTATTTCAGTCTCATGTAAAGAAAGCTCTAAGGTGTGTTTGTGTATGCGCGAGTGTGTGTGTTGGCAGTGGGGGAGGGGATTAGTAGCTAGAAAGCAGAAGGGCTGCACTGCATTACTTAGTGACATCCAGTTTCTTTTTAAATTGTAATTTTAAATCCTCACCTGAGGCTATATTTATTGATGAGAGAGGGAGAGGCATCGATGTGAGAGAGAAGCATCAGTTGGGTTGCCTCTCGTACATGTCTCAACCAGGGACCAAATCCACAACGCAGGCATGTGCCCTGACCAGGAATCGAACCCACGGCCTTGCTGTGTGCAGGATGATGTTCCAACCAACTGAGCCACATGAGCCAGGGCATGGAATCCACTGTTAATTCCAGAGTCCTGGTGTAGCCTTAAATGCCATACTCTTTCCTCAGGAGTATTGTTTCTTGACTAAGACAGGTGACAAGTTACCCAAGTACCTGCTTTCATAACAGTAATAATTACTATATAGTAAGTGCCTACTAAGTTAAGCCCCCGGAGCGACTGGGTTTTGTGCGAGCCTGAGACTCAGACGCGTCCTTTTCTCTGCCTCACAGCAGCCGCCGGGGGATGCGCCCCCAGCTCTGACTCTGGCTCCAGGCAAACAGCGCAACAGTGACAGTGACGGTTTTAAAGGAAGGCTGCAAATAAGGATGCGTTAAGGCCCAGAGTTGACTTCCCTGGTTTCCTGGCCTTTCTCACCCAGTATTTTTAGGTGCAGGTGAAATCACAGTCAAATGGACAACAGGGGCTTGGTCACTGGGGGAAGGACCTCAGTGACAAGCAGCCTCAAGCGAGTGGGTGGAGTGTGCGGTGGGGGACACCCCTGGCCCGTTAGTTTAAGAATCAGTGAAGGAGGCTGGGGCGAGTTACAAGTTTTGAGGCTCAGCTCCCTTCACCCTCCTCAACATGGAGCGCCCCCTCCTGGACTATCATTTATTGGGCAGAAATGTAGCCCTTCTCTGCCATAACCCTGGTTTCCTTCTGCCACGAGTCTTACAGCGCCCGTAGGGTCTTGCCTTTTTCGTTTTGTGTGAAGTTTGGCACGGGGAAGACGCAATCACAAGCTTTCCAGAAGTTTGGTCACAGCCATTCTTGTGATTACCCCTAGTAGAAGCCAGCAAGGTGGGCTGGTTTCGCAGTTACTAGTTTCAGAACGTCACAAAGCTCTGCCCTCTAGTGGTCCTTTGGGGGAACATCCACATTCGGGGTCAGGGGCGGTTAGTGATAACTGCATTTTTAAAAAATGTATTTTATTGATTATGTTATCACAGTTGTCCCATTTCTCCCTCATCATTCCCCCCACCCTGCACACCCTCTCCCACCCACATTCCCCCCTTTAGTTCATTACCACGTGTCATAAGTTCTTTAGCTTCTACATTTCCCATACTATTCTTGCCCTCCCCCTGTCTATTTTCTACCCACTATCTATGATAACTGCATTTTAAAAATGATGGACGGAGCAGGGTGACTGGAGAGAGCTGAGTCTCTGGAGCTCCACATTTGAACACCTCTTTGCGCTTCAGCCACCCTTTGCTGGCCATTGATAAGCTTGGACACTGTCCAAGTCCATTTAGACTATTTTAATAAAAAATGAAGCAACACATCCCTAAAAACAACACTTGGTTTGGATTCCTTGTTCTTGTCCAGCACAGAGCCTGCCTCTAAAGCCCTTTAACTTGAAGCCGGGTTTGCTTACATGACTCACTGATTACACAGTTGATTCTCAGATTGCCTCAGCCTTTGCGCTGGCTTTTTTATGAAACACCCCTTTGGCATCTCTCACCCTGTAACAAGTATCCCTACTTTCTGTTGTGTTGAGGAGATAATGCCTTCCGTTACAGACCCACCTTAATATTCCATTCCCCCTCCCCATTTCTTCAAAGTGAGGACAGATCTTAATTTATATGGCAAGCTGAACTGTGTGCTCCCTTCCTAAAGTTTTTAACTTTACCCTGAAGTTGACTCTTGCCTACTCAGTGACCTTGCACCCTAATTTTTCCATTTACTTCCTGTACTGCATTTGAAGTGCCTATAAATCACATCTTAGGTCAACCCTTGCCTGAACATGAATAATATTTGTATTCTCGCTGTGAAACACAATTTTACAACAATGCCAATTAATTTCTTTGGCAGTCTAGACTTTCATTCTTTTTCCTTTTCTTTTTCAAAGCCCTATTAAATTTCAAGTCTCAGCTCTTGCAGTGATTATTGCTTTAATGCACCAACTTTTCACCCCTTGAGGCATATCTGGAAAATGTCACCTGCAAGGTTCTAGGTGGGCTGATCCAGTGGGGTGTTGGTTCGGGGTGGCAGTGGGCCCAGGCAGGCTGTGACGTGGAGGCAGAACTGGAAGAAGGGACTGGCCCTGGTGATGGATTCTCACCTGGACCTTGGTGGAGTTGGCCACTAACAGGCTTTCATTAAAGGGAGGTCCCCTCCACATAGGACCCTCCTTTAATTAAAATCACATACTTTAGTGATCTTGTAAGGATTGGTTTGTTTCCAGAAGCTATCAGGTTGTGTGTGGACAAGTCAGTGGAGCAGAAACAAGATCCACTGACCTCATCTCCCAAGCCATGGAGGAGGGAAATTCAGCATTTGGCACAGGGAGGGTAAAAGCAGATAGGGTTTGTATTTCAATCGTATCTTCTCACAGCTCAGCATTGTACGATAAACTCTGGCCAGTTCCCTTCTCTCCATTCCTCCCCCTTAGGACAAGCAGTCAGCTGTAGTTTGTACCCACTGTTGTTTGTGTCCTTATGAGCTGTGTGCATATTTGCGTGTTGCACGTTCAGAGTTAGAAGGCTCAGAATTCTAATTATTTGTGCCCTTACCTGGGGTGAAATTCACTGAGCGCCTGCCCAGGCAGTCAGCAGCATTTACAAATCTAGGGGAACTCAGCACTGCTGAGTGTTGTACCTCTCACGAAACCGAGAGTGTGGCCCGACTTGCCTTTCAGGCGGACGTTGCAGAATGTGAAGAGGGGGGGCCCTGCAGTCAGATGACTTCCCTCTGTAACCATGGACATGCCACTCATCCTTTCTAAGCCTTATTTTTCAAATCCGTAAAATGGGAATGAGAACAACATGGTGTGGAGATTAAGTGAGGTGATGCGTCTAAAACCTTTAGCACGTGGTGCTCAGTATATATGAGTTATAATTATGAGGTTGGAAGATCCATGATAGTGGACCAGCTTCTGTGGTACGAACTTGGACTGTGGGCTCAGAAAGGTTTGAGTTTGGACTCCTGACTCATCCGTATTTGCTCAGTGACTCTGGAAATGCCACATAACTGCCTGAACCTTTGAGTTCTCACCTGTAGGTTGACAACTATATTCCGCCACCCCAGAGTTGTTGTGAGGCTTCTATTAGGATGTACCATGCTCGGCACATAGAACTTAACAAATATGAACTGATTTCCTGTTCCCCAAGTCTCTTAAGATGCTGTGTATTGTCTCTAAGGCAATTCAACACTAGTTTACTTGATATGAGTCAGAGTGAAAGAAAAGGGGATCTCTTAGAATGACAGTCCCCCTTTAAGTTAAAAACAACCAGTAATACTTCCTTTCAGTCTGCTTTCAAAACCCAGGAGCCTTTGGCTCCACAACTTAAAATATTAACTTAACTGAAACAAATATTGCTGTTCTGTTGAAACGAAAGGAATGCAGATATTGTTACGAAACAATGGAGTGAACGTTTTCCTAATCACCGCGCCCTAGAACGAACCCCCCTGATTGGGCAGCACACAGCGCCACAGCAGTACGGCATGGCGTGCTCTGGATGTTAACCATTGGGTTGGCTTTGCCTCCTAGCTCATCCTGACTCGTAGCTCTGGGCAGAGTTTTTGTTTGAGTGCCCAAAAGGCATCCCTCCCAATAAAGGATTTAGCTTAAAGTCCGTGCTTTTGGGGGTTGCAAGAGGTGAGGGAGGGGTGCACTGGCTCGGGAGCTCCACCAGGCTTCTTCCCTCTCGGCTGAGACGAGGGGCCGTCCGCTGCACGGGCAGGTTCCTGAGAAACAGCGACGCCCGCTCTGGGTGTGAGCAGCCTGTTTTGTGCTTACACACACAGGTTTGATTTATATTCCCAGTCCGGACAGCATCTGAGTCTAATTACCTGGGTATATGAAAGTTCAGGAGATCTCAACTAAGTTAACAATTCCGGGATGCGCTTTACCAGAAGCAGATGGAAAAAATAAAACACTTTGGTTTATGACTCTTTTTCTATTCAGGGGAAGGAGAAAGAACAAAAAAAAAAGACTTGCCAAATTGATCCTTGTCAAGGACTAATTAAATATTATTCATGATTAATTCTGATGTTGATGTATTCGGTGTTTTAGCAATGTCATAAATATCTGGAAGAATGAAATAACTCACTTTGTCTAGCTGTCATGAATCAGGCATACCACAGTCCCCACGTGGCCTCCCGTGCCGGACCCTTATTATTATTTTTTAAGTGCACACGCTTGTTGGTGACCTTTAAAGAGTATTATTAGAGGCATGAGGAAATAATTTCCTAATTATGCCTTATTGTTGCCATTTCATTCAGTTTAAAACAAATATTTCTAGGGTTGCAAAGAATGAACGAGTTCTATGGATTGGACACAGATTTACAGGTGGAATCGTATGATATCCAGCATCTGGCTTCAAAAAATTCCAGGTTGTCTGGAAGAGGGGTGAGTGGGTGGCAATGCAGAGGAGACACGAGCAGCCACGACTGGTAATTCTTGGAGCTTAGTGATGGGTCCATGGGAGTTCACGATAGTATCCTCCATTTTTGTATGTTTTAAGAATTTTCTGAGATAAAAAATCTAAATGATATTTCCTTGGGAAGACACTGAAGTGTATCCCTCAAGGAAAATTATAGTAATTAATTTTCATCGTAAGCATTTGTTCCTTAAGTTACAAATCGTGGGTCAGGAAATGCTGTGAATCCGGTTTGGGGTTGATGGACTACTGTTGACGATGAGGATGATGAAATCACCAGCTGAACCTCAGCAGTATGCTGGGTGCTGTGCTACAGGCTGTACACGTTTGTGTGATCCTTAAAATGCCTACGAAGATTAAGTGTTTGCATCCTTACTTTGTAGATGAGTAAACTGAGGCGTAAGGAGATTAAATTCCTTATTGAAGGCTACGTACGTTATGATAGCAGTGAAGTATCCCAGGCTCCAAAACTAATTCTTATTCTCTCCCTCTATTTAATTTATAAAGATGCTACACTTAGTGAGACAGCTGGTCTGGAATCATGAATTCAAGTTTTTTGACCAGGAAAGGACCTTAGAAGTGCTCTTAGTCAGAGACGGCAAAGAGCTGACATGCTCACTTCCTGTTCCCGTGCCCGTGGTGGCGGACATTCAGATGCACTGTGACACTTCCCTGTGCTGGCTCAGAGTCCCGCTCAACGTAGTGTCTCAGACGACTCAGCGAGCGGGCTCAGAGTTGGCCTTCCCACAGAAACCTGTTCATCATCTCTGCTCTCTCGCCATTTTACTGGATGAGAAAACTGGGGCCTGGGAGAAGAAGGCTCGCTCAAGATCTCACAGTGAGTAGGTGGCAAAGTCCTCGTTTCTCCTGAGTTCCTTCCGCCGCAATAGCTCAGGCTCCTTCCAGGTCAGACTTTCTACGATTTTGCATGCACTGGTACATGGAAACTGCCTAGAACAGTGCCTGGTCCGTACCAAGGTCTGGATCAATACGTGCTATTATTATTAGGAAAAAAGTAAAGTATCCCAACACTAATTTGTAAGAGCTGTGAACAAAAGTAGGTTGGCACGCACAAGCATCGGGTAGTTTCCTAAAGCTCTAAGGAGAGCTCTGGGCTAAAGCCGACCAAACAGCTGCAGCCTCGGGCCTCCGGGCCCCTGGCAACACAGGCTCCCCAGCTCCCTGTCCCCCATCACCGCTCCTCGGGAATGTGCGAGGAAGGCACCGTTCTGAGGCTCTGTCCAGGCAAGATGGATGACGCAAAGCAGCCGACCTCAGCATCGCCTTGCGAGGTGCCAGCAGTGCCCGCCAGCCTCACCTTGCCCAGGCTTGGCAGACCCACAAACCACTCGGCCAACTTGCTGAGTTGGCGTCCAGGTCTGGGCCTCTCTGGTCATCTCGTACTATCCTTTCCTGCTCTGAAGACTCCTGAATCCCTGGATGACTCCGACCCACGGGACTTCCCCCAGTCACAGCAGGATTTTCATGCGGAGGTGCCGCAGGCTTAATTCTCCAGTGGTTCTGCGGGCTGGTTTTGCCTTCCCCCGGAGATCTGGGGAGGATGCAGGTATTGTGAGTGGGGTTTGTTTTTTATTTTTTTTAATCTGTGAATGACACAGCTAATAGAAGCCCATGTAATTTGTGTGACAAGTGACAGGTCGTGTGAAAATAACTTACCCCTATCCTGTTTCACGTTTGCATCCATTATGCGGGGGAAAGCCGTATGTCACTGGTGGACCATTAAGCCATAGTTACCAGTGTTTTCCTAGGTGAAAGGGCAATTATTTTTGCTGTTTGTTCGTAAGTTAGTAATAGTCAGTGAAGAACATTAGTGGAAAGGATTTCAAACAAAGCGACATCAAATGTGGGGAAGGCATAGTGATCTATCTAGTAGGCGGTAAGAAAAGCTACTCGTGTAAAGATAAGCTTTATTTTGGGATGTGCATGCGCCACGATTGATTGGCATTGCAGGTAAAATAGGTGCGCACAGAAGGCTGGATGGAAACTGTCAAGAACACCAGGAAACACTCCCACTTTGGATGGAATCCGCTGCTCCAGCGGGCAAGCGCAGTTTCCTGTTGTGTTGCCTGCGTACCGGTAGCAGGTGTGCGGAGTGCTTTTAAGGGGCGCATGGATACTTTTTTATTTGAATAGCTATATATTCATCTTAAATGTGCTAGGAAAATAGTATAATAGCATAGCAAACCCATGACTTCTTGGATTATTGCTTATTTATTTTGCTTAGCCCGAGCTTAAATTACATATTTATGTGTTAAAAAGTGAGTTATGGGAAAATGTGTTAAAAGTGAATTAGAGAAAAGTAAGTGGTGTTCAAACATGGCAAAAACTGAAAATATGAATGATGTTCAAGGAACTTTGGACTGATGACTGGTTCTCCTGGAACTTGGGGTTCAGCTTTTTGCTCACTGGGGTGGCCCCAGGTCTTGGCATAATATGTCTTATTTTGAACCCATCTGGTGTTCTTATGACAGTCCACCCTTGCTTTACATTTCCAGCATAATATTATCCTTTAACTTGTGAACTGAAAAAATGAAACAAAGCATGGGATGAGGTTTAATAGGTATTGGGAGGAATTTACTGGCTTTTTCTTCTGAGTGTGAGATGAAAAAATTAGTCTTGAGTGCGTGATCGACTTAAAGATGAGCTGAAGTCTTGTCTGAACTGTACCACCAATGTCTTATTTGGGCTCTTAGATGACTTCAGTTTGTCTTGGGCCTCAGCTTCTTCATCTATAAAAGGAAGGGTTGAGATACTCTCCAAGATTCATTCCAATCTTGAGTTTTTTGATTCACTCAGAATTCTGGGAGGCAGGAAAAGTGATGCCTCCTTTAGTGGTACGAGGCATTTGGGAAATTTAATGTAT
The DNA here is from genome assembly GCA_039655065.1 of Glossophaga mutica. Taxonomy (NCBI): domain Eukaryota; kingdom Metazoa; phylum Chordata; class Mammalia; order Chiroptera; family Phyllostomidae; genus Glossophaga; species Glossophaga mutica. The sequence continues at coordinate 24,227,019 of CM077308.1, forward strand.
CTCTTAGCCTTCTAGGAGGGTCACTAACATATCATTAACCCAGCTGATCTCTTAACAATGGACCCAATGACTTCTTTGAAGGGCTGAGCACTCATTTGGAATGTAAGTTCAGATGTGCTTGTTATAAAGCAAAACCAAGTGCCATTTCTTCTCCATCACAGCCTGGCTCTTTTTGGTAATTGGTGCCTCTAATCCAGCTCAGGGAGAGGGTCAAAGGTGATTTCCCAGGTGAGGAGAACTCTCGAGCTGATTCTTGTAAAAAGAGAGTAAGTTAGAGCCCTGGGAAGGACAACTAAGTCAGAGAGAGGGGCCTGAACCAAGAGCTGGGGTGAAAAGGACAGTGGTTCACTGAGGGAAACACAGGCATTCACAGCCACAGCAGGTGACCCCTGTGTGCTGCGTCCTGTACCAGGCACTGTGACAACACAGCAGTGATCAGGATGCAGTTGCTGGGTCAGGCTGCAGGGCATGGTGGTGGCGGTGGTAGTGATGGGAAGATTCGAGGCAGGTGGATGAGGCTGGCTCACACAGCCCTTCACAAAGGGGCCTGGAAGGCCTTGCTGAGGAGGGAGGAGTTGGGACTTCTAGCAAGCCACTGTCCTCGGTAAGGAGGCAATGGTTAAGAAAGCTTTGAGATCAGGAGAATTTTGAGAAAGACGGAGGCTTTGGGATGTACTGAGCTTTTCTGAATCAGGGGGCTGCAAGGCTCACTTGAGGCTCTAATGATAAATGCCCCTGTCCCTGTAGCTGGAGGCAGGGGAGGGGTAGTGACTGTGGTCCCAGATGCTGAATCACACACGTCACATTTTTGGGAGGGGGTGGAGCGTGGGAACCGACTCTTCCCTTTGAGCTTCTTGCTTGGACAAAGAAAGAAGTATCTTGGGAGATATTTCTGTGGATTAAAAAACATGGGCGTGTTTCCTGTTTCCTCCTGCAAAAAGTCTTCACTTTGTAGCTGATTTGCACAGACCGTGTATGTATGTATCATTCTAGACAAGCTGCTTGTTCCTTCTGATAGTTTGAGACACAAGCAGCCTGTTCCTTCCCATCAAGCAGATCTGGATAAGCCATTAACATTTGATGAAAGTGCAACACCGGAGAGCAGGAGAAGGCGCTGATCCCTGCAGCCAGCGTGGGTGCGGGCTTTCTAGAAAGAGTTACCTGCATCATAGAGAGGAGACGATACACAGAAGCGGGGGCACAGCTTCTGGCAGGGATTCTCCCAGCTGTTTAAAACGGCAGGAAAAGCAGTCCCCTCCTAACACCCCCGTCCCCCAAACCCAAACGCAAAGAGCTCCACTACCACCAGTCATTTCAAGCTTTGCATGTGATGTCCCTCCGTTTGAAGAGTTAAAAGGTGACTGCTTGTCTGGTGGGCTCCTTGCTCTACCTTGGTCCGGAATCTAGCTCTGCTGCTTATTAGTTGTGAGCCCTCAGCAAACGGCTGGGCGTTTCTGTATTTATTTCCTTTCGCCCTCTGTGAATGGAATAGCAATATACCTTCATTACAGGATTTTGAGAGGAGTAAATGAACAGAATTTGGCAAAGCTCTTGGTAAATTCAGTGAACAGTAGCTGTTGTTATTATCGAACGGGCATTTTTGGGTGCAACTATGAGCCTTCCCTCGGCCCTACACAGTGTAGTAACAATAACAACTTTCACGCACAGAGTATAAAGTTTAGCAAAGTTGATATGTTTTTTACAAATGTGAGCTCAACTGAAACTGGAGAATGAAGCATCTGTTCCTTCCATTTTACCGGGGAGTAGATGAGAACCAGAGCGGCAAACTGACTTGCCCAAGTTCTCAGGTGAATAAGAATTGGCACACAGCGTTCAGTCCTTGGCTTGAAACCCTGTGCTTCTGCTGTACACATGTCACTCTCATGCCAAGAACGTCTTTGAGCAACATTTCCATATAAACTCTGCTCACTTCCTGTAAGTGAACCATCCTTACTCCTGCAAATCGAGATACCACCAGCCACCTGGGTCCTGACGTGAGCACTCTCTGGGGCGCATCTGGTCTTCCAGTTTTAGGGTCAGATAGACTGGCAGAGGAGTTGCTGGGGGTGCACAGCCAGGGGGAAGCGGACGGAGCTTGGCAGGGTTTGGTACTCGTCATGCCCATGATAACCTCAGAAATCCCAGACCCCATATTCCATTCCATTCAAGTTCAGGGAAGAGCTCCTCGAGGTGGCACGGCTGCCTCGGAAAGGGTGTGCACAAGGTGACACCAGCTAGGACCGTGAGCATGATGGAATCTTTGCAAGGGCAGCAACGGCCGTGGGGGTGATGCCCCCTAACCACCTCCTGCGTCATTCACAGGGATGTAAGGTTGGGCCTGTGAATATGAATGTCGCTCAGATGTCTCCTGTTCAAGTCCCTATCCTCCAGCGTGGCTCTTTGCTGGTTCATCTTGGTTTATGGAGCTAAGTTACCTGTTCTTTGTAGATTTTGGTCTTGTGACCTGCAGATGCCTTCCTGTTAGAATGGGCCTAAAATTCCGCAGTTTGAATTACAGTTTAGAAGTCATTCCTTGAGAGGTGCACAGATGAATTTCAACGCACCTGAAGCCCCCAGTGTGAGTTGTTCTTGCAAAATGCCCCATGATGTCGCAGAGAGAGGGCTAGACTGCCAGCAGAACTAGAAGCTGGGTCCCAACCCTGCTTGGCTTACTGGGTGAGCAGGACTTCCTCTCTGTGGCTGGCATTTCTTCTTGTCTACGATGAGAGAAGCAACAACTAAAGCTCCTTCAGCATTTAAATTTTGTGATATTTAAGCAGTGGTTGAGGAACAGTTTAGAAGAATTGATTGGAACCCCTCACTAAAACTGAAATTTGGTAAGGTGTGGAGACATGAATATTTTTATTCTTCTAAGAATTTATTTTGCAGTATTACTAGGGGCTATAAAAACACTATTAAGCAGTTTCTATGCAGTCTGTTTTCATGAAAGCCAAAGATTTTTAAAAATTAAAAACATTTTAAGAGGCGTTGTTACTGAGGCCAGAGGTTCCTATGTCTGGCATACACTCAGAAACAGGGAGGGAACATTCGAAGGGTACAGGGTTCCTAGGCATCTCCAGACCTGTGGAATGAGAGTGTCCGGGTGTGGGGCCCAGCGCCTGTGCGTCGGAGCAAGCGGAGAGTGAAACAGACCCCCCCCCCCCCGCGCCCCTGGTGATTCTGATGAAGAGCCAGGTTCGGGAAATCAGGCTAAGTTAACCTCAGTGCGGTCGGGGGGCCGTCGACCTGGGCTACGGAGGAGTGCCTGGTAAAGTGCCTGGGTGTGCGGAGTGGAGGAAAGCCGGGCCGCGCCAAGGCCCCGGGGCGGTTTATCCGGTCTGCTCTGGTTGATCGCCTGGCCGCACATCACGCCCTATCTTCCATGACCCCAGGCTCTCCGTGTCCCGCATGTCATTGGTCTGTCTGTCCCTTAATGGACATTTGGGCTGTTTCCCCTTTTTGGCTTTTATTAATAGCGCTGGGTGAACATGTGTTTGCAAATCTTTGTGTGGCTATGTGTTTTCATTTCTCTTCAACATACACCTGGGGGGGAGTTTGGGTTGTGTAGTAACTTCATGTCCACCTTCTTCCACAAGACCGTTTCCCAAAGTGGCTGCACCAGTTTGCATTCCCACCAGCAGTGTGGAAGCGTTCCGATTTCTCCGTGTCCTTGGCAACACTTGTTATTTTCCCTTTAAAAAGGAAAAGGCAGCTATCCTAGTGAGTGTGGAGTGATAACCTCATTGCAGTTTGCTTTCTTCCATTTTTAAGGTAATTCTTACTAAATATAAATTATTTAATCATTCCAGGAAGAATCTTTTCAAAATCAAAATTAACCTTTAACTGTTCGTTGTAAAAAGACTAGAAAATACAGATGAACAGAAAAGTAGAAAATCACCCCGTAGCCCCACCACCTAGGAAAAACCAGTGTAATAATGTATCCTTTAGAGCCCTTTCCTGTGAAATGTTCAGGGAGAACGTGTTGTTGACGTGGTGAAACCAACTGATGAGATTATAGCAGAGAGATTTTTGAGCAACAGGGACCCCAGCCATTCACTCCCCTTGCCACCTGAGAAGAGGCCAGGGCTGGGCGCCTTGGCTTCACCCCTGCAAAGGTTCTGACCTGGGTGACCCCAGCAGTGCATTGAAAAGCAGGTGTAAGTTTTAGCCACATAGCAGCTGTTAGCTACTGAATGAAGTCCCTGATGACACTTAGACTCTGAGTGCAGTCTTGGGGCGAGTCTGGGGATGGCTAGGTTCTCTCACACCCTGAACCTGAGCAGCTTTTGACCTGCTGCTGTGAGAGGCATATATTAAAACAAAAACAAAAACAAAAACAAAAACAAAAACAAAAACCCAACACTGATTACATTAGACTCATTGCATGAAGAAAAGGATAATTGCAACCTCATCTTTGATAACTGACCCCGCATTTTTGCATTGATTTTTTTTAAAAAGGCCATCTTTTCCTAACCTAGCTAGTTGCTTAAGACTTGAACAGTAATTTCTGATTTTCATAACAGCTCAAATTGTCAAATGTTCATTATAAACTAGTGATTTACACCTTAGAACACAGGGTGGGGCTAACGTAGGTGTACAGTTGTGAGTACGTGAAATACAGAGTTTATTCTTGTATTATTATTTATTAATTAGTGTATTATTTTTCAAACCTACTTTTGTCCCACCCTGTATATTCTCCATCGGCAACAGCGGCATTTGAATTGGCAGCCAACTTTTTTAAAAAGGTTTTATTTATTTATTTTTAGAGGGGAAGGGAGAGAGGAGAGAGAAAGAGATGGAGAGAAACACCAGTGTGTGGTTGCTTCTCGAGTGCCCCCTGCTGGGGACCGGGCCCGCAAGCCAGGTGTGTGTCCTGACCGGGAATGGAACCACTGACCCCTTGCTTAGCAGGCTGACACTCAGTGCACTGAGCCACACCAGCCGGGGCAGCCGCCAACTTTTGAAGCTAGCACAGGTCTATTTGAGCTCCTATAATAAAGACTAAGTATGATGGACACTTACTATGTGCCAAGCCTTTTACATGGATTACTTCATGTGACCCTCACAGCCATCCTGGGAGACACGATTTACAATGATCCCAGCGTTATGGATGAGAGCACCGAGGCTATGCACCTCGGCCTGGACACACTGTGGTGCCTGGAGTGCTGAGATTCTAGAAAATGATACTTATCTACAACTGGCAATTAAACAAAACAGGAAAACGGTAAGATTGAAAAAGAAAAGAAGGTTTGCTTATTTGGACTACCTATGTCACTCCCCATGCCCAGGCCCCTCCCTCCTTCCGTTTTCTGTTGGGTGCCACACACCAGCTGCCTCAGGCGAGGCCTCCCTCTGTCCTCCTGCCCCTTCTGCAGGGGGATCCCTGTAACAATGGCCTTTGGTTGAATTAAGCACTTGCCCTGTGAATGCACTTGAGGAGTGAGAGGGAAACTAGGGCTGTTTCAACAACTGCTTCGCGGTGTCCCTCCTCCTGCGTCCCTCCCACCTCCACCCCAGGCTGCGAGTCCTGAAAGGAGCGCAGAGCTGTCGGTGGGGAGAGAGGCACAGCCAGGCAGTGGGGGCCCTTTGCGAGTGTGGTGGTGGCTCTGGCGTGGCGGCCCTGGGGAAGGCACTGGGGAGGGCCGGGAGGACGTGGGAACAGCCAGGGCAAAGGCAGGGGCGTGTTTGCCACCAGCCCACCGTGAGCCAGGTGCCGGGCTGGGCACTTGGTGGACGTTCTCTCACAGCGAGTGCTGTTGTCATAAGTAGCTAATAAAAGTCTGTTTCATTCGGACCACCACTCAGGGAAGTAGGTTTTGTTAGCTGCCTTCAATCCTTTTGGGACAAGGCTGGGTGTGAATAGTTAAGGCTGTCATCCTTATTTAATGGGTCAATTTGCGGGCTCAGAGAGATGAGATAACTGGTTTAGTGTATAACGCAATCCCCAAATGACAGAGCCATTGTTCTGCCTTGGTTCCTGAGGCCTCGTGTGCACCTTTTTCATTTATTTTCTGGAGTTTCGGATTCTAAATCCGGTGCTTTCTGTGGTAGGGTTGCAGTGAGCAGTCTGCTGGCCTTGGAGGAGGGAGGCTGGGGTCCCAGCCGGGGGTGCTCGGTGCCTTGGCTCCATGAGCGAGAGATGCCGTGTTTGCTGACTTTGTATCCCACTTTTTGCTAAAAAATAATGAGTGAGTTAAGCATTTTAAGCAATGTTTTCCAAGCAGTGGTTATGGACTCAGGGTTAGGGTCACAACGAGGTTGGGATTCGGACCTTGGGCTGCTTATATTAGACTCTGCTCTTGCTTTCACTTGCGAGGAGAGGGTGGCACTGGCCATTTGGTAGAGTTCTGGGAGGATCATGCTTGGTGTGTGTGTCAAATGCTCAAAAAATGGTAGCTGCTACTATTATTACCACCTGCCCTTTCCTCCTCCCCCTACTTTCTTACACGCCCTCCGCCCCGCCCCCCGTTGAGACCCACTAGATTCAACTATTTTATGGAAAGTTATTCATTCAATTCATTGACTCTGCCTTTGTTGGAGTTTGCTGGTTGGATAGGGGCCTCTGGGCTCTGGGAGACTCATTCGTCGCAGGGTCCCCCAAGGCTGTGTGCAGCTTCCCCATGGACACCTATCCGGGGCCAGAGCTGCTCTATCAATTCTTTATTAAGACCAGTTATTTTTTATTTATGACACTCGCGGGTTCATTAAAAATGGCACTCCCTGTTGGGGACACCAGCGAGGCTTTTAGCCAGTTTTTATCAAGTTGTTAGAGTCGATATGAATATTTTAATAGAGAGAAAGAGCAAAGCCTTCAACAAACTTAATTTGTTCTAGAATCTAAGTGACAGGCTTAACGGGGGTGCCAAGTAATTCAGTATAATCAGCCCAGGTAGTGGGATAAGGAACAGAATTAAATGGACCAGGGAGCTCTTCCAGAAGGACCACAAGGGGATCATAGAGCAGCTGTAAATCACTGCATCCTTGGGCCCCAGGAGTCCAGGTGAGGCCTAGCCTAGCCACAGGCAGCTTCGAGGCCCAGTTGAGTTCCCAGGAAACCAGGAGAGTATTTTTGTAGGTTGTGTTTTAACATTTATAGACTTCTTTCCCATGATACTGATCTTATTACATTGTGTACAAAATGATGGACAAGCCAGGTCACCGCTGTCCATCAAAAGCATATTTGGGTGATGGAAGGAGACTTGACTCGGAGTGGTGAACACACAATACAATATACAGACGGTGTGTTGTAGAACTGTACACCTGAAACCTGTATGATTTTATTAACCCATGTCACCCCAACAAATTTAATAAAAGAGTAACAAAAGAAAAAGCATATTCGGGGCCTCAGTCTTGACTGCCATCCCTGATACAGTGGCTGGTTTCTCAGTGTGGTTTTAAATAGATCCACTTGGGGGAGCTTTATGATTATGTTTTAAAATCCATATCCGATTTCTGTGCCACCTGATATCCAGATGACTACCCCCCACCACACGCACCGCAGTGACAAGCTACTGAAGCAAGCAATGGCTGCAGAAATACAATGATAAATCAACGTGAATGGTTTTACTTTATTGGCACTTCCTCCCTCTGGATTTTGAAGTTATCCTTGATTTTTTAAAAGCTTCCCTTTCAAACTCAGACAGTTTAAAGGTAAAATAGAGAACGGCAGAACTTCCTGCTGCTTCTGGGCTGAGTGTTCTGCATATGTACGGAGACATCAGTGCCTGGTTAAACAAATGCAGGTCCCAGTTAATTTTAAGTAGCCAAAGCACCAGAAACATCTCCTGGGAAGTTTTATTATGAACATGGTCGATTTCAAGGAAGACAAAATCATAAAACCAAACGTCTGAGCAGGGAATGCTGTTTTCTCTCGACTTCCCCACGTAACTCTCCGCCACCCGCTTTCTCTCACAAATAGGTGGGGCGTGGAGAGGTCTAATGAAGGACAGTCCCTGCTGCCCGGGCATAGGTCCAGGTTCCAGATGGTCTTTGGGGTCTACCCAGATTTGGACAGTTTTTAAATAATGGCAAGCTAGTTAGGGTTCCTAATTAGGACATTTGCTAGGGAATGTTGTCACAATATGGATGCACTATCAACCCATTTTACTGCGGAAGAAAATGAAACCAATTACAAACCCACGTGGATAAGCGGGACTCTGAGTCCACCTGCCTGCGCCCAGGGAGCTGGAAATATTTCTCAGAGGCAGACGGCTGGGTTACTGTCTGATGCTCGGTCTCTCTCTGCTTTCTTCTTTGTCCTCTGCTTTCGAGTGGTCACTGTAGATTCTCTCCTCATTTGCTTAGTGTCCAGTTATTATACTAACATGGCTTTGCCTTTTGACACAGCCTCTTCCTTATTTTTTCTGCTCTCTTTCCAGAAGAGGAAAGGAAGAGTTCCGGAGGGTCACTTTTCAGCCTTTTGTCCCTTTTTTCTGCCTTTGCTTCCTTCAGTGCCTCCCCCACCCGCCAACGGTCTCAGCCCGACGGTGCTCCTCCCCTTTCCCGGGACAGCCCGCCTGTCTGCACACAAGCATCGCACCCTCTGTCGTCACTGCCCTGTGAGGACGAGTCTCAGGGACCTGCTCAGTGAGGAGCAGCCCCGCCCTGCCCCCAGCCGCTTGCTCACTCCCTCTGTTGGCCCCATGGACGGGCCTTTCAGCGTGTGCTCCGAGGAGGGGAAATGGTGCCAACTCGGGAGCACTGTGGCTTCTCCCCAGGAGGAGAAAGTGCTCCTCCTTCTAGAAGATCACAGTATTTTCTGGCCATTCGGCTTTAATGGAGTGGTTTTCACACTCTGGTTTTTAACCATGGACCTTTATTTTCAAGAAATGAATCACAGGCAGACCCCGGCTCCATCTGTGACCGACGTCAAAGGGCCCTTTGAAGAGTCCTGTTTTCTGTGGCAGCTGCAGGGGCCCCTGCCGGACCCCTCTGCGGTAGGCCTTTGCCACGTCTGCTCTCAAGGGGGCAGCCCCTTTCTCCTCTTCTTGAATCTGATGGCTTTCTGACTTGCGTTGGCCCACAGAGTATGGTGGAAGTGGCACTCTGCACGTCCCAGCCCGGCCTCTGAGGCCTTGCAGCTCCCACGTCCATCCTCTTGGGTCCTTCCTGTAAGACCACCTGGTGAAGAAGCTACTCTCACTGACGGGAGGATGAGAAGAGATGTGGGGGGAACTGGGGCCACGCAGCAGCCAGCGTCTGGTGCCGAGTCCCAGACACGTGCCCACCCCCACCCCCCAGCTGAATAGAGCTGCATGAGGGGGCCCAGTAGAAAAGCAGAGGGGCCACCCAGCAAAGTGCAGAGTCAGGAGGAACAGTCACTTCCTGTTATTTTAAGCCAGTAGGTTTTGGGGTGGTTGGTTATGTAGACATGGATGACTGAAAGAGATGCCAGCCAGGAAAACCGTTGGTTAAGTGTGTGTGTGTGTGTGTGTGTGTGTGTGTGTGTTTGTGTAAACCCGCCTTCACTGTGAAATCGGTTTCTGCACGAGGGCAACAAATCAGAGAAGAGGCAGCCTCCCGCTGCCCTGTGTGGCTGCCGCCTCCCGCCTACTCCCCACCCCTTCTCCCTGCAGGCCAGACCACATCATGGCCGAGCTTGCTGTGTTAAGTTTCTGCCCCATGAACATTTTATAGATGCTTTGAGGAAAGTGTTACATAAAATGGGCTTTACATTCAAGTCTTACATCACTCAGCTCAGAGACGCTGCATCTAAAGGCACAGAAGGCCTGTCTGCTCTAATGGCAGCAGAGAGAGGATTGGGGCCCTCGGCAGCCCAGCCTAACCCTACTCCCCTAAGCTACGCTGGTGCACCCCAGGGCTGCAGATCAGAAGGGTGCTGCTTTACACACTCCAGTGCCTGCTGGGAAACTTAGTCATTGAGATCAACATGTTGTACACATGTTATACACTGACTATACACATGTTACTTTTCTACGGCAAGTCGGATGACTTTTTAAATTCTAAGGAGAGAGCTGATAGGGCTACTGTTGCACGTTAACTTATTCTAAACTGTTAGACTTCGTGTCCATTTTCCTAGCACTACCCGTATAATTACCATATTCTGTTGGGTTCTGTGCTACTAAACACTTCCTGTACATTGTTCTATTTAGACTTCCTAAAGACCCTGGGGCACAAGTATGATTGGGCTCACTTCACAGATAAAGAAATGAGGACTCAGCGAGGTTAAGGCTTTGTTTATTAGGCTGGGGCATTGCACAACTCTAGTGGGGCGCCATTCACATTGTTGTCTATGTAGGTGGCGCCCTCTGGTGTTTCGAGGTTCTCATGGTGACCCTGCCTGAGGTAACAGGCTAAGGGGTGGAGAAAGTGGGATTTCAGACTCCAAAGCCCACGTACTTCATTTTATATGACTTCACTGAAACTTTTCACTTCTCTAAGCTACTTTATTTCTTCTGTCTCTAGCTATATATCTGAATGTCAGTCCATCCATGTACCCATTCATTCATCCAGCCATCCATCCATCCATCCCTGCCTGCCTCCGTCAGTTCACTTACCCAGTAATACATTTAATGGAATCAGTGATGGTATTAATTACAGACATACCTTGTTTTATTGTGCGTCATTTATTGTGTTTCAGTGGTGTGTTCCATTGTTAACAAATTGAAGGCAAGATCCTTCACCAGGAAAAAGATGGCAACTTGCTTTATTACAACACTCCCCTTCATTGCGATGCTTGCTTTACTGCACTGGCCTGGAACTGAACCCACAATATCTCCGAGGTCTGTCTACATTTGTAGAAGCGAACACCAAGTTTCTTGACATATACCTGGAAATATTCTCTAATTCCTGTTGTCATTGTAAGTGCATTTGAAAATAAAATTTTGATTAATGACTATTTAAAGAAATTATAAAAGAAAATAATTTTCTAGTAACCCATGTATCCACAATCCAGACTTCACATTATGCCCTATTTGCTTCAGATTTCTGTTCTCCCTATTTTTTAAAGAAAGAAAACGGGCCCTGGCTGGCGTAGCTCAGTGGATTGGGCACGGGCCTGTGAACCAAAGAATCGCGGTTCGATTCCCAGTCAGGGCACATGCCTGGGTTGCAGGCCAGTTCCCAGCATGGGACACACAAGAGGCAACCACACATTGATATTTCTCTCCTTCTCCCTCTCTCCTACCCTTCCCCTCTAAAGACAAATAAATAAATAAAATACTAAAAAAAAAAAAAAAAAAAGAAGAAGAAAGAAAACGGATGAGTGAGAGTCAAAGCCCCACCCCCGTCTTTGAGTCCTTTGTGCAGCTTAAAGATGGCCCGGCTGGCCCATGTCACATTTACCACATCCGTGTGGATCCAGAAGGGGTATTTGGTATTGTTTCTGAGTTTGATAGCTTGTATTTATGATCAATATGCTTTGTAACTTGCTTTTGTCCTTCAACACTATTTCTGAGATGTTTCTCATTTTGACACTTCTGCCTCTAACTGATGGGCAGTTGAGTTGTGTTCACTTTTTCGATATTATGAATCCTACTGTATTGAACTTCTCGGGACACGTCTCCTTGTTTGCACGAGCTTCTGCAGCACAGACACCCGGGAGCGAACTGCACATCTTCCTCTTTCCTCTTCGAAATGCTCTCCCAGGGGCTGCGCCTGTTCAGCTCCAGCAGCACTGTAGGAATGTTTATATTGCCCCGTATTTTCAGCTGCACTTGGCATTGCCTAGTGGCTATCAAACGGTATCTCATTTTGATTTCTATTTTCCTGAGCATTGTTACTTAGGTCATTCAAATTTCCTTTTCTATAGAAACACTTATTCATAATTAATATTTTTCTGTTGGGTAGTCTCTGCCTTTCTTATTTATTCATAGGAGGTTTTTTGTTCCTGGTTCTTTTTTTCTGTTATTTTTTCCCCAGAAACAGATCCTTTGTCAGTTAATTGCATTGCAAATACCTTCTGTCAGTACTTGCTTCTCTTTTAACTTGGTTCTGCCTGTTTCTATAGGGCTTTGTCACCTCAATTTTATCTTTGAACATATTTAAAGAGATAGGATATTTCATTATAACACCCCTTTACAGTATAATGGGGTATCTACGTAGGTAAATTTTCCCTGCCTTTGTACAGGTGAGATTTTTAGAGAGACCTTTATTGAGCTCTGTGAGTAATATATAGATAAAATGTAAGCATTTCACATGTATTGTTCAATCCTTTTCACAACACAAGGGGATAGATGGGCACTGCCGTTATCCCCACTGAAAGATGAGCAAACTCGGGCCCGGAGAGATTAAGTTATTGCCTCAAATTATGCAGCAGTTAAGAGATGGACCTGGGATTAGAATTCCAGGGCTTGTGCAACCACTAAAAAGATCCGCTTCTCAGTGCCACCATTTCTGCTCTCCAGAGGTCACTGGAAGAGGCCCATGCAAACAGACCCCATTCTGCAGTGCGACAAAAGTAGGGCAGCACATATTACTCCCCTAGTAATATGTAGTGGGGGGATTGGCAAGGACTTCCTGGAAGAAATGGCCTTTGAGTTGAGCGAACGAGAATGAAATATTTGTGCTGGAAGCTAGACAAAGGGAATGGCGTATGTGTGTACATGCATGCGTGAGTGCGTGTGCACTCTATGGGAGAGGGGACGGACATTCCGGGCAGAGGGAACACCGTGAGCAGAGGCCTGGAGACAGCACAGAATGTTCTGGGACCTGTGAGTAACTCAGTATGTTTGGAAAGTGGAATTAGGGGTGGAGCAATTAGAAATGAGTCCAGAAACAGTGCCTGGTACTTGGCTGCCATTGTTATTTGTTGAATAAATAAATGAATAAAATCTTTTAGTATTACAGATGCAATCATGAGGCAAGCTCCTAATTAACTGGAATGCTCAAGGCATCCTCTCTCACAATTAGGAGGGCACCCCGAACCTCTTTGCTTTCAAACTTTGTTCCTGCACATATGAAGAAATGTATGAGTCTTACTTTCCGATATCAATAAACACCGTTTAGCAAGTCCAGTTCAGGCTCATGCAACCGAGGCTCTTTCATGTCTTCTAGGTAGGGATTCAGAATGTTGCAGGTCATTACCTAATACTAGGAGTTATCTCTCACTAGGTCATTACCTATGTGTCATTACTGGAGCTGTCGATGTAGCTGGTTGTAGAGATTGAGTTAAATGAACTTACTCTCTCTAAAACACATACGGTGGGTTATTTATGCTTAGGAGTGGTTTGATTTCAGGTAAGATAGACTTATTATTAATTAGTATTTTTTTTCATTGATTCAACTCATTATTTAGCACCAGGTTGAGGACTTTTGGCTCTTCATGCTGACTAAGCAGTTGCTAGAATGCGGCTTTGTTAGGCAGAGGTTAAGGAAAGGAGAAATACAAGTCTGATGAATGAAGTAGTTAGCAATGCCATAATTCTTGCCATGATACTTTTTTGGCTGTGTCTGGTTGGGATATTGTAGTCATGAGGCTGAGAACAAGGTCACCCCATAGGTCTCTTTCCTCTGCCTTAATCTAGGTCCACAAATGCTGCTCTTCCCCAGGGAGCATGTGGATGATACATAGCTAACTCCTGAAAGCGATTCTAAGTGGGTCAGTAGCTTCCTCTTTGGTGTAAAATATTTATTGGTAGTCGGGGCTCTGGTGGGAGGAATTTCCTGAACCCCAGAGAATCAGTGTGCCTTGTGTGCTGTTGCTGTCCCTTTCCACTGGACAATATCCATCCAGCCTTTGTGGCCACTGCAGGGGGTGATTCAGGAGAGAAGGGAGGGGCTGCAGATTTCATTTTGGGCTGCAGGGGGAGTTTCCTGTATTCCAAGCGAGAGGTCACTGTAGTCTTGGAGGTAGGTGTAGGGTACTCAGGGAGGCAGTAACACACCCCATCTTGTTGCTCAACCAGTGGGAGGTTGCTGGTAAGGAGGGAGATGTGTTTTTGCCATCTTGAATTCAGATCCATGAGATATTTTCCCATGGGATCTATGTTATAAATGATAGATTTTTCAGCATAACTCACAATGCTCTATTTGCCTAAAATGTAGCCGAAGATGAGATGTGTTTTGGTTATATTATGGTTTTATAAAGGCAATAACTTTCAAACATTTTTCCTTCTGTAGTGGAACCTTTCCTTCAGACACATGTATACAGAAGTACAATATATGTAACAGACAAGTGCAGAACTACTCTGAATGAAGAGGGATTTGGCCTCACAATCCCTGAGTCTCGGTCCCTGAAATTCCTTTTCCTTTGGCATTTCTCCACTAATCACTGCTGCCATCATCCCTTCCATCCTGAGGGGGCGCTGTCCACTTTTATTGCTCCATTGCAAGAGAAGGATACACAACTCCATGGCCAATTCTCCAACCTCAGAACAGGTAACAATTTAGATTTGTCTGTTGATTTCTCCATGATGTCATTTAACTAGCAGAACCTGTTCATTGAATCCCCATACTGTATATTGCCTCTCTTGGGTGTGTTGTTTTGGGACAGTCAAGGCAAACCTTCTTTGTTATCTCTTTGAAAGACAATCAGGAAAGATTTGTTTCTTAGTGGTTTTTCTTTATGTTTTTGGATTTATTTTAAAATGGAAGCCAGTTTTTTCTTTAGGGACAGACCATCATTTATCTGGCTGTTTTTTTCTGTTGTTTTATATTTTGTTTGTTTACATTTTTCTCTTCTTTAGATACCCTTCAGTGAATGTCTTTGGGAATATAATACTTTTGATCATTTCACTAAAATAAACATCTAGATGTGAAGTTAAAGTATCAAAAATTGGGACCGTTTTAATGGATTTTGAAATATATGAAAATTATTTTCATAGGAATGCATTCTTTAACTTAATAAAAATTAAGGTTTCTCAGATTCTGTTGGAAGATTTCATGGGTTCTATGGGTCACCACAGACTCAGGAAGAGGTATAATTGAAGATTCATCCCTACAATCTTTCCTGATATCTTTGAAGGAGGTGACAAAGGAGATTGCAATACAATCCGCGTGTCTGAGAGACAACATACAGTGGACAGATGAAACTGAGGCAATTCAGGTGATATGCAGACCTGCTGACTTGGTGTGCCACAGCACCGTGACTGGGGCCCCCTTCAGTGCACCTGTGTTAAAAGGGATTTTGTTTTTTTTGCTATGCTCTGAGGGAGTCTAGCTTGAATTCATGAAGATCCAATTTAGATACTCCATTTTGAAAGGATTCCTAGTCGGTTTAAGTCACAAAGCAAAATAAAAACAAGAAATGAAAGTGGTTGGTTGGTTTTTGTTCTTGTTTTGCTTTTTTCATTAGATGATATTTTGCAGGTGTCTTTTGTAGAGAACACTTTATCATCTTTAGGAATGAAGTATGTATTACCATTGTGATTTTGTGGGAAGGCTATAGTAATTAGAATATTAGTTTCCATGTGTGGCGGACTCCAGCCAGCAGAGTCAGCCTGTTGGGACTGAAGATGAGAACAAATCCACAGGCGACAGCAGTCCTGTGGAGAAAAAGGGACAGGCACGACCACTCTCTCACGAGGACAGCGCCCCGACCCTTGCCTAGACAGGCTTTTATTGTTTCTCTTGGGTCTTACATCAGAGAAGGATTTGTTATCTATTACATAGAATATTATTCTCTACATTTTAGGCACAATCAAGGAAATGAAAATAACATGCAAAGGGGAAAGGTGGCAAGCTGATTAGCTCTGTCCTTTGGAAAATTCACACAAGCTTTGGGAATTACCTTGAAGATAGGCAATACATATTTGTTGTTTTAAACCAGGGTGATGGAGTTTTAGCAAGAGCAAGCCATAACAGTCTGAATGCATTTTCAAGTCCTGATTCCCACGGGAAAACTCGGTTTGAAGGTCTGGCTCCTGCCCGCCACTTGGCTTCTGTAGGTTTTCCATACAGAGCGGAGTCACATTTGCCAGACCAAAACAAACCTGTCCCCTACATCAATGATTCCCTCACACCCTCATGCCTGCTTCTTATCTAAGTCTGTAGCACCTTTTCTTTGCTCAGGTGAGAGCACTTGCTGGCTTTATCAGTTAGAGTTCGCTAAGCTTCTGTATCAGAGACGCTTTAAAAGTACAGTGGTTTAAATAATGTGGAAATTTCTCACTCACGTAACAGTTCTAAGGTGGTGCGGATTCATGGGGCCGCTCTGCTCCATGCAGTCATTCAGGAACTGAGGCTCCTCCAATTTTTAAAATCTCTCATCTCTTAGGATGCAGGCCTTGTCTGTATGACTGAAGCTTGGCCTCTGCGATTCTGAATTCCAGTTCATGGAAAAGAGAAAGAGGAAGTCTGGGCCCAGAGAGTTCTCTTGGACTGAGAAGTTGCACATGCCACTTCCACTCCATATTCCTTTGATAAAAATTTGTGAAATGGCCACACCTAACTGCAAAAGAAGCTTAGAAGTGTAGTTTTTGGCTAAGTGGACTTATGCCCAGGAAGAAGAGAATAGGTTTTGGTGGACAAAGAGCAATCTGTGACGTATTATTTATGATAGTAGTCTCTAGTCTTGGCTCTGCCACGGACCAGCAGTGTGACCTAGAACACATGATTTATCTTCTTGATTTCTTTATTATAAAAATGGAGATAATAATTCCTACTTTATTGGGGGATAGGAATTATTATCTTATGAGAATCAAATTGAACGTGCAAGTTTGTGCAAAGTGCTTAAGGGAAAAACACTGGTGGTTAAGAGCACAGAATTGGGAATCAGATTGAGTTAAAACCCTGGCTCTGCCTTTGCTAGCTGTGTGGCTTTAGAGAAATTACACAAAATTCTCTGAGATACCCTTTCTTCTATAAAATGGAGATATTATTAGTGACTACCTTTAGAGGGATTCGGTGAGGTCCTCCATGCTGGATTTATTATTAAGTGATTTATTAATGTTTGATAAATCATGGTAGTTTTTTTTTTTTGGTAGGTGTTACTACGTCTGTTCATTCTGTAAACTCCTGACTTTATCTCCAAAGAAGTAGTAAAATTTTTAAAAAATTATTTATTTATTTTTAGAGAGAAGGGAAGGGAGGGAGAAAGAAGGAGAGAAACATCAATGTGTGGGTTGCCTCTTGCGCACCCCCAACTGGGGACCTGGCCGGCAACTCCGGTATGTACTCTGACTGGGAATTGAACTGGTGACCCTTTTGTTTGCAGGCCAGCACTCAATCCACTGAGCCACACCAGCCGGGGCCAAAAAAATAGTAAATTTTAATTGTGTAAGCATGCACCAGTCATGAGCTGCTGCATTATCTTGTCTCCTATTACTGCTTTGCTCCTACATCCTGTTAACATGTTTAAATATTCAGTGTGTGTACCAGTTCCTGCTTGATTTCTCGGGTAAGCATCTACTGATGACTTTATATTCTAAGTCACATAGACTAGGCTATTTAGTGTGAACTCTACAGCTTGTCTCAGAAGTTGAGTGCATATTTTTTCATAATGGCTTTAACCCTGTGCAACATTTGGAATGGATTAAGCCGGTCAAAAGAAATCTATGGATAGCTAAGCAGTGTAATAAAAATGGAAAACACGGAGGTGATACATGGCTGCTTTAACCTCAGGGTATCTCTGTCCTGGATCATTGCAGTGACCTTGAATTATATTTTTCAGGTCTGATTTTGAGATTTGCAGAATTCTACTTCTTGGATTTTATGCAGATAACCTAAAACCTCATGAATACTCCTCTTGTCTTCCAGGGGACCCTTCCACAATTCCCGTATGGCTGCAGGGGCACTGTCCTCTTCCGCATCTTGCCACCCACTCCTTACACAGCTGGATGCTGCCGTGTTGTACATTGTGCTGTCTTGAATACTGTGGCATTCAGCCTGGCCCAAATGATTTAAAATGTGAGGGGGTATGGATGCCTTTTCAAACTTGAAACTAGCAAAAGGCAAAATCCCTTTTTGTTTGAAACCATTGGAAAGGTAGTCTTAAGTTCTTGGTTTTTTTTTTTTAAGAGAAACTGTGGGGTGAGTCCTTTTCTTCCCCTCACCCCCACCCCTGGCTGCTATAGTTTGACATGGAGTAATTGAGCAAATGAAATATCAAACTTATAAAAAAGGTAGCATTATCAAAGTGAATGAATGAACGCTTACCTAGCAGAACTGTAAGACGTGGAAAAATAGGAAGACGAGTTAATGATCTAGAAATTGTATAGCTTTGCTGTCTTAGAATCATGGCAAATGGAACATGTGTCATTGGGTCATTTTTTGCATTGATATGAAAAGAAAATGAGTTTATTTTACAAATAAATGAGTTTGTGTTTCTGTTTGCTATTCATGGCAGTAATGTTTACTTCTCTTGAAATAGAAATATGTCACCTAAATATTAAATACAGAGAAAGATTTTTTCAGCTATTAATGAAGAATTTTTCTGTACCTGCTGTGCCTTCATCCACTTCAGTAAACATTTTATGCTTTTCATTCGCTATCACTTTGTCTGATGAGGCTGTCTGTGAACAGAGGTATCTTAAGAAATAAAGGGGAATTGTTGAAAAGACAGACGTGTTAAAATTGTTGTTTGCCTGAGTATTAGAATTTTAGATTAAGGCCTAGAATGAAATTCACTTCATGTTCTCACGGATTTTAAGATACAGCAGTGCTTCTATTTTTCATTTGAAATTCAAGATAGGCCCAGAATTCCACTGAAGTTGCTATTTAAAAATCTATCACATTTATTGTTGTCATTGTAGTAGACATTTATTATTTTTATCTTTGCAGTATTCCTGACTGCAGAAGCCTCCTTTTCCTTGTAGAAACCGCCCCTGTCCTATTCTCAGTTCATGAGACCCGAATCTGGCCAAACTCCACCGTAACTGGGTAAACAGCGAGCTTGTGTCTGAAGCCAGGTTAGTCCAAGTCGAGGCTAGGGAATGAAGTCTGGAGCTGACGAAGACCAGGCTAGGCTTCTGCACAGGACTGACCGTCTGCCTGAGACTGAAGCCAGCTCTGAGAAAACTGCCCCAAGAGATTGGAAAAGATTTCTGACCACATTATTTGAGTGTTTATGCTTGAAGTAAGATTTTGCCTTGCCACTGAATTTCTTATATTTCCCCCTCAAACTATTTTGAGTTGGTTTCATCCACTTACACAGTTGGAAGAGTTCTGGCCAATACTCTCATCATCATTTTCCTCAGGAAGCATTTGTTTGGTACCTGGATCATTCCATAATAACCGCTCACGTTCAATAGGAGAATACTATATTAATACAATGGTAGAATCGGAAGTGTGCCTGGTCCAATTTCCCATCCAATGCAGAGCTCCCTTCTTCAATACCCTTCATGATAGTAACCCCGGAATAAAAATCAGTTTTTCAAGGATTCTGAGATACAACAGTGTTTTCATTTCCTATTCTGAACTTCAGAATAAGTTCTGAATTTTATTATAGTCCTTACTTTTAAAAAGTCCACCACCGTGTCAGATAACTCACTACCTTACAAACTACTGCATTCCAGTTTTGCAAAGTTCTAATTCTCAGAAGGCTTTTCCTTTTATTGAGTTGAAAAATGTTTTATTTTTGTTTCACTCACTGATCTTAGTTCTTCTTGAAACTATTCAGATTGAGCCAAAGCCCTGTTCTACAAGGTAGCACTCCAGATATTTGAAATACCAATTTTAATTCTACTCTGTCTTCTTTGCTTCCACCTATATGATCTCAGTTGCTCCTCCCATGTTCCACAAAATGGTATGTCCAGACCACTTTGATTGCCCTCACCTCAATTTACTTCTTCTTTTTTTTTTTTTAATAACACTTCAACATGGAACCAGCACTGAGCTAGCACCTCCTGTATTTTCCTCTAGACACTTACATGAATGCAGCCTGATTTTGGGGTTTCTATTTCCTAGCCACAGTTTCTGATTTATAACAAGCTTGCTGTTACTTGTTTTCCTACTCTCTCCTCTCTCTTTTTTTTTTAATTCAAAGAGGTCTTAACTAGGTCTGTGTTTGAATTTTAATTATTTGAATCTGTATTAGGACTTTGCAAGCAACCATAAGTTTTTGTTCCCCTAAATATCCAACAACATGTGGAAGGTGGTATTGTATTACCCAGGTGTTTCTGCCTCATTTGGGACCTTTGTTGTGTACAATGATGTAAGAGTTGATCAGTGCCACTTGGGCCACTGAAATAACCCATTGACTAGATAAGAGTATTCACTTCATCAATTAGGAACTGTGTGCAGATGTGGGTAAGAAAGAACAGAAGAGAGTGGCTTCTATACACATAAAACAGTGTGGCAAGAGACAGCCCAGAGCTGGTATGATGCTTGCACCAGGCCATGGAGGATTTCTGGGTCCTTCTGTATTTAGGTTCCACCATCCCCATGCCTGGCCTCCATTCTCAGCACATCCTCACAGTCTAAGATGATACTTTCTAATATTTTGTTTATATTCTAGATAGTAGGAAGGATAAAAAGTTGCTTTTCCTAATCACATAAGCTCCTTTTAAGAATTTTCCCAAATTCCCACAATCATTTTATTTATATTTCACTTGTCAGTATTAAACCATGTCAGCAAACCTACAAGTTGGGAAATATGGGTGGCAGCACAACTAGCCAAAAAATTAGGGTCCTACAACTAAAAAAGAAGGGAAAATGGATATTGAGAGACCAGCAGTCACACACATGAAAAGCTATATTGAAGTATTTTCCTTCTGGCCTTGGAAGTAAAGGGTAATAAAAAAATATATACTCAATGTGGACAATATCTTTCATCATTTTGGATGAACTTTGGATTTGGTATGCTCTGTCTTCCTCTCCAGGAATTTTTCCCCAGGC
The DNA here is from genome assembly GCA_039655065.1 of Glossophaga mutica. NCBI lineage: Eukaryota > Metazoa > Chordata > Mammalia > Chiroptera > Phyllostomidae > Glossophaga > Glossophaga mutica. The sequence goes on from CM077308.1 coordinate 24,247,752, forward strand.
CGATGTGAAAGGGTTAAAATGTGGGTGTTTTTTCCAGTCCTTTCTCTTCCCCTCCTGGTTGCCTACATTTAGCATCTGTCTGCAGGCCTCGCAGTGGCAAAGATGAGAACTGTTGGAGCCTAGTACGTGTTTGAATTAAATGGAGCTCCTTCTTCAGTACACTAATAATGCAGTCTAGACTTTCCCTCTTTAATAACAACTGTGGCAATAATCAAATGACATGGTCTTTAATATTGACAGTCCTGGCTTTGTGTAGTTCTGATATGTACAAATGTCGGTTACCACAGATTAAATAACACCAGTCTCCCAAGAACATGGTTCACATTTCCGTTACCAAATATATTAACTGAGAGGTTGCACAGAATACAAACTTTGCTGCTAGCTCTTTAGTTCACAAGTCACTACATAAGGGACAGATGCACACCACGATCAGCACCCCATCGTGACACGTCTTTCCAAGTCTTTTAGGGACCGGTCACTGTGCATCTGTTACTTGGTTCACAAACAGACAGCCCTGCGTGTATTCGTGTCGCCTCCTTGTTTACCAGCAGTAAACCCATGGCACGTTTTACAAGTATGGATAATGATAAGAAAGAATTGGTCAACAAAAATGGAAGTGCAAGGGAGAAACAAAAGTGATAAAGCTTTTTGGCCGTAAAGTTTGAGTCAGACACAGATGAGGTAGAGGAGAAATAGTTGGTTGTAGGATGCAGCCCCTGCTGCCTTCCCTGAGGCTCATGGTCAGAGGAGCTCAGGGCAGGCAAGTGCATTGCCACAGGTGAAGAAATGGTCCTGATGGAAGGATGACAATGTCCCAGAGGATGAGAGATGAGCAGAAACTTCAGATAAAGGAACTCTTGGAGATTCCGGACATGGCGTTGAAAATACAAGGGATAAAATGCTGGAGGCAGATGCCAACTTAGAACTAACAGTGTAACAATTCGCCAAAGTGTAGAAAAGTGCTGACTGCATGCTGTGAGTTGTGTGATGGCAAGGCCAGCACTGAGACCAGTCTTGATAAAGTTTCTTAGAAATAATAAGATACTTTATTTTCAATGATTTGAGTACTTTAAGTAATGGTGTATTGAGTAAACATTAGTTTTATTCTTTTGTTCATTTTCCTATATATTTATAACTGACAGTGAGAGAATTTTTAATGTTTCGACAACAGTTTTCAGGGACATAGAACAGTTGTAATATTTCCCATTAAGACAATTTTGCAGCCTCAGCGTGCACGGTGATGTTTAAGGTCCTGCACTACAGTGTAAAGTGAAGGTTGCTAGCAGTTCATAGTTACCCTATTTAATATATACAACAATTTTGTAAGCCAGGAAGAAGAAAGGACCCAGGTTCTAGTCCTGGTTTTGTCTTGACCTCCATGCACCTTTGACCTAATTGTCTTTAATTCAGTCTCCTCATTTATAAAATGAGGACTCCGGCTCTGGTGAGCCCTGAAGTTCTTTTTACTTTTAGCCTTCTCAGTCTAGGATGCCCTTCCTTCCTTCCTTCCTTCCTTCCTTCCTTCCTTCCTTCCTTCCTTCCTTCCTTCCTTTTAATTCATTCATTCATTCATTCATTCATTCATTCATTCAAGTTGGAAATCACACAGCTAAATAATGGGCAGGCTTTGAACCATAATTTCATTGCTTCTTGTAGCTCTACTACCATGACACCCACATTCTCTCTAGAGACTCTTATTAATATGCCAGGTATAAACAGAGAAAATGTCCTAAATGTTGAGGCTCCTCTCCCCTGAATCTAATGTGTTCCAGTCACATTTCACTGGTTGGTACATTAGTTATTATTCTTAGGTTGCAAGCAACAGAAACTAACTCCAACTTGGTAAGTGACTACAGTAATGGCCTCCAATGAACCACACCTCCCTGTAGCCACTTTTCTTGGTAAGGTTTCTTTGCCACGCCTCCCATTAACAGATGAAGGCTATTTCCCATCCCTTGAATCTAGGCTGGTTTTAAATTACCTTTGACCAATAGAATGAGGTGGAAGGGAAGTTGCAACTTCTGCTTTAGTTCTCTCAGAACATTTCTCCATCATTTGAGGAAGCCCAGCGTGGCTTATTGGAGGATGAGAGGCCACATGGAGAACTTAGGGCTTCCAGCTGACAGCTCCAGCCAGCAGCAAGTGAGTGAGGCAATCTGAGCTCAGCCAGCCCCCGGCAGATCTGCCTACTCACTGCAGATGCTTATGTGAACACAGCAGTCACCACGTGGAGCAGACAGACGCCATCCCAGCTGAGCTTTACTCTAATTGCCGATCTATAGAATTGTGAGTAAATAAATGATTCTTGTATTAAAGCTGTTAACTTTTGGAGTGGATTGTTATGCAGCAAACCACTAACTTAAGTAGAAAGAGAATTTACTGGAAAGTTATGGTGTTGTTTGAAGGACTGAAAGACAAGCTGAAGAACAGAAAACTTTGTAGGAGGCATCGTTCATTAGTCTTCCTGGGGGACCACTTCTGGAAAGAATGAACTCTGTTTCTTTTGTTCTTGTGTTGTTCTGCTAAAGATTCAGAGTCCTGGGGGAGACACTTTGATGGGGCACATGTCCATCCAACAGATGTACTGATTGATGAGAGGAGAATCTGGCAGAAGGAGCTTCCAGTTTCCTTTTAAGCTTTTATAGTTAGGGAGGCAAACACTTGGATTTACCTCCCCCAAATTGTACATGGATACTCCTCCTAAAAGAAACCAGCATGCTGCCCAGGAGAGGGAATGGGTGATGGACATCTGCAAACTGACAAGTGTCCACTATAGTCACTTCTCTTTCCTAGATGGGGATTTTAAACCATTTTAGGGATACAAAATTTGTTATTTCAGAGCAAATAAGTTCATGAGAAATCAAAGGAATTTTATGCCCTTGTAACAGACATACCAGTCAATTTATGGAGAGAAATTGCATCTTAGAATGAGAAGGTTAAAAATAAAAATGACTTCGAGTCTTATCAAATCCTCATTTTAGAAATGAGACTGAATTAAAGGTGATTAGGCCGAATACATGAAGTTCATGACAAAACCAGGACTGGAACCTGTTAGGTTTGAAATTTGCATGTTCCCTTCCTTGTGGATATTGTCATAGCAAGGACTCCTTGGGTGGGGGTGGGGGGGTCTCTTGAAGGCTCCCTCCTAGCTCCCCTCCCAACACCCATCACCTCTTTCCCACTCCCAGACACATTCAAAGGTACTCAGGCCAATACTGCTGTGGGCCAATCTAAACCTGAAAAACCAGAGGAGGTCGATGTTCCAAAATGCAAGCCAGCTGGCCCTCGAATCAAGATAATGCTTCCTGTCAAGACTCAAAAACGCTTAGATCTTTGGTTTGGTGGCAGCTACACGTTATATTTTCTATTCGTTTTAAAACTCTTTGGGTTTTTTTGAAGGACGTTTGTACTAAAAAATAGCATTTTTGCTTTCTTGTTGGATCCTGAAGCATATTGTCCCTCCAAAATTCTAATCCTATTAGCGAGACATGTGGATTAGATGGAGTCACGGGGGATTAAGGCATCTGAGAAGGAATGGCCGGTTGAAGAATCTCAAACTGTATAAACATAGAGCTGTTGAGGAGAAAAGACCCTGATTATCATCATGAAAAACCATCACAAGAAATTAAAAGAAAAAAGTCGTAATGGACAAGAACATATAGCAGGCAAATTATAATAAAATAAATTGACTTTACAGAATATTTAGATCTCTGGTCTGGAAAGAAACAGAAGAACCCAGGAACAGTGGTCAGGGTTGAGGGATAGATGGCCGGAGATTGGGGTCGGAGGGAGATGCTTCAATTCTGAACCATGTTTTTGAAGCATTACCTGCTGAAAAATAACTAAGTGAAAACAAAATAAGCATGAAGCGCTACAAACAGTATCTTTACCAGAAGCAAATGTTTTGAGGACTTGCACTGTGTTTTTTAATGCTTAGTGCAAGTTGGAGGGAAAGAGTTATAAAGACATCTCCCTTAGCTTTCTTCTCTCGACTTAAGTACTATGGAGTTTTCTTTGGCTCAAGTTTTCTTATTACTACCCATAAGCATTTTCTTTTTTCACCTAACATATCTTATTTCAGTATTTTCTATCTTGGTACTCATTGATTTTTATTATCCTAGAGACTCTGTGACAAATAAGTAATATTCCATTTTCCATCTCCTTAGTCTTTTTGCACAATATTTGACATTTAAAAAATAGGCTCCCAACCCCAAGCCCCATATTTTATTCACATTTCTCTTACCTCTTAACATGTGGTCATCACATGTGGTGGACCAATTTTGTCCACTCAAAAGGGAGATTATTCTGCCATTTCAGTGTGTAATGGATTCAATCAGGGTTTGTGATGGAAGGTTTTACACCGGCGTATATACATATATGCAGATAGCAGTTCTTGGTGGGTGCAGCTTAAGGGAGATTTTCCCATTTTTGAAAGATGTGATTTTTGATGTTTCTGCCATGGTTTTGCCTCCTCTGGAAGTAATGCCAGAGTTGCCATTATTTGTGATAGAAGAGAGACTGTGGAAAGAAAGGATGTTGGCTTCAAGGTAAAGATTTTGGCAGATCCAATGCCATCTCATTGGTTACAAAGCCTTTCTGGAAAGCGTGCAGTTATTCAGCTCTCACAGCACAATTAAGCAAACGATTCATTTAGTCTGTCTATTGATATTCCATTGCAGAGGGACTGGGGTGGCTCGGGAGATTGGAAATGGGAGCTGTAGCCTTTGCCCCCCATGCCGGTGGTTTGGATCTATTCACCGGGGTAGTGACCACATTGTGTCTCCATCTGATGGCTGTGCAGTGACCTGTGTGAAACAGATTGGTGGTTTCAGGCCCGTGGTGAGGCAGGCACTTTTCAGTGTCCAGGATCCTAGCTGGCAGAAATATGTGAGGATTATACCGACACGATCCTATTCAGTTTGTGCCTTAGTGAAATTCATATCGTGAAAATCCTACTTGCAGTAAAGTGAGCTTTAGAATATCTTTTAAAGCTCTGAGTGAAGGTCTCAGCCTTCTACTGTGTCTGACAGTTAGCACACTTGGCTTGCTTACTTTGGCTCAGCGGCTTTAAGAATCTGGAGGGTCATAAGATGTCTCTGGGTTCTCTCCCACGCGTGTGAATGCTGGGATAATATATCCGCTCACTCTGAGTGCAGACTGCCTGGAGACACCCAGTACTTGGGTACAGGATTCTGTTTGCATTTTGTAGCAAATCACGGCACATCTTGGTAGCTTTAGGTTGACTGAGGCTTCCTGTAAGTACAACAGATGTGCCCATAAAATATGTGCTTAGAAAAGATGTACTTATAAAATGCCATTCGTACCTAATGTATTTCGTAACTTGGGCCTGAGGGCCATATCGATTGACCCACTGGACTTCCCTAGTATTTTCATTTTTCAAATCTTAATATTTGACAACTTTCTTCTATACGTGTACACGCGCGCGCGCGCACACACACACACACACGAATATACTACTATTACTTTTTCTGGTTGGAGGGAGAAATCCGGATCTGAGCCTCAGAGAGATAAGCTTTTAAAAACTGAATGGGCCCTGGCTGGTGTGGCTCAGTGGATTGAGTGCCGGCCTGCGAACCAAAGGGGTGCCGGTTCAATTCCTAGTCTATGGCACATGCTTGGGTTGTGGCTGGTACATGAGAGGCAACCACACATTGGTATTTCTCCCTCTCTCCCTTTCCCTCTGTCTCAAAATAAATAAATAAAATCTTAAAAAAAAACCAAACTGAATGTGATGCTTACACCAGGAACACATATGTGCGAAATGCTAGGGTGCCGCCCTTGCCACCTGACACCTGCATAACCCCGAGACACAGGCACCCCCTTGCTGTATTCCTCTTGATGCTTGGGAAATGCCCACATTAGTTCCCGTTTTCCCTAACCCAAAGAAATTCAAAGAAGATTTTGCTTTTATGACACAAGTCGAAAAGTGAAAATAGTGTTCAACGTTTGTTTTGCAGCGAGCGATCTCTTATAGAGGCAGGTGAGCAGCGAGTGGCCCTGCCCGAGCTCCTTCCCTGAGGACCACTCTCAGCTTCTCAGCATCAAGCCACCTTAACTTTGAATTGTGTCTCTGAGCATCTGTGCTTTGTCTTGGTTTAGTTTTTGTATCCCTTAGCAGGATGTGCTTCTTTATGCCTTTTTGGCTTTGGGAGGTGCTAGGTGTGTGGCAAGTGGAACCAACGGAAGAACCGGTAGGTGAGTTCCGGTGGTGGCAGTTGGAAAAGTGCCCCCGCTACTTCCTGTAAGTCATGTCTTTCCAAGGAGGAGCCCTCTTGGCCACTTAATGAGAAGGGAGCCCCGAGATTGACTCTATGGACTGCTTTCTTGGGGGTGCTGTCATGTCATTTGTCAGATCAGGGTGTGCCTACCGGTTCTGGCCTGGCTGTGGGGGCCAGGGGCCTGATGGAAGGGTTGAAGTGGGTCGTTAGTCTCTGAGTGGAAAACAGGTGCTCACCTAGTCCAGCATGTGGTATTTATTTATCTATTTTAAAGATAATCATGGACTCTTAACTTTCTTTTGAGTCCCTGTGAGCCGTGGACCACTATGACAAAAATATTTTTAAAGCTTCTTGGTTTTCTTGGCAGAAAAAAATGAACACAAGGAGAAAGGTAAGGGAGAAATAGTAGGCTTGGACCTTTCCTCTTCTGCCTTTCCCTTTCTGCCCAGCCCGATGGGGTAAGAGGACCACTAATTCTTTGGCTGTGGACTAGGTACTTCTCCATGAGTCTGAGGTAGTTTGGGACACAATGGGGTGAAATTTGTGACAGCCCCCTTTGTCTATGACATGGTGTGATGCCAAGGGTTGACTTGTTATTTTTTTACTTGATTAAGGTTTATTCTTTAAACTGCAAGGTATCGCTTAAATACAAAACTGAGCTGGAAGAGAGTTAAGTTGGATCTTTCTGTTGACAAGAAAATTACTGACTCTGATAAACTCATCAGTGAATTACAGAAACACAGTGGGATGTTTTTTCAACTTCTTTGCTGAAGGCCGTGCTGATTCTTTTTGCACATTATTTGAGAAGAATCTTGTGGGAGGTTATAGAACTGATTCACTGGCTTTCGGGAAGACTGATTTGACTTTTATCTCCTAAGGTGGGCAATAAATGCTTTTATTTAGTTGAGAAGAGAAAGGCTGGATAACCTCCTCACTACCATGACTCAAAATTTTTGAGCAGTCACATTGTGCTTTATAATGAGGTTTAGGGGAAAGTGTTATATAAATGGAGCCAGCCATTTTGCATGTGAGAGCATGAAATAGAGAGAAGCAGTTGATCTTTCTAAACTTGAAATTGCAACGTTCCAGGCCCTAAGAACTAACTTTCCTGTTAAGAGAAAAGAAATTGGACAGATACCTTAAAACACACAAACTTAATTCTAGCTTTAAAGCTTTTATGCAGATATTTTAAACTTGCATAGCTACCCATAATTTTAGGAAAAGTAGGTAGCTTTAGGCTAGATGGTTTTTTTCTTTGTCGATGGGTGTAAATGTGTATGAGAACTATTTGCGTTTTGTGTAAAAGTGGATCTGTTGACATAGCATATATATTTTTTAAAGCTGGGAGATAAGTCGGCATGATAGCCTTCACTCAAAGTTGTCTTTTCTTGAGAATTTAAATTTGTCAAACATGCTACTGTGAGATGAGCCACAATCTGAAATACTTTATGTAGCTTTCTCTCTGAGTTTGTATCAGAGTGGGTTTGTAAAGGAGAATTAAAAGTAAATGTCAGGAGATTGGAGAGTGAGGTGGGGAGCCACTAGTGTGGAAACGTCATTTGGGAAAGGAACGCGGAAGTTAAAATGATATTTGGTGTTTATCATCATCTTCTTTTCATGTTACCACTTTCTGAATTCACAATCTGATCCCCTTTTTTTTTTTCATATTGGAAAATAAACTAGAATTGGACTCCTGGAAAAGGGTAGAAAAGATTATAAAATTAGATCTTTATACTTAGGAATTGAAATATTACAAATTTTAAGCAGATTTCATTATCATTTATAGCCTAGTAAAGGAAGCATTAAAGTGAACTCAATATGAGTTCTGAATTAAGCCTCAAATAGAGTCCAAATTTGTTTATCTTCAGCAACATAATTCGAAGTTAAAATTTCGGCTTTATCTCTTCCCTTTCTCCTACCCCTGTCCTTCCTTTCTTTTCTTCAATAACACTTATAGTTCTGCTTAGTGTCTCATAGCATATTTTTAGCAGTCTCTCTTTTAAAATTGATGAAAAACTTTACCCTCCTCCCCAGCCCCCCCATTTGCAATCAAATGCTGTACCTCTTCCATCAAGGTTTGACGGAGGGAGGAAAGGAAAACGCAAATGCGTGACTAGTACGTACACGTAATCATCGTACCCATTTGTCATGCTGCTTCATTTTTATTTGGTCCAATCAGAAGCACTGGGTTCAAGCCTTAGTCTGCCTTTAATTGGCTGTTTAACTTTGGTACTGGCTCCTTAACTTCTCTGGGTCACACTCTTCTCACCTATTAAACTGATGAAAGAGATGGTTATTAATGACCTTTTCTTGATTTTATGCCTGCTTTGTAACTTCTCAGTCCTCTTTCTGGAAGCAGTTTAGTTTCTTTCCTGTTTGACTTCCTAGTTAATGGAGGATGTCACCTCTGGCTGACAGGATGAAAAGAACTGAGAACTGGGTTCTGCAGATTTTTTTTCTCTCAAGGCAACTGGGAAGCTGCTTTCTCAAATCCAAAGAGATGGGTCACGTTGACATACACTGCTTCTAGGTTGTTAATCCAGACACATGGAAGTCGTTCACACAGGAGTCATCTCTCTCCACCTCTTTCTCACCACCCTCGTCTGATCCCGCCTGTCATTTCTGCTTCCTGCTGTATGTTGCCGTGTATCATGTGTACTTTTTTGCCCAAATTTTTTAGGAAAAAATAAGGATGCACATTGTACATGGGTATAATGATTACACACCATGGGTATAATAATCCTGTATATAGTGCACACAAAACATGGGTGTGCATTATAATTATATGTGGGAGCATGTTATGCATGGCAAAGTCCCGGTAAACACTACTTGCCTCTAGGTTTTGTTTTCATCAATAATGCCCCAGATCCAGCCACCACTGTGTTACCTAAATACTACAGCAGCCTCACAACTGCTCTCTGCACTGCTTGTCCTGCCCTACCATTTCCCACACAACAGCCAGTGTGATCTCATTTCACTCTCTGCCTTATTCATGTGCGCCAGTGGCCACCTTCTTTTGAGTCCTGTGGCATACCAAACCCTTCCCCTTGTCAGGAGACATGCCATTCCCTCCACTTGAAAGATTCTCTCCTCTCCTACACTTTTTACATGCCTGGAACCTCCCCCATTATGCCTCAGCTTAAATTTTACCTCTTCAAATATATCTTCTTTGACTAAGCAATTTCCTATTACTCTCTCTCTAAACTTTTCCCTGTTTCCTACTTAGCACTTATTACAGGTTGTAAAGAATTGATTTGCTTGGGTAATGAGTATCAGTCTTTACTATGAAAACTTAGGTGTGGAAAAATAGAATGTTATTTCTCTGTAGCTGAACCTAAGCCAGCTCGTGGGTCTTCATTTTGATTGATGGCAGCAGAGAGAGGGGAAGTCTTGCCCGTTCAAGATAAATTCAGGTGATTCTAGATTTTCTGTTTCTTTGTTGTAAATGCTATATAATTAAGGATGCTTTCCTTTCACACTTCTTTTCTTGTCCCTAAAGGCAATTAAAATTCTGGAGGAGCTTCTGTGTTTTCTGAGCATCACGGATGAGGTATCTAGTTTGTGCCTTCTAGATAGTCCCTGCTTAGGGTACAGTGAGTTTTGAAAGAAATCAATAAAAAAAAATCCCAAATTCTGATCAATTGAGCTATCAGTCAAAAGAGGAAGACTGAGTATGGAGACCGACACAGTAGCACTATGATTATTAAAGCTGGTGTTAGAGAATGTTTCATAACTGTGGCCCAGTGGGTTTGCTCATCACAGCTCTTGTCTCAGAAAACATTCTTAAAATAGTCTCTAACTGTAAATGCTGAGGTGGTTTTCATTAGAAAAGAACAATGGTTGTCTTGATCTTTATTCTCCTGTGTCTTCTTAGGCGAAAAGGAGCTTGGTCATGGTCTTGGGGAATTTTTCCAACACAGTTTTAGCTATTTCTTTTTTAAAAAGTTCCAGAACAGTATCAGGTCCTATTAAAGATTCTGTAAATACTTGTTGAATGAATGAAAGCATTTCCAGTATATGGGAACTTTTCTCAATGTGTTCATTTGATTTTAAAACACAAAGGTTGGAAAATAAGATTATTTGGTAGATGTCCTTGTGTGTATGTGTTTGTAGCTCTTTAGAGACACAAAAATAAAATGTTAGAGGTACAGAACCCTTAAGATGGTCCCTAATGAGCCCTGCCTTCTGGTTTTCAAACCTTTGTGTAATCCCTATTCCTGTAGTATAAGATAGACCTGGTAACTCATTTCTAACAAATAGAATATGGCAAAAGTGATGAAATGTCACCTGTGAGATTTGGTGACTTGAACGCCATGGTTTCTGTCTTGGGGTACCTGTCTCTCTGTCTTTGTCTCTGTCTCTTTCTGTCTCTGAGGGAAGCCAGCTGCTACAGTGGGATCTGCTCAATGGAGAGACTCATGTGGCAAGAAACTGAGGGTGAGCCAACAGCCAAAAAGGAGCCAACGCCTTCAATCTAATGGCTCTTGAGGAAACAGATCTTGCCAGCAACCCTGTGAATGAGCTTGGAAATGGATCCTTCTCCACTTGAGTCGTTAGATGAGGCTGTGCCTTTCACTGACAGTTTGCCTGCAGTTTGATGAGAACCCTTGAGCTAGAGACACCCCACTAAGCTGTGCCCAGATTCCTTACTCACAGAAATAATGAGATAATAAGTCCTTCTTGATTTAAGCTGAAAAGTTTGGGGGTCATTTGTTACATTACAATGAAAAACTAATGCCTTATCTGTGTGAAGTAGGGATAACAGAGTGTACCCTGTGCAGTGCCTAGTAGCAGAGAGAAGGCACTCAGAAGGGCCCCATGCATGCTTATTAATATTTGTACGTGGCAGACAACCAAAATATTTGTTAAATTGTTCTGTAATTAAAATTTTCATGTTGCCTTAAAGGAAAATGATCTCTTTTGAGGAGAAGGCAGATAATCAAAGAGAGGTCCTTATCTTTCATCTGAGTTTATGTTGAATGCAGGTGCCTGTATTGATTGCTGCCCCTAAAGTGAGGAGAGGGTGTAGGGGGATATAAATAATTACAGCACACATCACGTTTGGTAGACTATTGAAAATGAAACCTTCAAAAGAAAATCACGTTGAAACATGGGCCAGAAAATCTGGTAGAGGAGAAGACAGCTAAACCAATTCAGAGGGACCTAGGATTTTGGTGAGGTTAACAAATTTAAGTTTAGGGATAGTCTTTATAGACATCAGTCTTAACAGTTTTCTGCCAGTGCCATATATTTGGAATACTCATACAAAATATTTTTATCATGCTCCTTTCCATTTTGGAGGGGCCACAAAGATTGCAATATTATTGTACGTAGCCACTGAAATCAGGTAATGCACGTAAGGGGTGGGAAAGCACAGTGTCGGGGCCATGGGCCCTGCAGTCAGGTGCGCACACAGGGTTCAGATCTGGGCCCCCCACGCCACTTACTGGTCTTATGACCTTTGGCACGTTGTTTAACATCTCTGAGCCCAGTTCCCTAAACTTGAAATCATAATCACAGCACCTATGGGGAGGAATAGATATCCATACAAAGATTTCTGGCAGTATTTGTCACATAACTGAAGGTTTGCTATCATTAATTACTTTTATTATTATTACAAGTACAGAGTACTGTGGCTCCCATGTAACAGGCGTGCAGTAAATATGAGTTTCCTGTCCTTTCTTTTTTCCCCTGACTTCCTAAAGTCTAGCCCATAATATTTTCTGAGTTCTATTTATCGATTATTTATTCTCCCAATTCAAGGCCATTTTGATGTAGGAAATTTAAAAAATGCACTGCTTGGTGAAGGGCTGATTCTCCTCTTCCTCCTACCAGTCTTAATGTCAGCAGAACTTCCTGGGATCTTCCAACATGAAACAGCAGTCAGTAGCTTGAACTAGGTAACCGAAGATTTTTTTTTCCTTTAATTTTGGAAATTAGTAAGTGAGCTAGAGGAGAGTTTTTAAAAATCATCTAGTTATTCTGGGTATATCAAATCGAGTGCCACTTTGTGTCTTCTGCCTGCAGATCAAACGAGGAGGAAGGGCCGTCGTCTGAAATCGTAGGAGAAAGTCGTGTGAATGCTGTGCTGTACCAACAGGATGTGGTAGCGTAGGAACGTTATGTAGGGAAAATGAGCAGTCGGGGGTATTTTAGACAAAATGCGTAAGGGGTTAACCTACATGAAAATAATTTTAATTTTTCTTATGAAATAAAACTTTGCTTTCCATTTAACACGTTTAACATTGAGAGTATCAATAAACTCTCAGCATAATTTTGCCTTTGTACTCTTTTGTATTTAAAATAATGCAGTTGAAAGGAGAAATTTTTTTTTTAATCTCACCAGCTCAATGCCTATGGTTGAATTGAATTCATTACTCACTTTCTAGGAAGGAATTGGTATATCAAAGACAAATAAATTAGGGTATCACCAAGGAGCTGAGATGTTTACAGAATTCTACAAGATCAGGTTTTCATGACATGTGAGGAATGGAGGGATCATTTAGGATATTTAGCAGTGGAGAGGAGTTTAAATGCAGAATAAACCTAAAATAAGCAAATAGCTCTTTGAAAGTGAAACCTCCCAAATTCAGTATTTCAGTTAAGTACCTTAAATTCTTCCTTGGTATGCAAGTGATTTTATTCACTTGTTTTTAAATAAAATCTTATCAGTGGCCAGGTTCAGGTGCCCAAGGATTATTCCTAAGCAACACCACTAGGGGGTCACGTCTTTGCCCATTCATTCATTTGTTCATGGATTCATTTATTCAAGTACTAGTGGGCACCTACTGTTTGCCAGGCCTTGAGTTACACTATGGGGTACAGTGGAGAACCAAACAGGCCTGGGTTTCGGTTCTTGCAATTGCTGCAGAAATGCCGCCTAGTCTAGTGAACCGATCTCCCCTCCGCAGGAGTATTCACAGTGCCTGTTAGCACATTCAAGGCCCTGAGAAGTGTTGTAGTGAAGAAACCCCTTTAACCTTTTCCTTGCTTTCTCCCCCCTAAATCAAATGGTAGATTTGTTGGCTGTCTTTGTTAAAGAATAAGGTGAAAACACCTCCGTGCAGAATTTTCTAAACCTTGTCTCGGCTTCCCGCTGTACCGGAAGTGGCGTGACCGGTGACTGACCACGCACGGATTGGTTCCCATTTCTACAATGATTCATTCCACAGGCTTTTTGTTCTTTCTTTCAGAGCATCTCCTTCTCTCCAAACTCCTTTGAGACGGTGGCTCCCAGCTGCAGAGGAGACGTGCTGACCACAACTCCTGCTCTCACTCCGAAGGGCGGAGTCTTCTCTCTAGCTCCAGCTTTCCCTCCAGCAATGATTGCTTCTGCGCGACCCGTTCTTCTGCCGGGAGGAGCCCTTAAATCAGCAATGAAGGACACCATGAGCTTGGCTTTGGGACTTGAATTAATGTTGCTTCAATAATTCTGCAGCGTTTTCTTCTGCATTACCACCAATTCCACCAATCAATACGATGCCTTCTGTGGCTGTATCATGCCGAAAGGCTTCGAGGTAGTCAATAAAATCTGTTCCATCGAAAGGATCACCTCCGATGCCAGTGCACACAAGACTGCCGATCCAACTCGTGTTGTCTGATAAATCGCTTCATGAGTCAGGGTGCCAGATCCGGATACAATACCTGTTTTCCCTTTCTTGTGAATATGGCCAGGTGTGACACCAATTTTACATTCTCCAGGGTGGATGGCTCTAGGGCATTCTGGCCTGATCGGCTTATCTTTCCCTGGCGCCGTAGTTGGTGCGTCATCTGTACCATGTCCTGCTGTGGGATACCTTCAGTAATGCACAGGACCCAGGGCATTTCTGCCTGAACAGCTTCATTAAAGGCAGAAGCAGCAAAAGGAGGAGGGACATAAGGGACAGGAGCTGTTGCTCCTGTCTGTTCTTTGGCTTCCTTCACGGTATTAAAGACTGGTAAGCCCAGATGCCTCCTGCCTCCTCCCCATGGAGTGTTTCAGCCAACAAGTTTGGTGTCGTATTCCAATGCCTGCTGGTGGGGAAAGGTGCCCTGCTTACCAGTGAAACCCTGACAAATAATCTTTTTATTTTTAGCTTCCCACTGTACTGGAAGTTTCTGGGAAGCTGTATGAGGGGCGACCCCAAAAACCTTGGAATTATCTTCTGGAGGGTGGGCCCCTTGTAGTACAGGCTTAAACCCCTCTAGGTGAGTGTTCTAGGAACCCATCTGTATCAGTGTACCAGCTGCATTATTGTGTTTGGCTTCAGCGAATGTTTTTTGAAGACTCTTAACGCAGTTGCCGATTTCATGATGGGTGATTGACAAGTGCACCTGACCACACCGTGCTGAATATTCAGCGATTTTTGACCAAAAACAGCATGGCCCTCGTGCCCCACCCTCCCTGTGCACCTGATCTCGCCTGGAGCAACATTTTTGTTTCCCTTGGATAAAAAAAAGTCCTCGAAGGGAAACATTTTGCTGATGCAGAAGAGATGAAACCAAAAATGGCAGAAGCACTAAAAGGCCTCAAAATTGATGAGTTCACAAACTGCTTTGAGCAGTGGAAAAAACATCTCCATAGGTGCATCACATCAAATGGAGTGTACTTCAAAGGTGCCTGAAGTGTAAACATGTAAAAATAAATACACAATTTTTAGTAAGTAAATTCCAGGGCTCTTTGTGTCCCCCCTCACACAGGAACAATGCCAAAATACATTCTGTTGCGGGAGGAAGGAGCGCGACAGGAGGAGGGCAGTGGTAAGGCCATGCTACCGGAGGCCACGGTCACGGCGGCAGCCCCCCTTCAATCTCCTTTGACATAGTGTTTTCCAGAGTTCTGTATCCCCAAAGGATTATTCATTCTTGCACCACACTATGAGAAATCTAGGTGAAGGTGAACTATGCTGCCAAGAAAGACGGGATGCCATTGGATAACAAGGTAAGTAAAACGCTGCTTTAATTCATACTTGCTGATTGCAGGGACTCCATCACCAAACAGGTTGGCACCCCACGTAATGAAGAGGGACCATGTTGATGATGCCTTGATTTTGTCTAAGACCCTCTCTGTTCCCCATGTTTGTGACAGGTCGGTTGTGGAGCTAGTTGTTTGCCAAAAGGAACCTCCTTACTATTCATGACCCACCATTTGGGGAACATAGATAAACATGTTGAATATGTGGTTAAATTAGATTTTTTAAAAAACATTCCAGCAAAAACAACTGATCAGAAAGGAGAGGTAATCTGCCTCTTATAGAACTGCATAGTTTCATAAAGTCAGAATACCCATCAAAAATATATTAGCGTACTGCAAAAAATTAACACATGCAAAGTAACATAAGCACATGCTACTTTTAATTTTTTCAATGGCCCTGGGGCACCGGTATCTGCTATTTGCTGGGAAATCACTCATCATGTAGCTATTGGGGAAAGAGAGCACTTCAGCTCCTTTTCTGGGAGCAATCCAGTGCAGTGTGGATATTAATTAAATTTATTAAACAAATAACACAGCAACTTGGGGAAGCAGGGGTCCATCTGCCAGTTCTGCAGACGGATCTCTGTAGAGATGTGAGCTGAATGGTAGTTACAGCGAAGTTGCCGAGCTCAGCAGATGGGCTCTTGTCTCCGGTGGGGGAGATTTGGTGGCGGTCCAACAACTCTCTTCCCCCTCCAGGTTTTTGTTCCTTGCAACTGTGATTGAAGAAGCCTTTCTCTGTCTTTTCCCAGCCTTGTGCCTCTCCCCCACCCCCTTTGTTTATCTGAGCAATGTTTAAATCTGAGTGATTTGTTAGAGAGGCAAGTCCCGGCTGATCTCATTCTGTGTATGTGCTGTAAAGCTCAAGCAGAAAATAATTAGGAAAATGTAATCCCATTGACTTTGCACCCCACTTGTGTACACTGCTGCAGCTCAGCCTTGTGCCCTGGAATAAAGTGTCTGCACAGATTTGAATTGAGTCAGCATCCCCATTCGCTGCATTTGGAAGTTCATATTATTCTGAGGTTTAGATGCTCATTATTCTTAAAATTGTTCCTTACATTGCTTTGAGACCCACATGCCTTTTAAGCGGTGCGAGTGAAGGATTCTTGTTTTGTGGGGGTTTCCCCCTCCAATGTCTTTATATTCTGTTGGCATGTTTTGAGGTGCCTTAAATCCTGGTGTCTCCTTCACTCACCATCTGGGATGAGATGTCACCGATAGTGTCAGATTAACACATTTGTGTCTGTTCTGTCTTTTAAAACCCCACATCGCCACCTCTGGACCTACTTCTCCCATAAAAAAAAATGGTGAACTTGGAACCCTTCCATAAAGGAGGACTACTTTAGTTTCAGTTGAGTATCACTTCCCAGCATTTGGTATAATTTTTGACAAAAGCCCACCTGGACAGAATTTAATGCTAGGATGTTAGATTTGGTGTAAAATCACCCCCCACCCCTGACACACCCCTTATCTCTACTTGAGCCTTTGCACAAATTTTGTAGAAGGCTCTCTTGTCTTGCTGTGTCCCCTCATCCGCCATCGATGCCTCTCCCAGGAGAGGGCGGGTAGTGGTGGTGGGGAGACCCACACAAACCCTGCTAGGCAGATTGTGTGCTTTATTGACGGCAAAGTTTTGAAATAAATAGATGCCACCTTGGGCTTGAGTCCTGAAGTGCCCTTGCCTTGGAGAGATGGGTCTGGTTTCAGCGGGACATAGTAGCTGAGATGAAGGCACCTCTGTGAGACAGAAACTCTTCCCATCAAAACGATCCCCTCCCGACACCTCAATTCTCTGCCAGCAGAGATTTTCACAGGTACAGAACCCGAAGAGAAGAGTGGAAGGATCTGGGGTTATGACTATCCCCAGGTATAATGAGTTTTATGGAAATATGAAGGTCAAACCCTTCCTTCAGTTTGTAATAAGAACCAAAAATGTATCTATTTATCCAGAGGACAAAGAATTCTTAGCCAGCAGAGATTAGCCTGTCCAACCAGGACGGTCAATTCATTTCTGTTGCAACTGAAGGTGTTTGACTGAGTCTGTCCTTGGTATTGGTCCGTGTTTGTGCTCTTTGGACCCTCCCTGAAACCTGAGAAACCTGAATCTCTTTGGGTTTAACCAGGAGAGGCAACATTTTAGCTGCTGTTGTCAGGTTTCCCCCAACCAAATTTCTGCCTCCCCCTCAGGCCACACTAGTATTAATAACATGAAGTTCTCTATGGCAAATTGTCGGAATTAGGTGAAGATTCTTGTTTTTCATTAGAGCTCTGCCAACGTTTATTGTGAACTCCAAGAGTTATTGTTCCACCCCAGTCCTTTATGGTCATGAAGTAGCTGGTGAAAAATGTTTGTTTACCAGGGAATCGTCGGTGAACTGCCAATTTATTTCTCTAATTTGTTGGAAGTCAAAATTGGCTGGGGCAGGAGGAAGACTCGACATTTCGAATTCATAGGCTATTTACCAGTGTCTGCTCCGTCCCTCCTTCCACCCCGGTGTACCTGGACTAATTTTGTTCGACGATTTAAATCACAATCTAGTTGCTCTGGCATCTCAATTTAAGGGAAGATTGGACGTTGTTTTTCAAAGGGAATCACAAGTGTTTTACACTCGCCTGAAAACAGATTGGGGCCTCTTTCCCCAGGATAGGCTTAGAAATTAGGTATAAATCTCAGGGTTTCGTTCTTAGCAAAATGTTTTCAACCCTCTTGTCCACACATTAGTATAAATGAAGAAAACAGAGGGAAGCCAGGAAACGTTCTGACAGTGTGTGAATGTTTCCGATCTGCTTGCCGAGCCTGCCATTCTACAGAACACGTTTTGTTTACTCTGTGGCTTCTAATTGCTTTATTGCAGCTTTTGTAGGCAGCCTGACAACTTGGGACTAAATGCGTAAAAAAAGCTTTCGACCGGGGACAAAGTTAACCCTCCTCTGTAAGGAAACGGAGAATAGCTTTAAAAATAATAATATGTTTTAAAATTATTTGGGAAGGATTAGTAGTTTTCAGATGTTTTAATATATTTAGCTTTAATGTACTTTTCTTCTAAGAGCTCAAGTACAAACTTTAAAAATATTCACCCCAGGAGCTCCTGGAGTGAATAGTTCATAAAAGGAACCAGATTTGTGAATATCGTCATCAGCCTCAGGCAGTAACTCTCTCCGGAATTGAATGCTGTGGCTTTTCAGAGCGTGCACCTCACTGTCTAGAGAAGCGGCTGGAGAATGATGTCTCTGAATGAGACCCAGTGCTGGCAGCCCAGCTCCTAAGGTAAAAAGGAAGGTTCATGGTCACTGTCATCCTTAATAATCTCACAGCCCATTTCACCCGTGTCTCAGTCTTGTTTCCGGGACCATCTCTGAAGCTTTTCATAGTCCTGGATCTGATAAATATTGATTGGTTGTTGGTTAGATTTGCATCGGGCTTCTAGGAGCTGAGTGCAATAACCCAGCATTCTGTGTTTTGGTCTCTGGCCAACTGAGTCTTCCCGGTCTCGGCACCCCTTATCCTTACAATGCCTTAGAACACTGCTTTCTGTTCTTACAATTGAGTCTTCTGAGGTCAAGCTGACAGGAGGGTCTTCCTGGGGGCTAGCATGATTCTTCGGTTCTTACTCTGCAGTAGATTTTAACTCCAAGTCAGTCTTACAGTAGGAAGTGAATTTTTAAGACACCTAGTCCATCTCCCTCCCAGCATTGGAGGGGGTGTTGGGGTATGCAGAATAATGCTGCTTGCCAACTTGTAACAACAGAGGATTGACCCCCATATTGTTGCAGTTTTTAATTTTGTGAGTTATGAATGTTTTGGATGTCAGAAACTTATTTCTCATACTAATGAGTAAAAATCTCACTGTAAGGAAACCCAGGTTTGTTTCTGGAGGTGGTGATAATAAAGTCAGTTCAGTTCAGCTCACGGACATCACAATTTCCTTTTCTGTATCACATGCCTCCACACAGGCCCCTATTTAATAACTAGCTACCATTGCTTGTGCACTTACTGTGTGCCAGCCCCCATGCTAAGCGCTTTACATCCATCATGCCATTAAGCTTTTCAGCATGCCAATTCTCATTTTAAAGATGAGGAAATTGAGGTCAACCCCAAGACTAATCGAAGTAATCTAAACTAATCTGAAGTCATAGGCAGAAACATAAACCCAGCAGTAGAATTACAGAAAAGATCCAGTTGTTCAGTGACCCGTACTGACCGCATGTCCCAATGTACTGTATTCCTCACACATGCTGACACTTTGGGGTGATGTCTCATAAGAGTGTTGGTTAGGTTGGGATGAAAATAATAAGGTAAAGGTTGTAGGTTTGATATATGAAACCTACCAGGTTGTGCAGACCAGGGAATGGGCTGCGTTTTCACTCCACATTGCCCAGGAATGTTGACAGTAAGGCAGGGCGAAAAGAGGGGAAGGGTAGCTAGCTACTCATTCCTGGAAAGTTTCTTGAGACTCATGTCTTGGTGGTGGTTCATCAATCTCAATGAAATTTTGAATCCTGATGGTATGTCAGGCTCTGTGCTAAGTGCTGCCTGTCTGTCGTCTCACTGAATATAAAAAGGAGCAGTTTAGGTATTCTTTCCCCCATTACTTATTCCTTCAAGAAGCTTAGAGAAGTGAAGAATCTTGTCCAGGTTCCCTTAAGCAGCAAGTGGAGAAGTTGGGACTTAAATCTCTGTGTTTTTCACCCTGAATTCTTAGCCACCAAGCTCTGCATTTTTGCACTAAGGTGCAGTGAGACCGGGCTTGCAGCTTTGTTAATGAACGATAGCCATTTTCTTAACACGCAGTGAGCAATTTGAATTTCTACGAGGTACGAGATGTCTATCTTTTCTTAGTATCCAATGTCTAATGACTCTGAAATGCTAGCGGAATCATTTGTAAAGGTGACTCTGACAGCCATCCATCGAAAGAGCTCAGCAGTAGATTGTTCTCTTGCTGTTCTGTTTGTTCATGCAAACAAGCCTTTAAAAAGCTGCGCGCATGCATTTAAATACTGACTGCATAGAGACAGGAGGAAGAAGGGATATACTTGAGTAATTAAGTTTACTTACTCCTCTTTGTGATGTTTTGCCTGGGAGTTTGGGTACAATATGCATGATTTATGAGTCATAGATCTAAAATAATTGTAATATTTCTGGTTTCCGGTAAATATATTTCATAATAAAAAGCAAATGAACAAATCAGTGAAGTGATCATGTAGTCAGATTTGAGATACCCAAAGAGGTAGATCACTCTAGTCAAAATTCTTTATGAGTTTTGGGAAATAGCATTAATTTTGTTAGACTGGTTCAGGATAACGGTTCAGCAGATCAATACGGGGTGATTCAGAACACCCAGGACTATCCGATGGTCACTAAAAGTTCTGGGCATAAGTTTGGCCTGTAAGTAAGTTTGATTCTTATATGGATCCCTTAGCTTCTTGCTATTGCCTGGTCCTGTTCTGGCTCCAACTCTGACCAAACATGGTTTACTTGTCAGCTTTTGGTTGCACAGAGGGCAGGTAAAATCAGGTGCATTGTTTGTGCAAATTTATCGCCACTTCCAAAGAAAAGGATACACTCCCTCCCCCAGGGACATACCATTTTTGTTGGTAGATTCAGCAACTATTTTTAAAGAGCAATTGACACAAAAAGAATTAAAAAAATATATACGGTATGCTAGAATTTGGCCCTTGCTTACTTAAACATTATTCAACCTAAGTGTAAAACACAAGGCTTGGGCCCTTTAAAAATTTTTTGTTAGATTTTTTTAATTCAACTATAAAGACAATTCAAGTGAGAAACTTCAGTGCATTGATTTTGTTCTTTGAGTCATTGCACTGTAATTAACTGAGTTGCGTTTTAAATGCAGCACAAGAACATCTTTCTTGTCTGTTTATGTCAGGAAAAAATGGCTAATGAGCACTTATCAAAAAGATGAACATTTTTTCATTAGATTAAGTAAAATCAAAACAGATTTATAATGTACTATTATGTTTCAGCTTGGAATAAATTGAGCGAAGTAGCTAATATCTCCACAGCTTCCTGAGAATTTATTTGCATGGCAGGACCATCCTCCCCCACACACTGAGACTTGAAGGAAGTGCCCATTTGTGGAGACTTTCTTTGTGGGGTCAAGGCACATTCCCAAGGGATTGGGAAAGCTCTTGATATTCTTTGGAAAATCTGAGTGTGAAGCAGTTGTCAAAATTGATTTTCTTTGGATCATGCCAGTGAGCTTTGCCATTTCATAATACATTTCTTTACAACTGTTTTTAAAAATGGCTTCCCTCGACTTTCTCATAGTGGTCAGTCAAAATGTCACCTGGTATTCAGTATCATGCAGAGCTTTCTTCTATTTTGAGATTTTTGTTTGTATTCAAGTGGATGAATATTAGTCTTGTGTTACCAAAAGGTACAGGTGATGAAGGTTGATGCCTTAGGAAAATTTAATGCAAAAATGTACAAGTTTAAGAACTTTCTCCTTTTAAACAGGCATTTAGATGGCAGGCTATTTTCAGGTCATCAAAGATTCTAAGTCATTACTTGCTCTTCTACCATGTGAGAATTAAGTCTGTCTTCATCAGTGCCTGGTTGGGGGCTGTACAGGTATGTGCATATCCACAAAGCAACCAATACAGTACAGCCTTACATGGATAAAGAATCCTGACTTCCTTGAATTTTCTTGAGTTTGCATTAGGGTGAATGGACAAGAGATAAATTCCCTGTATTAAGAGAGCGAGAGAGAGGGTGAGCATGAGAGAGACTGCTCTGGACTCTAGAAATTGAACTTAGTGCAATCTTATAACTTCTCTCCATATAGCACACTTTTGGGAAACATTTTAAAGGAAGTATAATACATTCATAAAGGAAAAATTCTGATGAATTTCTGCAAGGTAACGTAACCATGTAAATACCATCTAGACCCCAGTAACACTACAGCATCCTTCCTTGTGCCCCTTGTTAGTCACTATCCCCCACCTATGGTAACGGCCATTCTGATTTCTACCATGGGTTACTTCTGATGTTTAGGAACTTTATATAAATGAAATCACATATCAAGTACTCCTTTGTGTTTGGGTTCTTTCCCTAAAAAATATGTCTTTGAGATTTATTAACGTGATGGTGTATAGCAGAAAGTCATTATTTTTTTAATTATTTATTTATTTTTAGACAAAGGGGAAGGGAGAGAGAAAGGGGAGGAAGAAACATCAATGTGTGGTTGCCTCTTGTGCACCCCCAACTGGGGATCTGGCCTGCAACCCAGGCATGTGCCCTGACTGGGAATCGAACCTGTGACCCTTTGGTTCACAGGCCAATGCTCAAACCACTGAGTCACACCAGCCAGGGAGAAAGTCATTATTTTTTATTGTCGAATTATATTCTATTATTTGTGTTGTTTCCAGTTTGGGTCTATTGTGAATGATGCTGCTATGGATATTCTTGGAACCTCACACAGTTGTCCCAGCATCTCCTCCACTGTTCAAAACACTGCAAAACCTTTTGTTGGAGTCACTATCAGCTGCCCCGTCATATTTTCCTGAATCTCATTGATGGTCTGAAATCTCTTCCCTTTCAAAGGTGATTTTAGTTTTGGGAAAAGCCAGAGGCTGTGGGGCTCCAAATCAGGGCTGTATAGTGGGGCTGAGTCACCTTGGTGATTTGATGTTTCAACAAAAAATTCTGCATGAGATGTGATATGTGAATGGTGTGTTGTCATGATGAAGCTGCCAATCACTGGTTGCCCACAGCTGTAGCTGTTTTCATTGTATTGCATCTCTCAACTGATGAAGAACATTTAGGTAGTACTCCTTATTAATTGTTTGACCTAGAGGGGTGTACTCGTGATGGACAACACCTTCCTAATTAAAAAAAAACATAGTTAACATGGTCTTGATCTTGTTGCAACTTTGCTGCACCTTCTTCTGGCATGGAGAGCTAGGCGACTTCCATTGGGACGACTAGGCCTTCAGATCCAGACCACGGCCGTAGACCCACGATTCATCCAGTTACGATCTTCTTGAGGAAATCTGCTTCATTGGTAGCAGTTTGAATCAAGCATTAGCAACTGCAGCATGATTTCCTTCTGCTCTGGTAGCAGGAGCCATAGAACAAATTTGCCACAACATGTTTCATGCCAAGATCCTGTGACAAAATCTCAGACACAGCTGTTTTGGATTCCCCAGATCAACTTCCAGTTCTCGCACTGTCAGTCGCCAATCTTTGTTGATTGCAGCCCGTACACGTTAAACATTCTCAGGTGTTCTGCTTGTTGCAGGCCTTCCAGAAGGAGGCCTGCACATTCAACAGATTCTTGACCATCGTTGAAGCATTTGTGCCACATTTTTATTTGCACTGTACTCTGCATTGTCCCTGAAAGGCTTCTTTCTGAATCATCTGAATAGTTTCCACACAGGAACGTTCAGGCTTAATGCGAAATTTGATTTGGATTTGTTGTTATTCTGCTCACTGAGTCATTTTGAATATAGTGGCCACACAGTACACATGCTCACTCAACTGTGTCTACTGTGCCCACTGACTAGTACCGTGAAGTCATCATTGTTCACGCATGTGCATTCCAGTCCACTATCTTTGGCTGCCAGGTTACATCAAGGTTGTGCAAACCATTCTCATTATATTAACAATGCTGGAACTTTTCTGGACAGAGCTCATAGTTTATTTGTATATTAGCTTAAATATTTTATGCATATACACATATAATTTGTGAACAATGAGAGTTTTTTCTTTAACAATTGTTGAAAAATAATTTTAATTTCTTTTCCTTGACCACAGTAGAATATTTAATAGAGGTGGTGATTGCAGACATCCTGTTTCATTCCCAATTTCAAGGAAAAAGCTTTCCTATTTTACCATTAATGTATTTACTGTAGGTTTTTAAAAAGACAATCTTTATTAGTTAAGGCAGTTCCTTCTAACATTTTAAACATCATGAATGGGCATTGAATTACGTCAAATAGGGTTTTTTTGTGTGTCTATTTAGTGGCTGTATAATTTTTCTTATTTAGTTAGTGGGGTAAATTATATTGATTGGTTTATAAATGTCAATAGCTTTGCATTACTGTTATAAATTAACTTGGCTGAGATTTGTGCCTTATATATCATAGGACTTGATCTGCTAGTATTTTGATTTGATTTTGCCAAATTTTCACATCTATGCTCATTAAAGAGATTGCTTTATACTTTTACTTTCTTGTAATTATTTTTTGTTATAAAAAATTTAGTCATAAGTTTTGGTATTAAGGGTTTTATAGTCCTTGTAAAATGAACTCAGAATTGATTTCATTTTATCTGTTCCTTGGAATAATTTGTAGAAGATTGGTGTTAGTTCTGAAATGTTTAAGTACTTTATTGATTAAGCCATTTGGGCCTGAGGTTTTCTTTGTGGACAGGCTTTTAATTAGAGATTCATATTTTTAATGGACAGAGGACAGTTGGGATTTTGTGGTTTTTTTGTGTGTCAGTTTTGGTAAGTTAGTATTTTTAAAAAATAAATCTGTCCATGTCATCTAAATTATCCAGTGTATTAATCTAAAGTTATTTATAACATTGTCTTTTTAATATCTATTTAATATTTGTAGTGATGTCTCTTTTTTCATTTCTTATATTGATAATTTGTACCCTCTCTTTTTTCTTTACAGTCTTACTATGTCTTTATCAATTTTATTTGTCTTTTTTTTTTTTCCAAAGAAATGCCTTTTGGCTTTAGCATATCCCTTTATTACAGAGATTGACAAAAAAATGGCTCATGGGTCAAATCTAACCTATCACCTATTTTTGTAAATATAGTTTTATTGGAACGCAGCCATATCCATTCATTTATGTATTGCACATGCCTGCATTTGCACTTCAGTGGCAGAGATGAGTAGTTGTGACATGTCTGATGTCTTATAAAGTTTAAAGTATTTGCCATTTGTCCATTTACAGAAAAAGCTTACTGATATGGGTGCTATTTTTGTTTTTTTCCCTATTTCATTGATTTGTGTTGTTTACTTTCATTATTACCCTCTTCTATTTTGAGTTTAACTTGCTGTTCTTTTTAAAGCTTCTTGAGATGGATCCTTACATTATTGATTTCTATCCTTAGATTTTCATTTAATTATGATACTTTCCCTAAGTATAGATCAGCTATACCTCACAATTTTTATGTCATATTTTTGTCATCATTCTATTGAAAAAGCTTTCTTATTTCCATTGTGAATTCTTATTTAACTCACAGATTATTTACAACTTTGTTAATTGATTTTTAAACTGTATTGTTAAATTGCATATTTTAACAATGCAATTTACATGGACCTTGCATACTGAATTTATGTAGTCTTCTGCACTGTGCTTCTTTTGGTTGACAACAAAGATATCCTGGAAATCACTCCATATCACATACTCTTTAGTTTTTATTTACAGCTGCATGGTATATCATAGTGTGAACGTATCCTAGTTTATCCCATCAATTTTGTATATGAATTTTTCCCCAATATTTCCAATTACAAACAGTGATGTACCTTGTTTATATGTATTTTTGTAGCAGTGAAAGGGTATCTTCAAGGTAATTTTTGATGTGGGCAAAGGTAAACTCATTTGTGGTTTTGTTAGATACTGTCAAATTCCCCCATGAGATGGGACATCCTCCCAGCAAAGTGTGAGAGTGTCTTTTTCCTTGTGGCTTTGTCAAGAGAATGTGCTGTCAAGCTCTGTAATTTTTACCGAATCTAATCATTGAGAAATGGTATGTCAGTAAAGTTATAATTTACATTTTTCTCATTATGTCTGAAGCTGTCCATCTTTTCATATGTTTAAAGGTCATTTAAAAATTTGTATTTGTGAATTGTAAATGATTTTGCTTATTTTTCTATTGTTTTTTATCTTCTTTAAGTTTTAGAGTTCTTTATGTATTTGGGATGGATATCACCCTTTATCTTTGATTCCTGCTAGTCATAGTTATTTTAAAATCAGTGTGAGTCTGTGGGACTATTTTATTGTCTTAAAAAAAGTCTTTTGGGTTTGGGTCATTTGTTCTTTCCTAGTAGGCTTGGTAGTTTTTGACCGAATGTCAAACTTTGTGTATAAAAACTTGTAGAGACTCTTGATGGTGTTCTTTTCCTGCAGAGATGATCTCCTTTTCTACGGGCTAACAGATGATACTTGGGTAGATAATCTTGATCAAAGCTGGTCAGTTTCCCTCACTCAATGGAAGTAGCCCTTTTTGGGTTGAAACTGACAGTCTGGGGTCTTTACCTTTCTCCTTGGCGGTCCGCAGCACAATGCAACTACTATTTCTCCCTAGATCTGTAGCCTTGTAGCAGTTGCTTTCTGAGCATTTCTCTGTCTTATCAGAGCCTGTGTAGCTTAGGAGTCAGCAAATGCCTTCAGGGGAATTTGCACTGTAAGGCTCACTTCTCTGTGGCTCACTCTTCTCCAGGACTCTGGCCTTTCAATTTTTGTCAGTGCTTCCAACACAGCAAGACACTGCAAGCTTTGGGTTGCTGTTGTCTCTTCAGCCTTATTCCCCACCCAGTGAGTTGGCAAATACTCTGCAGAGAAACAGCAGTGGCAAGTGCAGGGCTCACTTCAGTGTGTTACCCTGTCCCCAGGGTTGCAGCCTGTAAAGTCCTGATGCCTTCATTATTTCCTCATACCTTCAAAGAGCTCTTCATTTTTTTTCTTTTTACATTTTGTCTAGCTTTTATAGTTGTTCTCAAATGGAAGGGTTATTCTGATACTAGTTATTCCATCATAGCGGGTAGCAGTAGTCATCTTTCCACTTAGCGCATCTCATTAAATTTGTATGGAAATAAGAGAACACAGTCATATTGACAAAGCATTTTAAAATTGACAAGGAAATCAGCCACTGCTGGGGAGGGTATAAATTTGTACCACCTTTATGGTGGGCATTCATTTATATCAAAACCCTCAATAATTTGCCCTTTGACCCAGCAATTCTGCTGCTAGGTATTTATTTTAAGAAAATAATCACAGGTGTGTGTGAAGGTTTGTTTACAAAGAAAGATTCCAATCCCAGTCAACAGAATTGGAATAAAAACCCTCAATATGCAGCAACAGAGGGCTTTATAAATTGTGGTGCCTTAATACAATGGAATATAGTGGAACTCAATATTACAAATGATGTAGGAGAGTATTTAAACATATAATTATTGTTAAGCACAAGAGATTACAAAACAATGTGTATTGTATGGTCCAATTTAAGAATATTTATACCAGTATAGAAATATAAGACTAAAATAATGCACATGGCAGTGGTAACAGAGGGTATTACTGGGTGGTTCTTTCTTTTTCTCCTTTGTTTATGCATATTTTACAAGTTTTCCATAGGGCATTACTTTTGTTTCTAAAAGAAAATTAAGGCACTTAAAAGAAAACTTATAGTCGATAGGTCCAGTTGATAATGTTGTCTATCAAACACTTTATTTTAGTTTTGGCTTCCTGAGCTCTATCTTTATGTGGTTGGTAGTGTTACAGATTTTGTTGGAATCAGTACCCACTTGGAAAATACTTTGCAGAACAGAAGGCCTCTATACAAATATGCTTTAAATTCCCACTAATCAAATTCAAACAAAGGCTTCACTAGTTTCTGCCAGTGTGTGCCAGAGCCTTTTTTAGGAAGGAGTCCTTTAAAAAGTAAATGGGCTTGTGACAAGGACCTGGATTATCAGGGAAGATTTAGTTCTTAAAAAAGATAAATAATTTCCATTTGAGATCAATGGCCAAAATGCAATGCAATCACCTTTTAAAAACTAAATCGAGATTTCTGAAGACCACTTTTATCCTTTGTTGTCCTTTTATTTGAAGGTAACCTTCAAGGCAGCAGTCACCAACTATGGCCTCTTGGGTTTGGAGGATGCTTCCTAGGAATGTCCGTTCCTTGGCTACGTCAGCAGAGAACCAGTGAGTTGAGGATTGCCATTATCACCATAAGGCTTATGGATACTTCTTGCCCATCCAGACCATGTGGCAGGACAATGACCAGTACAGCCATGTGAACAATGCCGTGTACTACAGCTACTTCGACACTTAATCAACCACTACCTGATCAGGTAGGCTGGGGTTCTGCAGCCCCACATCCTCACGTCAACCCTCTGGCACATCCTCTGTTGGCAGTGCATGCAAAGCATTTTGGGAGGAGATTTTTGCCATTTCCCTCTGCTAGTGCTCCTCTTTTGTTGAGTCAACCGAAAGTCAGGTTATTCCAGAGGAAAACAGGAGGACTGACCTGTTGGTGAGGAAAATGTCGCTCTGCTGCTCCTGCAGTCTCAGGTGTCACTGTATCTTGGTCCTTGGGACTAAACTGTAGGCAAATGTGCAGGCTTTGAATCTCAAATAAGCATCTACAGAACAGACCGTGTAATGTTCAGACCCTGGGCAACTTGAGCAGACCTAACATCAGCCCTCGAGGCCTTTGTGTGAGCTACGCAGCTGCTTCCCCCACCGAGGGAACCTGAGGGGGAGGAAGGAGAGTAAAGATGCTTGTTGTAGTTACTGAATGCCCTCAAGACATGATTGTCATTTCATAGGTATGTTTGCAAGCTTGGTTATTGTATGTTTGACTAATATAACTTTCTGTGTGAAAGATTGTGTTGTGTAGACAGATCTGGATAAATCCTAGCTTCACCTTGCATTAACTATGTAGTCTTGATCAAATGACTTAATCGTATTGACTCTTCTGTAAAAATTAATCCCATTGATTATGAGCTGTCTCTGTGTCTAGCACTGGGAAGCATTTTACACAGGTTTCCTTGTTTAATCCCAAGACGACTTGATGGGAGAGTAGCGGATTGTCAGTGCGCTGCCTGCACCTCCTGCCTCTCTTTGGGGTGCACTGGCGTGACTGGCAACTGTCAGCTCCCACATCTGCTTGCCTTGGGACTAGCTTGAGCCACCAGAGTCCCTTTTGCAGCCAGGCCAGAAGTACAAGGAATTAATGCCTTCTAGAAGCAGCCTTCAGTCACTGATGGAAGGTGGTGTACAAATACTCCAGCTTCCTCATGTCTTGAATATCTCTGATCACTTTATAGATTCCCAGGCTTCCCTAGTGGGATTAAGTTCCAGTTTCCAGATTGGTACCTTTAAAAAACAGAGAGAGAGATAGAGGGGGGGGGGGAATTTACATAATGTAAAATCTACTTTAACCATTGTAAAGTGGACAAATTTAGTGGCTTTTAGTATAAGTGTATTTACAATATTGTGCAACCATCACCATGATCTAATTTTAGAACATTTCTATCACCCCCACAAAGAAACCCCATACTTATTAGCAGTCTCTCTCAAGTTCCCTTTCCTCCTGTCCCCTGGCAACATGAATTTACTTTCTGCCTCTATAGATTTACCAGGTCTGGACACTTCATATAATGTAATCATATGATATGTGGTTTTCTGTGTCTTCTTTCACGTAGCATAATGTTCTCAAGGTTGATTCCTGTAGTAGGATGTGTCAATACTTTGCTCCTTCTTATGGCTGGATGATAATCCATGATACGGATGTACCAATTTTACTTTTTCGCCAATTGATGTTTATTTGGGTTGTTTTCACTTTTTGGCTATTATGAATAATGCCGCTAGGAATATTTGTGTACAGGTTTTTGTATGGGCACGTTTTCAGTTCTTTTGGGGCATGAACCAAGAATTGCTGGGTCATTTGGTAACTCTCTCTATAACTTGCTGAGGAACTGCCAAGCTGTTTTCCACAGTGGCTGTGCTGTTTGTATTCCACCAGCAATGTATGAGGGTTCCAATGTCTCCACATCCTCCCCAACAGGTGTTGTGTTCTTTTCGATTACAACCATCCTCGTGTGTGTGAGGTGGTGTCTCACTTTGGTTTCCATGATGACTAACGATGCTGAGCATCTTTCCATTTGCTTGTTGGCCTTTGGTGTATCGACTTTGGAAAAATATCTAATTAGATTTTTTTATAGTGCTTTTTTCAGTTTTATTGAGAAATAATTAACATACATCACTGTACAAGTTTAAGGAATACATAGTTTGATTTACATATATTGTGAAATGATGATTATCCTGATAGATTCAGCTAACATCCATCATTTCTATAAATACAGTATAAAGATAAATAATTCTCCTTGCAATAAGAACCCTCAGGATTGACTTTCTGAACAACTTTTTTGTATATCATATTGTAGTGTTAGCTGTATTAATCATGTTGTACATTACATCCCTATTACCTACTTATCTCACAACTGGAAATTTGTACCTTTTGTCCACCTTTCTCCAATGCCCCCTCCCTACCCTCTGCCTCTTGTAACCGCATCTGATCTCTTTTTCTATGAGTCTTTTTTAAGATGCCATTTATAAGTGAGACCACAGAGTATTTGCCTTTTCCTATCTGACTTATTTCACCTAGCATAATGACTTCAAGGTCCGTTCATACTGTTGCAAATAGTAGGATTTCCTTATTTTTCATTGCTGAATACTATTTCTATATATGATTTAGTAATTCCATTTCTAGGAATATATCCAAGGAAAATAAAAACACTAATTCCAAAAAAAAAAAAAACTGCTCCCATATAACCAAGACATGGAAACAGCCTAAATATTCATCAATGGATAAATAGATAAAGAAGATATACCCATATATATATATGTAATAATATGTGTGTGTGTACACCTCTCAGCTGTATGGGGGAAGATGTCTTTTTTGAAGTTTTTAAAATCTTTATTGTATTTTTCCCATTACCATTCAGTCCCCTTACACCCCCCTCCACCCCTGCCAGCAGTCACCATACTGCTGTCCATGTCCATGCAAATACCTTACACTTTTCACTCACGTAGCAGATTTACTGTCGGGGAACTTAAACATCTTGTTTCAGAAGGAGGTATATAGAACAGCTCCCACTTTGAGAGTGCCTGGTTCTTCTTTGGGTGATAGGTGGCCCTGAATCTTCACATTAATTTTACGTTGTATGCACCTGTCAGTAACTCCTCTAGAAGTAGCTTACACTTGCTTACCTGTGAATAATAAACTGTCTTTTCAGCACTCATTTTAGCTTTTAAGAGAATGTGTGCTTTATACCTTGAAATCCATAGGAAGGAGTAAAAACAGTACTTGAGGCTTATTGTAATTTTACATCATTCGTTACAGAGGGAAACTTAACAGTGAATTTTTCAACTCACTCCAGAACTACTCAGTCTTTTTTAGAAAGGAGCCTTATAACTTCTTTGGATTGTCTCTTGAGAATCACCTCAATGCACTTAGGACGTAGTGGTATGTTTTAGTCACTTCAGGCAGCTATAACAGTATATAGTAGACTGGGTGGTGTGAACAGCAGAAATTTATTTTTTGCAGTGTTGCAATCTGTGAGGTCCAGATCAGAATACCAGCATGGCCGAGTTCTGGTGAGCGCCCTCTTCCTGGTTTGCAAACAGCCACCTTCTTGCTGTGTCCTCACATGGCCCAGAGAACAGGTCCTGGTCTCACTCTCTTCTTATAAGGACATTAATTTTATCATGGGGGACTCCAGCCTCATGACTTCATTTAAATCTAGTTAATTCCCAAAGGGTCCACCTCCTAATACCATCCCACTGGGAGTTAGGGTTTCAATGTATGAATTTTGGGGAAACACAGGCATGTAGCTCATAACGTGGTTTTTGTGGCTTTTGAATGTCTCCCATTCGTGAATGGAACTTCTGGGAAGATGATGTGCAAAAAATGATGGTTGAGTCTTTTATCCAGTGGAGGTCGTGGGGTAGGGATGGGGGTTGGCAGCATCAATTCCCACCAGAATTGTGTCCTATCTCATAAGAATCTCCAGGTATGACACATGAACTCCAAAACTGTGAAAATACCCTGGCTGTTGTGGTCAGGGACTTCCTAGTCATGACAAAAAAAAAAAAGTGGGTTTACCTTTATACGTTTTCTAAGAGATCTGAGGGTTGTTTACGAGGCTGCTCACTGGCTGTCGGAAGCCAAGCCAAGCCAGCACCGCAGAAGGTGTGGGAACTCGGGGAAACCAGCCACATTTCACCAGTCACTGGGAGGAAGGGCAGCTGGCGCAGCCCAGGCGGGGCACCGCAGCCAGGCTTGCGTTCCTGCCTCCTTCCACCTGGCTTCCTAAGGATGGGCAGTACTGTACATGCGCCAAGGGCCCATGGGATAATCAGTGAGGAAAGTCCTCGTCTAGGACATCCCTTCTCGGAGCAGGGTTTTCTCAGGAAAGGGGACCGGGAAGCTGTGGAGGGCCTGGCAGGGAAGGGTGAGAAAGACGACACGAGGACCGCAGCCTGCCCAGAGTTCCCGTCACTTTGACACTCGGAAGGGGTTAAGTCATTCTTGAACAGTTTATCGCTCATCAATTGCAATTAAATATGTTTATATTAAATTATGTTCTGTAATTAATGTAAAATCCTTTAGCCTATGCTGTTATTAGAGCCAGATGCTGAAGTACCAACAGTATTTCAACATGACTGTGCTGCCTCGCCAGCTGTCTAACTGTAATTACTTTAATCTCAGCTTGTTATCTAATTATCACCTTTGTAAAGGGAAAAGTACTCTCTAATGCGCGCTGATTGTTTCAGATGATGATGAAGAGCAGGGAACAGCTGTCAGAGATCGGGGCCCTGCTTATCACAATGAAGGAACTTATCCTGAAGCCTAGTCAGGGCCAAACTGCTGGGGAAAAAGATGTCCCAGGTGGGAACAGGGGACTGGCCAGTAAAGGGAGGCAGTTGGTGTGGTGGTTAAGGGTGGGGCCCCTTGGATAAACTCTCAGGTGACACC
The DNA here is from genome assembly GCA_039655065.1 of Glossophaga mutica. NCBI lineage: Eukaryota > Metazoa > Chordata > Mammalia > Chiroptera > Phyllostomidae > Glossophaga > Glossophaga mutica. The sequence goes on from CM077308.1 coordinate 24,280,691, forward strand.
TGCCTCCTACAGTGATGGCTGGGGGACAAGTTACTTGATCACGTTAAGACTCAGCTGCCACACCTGCAATGTAGAGACAGTAACAATACCGGAAGTTCTCTTGGTGCGTTGTTGTGAAGATTGAATGAGATTATGCATGTGAAGCCCCCAGCACAGTGCATGATGAAATAACCATGTCTTCCTTTAGAAAAAAAATCAGTGTTGGTTTTCTGCATTCCCACGACCAGTTCGTTTTCCAAATTAGGCTTAATTAAGTTCTGTCCTTTTGGGGCTGAAATTTACCTTTGCATTGCTTATTCAAAAGTGGTTTACCAAACAAGTCAAGAGTATAAGTAAGTATTGTCAGGGAAACCTTGAAGCTCTTAAAAGGAAGAAACCGTTTCAGGAGTATCTTTCAGTGCTTTATGCATGTATTTGCATATCAGCAGTTGATGTGGCACCTGTAGTTTGAAGCCAATTCCCCTAGGATATTTGTTAAGCTTTGAATATCCTGCCTTGCTGTACCTCCAGGGGCCACACCCCATCAGAGGGAAGTTGGCACCAGCGTCCTTGCCATGACATAGCACGTCTACCTCCCCCATTAAACTGCGAGCCCCTCCACGGCGGGACAGTACCTTCGTCATTTGTATATTCTGAGGACTGTGTCATCTTGTCTGGCACTTATTTTGTCCTCTGTTCCTTGAAAGAACTAAACAAGGTCACTCATTCTTGGGCCACTCTGCATCACCCAGGGGTTTTCTTTCCCAATGATGTGAAGGAGCACCTCCTCCTGGGGCCATGTGGCAGGTCTCAATCTCCAGGATTTCTTGCCCCATGCTACAGTGTCCTCGTATCAGGAAACGGCAAAGCAGGCTGTGGGGAGACATGTCAGAGCACCCAGCAGGTCTCACTGTGATGGTGATGAGTCCGTTGTGTCTGGTTTAGCAGCTGTAACAGGACCAGGAGGCCAGAGCTGGCAACACCCTGAGCCACACCACTCGAGGAGGGCAAAGTGGTGGGTCTTGGGTGTCAGGGATGCCCAGGTGCAAAGAGGGCTGCTTTATGAGAGGGGTTCCCAGAATTCATGAAAAGAGCATAACTGTCACAAACTCCATGAAACTCCCTTCTATAGGAGGAACGACAAACCTGACTTGAGTCACCCTTGGTTATAGTATCTTTGGCCGTGGAAGGAAATATCCTAGAGTGAGAGAAATGACCTGGCTGCAGAGACCTTAAAGAAGTCTCTGCCTGTAGCCTCATCTCCCACCACTTCCTTGTAGTTCCTTTCTCTCCTGCAATAAACTCCGTACGGTTTCTTCCAAGGAGCATGCTGATTTTCAGCCCGGTGCCTTTGGTTCAGCTGCTACCTTTACCTGGAATGCCCTAGCTCCCGTTCAACATTCGGGCTCTTCCTAGCTTTTCCTGACCTTCCCAGTCACTACCTCTCACGTAGAATATGTGCCCACTCTCTGTATTCACATAGGACCCTGGATTTTCTGTGTCAGAGGCTCACAGACTTTTTCAGTAAATAGCCAAATACTAATATGTTAGGCTCGATGGGCTGTGGGTTTCTGTTGCAACTACTCAGCTCTTCTGTTGCAGTGGAAAAGCCCCCATAGACAACATATACTGAAAATGTGGCTTTGTTCCAATAAAACTTCATTGTAGTTCTCTTCTTATTCCACTTTCTCTGTGCTCTTGTATTTTCATAGCTTGATCACTCTTCTGGCTACTTAATTGTGGATTATTAATGAATCGTTACTGAATGTGTCCTCTTGTAGTGGCCTGGAACCCTAATCTGAACTCTGCAATCTAGAAACTGTGGTGTCTTAACCTTGATTTCCCACTCCTGAAGTAGAGCTGGGACAAGGTCTTGCATACAGGGAGTTTTTTTTAGAAACTGATCTCCAGGAGCAAGACTGGGGACTGGAAGGAGTGAAGTAGGAGAAGGAAAGACAAGCCATGTTACTGAGGCCGATCAACCGTGGGCAACAGCAGCTGAATTCCACTGGGGGTCCCTGAAGACCCCCGTGTAGAATGGGCTTCAGAGCGCTCCATCCAAAGGACAGAAATGGGGCATTTATTCACTGGCCCCATCCCTCACTGGTCAAGGTGTTGCCCCCTGGGGTGTTAGCCCCCTCTGTTCCACATGTGTGCCCGTGTCAGAGTCGCAGAGCCGATTCCGGCAACCTCCCACGAGGTTGAGACTCTTTGTGCTGCACAGGCAAGGTGCTGCCAGGCCACTCCTGAGTGCGGCCGGCCACTGCAGCAATGGCTGGAAGACAAAAGGGGCGTCAGAGAACGTGAGGCAGCTTAGCAGAGGCATCCAGTAGGCTTAACGTTCATTTGCTCTTGCCCAGCACAGTGAATTGCATATGCTGAGAAGCAATGGTTAAGAGGGCAGCGGTTGATGCTAGACCGCCCAGGTTTACATCCTGCCTGATTCTGCTCCTCACTCAGTGCGTCATCTCGGGCAAACTGCTTAGCTCTTCTGCTCGCCATCCCCCCATCACTGAGGGGCAATAATTGCACTGACCTGAGAGGCATGTGTGAGGTATGAAGCCCATGAAAAGGGCCCACGTCCTGTGCTCTGCAGCCGTTAGACATTCATAGGCACTTAGGAAATGCTAAAGAATGTTGAACAGTGTGGCCTTTTGTAAGTTAATGCTTCCATCTTTGCTTATATTTTTAAGAACAATATATACTCTTCCCAAATTGAACTTGAAATACCTCACCAAATGAGATGTATTTATTTTTTTTAAATAAATCTTTTTTTTACTAGAAACAGATTTCCACTAGAAAAATAGAAAGTAAGATGGAAAAAGCCACACACAACACACCTACCTAATACTGCAACTGCAACTGAGGATGATGGTAATTGCTGGACTTCCTGGCGCCCGGGAAAACAAGGGCAACGAGATGAGCTGCAGAATTCCCACTGTCTGATACAAGACAACGTTATTTTTATCCAGAGAGTCAGACTTTTTTCCTCTCAAATTCTAAAAGGAATTTAAAGGAGGCTTGAACAACAGAACCAGAAGTATGCAAGGAGCCTGGACAGAGGGGATTTGTCTGTTTTGGGCTTGACCGGCCATGCTTGGCACATGTGGGAGCTCAGTGACTGAACAAATAATAGGAAGTGTTTTCAGGAGCAGGTTTTCTCTTGCAGGAGTCAGCATCCTGCATCTGATGACTGACATAAAAGAGCGACCCTACCGGTAAGGCTTGGAGCCAGGGTGGAAGGCAGAGAGGTGAGCGGGTCTGCCGCTGGGGACGTGCTGATTGGGTAGCAGCAGGCCTTATAGGCCTTTTGGCTGCCCGGCTTGCTCAGAATGCTGGTGACCCTCCCTTCCCCAACCACCCTCTGCTGCTGCTTCTTCCCTTGTTCCCTGTCTCTAGCTAAATGAGCAGACTCTTTCCGCAGCTTCCCCAAGGGGGCAGGTGAGAATAGGTTTCCTGGGGCCTCAGCCAGCGCGAGGATTTCCCTGCCTTGTGGCCTTAAGCTGTCTCAGTCAGGCAGGCCTCCCACAGGGCTCTGTCTTCAGTTTTGTTGTGCGCGTAGCATCTGAGACGCCAGGCAGGGCCATACTCCCTCTTTACTACATTTGCATCTCCGGGCTTCCGTTTACACTATGATGACTCCATCAGTCTGAAGGCCTCACTTAAAATATTATGATCTGTCTCCTTGAGCCCATGGAAATCTCATTATAAATAAAGTAATCTCATTTGCGGGTGTGTTCCATAACCCACAGGCTCGGAAATGTTCGGATCCAGCATGCCTGGGAAGTCGGCCTGTCAGATTAATACATTGTGTGAAAATTGGGGCCGGAGGTCGCCAGTCTCCTGATACAACAAATCTCCCTCTGAGAATCTCATTTCATTCAGACTATCAGTTAGATTAGAAATGCCCTAATTATCCCACTGAAATTAAATTACTTTATGTTAGGGTGATATAATGAACAACCATAAAGAGGATATATACAACCAATCATCTTATTAGTCACAGCAAGACCAGACCGTACACTAAACGGACCTTGATGACTGTTGTCAGCTAGTCCCCGTCACGCGGAAGTAGGGAGAGGGGAAGGAAAAAGGAGAGAGGTTGGTGTTGGTTCACCTCTGGCTGTTCTTGTGTCTTTCCTGGATAGCTGGGGTTCCTGCTGTCTTTCTCTGCTGACGTGCAAAGAGTTTCTCTCCAAAGGTGCCACCTCTGGTCATTCAAAGTGAAAGAGCCATGACGGATCCACTGTACTCTTGACCTTGTTCACACCTGTGGCATTGAGAGGCCTCATGACTTAGGGGATAGGACCAGGCACCCACCGCCCTTCACTTTCTTCTTCTCCTTCTCTTCCTCCTTCTCCTTCCCCTCCTTCCCCTCCTCCTTCTTCCACTTCCCCTCCTCCTCTTCTTCCTTCCCCTCCTCTTCCTCTTCCCCCCTCTTCCTCCTTCTGTTCCTCCTCCTCCTCTTCTTTTTTTAGTTCTTTTTCTTCTTCAATACGAAACCACAATTATTTTATTATTAGTTGCCTTTAACAATATGACTGATCAGCTAGTGCATAAAGAATGAAGCACTCATAAGTATGAAGTTCCATTCATGATGACAAAAAGAAAAAAATCATATTTGCTGAATTCTTTGAAAATTAGATAACTAAAACCAAACCAAAACCTCTTTAGCTGGGAGCCATAGTTAAATAACGGTTGTAAAAGCAACCGAAGTAAATATAAATCCCTTCACTTCTTTGTTCCAGAAACCTCCCCAGTGTCTGTCACGTGATGTGGCTCTGTTGCCAGACTGCCCCTGTCCTCCATTGGAAGATTGACTTCTACCAGTTACGTTTGTTAAAGTAAATAATACTAGCTGCTGCAAGGAACTGCCACCAAATCTCAGTGACTTCACACAACAAAAGGCTATTTCTTGTGTGTTATGTGTGTGTGTGGTGGTCTGTCCACGCAGACACTAAAGAACCCGCCTTCTAAGTCAGGTTTCTCTGTAGTGGGACTGCCAGCATTTCGGAGCCAGATACTACTCTGTCGTGGGAGGCTGCTCTGTGCATTATACTATGTTTAGCTGCACCCTTGGCCTCCACCCACCAGGTGCTAGTAAGACATCCCCCTGTTATGAGAACCAAAATGTCCCCAGACATTGCCAAATGTCCCTGGGGGAGGGGGCGGAATTGCCCCCAGTTGAGAACCACTGCTTTATGTCGGTGGAGTCTTCTTCATTCATAAGGGAGAGGGGAAATAGAGCAAAGAAGATTCTGCAGAATGTTATCGTAGGCCAGCCCTGGAAGAGGTTCACATCATTCCCACACACACTCGGCTGGGCGGAAATCACATGGCTTAATTGAAAGGGTGGCTGGATACGTAGCCTAGGTCCCCAGGAGGAAAAGAAAATAGGGTTTGTTGAACATATAGCATGCTTTGCAGCGTTGATCTTGTTCAAAGATAAACCAAGGATACACCGGAATGTGAGATTTCAAAGATAAACCGGAACCTGAGATTTGGTACCTCCCCTTACTTGGCACCTGATAACTCGAAGCCTGCTGGTGGTCACCATGGGAACCCACCTCTTTCTCTCTTTACTTTCTTTTGCCTGCCAGTCAAAGCTCATCTGTCTTGCCTTCCATTGATGCAAACTCTGATTTCTATTTAAAAAACCTAATCCATGCTCTATGTTCAAAGGTTACTGATGGGCTCATGTGCAACCCTTTCTGGGGAGCAAAAATATGAATTTTTATAGGAACAAAAAGATGATGGGCACATGATCCATTCTGGCAGATTGGCCAGAGGGAAAGGGGCAGAGCTCAAGGTGGACTCTATTTGTGCAACATGATTACAACAGAATTGTTATAAGCAGAAATTGATAACAGTTTAAAACATAATACTGTGACCTTAGGCAGATCTTTTTATGCAATGATAAGCAAATGTGAAATAACTTATGTAACGAAATGAGCATTCTATGGACTGCATGCCTGCCTCCCTGAAACTGGTGTGTCGGAATCCACTGGGATAGGATTAGGAGGTGGGGCCTCTGGGAGGCAAGTAGGTGTAGATGAGGTCATGAGGGCAGAGCCCCCAAGATGGAACTAGTGTTTTTAGAGAAAGAGAAGGTGACTAGAGTTTACCCTCTCTCTGAAGACACAACAAGCAAGCGACTGTCTGTAAGCCAGGAAGTGAGTTCTCCCCAGAACAAAATCTGCTGGCAGCCTTGGTCTTGGGCCTCCCCACCACCAGAACTGTGAGAAGTAAGATTTTCTGTTGTTTAAGCACCTAGGTTATGGCATTCTGTTGTCGCAGCCCAAATTAAGACAGAACACAGTGTATGTTAACCCTTAAATCATTAGGTCACCCCATGGGGTGAGCCCTGTTTTCACACAAGGTGAGCTTGTGTTCGAAGAATTTGATTCTTTGGGTAATCAGCTCTTTTGCTCATCTCTAATACATAAGCACATACGTACTCACCAGAGACTAAAATTTTAAATTATTATCATTTTTAAGAACCCATGCTTGAACTTCTGTCTTACGCAGAGGTTATGTAGATATGTGAGGTCTGTCCGGAAAAAGCCCTGCCATTGTTAATGAAACAAGAACAGTTTACATGACATCATGTATTCTGGCAACCAAGGAGAGTGGACTGGAATGCGCATGCGGGAACAATGACAACTTCACTGTGCTAGTCAGTGGGGGTGGTGGACACCACTGAGTGAGCATGTGTACTGTGTGGCTGTCGCATTCAAAATGGCTGAGCAAGTAGAGCAATGGATATGATCAAATTTTGCATTAAGCTTGAACATTCCTCCATGAAAACTACTCAGATGATCCAGAAGGCTGTAGCTACGGGCAACTGGTGATTGGCAGCTTCATCATGACAATGTGCCCGCTTAAGCATCATGTTTTGTGCACAGTTTTTTTTGTGAAACATCAAATCACCCAGGTGACTCAGCCCTGCTACAGCCCAGATTTAGAGCCCCATGATTTCTGGCTTTTCCCACAACTAAAATCACCTCGGACCATCTATGAGGTTCAGGAAAACACGACAGGGCAGCTGATGGCGATTGGGAGAACTGTGTGAGGTCTCAAGGTACCTACTTAGAAGGGGACCGAGGTACCATTGTCCTATGTACAGTGTTCCTTGTGTCTTCTATCCTCTTCAATAAATTTTTCTATTTTTCACATTACATGGCTGCATACCTTCTGGACAGACCTCGTAGTTGGAAAGAGATCATCAGTGTGCGCTGATGACCCCATTTATAGGAGTCAGTACCTTGTTCCTCTTGGTGTTGTCTGTGTTGGTGGGTAGTTTCCCAGAGAGGTGAAGGGATATGCTGCCTGGTCTACCAGTTTACTGCTCCTGAGACAAGTCACACATTAAAAGTTGTGCTACTAGACAATGCTGCAGTGGAAAGAGTTTGGGGGTGGGAGAGTGGTTGGTGCCTTGGATTTCTCAGTTGACTGTGACATTGCCCTTGTGATCGTTGGTGAGTCAGGCCACTGCCAGGCAGGCAAGGCTCTGCACACCTTTCCTTGATGGGTTTTTGACAAACAGCTCACGCCCTCATTCTTATGGCCACTGTGCTGCATCCAGAAAGACATTTTCTAATGGCATACAATCTTCCTACCCTCATTCCTGCTTACAGCTTTCCCTTAGCCTCCAATTTGCATTTCAAATAAAGACAAAACTCCTTTGCCTGTCCCGCAAAACCCTATAGGGTCTGGCCCTTTTTCAGGCTCCTCTGGTGCCATGCTAACCCTCGCTTACCAAGCTTAATGTACACCGGCCTTTCTTCCAGTCTTTACCACGCATGCCCCAACCCCTTCTTGGTTAACTCTTCCTTGCCTTTTAGTTCTCAGCTGAAAGGTCACTTCCTCGGGGATGCCTTCTGAATGCAGTGACCAGGTCTAATTCCCCTCTCCTGGACTCTCTTTCTACCACCCTCAGTATAGCATTGTCAGGGTTGCAGATTTTTATTTGTTGGAATAATTATTTGAACTGTAATTCAGCCTCCATCACTTGATGGTAATCACCATGAGAGTCGTGACTTTGCTCATGGTTGTATCCCAGGGCCCGGCACAGTGTGGGTGCTAAGACATTTTCTTACATGGTTGAATGGATAATTTGGGCTATCTGGAAATTAGTCCATCAGGCTTGACACCGAAATGACTCCTGTTGGACTCGCTGTAGAGCAGCTGACAATTTGGAAGTACGATTCCGGTATTCTGGAAGGGTGCCCTCGAGAAAGCCGAGGTGGTCAGTGAAAACAGCGTGGCATTCAGTATTTCTTTGTCTGCTTGGCTTCATCATTTCTACTGGGAATTCTAATAGAGCTTGGGAGCTGCTAGCCTTCCAAAGCCTTTTATTTAAAATGTCCGTACCTGTTTGCACCATCCATGTGAAGCTGGCAACCCCTAGGAGCCTGACGGTGGTAGAAGGCATGGATGGCAGGCAGACAGCCTGGTTTGGGGAAGGAGAAGGCTACTGATCACTTCGTGGGGGTGACTCAGTGCACCGAGCTCCCTAACTCCTTCCCCACATCCGTGAGTGTCTGTACGTGGAAGTCGGAGGAAAGTTCGGCAGGCCCTGGAAAGCTTCATTCTCTTATGATTCACTGCATGCAGCCACCTCTCAGTTCTGAACAGAGTGAGGTATGAAGTCATTTCCAAAGCAGCGTCTATGAAATTCCATTACACAGTGCTTTTCAATTTAAGGGGAAAGACCTTCGCGGAAACTAATTTGCAGTTGCTTTAATCACGGAGCTCAGAGACGGCACACTTTCCCTGTGGCTGCAGCTAAAAGGGCTCACTGGTTTGCAGAGGACCCCCACCCCCTCAGCACCTGGATTCCTTCTGCAGTTGTTGCACATCCCCTAATTTTTGCAATTTTTGAGACAAAAAGGAAATAATTATATTGAGTCTTCCTGGCGAATGTGAACGTATTGGAATCAGAACCCTTTGAAAACACTCGGAGTTAAAGCAAATGGGATGCGCTCTAGGAAGGGATCATCTCGGGGTGGTTTCCTCTTCCCTGCCAGCCTCTCCTGCCTCCTGGGGACTGTCTTTGGTTTCCCTGGCTCCCTTATTCACTGATACCACGGGGGTTGTTCTTGACCTGAAGAAGGACAGGCAGGAACCTAGAAGGTGAAAAACATTCAGCATTTCGATTAGGAGTCAGTAAACCTAGGTCTAATCTCAGTTCTCTTGTTTCCCAAATTTAGTCCCTTAGGAAATTCACACTTACCTTAAAGACTGTGGGAGGCCTGGGGTGGGAGGGGCGTGTGTGTTGGAGGGGGTGGGGGGCGTGGGGAGATGAGGTGACAGCATGTGGGATCTGCCCAAGGCAAGGAGTTGTAAGGGAGTTGGTGATAGGTGTCTATCCAAGGTTATTATCGAAGAGCCTGTGTCTGAGTCAGAAGACCTCTTCGCTGGCCCAAATCTTCCCAAGTGACTTTTATAGCTGCTTGAAATTTTGGGGAGTTGAAAGTTTATGTGTCCTGGAATCTCCTGTGAAAATGGAAAGATTCCAGAAAGAATCAGACACTAAGTAATCCATTGTCAGTCATCTACATTGAGCAGAGACTTGTTTATCAGACATTCCTGGGAGGAAGGGTAAAGAGACTGACATGTGGGGACGGGTGGGTTTCAGAAGCTGGAAACTGGGGCTTTTACAATATCTTTATAATGTGTTGTTTTGACATTGGACTCAACACCCACTTGGGTAAGTAAATAAGGTACAAGTGCGAAGGGTAACACATCAGGTACTAGATTAAGTATTTCATTTTTTAGTGACTGTTAGTTTTTCCATTTGACTGTTGGGAACTGAAGATGCTTCATACGATGGCAGGAAACCCCTGCCCCACAACACACACATGATCGGAGCTGCAAACACCAGATACTGGTTTTCCCATCCTCCTTTGCAGCTAGGATGCTGGCTCATGATTGAGACTTTGCCAGGGCACCTGTCCCCTGCTGTGACTCAGCAGCTGCTCATGGGTTGAGGTAGGGACTGTGCAGAATCTGATCTGGCAAGAGGGGGTGGACCTACCAGCAGCTATGTCCCGTTTGAGGTGGCAGCCGTGACAGTGACCCCATGACAGTCCACATTCAGAGTGTCTGGGGATAGTGACTGTGATAGAGGCTTCTTCAGGGGACTTGCTCTGTGATGTGATTGCAGGTGCTATTCCTGGTAACATGGGCTTTAAACCTGCTCTCTGGCCCTTCCAGAGGTTTGTGGGCTCTCCAGAACCCTTTTAATAAATCCCCATTCTTCTTCAATTAGCCAGACTTCATTTCTGTGAATTGCATTGAAAAGTTCTGATTATCACAAATAATATACTTAAATTCTCACAACAACCCTGTGAGGTGATGCTATGCTTGCCTTTCAGGATACTGTAACTGGAGTATTAGGAATGGGAGTCAGGCAAGGCTGAGTAGCAGAGCAGATATTTCAAAGCAAGACCATTGGACTGCGGCTCCTGGGCCCTTTCTCCAGGACGAGGTGAGTGTGAGGGACGCTGAGAAAGACCTCACAGTATGACCTGCCGAGAGGACTGGGACATAACCTGGCTAAACTGGTGCAGGAGAAAGGAGTACTGGTCACCCAGGCCCCTGTGCCACCCCTGCTAATATAAGTGACAGTTTTTAAACTACAGAAGGGGCCATAGCAATATATGGTACCACCCACCACAGCAATAACTGCAGTAATGATGACAACGATGGGGTCTGGCTTGGGGAGTGAAGGCCCTAGTTATTCCACGGCACATTCCACAGGTGCTGTGAAACAGCCGGTGTTTTCCGATTCCTCTCTGGCCATCTTTTTGCAGGAGAACTGCCTCTTTAGCTTGACTCACAGAAATAATCTTATTTTCAAGGATTTTGGACATGGTCATAGTGAGCTGCTGTTAGGGGTTCCTTCCTCCCCAACTTACCCCCCGAATCCTCTCAAAGCTCTGAAGTTAAACACGCACTTGGTGAACTTTGTGAGTGTGTGATAAAGTGCATCACAGTGAGCCGTCAGAAAGCAAACAGGTGAGGGCCGAGTGCCGCAGCATCAGTGAGGGACTCCGCGTGTCAGTTTGGTATGCTGTTTGCTCGTGTGCTTCTGCAGTAAGCATTTTTCTTTGACCCCCTTCAGTAAGCCGATTCAAGGAAGGCATGCATCTTGGAGTGTGTGTCATGTTAAAATAACTAACAGTCACAGAAACCATACTTGCTTTTCCTTCGCTTTCCATTAGAACTTGGACCCACAGGGCTCATTTAGCCCACAGGGTTTATTTAAAAAGAAACGTCCACTCAGTGGCCAATGGAAAAGCCTGGTTGACATTGGGGAAATATGCGTGGGCCAAGCCCTCATCAGAATGTTTAGGTTGGTGGAAGGTTCACAGCTTCTGGCCAGTCAGGTGGTGTGGACTCTTGGTCACGTTTCTTCCCCCTGTGCCTAGGACCAGGTCCCTGAATGGCTTAGAAATGTAAAATCAAGGGCAAAAGGTACAAGAATACAATAGTTTAAGGAGCCACCTTGGGAAGAACATTTCCTGCAACAAAGAATATGTGAGGAGAACAAAAAATAATATTCTGCTGTTATTTTCTGCTTCCGTAACCCTTTTTCTTAGTCCTGCTGTTACCAGCAAGGGAAGCATAATGGATGAAAAGTGGTGATGGTTTTGCTGCATTTCTGATACGCTTTGTGAGTTTTTTAATTGGGAGGAAGGAGTCTGGCTAGGATGTGAAACCCTGTGAAATGGGAAGGTCCTTGTTTTTGTAATGGGTAGCGGTTACAAGCGCAAGTTCTGGGTTGGAATCACAGCCTACAGGGTGAAGGACTTAGCCTTCCCGTGCCTCAGTTTCCTCATCTGAAAATGGGGGTAATAATTGTACTAACCTTGGGGGATTCTCATGCAAAGAACTTAGAGTGATGCCTGGTGCATCCATAGTGCTAAACAGTGCTAGCTGTTGTTGTTGTTGTTGTTGTTGTTGTTATTAGCGTCACCTCTGGTGTGTTCTGCAAAGAGAGCCAGCCCTCTCCCTGTCCCAGTCACACATCGCTCCGCTGCTCCTCTCATTGGCTTTAGAGGTTCCTTAATGACATGCCTGTTCCTCTGTGAGAGGGGCCTTTTTCTAGCAATTCCTAGCTATCTCCTCAAAGAGCTGGCTCAGTCTCTAAGAGAAGCAGGACACAACAGAAGTACCTGGATTTTGGGAAGGGGAACAGCTACTGAGAGAGTGAGTGGCTGATGTCACCACCTAACCAGGGCCAGTTTGCTCCATCGATTAGAATTTGGGGTCCTCTCCTTCCTCCAGGTGCCTCCATCCAGGCGGGAGTAGGAATTCATTACTCTAGCTCCCTGAGGATCCCTAAATTTACCTTTCCTGTTGCTTCTCTTTGCATTTGAGGGGTGTGTTCCATTTGTCAAAGATCTTTTGCTGTACGATGTGACCGGAGTCTCACAAAGACCCCAGGAGGTGAGAGGGCAGATGTCATCTTTCCATCTGCAGTACCTGAGACCCAGAGAGGTTAAGTAGTGACCACATCACACAGGTATCTACCTGCAGAACCTAAACCAGAATTTAAAGTCTCTTTTCACTCTTCCACTTGGGTTTCCAAAGGATGGGAGCCATTGCACCGTACTGAAGTGACCATCCAATGTGGTCCCATAATCCTTTGAGCCCTGACCATCTTTATTCTGAACAAACTCAGCCTTTGAATGGGCAAAATGCCCTTGCTAAAGAGTTTACTGCTTACTTACATGCTAACTTTGGCTTTGTAGGGAAAGAAATGATCAAATATTTTCATAATCAGCATGCTTCAAGCTCCTTGAGTCTAGAAAATAATGTCACATGGAGGTTCAGAGCACTGATTCTGGTATCAGGGAATCTGGGTTCCAATCCTAGACCTGTCAATGCAGTGTGTCACTTTGGGGAATTTATTTAGCACCTCTAGGTTTCCATTTCTTTATCCCTAGAATGGGGATAGGAATAGTCCTACCTCATAGGTTCCTTCCGAGCATTAAATGAGGTGGGGATTATAAGAGAGATGGGAGCAGGTCACGAAGCAGTGGCGTCGCGGAGCACAGTTTCCCAGAGGGAATGAGACTGAGGGGGAACTCTGCTGTGGAACCAAGGGGACAAAGACCAGATTTCTTCACATGAGGTCACTGGGGCCGTTGACTAGGACTCTGCAGTGTTGGAGCATAACTCCTACGGGGGTTAGGGGGTTTTGAAAAGTCAATGCCACCCGAAGAGGTAGAGTCAGAGAGCGTAGGCAGCCCTTCTGAGAAATGTTCCTGTGAAGTAGTTAAGAGAGTTTGAAAGTAATGGGTGGTGCGTGATCCGGGAGATCTTACTTTTTTTGTTTTGTTTCTATCATTAAGATGTTAAAGATACCCGTATGTTTAGATACTGCTGTGGACACAGTTGAGAGGGAGAGGTTGAATTATAGAAGACAATGGGTGACTGAAAATGAGTGTTCCCTGAGGGGTGGGAGGGGATGGGACCCAAGGCTCTGTTGGGAATTGTGGCCAGGCCAGGCCGGAAGGAGTCCCTGCAGGGAAGGCAGGAGCAGGCGGGGTGCTGATGTCACCCGACAAGGTTAGGTAGTGGAAGCCAGAGAGAATTCCCATAAACTGGCCTCCTTTTCTCTTTGAGACCGAAGATCAAATCATCTGCTTAGTGTGGGTGGTTAGGTGGACAGGGGAGGTCAAAGGTTCGAGGAAAGTGGAAGAAGTTTAAATATCAAGGCCAGAGACGTAGACTGTAAGTTAGATACTGGCCAGGCTGCTGTTACAGGAGACTCCCAAATGCTGTGGCTTAAACAAGAGAAAGGTTTATTTCCCTGGCACACAGGAGCCCAGGAGAGGGTCTAGGGCGGACAGGGAAGCTGGGCAATCTTGAGGGGAGATCCAGGACCAGGTCATGCTGGGGTTTGTTGGCCTAGGGAGGGGCTTTGGATTTCATTTTAAGTGGGATTGAAGGCATCGAAAGATGCAGAGGAAGGCAGTGGGTGGATATCATGAAGGGAGGTGGGGGGTGCCAGGGAGCCCGTGACCTCTTGCTCTCTAGAAAGCTGAGAAAGTCTGGTGAAGTGGAAAGGGGCCAGAGGTCCCTTGAGCACCGGGGAGCTGGGGGCCCCCACCTGCATGCTCCCAGGCATATGGACCTGCTAGTGGGCAGAGATAGGAGTTTGACTTTACTCTGTGTCCTAAAGTTCTTACTTTTTGGTCAGTTAATTTCCCAAGTTTCTTTATATTTTGTATTAGGTCATCTACATATGCACACGTGGCTGGCTGTGCACACACACGTACAGCTCATACACACACACACACACACACACACAAACTAATTGGGGCACAGGCTTGGGATCAGGTAGACTTGGCTTTAAACCCCAGTGACTGCCCCTCCTCACTAGGTATCTTTGGGAAGTGAATGAACCTATTGCAGCCTCCATTTCCTGCTCTATAATGTATGAAGGATATATGAATAGAATACCCTTCAGAGACTTGTGAAGATCAGATTAGAGATAGCATGTAAAGCACAGTTCCTGGTGTGTAGTAAGCGCTCAATATATTGCAGCTACCCTTATCACCAAGCTTAGCAAGTAAACAGCTATCGTGGTCACCACCACCACTTTACCTTTTCCCAAGCAATGTACTTTATCTACGAAAACGAACTACCCACACATCTCCAAAGGTACATTTGCATTTCAAAAGATCTGTTCGGAGCCAGCTTTGCTTTTCTTCTCCAGGCCTGACCAGGCAGTCTGGGGTCTGGAGAGGAAGTTATTGGGGACGCTTTTCAATGGGAAACCACCTGTCCACCCTTTTGTGTTCTCCTCGGAGAAATCTGTTGTCCTGGGAAGTCTTTTCTTTAGATAGCAATTTGGCTGCTAAAATGAAGCCAGGCGTCTTTGTGTGTAAGCCTGCGCCGGTTCCAGGGCTCAGCGTGGGGGCGGGGCGGCTTGCCATTAGCAGGTGAGGGTGGAATGTCCCTCTGGCGGCCCCTTCCCCTCCTTGCAGAGCCGTGTGAAGCCGGGCCATCTGTGTGGGAGCACTTCCACATGTGTGCAGGGGTGTGTGCTGTTCTCGACACACACTCCCAAGGATCTGATCTTAATCTCATTTCCCACGTTGAGAGGCCCTGTAGCTTTGTATCACAGACACAGACAGAATCACCCCCTCCCTCCCTGGACCACCTTTCAAGAGTCAGTACGATCCGGTTCTCCCTGAGAAGGGTGCGAGCCCCAGTTTTCTTCTCTGTGAAATGAATGCCTGGCTCAATAAAGAGCAAGTCATTGATAAGACCTGTTTTCCAGTCTCGGCGTGCATTCACCGGCTGAGTAGCACTGCCTAAGTCATTTCACCTTGACGGCTGGAAGGAGTGGGGAACTCAGAAGTCCCTTTTCACTCTGAGGTGTTATGATTTTACCAGCAGCTCCTAGACTAGAAGTCTTGGTTCCTTTGGCTATTGCCTGTCTCTCTCTAGCAATTTCATTCCCACCAGTGTAGACACATGGTCCACTATCTCCCATCTTTACAACATTTTGGGGGGTCTCATGAGTTTTTTCTTAGTGTTGGAATTATGGGGGAAGAGAGGTTCTATTTCCGTTGGAGTCCTGAGGGGTGCTCAGCCTGTGGCAGTTGGAAGCCATCTTGCTGCCATAACGGAAAGCTCACGTGTGAATGACTCCAGCTCCGAGGGAAGTGAGCAAAGCCAAGGGCTCAGGGCAGATGATTCCTGCGAACATTGTTGAGTGCCCAGGTACAGCCTTGCCTGCAGGTATCTGCATTTAGACTTCTTAGTTACATAAATTGTTTTCCCCTGCTTTGATTTATTTGCGTATTTAAGCCACTTTGGGTTTTCTGTCACTCAGAAAAAATTTTACTGTTCCTTCCAGCTGGGTAAATGGACCCCCCTGGATCTATAACAGTAGGGATTTAGGACTGGTTCAAGGAAGAACTTGGAGATAACACTGTAAGACTCTGGTCTAATGTGGGGATACAAATGCATTCAAGCCATGCCTGTTGCGGACTGGCTACCGACTAAACCAAGTTAATCCTCATGGGATTTACCCTGCTAAGGTAGCAGCTGATGTCCCCGTTTTAAAGGGTAAGACTCAGAGAAGGGAGGTAAGTGGGCCATCACGAAGAAGTGAGGAGCCAGACTGCTCATGCAAGTTCTGCTGCTCGCACTCAGAGAAGCCGCTTAGTGTGGCTTGTCTACACGACAGAGCTAAAGCACTCAGCCCACGCCCAGTGTGCTGCGTGCTTGAGACCTGATAACTGCCATGTGGTAGTTAGAAGACTCACAGAAGCAATTAGCACTGAAGGAAGACAGGTCACCACTCATCCTCCCGGGTGCCCCAAGCCCAGCATCCCTTTCTCTTTGCTTGGCAATTACAGTCATGGTCATGTGATCACAAGGGTTGTCCGCCATCCACAGGATGGCATCTGGGGCTGTTCCAGGGGAGGCCAAAAGTCTTTGCCTCCCCTATATGTGGGGACATCTTCCTTTAGGCCTTGGGGGACCCTATGCCCCACTTGCACACCGGAGGTCTTTTCCAAAACATGCAGAGACCCTCACCCAGTTTGGAACAGGATGTATGTGTCACTGTCCTTTCCACATCTCCCTTGCAGCTCAGCTCATGCACTCCTTTCTCTGTATCATGTCCTCCTGTGGCTGCTGTGGGAGACCGAGCTGACAATAAATCAACTGCTCAGCACTTGATGGCATGGGTGGGGCAAGATCTGACCACTGAGACCTCACATTTCAAGCTGAAGAGGCTGCAGAAGCCTCCAGTGTCCAGAAGCAGTGCTTGGGCCAAAGTGATTCCCCAGGTTTTTTGATGGCTGGAGGCTTCTGGCCAAGGGGGTGAGGGTAGGGACAGATGACCAGGTACCTGAACTGACCTGAAGGCCCACTGTGTACAAACTCAGAGTGCACTGAGAAGAAAAGACAGAGGCCTGCCTCTAGGGTGCTCACAAATTAAATAAGGACAAGCCAAACAGACAGCCAGAGCACCACAGCTCACAGGCTGATTTCATGGGTGAACAGTGCGGGGACAGAGGCAGAGACCCAAGTCTGTTGGGGAAGTAGTTTAGGACAGTGAATTTTCAACTGAGACTTGAATGCTGTATCAGTTGCATATGTGTTTGGCAGAAATAGCAGAAAACCCTACTAAGAGTGGCTGAAACTATAAATGAAACATTAACATTTAATGTTGAAAGATGATGTGAGATACGAGAGGTCCAGCGGTAGTCTGGTGGCCCAAGAACGTCATCAGTGACTAAGATTCCACCCACATCTCTACTCCACTAACAGAATGTTGGTGTCACTCCCTTGTAGTTGCACAACATCTGTCCCCACTTCAGCTGTCACATCTGCGTAGTTAGTGCTCAAGCCCAAAGCAATGGGGCACCTTCTTCCACGCCCATCTCTTTCTTTTCGGGGAGGAAAGTCTTTCACAGAAACCTCCATAGACTTCCTCTAATATCCTTCCTAGGCTTCTGGCCAAGGGTCAAAACTGGGCTGCAAGTCCTCACCCTACACAAACACTAGTGGAGGGAATGTGGTTCCTTAACGGGCTCAGACCAACCATGATTCCTTCAAATTAAGCGTTCACAGGAAGAAGGCAGTATGCTGTGTGAGCAACCAACACCATCCTGTCACAGAGGAGAAATGGACGAGGGAGCTGAGGGAACCAAAGCCAAGGGAACAGAAGAGCAAGAGGAGCAGAACATTTACAGGTACAGAGGTGTGGGACACAGCATGGTTGGAGAGGCAGGAGAGGTTGGCAGGGAAGAGGAAACCACCCCGAGATGATCCCTTCCTAGAACGCGTCCCATTTGCTTTAACTCTGAGTGTTTTCAAAGGGTTCTGATTCCAACACATTCACATTTGCCAGGAAGACTCAATATAATTACTTCCTTTTTGTCTCAGTGCTGGGTGCTGGTGGTTCGTTGCTGCAGGAACACAGCGCAGGTGGGGAAAGGTGGGCAGGCTGTAGGCAAAGGGAGCTCCTGGGAGACACTGAGCAAGAGAGTGAGTACAGGAGCAGATGGAGTATCACAGGTGTGCAGAGGTCCCCTGTATTTTATGAACTGAGCAGAGCCATCAATGATAGGCAGTCATGTTGCTAACACTCGGGGAAACCTCTGTTAAGATGATTATAATTGACAAGAAAGAGTATACATGACCTTAATTAATGACCTTAATTAATGAATGTGCTCATGGCAGCCACTTGTTTCTAGATAGTAGAAAGTGCACACACTCAGCGCAGTTCTTCAGACAGCTATGATGTCACACTGGTGACACCAGCACTTCACCTCTTCCTTCTGCGCTGGGCCCAGCCCTCGGACCCACGCTGCCCTTGAGCCCTACCCACCTCCCCCCACCACAAGGGCCTGCAACAACCCAGCGCTTTTCGTTGTAATTTACACAAGATGCCCTCCTCTCTGAGGGTGAGGGTGAGGGTGAGGGTGACCATGTCCCAGTTTACAGAGGAAAAAACAGAAGCTGCAAGTAGGCAAGGGGCTTGCTGGTGAGCTGTAGGGGTGGGATTTGAACACAGAGCCTTTCTTTCCCAATCCACCATGCTACTTTATGACTTCAGAGGGGGTCATCCCTCCCAACTCAGCCCAAGTATTTGCTAATACTGGGCTTCCTTCGCCCCCATGCCTCCTCTCCATTTCCTGTGGTCAAACCCGGGACTTGGGGCCTCTTCCTGAGGGGCAAAGGGGAAAGGCCTGACTCCTGCATTATAGTCAGGAAACAAAGCTGCCCTGTGTTACCTTATTGTGGTCCTCTTGGTCATACCATAGGCCACAGGACCAAAAGCTCCCCCTGGGTCTCGGTGCATGTGTTAGGTAATGTGAGAATAGGAAGGTAACATAAGGCCTGCCTTTCTGCCCTGCGGTCCGGCTCACAGCCTTTTCCCTTCAGAACCACAGCTGTTGCTCTTGGGAGTTACTCTGATAGTTCTCTTTATTCTCCATCTAGTTGCTCTGATTAAGTCCAAGTACTACATCTCTACACACTTCTCAAACCAGAGGATGCACCGCCTCAGTTCTGTGCAGGGAGGATGCAAAACAAGAGTATCGCATACATCCTTCTGAAGCATCAAGTTTATTGCAAGATTTGGAAGACAACCTAATACTTGAATAAGAACTGCTCCCCACACACAAACTTGGAAGAAAAGAAGAGCAGGGGATGGGAGGAGGGCCCCAGAAAAACACTCCAGTCTCTGAAGTTTCACCCAAGTGGGGGCCAAGTGGTAGACCTGCTTCGGTGAGGACAGCCTCTCCCATTGTCTCCTGGAGGGCTTGCGCTGTCTTCCAAGCTCACCAGGTGTTGGGGGTACAGTGCTTCCAAAGGCCACAGAGATGCCAGGTACCCTCCTGATGTGACTCCTGTAGAGAGAATGCTGTGGCAGTTTGCACACCCCATCGTCTGCTGGACCGAATCCTCTCGCCCAGGGGTCCTTGCACACAAAGTACGAGCATTATGTTCTGCTCCCTCCAGAAACTCCTTTGTTACAGCCTCTGGCAGATCTTCCTGCACCGTGTGCCTGGTCCGCCTGGAGCTCAGTATCTTCAAGTCCAGTATTTAACACCCAGGGAGTCTGACTTGACCTCACCAGCATCATTGATTGTAACCCCACCTTGGCTGGACATAATTTAAATGGGCTCTACACGGTTCCGTCTGCCATCCGCTTCTTGGATGGCCTATGGCAGAGCTTTCTCCAAATGGAGTCTAAGAACCTCCTAGTTACCCACTGCTGGCCCTGGGGATCCACTGTTGCTGGTGCTATGGGTAGAGGGGGCATCTTCGGGGTCACACTGGGGGCTGGGCTAGG
Organism: Glossophaga mutica; assembly: GCA_039655065.1. Classification (NCBI taxonomy): domain Eukaryota; kingdom Metazoa; phylum Chordata; class Mammalia; order Chiroptera; family Phyllostomidae; genus Glossophaga; species Glossophaga mutica. Next base: position 24,300,510 of record CM077308.1, read on the forward strand.
GGCATCATCCTTGGTTTCAAGCTAGGTGATGGATTGGCAGGCTCTTTGGCCCTCAGTCCTGAGTCCTGGTCATCAGGCTGCTGATCTGCCTGGCTGAACCTCCAGAGTTGGGGAGGGACTACGGCTACTGGGGTCAGGGGAACAGAAGGGCCTTACCATGATGGCCTGTTGCTCTACTTTGGGTTTCTTGGTGCTCAGGCTGCAACTGCGGCCATCACTCTGTTATACCTCTTGACTGTTACTAAGTCCTGGATCTGATTGCACTTCAACAGCAAGTTCACCATCGCCTCTGCCACGCAGGGATCCATGTCATCACAGAGCGGCTCACTGTAAGGCCTGAGTTTCTCCTCCTGGCCCATGTTTAGTCCTGGATCCCTCACGATTTGTTTTAAAGTCCCTCTGTCTCCGGGGAGGAGGGTCATCAATTTCTTTAAGAAGTTTTTGCATTCTAAAGATAAGAAAAGTGGCACGTGGTATTTCTTGCTCAGTATCCACTTCCACAGCTCCCAGAAGCCCTTTCTCCTGCCAGGCAGGGTCCCAGTGACCATCTCATAGAGAATCACTCCCAGGCTCCCTGCAGCTCCGGCAGGGCCCTCATCTCATGTTCTGGGCTTGGGAACAGTTCTGGGGCAACATAAGAGATGGCGTTACAAAATGTGTTGAATTTATTGCTCGTAAACTGAGTGCTGAGTCTAAAGTCCACAACACTGATGTTCACATGAGCATTGAAAGGCAGGTTCTCTGGGGTTAGGTCCTCACGGGCCTGTTGTATAGCACTTACAATACTGCCCTACGTGCAGTGTTGTATAGCACATACCAGCTGCCAGAACATGCCTCTTGCCTCGTCCTTGGTCACGCAGCCATAGTCCTGCAGGTTATCAAACATGTCCTCTCCAGTAACATCAATGTTTCCTTGGGGTCATTCACCTCAAATAACTTGACTATATTGGGGTGATTCAATGTCTTCATGAGTGGACTTCAAGAGTGGAAGTCTCTGGAGGCTGAGGGTGTTACTGAAAAACCCAAATTTGGCTGCTGGCTGCTAGAAAGCCAGTGCTTGAGAGACAAGTGTCAGGTAGGGAGGGGAGGTTGCTTTATTTAGGAACTCAGAACTCTGGGAACATGGCAGAGTAATGTCCAAACACCATCTCCAAAGTTCCAGACTCGGCAGAAGAGTTTTAAAAGGGAGGTAGGGCGGGGAGAATTCCAGAGGACTGAGAGAGAACACCGTTCTTTTTTGGTCACAGATGACACTGTTCCGTGTCAGACCTCTGGATGCCAGCAGTTGGTGGCCGCTGCCTTGAGACATTCTTCTGCAAAACAAACCCATAGTATAGTTACTTTGCTGGTATAATTAGTATAGTTAGCATCGTTAGTACTGTCACTCATGGAGTTAGTTAGCAAGTCACCTAGTGGCCTTCTCTGATAACAGGCCGTGTTGGCCATCTTGAGCTCCTGAACACATTGCAGGCAGTTCCGCCAAGGCTGGGGCAGCGGGTGGTGGCACATTTGGACAGGCACAGTGGTGGCTGTCAGTCATTAACCAGCAGGACTCCTCTGTAGCCGAGCCCCTGGTGGTTTTAATGCCCCTAGTATTTTTGGCAGCTAGAATTAAGTAATTCTTCATTAGGCTCCACTCCTTTTCTCAAGAATGTAGTCCTAAGTTGCTGATGTGGTGTCTCTTTGTCAAGCAGGAGGAGACAACCCAACGGTGCTTTGTGAGGTCAGTGCAAGAGACGAGCCCGTCATAGCTGGGGATAAGCCACAGTGGTTTTCTCGGTTTTTGGTCTCAAGGCCCCTTTACTCTGGAAAAGGAAAAAAAAAAAAAAGGATCTCAAAGAGCTTTTGTTTATGTGGAATATCAGAAACTGATATTTACTGTATTAGAAATTAAAAGCTATCAGATGCTTAACAATAAAAAGCATTTTTACATCACCCTTTAACATATGCCTTTTTCAATTAGTACTCTGAATGCTGTCTTAGTTTTATAGGGGCAGGGAGTCTGAGGAAAACAGAAAAATGGTACACGAAGGCTAGAAGCTGCACAGCAGTCTCTCTTCCGCCAGGTGTTGGCCCAAGAGATGCTCTGAGGTGACACCAGCGTTTGTTCCTTCTCCCTGCTTATAATGGTTAATCTCGTGTCAACGTGGCTGGAGTCCACATTGCCCAGACACTTGGTCAAATATTATCCTGGATGTTTCTGTGAGGATTTTAGATGAGATTTATATTAAAATCGGAGGACTTTCAGTAAAGCAGATTTCCCTCCAAAATGTAGGTGGGACTCATCTAATCAGTCAAGGTCAAAAATAGAAGCAAAGACTGACCACTCCCAAGCAAGAGGGAATTCTGCAGCAGACAGCACTCAACATTGGCTGTTTCTGGGTCTCTAGTCTAGCTACTTTTGGACTTGAACTGCAGCTCTTTTCCGAGTCTCCAGACTATTAACCTCTTGCATCAGATTCTGGATTCACCGAAATTCCACAATCACATGGGCCAATTCCTTTAAAATTTCTATATCTAATCTCCTGTTGGTGTTGTTTTTATGGGAAATTTTAATACAGGCTGGGAAATTTTACCCCAGCCTGTTCATATGTATCTTTCTCCCTGGTTCTGTTTTTGTTTTTTAATTCTGACCTGAGGATGTGTGTATTGATTTTTTACAGAGAGGAAGAGGGAGGTGGCGGGGGATGGGAGAGAGAGGGAGAGAGAAAGGGAAAGGGACGTGAGAGAAACATCGATCTGTTGCCTCCGATATGTGTTCCGACTGGGACTCAAACCCACAGTCTAAGTGTGTGCCCTGACGGGGGATCAAACCTGCAGGCTTTTGGTGTATGGGATGGCGCTCCAAGCAACTGAGCCACCCGGCCAGGGCCCTGGTTCTGTGTTTTTCTCATAGAACTTATTTCCTGATGACCATGTAATTCAGGGGAACAGTGACCTGGCAAGCTCATACCAAGGCATTAGGGACAGATGTGCGTTCCCTCCCACATAGGGTTTGCTTATAGAAGAGGAAGAGGATGATGCTTAACACGAACACCAGGAATGGGTACTCTCGGACGTCAGTGGGGATATCACTTCTCCAGAATGCTAGATCTGGTAACGGGCATCGTGCTAGAGAAGAGCAAGCCTGCAATGAGGAAAACGGGCAAACCTCACCTGCCCAGTCCAGCCTGCTGGAATGATGTCAAGGAAAAGCAAGGGCATTAGTGTCTGGTGGACCCAGACTTGAATCCTGGATCCACTGCTTGCTTCCGTGTCTGCGGGCAGATCCCTTAAGTTGTCTGAGCCTTAGTTTCCTCTTGTGTAGATTGAGGCTTTAATTCAGCGTAGTGTTGCTATGAAAAGCAAGTGAATGAACACATGTAAACTGCCTAGCCTGTATGGTTGGAGCTAAATCAATGCTAGCTTCTTTATCCTCTTAGATTTATTTGGGCGTAGACAGGGGCAGTGAGAGTTAAATCTGTAAGAAAAATTGCAGCAACCTTGACACGAAGTGCATCTTCCTTGGAGGACAACCCTATGTTCTGGGTTTGCAGGCATGCACTCATTACTCTCACTCTCCTTCTGCAGTTGCTTCAGGGCTGGGACGAGAGAGCCTTGCAGGCTCCGAGGGAGACTCTGTTGCTCTGCTCTGGATCCCAGACCTCGCCTGTGTCATGGCTGCATTGATCAGAGGAAGACTGGGTCTAAGGTGTCCTTCCTTCTGCGGTTCCCTCGGGGAATGGCAGAGACTTTATGAGAATGAAGATTCAACAAAAGCTTCAGAACAAAGAAAAAGGTGCTGGAACCTTGCCCTTCCACTTGAAGACACTCAATTGATGGCTGTTGTCCTATGGATAGCCTTTGAGAAATTTCATTTTGCTCTGGGCTAATCCTTCTCTCTGATTTGAAACTATCAGGCTATCCTTTCAAAAGGAAACTTGCTTTATGCAAACATCTGGGAAAGGGTAAAGATTTCCAGCCCTGTGTTCTGCCTGGTTCCGCATTCTTCCAAAGCCCACTTTGATTCACAAATAGAGAAACTAGCCTTATCTCAGATCTGTGTTTTCAGCACAACAGCTAATAGCAAAAAACCACACTGCCTGAGGGTGTGGCTTCCCTGTACTGACTTCTAATCTCCTGTGGGATTTACAATCATTGATGCTCATTTAGTGAGAGGCTGCTGTGATCCCTGATGTTGCTGGGACGGTGGGGATGTACAGAAGGCAACCTGATCTCAAGAAGGAAGTTGTGTCTCCCTCTCTATATCCTACCTTTCACCCCAGGGCACCTCATGACCAGGTGTCTGTGTAAGTTATCGTCCACACTGGAACACTTCCAAGAGTAAAAGTAGATGGATGCTATTAATAATTGTTTCAGGACAACAGACATAATAAGCTGAGATCTGGCCACTTGACTTAGTGTTAAGAGCTATCTTGGTGCTTGATAAAGTCTGAATAGGGTAAGTGAATGAAGACCTAACCTCTCCAAGTATTTACTCACATTGGTTGGAACCTATCAAAAATGAGGTTTTGCCCTATTTTCACCAATTAGAAAGAGAAGTAGGGGTGGAGTGGAGTGACTAGGACTTGATCTAAACATCGGCCCGACTAGCATCACAACTGGACAGACTCCTGTCCTTACCAGTCACAGCATGATGCGTTCTGGGCCGAGTCCGCCCAACAATAGCAGAATTGGAATAAATCGCTCCCCAGCTCTGCTCATTCCACAACGAGGGTGATTGAAAAGAGCAGGGAGCTTTTGTTGCGCTGAGTAAGAGAAGAAACTTTCTGTGCCGGTGACCTCTAGAAGCACTGGCCCTTAGGGCCCCACTCCGAAGTCCCCGAACTGAAAATCGGGAAGTTTGAGCTCGCTGCGCAAACTCAAGACAAGTCGCGTGAGTGGCAGAGTGTTTCCCCTCGCCCTGTTTTTGGATAAGTTTTCGTAAGTGATATTTTGCCTCACAGTCTTGTCCATCCATCAATCCTTGTCCATCCTTCTGTTGCCTTCCCAAGTCAGCAGCGCCTCTTCCCAGCCCACCTGGCACCAGATGTTCTGACAGCCACCAATGTGTGTCCCGTGTCCTCCGAGTGGCAGAATGGGAAATCTCAGGCGACGTTCACCTGGAAGCGCTTAGCCCTCAACAGCTGCAGCCCCTTGATTACCTTGCCCGCCTCGGCGGCTCTGGGCCGCCACTGTATCAATTGCTTGTCAATTCGGTTTAGCCATGACTTTGACTGACTGGATTGAGGGGAGTGGGAGTGGGGTGTAGGCGAACGGTTAAAATTAATTGCTACATAAGAAAAAATTGAAAGATAATTATTCCTGCTTTCCTGTCAGTGCTCGAGGGTAGATGACCTCATTAACTTGCAGCTTGTACACAATTCAATTACTAGGAGATGGAAAATACATTTTTAATTACCTCAGTGGCCTGTGTACCATTCATCTCCATTTGCATGGCTTTTTTTTTTTTTTTTTAACTTGTGCTCTGAAGTAGTACCATCTTAGGAAGGTTGTCATAAAAGCCAGTTCCTGTCTCCTATTATTCCTGTTGAAGGTGGGATATTAAATGTGTGAGATTAACCCTTAGATGCCAGAGGAGATGAAAGGCGACCCTTGCTGTAGTAACCTGTTTTTAATTAGCTTATTATGTTAGAAAATTCCCAGCTCCTTCCTAGTGAGAATTTATAAGGATAAAACTGTGTATGTGGTTTTCAGTCATTGAAAGGAGAAGTTAAAAGCTGTGAAAAGCATGGAGGCCAATCCCCAAATCCAGCTGGATCCCAAAGGAGAATTCTGGTCCTATTTTGATGTCTATTATTTCACTGATTGAATTCAATGATGACTCAATTATCTGAAGTGTATTGCTTGGCATGCTTTTTTTTTTTTTTTTTTTTTTGATTCCAGGTACAACTTGGAATAAAAAAACAAAAACAAAAACAAAAACTGCCTAGGCTGTGGTTGGCTTTGTAGCAGTCCCTGTTACTGGTCTCAGGATCAGTTGTCTTCTGGAGAGTAGCTGTCACCTCTCTGCTTCTCAGCCTCCTGTCCCCAAAGTGCTCTGGCATGCATTCCCAAATACTCTGAAATAAGGTAGATGTGATACCTCCCCACCCCCATAATGGCATACATGTTGGACCTGCTCCCATAACAAACAGCCACATAACTACTGGTAGGTGGTTCTTCTCTCTGCAAATACAGAACTTGAAGAGTTTCATTATACTCGTAAAGTGGTTTTAGTTTATGTATTTGGGTAGTTAGGAGCCATATTTGTAAAGGCAGCTTATTTGTTAGTGTGAACACCATGGATATATTCCATTGCTCATGATGGTCATTCATGTGCTTTGTATAATAGGACTAGCAACTATATGTAGTGTATTTTGAAACCTTTGGATGACTTTTTGAGTTGACTTGCTATTGCACCCCTTGGCTATAGTACCACAATCAAAACATGGCTCTTGAACCCTACAGAAAATACCTAAATAACACAGTGAGACAGATGTTAATTCTGCCATTGCCAGATGTGTAAGGGCGATCCTTTCTTCCTCTACCACCCTCTGGTTAGGCGTTCATACATGAGCTCAAGAACGTTGGCTGAACTCTTGCTGGGCAAGGGATGCAACAAGACGCCCTGTTTTCATGGAGCTCGAGGTCCAGCAGCGGAGGTTGTACATCAGTAACTAACAATGTCGCATGACAGGTGCAACAGTGTTTTCACAGGAAATTAAGAAGGGACTCTGATGAACTTCCCCCCGGGTATTTGGGAAGGTTTTCTGTTCCAACTGGGCTTGTTTTGTTTCTAGCTCAGGGTCCAGGGAGGCGTTTCTAATTCTACTGAGTGATCTGTGGTTACGTCTCTGAACGTTGGGCCCAGAGTTCAAGTGACCTTAAGAAGTTGAAAATCGGGACCTGTGGTTATGACAAGGGGCAAGGTGTGAAGTGTCACTCCCCGGAGTTTCCTGGGAATCACTGAGGACCTTGTCTGTATAATTATGAGACTTTATGAAGAAGGAGTTGTGTAGATTGTCCATAGTTTTATCTAGAGGTGTGCTTTAAGTGTTTAACAAGTGACTTTGCAGTTATAAACGTTTATTTTAAATTTTACTGACATAAAAGATGGATAGCTAGCAACTTATGAGTAATATTGACATATGCAACCCATTTTATTGTAAATCTCATATAGTCAGCTGATTATCCCAGAATGCTTTAGGTTGATTTTTGCTGAACTCTTGTATCTGTATCTAACCTGGGGCTGCAATCCAACCATAATTTGACAAAATCAGATTTCACCTAAATGCGTTATTACAGCCTGATTCAGTAAAGAAGTTGCCCACAGTATGACATCATTGATGCGTGAGCACAAAAATCCAACATGGATGACACAGCAAAGACATATATCAGAACTTTAATCATTTGTCAATGATTCGAGATATTTCTTTAGAAAGGAAGATAGTAGTTTTCAAGCACTGGAAGATTTTCCTCAAATTTTTGTGCTATTCGCAATGTAACAGCTACAAAGATGGCACAGGTTAAATTTAACCTGTGTTCTTAACATTTTCTTCATCACCTTCTTAAATCTAGTCAATCAACAAAACAATAAGCCAAGCCCTGATCTGTAGCATTGGTTGGTTTCTATGCTGTAGACACTCCCACTTTAGCCAATTTCAGGCTATTGACAAGATGTCCCGGAATGCAGCATCCCGCCGCCCCAGAGCGTTTCCACCATACAGATGCGAGAGCGTAGTTAGGCACACGCAGTAGGTTAATCAGGAAGTGAGGGCTTTTCAGTACTATACTTAAGACCTTTTTTAAAAAATATATTTTATTGATTATGCTATCACAGTTGTCCCATTTCTCCCCCATCATTCCCCTCCACCATGCACACCCCTCCCACCCACATTCCCCCCTTTAGTTCATGTCCATGTGTCATAAGTCCTTTAGCTTCTACATTTCCCATACTATTCTTGCCCTCTCCCTGTCTATTTTCTACCCACCGTCTATGCTACTTATTCTCTGTACCTTTTCCCCCTCTCTCCTCCTCCCACTCCCCTGTTGCTAACCCTCGATATGATCTCCATTTCTGTGGTTCTGTTCCTGTTCTAGTTGTTTGCTTAGTTTGCTTTTGTTTCAGGTATGTTTGTTAATATCTGTGAGTTTGCTGTCTTTTCACTGTCATATTTTTTATCTTCTTTTTCTTAGATAAGTCCCTTTAACATTTCATAGAATAAGGGCTTGGTGGTGATGAATTCCTTGAACTTGACCTTATCTGAGAAGCACTTTATCTGCCCTTCCATTCTAAATGAAAGCTTTGCTGGATAGAGCAAGCTTGGATGTAGATCCTTGACTTTCATGACTTGGAACACTTCTTTCTTGCCCCTTCTTGCCTGTAAGGTCTCTTTTGAGAAATCAGCTGACAGTCTGATGGGAACTCCTTTGTAGGTGACTGTCCCCTTATCCCTTGCTGCTTCTAGAATTCTCTCCTTCATTTTAATCTTGGGTAATGTAATTATGATGTGCCTTGGCGTGTTCCTCCTTGGGTCCAACTTCTTTGGGACTCTCTGAACTTCCTGGACTTCCTGGTAGTCTATTTCCTTTGCCAGATTGGGGAAGTTCTCCTTTATTATTTGTTCAAATAAGTTTTCCACTTGTTGCTCTTCCTCTTTCCCTTCTGGTACCCCTATAATTTGGATGTTGGGATGTTTAAAGATGCCCCGGAGGTTCCTAAGCTTCTCCTCATTTTTTCTGAATTCTTGTTTCTTCCTTGTTTTCTGTTTGGTTGTTTGTTTCTTCCTTCTGGTCCATTCCATTGATTTGAGTCCCAGTTTTCCTCCCATCTCTATTGGTTCCCCATGTGTTTTCCTTCATTTCACGTATTGTAGCCCTGCATTTTTTCATCTAATTTGTGAGCAAAATCAACCAATTCTGTGAGCATCCTGATCACCAGGGCTTTGAACTGTGCATCTGATAGGTTGGCTATTGCTTGGTCACTTAGAGGAATTGGCTCTGGGCTTTGATTTGTTCTTTGGTTTGAGCCATTTTTGGTGGGTTTTTTGTTGTTGTTGTTGTTGTTGTTTTGTTTTTTGTTTTTTGGTCTGGTCACGGCTGTTACGTAGTGAGGGGTGGAGCCTTAGGTATTCCCCAGGGTGGGGCAGCTCAGTTGCTGGATAGTGATGCTGTACATGGGGGAGGGGTCTGAGAGGGAACAATGATGCTTGCTCCACTCTCTCTCTTGGATTCCAGTCCCTTCCACTGCTTCCCCTTTGCCTGGATTATCTGTGTGCGAATGTGGGACCGCCTGGTCAGCCAGCCACCTTGCGTGGCCTCCCTGGGTCTGCACCGTTGCCACCCTGTGCACCTGGGGTCTGTCAGCCGCCTGCACGCTTGTGAACCTCCAGCCACTGCTGCCTGCATGCCTGGGTCTGCACTTCCACTTTGTCCTGCTGTGACTCCGCCCCTCTTACTGGTCAGGATGAATGGTGGTTGGACTTCCATACAGTTCAATTTTCCATCAGTTCTGTTGTTTTTTTGTTTCTAAATATTTGTTGTCCTTAATTTTGGTTGTGAGAGGAGGCACAGTGTGTTCAACTACGCCTCCATCTTGGCCGGAATACTTATGACCTTTTTAAAATGTGATTGATTTGATTGTCACAGTTGCCACCTATTATCTCCTGTGTAACAACTTCCTGGATGGTGGTTTTCATTCCTGTCCCAGGACATTTTGGAAAACTTCTTGCAATGCGTATACATTCTCTATAAATGCTGACAGATTGCTTTCTTAGCAGTACAGAATTGTATATAAAGGCTGAAGGCTTTGGAAATCAGGCCAGAGTTTGAAACCTGGCTCTCTCACTTACTGGTCATTAGGGGTTGGGCTAGTGACTTAAATCTCTGGGCCTCTGTTTCCTTGTCTGTGAAATGGAAAAATGGCACCCACCACAGTCATTGAAGGGTTACGTGAGATAATTTGAAGGTGCTTAGCGCAGAGCCCTGTATGGAGACAGTGTGTAATAAATGGTGGTGCTTACTGTTAACAGTAAATAATAGCCTTACTATTAACAATAAATAATAGCTCTTACTATTAACAATAAAGAATAGCCCTACACACATTAGCTGTGAATTGAACTCAACTGCTTTTTTCCCCATTACATGAAATAGCGGTGAGGAACAGAGGGATTGCAAGGCGTGTGCTCAGGTGGACGGGAGTCATGCAAGGACTGCCTGTACTTGCTGACGCCCGGCCTTGGACTCTGTGCCTGTGAACCAGCACGAGTCACAGCCAGCGCACACTTGTTCTAGGTCCCGACACTGGGTGGGAGGAACATTTCAAATCCACTTGTTGTTTTATTTCAACAGTAACAAATCTTTATTATTGAAACCCTAGAAAGTAGAGATAAGCCAAAGTCATCAGTAGTACTTCATTCAACAATAATCAATAACCTTTATGAACTTTGGTGTTTTCATACATTAATTTTTTTCTTATATGAGAATTAAATAATACTACACAACACCATAATTTCTTTTAACATCATGAATATCTTTCATATTAATAAGTATTCCTCCCCAAACATTGATTTTAAGAGCTGTCTATTGTGTGATTGTAGAAGGTACCTTAATAGGTTTACCAAGCACCCCACTATTAGACATTTATGTTATAATACTTTCTTCAGTTAGATATCTCTTCTTCAGAAGGAGAGTTTTTTCAGGTTGAAAGAAATGTACATTTTAAATTTCATATTAAGAAAAAACCCCACCTCTGTTCCCCTAAAGGCTCTTCCGGCCTTGTCTTCTGTGGAGAAGGTGGCATTTCAGCCTCAGCGAGGCTGGGAGCCACAAACCTTGCTCTAGCTTCCATCCACCTTCCTCAGCGCTGGGGCCAGGAACTGAACCCTGCTCGGTGTGGGGCCAGCCTTTCGCCTGCCGGGTCTGTGCGTGCTGCTGGATGCTGCCCCGTGGAAGTTCTCCCAGCAGCCGGGATGGCTGCACGGTCTTACCTGAAGAGCTGATGCTACGGTCAAACTCTTTCATCCTGACAGCTTTAAGTCCAGATGTGAACCAGAGTGTAGGTAGACAAGCTTTCTGGTTTGTGTACCTAGGCTTCACCCTTAGGAAATCTAGTAGCCAAAACCTGAGGTTGCGCTTCTTTCCTTTGATCATTTACCACTTATTAGGCACCTGCAGTAAGTAGCTTACGCTGAGAAAATATAAAAGGACAGGACCCTGGCTCTCCTCCGTTCCTGTTGCCAGCCTGAGATGTGCATAATCCAATTAAAATTAAAAATGGGAAGCCCATGTATGGAAATAAATTGAGCTTGAAAAATCATGCAGAACTTTTGATTTTTAAATTGTTTCAGAAAAACAAACCCTTTCCATTCTCACAGCTTTAGAGCTTCATCTGGCTTGATAGTACTTTTTTTGAGGAACAGAGGATCTGGGGAGAAAATCGTAGTACCTTTCAGGATTCTGAAAGAGCCAGCAGGTTTTTATTGCTTTTAAGATGGCAGGAGAGCAACCGTTAATTGAATGGTGTGTCCGACTCTGTGCAGGGAACTTACTATAGTTTCATTTCATTTCATTCTTGCAACAACTGTAGTCCTAGGTGCTGTTTTCTCTGTCTTATCGATGAAGAAACTGAGTTAGATTGAGGCAAGACAGAGAATGAGGGCAGTCATTCATTTCACGGATGCTCCTTCCCCAAGCATCCTCACTTTTTCGGCTCTGAACACGCAGTGGTTGATGGGACAGGCCCCAGTCCCCTGCCTTCTGAAGTGTGCAGAACAGACTCTACAGGCAGACCACCGGCAGAACTGAGTGTAGAATCTGGTTTTGCGCATATCTGAAGCCTATGAGCCTAACTGGCACAAAGGGAGAAATGCCCTTCAGGTTAAAAACAAAAGCTATTATAGGACCAATCCCAGTGGAGCCCCATAGATTAGATAAAAAAATCATCAGACTGGCCGGAATGACATTAGTTTGCTCATGATCTCTGCCAACACCATGGAATTACAATCTAATCCTACCATATGTGGGGCCCCTAAAACACTCCATGATCTCATGTGGGGGCACATTTTTGCTTATTGAGACGAGAGTAGAAAGGCTGGCGTGAGTTTGCAGCCAGTTGTTGATTGCCTTATATCCAAACTAGCATTAGCATGGGTTGGTGATTATGAAGTTTCACTGTAACTTGTCTAAAATTATGAGCAGTGCTCAGAGAAATACCGTTTGGTCAAACATGCTGTTTCTAACAACGTGTTGTTGTTGCAAGTGTATTCCCCAGGTCTCCTTTTTGATTGTCTTATGGCTGTAGTCTGGAGCTCTTCGACATCAGCTCTATTGCCACTTTAGACATCACGGTTCCTTATTGTGGCCAGGCTGTTGCCTTGAGCATCGCAGGACATGGGGCACATGCCTGGTCTATATCCTGCAGGTGCCATTAGCACATCCCCCAGTTGTGACAACCACAGATGTCTCCAGGTATTCCCAAGTATCCCCTGGGGAGGCCAAATTGCCCCTTGTGCCCAGGGTTGAGAACAAGTTCTCTAGCCCCAAGGTACTTTGCATTGTTGGAAGTTTAGTCAACCAGAAGACATTTAGTGGGTTTTGCTGTGCTCTGCCCATACCAGTGTATCTGAAGGCACTGAGCCCACTACGTGGTTAACATTGTGCTGGGGAGACAGGACTTGTGTTTGAGGGCAGAGGAGGAAACTGGAGGTCAGGGAGGTCCCAGGGAGTGAGCAGCACCTGCTGAGGGTGGCATCGGGCGGGTGGGTGTGGCTGGTCCTTGCAGGGTATGGGGGAGGGCCTGAGAGAATACGGGCAGGAGTGCTCATGGCCTGTTGGGAGCACTTTGTGTAAGGCAAACATAGAAGAGAAACAGGTAGGTTGAGATCGGTGAGTCTTGAATGGCTGCACACGCCAGGGGGATCGGAGAGTCTGAGGGGCTCTCATGGGTAACGGGGGCTTCTTGTTATGATGTGGGGTCTGCAGGTAGGCAGGGATCCCCCAGATTCACCGTTGTCCAGGCCTCTTCCTCGGTCACCTCTGCCCTCTGCTAACAATGGAGATACTGTCCCTCTGGTGTTTTCTGCATCTTTTGAGGTGTTTTCTGCATCTTTTGAGGTGTTTTCTTATTCCTGCTCCTTATGTTTTGCTTCCCTCCGAAGTTTTCTGTTCACATTCTAGAGGGTGACTCTTGAGTCTGATGGGCTTAACTAATTCTCATCGTCCCCCTTGGGCAGAGTTTTTGTGGGGCCCTCATCATGGTCAGCCTATAGTTGGACTGCTCTTGGGTCAGGTGCCCAGCCATGGTCCAATCAGTGGCTCTGCCTTTCTTCTGGATGAGCCTTAGGCTGCTTCCCACAGGAAGGAGGATGAAGATGGTACCATGGTTGACGTGTCTGGGATGACAGCCTAAGGAGTCCAGATTTTGCCTGCAGACAGTGAGCAGAGTCTCTGGGTTATGAAGGAGTGAAAGCTGACCCTGAGGTCTTTGCTCTGAAGGGGGATAGTGCTCTGGTTAACCTTTGGCTGGGTTTCTCGTCAACCTCTGGCTGGGTTCAGACCATAGCCTCTTCATTTAATAGCAAGTAACAGCAGGCAGACATCACTGCTCTAAGTCTCAGTTTTGAGATGGATGCTGATGGTAATAGTAACTACATCTCCAGAGGGCAGGGACTTTGTTTTGCTGCTGGATCCCTAGCAACTAGCACAGTGCTTTGGGCTCCATACCTACTTATGGAATAAAAGTAGCTACACTTATTGAGCATTCACATCCCAAGTGCCGTTTCTAAGTCTCTTACATGTTCCAATTCATGAACCCTCACAAGGGTGGCAAGAGGTAGGTACTGTCACTACCCTCTTTTCGCAAATGAGGAAACCGAAAACCAGAAAGGTTAAGCCACGAAGTAGAGACACCTAAGAATAATCCAGCTGCCCTGGCTGTAGAGCCCAAGCTCTTAGCTACTACACTGTGTTCATTTTGAATATGTGATTAATTGATATACAAGACTTTATGAAGAAAATAAACTCTTAATGATGGTAAGCACTTAAAAAAGAAAAAAACACTTCCCATTAAAAGGTAGTTCCTAAAAACTGAGAAAAAAAGAATCTCAATACTAGGTATTGCACGAATGCTTCTAGCTGGATAATCTCTCTGTCCCTCTCTGGAAAGTTGGTGTATTTAAAAATAATTGTCAGTGTTGGAACATAGAGTTGACTGTGTTCTAAGCACTGTATATATATCAACTCAATTAGTTCTCCCAAGATTCAATGATGTAGGTATTTATCAGGCTTTCCATTTACAAGAGGAAAAAAAATAAGGCACAGAGAGGTGAAGTCACTCATTGCCTGATGTCACACAACTGATAAGTGGTGGGGCTGGGGTTTGAATTCAGGTAACCTGGCTTTTAACCACCTCATGGTGCCTTATGGGGCGGGAGATGCAAAGATGGCTTCACACCAGGCTCTGGAGTCAAAGAGCTGAGAGAGCCACAGAGGAGGCCAAAAAGGAATGACGGGGACACAACTCAAAGAGGGAGTGATTCATTCAGCCTGGAGTGGGCAGAGGGCGGTTTGGTGGTCTCCGTCCCAGAGCAGGTGACGTGGTCTGGGTTTAGAAGAATAAGGAGCACACCACACTGGAGTGTGGGGAGCAGACTTCAGGCAGGGCCTCAGCACAGACAGACATGCAAGTGCCACTGGGGTGGAAAGCAAGAGGAGGGTGGGGGTAGGAATTGTCAAAGATGAGGAAGTGGGTGGAAAGTATACCTGGGCCAGACCGTGGTGCCGAGGAGGCTGGGAGACACGACCCAACTGTGCTTTTGGGGTGCAGGGTGGGGAGAGACAGAAGGGAGAAGAGACAGGAGCTATTTACAACAGCCCAGACAAAGGATGTTGGAGGGGGCCTTCTGGTGCTGCACGCAGAGAAGAGGCTATGAAACAGTCGTCAAGGACGTGGACTTTATGGAGGCTGGTGACTGCGATGCACAGGAAGAAGGGAGGCGGGGGAGATGGTGGGTCTTAACCCTCGTCTGGCCGACAGCCTGCCTGTGTCCCAAGCCTGCCTCGTTCCTCTTCAGGGTGCTGACGTCTCACAGCGGCCATGGATAGGACCCTCGCCCACCCCGCCCTGTGCCCATTGCAGAGCTTCGTAAGCGCCCACCCTTAACACAAGCAGCTCTGCCAGACTGCCAGGAAACAAGGGGTTCTGTTGTTACTTCACGCATCAAACCTGCAGTCTCGGGAAGGCTAGGTTTGAGCCTGTGGTGGACCGAGGAGTCAGAGACGGCTTCCGCAGTAAGATGAGGGCAGCGGTGCAGGACTGGCCCCACGTGGCCCCTCGCAAGGCCCCAAGGGAAGGCTTTCAAGAGGATTCTACTGGTGGGGGAGGGGAGATGTCAAAAATGAGAAACAAAAAATCTCAGGCATGACTCCAAACGCGGCTGTGGAGTTGCCAGGAGGCCAGGTGCTGCTGCTGGAAGCGGGCTTTCCACTTGGCATCGCCCTGCATCCCGGTGGCCATTCCTGGGACTGGTCCCGCAGAGCCCGGCCTCCCCGCTGCTGGCACCGCAGCCACAGCACAGAGAGGCTCACTCAGGTGTGCTCAGAGAGAGAGAGACAGACAGACAGACACGTACACGAGTCAGAAGGCCCCGTGGAGAAGTTCTTCTCATGGCTCAGGGACAGGTGGCAACAGACCTGCTCTCTCCGTTGCTCCCGGTGCTTCCCTCCCTGGTTTCTGAATGTCCCGCGAAGAAACGAAGGTTTTTCTCCTGCCCCATTCTGCGCGTCCTTCCAGGGCGGGAACGCGCGTCTGGTACGTAATGAGGACTCAACAGGTGGCAGCTGTTGTGACGGGAGGTTGGCCCTGGGTGTTACAGGAACACTGGTGACAAGCCCCTGATGTGCGCTTTGCCCAGAGGAGGGGATACCCGATTTGAACCTTAAAAGATAAGTAGGAATAAGTCAGGGAAGAGAGAGGTGCCCCAAAGCCTCAGTCTGGGGAAGGCCGTGGCTAAACATTCGCCCTAGAAGCCTTGTCCGCCGCCAGTGTTAATACTCTGTTTCGCGGTGGGCATCACCAAACACCCTCCACAGGGTCTGGGGAGTTCAGCTTTGCCTTTTGGGGGCTGCAGCGTCTGGGAAATAATGAAAGGACTCAACCGCCACAAAAAGCAATAAGCCTTGTGGTGGTGTTCTGGCTTGTAATTTGCATTAGACATAATTACCTTTCCTAAACATGAAAGGAAATGTTTGCGATCTGCAGAGAGGAGGCCCCAACGCACAAAGGCAGGTCTCTCTTGGTTCCCTGACCCATTAAGTGACAATGACGGCACCCGTGTTAAACATCGTCTAAGTGAAGCGGCTCGCCCGAGCCCCGCGCCGTTAATGCTCGGAATAATGGCCTTTCCTCCCTCAGTCGCGTAAATGTCAGCATTTACGATTTTAAATAATAGCACATAAAAGCCCCGCTCTGAGGTATTTGCGGGCTTCCTTTGTCACACCAGTTCAGACTCTCAAGTCCCTTTCCTCCTTTTATTTTTCCTCCAAGTAACTGTTGACCCACTGAAGCAGCAAGGAGTAAAAATGACTGCGTAGAGCAGCGAATTCAAAATCATGGGACTTAATCAAGAATGTAATTTTTTCATAGAAAAGAAGCCCAGAGACAGGCGGGCACGGCTGGCGGGCCAATGACCCCGGCGTCCGCCGTCTATCGTGTGACCCCCTCCTAACGTGGCCCGTGATTTGGGAAAGTTGCTGGAACTTCGGCCGTGACGGCAGCGCGAGGGGGAGGGGAAGGGCGGACGGGGCCCTCGCCGGCATCCTGGGATCCCCGCACAACACTTGCGTGCATATCGGTCTCCGGGGCCACGCCGTCTGCAAGGGAGGCTGGCAAATGTCAAATGCCGTCATTTAGCCGAGTGACTGTCACCCAGGATAACGTCGGGGTTCTGTCACCGAAGAAGAAGGGAGGAAGGGGCGCTGGATGGTGGTCAGGCTCAGCCAAGTAAGGTCTGCGCAGTCTCCTGAAATTGGGGGTTGTATTTGTACTGAGGAGTGGGAATAGCTGTCAAACTCCATGGTCGGGTTTAAAAAGAAAAATTAAAATAACTCCTACTGTTTTTTACTTTTTACGAAAGTCCTTTCATTGTTAGAAAAGTCTAAACTGCAGGTAGCAGGAAGATGACCAGGAAAAGCCCCAGGGCTTCAGTGCACAGTGATAACTATTGTGAACGAACATTTTGGGAAGTATCCTTCCAGAGCTTTCCCTGTGCGTTCACACAGATACCTGTAAATGTTTTTAATAAAATGGGGTTGCACTACGGAAACATTTATTCTATACTCTTTGACGTGATGAGATAGGACGAGCATCTTCCTCCGGTCTTCCGCTGAGTGGACTCCGTGATTCCATGGACCAGTCAGTCCGCTGTGGAGCACGGCTCCGCCTCTTTGCTGAACAAGGCCGCAGTGAGTGTCGGTGCAGCCAAATCATGGAGCACGTTCACGATCGCTTATTCAGCTCAAAGACTTGAATAAATGGAGGGTCTTAAGAACATGCACGTTTTAAAGACGTTAGGAGAAAGTTTCTCGGTGGCCCCCAGAAAGTTTCTCCCCAGCAGGACCGAGGGGTGCCTTTAGGAGGCTCGGTTCAGATCCCCAGAGCAGACACCTCGCCTCCGCATCTCAGATGGAGAGCTGACAGCTTTGGTAGCACTGGCTGCTGTAGCCCCAAACCATTCATTCCTTCTAGTGGCAATGAAGCAAGCATACATTTATTCTGTAAGAGAAAAGAGAAGAGAAGAGAAGAGAAGAGAAGAGAAGAGAAGAGAAGAGAAGAGAAGAGAAGAGAAGAGAAGAGAAGAGAAAAAAGAAAAGAAAAGCAGTGCAGTACAGAGGGGGAGGGAGTGAGCAGGGGCATCGGAATGTGAACCCCAAAGCACATGACAGCATAGGGTTGGCCTCTTCTGTGGCACAGTTTGGGGGTGCAGCGTGCCTAACAAAATGAACCCGATGCAGAGATGGAACTCAGAGAATCTCAGGCGTGCCTGTGAGCAGCTCGGCCTGCACTGTCCTCGGCCACCGGTGGAAAAACCTTCCTAGGAACGTAGTTGGCTTGGAATATTTGCATCTTCTGAAGCCCAGGGATCAAAGGGAGAGAAGCAGGCCAGGGTTGCTGAGACATTAAGATGCCATCTCCTCTTTCATGGGGACCGGCTCCAACCTAGTCCAGCCTCGTGCCAGCCTGTGAGCCCACCGTGGGGTTTCTCCAGCCCGCCAGCCTGCCCTGGTGATCCCAACACACCTGTAGTCCCCAGACCCCCGAGCCCTCCTGTGCGGGAGTCCCAGGTCCTTACCCAGTCACTCTGACCTTAAGGTGACCTAACCTGTTCCTCACTTTGCTGAAGGACTGGGCTTTAGCACCAGCTCCAGGAAACAAGGCCTTTCCCAGCTCTCTGAGGAGAGAGACAGAGCTCTTTGGGTCTTTTTAACCATCATCCTCTTCTCTGTCTGGTTCCTTGTACCTGTCCTCTTTGCCAGGCTTCTTGGGGGAATAAAAGTCACTCAGAGGAGATGGAAGAGATGAGGGAAAGTGAAAAGTGGACAGATAGTCTGTCAGACGGACCTTCAGACAGACAGTGAAAGGTCTTCCTACAACGGCAGGCAGAGAGTGACTTGTTTTCCCACTGAATGAGGAATAGCATGAGGGACATGGGAAGAGGCAGAACCCTGAAACTCCATCACCCACGAGCTGTGAGCTGCTGGGTGCATCTGTGGTTGAGGAGCACAGGGAGATTTAGTTCAAGTAACACATTCTGAGCCCTATTAAGTACCAGGCACCGCTTGCCACAGGAGAGTAAAAAAAAGTCGAGGGCAGGGGAGGGAGCCATGAAGACACTCCGTTGTCAAGGAGCTGCCAGTGTGGCTGGGGAAATGGAAGCTGCCCCAAATGGTCCCAGCAAACTGCCTCAGGGTACAAAAGAAGTGAGGGCAGGGGACTTGGGGCGCAGAGGGCAGGAGGAGGCTGACTGTGCTGGGAGGGCCAAATGACTCCGCAGAAGTTTCAGATGAGCTGGGTCTTGGAGAAGGAGGGGTTTGCCAGGTTGACAGCAGAGGGGGACAGCAGGACAGAAGGAAGGTGTGGGCGAAGGTGTGGCGATTGGACACTGGTGGTGAGTTTGGGGAAAACAGTTCTGGAGCCTGAAGCTTGGGATACGCGAAAGGTCATGGCAGGAGCAGGGCCGTGGGCAGATGGTGAAGGGCCTTGACCATCTATTGTGTGGAAACTCAATCTTTGAGGAGAGTGGGGAAAGCTTTGGTGGAGGAAGGATCTGAAGACGAGAAAAGGCAGAGGTAAGGCAGCCCAGGTGGGCTGGGGGCTGGCATGAGCAGGGGCTTGGAGGTGCACGTAGGTAGGGGCTGCTGCAGGACCAGCCCGGTTGGCGGGAGGGAGGATCCCCGTGGGGTAGTGTTGAGAGAGGAGGCTGAAAACAGACCCATGTTGGGAGCATGGAGGCACTGGAAGATTCTGAGCCAAGACAGGGATACGGAAGCCAATGTGTCTGCAGGATGAGAGACTGAAGGCCATCAGGTCAGTGAGGAGGTTCCGATAGAAAGCCTGTGAACTGCTGGGAGAAAAGTCCTTTATGTTCCTGCTGCTCTGGGTCCTAAAGCGACCATTTCCCCAGGGACTCCAGAAAGACCATCAGAAAGCATGTACCCAGACTATTATTTTAGGTCTCTCCGGAAATGGCTTTGTCGATTTCAAGTTAAAGCTTTGCACTTGCCTTTTATGGAGTGCTCGCATAAGAAGCCCTTTCTGAAGAATATTTTCATATCTCCCATCACTGACCACACCGGGACTGCTCTTAGGCAGCAACGTTTCTGTAAGTCTCCACACCATCACATCCTCTAGGATGCAGCATGAAGAAGGAAACCTGTCTGTTCAGACGATCTTGTGTGTTACCTGAAGGACAGTGGACAATGAGAACTACACACCCAAAGGCACTTAGCACTTTTTTCTTGGCTGCCAGGAAGCCCAGGACTCCATTTACTTTGCAGATGTGGTAATTGCCTTATTTTATTGCTCTGTTCTCTTTCTCATGGACTCCTGTATTTATAAAAATTATTCCATTCTTTTTTATCCATTCTTTTTTTATATGTGTTTGAATCATGTAAAGGTCTCGGACACCTCTGGCAAGTGTAATGTGATTAAATCTTAAATGAGAGAATTCCCTTTTCCGGGGCCGGCAGCTCTTCCTGGGCTTTTCCACGCAGCCAGAAAGCCGCTCCCCAGCACCGCTGTGGCGGTGGCACCCAGCCTGCCTCCCCGTCCGTCCGTCCTGGCCACGCTCCTTAGGAAGACGCACTCACTCTGAGCTCCTCCGCCTCTGTTCGCTGGCCCTTTTGGCTTGAGATGTTTTGTATCTTTTCTATATTTCAAAGCTTTGTAGTAAATAATCAATTCAAACCAGCACCGAGTCTCTCTTTCTGTAATTCTAAAAACCCATTAAATTATATTGTTGGGAGAAAACAATAGCTGTGCTAATCATGCCCTGTGCATGCGCATCTTAATTTCCCTAGAGACCTGAATATGAATTTTTACTAACATGTTAATTTTGTGTGTTAATCAGTAGCTGTAGGCCGAATGAATGGATTGACTATGTAAAACTGTTTGATATTGAAACAACTCCTTTTGACCCCCTCAAATTGGCTTCATTCCCCTAAAGACGGTTAAAGTTAATTAAGCACTCAATAGGTTTATGGTGTTTAAATTAAAATATATTACTCCTCATTGTGTAGTCATCAAGTGAGAAAGACATCCTCCTCCTGGCTGCCTGGCTGGCTAATGGGCTTATCAAAATTCATGATGTAATAAGAAGGCCGACAAGTGCATAAGAGACCCTGGCTGTCACTCAAGGAAAAGCACTGACCACCTTTGACCACTAGAGGGCACAAGAAAGCCATGAATAGCCATGGCTGTGAGCGTTGGTTTTGGGAATGAAAGTAGGAAAGGCCCCCTTCCTCATTTATAGAGAAAGCAATCTCTTATGCTTTTTCCCTAAAAATGTGGAGCTCTCTCTCTTGATTTCTATAATTCCCTTCTTTTTTTTTCTTCCCTGTTCATATTTTACACCCCTCTTCTGTCTTCTTGGATTTGTGACTCCGTGTTTGTAACAGTATCAAGTGGCAGAAAGCAGTGACGTGATTCTCGGAAAAATGAACTATTGCTTTCCTCAGCCTGGATAACTTTTCCACGAAATTTTCATCGTTGGGGGTGGGGGGAGAAGCCTGAGGGTTGTGCTTCCTGAGAAAATCAGCAACATGGTGCAGAGAAAATATGTAAAATAACACTTAAGTCTTCTCTGCAGAAAGACACGTGAAATCTATAATTGTGCCTGCTGACTTTCCCTCTGGGCCTCTCAGGGGCTGGGGGCAGGGGAATGCCTTTGCGGCCGGCCATGACAGTGAGTCTTGAAATCTGGGGGAAGACTTGCTGATGGAAATCCGCCCAGTGCAAGAAAGGGGAGGTAATGGTGAATCCCGCAGGAATATTTAACTTTGAACTGAAACGGGGTTGAGGTGAAGCTAATCAGAGGAGCTCTGTTATGTTGTTACCTGTGGGACCTTGACCTGCCAGCTCCTCCTCTGTCCAGCAAACTCCATCCCTGAGCACTGAGACATTAGTCAGTGAGGGACAGTTATCCATGAGCACTTTTGGAAACGTGGCTGGCAGTAGGGATGACTGAAGGATCCCACAATGTTCTTCTTAATAAACCTGGACCTCATTTTTTCTTAGACTGGTTTTAAGAAACTTATACGTTTATCTAGCTAATGTGTGTGTGAGAGAGAGAGTCACAAAGTGGACAGAAGTTACCTCCTTTAAAGCATACACAGCCATGAGTGTAAGACAAGGAAGGAGCAGGGTGACAGATGAATGAGGATGAATGGAAGTCATTGTGTGGAAGGTTAAATGGTGTCCAGTGCTTGTAATAAGTTTATACTTGAAGAGGTGGGAGCTGGCCCCATGCTGGACTGAAAACCATTAATGTGACGGAGCATTTGAAGGGCACTGTTCGGCCATCTTCTATTTGGGTGTCAATAGTAGCAGCACAGGGCTTTATTTTCAAATTCCTTTTGATTATTAATTATTAATAGTGACTATTACTTGAAGGCGGTGGTTTTCAAACTATGAGGTAGGGATGGAACCTGGAGGGTATGGCAGAGCCCCCGCCCCACCCAGAATGCTCTGCCTTTCCACTGCATTTCATTTCGGGACTCCACTTAAGACTTCATTTGGAACAGAGGCTGCTACTGCTAAAAGAGAAGAAGAGAGGGAGAATTTTAAAGTTCTAGTATACTGCCTTCTAGCATATAAAGTTTTTCCATTATCTCATTGGAACCTCAAGCAGGTTTTTTGTTTGTTAGTTTGTTTGTTTGTTTGTTTTCCCCCTCTGTGATCTGTTTTCAGAAAAGGAAGCAAAGTTCAGAGAGGCCAAGAAATGTGTTCACTGTCACACAGTGAATGGCGGAGCAAGGACTTGAGCCTGACTCTTCAGGTTCCAAATTCAGGACTCCCATCCTGCAGCAGGGCAGGGGCGGGGCCTATGATTAGATTTGAAAGGTAGTTCTTGCAAGCGCTCTGGGTGACACCAAGAGAAATCTTAAAGGGGAGGGTGCTGGGGATGAACCAACCAAGGGAGAAACCTGAAATTTAATAGGCAGGACAGCGGGAGGCAGCAGAGCCCTGGGAAGGGAAGATGGTACCTGGAGGCTTGGGGGTGAGGGGCCTCTTGGGGCTGGACTGCTGGTCTGAGCCTTTTTCCAGCCTGGCCTCTCTGCTCAGGGAAGGAGAAAGGGCCCTGCCTCTGGGCATCTTCCTTCATTTGGGATTATCATCAGCAGCATTCCATTCCTTCAGTGGGTGGGGAGACTGAGTCACAGCAGGCTGGAGCTGGCAGGGGATCAGCCCTGCAAATCTTAGGGCCCAGCCAACAGAGGGTCCTGTGTCTTTCTGGGGGTAATGATTAACCCTGGGGGTGTGAAATGGGAACAACTGTTTTCTCCCTGCTCCATGCGCTCAGGGACAGGCCCTCCTGGCAGCCTCCCTTCCGAATCACTCCCACGGACGCCTTGGACGAACCTGTTGACAGGGCCATTCCATTCATGTATTAAGATGCCGCGCTTCCCCACCGTTTGTCCAGCTCTTTCTAAAGTTAACCAGTAACCGGCCTTTTTTGTTATCCCGCTTCTGTGCGAGGAACCCTTGCAACTGTTCCCACAAGGCAGCACTTGTGATTTTTTGTTTCCTTTCTCTTTCCGGTTCTGCAGAAACCCTTTCATGTCCCTTTGTGTCTGGGAACTTCACACTCCCCACTTCCCCCCGCCCCCCAGTGTGCTAAGCGGCCTTGCTCTTCTCAGCACTCCTGCCGGTTGCTCTCCAACCTCCCATCTCTGGCAGTGAAACAAGCCAGTGGCAGTTGGGGCTCCTCCAGTGACCTGCACTCTGGGGACACTCTCCTGGGAAGGTGTGGTGGTCGGAGAGCAGAGATAATCGCACCCGAAGTGTGATGTTGGTTGTGCAGTTTCCTTCCTTTGTGTGGAGGTTTTTTCCTGCACAAACAGCAGAAAGCCCGTGGAACCAATTGGCTGGAAAAGAAATGACAATAAAAGTCGCCCAGACGGAAGTCTGCTTTCTCCCAGGCCCCGTCTAAGTAAAACAGGTGTACAGTTTGCAGCCGAGAATTAACTGTTTGATTTGCTCTAAGCCAAGAGGATTTTCAGCCCTTAGAGTGAGAAAAAATTTTATTTTACCTTACATTCATGTCTTAACCATCCACAAACCAGGACTTAGTTGCAACATTTTCCCAATCCAGGTCAAAGATGAATATTCATTGGAAAATCCAAATTCAGGGCCCGAAGGCTTGCGGTAAGGGTCCACGTAGTCTGCAACTGGGGAGCATGCTCTGTTTAGATGCCTCTCATGCCATCTCTCCTCATTTGTGCACTTAATTGACAGCTTGTTAACAGTTCATTAGGAACACTGAAAACCATGTGGCAAAAACAGATCTATCTAGCAGAGAGGATGTGATTCCTTCTTGGGAACCACTGTTGATTCAATTTGACCACAAACAAAATAGCATGGCAGAAATGACCTGTTCAAAGCAGGGACTTCTCATCCCTCCCTGCCAACCTCCTCGGTTCCTGGGACATTGTGCTGTCTCCTGGCTGGGGCTTTGCTCTAGCGACAGGAAACCGTGGGCCTGTGATGGGGCCATACACAAAGGTTCTCAGGGCAGGTTCTCAGGGAAGACTTACTCATCTGTGAAAACAAATTGGCCACTTGTAAAGGCTCTACAGCGCACCTCTGATCTTTTGGACTCCCACTTGCCACTCCTCTGGGTCTCTGGGGACCGTAGACATTGTTTTTGTGGAGGCTTCTGCTAGGACCAGTTATCATCCAAAATTCTTTCCTGTAATCCTCCATGATCCTCCCAGGGAAAATTAGTTGCCCCTTCATCTTTGTGCCCATCATAACTCCGCACTTCCTTCTGTTCTGGGCTACCACATCGTGCTATCCCTACAGAGGTGTCCCTCTTGCTCTGCACACCTATGAACTTGTGCTTTCTCCTTCTCTGGACCTCCAGTACCGGGCAGCCTTGAATGGTAGGAATGATTGCTTTTATGTCACTTTTCTTTTTTTAGATTTTATTTATTTGTTTTTAGAGAGAGGGGAAGGGAAGGAGGAAGAGAGGGAGAGAAACATTGATGTATGAGAGATGCATCAATCCGTTGCTTCTCGCTCCCCTCAGCTGGGTACCTGACCCCCAACCCAGGCATGTGCCCTGACTGGGAATCGAACTGGTGACCTTTCAGTTTGCAGGCCAGCACTCAATCCACTGAGCCACACCAGCCAGGGTGCTTTTATGTCACATTTAAGCATTCAGTTCTTGACCCCTCCCTCATCACCGCCACCATCTGCCTCATCTCAGTCCCAACCACCTAGAGGAATTGCATTAAAACGTGTGGAATAGTCTTCAGGCTGAGCCTATGTGTTAAAATAGGTTGGCTTCTACAAAATAAATTCAATCTAATTTCATGCCATCAAATATTTACTGAGTGCCTACTGTGTTCCAGGACTTGGGCACATGGTGGTGAACAGAACAGATAGAGGACAGTTTCTGCCCATATGGATGTCACTGATTATTAATGACAGTAATTGCTATAGATTATAAACTTAGGAAGAGCATTCCATCTTTCAAATGAATGTGATCATTTGAAGCCCTCTGGAGCAGAAATATGCTAAGGCATATTCTAGTGTCAAAAATTGTTCTTTTTCAAAGTGCATCCTTTGCTTCCTTACTCCTGGAGTTTTGCATCCCCCCTTATGCACATGGTACCATCTCATCAGCAGGAGCTAGCACAGCAGGTTATGAGTTTAAGAGAAAATTATTTGAAGAGCCCATCACAGAAATTTGGCATTACAAGTTTTCTTAAAAATGTTTGCTAGGTGTTGAGAGATGTGCCAACATCATCCTTGCTCATGCTCGACCAGGCTTTCCTTGTGCAACCTGAGGGTGCTTGCTGTAGCACTCGAGCTTTCTTCAAAGAAACCTTTCTGTAATTTAGAACTCCTACCAGGCATCTATGTCTGGATATTCAGATTTCAACAGTGCCTTCTGGGGAAATCCCACCCATGATGGAGGGGCTTGTTTTCTCAAAAGCATTGTGCTGGAGAAATTTTTTCCCATCTAAAGGAGTCCAGTGGTTATGACAGTTCTCTTGAGGGACTGAAATTAATTTTGTGCGATATAGTTGAAGGTACCAGAGAATTCAGTACTTTCAATTCTCCAGTGGAACCCCCACAGATCAGGCAAGATAAAGTAACAACCTCGGACACAGGTTGATTGTGGGGGACATTTGATGAGGCCTCTCCAATATGCACCCCCAGCTTCTCACACTCAGGGACCTTGATTTTCCCTTTGGGAATTTCACCCCTCTCCATTCTCAGCCATGTAGTTTGGGTGGGTTTAACTCCTTCTCCAACTCCTGGGATGGGCCCAGATTGGCCTAAGCCAGTTAGGGAAGCCAGCAATCACTTGCGTTGATTAGTTCAGAAATGGACATGTGACCCACTTCCGGCCAATGGCAGAGGACGAATCCTAGGGTTTGTGGGGAGCTAGTGAACAGGCTCTTTCTCTTATGCTGGAAATGAGCTCTGCTGCTGTTGAAGCCACTCTGAGACCCCAACGTGATTTCTTGGAGCTGCCAGAGACCACTGTGGGAAGGTCGAAGCTCGGGTCAGCATGGAGGAATGCAAAGCAGAGAGAATGTGAAATCAGGTCCTTGGTGGAACTGGTGAAGCCTCACCCAAAGCTGACCCTTTTGGGGCTTTCTAGTTAGGTGACGGATAAAGCACTCATGCCCTTTGCCTGTTGTTTGGTCTAGTGAATTTGAATTGGCTTTTCTGTCACTTGCAACTTAAGAGTTCCTCACTAGTAACTTCACTAATGTCTGAAGTGTCCTATACATTAGAATCAGTTGGTCAGGGATCAGTAGTAGAATGGAATTTATCCAAAGACAACAACTAAGAAAGACTTTGGGTAGGGTAGCTCAGCTGTGGAAGCATCAAGAGGCTCTTTTTGTTCCTTATAAAATAGTAGCCGCAGCAGGAATCCCAAGAGGGTGGCGCTGTGGGCCGGTCCGGCAGTCAGGTGCTGACTGTGCTGGCCCAGACTGTGTTCTACTCGTTGGGTTTGTCCCATCGCCTGGGACTGAGCTCTTAGCCATGTGTGTTAAAGGACGGATGAAGGACATTCACCCTGAAAAGTCCTGGGTCACAGGCCCTAGGGTAAATTGTGGGGACAAATTCTGCGTCTGAACATTGCTTTATGCAGAGAGGTGATGGAGAGAATGAGAACATCTTCCAGCTCCTCTAGATTGTAAATCTCTAGAGCTACCTGCCCAGCGGAGTGGCCAGCTGCCCTTGAGGGAGGTGGCTAGTCTGAATTGAGATGGGCTACCTGTGTAGAATGTATGCAGGGTTTTGAAGACACAGCACAAAAAAAGAGCAAAGCATCTCACTCATAACTGTTGATACTATTTACATGTTCAAGTCATCATATTTTGTCATTAGGTTAAATAAAATATAGCATTCATTTTAATTTCACCTGTTTCTTTTTTATTTTTATTAATATGGCTACTAAGGTGGAAAATTTAACCTTACCTGTGTGGCTCACATTATATTTCTGTTGGACAGTGTCCCTCTCATGAGGAGAGACGGCGTTTGTCTTGTTTGTATGTCAAGGCCTGGCCCCAGCGAGTCCTCCACGTTGTGTTTGAGTGAATCACGACCAAAACCTGCTACCGAGAGCAACTGTCAGCAAACCCCTGCACCCTGTGTTTCCACTGTCAGTGGCCTCTCTGTAGATGCTGGATCCTGATCTGGTGAGGTCCCTGAGTAAGGCCCGCTGCTGAGGGCAAAAGCCGAAGTCTCCCCTGAAGAAGATGCCCGCTCTAGAGTGAAACTCCAGGAAAGAGCTGGGCCTCAGACAGGAACGTGAACTTGGAAGCTGGAGAAGGGAATCCTGGATGTTCCTGAACCTCACCTCTTTGGGTCTAGACAGGGAGGGCTCTAGAGATGCCTGAGGACACTTCTGGAGTGGGATAGGGAATGTGGCTTCTGTCACACAGAGGCAGGCTAGTAGCAGGTAGGGAAAGGGGCGTAGGGGACGCAGTGGGTGAAGAGAGAGAGCTAAACGGCATGACCCAGGTGATCTATGTGTGTGTTTCTCCGTGTTATGTCCTTAAGCCAAGCCTGATGGCGTTGTTGTCTGGCCTCCACTGGGCGAGGCGCGCTGGTCTGGGCTGGGCTGAGCCATGCGGTCATAGCAGCAGAGCTGAAGGGGACGTCCCCAGCAGAAGGAGAAGCCCGGGACCCTGCCCCTCTGTGTGTGGAGATGCTTGCTCCTTGGACCACCTGGCTGAGGCTGGAATTGCAGTTGAGCACAAACAGGCGCTTCGCTCTCTGGGTTATCTGAATCTACCTACGGCTTTAAAGTTTGGTGCAGAATAATGAGTGACCCAAGGCACTGCATAATGTGGGCAGCTGCAAAGCCAAGGAATCCCCCGTATCTTATCCCCCAAAGAGGGATCAGATTTTAGTCCTTTTCCTGGATTCTCTGTAATCCCAAAGGAGCTCAAATGGACTGATGACTCTGGAACTGTCTTTTGGGGAGAAATGGTTTGGGCAAAGGTATTGATTTTTGTCAAGGTCCTATAACTTCAAATTGCCAATGTGGCCATTCCCACAGTTATTCCATAGTGTAGGGCTGGAGAGTAATAAGTTTTAGTTGATTGGGAGCTCAAGGGAAATCAGAACCAGCTATTTAGTATAAAAGTCATTTTCAATGTTAGACATTTTTGGCAAATTGTCCACTAAATAAGCAGTTCGTTGTAGCTTGTTAGGAAGATCAGTGTGAGGTGGCACTGAACAGCCCCCGGAAACTCCAGAAATTCTGGGTGGGAGCCTGGGGTGTACTCTCCAGGGAGGGCTGTTGAAACTTGCAGCTTTCAGGTTCACTGGCACATTTACCGAATCAAGATCTTTGAGGATGACACTAAGAAAGATTGACAGTTTAATAAGGAATTGGCATGGATTCTGAAGATCAAATCGAGCTCTGCTGTCATTTCTGTATCAATGCTAAAAGACCGAAAATCAACCGTATGCCCCAAATTCATTTAGGAGGTCTATTCTTTTCTTGCCAAAGACTGTCCATCTTCCTTGATTCGGTTTTTTAGTCTCTGTCCCTTTCTCATTCAATCTGTCAGTTTCTAGCTTTACAACGGGGTGGGTACACTTCCGTCTGCACTGAATCCCATTGAAAAATCTCAACAACATCACTTTCTGCAAGAAATGACCTTGTTTCCTGATCTTTTACTCACAGCCTTAGAATCTTAACTTACTTCTGAGTTGATATTGTCTTCTTCCCATCTGGCACTCTCCTCTCTTCTCCTTAGGGAGTGTGGGGTCTGGGGTGAGCCCAGCACCTTTAAAAATTGTCCCTGCTTTCTGGTCTTGTTTGCTGTTTAGCGCCTGTTTCTTTCTTAAATCTCAACTACCAAGGACACTTTCCTGGATGCAGGACCTGGTAACCATGCTCAGTTTTTGACTGCAGCCCAACAATCTCAGCATTCTTTGTTTTGTTGTTGTTGTTTTTAAGAAAATGCTATATTATCATCTACCTGTGACCCTTCACAGTTTCTGCTTGTCACACCACTAATAGTGCATGACCAGAACTGGAAAATGTTTATTATGTATACGACCTTTATTTTTTACTGTTATTTGCTCATGATAACGCTCCCACCACCCCTAAACCCTTACTTTCTTGGTTTTGGAGTTATCAAACTATATATGTTAATTTTTGAAAACTACAGATTTGGGACAAATTCTGCACTTTTTTTTGTGATGCTCTTCATGTGCACTGTAAGTGAGAATGATCATGTATGCATTCGAATGTTTGGGTGTCTCTCATATCGGAGTGGACTGGACTCCGTGCTTTTCAGTTTTTAGTCAGTCACATGACTTGAACGAGTTTCTTTGCCTCTTGGAGCCTCAGCTCACACAGTTACAAAATGAGGATTCTCGGAGGTTTATTAGCTTCATGTAGGTGATCTATAAAATTAGATTTTTTTCACCCATTTTCTTAATGCTGAGTTCATAGAAGCTTCAAGATGAAATACTTACAAAAAAGAATACAAAATTAGGTCCAGGGCCTTGAAACAGCCTGAAGCTTAGGCTTCCATTACTTCATAAATCCACCCCTTCTCCCAAGCAGGTCAGTCCGAGCGTGGACGGAGAGGAAGTCTAGCGACCGAGGGGCAAGTTGAGTTTAAATCTGGTCGTGGGTGATTGTCCCTCATCTGCAGTGGCTGAGCTGTTGTCAGGAAATCAGGAATTACAAAAGGTGAATCTGAGAATGAACACCAAGATGTTTTCTAATTATACTTTGTGTTTTATTACACTGCGCAAAATGTCAATGCTAACATTATTTTTAAGGTAATAAAAATGCCAAGAACTATGACATAATTTGGTCTCTATGTGCCATTTATCATACTTCTGTAGATGCATTTTAGTGCCGTTTGTGGTCTTTTAAAATAACCTGCAAACTCTATGTAACAAAATGGAAGATTTCACTAGAGATCACGGTTTGGGGGCCCATGATGATTTCTAAGCTCCTGGAAATGTTTTTGTAGAGGGCAGGACAAAATTGTTCCTCTGAGCTCTTATGATTGCATAAGTATCGCAAGGAGGATTTAAAATTTTCTGTTCAAACTCAGGTTTGGGAATTTATTATGTGGCTATTTTACTCTTTATGCTTAAATCAGTTCGTCAATTATCACCTAAGTCTTTGGACTACTTTAATAATGTAAATAGTATAGTTCTCTTTAGAGATATTCCCTGAATATGATCATACATGGATTTTAAAGTCTGAAGACCCAGGTTTATTTTGGGCACCCTCTTAAGATCTTAGGAGTCACGTCCATTGTTCTCTTTCAGACATTCTGCTGGGGGAACGCTTCGCTAAATGCCCCGCAATGGCTACCTTGGCTCTCAGGGCAGCACAAGGCCCCATTCTCAGACAGAGAACAGTGAAGTCAGGCTGCCCCCTTTTTGCCTTCCCTTTGGCATTTCTCCCTCTGGTCCGTGGCTTGTCTGGAGTCTAAGGAACAGCAGCTTGTTCCAAACCCCCTGCTCTCCTGTTTTGCTCACAGGCTGCCTGCTTACAGCCATTGTGATGTACAATTAGCGTTGAAGCACATGCAGATAATAAGAGAATCATCATAAAAGCACTAAACAGAGCAAATAACATTTCAGGCTGGATTTAATCCCAAATACCTGGCTCTCTGAAGTAGGGCGGTGCGGAAACCCAGAAGCTAAGTAAGATAACACTCTGGTTAGCTGTGGAGGATTAGAATTGTGTGTGTGTACACATACATACACAACCACAGTGACTGAATTCAGACGTTAATCAGGGTTGCACACAGTATGTACTGTGAATTTGAAGCTAAAAAGGGGCTGAGATAAAGAGGTAAGCCTTTGGACTTAATGTAGCATTAAAATGTTCTTCTGGTCTAGAGATGGCAAGGGAGATATTCAAATGGGCTGGAAGAGTAAAGCCTTCGTGAGGATGGGACCCTGGGGTCTTGGGTAGGACTTTAAACCAGGGGGCTGAGCTACCATCTTGACCTTGGCCTGGACATTTACATCTCTGTGTATCCGTTCTCTCTTAAAGAATATGAATAAAAATACAGTTAGCCCTCCATATCCACAGATTCCACACCTGCTGATTCAACCAACTATGGACTAAAAATATTTTTTATGAATATTTACATTTTTCTTTTTATGTGTAAGAAATGATTTAAGAATTCAGAAAATTATAAAGATAAGAACATTTGAAATCAATCCCATTGAATGCATTACTTAATTAGCACAAATATCCAGGTCCATTGGACTGGGTGAATGTTAGTTTCCAAAATATTTCCTTAAAGGTTTTTTTTTTAATTTTTAAAAATATATTTTATTGATTATGCTATCACAGTTGTCCTATTTCCCCTCTTCACTCCCTTCCACCATGCACACCCCTCCCACCCACATTCCCCCGCTTTAGTTCATGTCCATGTGTCATAAGTTCTTTAGCCTCTACATTTCCCACACTATTCTTGCCCTCCCCCTGTCTATTTTCTACCCACTGTCTATGCTACTTATTCTCTGTACCTTTCCCCCCTCTCTCCTCCTCCCACTCCCCTGTTGCTAATCCTCCATATGATCTCCATTTCTGTAGTTCTGTTCCTGTTCTAGTTGTTGGCTTAGTTTGCTTTTGTTTTGGATGTGGTTGTTAATAATTGTGAGTTTGCTGTCATTTTACTATACATGTTTTTATCTTCTTTTTCTTAGATAAGTCCCTTTAACATCTCATATAATAAGGGCTTGGTGATGATGAACTCCTTGAACTTGACCTTATCTGAGAAGCACTTTATCTGCCCTCCCATTCTAAATGAAAGCTTTGCTGGATAGAGGAATTTTGGATGTAGGTCCTTGACTTTCATGACTTGGAATACTTCTTTCCAGCCCCTTCTTACCTGGAAGGTCTCTTTTGAGAAATCAGCTGAGAGTCTGATGGGAACTCCTTTTTGGTAACTGTCTCCTTATCTCTTGCTGCTTCTAAGATTCTCTCCTTCATTTTAATTTTGGCTAATGTAATGATGATGTGCCTTGGTGTGTTCCTCCTTGAGTCCAACTTTTTTGGGACTCTCTGAGCTTCCTGGACTTCCTGATAGTCCATTTCCTTTGCCAGATTGGGGAAGTTCTCCTTTATTATTTGTTCAAATAACTTTTCCACTTGTTGCTCTTACTCTTCTCCTTCTGGTACTCCTAGAATTCGGATGTTGGAATGTTTAAAGATGTCCTGGAGATTCCTAAGCCTCTCCTCATTTTTTTGAATTCTTGTTTCTTCCTTGTTTTCTGCTTGGTTGTTTCTTTCTTCCTTCTGGTCTGCGCCATTGATTTCAGTCCCAGTTTTCTTCCCATCACTATTGTACTTCCTGTACATTTTCATTTATTTCACTTAGCATAGCCTTCATTTTTTCACCTAATTTGTGACCAAATTTAACAAGTTCTGTGAGCATCCTGATCACCAGTGCTTTGAACTGTGCACCTGATAGGTTAGCTATCTCTTTGTTGCTTGCTTAGTTGTATTTGTTCTGAAGCTTTGATCTGTTCTTTCGTTTAGACTTTTTTTTTCTTTTTCTTTCTTTCTTTTTTTTTTTTTTTTTTTGTCTTGTCGCTCCTGTTACGTAGTGAGGGGCAGCACCTTAGGTGTTCACCAGGGCAGGTCAACCCACGTCGCCGGGTTGTGATGCTGTATGTAGGGGAGAGTTCCAAGAGTGACCAACAGTGCTTGCTCTGCTCTCTGTAGGACTTCAGTTCCTTCTGCCACTTCCCCCAAGCAAACTGGGCCCTTCTGGTGCTGATTCCCACGTGGGTGGGTTTGTGCATGCTCTAGGACCCTGTAGGTCTTTCCAATGAACGCTCACAGGAGAGTTCATTAGAAAGACCCCACCCCCACCCCCACAGATGTTTTCAATCGGTGTTTTGAGGCTTTATTTCCCTGAGCTGGGACCCTGGGTTGTGCGGTCTGTCTCTCTCCCCAGTTTCATCCTGTTTATCTGCATGTGAATGAGGGGCCGCCCGTCCACTAGCCACCGTGTAGGCCGCACTACATTGCGCCCCTCCACCATCCGCCACCTTGCTGGGTCTGCCAGCTGCTGCCTGCGTGCCCAGGGTCTGCCTGCTGCTGTCTTGTGTGCCCGGGGTCCACAAGCTACCGCTATTTTTGCCAAGACCCCTCTCTGCCTACTGCCTGACTCTGCCCCTCCTACTGGTCTGGATGAATGTGTCTATTTTAACTCCTTGGTTGTTGGACTTCTGCACAGTTCAATTTTCTGCCAGTTCTGATGATTTGTTTATTTCTAAATTGTTGTTGCCCTTATTTTGGTTTTGCCAGGAGGCACAGTGTGTCTACCTATGCCTTCATCTTGGCGGGAAGTTCCTGAAAATATTTCTTAAAAAAATGTTACGTTGTTGCTGACATGTACTGTATAGTTAGGCCTATGGTGGTTGTGTCTGTAATCAATATGTACAGGCTTTTTTCCTTGTCATTATTCCCTAAATAATGCAGTATAACAACTATTTATACAGCATTTGCCCTGTATTAGGTTTTATGTGAAGGAGCATCCCCAAAAACCAGAATTGTCTTCTGGAGGGCAGGCCCCTTGTAGTACTGGCTTTCTCCACTAGGTGAGTGTTCTAGGAACCCATCTGTATCAGTGTACCAGCTGGTGTTGGTGTGAGAGGTTGCATTCAGCTTCAGTGAATTTTGTTTTGAAGACTCTTTCAATGCATTTGCCCATTTCGTGATGGGTGATTTAAAAGTGCACCAGCCCACGCTGTGCTGAGTGTTCAGCAATTTTGACCAAAAAACGGCAGGACCCCCATGACTCCCATGCTTCACCCTCTGTTCACCCGATCATGTGGAGTGACTTTTCTTTTGTCTCCCTGGATGAAAAAGTCCTCAAAGGGGAATGTTTTGCCGCGGTGGAAGAGGTGAAACAAAAAAACAGCCGAAGCACTAAAGGGTATTGAAATCGATGGGTTCAAAAACTGTTCTGAACAATGGAAAAGATGTCTCGATAGGTGTATTGCATTAGATGGAGAGTGCTTTTGAAGGAGACTGAAGTTTAGACATGTAAGAATAAATATACAATTTTTATAAATAAATTCCAGATTTTTGGGGGTCCCCCCTGGTAAGTAATCAAGAGATGAAGGTATATGGGAGGATGTGCATAGGTTATATGCAAATACTACATCATTTTATATAAGAGATTTGAGCATCCACAAAATTTAGCATCTGTGGGGATCCTGGAACCAACCCCCCTGCCCACCCTCGTGCCCATACAAAAGGACAGTTGTATTCACTTGCATTGTGGAGCAACTTCTACCAAGCTTGGGGAAGGCTTTACTCTTCCCTGATGACTCAGAATCTACCAGGAGGTGTTTCCTGGGCATGGGGCGCTATTGCCTCTGTTCTAACTAATGAGTTCATTTGAGTCATACCCTGGAGTGGGACTGAGGTTCACAAAGGTTAAGTCACTCTTCTAGGTTCATACAGCTACACAGAGTCTGAGTTTGAACCTCTTCAGTCTGATTCTGATTTAAGGATGTTCTGCTCCCAGAGCTCCCCAGCTAGGTCTCCTCCTCCCCTCTGGGCTTTCCTGAGGCTATCATCACAGGGGCCTCCTTTGGTCAGGCCCTGGAGCCCCCTTGGAAAAGTTTATCCTTCAGCCTCTATCTCCCCCATTCAAGCTATGAGGTTGAGAATTGTAATGAGGTTGAGCTTGGAGATCAGAGAGACCAGGTAGATCTCAAGTCAGCGCAAGAGGGCTGACTTTCTCCAGGTAAGTCCAAGCACCTTGTTTTCCTAGAGATCCAGGGATACTAAAGACATGTGTGAGGCAGTGCTGGGGGCTGATACATAATAAGCATGTCTTAGCCTTTTTTCCTCTCTCATTTTTTGTACAATTTATAAGACCGCATGCAGAGCCAAGAACTGATGATTTATTAATTACATTTTCCAGATGGAATGGCCATGTAAGGGCTGATTTTCTACCTAAAATAGACATCGAAATGCAGAGATGCTCAATAACTGACCTCAGTGTTTTCAGCTTTTCAGCTAAGCTTGAAAAGACTCACAAGTTGGAGGCAACTGTTCCTTTTCTGAGAGGTTGGTTTTCTACTACGGAGAAAATAGTTCTTCAGGAAAATCTATTTTTACAGAATTCAGTCACAAGGCTGACTTGTATTAACAACTTACTATTGCACTTTTATCACAAGGCCTTTCCTGTGCATTTTTAACAGAACTCAGGAAGAGTGAGATGGGGACGCGGCCCTTCATCCTGGAAGAGAAATTGTTTGAAATTCTGCACGATATCAATACCTGAAATGTGCAGAGGCATTTTTTAAATCTGTAAGTTGGATCTGACTTTAGTGCACCCTATAGTTATACCCAAAGTAAATGCAGCTATTTTGCAATGCTTAGGGTGTGTGTGTGTGTGTGTGTTCTGCATTCTTTCTAATCTCCTAGTAAAGTTTCTGAACTTCAGAAAACAAATCACTGGCCTCCAAAGGTTGCTGGAAGCTATTATTTTTGTTTGCTCAACGTGAAGATGGCTAATCCTTCAACACATCACATTGTGTGTGTTTCCCTCCTCATGGTATTAGGGTGTTAGTCTTCAGCACAGTGCATAGCGATTACCTCTTTTTCCAGTTTTCGTGGTGTGTATTTTAATAGCAGAAGGGATTTGCTGATGATTAAAAGGAAAAATAGAGGGAGAAATGTTCTTATTATCTAAAATGATCCTTTACTTGCATAAAGAGGATTCTCTGGGGCTTAACTGGGGAAAACAAAAAGGAGGTAAATGTCCTAGATGTTTATGGGTTAAACATTCCACGGGAGGCTTCGAAACGAGCCCCTCCCGGCAGTGGTGAGGTGGCGGGTGGCTGGAACACAGGGACGTCCAAGCGACTTCATTTTCCTAAAAGATCAAGGACAGACACAACAGAATAACGCTTACCCCGCTATAAGTGTCACAGTGGGAACTCAGCATAATTCGCTGATATGATATCAAAAATATTAAGGTGATTACATTCTGCCATTCTGCACTTGTAACATTTCATAGGCAATAATATAGTGGAAAATTGCACTTCTTTCTTTTGGTCCCCTGGTCACTGAAAACTTTTTTTTAATGGAGCTTCAGTGAAACTGATGTAGTTGGTGGGGTGTTGTTTCTTCAATGTGCTCAACGTATAAATGCATATTCGGCCATTAGAGCAACCGCTTGACGGAAGTTAAAAGAATGAGAGTAGTGAATGGGGGCTGTTTCAACTGGTGTGGGAAAAGGTGCCCTTTTAACTGTAGCAGCAGAGTAACGAGAAAGGCCGAGAGCCTTCTTTGACAGTGGCAACTTCTTATAGAAGAAACACTGCCAAAGACCCGGGGCCTTCCTGCCCTTGCTGTGTGACCTCAGGCAGGTTGCTCAGCTTCCCTGAGCTGCTTCTCCAAGGACTGGGGCTGGATAGAGTCACCCATTCATTCTAGGCCACCCCAGTTGCAATATCTGTGATCCCAGAAGGAATTCAAAAATTTTCAATTTTTTCATTTACTTTACAAAACATTTTCAGGGTCATTTTTGAAAATCTTGGGTTTTATTCCCAAGATTAAAACATTTCCTGTTAATGTTTTAAAAGGAACATTAAATGTTTTAAAAGGAAATGTTTTTAGAGGTAACATTTCCTTTTTTTTTCCCCTGCCAATGGAGCAGATGGGCTCTTTGAATCTTGAGGCTCAAACTGTGTTTTCTTCACACTGTTGAAACTTTGGCTTTGGCCTCTGGTGCAAACCGTCACTGATTTATCTTCACCAAAGGAACCCTCACCTTTCTGTGGTTCCAGGTACACTTGGTGACGAGTCCCAAATACTTCCACTTTCTTAAACCACTCATGTCACGGCTCGCTCATCCAAGCATTCGTTTGGCTAATGGTCAACAGGCAGCTGCTCCGTGTGGACATTGCACTAGGTTCTGAGCACACACGAATGAACAAGATACAGCTGCCACCTCCTGCAGCTTAATCACAATAGGATATTTTTCATTGCAAGAAACAGAAATCCACTCCTTAAAGCGAATTAAGGGAATGATTAGAGGAACTAGAGCATCTCCTCCAGCCTTGGGCAGGAGTTAGAATAGGGTGTTGCAGGGACTGGAACAAAAGGCCTTCAGGACCCCTGGAACGCCTCTCTCCTGGGGCTCCATGGCTCTCTTCTCTGCTGCCTATTCCTTCATCCTTGTCTTTGCAGACCATCTTCTCTCCATACTCATCTACTTGCACACAGTTCTATTGTTACCTTGTATGTTAACAAATACAAGGTATGTTTCATACCTTGTATGTTTCATACCTTGTATGAAAACTTGGTACAAAAATGAGGAGAATGTGTCCACTTTCCAGTGCACACAGCTTGGCAAATTGGGTTTCAGTGCTCACTGACCGCTCAGTTGGGTGCCCTTGTAAATTCCTAAGGACCCCGCTTACACATGGCCTTACCTGGACAAGCCCACAATAGTGTCCTGTTTCCACATGACCTTCTAGCTAGGCTCCTCCCACGTAAATGGCCATATCAACATAACCCATATTCAGTTTTCTCAGAAAGAGAGCTGTGCCAGGTGTCCATTCTTCATCCAATCAAGTGGGTGAGAGGCAGACCCATGATATCTAGGGCTCTGGGGGGCGGGGGGAGATGCTGTACATCTCTGGGAAACATACTTCCGCCTGGGCTGAGGTATTCCTTAGAAGGGAGACACTGTAGGGGATGCCTGGCACCTGAGTCAGATGGAACTGCACGGGATGCTACATGTCCGCGAGGCCTGGTCATGCACCTAAGTCATTCAGGCCCAGTGGATTTGAAAGAGTAAGATGTGGGATGATGAAGACAGCTGTCCTCTGTCCGGCATCAGAAAACTTTAGGGTCTGCTGTAAAAGAAGACAAAGAAGTTCATTATATAGTGATTAAGGGGTCGATTCTTTCCACATTCTACTCCTATCATTTTGTTTGAGACTGAGACTCCTGCCTTGGGCATTTCATAGTTGTCTGCTCTCCACATACAACAGTTCTCACTGGATCACTGGGACACAAGGAAGCAGACACATAAGTTGCTGTGAAAGGAACCCACGTTTGCTGAAATTCAACTCTCAGAAATCTCTGCCCTGAACCCCACTGCCCTATAAATGTAGGATAAGCTCTTTTGAAAGGTAAAGACATTTATTTCAGATATGATGGCTGGTACCTCAGACATATACAAGGTTTTTAGAGATCTTTTTAAAGGTTTACAGTATAATGGAATATTATTTGGCTGTAAAAAAGAAGGAAATCTTGCCATTTGCAACAACTTGGATGGACCTTGAAGGCATTACACTAGGTGAAATAAATCAAACAAAGAAAGACAAATACTGTATGATCTCACTTATACATGAGAAATATTAAAAAAAACTGAACTCATAGAAACAGAGCAGATTGATGGTTGTAGGTCGGGGGGTGGGTTGGGAGGAATTGGTGAAGGTGGTCAAAGGGTACAGACTCTGTTATAAAATGAGTAAGTTTTGGGATGTAATGTACAGCATAGTGACTGTAGTTTACAGTACTGTATATTTGAAAGTTGCTAAGAGTGTACATCTTTAAAGTTCTCACCACTAAAGAAAAACACTGAAACCGTAAGGTTATGGATGCATCAACTGACCCTATTGTGGTAATTACACGTTTAGCAACTTACACATAATTGTGCCTTATCAAATAATTGTGCCTTAAAGTTACACAATGTTATGTATTAATTATATCTCAACAAAACTGGGGGGAAATTTAACAATTAAAAAAAGGAGGCTATGGTTTTCTGGGAAAAGAATAAACAGTGGAGTGGGGGAAGCCTCTTGTCTTTCAGAAAGGAGACCCTGCACCTTGTGAGTGCCATCATTCCGCATTCTCTCTTCATCTTGTAGCAAAGTGTTATGTTGGCACTTTTCCTACTGAATTAGGGAAAGCAAATATTAATCTGAACTGACACTCAACATTCATGACAGAAAATTCACACTCTGCTCAAACTTTCATAACATATTAGGAGTAAAACCCTCTGCTGCCTCTCACTGGTCAAACTCCAGGCTGCCTTTAAGTGGATGGTAATAACAAGCACCTGTCCGTCTGCAAAAGGCTCCTTAACTTAGGCCAGCGACAATGTGAAACTCGAGACTGCAATTGAATGTTAAAAGGCCAGCCTCCATCATGGACAGTAGAATCCACCCTTGTTTCTCTGGAATGCCAGCACCAAGCTCTGCTGACAAAAATGTCACATCTGGGAAAGTATTAATCTTGGAACTTCAGAAAAGAAAAGACCTTGGGTGTCTTCTAATGGTTTCACTTTTGAGCTATCAGTTCAGGAAAGGGACTTGGTGAGGTTTCTAAGCACAAGATATTAAATCTTTTCTAAGCTAGAGTGGAGGAATAATCTGAAAGTCCTAACTTTCTAATGCAACTTTTGACATATAGTCCTTTAAAATTTTGAGTCAAAATCTAACTGGGCTTTGTGGTGTTTTATTTTTTATTTCATTTGGATACACTCTGATAGCCTATCACTTAATAGTTAATTGCATTTCTTGAGATTACTGAATTGTTTCTCCCTTCTTATTTTGTCTCTCCCATCAGTGGTGAATTCATTTTCTTGGCTTCTTACTTCCTCTCTTTCTCTCACTTCTTTTAGATTGAC
This sequence comes from Glossophaga mutica, assembly GCA_039655065.1. NCBI lineage: Eukaryota > Metazoa > Chordata > Mammalia > Chiroptera > Phyllostomidae > Glossophaga > Glossophaga mutica. The sequence goes on from CM077308.1 coordinate 24,340,407, forward strand.
AAAGTTTTCCATAATTTCTTTTTCTTATTCTGTTGCTTTAAAAGCTATAGCTTGTATTTCCATTCTTCTAATGGTTTTCCTTAATAGTTTAAACTACCCACTTAATTGTATATTTGTACAATGATGTCTCAAAACACTCAGTATTAATATATTTTCCCATATATGACACGGATATTAACATGACCATATGGACCCCAAAGCCTAAAATATTTACTATCTGTCCCTTTCAGAAAAAGCTTGCTCACTCCTTCTATAGAATAGCAGCTTCTTATGTCAGAAAAATTCTAGGTTGACAGTTATCATTCCTGAACACTTTGAACATATTATGTTAATGTCTGCCGGCCTTTATTATTGCTGATAAGAAATTATACTTTATGTTTCAATACAACATATATAGTGGTGATTTTTTTCTTTATATTTGCTGCTTGGAATTTGGTATGCATTTGAACCAAAAGAGGGCATGTTTTTCTTCAATTTCTTGTCAAACACTGTTCTCTGGCATTTCCTATGTTTTACTCCTTGATCTATCCTCCATGTCTCTTAACTCTTTAAAAAAATTTATGAAAAATCCTGTTAGTGTCGCATTCTGAATTACTTCCTCAGGACTGTCTTCTAATTCACCAATTCTTTCTTCGACTGTGTCTAATCTAGAGTCTACCCCATTACTGTATTGGTTCAGTGACTATAATTTTTTTATTTCCAAGATTTCTTTTTGGTTCTTCTTCCACTTATTGGCTTTCGTTGCTTGCCCAAATTCCTTGTCTGACAGCTTTGCAATTATTTCCACATAGGCTATTCCTAATCAGGTCTTTGAGACTTTGTTGTACTTTTGGGCTCCTGTCCCATGTATTATTAGAAAACCATAGGTCCAATCATGAGGCAGTGAGCAACTTAATTAAATTCTTACTTGGAAGGCTCTGTGTTCCCCAACTTCCATCATTTTTATAGGCCAGTGGTTGTCAACCAGGGCTGATTCCCACCCCCCAGGGGATATTCGACAATATCTGGAGACTTTTTGGGTTGTCATAGGTGGAAGGAGGTATTTGCTACTACTAGCATCTGGTGAGTAAAGGCGAGGGATATTGCTAAACATCCTGCAACACACAGAACAACCCCACTACAAAGAATTATCTGGCCCATAGGATTAATAGTACTAGAGGTGACAAACTCTGCTATAGGCCAGACAGTATTCTATACATTTAGCCCCTTTCACAACAAAGGAACCACTGCCCAGCTCCCAGCTTTAAGCAACAGTGAATGTGGCTAGTGAGCATTGTTAATCGTTCTTACCCCTCAGACATGGGCCTCCTAATCATCTTTGTTGGCTTCTAGACCCTGAGTCCAAAAGCCCAGGGAGTCAGCCCCATTCATATTGCATTTATTTCTGAACTGGGCCTTTTATGCTGCTTTGGTTTTCTACTTTAATATTTTATTTCTCATAACTATATCCTTGGAGCAGAGATACTGGGCCAAAGCATGAAGCCACTGAGCCATCTTGACCCAGGCTAACTTTTTAACAGGCAATTCTACATGAATTCATCATTTTAGGCCTTCTCTTTTATTTCCTTTTTAAATAAAAGTACCAGATATACGAGTATATATATCCATTCACCTGTTGATAGACGCTTAGATCGTTTCCATGTCTTGGCTATTGTAAATAATGCTGTAGTAAACATGGGGTTTATATATCTTTTTGAGTTAGTGTTTTTGTTTCCTTTAGGTAAATATCCACCCTGAGGTAAGCCCTGCTTCCTTTCTGCACCTCTACAGAGTTTGATAGGGGCTGTTTGCAGAGATGGGAGGAACTCAAGTTTTGTGGTGGTCAAGGATGGGTTTCCTGAGTCCTGAGCTTTTACTGTGTTAAAAGCATCTGGGCTTCTACTAGTCCAGTAAAAATGAAAGAGTCTTTTATGTCTCACGGCAGTCACACTGGGATGTCTGCCCAGCTCCTCCTCCCAAGGAAGTGTGCAAAAGGCCCACCACCAGCTATGTGTCTGGCCATAGCTGAGGGCCCAACTGAGTCAGTCAGTTTCATCTCCCAAGAAGTTGGTAATAGGACCGGAGTGAATCTCTCTCGATGGCTAAAGCTGTTGACCTGCACATATAGCCACTCTGGTGGCATCTTCCTGCCCTGTGCACTAACTGGTACAGGGCAGTGGTTCTCAAAGTTGGTGCCCAGACCACCAGAAGCAGCAGCATCACCTGGGAGCTGGTGAAAATGCAAATTCCCAGTCCCCTTCTGGTGATTTGGAAACCCTGGAGAGGAGCTCAACAATCTGCACTTCAACAAGTCCTCCAGGAGATTCTGATGCAACTAAGTTGGTATAGAGGGTGAGGGAGACCAAGGGAAAGTGAGCCTAGGGACAGAAAGAAGGAACTCTTGTGGATGAGGCAAGGTCCCAGTTCTCGGTTCCACTCTTCCTGATGCCAGCCGTGCTCTTGCCCTTGGCTTTGGTGAGATACTGTGTCCTAAGAACAAAATACGCTCCTGACTTACTGTTTTTACCTTAAGTAGATTGAAGTCAGTTTCTTTTGCTCGCAACTGAAAAATCCTTACTTATTCACCTCACCTTTTGACTACATAAAATTCCTGTAGAGAGGAAATTATATGGAGCAATATCACACCAGCTGTTCAGGAAAAGACTGTAATTTTATCAAGGGCCCTTGGAAATACTTAAATGCTCCAAAGATATTACCCCATGGTTTTTTCTTATTATCAAGAGCAAAAATTTGTGTGTGTATGTCTACATAAAGAAACCTATGTACTAAAAAAAAAAACACAACCACTTTTTCCCCTCTTACCTCTCTGTGTAATTTTTATTCTTCAGTGCTAAAGGGCTGGTGTTTTCTGGAGTTTTCTCCCACATGGTTATCCTACGTCAGCCTAGAGTTAAGATAAACCTCAGTTAGCTGACCACTACTTATCGGATGCCTACAATACGCCAGATATTTGGTCATGGTTCCCACTTAATCTCCCCTCAAAGAACTTATGGTTTGAGAGTGCGGCGGTCTTACTTTTGTATGTTACAATGCAGTGCGATAAATCCAGGATTAGGTTCATGTACAAGGGTCAGAGGAAACGCAGAAGAAAGAGTGATGAGCTTTCAGGATGGCAAAGTTCTGGGAAAGTGGAGAGGAGGGGTGGTGGTCAGGTGAGGCTTCCTGGAAGAAGTCCCACCTGAATTAGCTTTGGAAATATGATTAGGTGTCCACCAGGCAGACAAGTCAAGGAAAAGAGAATGTTCAGTTTGTGGTTAGAAAGCATCCCAAGGGCAGAATTTGCTTGCCTCGTCCCTCACTCTGACTGACTTGGAGGAGTACAGTATTATAGAAACATTGAAAATAAGGCAAAGACTTTTCTAATTTGTTAAAGCTGCTAGGACTGCCTCCATTATAGCACTGGTAATGCCTCTTCCTAGAAATAATTTATTAACTGGACTTTTAACATGACGTGGCTGAACATAACTGGCTTTTGAAGGTCATCCTTGTAAGAATAGACTGTTGGTTTATCTTGTCTAGGAGAAAAATAAAAGTATGAAGGGGAAAAAAATCCCTATTAAGTTTTATAATTATAATATGAAAATTCAGTTAATTTCTTTTATCATGGTGAGTCATTAAAGACTGAAGTAGATTCCCAGCCTTTTGTTTCCAGAACAATCCCCCGGAGGCTTAGCGCTCTGTCATCCGAATGGGCCTGATTAAAGCGGGGAACCTCTATCTTCAGATTACTGCCCTTCGTCATTAGCATTATGTTATCTTGCTCTTCAGACTGATTTTTAATTTTTATGCTAGCAATTATAAATGATTTACAGGGACATTCATCGCCCGACCTGTCCTGAGTCATTAAATTCACTTAGGTTGAATGGCCCGATGTGCACCTGAAATTAACCAAATCAGTGACATTATCTTGCTGGATTTTTCTGAGGCCTTAAAAATAGAGAAGAGACTCCTTTCTCCCTCTCAACTCCTTGGCTTAATGGGAAAATATTTTTAATTGATAAAAGAGGTAATTAGCCAAGCCTAAGGAGTGCACACTAATTGTGCGGTATATTTTGCTGAGTCAGTTTGGCCGTGGTTTCTGGAATAGAAGGGAAAGTGACCCAGATACAGACCTGGGTGCCTTCCCATGAGGCTAGATGAAATGTTTTATCTTCCTCCATCAAGTGCAGGGAAGGAATTGTGTAGCGTTTATTAGACAACTACTGTGTGTCAGAAATGAGAACTCTCACAATAGTCCTTTTGTTTCTCCCAATATTCTGGTCCGGATTGTTTGGATATAAGGAATGGAACCTTCCTCAGGCTGTCTTGGATGCAGTGGAGACTGGATGTCAGTCACTCTAAGGAAGAAGGACAGGGACGGGGGCTTCTCTGCTACTTCACTGTCACTCAGGAGCCATGCTGGTGGTCTCATTCTGCTTCTCTCTTTCTTGCAGCATCTATTCACTTCAAAGCTCTCTTTTTTCTTAACTAGTCTTATCGGCTCTTCTGTTTTGTGCATGGGCCCAAGCAGCTGTTCCAACCCCACTCACCGAGGGCCTGTCACCTCAAGCACCCACTACTGTACCCTTCTCTGTAGAACATCAGAGCTTTTATCAGTTTGTGAATTTTCTGCCCATGGGTCAGGAATATGGATGGCCCTTGTCCACTCTGTGGCCAGAAGGGGCAGTTGTGGGCAGAACAAGTAGAACGGGGATAAAAATATCTATTTGACGCATCTTTAAAACAGGTATGATCCTTCCCATTTTCCAGATGAGAAAACTGAGGCTAATGGAGGTTAAATTATTTGTTAGAGGCCATACAACCAACGAGTGTACAGGCAGTAATTAGGGACAAGATGGGAGTGATTCCATTCCCCTGCCTTCCCGTGCTGTGCCTACTCCATAACATTTGTGCTGCTTGTTACACAAGGTGTAAGAACAGGGGAAGCTCGCCAGCCCGGCTGAGTGCTGGTTCATTTGGTTTGGGGCCCAGTGACCGCCTGGGCAGGGTAAACAGACACCATTTGGCCCCATTCTCTTCTTTCTGTGTCTGTGTAGGGACATAAAAATAGCACATTCCACCCTCCAAAAATGAGAGATGAAAGAGGAGACATCTTGCCACATCTGAGCTCTGGAAATAGCCCCAAGAAAATTCGGTTGAAGGGTCATGAGAGGTATTTGTAGGACTCAGACAGGGAGGCCTGCTGAGAGAGGAGACCAGAGACGAGCGCTTTGCTCACCACTGGAGGAACCGTGCCTCTGCTCACTTACCAGCTGCAGGACTTTGGGCACTTCCATAGCCTTCTTATCCTCTGCGTCCTCATCTGTAAAACCTGGATGACATAGTTGCAAAAATCAGAAGAGGCAGTGTGCATACCAACAAGCACGGTCCCTCACACAGTTGGCATCCAATGACTATTGTCTGCTTCCCTCCCTGCCCTGTCAAGACACTGAGGCCATGGCCTCTTAATAATTACAGCCTTGGTGTTCGTAATTACTCGGGGCCTGAGAATCTCCTGGAAATCCTGCTAATCAAGGGACTTCCGCTTTTATTTGTCCATCATTCCTTCCCTCCCTTGCGAAACAGCACCCCGTTACTCAGTGGGCAGTGCCCTTTTCTTCTTTGTGGTTCTGGAGAAGCTACCAACTCGGTACCACGGCAGGCCTGGGCATTCACAATATCCATCTGCCTGGCCTTCCTGATTGGAGCGAAGTGGGGGGCCAGTGAGGATTTGTATTCCGATATTGGCAGCCTGGAGCTCCTTCCCTTTCGGAGCAGTGATGTGGCCTTGAGTTCTCGCAGTCATGCCTCCTACCTGTTGTAGGTGGAAGTGTCTGCCGGAGCAAAGAGAAGCAGAGTTGGAGATGAAGCAGGACTGAGCTAATTCTTGAGAACACTGCATCAATCTTGGTGTCCCGAGGCCACTCTTGAATTCCCAGTTGCAGGAGTCAGTAAATTCTCCTTTTCTAGATGAAGGGATTGAGAAGTACAGATTGGTAATTACAAAATAATCACAGGGATGTAAAGGAAATATAGTCAATAATATTGTAATAACTATGCATGGTGCCACGTGGGTATGGAACTATTGAGGGAACACTTTGTAAGGTATATGAGTGTCTAACCATTATGCTGTATACCTCACACTAATACAAAATAATATAATTTTGAAGGTAAACTGTAATTAAAAAAAAATAAAGGCACTAATTCCACAAGAAAAAAAATACACCTTTTCTGCCTAAGCTTTTTGAACTTTCTATCACTTGTAACTGGAAGAGCCTTGAGGAAACTGGAAGGGCCTAAGGGACTGTTTCCCTTAGTCAGATGCTCGGGGAAGGCACGGTTCAGGGCCCCGTGATAACCTCTCCCAGCCAGAGCCATTCAGCCAATGGAGGCCACAAAGGCCTCTTGTAAGAGTGATGCCACCACAGTGATGTTCTGTTTTCTCTTGCTCATGTTCTTCCAGAAAATAGGCAGGAGCTCCAAGGCCCACTTCTCTTCCTTCCTCCCCTCCCAAGCTGCAGCATCAGCACAAATGCAGTGTTCCTGACCACCCACTAGCATTACTCCCAGCCACAGCCCAGCACCTCCTGCCAGTCTCTGACTGGATACCGCTTGAAAAGCATGCTCCACTGCCTGTAACAAAACCACCTAATTGGATTATAGATGCTTGCACTCACAATTTCATCAGTGCAAAACCATCATCGATGCGATGAAATGTGCTTACTATTGCAGCCTTGATACATGAAGTCCCCCATCTCTACCTCTGTGACCAAGTGTGTTTGCTCTCAGCCACATCCAAAATCTGTATCTGTGTGCGGACCCCTAGCAAAGCATCCCCTCTCCTTCCCATAGACCTGCCTGCACTTCACCTGGGTGTTGACTGGAATTTCTCCAAGCCTCCTCTAGCACATTTCCAAACCGATTCTCACTTACAACTTCCTTGTGTTTTTCTGAACCAAATAGATGGTTTCTAAAGAGGCAGTCTCTAAGGATGGGCTTCAGAGTCCAATAGACATATGTTTGGGCTCATGCTGTCATTCACTGGTTTTGTGATGCTGGACCAGCCTCAGTTTTCTCATCTATGGAATGGAGGTGTACTAGCATCCCCAGGCAGGCCTGCAAGGAGCTGTAGATACACTGAGCTGCGACATCTAGTTCCCTCCTCCTGGATTTGTTTGCATCTCCTGTTTTACATCAGGACTGGTGCTTTTTGAGTCACGTACGGTGAGTGTTTTTAACAATCAGAATATACATAGATACGTGATAAATTCTACTGATAAAAAGATGCTTGGTGCACAATTTAAAAATTATGATAAAATATACTCTCTTCTTTATTATAAATTCCATATAGGCAGTTGGTTCTTACAGAGCACCCCCATTAATCCTCAGCTGAATTCTTCCATCCCTAGCTAGCTAACTTTAGTTGCAAATGACAAACTAATATAGTTTTGGCATGAAGGTTGGTTGATATTTTTGTTCATGGTTATGAGTAAGAAGTATGTTGTGAGCTAAAAAAGAATAGTTTTTGAATACTGGAAGAATAGTTCTTCAACTTTTTGTGGGAGCCACACTATAGACATGATGCACTTTCAAATTTAATTTGCATTATGAACATGTTCTCAAGTCTTTAGCCCAGGGACCAACAGTCTAAGGCCCTTGGGCTAGATCTGGCTTCCTGCCTACTTTTGTAAATGAAGTTTGGTTACTGCCCTGCCCGTTCATTTACGTATCAGCTACGGCTGCTTTAGTGCTGCAAGAGCAGAGTCGAATGGCTGCGACAGACATCTTATGGCCCACAAAGCGTAAAAGATCTATTCCCTGGCCCTTTGCAGGGGAAGCTTGCTTACCTACCTTCCCTGTTGATAAAATAAGAAACCAATAAAACCATGCATTAATGAATAAATAAAAACAAGAAACTTGTGGCGTTTGCTGATTTCCACGGTGTAAACACTCCCATCATGGCCAGTTTGTTCAAGTACTAACTGATGCCATTGGATGCAGAGTTGGGAAGAGCTGCTCAGCATCATATCCCATTGAACAGTATTCTCGCTGTACACTAGACACGACAGATACAAATGGCCTCAAGGGTGTAGATCACACTAAAATATAGTAAAAGAAATAAGAATATGAGTTTTGAGTCTTTATTACTTTGTTTTCCTAACAAAGGAAGAACTTGAGCTGAAACTTTGAGGCAAGAGTCTTTCTTTAGTTGTGATTGTTAAGCTCTATAGCTGATTTAAGATGAGAGTGGCCATGTTTACCTCCAACTAAAGAAAGTTGTGTTGGAAATGAAGCTGACATAGAAGAAAGTAGAATGAAATGGTAACAGGAAGTTGATAATGTCCCTAGACCCCTGCATCTTTCAATGCCTGCACTTGTATTTACTCTAGACCTCCCGCTTGTTAAAAAACTAACTTACATAACATAAAATGTACCATGTTAGCCATGTTAAGTGTACACTGCAGTGGCATTAAGTACATCCACATTACTGTGCAGCCGTTACCATCATCCAGCACCAGAATTTTTCACCTTCCCAAATTGAAACTGTTAAACAGCATTCCACTCTTCCCTCCCATGGCCACTGACTACGACCACTCTGCTTTCTGTCTCTGTGACTTTGATAGCTCTACGTTCTACACATAAGTGGAATCATACAAAGTTTCTCCTTTTGTGAATAGCTTATGTCACATAGCAAAATGCCTTCAAGATTCATCCATGTAGTAGTATGTGCCCAGACCTCCCAACTTTGAAAGGCAATGAATTCCCTTTTCAGCTTGAACTATTTTGAGTTATATTTCTGTCATATGACCAAAAGAATCCTGGTAAACAGGAAATAGATGTGGAGAGGAAATAAAAAAACAATGTGAAAGGTAAGCGGGAGTCCCTCTAGTTTTCCAGTTCTCAGTTCTAGCCCCTTTCTAGTTCCGACTGCATGAGGCCCTTGAGATTACTAGAGAGAGCCATCATTCTCGCTTAAATGAATTCATGTCTGTTAAAATGAAAGAGCTGTCACTAACACGACTGCTCATTCCTTCTCAGAAGAAGACTGAACTTCTCCAGCATGGGGTAAAGGCCTTCATCTCCAGGGCCTGTCACCTCCAGGTGAATCCTATTCATTTTTAACAATTTTATTTATTTTATTTTTAGAGAGGGGGAAGGAAAGAGAAGGAGAGGGATAGAAACATTTATGTGTGAGAGAAACATCCATCAGTAGTTTCTTACATGCCCTGAACCAGGGACCTGGCCCACAATCCGGGCATGTGCCCTGACTGAGCATTGAACTGGCAACCTTTTGGTTCGTGGGATGATGCCCAACCCACTGAATCATAGTAGTCAGGGTTGAATACTATTCTCAATCCTCACTGAAGCACTCACCATTTACCAAATAATTCAGCTTTCTCATGTGCTCTGTGCTTCATATTTTCCTCTGTGCTTAAAATATCTCTCTTTTCCTAAGCAGAGCTCTCCTGCATAACCTTCAACACCCTGCTTAAGTGTTCCCAGCTGTCTGTCGGTTTCTCTAACTTCTTTTTCATTCTCCCAACCCACTGACACACACCTTTTGTTACAACTGTTTGCAGGTTTCTTAGCCCTTTGACTAAGAGTTCCAAGAGGGCCTGGGTTCTGTTTGCTTCTTCATATCCTCGGGCCTGGCACAATCGCTGACAGTGACTTTTTGTTAAATAAATGAACAAATATTACTTCATAAGTCTCAGTACTTGCTGTCTAAATAATGCACTGAGGGATTTAAAAGGTTTATCATCTAAGTAGGTTAAATATGTTCCCTGAAAGCTTTTTTAAAAATATTACTTTTATTATTAATAAAAATTCAGAGTGAATCCTCAGCCCAGTACAGCCAGATTTAGCAAACATTTCTAAGGGCAGAAACTGAACCTGAGATTTGACCATATTTGGTCAGATGTGGAATAGCATTTCTGTGGTCTGACTTTCACTTTGCAGTATGTATTCTTTTTAAGGGTTTGCAGTGCAGGTCCCTTGCTAATTATGTTGGATTATTCCTTAATCCTTGTATTATTGGGTGAACTCAAGAAATGATGGGTCATGACATCATGTTAAAATTTACCTCCTATTTCTGGCTGGCATTGTTTTTCCTTTTCCCTACTTCTGTCTCTCCCCAATTTATCTGAAAGACACATGAGCTGGACAGCCCAGCTAACTGATGCACTTTGTTAGTATGTTGTCTTCTCCATCGGTAGCTTTAGATTTAGATATTTTTGTCCCCGTGGAACTTAGAGAACCTTCTTAGAGTCCCCTCTTGCCTGCCATGGCTTTTGAAAGAACAGAGCGTCTTTCGTTATTTGAAAGTGTTGCGTGTTTGATTTTTTTCACCCTGTGGCTTGAAGGTTCCTAAGTGTAGACTATTTTCTCCAAATTTCTTTGTACACCTAATTCTTTTTCCCCCCACAAAATAGCTTTTATAAAAAATAGTTTTTATGATTTTGATATACTTATTTTGGAAAATTTGGAAATTTTCAGAAAAAAGATAAAGAAGAAAAGAGTCATCATTATTAATCCTACAATCAGAGATTGGTTTTGTTAATATATAGATATATTATTGCTAAGATACTGGTGAGTTTCTCTCTATTGCATTATCTTTGAAAAGCTTTATTGAGGTATAACGGATGTAAAATACGCTGCACATATTTTAAAGTGCACAATTTGATGAGTTTTGACATATTTGCACACATACCTGTGAAACCATCACTGCAATGAAGACAATGAACCTCACACCACCCTGCGTCCTGCAAAGTTTCCTGATGCCCCTTTTGTAACCTCTCCCTCGGGCTCCCTCCACCTCCCAGCTCCAGGTGACCACTGATCTGCCTTCTTTCATTAGAGATTACTTTGCATATTTTGGAAATTTTTATAACTGGAGTCATACAGTATGCACTTTTTTTGGTCTGGCTTCTTTCACTCAGCATAACTACTTTGAGTTTCATCTGTGTTCTTGTGCGTTTGCTCCTTTTCATTAATGGGTAGTGTTCTGTATAGTGTGGGTGTGCTGTCTGTTGTTTATGGACTGATGGACTGACCATTGGGTTGTTTTCAGTTATTACAAATAAAGCTGCGATGAGTATTCATATGCAAGCTTTTGTAGGATGCATGCTTTTATCTTTCTTGGGTAAATCCCCAAGAGTGAATGGCTGGGTCATAAAATAGGTGAATTTTTTACTTTTTTCAGGAAACTGCCAAAGTACTCTCCTAAATAGTTGTATCATTTTACATTCCCGTCAGCAGTCTGTGAGAGTTCCAGTCCTTTGCATTCTTGTCAACACTTAGTATAGTCCATCTTTTTAATTCTAGCCATTCTAGTAGGTGTGCAATGGGCATCTCATTGCGGTTTCAATTACCATTTGGCTAATGACAAATAATATTGAACATCTTTTCATGACTTTATTGCCATTCATGTTTTCTTTGGTGGAGTGTCTATTCAAATATGTTGCACATTGTAAAATTGTGTTGTGTGTTTTTTTTTTATTGACTTGTAAGTGTACTTTATATAGTCCAAATCCAAGTCCTTTGTTGGACGGGCTTGTCTAGTATTTTCTCTCAGTCGGTGGCTTGCCTTTCCATTTTTTGTAATACTGGGTTTTGAAGAGCCAAAGGTATTATTTTTGGTGAAGTCCAATTTATTGATTCTTTTCTTGATAGCTTTTACTTTTTGTGTCTTATTTAAGAAAATTTTTGCTAAACTCAAAACCACTAATTTTTTTTTCTTGTTTTTTCTTCTGTATGTCTTGTAAGTTTTAGCTCTTAAATTTTGATCTATGGTCCATTTTTAGTTTTTATATATGATGTGAGGTATGAATCCAAGTTAGTATATTTTTGCATATAGCTCTCCAATTCCAGAAGCTTGAATAATTTTATGCCATCCATTAGCACATGTGCTAGGATGAACTTGGTATCTCTGCTGTGCCATTGAACAGTTGTGTGACTTGTTACAAGTCACTGGATAATAGTTATTGGCCCTACCTTTCCAACAAAGTTGTCATACAGATTATCTTGTGATAACTATTATCGTTCATGAGTTTTTTCTCTGAAATGTTGGAAATTTGGGAGTCAACCTTGATCCCTCCTTCACCATCTTTGCCACACTCAGGCACCTCCTAGATCTTTCTTGAATCTATTGTCCCTTCCCAATCCCTGCTTTTGCTGTCCTGATCAGGCCAGGCTCTTCTCACATAGGCTGTGGCAATATCCCATTAACTGGCAATATCCTGCTAACTGGTCTGCTTCCAGACTTGCTTCCCTCAGACCTGACCTTGCTGTTGCCTCCAGTGTGAGCCTGCCAATTTTGTTGATCATGTTATCTTCTGCTTACATTGTGTCATCCTACAGGGTCAAGTCCAAGCTTTATGTCTGGCATCCAGGATGTCCATGCTCTGACCCTGCCTCCCCTCATCTCCCATTGCTCCCTGCCTGATATTACCCGCTGGAACATACGCCTTCTCTACCCACTGACTTCCCCTACACACACACACACACACACACACACACACACACACACACACACGGACACACATGCACATACACACAAACACACCCCTTGCCATTACTCACCTCCATGTGTCCTGACTCCAGCTGTGAGATTTGCTACTTCCCTCTGTCCCCACTGTATTCTGGGTCTACCTCCATGCCCAGGGTGTCATTTTTGTCTCTATCACATGGTGTCATAAGTACTATTTGTATCTCTCCCATTAAAATGTAAGCAGTTCAAGAGAAGGCACTATTGCTTCATCCATTTTTTAAAAAATTTTATAAGAATTTATTTGAGCCAAAACTGACAACAGTTGCTGGGAAGCAAGATCTTGAATGCTCCTGGCTTCATCTATTTTTATTTCCTGACATCCAGCAGACAGTCTGGCCCAGATGAGAATGAAGAGTTGTTTGAAGAACTAAACATGTTATCAGGCCAGGGATGACAATTTTTGTGAAGAATTTTAGCAGTTTGGTGCAGATATGGCCTTTGGAAATCATCCAAGTTAGCATTTCCTGATCGTATTCAGAGTCGGTGACAATAGGAACTTCTCACCCTTGTCTCCAGAATGAAGGAAAAGCAAGGGGCAGAGGGCCAGAGTTACTGTAAGGCCTTAATATTTTGTCTTGGCATGAATCATTGGTGGGTACTAAATTAGGAGATCAGAGGTGGAAGGAAAGTTTATTAGGGACAGCATCGAGGATAAGATTGAGATAACATTAGTATCTTCCCACAGATTACTTGTTAAAAGGAAAATAAAACTATAGAATACTCTATAGTACATGCAGGTATGCACGTACGTATTGCCACCAGAAAAAATGGTTAAAATGGTAAATTTGTGTTGTGTGTATTTTACCATAATTTAAAAAATGGACAAGAGGGAAAAGTATACAGTAGAAAAACTGGATGATAAATAGTTTTAATCAAGTGATCAAAATTGACATCACTGATAAAGGGTAGATGGACCTCACAGTGGAGGTGGGCTTGGGAAGGGGCCCCCAGCCCTTACTCAGCATTCCAGCAAAAATTTGTAACCTTAATCCAACTAGGAAGAGTCATCAGACAGACCCAAAGTAAGGGACATGCTATACCATAGGTGGCCTGTATTCATTAAAAAATGTCAATGTCATCAAGATTCAGACAGACTGAAGGACTATTCCAGATTAAAAGAAGATGACTGAATATAATACATGATTCTGAACCAGAGAAGTTTTTCTTTTCTTTTTCCTTTCTTTCCCTTCCTTCCTTCCTTCCTTCCTTCCTAAATAAAACATCTTATTGAAACAACTGGTAAACTTGCAATATAAAGTATAGATTAGATGAAAGTATTAGCTCAATGTTAATTTCCTTGAACTTGATAACTGTAGTGTGGTTATGGAAGAGGCTGTCCTTGTTTTTAGAAAAGACACCCTGAGATATTTAGGGGAAAGTGGCATGATATGTATAACCTCCTCCAAGTAGTTCGGAAGTAGTAAAAGCTAGTGATAAAGCCCAGGTGACAAAATGTTAAAAATGGATGACTCTGTACAAAAGACATGCAGGAGTCCTTTTACTGTTCTTTCAGACTTTTCAGTAAGTTTGCAAAAAAAAAAAATTCATAGCAAAGAAGTTTTTAAAATTGCCTGGGGATTGATTAAATAAATGTTACATCCATACAAGGGCATACTTGGCAGTCATTAAAAATATTAATAAACATGCCTATTAGCATGGTTTATTAGCATGCTTATTAGCATCTATTAACAAGTTTCTGAGATATAACTGACTGAAGAGAGTAAGTTACAATAAACATCCTGGTTTTATTCAGAACAAGACAAAAATGTCTTTTTCTAAAAAAGTTTGGAAAGATATATGCCAAAATGTTAATTCTGGTTATTTCTGAGTTAGGAAAAAAGGTTTTTTTTCTTTTTGTTTTTCCTTATTTCCTACTTTTCTACAATGTGCATGCATTAATCACATAATAAAAGTAATTATTTAAAAAGCATGAAGAAACAAATGACAAAACTTATAAAGCCACTCATGTGCATGGGGTGATTTGGGACACTCTGAGCCGGGGTACCTCTTTCCTTCTTTAGTGACCTCTTTCTGGGCCAAAAGGTCTGAGTTCTTTCAGCTTTCAACATCACATTATGGTGAATTAAAAAAAACAAACGACTTTTCTTCCATCCTCTGTCTCCTCCAAATACATCTTTTCGAGATAGAAAGCCCTCTGGTATATTTGGTGCCTAAGTTGTTCTCTATTTGTTCTAAGTGTTTTCTGCTACCGGATTGATTTTTAAAACAGGTTTTTAAATCGCTGCTCCTTAGTCTCCTGGAATTTTCCTTAACCAACTGCAAGAGGGTGGATTTTAGGGACCCCACTGAATGCTGTGGGGGTGGGGGCATCACCCACCTTCTTGAACCTCCCATCTCACCTTTTCTCGGCAGGCCCCAGAATGGTCACTCTTTCCCTGGCCTGTGTAATTTTGACTCTTGAGATATCTAATGGTCACTTTTCAGAGACGCTCTCTTTGAAGTCTTTCGCTCGGAGAGCAACTGCAGCGGAGGCGCAAAGCACAGCAGTGGGAGATCGCTGGTGTGCGGAGTCCAGGCTCCTCTCTAATCCAGTCTTGCTCTCAGAGCCGTCTCTAATGGTCGACTCTGCTTCTGGATGTCCAAGAAAATCAGATCGTCTCCCACATTCGGCCTTAGACCGTGTTTTCCTGTTAATTAAGCATAATGTCACAGTCTTCTCATTTTTATTCAAAATGTTTTAATGGATGAGTCTCATGTCCTTCATGTTTTTAGTCTTGAAGTCTTCATCAGACCCTCTATTGTTCGGCTCCCAAACACAGATTTGGAGATCTTACTTGTTATATGTTGTGCCTATTGAGATGTGTTGGATTTTCTTGGCATTTGGACACTGATTTACCAGAATGAACTTCTCACAAGGACACTGGTGCAAAGAAATCGTTCTGCTCTGACAGCAGATGATTTTCATTAGGTTTGCTCAGTTTGGGGACCTAATGCATGCACTATGAAAATTGTAACAGCAATGATCTGCAACCCGCTGGGTCTGGGCATTTTTCTAATGTGGCTATTGTCAGCTTATGATACTAGCTTCTTATATCTGGAGACAGGCAACCTCGTTTAGAAGTACGCGGTAAGGCGAGATAAACATAGCATGGGGTGAAGGCTTATTTGGATATTTTCTCCACTTCATATCTTGCTTGGTTTAATCCTAAGAAATTTTTCTTGTTACTTAGGATATCATTTTTCCTTTAAAATAAAGCCAAAATATCCTTTAAAAAAACCCATAAAGCGAACCAAAGGAAAACCTCAGCATTCTTCAAGTGATGGTCGCCCAAAGATGAGGTTGTCAGAAACCACGTCTTCCCATTTTCATCTTACCTGCCTGCTGCCCCTTTTGGAAGTAAAACAGCTTAAAAGTTTTACTTGTAAATGTATTTGTCTATGTGGGTATTTCCCTTAGGTTTGGAATAATATACTTCCTGAAATACTTGAAACATCCAGGCCTACAATTCTGCTCAGATAGAAAGTGGGACAAGATCGCCGGCGCAGCCGTGCTGAGGGGTAGGTAATTGAGGCCGAGAGCAACCTGGAGAGTGTGCTGTGACAGTGAGGAACCTGGGGTTTCATCAACAGCCTCAGAAACCACAAGGAGTTGGTGGAGTCCCCTGCTTTTGTCATAGGTGGTGTTGCTATGAAACACGGACCTTTGAGAGAGATGGAAGTTGGTCAGCCAGGAAGGCCCAGGTGCCGGTCTTTGGAGCCCCTCCTCGAATATCTCTGGAAGTCACAGCTTCTGATCCTGCTGCTGCCACCCAGCCCCGTTCTCATCTCTCAGTAGTCTCCTGACTGGTGTCTCTGCGTCCACTCTGGCCTTCACCAGTCTGTTCCCTAGAGGGCTAGTCGTGAAATGCAAACTTGATCATGACTCTGCCTCCCCTTTAAACCTCCACAGCGGCTTCCCACACTGTTACACAATCCAATTTACGCATGATCAGGCCCAGCCTTCCAGCTGTCCTGCCATCCCCCTGCAGGGCCTCCGTGGCCTGCTTTCAATTCCTCAGAAACTCTCCACTCCTACCTGCCTCCATCTGGGTCCCACTCTTTTGTTATAGCATCTTATGCAACCACATCCCTTTCCTGCACAGCACTTACTCTCAGTTTGTATCGACATATACATTATTGTCTCTCTTCGATTCAGTGTAAGCTCTGCCAGAGAAAAGAACCTATCATTGCCATGTCACCAGTGACAAACCCAGTGATACGGTTAAGTTAATAGAACTTAAGGTGAAGTCTAGATGGATTTACCAGTTTCTGTTGAGGAGGTCTAAGCTCTACGAATTGGTAAACTTGCATCATTGCCACAAAGGGACCACGCAAACCTCCACTGTACCTCTTGAGTAAATGGCTGCCTATCATGACAATGCAGTACGCATGTAATAAATTCTATATTTACTATGCAAATTACATGGGCTGAAACTTACTCTGGCTCAATTGCTGATGCCTCTGCCTCAAGAGTCTTCAAAGCCTCGCTCAGCAACTCCTTAAAGTTCCCAAAGTGTAACTGTCACCATACCTCATCTATCCTTTCCTTTCCCTCTTGCTTTGCTCACCTGGTCTTCATGTCCACTGACCTCAAAACCTCCTGAAGGAACAATGCAATGGCCTTTATCAACAGTCCCCTTGTGAGATCCCCAGTGTCCACAATCCGGTTGATTCCTAGCATCCTGAGGCAAGAGGCCTCCCCAAAATAAAGGAAGTGTTTGACCTAAAACATATGTAAATCTCAGCTTCCAGAGGCCAAAACTGTTTGCAAAGTTCAACAAACAAACCAACAACAATAACAACAAAAATATTTAAGTTCCAGCAATCAGCCAGGACAGGTAAAATATGCATTGCCTTATTTAATGGTTATAAAAATTCTATGAAGCCTGTGTCACGATCTCCATTCTAGGGTGGAGAAAAACTGAAGCTCTGAGACATTGAGCGACTCACTGATGTCACACAGCAGCAGGGCCACGATTCAAACCCTGGTCTAATGACTTTAGGTCTTACCCAGTATTCTGTACTGCAGGCCAAGGTTAATACGTTAATAAAAAGGGCTGACATGGGAACTCGCATACAGTTAATGTCAATTAGCCTTCCTGTGCCTGGTAGACCACAGTCATTCTATAAAGGCAATATCTAAATGGGCTTCACTGAAGATAAATCATTTATGTAAAGACACACAGAGTACATCCCTAAGTAAGTTTCGTCATTTTAATCTTTCAGCTTTATACATGCTCACACTTCAGGCATTTTCTCCCAGGTCTATATTTTTAACTTACGTATTTCTCCAACTAACCACATAACCAACTAGCACCACCCGGGAAGGGCCTCCTTGTGGTGACACCCAAGGCCTGAGTTTCCCTTCAGCTGCCCTGGGATGCTCCTTGGAGGATTCGGCACAGTCGTGTGGTGGTCATGCGGCCAAGCTAATGCTTATTCTTAGTTTTGGGGGGGTGTAGAAATGGACTGCTTGCCAGAATCCTGCCCTCATATTCCAGGTAACTGACCACAAGCTGTGGACAATTCTATGCTGTTTATAGAGAGTGACAAAAATAGTTTCAGCCCTCTGAAAGGTGTCTCTGTGCCACATGCCCACTGCTGTCCTACCTGCAGACCTTGGGAAGCAGTAGGGCTGGGTCCTCACACAGACCCAAAGGCACCGTGTCACTCATGTGCGACTACCTCCTGCCCCAGAGGCCTGCAGGGCCTGGGGAGGCACCAAGGTGAAGCCTCAGGGTAGGGGTTAAGCCTGAACCTAGTTATGGGTGGAAGGAAGAAGGTGGGAGCATGGGAGGGAGGGTAATAAGGTAAGACTGAACTCCACTGTTGAAGTTGGGCACAGAATCAGGGTAGGATCATGAGCATCTGATCTAAATCTTAGCCATGAATGTCCCAGAGATTTATTGGTCTCCAAGTCTGGATGGGAGCTGAATTGGGGGGTGGGGAGATTAATGGGCCCAGCTAAAGGGGCTGGAGTGTAGACAGACTCTGCCCCTTTCTCGCTTACTTCATCTCTGTGGGCTTTTCCTTATCCGAAGGGACAGGTCTAGAAGAGCAACCCTTATGGGAGGTGTGTGCCTTGGGATCACTTGGGAGCTGGTGAAGCTGAGGAGGCCTGGGCCTCTCCTTGCAGATTGATTCAGGAGGTCTGGAAGGATACAGAAGGTCTGGGGGTTTCCCAGGTGCCCAGGAGATTCTGAGCCATACCAGTGTTGGAGAGCCCCCATACGACATGATCCCCAAAGGGTCTTCCCACTCCAGCATCTCTGTATTCTAAAGTTCACTAAATCAGGGAATCAGGGATAAGAGAGCACAGGAGGTAGGCATTCAGCTCATGTGATGATTGGGTGGCATCAGAATAATCAGATGCTTTATCAGTCACCTGATGCGTTCTAAGAAATCATTAATTGAGAACTTGTTCAAAGCTACTGTTTCATGTCTAAGGCTGTAAACCTGGGCTCAACCTTACCACTTCCTATATTCTCTCTAGGTAGTCTCTCCCTCTCCCACCCTTTAATTGCCATCTTTCCCAGAGGTCATAAACTAGGGGCCAGAAAGACAAGCTGTACATATTTAGCCTGCCCGGTATTTTATATAAGTCTGAATCTGTCTGGGGTCAGAGTGGGCATTTGCTTTCCACTGACCACAGGCCCACCACACCTGTGTGTATTACACCAACTGGCTTCCATCCCTTACTTTACCTGCCTACACCCTGATTTTGGATCAAAGTCAGTCTCTCAACCCCTGTCTCCAGCTCAAACCTCTTCCTGAGTATCAGACCATGTATCCAAATGCCTTCCGGCAAGCTAGTCCAGTTGGTGCACTTAGCGGAAGGTCTGGAGTGTAGCACAGCGCTAAGTAAGTGCTGTGTGCTATTATCTCCACTGCGCACCTCTTCTTAGAATCTCACAGGCACCTCACCTCAACCTGTTCAAAACAGAGCTCATCACCCTCCTCACTTTCACAGCAAGCCTCTCCTCCACGTTCCCTCTGTCCACAGATGAAATCAGTAAGTCGCCTAGACTGGGAGACATCTGGGCTCTTTTGTCTCCTTCATTCTGATTGATCTTCAGAGCCCACAGAAAAATCTCGATTCCATCGTTTCCTCCATCTCTGCGGTCACCACCCTAGTCCAAGTCTTCTTTGCCAGGACTATGTAGTGGCCTAACTATTGTCCAGCAGACAGTGTTATTTTTATCTAACCCATCCTTCAATTCTAACTCACGATGCTCATTTTACTTGATCTTTCCTCTTCCCTGCAAACAATCCACTGGCTGCCTTCCCATTGCCTCAGGATAAAATGCAAATTCCTTAGCAAGAGCCTCCCTAGTCTGGCTTCTGCCTCTCTGGTCATTCTGTTCCAGCCATCTGGGACTTCTGTTATCTCTAGGATATGCCCTACTGTCTGGCCTCTGGGCCCTCACATTGCTATTCCTTCTCCTGGAAGACTCCCTCCCATACTGTTCACTTGAGTAGTTCCTACACCGTCTTTGTGCCTCAGCTCAGCTGTCACTTCCTCAGGTCTTCCCAGATACCCTAGATCAAGCCAGGCCTCCTCCCATGAGCCTGCAGAGCCCTGTGCGTTCCCTGGCGTAGCTAGCACTCACCATTACCACATCGTGCTTGTACCCCCTTCTAGACCCAGGCTACACGAGGGCAGGAACTATCCTATCTAGCTTGCCCATTGCTCTCTCTTCTGTGCCTAGCACATCCTTGTAACATAGGAGGTACACAATAAATGAGTGTTGAGGAAACGAAGGAAGGAAGAGAAGAGGCAAAAAGGGGAATGGAAACCAGAAAAGATCATGACTAACACCTTGTTCTTGCCAAAGGCAGTGAAACTGGAAAAGTAAGTCTTCGTGCTGCCTGCCACTACCAGAACCAATAAGCAGAGACAAGCATTGAATCTTTATGCACACTTTATTCATATGGCCCGCAATCTGAGAACATAGAAGGTTATGTTCCCTAAAAGACCGTCTTACATCTCATCTCAAACCAACCCCTTTTTATAAGGAGAAGAATGTAGGTAAGGGGTTTAGAATTTAGAGAAAAAGTAGATAAGGGAAAAGGTTAATTGGTCCTGTGATTTTCCTAGCATTTTTTCATATGCTGACCAGTGATTCTTTATCTGTGTCCTGGACTACAGCCCTCCTTCCCTGGAGCACGGTGGCTCAGATACCATCTTAATTGCTGGCAGTCCTTCTGGGACACAGAGGTCTAGGTGAATTGCTTACGGGGCTCTTGGAGTCACAGTGGGTCCTGGTCATCCCTGTTCTTGGAACAATAGTTTTTATATGCATTAATTACTAAGCTTATTAGCTATAACTTAAAGCTAAAAAAATTTTCAAATCTTGGGTTCCCCCATCAGGAGGACAAGAGCTAACACATCCCACTCTCCACCCCTCTAAAACTGGGAACTCCTGAGGGCAGGAATTCTCTGATTCAACGTTGTATTCTCAGTAACTTATAACGAGCAGGTGTGCAGTGGAGGTTGTTGAAAGAATTCATTCTAAGAACTTTTGACCAATGGTATAACCAATAATATAACCAGCTAGAGAATTATTGTTTTTGTAGTAAGACTTGAGCAACTACTTGATTTTTTAGAGTATGTACACATGTACAAATACTGATAAAAATTACAACTCCCTTAAAGATGAAACAATGAAAAACATTCTCACTGAGTACCCTATTGTTACCACCAACCACATCAGGTTATGAACTCGCAATCAGGAATTCTCTATTGTCCAAACATGAATAAGCTGTCATTTAGCATTTAAAGAAAATGTAATTCCGAAATGCACAAAAACGCACAAAGAAAATGCAATTCATCCATTGAACTAAAATGTAGATTTTGGCTTCACCATCTAGGAAGCCAGAATGGAGGACAAGATGTAAAGTTGGGTCACAGAGAGCCTGAATTTCGGGCCTGGCCCACCACTTACTGCGCACACATCTCTGGGAAATGTGTTCGGCCTCTCCACTTACTTCCTCCTCTGGAAAATGGGAAAGATGAAACCTGCTTTGCTGGTTTGTGTTGTGGAGAACTGCATACAAAATGTAATGCACCCAGCGTAGCCCTGACTGCCAGGTGCTCATCGATGGCATTGTTTAAAAGTATCTCTGCTTTTTAATTATTTAAAGGTGCTCTGGCTGGGCTCAGGGGCACAAGGAACTCATGAAATTCTGCTTTCTTGGTGGGAAGAGGTGCTCTTTTTTGTTGGTGGTGGCAGAGAAATAGGAAAGCAAAGCAACAAAGAAGCAGGAGAAAGGAAAACAGGGGAATTTGGTTCACGCTGGATCTTGGAGTTCCCCTAGAGGGCAAGGCTCTTCTTGCCTGCTGCCCTTTCCGCTCCGCAGGCATCCATAGGGAAGCCCCAACCCTGCCCCTGGGGGGGAGGGCGGGGCAACCAGAGGCAGGGGCCTGATAGTCTTGAGAAGGAGCCAGGTTCGTCCAGCCCACTCCTCTCTCCAGTGCTTTTTAAAAAACTGAAGTTTGTATTCAGACATTTAAAAAATAACATTTTTTTCTGATTTTGTAGGCAAATCATGTTCACGTTAGAAAGTTCACGTAAGCAAAATGAAGACAACAAATTCCACTGCTAGATAACTACTGAAATCCTTTTGGAATCTATCCTTTCAAAGATTTTTTTTTTTTCTGGGCAATAAGCACATAAACAAACATGTTCTTGTAAAACCAATGAGATCAAATGGCACACTCTGTTCTGTAACCTGATGTTTTTCACTCAGCAGCTTTCTGTGTCAGTAAATGCATGTATCTAATGTCACGATGGGTGACTCAGGGGACACCCATGGTGGCTGGTCACAGGCACTCACGGTGCCCTCCCTGGGCAGAGACTGGAGGCTTGTTTCTGTTCCCCTCTGTGAGCAGCGATGCCGGGAACAGCTCTGGCCAAACCTCTGTACAACCCATGACCGTTTCCTTGCAGTGAACTCTCACATTCAATCTTAATTTTCTCAAGAAAAAAACAAAAGACAAGACAACTCGATTAAAATGTTTACGTTGCGCGTGGACTGCTTTGGCGACGAGGAAGGGAGGCTGGCACATGGCGTCACGCTTTTCATTTTTTGATTCCGTTCAGTCCCCACACTGATCTCCAGTGCCACCTCAATTCTGGGCAACAAACTTAAAAAATAAACAGACACAACAGCTGTCCTTAAAGAGATTACGAGCTAGTAGTGGAGATAAGAGATAATAACTATCTCCAACAAATGAGATTTTTTTTCCCTCAAGTAACACAAAAGCACTTGACTTTTCATGATAAGAATCAACGGCAAGATGGACATAATACTATTAATAATAGCCAATGTTTATGAGAACTTACTATGTCTAGGAACTGTTCATATATTAAATGGAATATTGTATTACAGTTATCGTCTAATTCTCACAGTCTATGAGGTAGTACTACAGTTGTGAACATTATATTGTTGTGAAAATGGAAGCAAGAGGAAGTTAAGTAACTTGCCCAAGGTCACCCAGTGAGTGGCTGGCGGGGCTGGGCTTAGATCCCAGGCTCTTTGCAGTCGGTGCTGCTGAAACGCAGCCACTGGGCTGGGAGGGAGCATCCTCCTGACTGGAATGAACGTTGTGATTCAACCTTCCAGGTACTGAGGCCTGGAAACCGGCTTGCTGACATCCCCCATAGTGGGGTTCATGGTGGCTGATCGGTGCACCTTCCACTCACCTGTTGGCTTCCCTCAGGTCCCAGTGGCCGCTCTGGCTGTGGAGAAGGTGGGCCAGTCCAGCGTGCATTATCGCCTTGCCCTGTTTCCTCCTAAGCCCACCCAGGAGCCGCCAACAGTAGACCATCATGTCTTCAATGACAGCTTTTTCTTTGGCCACCCCAAGCTGGCATAGTTTGACGCTTTGGCCTGTACCACTGGATCCTCAGTCCTTGTTTTCGTGAATCCAGCCACCAGCAAGCCAATGGGCCTTCCCGAAGACTTCAGGAGGGGCCTGCTGCGGCTGATGAGGCCGGCTTCCGTGTGAATTGTCTGTCCATGGAATTGCACCAGTGAGAGAATAAAGTTTAGATTATTCTTTCTACGATTTCTTTTAATTCCTTAGCCTTAAAATCGCTGTCAATGTCTTAAAAGTTTTTATAACAGAGTCATCTAGCTCCACTGATAAAGATTCTCCTTGCCTCAGGCCCAGAGCCAAGTGCTTTTGCAAAACCAGGGCCCTCCCTGCCCCCTCACAACCACCCGGTGAGGAGGGTGCCCCTCCTACCTCCTTTACAGAAGAGGAAACAGGTTTGCAGAGTGGAAGTAAATCGGCCTAAAGACATTCAGCTAGTGAGTCCCTTGGACTCTGAAGTCCACCTGGGCGAGCGAGAGCTCTACATTCATTTTAACCTCCAGCACCTGAGCGGCAGGGCCACCTGTCTCCTGTGGTTTGCGATCACTAATCTGATATGACTCATTACATGTCCTCAGCTTCTTACAGTTAATAACCACAGGGATTCTTTTTTTAAAGATGTGACCTTTAAAAAAAATCTTTCTTTTATGTATTTAAAACAACAAACGCAACGTTGGTAACTTTCTGATACATCTAAAACCTCCGTCAATCACTAATGCCAAGCAC
Source organism: Glossophaga mutica (assembly GCA_039655065.1). Classification (NCBI taxonomy): domain Eukaryota; kingdom Metazoa; phylum Chordata; class Mammalia; order Chiroptera; family Phyllostomidae; genus Glossophaga; species Glossophaga mutica. The sequence continues at coordinate 24,364,541 of CM077308.1, forward strand.
TGAAATTTGAAAGTAAGGGCAAGTAAACAGAACTTTTGAGGCCGAAACACACAAGGCCCCTACTCGAGTACAATAATAAAAAGGGTCACTATTCGTTGAGCGCTCTCTACACCAAGTGCTTTACAGTCATTGCCTTATATAACCCTTACGTTGTCATTTTTCGGGTGAGAACTTGGAGGCTTTAAAGAGAACAACTGGGGTTGGGGGAGGGGAGCTGGTCCCCTCTGCCTTGGTCCTGGGACGGGGAAAACTGCAGGTTTACTAATCTCTCCGGGCTTCAGTTTCCTCCCCTGGAAACTTGACCCCGAGCGACCTTTTCCAGTTGGATCCCTGAGTCTTTTCTGAAGACCCAGAGACTCTTGATCCACTTTTTCTGAATTTAGTTCCGAACCCCTGCCACATATAAATAGCTTTAGAATACAGCCATCAAGATAAAAGACAAAGTTAAATGCTATTCCTTTGTCATTTAATCCATTCAACTTCACCTAGTAATAGATCAATTTTTAAGGCTTTAAAAACACCTCACACAATAATTCTGAAACTCAAAAAGACTATTCGCCAGCAGCCTCGTGTTTGTAGGCATTGATTTGTCTGACCCCTGGCATTTAAACTGCTCAAAAAGGTCATGAGGGAGAACTGCTTTCATTTACGTCTCACGTTTTGGTCTTTGCAATTCGTGCAGGTGCATGATCACACCTTGTCTTTGGAGCTACTCCGAGAGTTGGGTATTATTATTATTATTATTATTCCCACTATACGGTGAGAACAGGCTCTTCGGCAGGAAGGTGGCCTGCCTCGGTCACAGGACTCCAGCGAGGCAGGAGCTAGAACTTGCATCCAGGCTATGGGACCCGTCTTTCCATGCCACCAGCTCTGCATCTCATCCCAGCGGTCGGTCCTGAATTTTCCAATTACAACATGCGGATTTTTAAAATTGTAGTAACACTAGCGGTAGTTTCACCAAGAGGATCTTAAATTGGAGGCAACGCAGTAGGGTGATTAAGAGGGTGGGTTCCTCCTGGGTTTGTATCCTGGATCTGCCATTCCTAAATAGGGGAAGCACCATGCCCAGGACAGGGCTGCTGTCCCAGCATCATGGCAGGCTCCCCACTAAGACTGTGGGCCCGGGGTTCGAGTAAAAATAGAAAATGGTCTGTGGGTCACCCTACCATTTTTCGTCCTACCAAGGGGCTCCATGTATGCGTGTGTGGACACCCCAAGCTGCATGTTCAAACTGAGTGACTGCTGCCCTTTGGGCCCTTTGGGCCTAGGTGTGTGCCCATCTGTGGCTTTCTCTGCCCTTTGGAAATCTACCTGGGGGCTCACACACAGTCTCTGGAGGAGGTTTGGGGTTACTTCGGCAGGGAATTTTGGGGTGCTACAGAAACTTGGAGCATGATCTAGAAGCAAAGTTCCTGGCTCCGAGTCAGCAAAACCCTTCAACTCATGAACTCCTCAACCCCAGAGGAAGATCCCAGTGGGAAGAGGAGCAGGGTGGGTCTCTAAATCCCAAATCAGGCAGGGCAGGTGGCCCAGGATTTGGGGAGGTACTGATTAGGACTGCCCCGCTTCTCTGGCAAAGATATTGTGCTCTGGACAATCAATTACGTAGTCACCTAGTTTATGAGTTGTGTAACTTTGGGCATTATTTCCCTTTAGAGTTCTCTCATCTGTAAAATGGGAAAAATAGTCCAGTTACCACAGCAGTACTGCTCACCAAGATTTCCAACCTACCCTCTGAGCAATGGTGGGATTGTACTTCCTGCTCCCTGGATGTTAGATGCAGCCACGTGACTTGCTTCGACCAATGCAAGTGAGCCTGGGAGACAGGAGTCACTTTCAGGAGCGACCAGGTTTCCTTGCCTGTGCTTAATTCCCCAGTGGACATGGATGATGAGACACGCAGCTGAGCCCCCACACCGCAGCTGCCATGGCCAATTGCCCAGAACTACAGCAGACTTTGAAAAGGCAAGAATTAAACTTCTGTTGCTTTAAACCACTGAGATGGCAAAGTTGTTTGTTACCACAGCATAAGCCAACTTACCATCTTTCTTATAAGTACCAACAACTTCATAGGGGTGTTGTGAAGGTTACATGAAAAATGTATGTACATACTTGGCATAGGACCTGGTACACAGATATTTGGGTTTATCAAAGGAGAAAAGAAATCTTACGTGCTCCTGCTGGACAAATTTCAAGGTAGGAAAGTAACCAGTCCTGACACTCATTTCATTTCATGTGCTTCAATGGGGAATCAGACACTGTTTTCTCTTTTAGGAGGAAAATTACAGCTACTTAGAGCTCATAGAATGGTGGGTGACCCCAGCCCTGGACCCCAGAGCTGACCAGAATCAAAAGTATTGATAGATTCTTTGAATAGACCTCCAAGTTTGTGTAAATCTGATGACTTCAGGTACCGATGACGCAGTCTTTACACTGCTCACTTTTCTAATACTTCAGTGTGAGCCAAAGCCGTGAACATTAGGGTACTCATTGGTTTTTAGTGGGACAATCTAGCACTGTAAACTCAGTTTTACCACCACAGAGAGAGCCAAATCTGGATGCACGTGTTTGGAGGAAGCGGACTTTATTATACAGGTGGCAGGCTAAATCTAGAAAGACTTTTTAAAAACTCCAGCCCGCCATTCACTCCACAATGTTTCAGAGCTGAGCTAACAGTCACCGTGTAGCAGCCGTTGGCTGGGCACTTCCGAGCAGACATGATCTGTGCCGTTGCTAACGAGGGACAACTGCGGTAATCCAGGCAGGTGAAAAAACCTCCCGGTGGTGCTGACTTTCTAACTACATTTTTGTTACCTTCGAATTCATTCAAAAACCTGCTAGGAGACAAGAGATACAAAATGTATGTTCGTGTTTTGCTTGGACAGATTTTGGCTCCTAGCAATTAGTGCTTTCAGTCTCATTAAGCGTATAAATAATGCTTTGTGACATTACAGTATTTCTCATTACAGATCGATTTTGTAGCATTTGTTCATAATCAGACTTGAAACGTTACCTAGAAACAAAGTATGTTTTCCTTGAAACAGTCAGACCCTATTACACATCTAGGGCTTTACAAATCACTATGTTAACAGCTATGTCCCCTAGCTAAGTTTTTTTCCCCTTAAATAGTGTTAAATTCAGCCCCAGAAGCACTAGTCTCTTTGAGGATTCTCTTCTTATGTGCACTGACTTGAAAGGAAAAACTAAGTGCTCAAAATATGTTTAACATCTCACTGTGTATAACTTAATAAATCAACCAATGTTCCCTTTTGGGGAGAAATAATGTTAGCACCTTTTTAAAGTGTTATGTTTATAATTAGGTTACACAGTTATTATTTTCTCATTTATTAAAAGACAGGTTTTCTTTGCTTTTAAAAAAAAAGGTGTCAGCCTACATCTAGGTAAGAGACACTGTCCCATTTTCTGACCATGTAATCATGTACTGTGGGTGAGCAGAGAAATAAAGAAAACGTATGTCAGATTTGGAACATAAAACTTAGTGCTAAACCACAGAATTTTGGGGCCAGGAACACTTGGATTTGAATTTTGTCCCTGCCATTCCATCACTGTTGAATCCTGGGCAAAATTACTTACCTTCTTATTTAGCAAATGTTCACTTTTTTCCCCGATTTTTTTTTTTTAAACTGAGGGATATTCTTTTTGATTAAAGCCAACAACCTCTCATTCTCCAGCAAATAATCAGAGTACTTATTGTGGGCTGGGCTCCAACATTCTAGATTCCAGGAAACAGCAGTCAGTAAGATGGACCAAACTACTGTTCCCACAGAACTTGTATTCTGGCTCGGGAGAGATGGACAATGTACAAACAAGACAATGTCGATGGTACAGTTGGTAAAGGTGGTCCCCCAAAAGACATGTCTACCCCAAAACTGGTGAATGTGACCTCACTTGGAAAAAAATGGCCTTTGCAGCTGTAACTAAGTTAAGAATCTCAGGATATGAGCCTTAAGTCCAATGACAAGTGTCCTTATGAGAGAGACACAGAGACACAGAGAGAAGAAAGGGCCATAAGATGGTGGCAGAGACTGCAGTGTTGCAGACACAGACAAGGGATGCCTGGCGCCGCCAAAGCTGGAAGAAGCAAGGAGAGTCTCCTCTAGAGCGTCCTTGCTTTCAGACTCTGGCCTCTAGAGCTAAGACTAAGCTACTTTTGTTGTCAGCCATTCACTTTGTGGTAATTTGTACAGCAGCCCTAGGAACAAATATACATGGTAATATGTATCAAGAAAGTAAAAGATGAATGAAACGGATTTGAGTGCGCACTATGGTAATGCACTGCGTAATGACCACTTGGTCAACGATGGACCCCATAGAGGATGATGTTAGCCTAGGAGTGTACTAGGCTAGACCATCTAGATTTGTATAAATGTATGCTATGATGTTCACACAAGTGGCCTAACAGCACATTTCTCAGAATGTATCCCGTTGTTAAGTGACAAATGACCGTACTATAAATGGTGGGTCTGGAAGGCTCTATTGAGGAGGTGCCGTTTGAGTTGCTGGAGGATGTGGGAAACAGTGTTATGAATCTGAGGGGACAGCAAGTGCGAAAGGTCCAATCTAGGAAGGAACTTGGTATATTCAAGGACCAGAAAGTTGGTGGGGCTGGCTAGAGTGGGCCAGTAGGAGAGTCGTAATCAGAGTGATAAGATGATGCTGATTAGGTAGTAAGATGATGCTGATTAGGTAGTAAGGGACCAGATATTCTTCCAAAGGAAGCCTATCCCAGAAATATCTTACAGTTAAAATGATCTACAGATTCCCTAAATAGCATGGAGAAAGAAGGAAGTATACATTTATTAAATAATAGGAGGGTATTCTGAATATTCTAGTACTTAGATTTAAAAAACCCAGACCCTTTTTAACCTAACTCATATAATCCCATCTTACTATTTAATCCTACATGAATAATAATGTCTCAGTACATATGAAGTCAAACACCACAGGACACAGTAGAAAACCCTCAGAGGGATCCTTTATTTCACTCACTTCCTACGTATAAGGTGGCATTTCAACCTGAAATAGTTGTTTCCTCCAATTCAGTCAATGGCTTGGAACATCACCTCATCCTAATTCCAAGGTGGAAGTGGTCCCCAGGCAGGTCTGAGGGTCATGGAATCACCGGGACTCGATGTGACAGTTCCAGCACACCATCAGGCAGGCTTCCCTGGGATCCCCTCCATTCCTCTCAATGATAAGTGAGGAAATAAACTGTCTTTCTATTCACTTTTCCAAAGATCAGACCTCCCTCATTTATAAATCTAGAAAAGTTTCTCAAGTGTAATAACGTGTTTGTCATTTTCCTACAGTTCTTCAAATGCCTCACGTTCATCTTTTCCCTACCTCTAAAATTCCTTTCTCTTTCACATTATCTTTCCTGATTGTTTCTTATTGTAAAAACAAAAACAAAAAAAGTTTGCTGTGCACATTACCAGGTCCATACAGAAAAATGCACAGAAGTTTTGTATACCATTTACAGTAACAGATCAGAGTACAAAGTCAAGGAAGAGCCTGAAGCATTAGGCCTGTTCTGAAATAAGCCTATAGAGGATGGTACCACAGTAGCTTCATCAGAATTTTCCCTCACCAACCATTTAACAGTGGCAAATATAAAAATTTGCAATTAAAATACATAGCAGTCACTCCATATACTGTCCCTGCAACCCACCCACCCAACTTCTGAATAACAGGGCTTTCCCTAACTTTTTTCCCCTTTAAATTCAATGGGAAAAGCTAAAATCAGGTTTTAGCAATGTATCCCCACAGAACATGGTGATTTACCAAGATTTTAATGTGCTCGTAGAACTATCTTAGTGACGGAATAGCAATGACTACTTTCCAGGGAATACTGAGTGAAAACCAATTTTAACTCCAATCTGAAGTTATAAATTCGCTGTTTCATGGACACAACTGCTATAAATTAAACTGTAGCAACCATGCAAGACAACAAAAGAAAGTTACGACAGTCTGCTGTATTCGGTGAGTGTGTATCAAAGTTCATCATGATTTTTTGTGAGGTCTTCTCCGTAATTGGTAGCTTGGCTTCCAACGAACATGTTCCAGTTCTCCAGTATCTCCTCTTTAGTTAGCTTCTCGTCCTGTAGGAGAGAGAACAGAGCTGTGTCACGGAAGCGCTAGGAACTGAGGGGTTCAGCAGGAAGCTCTAAGTTATTTCACTGATTTGCAACATTTAAAACCCTGCCCTTAATAATTAAGAAGCTGCTAGGTGCCGCTTTCATCTACTGTTACTGCACTGCAACCGCCCAAACTGCAAGAGCCTCCTGCTGTAAAAGTGGCGCTAAAATATACCAGGTCAAGTCCCTGAGGAAGTGAGAAGTTAGAATCCAGCACTGTCTACAAGCAGTAACGCATGCCCAAAATGGTCCCTGAGGAGCTCCGCCTCCTTTTCAAGACCTGACTGCAAAACTCACCTGTCTCCTGAGAGCCTGGAGCAGTGATTAAAGTGGAAAAAGGCAGGACTTCTCTCTAAATCTTGCTTACATATTTATTTGGATAAAATAGATATTGAAGTGCTGGGCATAGAACTTGAACTGGGAGCTTGCCAGAGGATGCCTGAGTTGTAACGGGCTGGGCCTCCTTGTGCCTGACACAAGATGGATGTTGGATAACTATCTGCTGACTGAATGAATGGATGAACACACTTGTCCTAAGGCAACGCAGGGTGTACCTCTTCAATCCGTGCCCTGCCCACAGCAAACAAAGTTCTGCAATTCTAATGGGAGTGAACGTAAGTCTGTGGCTCATGGCAGACTATCCAGGAATGTCTCACCGAACAAGCTCACTGTGGGTTATCATTGTATTGGGTCAAGTTTACAGGTCTCTAACGTAGGGCAAGAATGAGAAATGTCAATAAAGTACAGCTTCACGAGCCAGGGCTATCACAAAGAAGCAAACAGAACCAATCTTATATACACAGTCTCCCTTCAAAGATCCATCCCAGAAGAGTGTAAAGTACCCTGTTTTTGTCCGACTCATACACCAGGTGTCTGGCCTCAGCCTGTGCATGGTCATAGTCCTGAGGGAGGATCCAGTGGCGAATCTCATCTTTGTCCAACTTCCCATCCTTGTTCAGATCCCGGAATTCAGTGAACTGCTCCCGTTCTGACAAAACCCAGTCTGGCTCAGGGCCACTCTCCTCGTGGGAAAACATATCCGCTGGAAAGGAAGGTTGATCTTGGTTACAAAGACAAGTGGGAAGGTATGTCAAAGAACACCTGGCCTCCTGAGCTTTTGGAAGGGTGATGATGACCAATCTAGAGACCCAACCCAAACATCTGAGCAGTTTTTGGGGAATAATAATGCAATGATTTATCCACTGTGAAGGTCGCTTGGTGCAATAGAAGGAACTGAACTGGGGAGCCAGAAGATGAAAGATGAACTGAGTCTCTTGAGTCAGTACAGTGACAGGGATTAAGTTACGTCATTCAATGGCTGAGTCAAGTTGCCTTGTCTGCAAAATGAAGACAGTAATTTACAAATCACAGGGTTATTACGAAGGCCAAGTGGGACACTTTCTGTGAAAGCCCTCTGGAACCCACACTGCACTAGGCAGGTCAAAACTAATAATAGTAACAGCCATCAAGTACTTCCTATGGTTCAGATACTGTGTAATGTACTTTACATACATTTTTTCCATAACAATCCTATTACGTAGGTCTTGTTATAATTCCCATTTTATAGATGAAAATACTGAGGCAAGAGCTAGTATGAGCTTCAGGCTGCGTTGCAACATGGGCACTCTGCTCCCAACCCATGGTCTCAGCTACCACGTTCCTTTCTGTTGCTGTTTATATCATTTCCACAGGGCTTTCACATATAGCATTTTATTTCACCGTTGTAACAGGTCTATATGATAGATCATTATCCCTGTTGTACAGAATGGCAGGGGAAGGAGAAAGAAGGCAAAGTTTATGCATTGTTTGCTAAATCACTAGATCTTCTTGGAAAAGAGAGATACCCTGTGGGCAGTTTCTCTTTAATGGAGATGCAGCATGAGAATGTCAGGTAATACAGGGAGCAGGTGGTAGATGAAGGGAAAAGAGAGCAAGACCCTTGGTTCAGCAACAAAATAGACCCACACCTGACATCTGCATAGTTTTTGAGAAAGGGCTGCCACGTCTATTAGGTAACCTGAGTTCCATCCAGTCCTGGAAACGTGGGTGCTATGTATTCCCATTTAACGGATGAGAAAACTGACGCTTACAGTGACTGCAGGACTATGCCGGGATCACAGAGCTGGTAGGTGCAGAAGCCAGGACTCCTAATTCCAGCGCTCTTCCCACTACACATTGCCACTGGGTTTCCACCCAGGCCCTCCTGAAGAGAAGCCAGTTGCTGGATTAAGTCCATGCGAAGCCCTCTCTGATTGCAAAGTACTCAGAATTTGATTTTCAGGTGCAATGCCCCATCTCCCTCTCTGCTCAATCTAAAGGCTGAAATGTTGCTTTTAGGCAAAGCCACTCAATGTTCCAATGCAGAGTTCAGGAGGACCGGGAGGAGCACAACCCTTTATTAGAAGCGCTGCGCTGTTTCAGTCTGTCAGGCTTTCCTGTCAGTCTAATTCCATCCCCACTGTCCGGGCATCTGCGGCTCTGAACCTTCCCTCGGACATGCACCAGCCAAGAGGAAGGCTCTGCTGCTTGCACTGAGGAGGGGGCTGTCAGCATCCATTAATTCTGCAAAGTTAATGCCACCAAGATCACTCCAACTACTGCGGTGAGAGCTACCTGTGTGTTACACCGCAGACAGAGGACAGTGTTAGGTTCCTCGGATCAAATGGAGCTCCTAGCGATTAGAAGCCATTGTGCTCTTCATCACCAAAGGCATTTGTTCGTGGGGAACAGATGACAATGTAATACAACCACAGACCAAAGACCGATGGCAACCTGGGTTCTGGTTTCACACTGAAAGGTCATTAACGGCTTCTATTAAATTTGTACAAAAATTCTATTTACCCCATCCCTCAAATGATTTGCCAGCTTTCACCTCACTGAGACTTGGGAAAAGAGGCAGTGTCATGAAAAGGCAGCCACATTCCCAAGCACTGAAGGAGCAGCTGATGAGGATCGAAGAGAAATGTCCATGCTGCCTGCTCTGGTCCTTTATGTTTGGAGGGCGACTGAGCTGCTGGAAAAGGCTCTAACCAGCAATGGTGCATTCTGACCCAGGTACATTCATTTGAGTCTCATTCAGCCACTGCTCAGTTACCTGCAAATGCACTTCTTGATGGTGCTTACGCAAAGCCTGCAGAGTGAATGGTAGGTATGGTACTCCCAATGAAATAGCTGTATTATGAGGCAATTATGCATTTTGCAAAAGGATTTACCTTTAAGCAGGAATTCTCTTCTGCAGATAGCTTAGGCATATAAATAGTTCTGTTGGTGACAGCTGTGTCTACTTAGAGCTTCTAGGCCCCGAGGACCCAGTCTGATTTTAACCTTTCCCCTAAGGCTGTCTGCTCTAGACTTGCTGTAATTCTCTGGGATCTCCAAACCCATTTCCCAAAGATAAAACTACACAGTGTGCTGGAAGGGTACCTCTCAGAGCCGGGAGCCAACTGCTGGCCATTCTAGAGGTAGGGGCCAGCCTTCTGGTCTCCCCTTCATTGAATAAGGTCTAATAATTCTCCCTGATATTGCACCACTAGGGATGGGGTGACAAGTCCCTCCTCACTGGGAGTGACACCCACAGACTTGTAGGTGTTGCTAAAAGTGATGTCTGGAAAAGGTGGCCAGACATGTGGGTGGAAGAATGTTGCCCAGATAGGAAAGCAGAGCGGGCTTGCAGGCTGCACTCACCAATGTACTCATCTTGGTCCACAAACCCATCCCCATCCTTGTCGATGTCCTCCAGCGTTTCCTAGGCAGCAAAGGAGAAAACAATGCAACGTGGCTAGGTGCTCTCCGCAAATGTTACAGAGTTCTGACTACCATTCTCCTTTGCCTGGCTTTTATGGCTGAATGCTTGCCTGGTGACTTCTGGCTTGTCTCCTTACCTCCCCAGGATCAACTTTTTATCTATAAAAAATAGGCAGTGGTTCCTGCCCTTCCTCCCTAACCTCCTAGTTTTAATAACAAAACACTCTCTCCAAATGAAAATGTACCTGTAAGACCAGAGATGCTGTGAGTATATCAGGAAGCCCTGCCAGGCCACCCACTTCCACCATCCAGCCAAGTCATCCCCTGGGGTACCCGTGAGGAACCGGTTTAAGAACCACTGGACCAGGTGGTCACAGAAATAGAATCCAGGGCTAACTGGACTCAATACCGAATGGGGGTCAGAAAGACATGAAACAATGGGCAATGAAAAAATAAAAGTCTGACTTTTATCATGTTCTGTATTTAGTATATTTGACTTCCTAATAGGTATTCTGCCAGCGTGAGTACAAATGAATTTACCATCCGTTGTCTCCGCAACTCAAAGGCACACAGTCCACTTGTGGCTAATTCATGATCTTTATCATCCTCTGGCAAATCGGCGATCACTAAGTGGATATTGGGCAGTAAAAAGAAATGATTCTTAGAGCCACTGCCCAGCCCTAACTCATGGTGGTCACGAGGATGAAGCACGAGGCAAGAGCGGACCCAGCTAAGGGTCCACAACTGAAAGAGTCCAGAGCTGGCTATAAACAAACGCTTTAGCCACTTGTTTCCCAGCACAGAGGCAGCTGGAACTGGCTCGGGTTATCCGACCAGGAAACAGGTAAAGGCATTATTTTACTGTCGTGGAAGATTAAGACATTTGGCACCCCACAAGATGCTACGGAAAGCAGATTACACTCCGAGGCCTTACAAGCATGGCTGACTCTCAAAACCTGTAGGATCCGATTTATTCACCCTCTGCGGACCGCCCGCCCCCAAACCAGCTAAGGGGAGTGTCCTTTCCAGCTATGGTTTTTAAGTTTCTGTATGGCTGAAAGTCTAAAATGCATTCCATTTGAGTTTTTTTCTAGTTCCCTCAAAGCTGAAAAATGGACAGAGACTAGCTAGTTTATTCACAAACCCATTTGCTTTTTCTGAGCACCTATCTAGACTGTATTTCCCAGCCTCATCACATCAGGGAGGAACCCGGGGAATGTGAAAGGAAGGGATGGATCATTCCCTGGTGGGAGCAGTAAAGGTGGACTGCCTTCTCATTCCCTCCCTTGTCTACCAGCTGGCTGTTACTAGGAGGGCCTCGAGGCCACCTGATGGTGGAGTACGAGACGGAAGCAGCCTGGCTGCCTGATAGCTCTTACAGGAGGACTGCCCAGATGATCCACCTGCCTGGGGCCATCTACACTGGATGCGGTATAAATAAGAAATACGCTTTGATTGTGATAAATGGCTAAGATGGGGGGCGGGGGGGTTTGTTACAGCTCCTAGCCTGCCCTGACTCATTTACTGGGTAGACAGACATTCCAATGTATTTCACTTCATGGTCCTATTCCAAGTCCCCTCAGGATGAAGAACGTTCTCTCTTTGGACAAAGAGACCAGATTTTGGTGCAGTTTTCACCCTGGTCTTTTCCCAGCCCGGGAACTTCTTTCATCTTACCAAAACCACAATTTCTTTCATATGCTCAAACTCCTCCGGGTGCAGAAAGGCAGTGAATTCCTCCCGAGTGGCTGTCAGGTCACCATCGAGGTCTGCAGCTTTGAACCTTCTCTCGTCACGTGGCAGCATCTTTTTAAAAGTGTGATGATCTGAAGAGTCATGGAACTCTGTGGGGTTTCCTGCAGGAGGTTGTACACGAACGTTTCCACCGGGCTACTGCGGAAGGCAGTTCCTTCCAGATCACCCGTCTTCATGCCCAAACAGTGCACCAGGGACTAAGGGGCCTGACCTATCGAGTTCTCTGAAACAGTTGATTTCGGAATGCCTTCGGTATCTGCCCCTTCATACCGCCCCATTATGGTGGATGAGGGGCATTATAGCAGTGGTTAAGAGCACAGGCTTTAGACCATACTAATGCCACATTGCCCTTTGCCGAACCCTGCTTTCATCATATCGTCCTTCGCTCCAGAACATGCAGAGGCTCCCTCGTACCCACATTTTGTCCGAATGTTTCTGCCTGGCTTTCATGATCTCCCTTAATACGTTTGTGAGTGTGCATCTCTGGTTCTCCTCAAACCTGACCCTTGCTGTCTCTCCCATGCACCCAGCAGGCCTGCACCCCGTGCTTTGCACGCCCCCTTCCACCATTCCCCAAACAGGTATGTCTTATATCCAAACCCTGCCCACTGCTATACGCATCGCTGCACCTTTGTCCTTCCAGCTGACCCACCTCCCCCACTCGTCTCTGTCTCTCCAAATATAAATCCATTCTTCAAGGCCCAGCTCCCAAGCCGCCCTCTACCAGAAGCCTTGCCTGACTGCTCCAGCCCACTCGGTGTTTGCTGTCTGAAATTCAGCAGCTCTGGGAAACTGTACCACACACACTCTTCCTCTCCGCTTTGTTCTGTGTGTGGCCCTGAGATCGTAGCCTGGGGGACCAGCAACCTAAGTCATTTTTCATTAGCCCCTCGACCCCTGCCACCACTCACCACCTAGGACTGCACTCAGAGTATGCAACTCAGTACATTCCTAGTAAGCAGAGCAGGATGTTACACAAGCAGGTTCTGCTTAGGAGGTTGTGACATCCCCCTGAAGGGGTGGCTGTGATGAGGGAGCAGAGTGTTCTGCAAGAAGCTTGTTGTGTGGGCCCCAGCTGTGCCATCTCCCCTGCAGCACCTCTTACCTAGGTAGTAACCATAGGTGGCTTGTTTGTATTCTTCCCAGGAAATTTTATCGTCTTTGTCCCGATCGTAATCCTTCCAGACTTTAGCAACGTTGTCATAGATGTATCTTTTCTGCACCCGTTTGATCCAGGTTTTCAGCTCCTCAGTGGTAACAAAGCCGTCCCCATCACTGTCAATTCGATCAACAATCTTCCTGTAGTTTAAAAAAAAAACAACAACCCACAAAGCTATTATCAAGGCTTGTGTGATCTTAATCCAGAAAAGATCAAACAACACCTACAGAATCTAAAATGTATCAACATAAAATCAGTGATCCGACAGTGCTGGAAAGGATATTAAAGTTTATCTTTTCTGAGGACGAGATGCCTTTCCCCCGACCAAGTGCCAATGGCAGACACTTCTAATAGATCATGCCCCTTTGTCCTGATACACCTGGTTATGGCCTCAGAGACTTCTCAACACAGTGCTCAGCAGACGGACACCACCATTTGATTAGTGTTGATGTGTAAGGTGAAACCTAGCAGTCCTCCCTGATGTGGTCCTTAGAGCAAGGGAAACTGAGGCTGAGAGAAACTGAATTACTTTTCCAAGGCCACACAGCTAGTATTTGGTACAACCGGGGTAAAAACTGGCTCTAGGCCCCATCTAAAAAAATGGAAAATTCCATGTATACCAGAAAATAAATGCATTCTTTGTTTAAAACAAAAACAATACAAAACACTCACTACTTTGGACCCGAAGACTTGAAACCTAAAGCAGGACACCAGATCTCATTGGACAGAGCATAAAATGTTGGGGACGAAAGAGCCTTGGCATCAATAAAACTTATTCAAGAAACTTGACCAGCTGAGCAGCTGCAGGAGCCTGAGCCTCCTGCTTGTGGGGCAAAGACCCCTGTGTCCGCTGGCATCTCCTGCTCCACAGCTGGCCCAGGTTCTGGAAGTTTCCCACTGGACTTCACCGAGGTTCCCCAAAACCCAACACAGAGCAAAGGTCAGGCCCGTAATTCACCAGAGTCCATGACTAGGCAAAGGGTCCAAGCTAGGGACTCTATCCCTGGAGAAAACTTCAAAGATACCCACAAGCTATTTCCACTATTTAAAAAGGTTTTACCTGGGGGGTCCATTGACTTGGGAAGAGGTCGTAGAGGCTGATTAGGGATTTCTTTCTTTGCTTTGGACTGGAATCCTATCAACTCAGTGGTCCAATTTTCTTAGTGTGAACACAGGTTGACTGGAAGTTTCTCTTTGATTAATTAGATATAGGAAATGGCTTCACTAGTACGCAAGTCTCTGTCTCCACCTGGATACCTGGGTAGTCCGGGCGTCTCTTTCTCAGGAACGTATAAACATACTAACGGAGTTACTCTGTCCTTTCATTTGCAATTGTACCAGGTCTCCAGGTTGAAAGACTAAGCCTCAGATACCTGCAGGCTTCCTTCCAAGGGACCATTGCCAGACACAGCAGAATTCTTTCAACACTGCACCGGTCAGCCTACCTACTACGTGCCAGGCACTGCTCCAACACTGGGGACATAGAGGTGGCATGCCTCTCAGTTATCCAAAGCTGGCTGAGGAACAGAATCTCGGACCAGCAGAGACCTAATGTCAGACTGTGAAAAACCCTTTTTTTGTGAAAAAGAGAGCATCGAATCTACGCCAAATGACTGTCTGGGGCACAGTCAACCTGACACATAATAGGAGTTCATGAATATTTGCTGGGAGAATAAATATGATCGAAACCTGTCTTCAAAAAATCTCAGGAGTGAGATACTGGGAAGGCACTCTGCTGTAGGAAAGCCCACCCCTCCAGTCAGAGCACCATGGTCCTGGCCCTGTGTGACAGCGGGCAAAGGCCTGGACTCCCTGGGCCCAGTTTTTCCGACTGCAAATTGGAAGACTTACTGTACCAGGAACGTTGTGAGGAATACAGGATATGTGCGCCTGTCCTCACTGAGGATGATAAACGGGTGGATGGAAAGCTCAACAGACACCTGGCAGGTAGCAGGAATGAACGCAGCCTCCATGCCGAAACTAGGGCAACCTGGAGATCCCCTGCCAGCTGGGTCAAGGGCGCCCCACGCTGCTCCAGACAATGACTACCACATGGGGATAATTGTCCCCGGGCCAGAAATCGAGGTCTGTACGTGAAATCACTTGGATTTTAAATGTTGGCAATGAATTTCCACTTTCCCTAAGTTCCGTCACTGCACGCAGCCTATAGGTGCCCACTTTGCAGTCCTCTGGCCTAGGTGTGTCTCCAGGGGCCTAGAGCTGTCACGTTCTCAGGATCAGGTCAGAAGGTGGTGACAAGCCTGTCCAGATCTCTCATTGGCCCAGACCTGGAGGGACTGTTGCTCTAGGAGCTTGGACAGAGAGGCAGCTTTTCGTGCTCCTCCACCTGCTCTGGCCTCTGGCCTGGATTTACCTTGCAAGTGAGTGGTGCATCCACTACCCATCCAGTGCTCAGGCCAGAGACCCAGATGTCATTTGTGAGTCCTTGTGCCCCCTCTCTCCACCCTCATGCTGAGTCAAGACTGAGCACTGCCAGCTCTCCCTCCCACATGCTTCTGGGTTCACCCAGGGCTCCTGCCCGCTGGGCCTGCAAGCCTGGTGCAGGTGCTCAAGGCCACGACCGTTCACTGGTCTCCTCATCGTGCGTCACTTATGTTCTTCCCACTGCCAGTCTGACTTTCCTAATGAGAATTTAGGGTGATGACATTTCAGCCACATACAGGGTAACATCTAATCTCCACCCCTCCCCTCCCCTCTCACTTCTGCCCTGTCCTTTTATTGTCCCAATACCTCTCATGCCCCAGAACAGGTTTCAAAACCTTTAGAAGCAGGCTGTTCTCTCTTCAAGAATGCTGTTCCCTGCTGGTATGCCTGGCAACCTCTGAGTATTCCCACAAGCTCAGATCCATTTCTAAACACCCCCCTCCCCAGCCTTTCTCTGCAACCCGAACCCTTAGGGCCTCCTTCTTCTGGGTGTGCTCACTATAGTTTTATATCCATCGCAGTGACTACATACTAGTATCTGCTTGTGTCTTATTTGATTTTAAGTAGTTTGAGGCCTGGAGCATACCTGTTCTCTGCACCTGCCAGGTATCGAACATGGTCGCTGGCATATAGTGGCCACTCAAATGTTTGTTGCGTAAATAGATGAAGGAATGAAGTTAAGGCGTTCATACAAAGATCAAATGCAGACCAACTCCACCAGCCCTTGCTCTGACCAACAGACTTGCTCCTCATGGTGAAGGCATGAAACTGGAAGGCTGGAGGACTGCAGACTACAGGGTTCTCTACTCCAGGCCCCAGCCCCCAGAATAAATCAGTTTTCAAGCACCTCAAAGCAATACAATAGACTAAACTCATCAATGGCCCCCATTGTTAAGTCCCAAACAAGAAGAAAAAGTACTTCTCTGCGAAATAAAAGGTGATTGTTTGAAGGTGACTTTGAAATTCAAAGGTCTGTTTATCAGAGCAGGCAGATGGTGCACCTACACAATAGGTACAATTTAGCTTCATATCCCAACCAATCCCATTGACCTTTGGTGGCCCCCATCAGCACAGGGATGGCTGTGTTCTTTGTTATGTAGCAGGACTCGAAGATCCCCACCCCCAGGAACCAGATTCCAGGAGGCCTAGTGCCCAGTAGGCAGGGCTACTGGGACCCTCCCCAGCCCATCCTCCGGCAACACACTGCCTGCTGATTCCAGATACCTCTGCACAATGCCCCAGTGTCTCCCCAGGGAACCTGCGGAGGGTGCACGCAGATGTCCCAAAGTTTTGTTTCCCAGGTCTGGTTCCTGACTCAACTGCTTTCAACAGTGAAATTTACAACCCATCAAACTACCGGCCAGCTTTTTGCCCTCAGCTGCCAAAGGACTGGGTGCCTCTGCTGACAGCTGCTGGAAACACAAACTAAGGGACCAGTTTCCACTCCCACCCCCAACCCCTATTCCCAAATGCCCCTCCCTTCTTAACAGGATTTTTATATCCCTACATCAGATTTACAGGGCACTTAGTCAGAACATCCCGGCCCCAGTCCAGGGACACAAACCGGGAACCAAGCCTCTCCTCCATCTGCCCCCTTCATCTTTTATCCATTTATGTTCATCCTTGAGACCTTACAAGTGTCTCAAGTGCTTCTGTTTGGAAAGGGGGCTGGAAGAGAGAAACTGGGAGGGTGGGGAAGAACTCTGTCACTAAAAGGCCACCCTGGACAAACTCTTCTTTTGTACGTTCTTCACCCTGGCTTCTGATGCAACCACGGGGAGGGGGCGGGCCCTCGACGTTCTGGCTCCCGCGGCTGCTGCCACGTTCTAGCCTCCCCTGTGGGAAGCCACCCTGGCCCCGGGGCAATGTCCACACAGGGGTTCCAGCGCCTGCGGGCAAATTTCTGCAGCCCGGCAGTCGCTCCAACTGGACCCCGCCCTCAGATCCCTGCGCCGTGCGCGGATTTCGCTTTCGATTCGCATTCGCGGGGCTCGCATTCCGCGTGGTTCCCGCCCGGTTGGCCCTGCGGGCACCTGCAACGCCCCCAAACGCAGCGCGGCCGCGGCCTCACCCCAGCCTCTCCTTGCTCTCCTCCGAGGTGAGCTGGTCGAAGGTCTTAGAGTCCTCCTTGCCCAGAAAGGCCTCGTGGTCGTACTGGAAGCTCTGGTTGTCCTCGGGCGGCCGCTCGCCCAGCTCCGAGTCGGGCCGCACCACGCGCTCCTTGCGTACAGTGGGTTTGGCCCACAGCGCCCGGGGAGCCAGCGCCAACGCCAGCAGCAGCCCCAGGGCGAGTCCCAGGAGGCGGTTGCGCCCACCGCGTACCATCGTGCGGAGGAGAGAGCGGCCCGCAGGGAGATACCGAGCAAGCGACGGGAGAGAGGCGACTGGGGGAATGGGGGCTGGGGCCGCGGCAGGGAAGGGGACGGGCCAGCCCCTCAGCCAGCGCCCGCCCCGTGCCAGAGCGGAGGGGCGCGCCCCCGGCTGCGGACCGGGAAGCTTCGGGCTGCCGCGCTCACACGCCCATTGGCCGCCGGCCTGCCAGGGGGGAGGCCCCGGACGCGGAGCCACGTAGCCGGCCGCCAGAGTGGTGGGCGCGCGGGGCTCGGGTTTCGCCTCCGCCCCTCCCCTCGATCTCATCGTGAGGGGCGGGCCCAGGCATGTTGCGCTAGGGACTGGAGGGTTCAGGGGAAGACAGGAAAGAAGTTCTTTGTCAAGCAACAGATGTTCGGGATAAAATTCCCTCTCTCTTCTTCCAGTTCCGAAGAACTGAAAGGACGGAGGCACTGCCCCCCACCTCAACTTCCAGCTAGGAGCCCAAATCTCAGCCCAAGACCCCTTGCCCCCAGGATGAGCTCTTAAACCAAATTCATCTCCACTGAACCCAAACTGGCAGTCTGATTACAAACACAAGAGACTGGGAAGAGACCAGGGTGGGCAAGGTTCTCTAGGAATGAGGGTCACAAATCCAAATGTTCAGGAGGGCCAAGCAGGTAACTTCGATATGACCGAGGGCACGTCTAAAGGGAGCACCCTTGCGCTCCAGCTGCCAGGAGGAATGCAGACCCAAAGCTGGCAGATATTCCTGCTTCCCAAAGGAAATCAGGATTTCAGATGTTTATGCTTTCATTTCTAATGATGGCGATTCATGTTACTAAAACACTACACGACCCATACAAATCTTGTCAGTACATTGAATCTGGAGTAATGCTGCCAATATAAAGAAGCTCTGTAGAACTTTCTGCAGTGATGGAAATGGTGTATGTCTGGACTGTCCATTAGGTAGTGGCCATTGAGCATGCTTGATAGGTAGTGTGACAGGCGTTGAAAATATAATTTAAATTTAAACTTAAATAGCCACACGTGGCTAGTGGCTATCATATCGGACAATGCAGGTGTAGAGCAACAATTCTTTTTGTGTCATAGACTTTTGTGACTCATTGAAAGCCATGGACCATCTTCCAGAAAAATGCACATACAGTTACTGGCGTGGATGTTTGATTAAAGTGTCAGAAGATTCTTGGGTCTTCTGAAGCGCCACTCGTGAGCCCTCAGTTAAGAATCCCTACCAAACCAAAACTGTGGTTGAAGAGCCCTTCCCACGGCCCCTGGTCAGCTGTACTCCTGGAGCTATTCTGCTCTCCTTTGTCATCTCCACCCCACCTCCACGTCACCTTGCCTGGGAGTCTAGAGAAGGCCCCTGGTCTGTGCCTCTTGCCCTCAAACGTCTGGATATTGCCAATAGCAGTGTAGATGCAACTACCTGTCTTATGATGACTTCTTTTAGTCAATTAACAAATAATCACTGTGTGCCCACCATGACCTACGAGTTCAACGAGATACTACTGAACCGTGGTCTCTGCAGACCGATAGTGCATGTGAACATTTGTTCAGTCAATAAACTGAGCACCTGCTCAATGTCAGGGCTGTGCTTGGTGTTGGTTTACTGAGTAGCCACAGATTGCAAATCAGCATGACAAGTGCTCCAAGAGGAAGGCATTCAGTATTATTGGGGTGCAACAGAGAGACAGGGCCCAGACTTGGGAACTGATTGGGGAAAGTCTCCTAGAAGAGGGAATGTCTAAACTGAGGCTGAAGGTGAGTAGCATAAGCCAGACAGCAGGGGTATGAGTGTACGAGAAGAGGATAAGGTCCTGTGTGAGCTGGCAGATAAGAGTAGAGTTTGAGGCAAGGCACTTGTGACCCTGTGTCCTCCTGAGTCCTGAGGATGTATTCCCCCCTTGAGCTGACTTTTCGTGGGACAGAAAGTGCTATGCTTGTGAACAGACTTGCCCCCCGCTGCCAGTCTAGAGACTTGAATTTCCAGCAATAGACAAGCATTACTTTGGGTGTGTAAGAACCCCATACTAAAATGCAATGGCCCTGAGGTAGGTGGCTTAGTATGTTCTGGGCTCTTCAGGCAAACAGGATGTGAATTGTTGAGTACGGGTGGTGGGGGGAGGGGGAGAAGTAGGAGGAGGCACAGAGAGAAAGCGATCAGAGCTAGAGAAAGAGGAGGATCAGGAAGGGAATGGGCAAGTGGGTGGAGATTGGAGACAGCCTTTGGTTATTCACAAGGTTGCCACAGGCACTTGGGGCCTCGGGAACTGATCCAGACTTTCCGAAAGGAGGACGGCACCTCCTTTGCTTCCGCTCTAGTGGCTTCCTGCCAGACACTAGTGGTTTCCACCAGTTAGATCGTTCCATAGGTAGCCTTGGCTCCCATGGGCATTACCAGAGAATTCCAGCAGGGCTGTGACTGAGAAAGAGTGCATATCATTTCTCCTGGGCTTGCCTTTGCATTTGCTTTCTTTGTATTGTCCTCCTGCCACCATCCTATGAGAGTTAAGCATGTCATCTCGACCAAAGAATCAGGAGCAGGGACTAGTACTAGTCAAGGTATTTACTGTGCAACTGCTTCTTTTTGTTTTTAGAATTGCTTTTTATTTCTCCCCATGCGTGTATGCAGCTAAGTACAATGTCATCTCTGAGCTAATCTTCATTCTTGATGAGGCAAAGGAAGCGGAAACAAGGGGAATGACATTCAGCAGCGGGTGGACCCAGGGGCAAGGAAAAGCAAATTTCTAATAGCCGAGTTGGTCAGTTGGGGTGGGCTCATCTGCTGCGTCTGGCTGTAAGTAACTTCACCAACTACAGCGAAATCCAACCAGAAGTCACTAAAACAGTAAGAAAACGCGACCATCTCAGGTAACAAGAAGTCTTGAGTCAGATTGATTTCAGATTGGTTGATGTAGTTGACTTGAGGACATCATCAGGAACCAGGTTTTCTGACTCCCTGGGGCTGGAAGATACACAGTTTCCCCTGAAGCACACGATTCGGGTTCTGCGCAAGGAAGAGTGAGCCAGATGGATGGGTCCGCCAGAAGGGATCGCGCTGAACTATTTTGATGTTTGAAAGCACTTTGTTCTACCTCCTTCTGTTATAGAAACACCCCCCTAGGGGTCTTTTGTTACTCTAGGTTCCTTACGCCTGCCACCATATTGGGAACTGTGGCTCTCAGTGCCAGAGTTTGGTAAAAGAGAATTATGTAATTAAAAGTTACACAGGTTTAGAATAATGGTGGAATTCTGCCATTAAATCTCACTCCCTTTAGAAACAAAGATACACCCACAAACACACAGTCCTGCCCTCCCCCTTTGCCCAGTAGGGCCAGTCCCAGAGCATGCCGGTCAGAAGTACTATCTTTCAGAAGGAAAAAACAGAAGTCCGCAGCTCACTTCTCCTGGTTCCTGCCAGTAACCCGGCTGGGCAGGCCTCTTGCCATTCCCAGCACCATCAGCTGTATTGCCACAATCCCCAGTTCTTGGTGGCATGGCACCTCCTCACCGCCGGGGGGCTTGCATCCTTTCACCCCCATCAGCCCGTATGGTCCTGCTTGGATCCCGCACTGTCTCCGTCCCACAGGGCAGCCCACCTTTTTGTTTAAATCCCAGCCTGGATCCTCCTCCGTAACCCCGTTTCCAACTTCTCCCACAGTTGGCTACACCTGCCGGCACTCCCATATTTTCTGCCTTTCTTGGCTGCCATAGTTAGTCTGGGCAGGCGTGGTCCGGTGGTGTGGAGTGAACCACCTCCAAGCTCTCGCACAGGCACTGTAATGGGGTTGGGGGAAGCTGCCTTCCCAGCTGCATCACGGGTCCGAGTCCTGCCCATCTACCTGGCCCGGGAAGCTAGCCTGCTGCCACTGATATGCAAAAATAACTCTCAATCCCTGTGCCGGTTCGGGGCGTCTCAGCCTATACCCCGTTACACTTCCATTTCTCCACCAAGCAAAATTACACTCACTCTCAAGGCCCAACTCAAACGTGCTTTCTCTTTGAAGCTTTCCCATACACCTCCAATGAAATACATTATTTCTTCCATATATGAGTATATGCCCGGAGTCGTCATATCTCACAGGTAACACTTTCCACAGTCTGCTCTGTAGTGAACAATTTGCCTTTGTGTTCCCTAATTCTGAATTTCTTGAGAAGAAGAACCGCCTCCCATTCATGGGTATGTGCATAAATGCAAGGACTAACCCATTTATTGCCTTCTCACAGAAGTCAGTCCTCAACAGACAGCTTTGCCATGAGGCCAGGGACCATGCCTTTTTGGTTCACCAGTATAAACCCAGCATCTAGCACAGTGCTTGGCTCATGGGTACCCAACAGATATTTTCAATAAATAATAGAAGAGTAGCTACCAACGTCTGCTTTTCTGGTCAAAGCAGAGTAAGGAGGGTCTCGATTTATCTTCCCATTTGAAACAAACAAATAAACAAACAAAAACAGACACACTATATGAAACAATAGTTTCCAAGGCACTGGACGCCAGGCAATGAAGGACGCTGGAAGTCACCAAGGCGAGTCCTACGATCATCCCAGTTACTGCTTTGGTCGAGTTTTGAGGCCACGGTGCAGGGAGAGGAAACTACGATGAAGCCTGGCAGGCTCCCTGAGTTGGAAAGAGGAGGACGATGTCTGGAAAGACCAAATCAACCACAGTCCTTAGGAGAGCGTCCCAGACAGTACAGAGCTGCAAGAGAGAGAGAGAAGCCCTTGCGTGTTCAACAGAGTACTGATCGGTGCATGCCGAGAGGCCAAGGAATGGACCATCTGAAAGGTTTAGAGCACAGGTGGCAAACACAAGGCCCGCAGGCCGAATCCGGCCCTCCGCCTTGCTTTATCTGGCCCGGCACCTTGTTTCTACCTGGCGGCAGCACCGAGCTCTCATTTATCTCATTTAACTGTTAAGGAGTAGTTACATTTACACAGTCCTAACATTACATTCGGCCCTTTGAAGGCAACCATGAGGCTGATGTGCCCCCAGTGAAAATGAGTTTGACACTCCTGGCTTACAAGAAACAGTGAGTGCCAGGAACAATGCCCGTTCCCACCAGCCAGCCTGGAAGGACGCAGAATTCCTTGAGCGCTGGGTGGCGTGCGCTAACAGGCCTTCCCTCCATGCTGGGGAATAATCAGCTCTAGAGTGAGCACTGCTCCAGAAAATGCCAACCAAACATAAAAGCAAGACCTGAAAAGACCAAACTGTTTTCAAGTCACTGTACTTCCTCCCAGGAAAAAAGCTAAAGAAAATTTATAAGAATGTAAAAAAATATCTGACCCCCAACCAGGTAAAATTCACAATTTCTAGCGCCCAATCAAACACACCAATAAGGCAGGAAAACATGACCCATAAAGAGAGTAATCAATGAACGAAAAGTGGCCCAGACTAACACAGATGTTAAAATAAACAGGGGAAACCATTAAAATAGTTACTATTATTGTAGTTAGGACATGTAACTAACTTGTTTTTTTTTGCATCACACACAACGCTCTCTGAATCCTACCACAACACTTCACTTCGAGCCCTTTGGACCATCCGATGTGTGTGGGGGGGTGGTTTCCCACACCACCAGCCAGCTTTGCGACACCAGCTGGATGTCCTGCAGTTCAATGCTGATGCTCTCAATCCAGAGACAGCGTCAGATCCCACAGGTTAAAGGTTTAGTCCCACGAGATTCCCCCACTTCTGATGCCAATCACAAATCCAGATTGTTACCTGTGTTTCTGACCTACTGGATGTAGATTGGACCACCCCCCCATCCCCGCCACTCAGGTTCAGTAGACCTCAGGAAAACATGTCACTTACTTGATTACCAGTTTATTATAAACGGATATAAAAGCAAGGACCCTAATCGGACACTTGCATTACAGAAACAAAAGGCAAGTGTCAGGGTTTACATCACAACACTCATGTGCTTGTGATGCTGGTGCAAACCTACTGCACAGCCAGCCCTGTGAAAATATAGCACACACAGTCACAGTGGTAGGCTACGCCGGCTACATTTGTGTAAGTGCCCCCCACGATGTCCACGCAGTTCCTAACGATGAATTTCACAGAATGTATCTGGTCATTAAGTGGTGCATGATTGTATTTACTCTCCTTTTCTCAGCTCCTCTAAGACACGTAAAATTATATACAGTAACAACTATAATAATGTATTGGGTTTGTAACAATATGTAGATGTAATAGATGTAACAGTAATAGGGAATAGTTATGTAGGATTAACATTTCAATATCGCACTGGAATTAAGTTAGTATGTATATCTAAAGTAGATTCTGATGGGTTAAGGTGTATAATGTAAGCCCTAGCGCAGGGACTAAAGAAAGAACTCAAAAATATATAGTGAAAAACTCATTGAAGGAATGAAAGTGTTACATTAGAAAACATTCACTTAATACAAAAGAAAGCAGTCAGGGAAGACCAGAGAAGGAACAGGCAGGAGAAAAATGTTACCAGGAGGGAATCTGGCTTGACACATAGAAATTAAAGAGCCAGCAACAGTAACTGAAAGGGTATACATGTAAGATATTTTTCTATTTTAAAGCCTTAAAAATATAATGTCTGTAACAACGGATCATGATATTAATGACACACATAGCTAAAATGCACAATAACAATCATACAAAGACCACGAGGAGAGAAACGAAAGTATACTGTTTTAAGATTCTTATACATGAAACAGCATAATACCACTTAATGGTAAACATGCTGAAAGGGTTTATGCCAGCAGCCTAGAAACTCCCCTGAGTGGTTTCGCTAATGGGACTGTATAGCAGGAACCCTAGGGAAGGCATGAAACAGACCCATTTACAGTGTTGCCTTAGAACTGCGGGTCTGAAGAATTTGCGGGCAATTTTCACCAACTTATCAGAATTGTTTATTGAGACTTCTGGAGGACTCTGTTCTCACATAGCAAGAATATGCTTGTGTGACCGGGTGAGGCACCTTTTGGGTCTCCTTGGATCCGAGATGCTCTGTGTACAGTGGTTCCTGACTCAAGATATGAACTGCATTTGGCCATGGCCTTTAGGGAAGCGGGGAGGTTAAGTCGCTCCCCCTGACGTTTCCAGACCTATTGCTGGGAGGTGGACTTTGCTTGTGATGCAAGTGGGGTGTCAGCTTTGTCGTTTGGATCCTGTGAGTCTTCTTTAGCAATTAACTCTGTTGAATTTCCGTTGCAGTGTGAAGAGGTATGCTCTACCCTAAAGCAACACGAAAGTATCAAAGCAAAGGGTTATAGCTAATGAGCCAACACTAGTCATAGAATGCAATCATAAAAAGTACTCAATTAATTCAAAACTAAGTAGAAAAAAAGAGAAAAAGTGGGACCCAGAACAGATGAGACAAATAGAGAAAAAATAGCAAGATGATAGACTTAAATCTAACTACGTTAATACTCACATTAAAGGTAATTCGTATGGACACCTCAGTTTAAAAGAGAGGGGTTGCCAATTGGATTTTTTTAAAAAAGCAACACCCAGTTACATGCTGCCTGCAGGAAATACACCCCCATAAATTTAAAGACAGAAAGAGGCTAAAAGGAAAAGGATGAAAAAATACACATACCGATGCTAATTGAAAGAAAGTTGGAGTGACTATATTTGTATCAAAGTACATTTCACAGCAAAGAATATTGCAAGGGATAAAAAAGTCATTTCATGTCAGAGAGTCAATTAAGAGAACATAAAATTCTAAATGTTTATGCACCTAATAGCAGAGTTTCAAAACATGAAGCAAAAAGGATAGAACTGTGAAGTCAGAGAAAGGAATAAAGAAAAGGAGAGAGAGAAGGAGAACCTTTCTGCCTTTGGAAGGATTAGCCTATTAGGTATCCTTGACCTGCCCCGGGCATTGAATTTCTTTTTCTGAATGTATGAAATTTGACACCCTGTTAGGAATTTAGAGAAAGTTCTCTTTTGTTTGCCCGAGGGTAACTCAGCCCTGTGGGCAGGAAGTTACTGGGGTGTTCTACTCCGCTCCTAGTTTCCCCCGTCCTTGTCTCCAGGGGAGGGAACTCCAAGGCTTCCTTGGTTTTCTAATGGTGGGCTGGGAACATGGGGTTCTTTTAAACACTGGAGCTGCTGTAAAGCCACCTCCACACACAGAACTTCTCTTCTCAGGGCTTGCTGGTGGGATTAGATAAGTGTGTTCTCCTGCAAACCCCGGTGAATCCTGGAAAAGGCGATGTGTCCAAGTTTCTGACACAAGATGCTACAGGAATAACTACCAATGACCTTATCCACAGAAAGTGCTTGAAAAACATTCAGGATTGTTACTAATAAGCCAGAGGATGATCAAACAAAATGTTGTAATGTACAGCAAATATTGTTCCCTTTAAAAAATTACATAAGACACATGTTCTTATAGAATAACTATGAAACTCAGATACACAAAAAATAAAAATCACCCCAAATCCTACCACCCAGAGAAAACCATGTCAGCAACTTGGGTTCATTTGTAAGTGCAGACATATATGTTTTATGAAAATGGTGTCATATTCTATACTTTGTTTTGCACTTTGCTCCCTGTTCTGCAATTTATCTGCCTAGCATTAACATTTGTGTATACCTACACAGCATCCTGAGTAGCTAGGTGGCATTACACCATTCTTCAACTGTTTGAGGTTTAAACAGGAATTGCATCAGATATCTATGGATGCAATAATGCTATGTAGTGAGCAAACAAAATCTCAGTGGCATACAAGGATAAACATTTGTCTGGTTTACAAGTTTGAAGGGGTTCGGCTCATCTGGGCTCACTTATGCCTTTGCAGTCAGCTGCGGGTTGCTAAGCCCTCTTCATTTTGACTTGCTCCTTTGTTGGGACTGGCTGGCTACTGGCTCCTTTAGGATGGCTGGGGCTGGGGCAACCAGAATTACCTGTTCCAGGTAATTCTCCAGGAAGCCCTGGCGTGCTCTCATGGAGCAAGGGCAGCACAGATACATGCAAGGACGTTTTTGCAAGCTCCGCTTGTGTCATACTTGCGCACATCCTGTTGCCAGAGCAAGCCACCTGGCCAACTGCACAGAGTAGAATGGCCCTGCACAGTTATGGCCAAATGACATGAATACAGGGAGGGGCGGAAAGTTGGGGACTTACAGTAAATTCTTGCACAAATATCTTTGACTCTTATCTGATTATTCTGTGGAACAAATTCCTTGAAGTAGAACTGCTAGGTCAAAGGTAAATCCTTTTCTGAAGACTCTGAACATAGGTTACCAAAATGCTCTCCAGAAAGGTGTACCTATTTACATGCCCATTAAGAGAAATTTAGAACAGATTATTAGGAAAGCAGGTATTATTAGCAGGTAATTAGGAAGTTATAGTTTAAAGAGTGGAAGAGATCTGGGAGTTGAGGTGGATGAGGGATTGGGGAGCACATCCCTCATGGGATGTGGGGGAACACAGTAGAATCGCCAGGACATTTTATTTATTTATTTATTTATTTATTTATTTATTTAAATTTTATTTTAATTGTTGTTCTTGTAGTTTTCTGCCTTTTACTCCCATCCCAGCCCACCGCCCCAGCCCTCCCCACCTCCCTCCCATTTCCACCCCCAGTAGTTTTTGTCCATGTGTCCTTTATAGTTGTTCCTCTAAACCCTTCCCCTTTTCCCCTGAAATTCCCTCCCCTCTCCCCTCTGGTGACTGTCAGCCTGTTCTCAATTTCAGTGTCATTGGTTATATTTTGCTTGCTTATTTGTTTCGTTGATTAGATTCCTGTTAAAGGTGAGATCTTATGGTATTTGTCTTTCACTGTCTGGCTTATTTTGCTTAGCATGATGCTCTCCAGTTCCATCCATGCTGTCGCAAAGAGAAAGAGCTCCTTCTTTCTTTCTGCTGCATAGAATTCCATTGTGTAAATGTACTATAGTTTTTTGATCCATTCATTTACTAATGGGCACCTAGGTTGCTTCCAACACTTGGCTATTGTAAATTGTGCTACTATGAACATTGGGGTGCATAGGTTCTTTTGGATTGGTGTTTCAGGGTTCTTAGGATATAATCCTAGCAGTGGAATTGCTTGGTCAAAAGGTAGATCCATTTTTAGTTTTCTGAGAAAATCCCATACTGTTTTCCATAGTGGTTGTACCAGTCTGCAATCCCACCAACAGTGCACTAGGGTCCCCTTTTTTTCACAACTTCTCCAACACTTGCTGTTCGTTGCTTTGTTTATGAAGGCCATTCTGACTGGTGTGAAGTGGTATCTCATTATGATTTTAATTTGCATCTCTCTGATAGCTAGCAATACTGAAAATCTTTTCATGTGTCTCTGGATCCTCTGTATGTCTTCCTTGAAGAAGTGTCTGTTTAAGTCCCTTGCCCATTTTTTAATTGGGTTGCTTGTCTTCTTAGAGTGGAGTCATGTAAGTTCTTTATATATTTTGGAGATTAAACCCTTGTCTGAGGTATCATTTGCAAATGTGTTTTCCCATACAGTTGGTTCTCTTTTTATTTTAATACTGTTTTCTTTAGCTGTGCAGAAGCTTTTTATTTTGATGAGATCCCATTTGTTTATTCTTTCCTTTATGTCCCTTGCTTTAGGGGACATATCAGTAAAAATGTTGCTGCGTGAAATATCAGAGATTTTCCTGCCTATGTTCTCCTCTAGGACTTTAATGGTGTCACGGCTTAAATTTAAATCTTTTATCCACCTTGAATTTATTTTTGTGTATGGTGTAAGATGATGTTCGAGTTTCATTTTTTTGCATGTAGCTGTCCAGTTCTCCCAACACCACTTGTTGAAGAGGCTATTTTTGCTCCATTTTATGTTGCTGCCCCCTTTGTCGAATATTAATTGACTGTAGAGACTCGGGTTTATTTCTGGGCTCTCTGATCTGTTCCCCTGGTCCATGTGCCTATTTTTGTGCCAGTACCAGGCTGTTTTGATTACAGTTCACCAGGACATTTTAAGTAAGATGATGGACCAGAGACCCTAAGATGGATCAGAACAATGGAAGGAAATGCCAGCGGACTGGGAGAAAAGGGGGGCCTGTACGGGTGGTGCTGAGGAATGAGCCTGCAGAGACTGGACTCAGCGCGGGATAGGGACCACACATCCGTGTGTGTAAAAAACGTCCAGGTGATTATAATGCAGGCACAGGTGGTTCTTGGGCCACAGCGTGAGAAACGCTGCCCTGGAGGCTGGAGGAGTGAGGCTGGCTTCAGGCAGGAGACCTGCCGCCGAAGCCTGGGAGACAGACTGCAGGACTCGGGTCTGGTGGTTGTATCAGGGGGCCCTGCAGCTTTCTCGGCCAAGGGATTGCAGTCTGAGGGTCCACTCTGTCCTGTGGCGTGCCCTTCCTAGGGCCCTAGGCAGAGCTCCAACACGAAAGTGCAGTGCGTGGCCTTCACTGGAACCCTGTCTGTGCCCCAGGGGCTTCTCATTTGAGGACTGTCACTATTAGGGAAGGGGGGGGCATTTGCTGTTTGTTTTTGTAACTTTTGATTCTAGAAATAAAAATGGGCTTTTAAAATCAACCAATCAACCAATCAACATGGTGGAGGCTGACATACTTGGGCTAATTGTTTTCCTTTTCATTTAGACTTATTTCCCACTGAGAGCGAGGTAGCACTTTCAAGTAAATCTTCGGTAATTCCCAGGCATAAAGCAATCGCTTTCATTTCCCAGCGGGACATACCAAGGCGGGCTCATTTGTAGAAAGGATGGGAATAGCAGGTTTTACAGCTTAAGGCCTGGAAGAAAATGGCATTTTTTTCCCTGACCATCATAATCCACTCATGCTTTAAAAACATGTTTCAACCTCAAAGGACTCTGAGAGGCTGGACTGTGCTAGAAAGACCTCTGAAGACATATCTTATTAGCCAGTTTATCTATAATCAAGATAAACTTACCTCTTGTTTCTCCTCTCACAACTTCCTCAACCACAGACCCAGTGGATGTTAAAGAACTGAGCCTGCTTTGAGTTTACAGAAGTAGCGAGAGTACGGGGAGACAGAACTGCTTGCTTCTTTTCTGGTCTGCACTGTGACTCTCTGACCGGAACTTGAAGCAGCGGAACGAAGGAGAGGCAGGTGCTCTGGGAGGGAGCACGGCCTGAACGGAGGCCTGGAGGCCAGCTGGACTGAAGCTCTGCAGAAATAGGCTGGCTTGGGATGGGGAGCTGGATTAGGGACGCTGGGCAGCGGGGCTTGGAGTGGTGCCTGGGGAAATCCTGAGCCATTTAAATGAGCCATTTAAATTTGACAGACAAATTGGCGTTTTAAGAAGATTCTCCAGGCAGTGATGTGCAGGGCAAGGTAGAATGGGTGGAAATAGTGTGTGTGGGGGGAGGGAGAATGAGGCTAGGAGAATCAAGATTCTGCTCTGGGCCAACAAACACCTACTGAGCGTCTACTGTGCACCTTGCCTTATGCCAGGTTCTACTTTAAGGGTGCTCCCCCTCAATGAATGGAGCCAGAAGCCTAGTGCTTTTCCTGCCACCTTCAGTCCCGTTTGTCCCCAGTCTATCAAGTCATCCTGTCAATTCCATGCCTCTTACACCTGCCTGTTCTCCCTCAGCCCACTTCTTCTATGCTACGTCAGCCACTGCCACCCGTCCCTGGATTTTGGCTGTCCCTGTCTCCAGCCTCCCCTCTCACTCCCTCTCCACTGGCAGCGGCTGGGGAGTGGGGATGGCCTTTCTAAAACACATGGAATCAGGCCACCTCCCCCAACAGAAACCTGTCGGTGGGCTTTCAAGGTTAAGTCCAAATGCTGCAGCAGGACCAGGAGACCCTGGTCATCTGATCCTTCTTAGCTCTCCCTCCTTTCTCGCCGCTTGCCTCCTGGACTTTGAATCTCGGAATTCGAAAATGCTTTAGTGCCTCTAAGGGCTCCTGTTCCTCTTTTCTTCCTTGCAGTGATAATGACCTCTCTTCCACCCTCCCTAGCATATTCTTCAGAATGTGATTAGAGATCCCTTCCCTCCAGAAGCTCTTTCTGACCCTCAGGTGCCTCCTGAGTACTTTCAAAGACCCGTCTCTATGGCTACGCCAGGGCTCCTCTCAGTGTTCAGTCACTGGTCCTTCCGCAGGAGAGCTTAAAGAGGGCACGGCCGCATCTCCCTCCTCACCCAGCAGCCTCCCGACACCTAGATGTGCTCAGGAAATATTGATCAAATAAGAATGGATGAATTTACCAGACCTGGATGGTAGGGTTGTGGGAAGGGGAGAGTGTTGGTCCCATCTCACAGATTAAAATAACAGGGGCTCAGAGAGTGATTTAGTAATTGGTTTAAGGTTCCTCAGCATCACAGTCCAGAATCCACCTCAGGATTGCTGATCTCCCGTCCGGGGCTTTTCCCTCTTCCTTGCCATCACGGAACAGAGCTCAGTGAAGATAAGAGTCCTGCGTAGTCCCTTCAATTCTGGCTGGCCACTGGGGCCCCTGTAGGAATGAGCGCGACATCAGGTGAAGTCTTTGCCATGTTAGTAAGGGATTTCAGAAACGGGAGTACTGTTAGGTTTGGAAATTGCAAAGGACTAGAAGTCCAAATGAACCCTTTTCTGACATAATTTGACCCCGTATGTCACTGAAGCTATTATTCAAAGCGCAGATCCTCCCGTTTCTGAAAGCTGCAGGGTCTGGTTACAACGTTCTCTGCTGGGTGGTTGTTTTTTCTTCTTTCCCACAAATGTTCTTTGCCTCCTTTTTTTTTTTTTTTTTTTGATTGACTGGAATAAATGCACTGCAGAATGATAGATATTATTCATTTAACTCCAGCATTTACTTTTCCCCTAAACTAGCGCTCTGTTCATGATTGAACAGACTTCCTCCCCATTTAGCACCCATGTAAAACATCACCCAAGATTGGGTCTGCGGCTCGGATAACGTTTTTGCCGCAATCTGTTCAAGCCACAGCAGGCGCGCCAAGCGGCATGGAAGCTCTTAATGAAACGTCGGCAGATATTAGGGTTTTATGGACTGGAAAACAGTACAAATCAAAGCACTTTGCTTACTGTTTATCTGTTTAGAACATTTTTATTTTCTAAACCCAGCAATGTTCATCTTTTTCATCCAGCATTTCGGTTGGGTTCTTTACATATTGATTTTCCCGTTCACTGGCTCTCGGGGATGAAGTCGGAACTCTCAGGTGTGCTGTCTGTAAGGGTGGGGGCCAGGGGCGCCTGGATGAAGGGCGTTCCTCTCTCTGAGACCCCTCAGCTCCGGGGTGGGCTGGGAGAGGACAGGGTTCATGTATAAAAAAAGATCCCTACCCCTCTTATGTGGTCTCCCCTTGAGCCAACAGGATGGGCCTTTTGATACGAGTTTCTTCCCAGCATTTACCTACAAACCTCACTGCAAAAGTAGTGTTCTCTTCTCCCCTTCTCTAAAGAGGTGTGATCAACAGGGCCCCAGCATGAAACAAAATCCGTCACAGATGGTTTGTCCAGGGGTCGGCAAATTATTTTCCATGAAGGGCCAGATAGGAAATATTTTTGGCTTTGCTGGTCACATACCATTTGTCACAACTGGCCATCAATGATGTCTAAGTCGCGGGCGTGGCTATGTTCTGGTAAAACTGTGTTTACCAAAGTGGGCTCGGGGGAGGGCACTTGGCTTGTGGGCCACAGTTTGCTGCTCTCTGGTTTAAATGAAAGGACTCGAAGGGACAGTGTATAGCTGTATGGACAGGGAGTGAACACGGGGCATGGACGTGCCCGGAGACAGCAGCAGCGGGAAGCTGTGACTCCCCCGAGGGCTGAAGGGACAGGTGGGGAAACGGTGTGACCGGCATCCAGTGAGAATGGGGCCCTCGGAGACCCTGGAGCAGGCAAGGAGAAGGAAGGAAATCCCCGTCTCTTCCTCCTCTTTCTCTCAGATCTGCCTGTGCCTCCCACTAGGGCGGCACCCTTTAGGGGTCTGAGGGTGCAGTCCACAGGAAGCAGCAGGTGGAACAGCAGGGCGAGCAGGTCCGGGGGAAGCAGGTGGAGGCAGAGGGAGGAGCGGCAGCATGGGTGACCTCTGTTTGGGGACTAACTTTTTAGAACGCTCTCCTTTTGGGAGTGGAAGAAAACTTGACTGGCCACATCCCTTGACCTGACGTGATTCTAGAGAACTAACCCTCCCCCACAACCCTGCCCCAGGTTCGGGTGTGCCCCTGGTCATGGCGATAAGTTCAGGGATGGGCTCATGAGATCCAGGCACCGAGCTGGTGTTTGTTTGAGCTGTTGGGAAAGATGAGCTTTCGTTTTTACTGGTGGTTCCAAACGTGAGGCTATGGCAGCTGGTGGCCCTGTGGTGAGGCCCTCACAAGGGGCAAGCCTGTGCTCAGTAATCACAGGGCAAAGCAGAGGACCTGGGCGGTGGGGAGCAAGCCAGGTCCTAATGCAGTCACTGAGCCCCTGGATCCAGCTATACCTGACACGAATGCCCCTTTCTCAGTTAGATGAGCTGATACACTCCCCTTTAACTGAGACTACCTTTCTGTTTCTGGCAAGTGAAAGGAAACTAGCTAAGAGAGAGTCCAGATTTATCTCTGGAGCCAAGACCTTCCTCCTCACATCTGTGTGGACTTCCCACGTGGCACATGTGATCATCAAGGCCTGCCAGAGCCCCTGATGCTCCCGTGTGCATGGACATTTCCATGTGTGCATGCAGCTGCATTTGGGCATGGCATTTATTGCTAGCGTGTACATTTCTCAGACACTGAAGTCTTTCTGTTTTGAATATCTGCATGCCATAGACCTCCTATGTCACAAAGACAGCAACTTCCTAGATAATTACATAGGTACGGTGATAACCATGGCAACCTGGCAGTTCTGAGATGTAATGTCATGCAGATTGCTGCGGCTCAGGGACCCTGGTGTTAATATGGTACCTGCCCAGGTCTGTGTTGTTTTGTGGTGACCTTTCCCTTTGCTTAAACAGAGGGTTTCCTACCACACAACAGCTCTCAGCAGTCAGTGGTTCCCAAAGTTTCGAATGTCAGTCCAGAAAAGTGTCCAAAATAGTGAGCTGACACAAAGTTGTCCACTTTATCTTGCTAAGTAAGAACATCCTCCAAAAGAGATAAAACAAACACTACCATCTATTGTTACCATCATTTCATAAAAGAAGTGACATTTTCACATATCTGAAAGGAGAGAATAAAAGAGAAGACCTTGACCGGATCATGTTTATCTTTAAGAAAAATGTGCAGCTTTGGGGACACTGCATCTGGGGGGACACTATGCTTGGCCAGGACACTTGGACGAGGGGCGTGCAGGGCAAAATCCAGTCCTCACTCTGCTCGCCAAGCTGTGTGCCTTGCATGGTCTGTGTCCACTCGGATGAAGGGGTGCTTTTTTCTTCACACAAAGGGGCTTCCAGCTTGCCAAGCTGTGTGTGGACGGGGCTGCGTCTGCCCAGAGAGGGCAACTTTTTCTAATCCGTGCAAAACGCTTTTGCAGCTGGCAGTGGTCCTATACTACGTTACTGTACTTTAAAATGTGCCAGTGGGGGCTGTGCTTTGGCCAGTGCCTGGCACGTGGTAGATGCTCAGTAAATATGTGTTCAATGAATGTTGAAGGGCTGAAACGGAACCTCCCCTGCCTGATTCACGATTGCTGGCGGAGGATGAAGCAAGCTAGGATGATGGGAAAGCAAACAGGGAGGAAGGTGAAGAACGTGTTCAAGAGGAAAGGGTTCAGGAGTGGAGTGGAGTATACAAATATCAAATCATTATGGTGCACACCTAAAGTTGATGTAATGTTATATGTCAAGGATGCCTCAGGAAAGGAGAGTGAAGTGGAGAATTAAAAATGAAGAAGACAGTTCCTAAGTGGAATAACCTGTTTCTGCCTGGCCGTGGTCTGCCCTCTCACCTGACCAGGAGTCAGGAGGACAGCCCCGTCGTCCACACTCTTTCAGGTCTGCCTGCCTGTAGAGAGTATGCACTGGGCTCTGCTCTTTGCCGAAGGGTAAACATGGCAGTCGAGGCTCTGCCCGAGTGGGGTGAGGCCTGTGCCTCTCCCGGTGATGCCTGTTGTAGGGGGACGCGTCTGTCCAGCCCTGCGGTTTAGTGTCAGGGCCCTGTGGTAATGGAGCTCACATGTGGCCAATGAAATGTGAGCAGAAGTGATGTGGTCCCTTCTGTGCGGAAGCTCTGAGAGTCAATGAAAGGCTTGCTGTACTTGCATGTTCCTGTTTGCCATGACAGTTGGCTATGTTCCAATTTAAGTTTGTTCCAACTGCTGGGCCCCCAAGTAAAGATGACGTGGAACAGGCCCTCAGCCAGCTCACAATGCACGCGTAATGTGGACGAGAAAGAAGCCTTTCTTTTTATCAGCCACCAGGATTTGTGGGTTGTTTGTTACCGCAGCATTAGCTTCCTATCCTGACTAAATAAAAGGCATTTTGTTCTTGCATGTCTAACTCTCTCCAATACTCTGTCAATAATAAGTTGATAATGACATCTCCATCTGTCCTACTCTTTTTCCCCTTTCTCAAATCCGCATGGGATAAAGGCTATTGTTTGAACTCTGTAACACACTGATAAGAGTCCAGTCTATAGAACACCAGGTAATAGTTAATCTTGCATCTCAGTCTACAAAAAGGAAGGTTGAAGCATCGATAGAAAATGTATTGGCAAGTTCTGATGTGAAGTGAGTGGAAGATTATTTAGATAAACGGATTAATCTGATTGAAATGGTTCTCAGAAGTAAATGTCAATGAACCAGACGTGGTAATTTCTTGCTCATGAAGTAGTGTTAGTATGCATGTGATGTGAAGTTTATGTTAACACACACACGAGATTGCCTCTTGGGCTGTGGATGGTGTAAACAGGGGATGGGGCCACCCTGAGAGGAAGCTGTTTGTGTCGAATATGGTTAGCTGAAGCAGGATGGCGGGCCAGACTTGAGGTTCCTAGACTGTAGCTGTGAATCACAAACAGTAAACCCCAGCCAGAAGTATATCTTTTGTGTCAAAATTGCCATCAGCTATCTGTAAACACCTGCTAAGCAAATTCCAAGTGGCCTCTCTGTGCCTGAGGTTCCGCTTCAGTGCTTTGGAATAACAAATGTTGCCTTCAGAGGGGACGCTTGTCATCTTAGAACCTGTGTGTGTGTGGTGGGGCGGGGGCGAGGGTCTGAGGGCAGAGATAGTTGCCCAGTCAAGGGAGCATTTCCCAAACTAGGTTGCTGTTAATATGTGCTAAAAAGGAGGGCGGGGGCAGGTGTGATTTAAAAACAAGTAATCAAGGAAATACTGATTTAAGGAAGCTTCTTTACCATAGCTTTTGTTGGAGGTTCTAGCCTGCTAATGTTCGTTGAGATTCTCCAGAAGAGGCTATAGTATGAAGCCATCACCACTTGCCAAACTTCTTTGACCACAGAACTCACACAGATAGATGGTCAGTCAGACAGACAGACAGAGGGAGTGGAGGGAAGCAGCGTTGAAGTGATGGATATGGGTGTAGCTATATAACTATATTCAACATTTCACTTGATTATTTGTAAGTAATGAAGGTATTAAATGAACTCATACATATACCTTTGACTGGATAAATAGACCTCCTTTGATGTGAGCACTTATAGTGCAAATTAAATCAGCTAATTAGATTAGGATGCTTTGGGGCACAGGAAACAGACTTAAGTGATAAGAACTACAGCACATAAGAAATTTGGGTGTGAGGGATTTCAGGGTTGGCTCATTCAGCAGCTCTACAGTATGTTCATGATTCAGATTTTCCCCTCTTCCTGCTCTGCCTTCCTCAGCACAAAGGTAGTGTCTTCCCCGATTGCAAAATGTCACTCTTGTTTCTTGGACCAGGTAGGCACAATCCTCCACAAAGTTGGAGAAAGCCATTTCCTCCTGGTATTTCCTTGTTAAGAAAGGACAAGCTCCCAGTAGCTCCTGGCAAACTCTTTATGCCCACATAGAAAGGTTTGGTTTGCACACCTGTGCCCTGAAGGTAATGAAAGAGGGGAAGGGGAAGATTCGGCATTCTAAGTCTTCATAGTCAGAGGTGGGTCCTTCCACCAAGGATGAACATGGAAAAGTCAGCGTTCATGTTGCCTGTCACTACCAGAACCAATAAGTAGAGACAAGGATTGAATCTTCATGGGTGCTTTATTTCAGATGGCCAGTGATCTGAGAAGATGGTGGGTTATGTAACCTAAAAACTCTCTTAACATCCATTTCAAGCCAATTTTTTTATAAAGAGAAAAAAAGTATAGGTAAGGGGTTTGGAAAAAGGTTAATCAGATAAGAGTTGCAGTCCAGCGGTGATTTTCCTCGTACTTCTTTATCTACTGATCAACCATTCTTTATCTGCATCAAGGATGTTCCGTCCCTGGAACACAATGGCTCAGATACCATCTCAATCACTTGCAGACCCCCTGGGACTTAAAGGTTGAATTGCTGTCACCTTTCCGGAATCACGTAGGTTGTGTATGTATTCCAGTTCCTAGAACAACAGCATTCCACATGCATTCATCACTTAAGCCTTTCAACTAAAACTATAGCTAAAGGAACTGGCTCCAGTGATGATGGAGGCTGAGAAGTCTATGACCTATAATTGCCAGGCTGGAGACCCAGGAGTGCTACTAACACAGTTCCAGTCTGAGTTCAAAGGCAGGAGAAGATTGATGTGCAGCTTGAAGGCAGTCAGGTAGGGAGAGAATTCTCTCCTACTCTACATTTTTGTTCTATTTGGGCCTGCAACTAATTGGATTACCACTCACATTGAGGGAGGGTAACCTGCTTTACTTAGTCTACTGATTCTAAAGTTATTCTCATTTAGAAACACCCTCACAGGCTAATGTTTAACACCCAGGATAATTTTAACCAAATATCTAAGCATCCCCTGGTCTGGTCAAGTTGACACATAAAATTGACCATCATACTTAGGTAAGTTATCTCTTTACGCCTTAGTTCCTTCATTTGTAAAAGTATCTATTAGGTTGCTGTGAGAATTGCATAAAATAACATATTTAAAGTACTTAACACAAGATCCAGGACATAATTTGCTTTCAACACAGATATTTGCTATTACAATATTGGATTCATTGTAATAGTAATCACCCTGGTTTCACTGACTCCTTCTCTCTTCTGCTGCCAGGATGTCAGTCCCCTGCAAACTACTGTACAGCCATGATATTTCTCTCCTCCCTTGGACCCTTGCAGATATCAGTTGCCTACAAAGTCACTTGAGGAAGAAGGAGGATATCCATGCACCAGGTGCACCTCTGCTCATCTCAGGGTGGCAGCCTTGAGGATTCCAGAGCTGAATTCTGAGCAGAAGTCAGCAAAAAGCCCTCCAAGTTAATAAAATGTTCCATAGCTCTACCCCTTCAGTTTCTTCTGTAGCCCTTCTCTTCATAGCTCATGCTTTTATTGAGCATCTACTATGTTCCAACAGTGTGCTAGAGAGTGCCTCTGAGATGGCTGGCAATTGAGCTGAACCAAAGACGTCTATTGAGTTGGCGTTGGAAGGTAGGAGAATAAGGGGAAGTCTGCCTCTTCCCCAGACCAGGGTGCCAAGAGGCCACAGTGCTTAAGCACTCCTGGAGTACAGGCAGCTGAAGGGATGAGGGTGGCCAGGGGAGGCAAGGGTGCTGGCCTTCGAGAGTAAGAACCACTGCCTGTCTGCGCACCTGCTCTCTGCACGGAACCTCCTGCAGCTGGCCTCTGGCCCGTGTGCCGTTTGGAGCAGAGGTGGACAAAGACAACGAGAGCTTCTGCCTGCTTTCCCTTTTGTCTCTTCTCTTCTTGGATTTTTTATCCATTCTTGGGCCTGAAAACACTAGAGGATGAGGAACTGAATTTTCTTCCTCCTCTACCCCCAAGACTGTATGTTTTAAAGGAAAATCAAGGGTCTAGTGTGATGCCAATGATGTCACAGCTGAAGTGGGCGGCACTCTGATTCAGTGAGCATGGTAAAGACCGCCTACCGCTAAAATGACCCTCGAGGATTCAAAGGCCCACGGGTATAGTTTTGTGGGCTCCAAGCTATACAGCTTAGTGCCCAACACAGCAGTTTTTCTGTGAACAAGGGAGCAGATGGCTGTTCCATTGTTAGAGCACCAGAGGAGGCATTCAGCTTGTGTTTAGGGATCACAGTGAAAGCCAGATAGTTGTTTCTTGTTCTTCCTTTTATGTTAGCTAAGTGCCAACTGTTTGCATATATCTAAATAAGTGTGTGAATGATGTGAACCCATTTGGAAAAGCCGTGGCTGATCAATAATATGCCAGCTAGTTGTGTGCCATGGAACATGTTAAAAGTCATTTAAAACTATTACTGCTTCCCCCACCCCAATATCTATCTCACTTTGGAAAATTTCAAACCTGGAGAAGAGTTAAAGTAGTTATATAATGAGTAATGAATACTCATATATCCTTAACTTAGATGTATCAATTGGCAATATTTTGCCACATCAGTGTGATCTCTTTTCTCTCTAACACACACAGACACAGCAAGGCAGAGTTGGCATGAAGAATACTCTGTGAGTTGTGAGCTCTTGGAATGAGGAGTGTGCCAGGATTTTTGTATCTCCCCCAAAAGAAGAGGGTGCCCAATCAATACTCAGTGGGACCCAGTGTTAGTGGGGAACTCAGGCTTTGGGTGAAAAGGGGTGACCGTATACCTGGGGCAAAGTTCACCAAGGTGAAGGAGAGAAGGGGAAGGAAGGAGGGCGTGGAGCGAGAAGACTTCAATGCCTGCCTCCATGGTGTATGGACTCCAGAGGGGAGCTTCAAAGAGAAGCTGGGAGAACGGTTTGTCCACATGTTCTCTGAGAGACTCTGGGAGAGGAAGGCGATTGTGCTTTACAGCTGAGACTGATGGGAGAAAGTGAGAGACGCGATCACTCCACCACTGGAGTGGCCCAGCTACAGTTGGCGAAATTTAACCTCAAAACCAGCAGTACTCCTTCCCACCATCTGGACGGAAGAGCAACAGTGGGTGGGGGAGGGGAGGCAACAACTTCCCTGGGCTTTGGAGGCCATATGGGGGCTAGGAGTCATTGTGAGGACAGCATTTTGAAGACTTTGTCCAGGATTTCCTCCAAAAGGCTGCAAGGACTCGGGGGAGGGAACCGGAGGACCTGCCGCAGTACAGGCAAGCCAGAGAAATGCATGCCACTCGGTGACAGTGACGCCCACATCTGGGAGGCATCCTGCTGTTTATAAAGCACTATCTCGACCCTACATCTTCCCAGCAGAGATTGTTATTCCTATTTCACAGGTAAGAAAGTGAAGACTCAGAGAGGTTAAGGAACCGATCCAGGGTCTGTCACGGTGGGGCCAGGACTCCCTGGGTCATCATTTCAGGGTTCCTGACTCTCAGTGAGGTACTCTTCATCAGGTGGGATGCAAACGCCTGGGGTGCAAAATGTAAGGAGGTGAGGCCCTGAAGGGTGAGGGGCGGGGGTGTAGAATATAAGCACTGGGCACTCACTCCCAGGGCCATGCATGTGCACCGTCAGCCTCCTGAAACGTTGTCCCTAGACACCTTGTTTGCCTCACCCACATCGCATTTGCTTCAGTGACCTGTCCCTGTCCAGAGGTGGAGGGCTTTGCCAATGACACGCACTGCTGGCATCGCACCCTGGGTACCCCTGGCCCTGCTGCCAGGGGCTTCACCTCAGGCTGCATCCCTACTGCGAAGTTTCCTAGAATTTCAATCTGTTCTTGCAGCTAGGGGAGGGGGAGAGAAGGAGACTGTTGCCACCAGATATGCCAGGCATCACAAACAAACAACAAAAAAGATTCATGTGTTCAGTGGAGCTGAATTTTAATTGATACTTTCTCAGACTGTGGTTCTGAACCAACATCCCACAGCCCCCAAAGATGATGAAGGGGGTGAGGTTTAACGCCACAATTAGCAGACAACCCCACAACAAATATAGTAAACATTAATCATATTAAATATTGAACGCAGACTTTGGTACGCTTGAAGAGCAATGGGTTCTTTAAATTTTATTTTACAGAAGACAAAGCAATGATTGTGGAGGAATTATTCCAATGTCAGCGCTGAAGGGAAATAATGTAACATTCTGGAATTTATATAAAAATTACAGCTTTGTTGTGTTTCACACTATATATAGTAATTTAATCATTTGCAGCTGATTAATTTCAGTGAAGGAAAATGTAGCATTATGCATCCCTAATGGAGTTCCAAGGTTTAAATTCTAGTCGGGAGTTGGGCACAGTTTAAGTCTAAATTAGCAATTAGCTTGGGCAGTGGACATTTAGGTTGAAGTGGAGTCATCTGTTGACACGCACTGAGTCAACACGAGAACAGCAACAAAGACCATCAGGAAAATGCTTGCCACAGAACATTCTTTGCTGGGTTAATAATTATCATTCCT
This sequence comes from Glossophaga mutica, assembly GCA_039655065.1. NCBI lineage: Eukaryota > Metazoa > Chordata > Mammalia > Chiroptera > Phyllostomidae > Glossophaga > Glossophaga mutica. The sequence goes on from CM077308.1 coordinate 24,405,448, forward strand.
TACATTAGCGGAGTGCGGTTGCACTTTAGGAAACATTTTCTCGTACATTTAGTTCATTTGCTTTGGTCTTCATCCAGGTCTGTTTGTGCTCCGTTTTAGGGTGAGGAAACTGAGGCTCAGAGAAACGAAGGGTGTACCGAGGAAGGACATACTGTGGCGGGAGGTGAGCCCAAGTGTTCTGGCTCCAAAGCCGGGCTTCTTTCTACCTCAGGATACATTCTGGGGAAATTTGCCCCATCGTGTGATTGTCCAGAGTAAGATGCAAACGCAATCATGGCACTAACAAGAGTGTATCTTGATGACATCCTCCACGTGTCCCCAGCACTGTGCTGGGCACTTGGCAGGTGCTGACTCAGTTAACCTTGAATACACCTACGAAGCAGGTACCATTTGTATCTCCTTGTAGAGATGAGGTTCAGGTGAGTTCGGTTACTTGTCCAAGGATGCACTTGGCATTGAAAACCTTGCTCTTTACCATAACATTTAGCTCCTCTCAAAGGTGGTCCTTAAATCCCAGGCTAAGGTGTCTTACTCTTGGAGTCCATCTGGGATTTGGTGGGCTTGGTTGTGATGGCACCTTTTGGACCAGAAACTGCACCGAGCCCCTGTGCCGTATTTCCTCACATCCATTCCCCCTTCTTCAGCCTGCTCTGTGCCAGGAAGGAGAAACCAGGTGAGTCTCTTGGGTCTGGCCAGTGAGGGCAATGGCAGGATATAGGAGAGAAAGCAGAGAACCGGGCCAGAGCGTTTATTCTTCTGGCTTTCTCACTACGGGGCTGCCAGGAGTTGGCTGTGTCCTTCACTCAAGTCATGGTTCCTGTTACGTGGCTACACTGCCACCTCTTGCTGCCCCTTTGGGCCCAGAAGTGGTCATGGCACCCTTGTTCCCAGCCCTGGGGCCCTGCACTCTCTTTTCTTGCAGTTTCTTTTCAGTCCGCCTTCCCTTGGACCAGTGAACGATGCATAGGAGACCTACCTGCTCCCAGTACAACCAGGCAGAGACTGCTGGGAAGGAACTGTTCTGAAGTAAGGGTCATTTGATGTGTTAAGCACCCAGAGGAAGCCGAGACAGGAGTAAAGAGCTGCAGCCATGAGACACCCTTGATGCAAATGGAGGAGTACATGACGTGCCTAGAACCTGCAGGCCCTCCGCACAGGCAGACTGCTGACACCTCGTGCTGTCCCCGAGCATCAGGGCTCTTCAGATGCAAGGGACACAAACTCAACTTAAATGGGCTTACACAATAAAGTGGACTTCATTAGTTCACGGCCTCTAACTGTGGGGGGAGGGTGGGGCTGGGCTCGGGGTCCAGGAACGTGGTTCCCAGAAGGATGCTCTCTTCCCTTCTTCCCAGCTTCTCCTGCTCAGTGTCCTCACTCCGATGGACGCGGCCTTGTCAGCGGTGCCGACCGGCAGAAGAAAAATTAAAGCCACACCATTCGGATCAAAACTAGGGATCTGGAGTGATATTCACTGAATCAGTAAGAGTCCTGGCAGGAGGTAGAATTTCTTGGATAGTTTAAATAAAGAGATTTTTAAATAAAGGGACTAATTAAGAAGTGTGGACAGGGTTAAGTACAAACAAGAAATATCGAGGCACCCAGACTGGAGGAGGGGGAAGCTAATACCGTCCCAGGGCTGAAGGGCCGAGGAAGAGACACGTCGCTGCTGGAGCCCAGGGGAGCTGCAGCGTGGAGAGTGGCCGGATGAGGACTCGGGTACCCAGGGATGCAGCTGCTGCCAGCGACGAGAGCTGAAGTGGGGGGTGGGGCGGGGAGGTGGGCACCCTGCCCTCTCTCTTCTCCTGCCCTTCAATATCTTGCCAGTAAGAGGTTCCCGTGAGCCACAACCAACCAGAAACCCAACTGCAAGGTCATCATCGGGTGGTGTAGGGCATTAGCCTCCTGGGGTACAAAATAAGAAAAATAAGGCAGAAAATGGAACTCAGGAGACAAAGGGAAAATAACCTGCAAGTTCATCTTGTCTTTGTGGGGACTGCAGGGTCGGACAAGTGAACACTCATTAAGAGTGTTTTGATTTGACAAGAGAATTTCCTAAGAATTCCGACCTCCACGAAATAATGGACTGAAATAAGGATCATCCACAGATGCTGAAACCATTGAGTGAACAGTTCGTTGGCCATCAGGATTCTACATGATCTCAAAATATCGCCCTAAAGATTATTCGTTAATTATAAAAAGTAAGGCATCTTCACAATGGAGAGGTCTGCCAGAGACAGCTGCTTAACCAAGCAATCAAGTTTAGTGTCACCAATAACGGACACACTGACTCCAGGCGCCTCCTCATGGGACGCAACGGCAAGTTCTACACAACCTCAGCGTGGCCACATTCTGACCGAAATGTTTAAGCTGAGCCTTATCCAGAGGAGGTGGCCGGTCCAGTCCAGATCGCAGGGCATTCTGTAAGACAACTTGCCTGAACTCTTCAAAAAAGCCAATGCCCTGAAAAGCAACGACCACAGAGTTAGGGCTACACAACAGAGAGTGCACAACAGCTCGGGCACGACTCTTACAAACACAGCAGCGAACAAAAGAAGACAGATTCCCAAGAGACTTTATATAATATGACTCCATTACATAAAGTTAGCAAATAGACAAAACCCACTTAGGTGGTAGAAGTCAAGACAGTGCTTCCTCCTGGAAGTGCCCCCAAGAGAGAACCCTGGGAGCTGATGGCGTGCTTTTCCTTTATCCTAGCGCGTGTTACCAGTGCATATCCACTTTGTGGACGTCCGTGATACGCAGGTAGGCTTCCCCAGGACTCTGCTCCAGCGTGAGGGCCAGGGTTCTTTCCGATCAGGCGGTGCTCAGCGTTGGGGTCTACTTTGGAGTATACTGAAAGACTTTGAAAGTTATTTCAGTGATGGAAAATTTTGTCACTGGACATAACTGCCCCTGATTAAATTTCCTGTCAGTCGACAGACTCCAGTTTGGTCATTTCAAATTGTCCGTCTATCCTTACGTTTTCAGGAAACAATAACAACCACCATGCACTGAGTACTGAGTGCCACTCGCTGCCAGGCACCGTGCTAAGGGTGCCACGTGCAGGAGAGCTTTGAATCCCTTCTGCGATGTTGTGACTCGTAGGGGTTATTACTAGCCTTTAACAGATGTGGGGGCCAATAGCAAAGTGCCACACTAGAAAGTGTCTGGGCTGGGACTCAAGCCCGGGCTGATTCCAAAGCTCTTCACCTTGAAGCAAAACTGTCTGGTCTACAGTCTTGTATGTGTTAGTTATCTTGTTGTTGTCATAGATCTCCACAATTCTATGACTTTAGGAAAGCCTGTGTGTGTGTGTGTGTGTGTGTGTGAGAGAGAGAGAGAGAGAGAGAGAGAGAGAGAGAGAGAGGGAGGGAGGAGGCTGGGGACAAGAATGGATGAGGTTATGTACATATAGTGACTGCCTGGTCGCTCTTGCCTTTTATTTCATTTGATTCCTTCTGATCACCTGGGCTGCCTGGCCTTGACAGCAACGATATGTTAAGGGGTTTGAACCCTGAACCCAGATGAGTGCCTCATGCAAGCCAGTCCTCTGTTAAAGCATCTGGACCATAGTGGGCGTGAAGAAGAAGAATCAGTAAGTGAAAACTCTGGGACCTGGCAGGAGGAGCCTGCTAGCTTCTCTCTGCCAACCTGAGCTGCGACGGTGGGCTGAAATGTCCATCTTCGTGCACAAGGTTTGCTGTGCATTAAATCCCTTAACTGGAGTGCACTGTAGATAAGGAAATTACATATTTTTTTCACGTTTGAGCTAAAAAAAACCCCCTCACTTTTACTTAGGGTTTTGGTGAGCTTCAAATTCAGTCCTATCCAGAAATACCCACCAAAAACACTGATCTGAACTTATGGGGTGGAAGTAAATGGAGGAAGGAAGAGAAACAGCATCTCTTTGCATGTCTAACAGTGTTGCCTCTCCTAGTGCAGGGACAAGGGAACCCTGGGGCCAGTGCTCTGGATGAGGGCAGTCCCTGGGTCTGGGTGGTTTCTTCCAAGTGCCCCCTGCCCACTAGGGAACGTGCTCTCTGCTTCGCGGGCAGCCCTGGCCAGAACCTACAAAGCACCCAAGATTCTGTTAAGGTAGCAGCGATACTGCCAGAGGCTGACATCGCCATTGCGCCACCTGCTGGAAATTTAGAAAAAGAATCTGAAATTCTTGCTTTGACTGAAACAGCTTCACAAACCTATTGATTATTTTGAATACTTCTCATTTTGTAGTATTAAACAAGTTACATAGGTTTATAAAAGACAAATTAGGAGGTCCACATGAGGAAAATAAAACATGAACATTACAATCCCATCACCCAGATATTACCCTTTTACATAGTTTGTTGGCTATCTTCCCAGTCTTTTTTTTTAATTAGATACACGTAAATTCCTATATACTCTTAGTCTCATCCAATGCACATTGTTTTATAGCCTGATTGCCAAACTTAACAATGTGTCTTAAATATCTTTAAGTATCATTGATTATAATCTGCAACATGACTTTTGCTTAGCAGTTTTTATATCTCTACCAGAATTTTAGAACCGCTTGCTATAAATTAATTACAATGTTGTCTATGCTTTGTGTTTTTACTAAGCCTCATTTCCTCCCTTCTTTTTTCCCCTTCATTTCTTCATTTCTTCCTTGCTTCCTGTTTTTCATCTTTATTTTCCCTTCAGTAGAAAAGGTCTACAGCAGATGTTTGGGGCAGCTCCTTGCAGCATCTCTTGCCTTCCGCACCCTTGCATTTAGGGAGCTCCAGAGACTTCTGCTGATCCTGGCTTTCTCTTCCAGGTGGGCTCTGCTGTCCCCACCGTAGAAGACAGAACACTCTACATTCTGAATCGAGATGGGCAAGAAAGATGGGATCCCAAGCTAGGGCCTCTTCCAGTGTCTAGTTAAAAAAAAAAAAGCTAACAATTTTTGATCACTTACTCTGTGCCAACCTGGCTCCAGTCTAAGAACCCTAGATGAATTATCCCAGGGAAGCATCCCAAAACATACTACTTTCTTTTTTCTTTTCTTTCACTGGACAGCTGAGAACACGGAACTTGAGAAGAGCAAATGCCCAAGATCACCAGCTATTAGAGTCCCAAATCTCAGTGTGCAGAGAGTGCCTAGTAAAAGAAAAGGAAACAAAACAAAAATGACTCTCAGCTTCTCTTTAAAAAATTGGAACAGCTGGCAACAAGCGTTATGCTCCCCTACATCCCCTACATTAGCAATGAGCTCCAGCTGAGCAGTGGGACTCACATTCCAGCGGCCCAGACGCTTCAGTCGCACCATCTCCACCTTCCGTATATTCTCCCCACAGCAGAGGAGGGCAGTGTACTGCCAGCCACACTGTGTGTGTGTGTGTGTTGGGGGGGCGGGCGCTGGCTTCATCTAACAGAGCAAGAAGGCTTCCAGAAGATGATAACAGGCTCCGGGCGTTACCTGCCAGGCTCTCTCTGTCTGAGAACCAGGGTACGTCTATGGCTGCCCTAAAAGAATCGCCTGACTCTTCTATGCACAGGTGTGGGGATGGATTCTGAGGGTATCAGACCAGGAAAGGAGGGACATAATAGGTGATGTGTGGTCCTTTACCTCTTGTAAGTCTGAAATATTTTCTTGTAAGTCTGAAATATTTCACAGTAAAACTTGCAAAAGATATTTTAGAGGCAGAATAGAAAGGATTGTGTCTTGGAACCCACTGCGTATGCCATCCCCCTCAGAGATGTTTGCATTTCAACAGAAGACAGTTCATTAACATGAAGGAGAGAATGTCTAATGGAGAAATGTCTACTTCCAGCAACCTGTAGGTGGCAGAGATGTTTACAGGGCAAAGAAGAGTCTCTGGGCCCCACCTGCAGTCACACAGGCACGCCTGGCCCGGACCGTTCCACCCGGCGGCACACAGGGCTGCGCTGACCCTCTGATGGAATTGCCCTGGCCGGCCGCTGCTGTTTCCTCCGCGGCCACCCAGGGAGCATGTCAGCAGCAACCATTTCAGCGGTCGCCGCACTCCTCGCCCCAAAATGCTCGACTTCCCCCTGTGAATTTCTCATATTTTTTTTAAAGCCAAGATGAACGTGCTAATCTCCTTTCTCCTCTCCCTGCCTCACATCAAGCCCTGGCGTGCAGCCTTGCATTATTCATGAAGGTTTACATTAATCAAATGCTTCAAAGTTTCATAAAGTTTCTATTTTGGAGCACACATTCTTTGTGGAGTTGGCACTCAGTGGACAATGGGATCGCGTTTTGGAGGTTCTCCAGCATTCTTAATTCCCATCTGCTTTATTTGCTGCAGCTGTTTGATTTCTTCCCCAGAGACTGTAGCTCGGAATTCTGCAGCGCATAGACTGTTTTCAAATAAATGCAAGCACCAGGAAATACTTTTTGGATTGAATAAATGCAGAAAATGTTGAAGTGGTTACACACACTTGGTTTGGTTTGTCTTCTTTGCCTAGTGATATCTTGTGATGCCCGTACGTATGATTTTATTTTATTTTATTTTATTTTATTTTATTAATTTTATTTTATTTTTGCCAGAAAGGCCACTACTTGCCCTCCAGTATCTACTTTCTCTTTTTTTCCTCAAAAATTGGACTTCTGAATTTTAGGTGAGCCAGGTAGGATAAAGACTACATTTCCCAGGTTCTCACAACACTCCCCTGCAGTGGCCACGTGATCAACTTCTGGCCAATGGGGTGTAACAGAAGTCTCACCTGTGATTTTTAAGAGTAGGGGCATGACCCCGTTTCCTGTTCTGTCTTTCTGCCTTCTGGAATGTTCTGTCATGGCTGGAGCTTGGATTCTCCCTTATAGTTAAGGAGGAATCAATGTGCCGAGGGTAGTGAGGCAACAAGATAGAAGTCACTGGAGTTTCTAAGCCTCAGAAGGCCTTACCAGGCCTGGACCTCCGAAAAAGGAGAAGTCTTCCATGGTGTGTTCTAGGCAAGGCGGAGGATGGGAGGTAGGGGAGTGTCATGGCACCAACTGAGCAAATCCTTCCTAATTTTCTCTTTAAATTGGAGATGGTCTCCTGAAAGTTTTGTAAGAAACACTGTAACAATTAAAGAGCATCTCGCTGGTTTACTATCAAAGGTCATAAGTGGGCAGGACTGACCCCAAGGTGCCAAGTCCAGGAAGCGTAAAGAACTTCCCGCATAATATCAGACCCACTTGCTCCTTGTCTCCTTTTGCCGGTACTCACAGCCCTAGCCTTGATGCCCTGGACTGCCCAGGGAGGGACTGGAAGAGAAGAGGACTAGATCCAGCTAAGAAAGAATAACGATGCACCCCACACCACTGAGTTGCAAACGGTTGAATAATATTGGATTACTGCTATTTTTCTCGTTATAAAAGCACAAGAGTGAAAATCACCAATAATTCCACTATCAAGTTATCATTTTTGATCTATGTTCTTTTAGTCTTTTTCAGTGCAAATATAGATGTTTATCTTTTTTATGAATGGTAGCATAGGACATATATTTTATAGTTTGTCTTTTCAACCTTTTTAACATAATAAACACTTTCACATATCGTTATGAATCCTTCTACAACATGATATTTAATCATCTTTATTCCAGACCATCATATGGCTGTACTCTAATGTATTGTCCAATCGATGTCTTAGTTAGGAAGACGTTTTCCCCATCCTTGCTCTTAACTTCTCTCTGCCTCTGTCTCTGTCTCTCCCCCATTATAAATAACACTGGGATGAACATCCTTGCAGATAAGTATTTGCACACATCCTGGATTTTTATTAGGGTGGATTCCTGGCGCTGGAATGCAAGAGAACTGAAGCACTGTGGCTGCTGCTCCCGCTGAAGACCGATTTTGGTGTGAGTGGTATTCACTGTCTCAGCTGCCCGGGCCACTCGCAGTCAGATTTCCAGAACAATAGCCCGTTGTCTGGCTTAAGCTAAATGATAAGAGAATTTGAACAATTCTTGTTCTGAAATATTCATAGGTTTTTGTTTTCATCTTCTACCACTGCAAGCAGTTAAAAACACAGCTCGGAGAAGTGGCATTTTTCTTTCAGAAAATGAATTGGTAATTTATTCAAATGAGGCTGGGTAGTTGTTTTAAATTATTACCTTATGCAAACCTCTAATGGAATGAAGTCAGTTTACATCTTTAAATAACCTTTAATATTTGTACAAGTAAATATCTTCATTTGACGATAATGGAAATTGTCAGAATTTTCATTTTCTCACAGTTTGGCTCACTCACAATGGCTGTCAGACAACCAAATGATACGACGCAGAGCCTGCTAATTGTTTCAGCCCGAGACAGCGTTTCGAAGGTAAGGGAAAGGAGGTGCAGACACTAATGAAGTTTTATTATCAGAACATAGAATTAGGATTGTGACAAGAGACAATGGTGGTAATGACATGTAGTTAGGGCGTTAAAGCTTGTGACATCTCTAGCTGAATCTCAGGGACAGAGATAGTGAGAAGGCTAGACTGATGGACAGCCCTGGATTAAAACAGATCAGCTCTCAACTTACCTTCCTGGAAGGAAAGGAAAAGCAAAGCAAAAGCAAAAAAACAGGAAACAAAACACAGAACAAGCAGATCTGTGATCTACAAAATACGAAAGGGTTGTGTAAGTAGCCTTGACATAGCTGAGTGACGAAGTCAGCACATCTGGGTGTGTTTGTTCTCATGCAGAATGAGGCAGGGATAGCAGGCTCTAATGGACCACAATTCTGCTAAGGATCCCAGTTTTGAAATACTGTTTTATCAGGGATTTGTGATTATTTTTCAGAGGAAGGGGAAGGGAAGCAAAGAGAAGAGAGGAGAAAAGGAAGGAGAGGAGGGTTCATCTTCATCCAAATTGGAGCCCACAGCTACCAATCTCAATGAGATGGTCACTGCAGAGTAACCCTTCCCATTTCTCTTTCATTCTTTCATTTAATACATTTTTATTGTCTTCTAAGTACCAGACACTGCTCTACTAAACATAGGGGATACAGTGGTGAATAAGACGCTTGAGGCTCCTATTCTCACAATTTGTATGCCTTGGGGGATTAGAGAGATAACTAACCAACAAGAAAATACATCAGATAGCTTTACATATCATGCAACAAATTATAACAAAGGGAGGTGATAGGATGATTGGAGGCTATACTTAGAGTATCTGCAGTGTTTTATGCTCACTCTCCATTCCCATGAGCGGTGCCCCCGACCCATACACACACTGACACGCTATGCACTCGTGAGCACTCACCAGCCCGAGCTTTTTTGCTGTGTTAGTTCAGAGAAAGAAAAGTAGTCAGAAAAATGTAGAAGCCAGTGAAGCAACAAGGTTTAAACTGGAAGAACAGGAAACTCAGACCAGAAGAGAAGAAAAGCTACAGAAAGAGGGAAGGGTGAAGGGGAAGAAAGAACCTCTTTGAGCTGTGAGTTTTAGTCAGAGTCTTTTGGGGTGCTTAGAGTGAGGGAAGGAAAAGACTTTTGAGGGCTTTCTGTATAGGTAGGAAGTAGAAAGAGAGGAGGAGATACAGAAAGATAATTTCAAAACATTTCATTGAGTAGTTTTTTTATTTTTTATTTTTTTAATCCTATTTTATTTATTTTTAGACAGAGGGGAAGGGAGGGAGAAAGTGAGGGAGAGAAACATCAATGTGTGGTTGCCTCTCATATGCCCCCTACTGGGGACCTGGCCTGCAACCCAGGCATGTGCTGGGACTGGGAATCCAACCAGCGACTCTCTGGTTCAGAGGCCGGCGCTCAATCCACAGAGCCACACCAGCCAGGGCTCATTGTGTAGTTTTAACGTAATCCTTCTCACTCTTAGTTATACACTCAAGAGGACTGAAAACACATGCTCATATAAATCTTGTACATATGTGTTCATAACAGTATTATTCATCATAGCCAAAAAGTGGAAACAACCCAAATGTCCACCCACTCAGGACTGGGAAAACAAATTGTGGTGTGCTCATACAATGGAATATTATTTAGCCATATAAATAAATAAAGTACTGATATGAGCTACAACATGGGTGACCCTTGAGTACATTATGCTTTGCGAAAGGAGCCAGTCACCAAGTAGCACCTATAATATGATTTCATTCATATGAAGTGTCCAGAATAGGCAAATCTTTAGAGACAGAAAGTAGATTCATAATTGCCTAAGGTTAGGGGAGCTGGAAAATTACTGCTGAAGGGTGCGAGGTTTATTTTTGGATGATGAAATGTTCTAAAATTGATTGTGGTGATGGTTGCGTAATTCTGTGACTATACTGAAAACCATTCAGTTGTACACATTAAGTGGGTGAATTGGAGTCTGTGAATAGCTTAGTAAAGCTTTACAAAAACAACAACAACAAAACTCAACTGACGTGTGGCAAGGTGGGAAGTTGGTCCAGAATCAATCCGTATAGTTGTCTAACTGCAGTGGGTTTGAATGAGTATCTCTTTAAATTGTAGGGTCAGTACAGAAATGACCGGTCTGTGCTAGGATTGTGTAGTTTTGTTGCTTTGCTGTGGTTGCGGTCGCTGTTATCAAGCCACAGTGTGGTGGACCAAACTGAGGTCCCTACCAATAAACAAGCCAGCAGCACACACATGCAGGAATGGTCTTCCCCTTGCCTCTTGCACATCACACATTCCATCCCGGACAATGGTGGATAATCACCAGTTACTTCATAAAATGTAGGGTGATGTAAAACCAACTCATTTCTCATGGTGGCGGTGATAGTGGGAAAGGATTCAAATCATTTCCTCTCTTCAGATTCAAAGCAAGTCATCTAGCGCAATTTTGGAGGCCATCCATGCTAGAGACTGATTTTTAGACCAAACTATGAGGCTGCCACAGAAAGCGATCATGGCAAGAGTGAAATGAACTCTGTCACATTGTGCATTTGGCATATAAAAATATAGCATTTGGCTTCCATGTTAGAATCTTGAATGGGTATCAGTAATTGTTATTTTCCCCCACCATCTTTTAGATATTAATAGTCAATAGATTGGCTAATAAGGTGCAATGAGTGCCTTAGTTATATTAACTACCAAAAGGAAATAGTTTATTTTTTCATTTTAAAACAACAGAATTTTTCCTTTAACTAGAGATTTGCACTCTTGTATTGAGGGGGGGTGTTAATATTTAGCAATAGAATTAAACATAAAAATATAAAAATCTAAAGTTGTATGTATACATATCATAGTAATCTCTTAAATGAGTTCACTGTCTCTAGCCCCTGGGAAAGGCACTGACCGAAAGTGGAAGAGAATGTAGATGTGACTTGGCTGCATAAATGCTGTGTGAACCTCGACAGGTTGCTTAACCTCTCCGAGGTTTAGTGTCCTTAGCTCTCAAATAAAGATCGCAATTCTTCATCCGCTCTCCTGGATACGTATATTATTACTTGCCTTGTCCATAGACCCAGCTAGCCAGTAATTCATGATTTACTATTAAAAAAAGAGGGAAGCATTCAAGCAACCTAATTTACACCTTCCAGGAATGTGAGCTAAGGGACGTGTGTTGGTGGTTGGCGGGGTGTACAGCTGAGCAGTCACGACAGCTGCCCTGTGGGACCATGTATGAGTGAGGAAGCAGGGAGGGAACTGGTCAAGAAAGAGAAAATTGTGTGCAGAAACCCTCAGAGAAACAGAGACGTGGGAGAGAGACGGCGCGGCCACCAGAGGCAGAGCAGCCTTGGATCCCAGCGTTCCCACCCAGTTCATCTGAATGGAGCCTGGCCTCACTTTGGTCACACTGTCCTTGGATTCTTTGAGCCTCTAAATATCTATGTGAACTTCACTTTTACTTACTTTGGGTAAGTCTGAGTGTGTGTTCTTGAAAAAAAAAAGGTGGTGCATGAGGTAGACTCATTTGAAACATCTTCATCCATTGCCTTATAGAATTAGATCAAGGACCAAGTAATTTCCCCATTATGTGGGCAGGAGCCATGCATTTTTTAATATGTGTGCTATTAAAATATTTGCTTAATTGAAGTGAAATTGATAAGGTGTGTGAGGATACTTTGAAGACTGCAAAGCACAATGGTGATGGAGAGCATAAGCCATTATTAATAATCTGATTAAAGTTGTATGAAACCCACATTGGTCATTTTTGTGTATCTGGCACAATGAATAAAACCAAAAGAAATGGCTAAGATATATAGGGAAATTGGGTGAATGTTCACTCCTTCATCTGAGCAACTTAAACTTTAACCCTCTTCTAAAATGAAAGGAAAACTGAAGTTCTCTTCAGCCAGTGAGCAAGGCAGTTCCTGTCCAGCACTGACCGCCAGGTCCCTGCAGTATGCCTGTTCAGTCTGGAAACTTTCTAACATGGAGCTGCCAGGGTCTAGGGAAAGACCAGATTTTCCAGCTCAGCTAAATTCTTGGCTCCTCTGCTGGAGATGAGCTGCAACAGGAAGTGAAGGGTTGAGTTTATCAGCTCCCCCAAACGGGTATTACAACAATAACTAAACTCCCCGTTATTGAACAGGGGCTTCTGGGGATGCCCAGTTGTCCAGGTCATCTCTGTTGGTCAACCTCACCGGTTACTCCACTTTGCCCCTAAGCTCCAGGCTATGTACTAAAATGTGGAGAAAAAAAAGAGAAGACACAACTACTCAAGGATGAAAGAAAATGTGGACTATTCTCTTCATTGTGTGGCCACCTACCATGTCCAAACTTGCAGGGGTTTCCATTTTGTGGGAGAAAAAATCCTAGACGCAGGGGTATTACAGAGGGCGCGTATACATCCGGATTGGTGTCTAGTAGCTGGCTGACCCAAGCGCTGTCTTTGGTCCCCTTGCGGCTCACTGCTCTGTGCTGGCCTTTGCACCGTCTCCCATCCCGTCTCCCTGTCACCAGCGCATTCGATAAGGCAAACACACGTGTCAGCGAGGATGGAAAGGAGGGACCACCTTTATAATGTCTGCAAACAACCTCTCCCCATTTCTGACACAACCTTCTGGATTTTAATTACTCCCCGAAAGTGAGAGCCATCCCAGGATCCTTCGGTGACATTTTCCAGTTTCCTGTCGGCTCCACTTATGAGAAACAAATGGGCTGGCTGGCCTCCCTCTAGATTGAGTTTTTCATGAAGTCATTACTTCTGTCACGGGGTGTATTTTCAAATTGAAAAATCTGAAACAATAAATGATGGTGAAGCAGTTAATAACTGTTAAGAAATCACATTTGGAAAATTGCATTTAAGCAATAACCTTTCTCCCTGTAATTAAATGACAGAAAGGTCCTGGTTTTAATTAAGTCAGCAATTTATAGTTATGAAGCTATACTTCACTATGCAGATTAGCAAATGATAGGTCACAGAACACCCTGAGTGCATTTTGAGTGGGCCTGATATGGTAATTACTCCACTGTTCAGTGGTGACCACATTGAACCGTATCTCTAGATGAAACAATTTTCTTTTCCTTGCTCCATGATGTATAACTAGGATGAGTAAATGTACCACGAGCACTGCCTTGCGCATCTTTAAATTAAAATGGATTTTAAATGAGGGGGCATGGGCGAAGAGAGCGTGTTTGAAGAACGGCACCGGGAGTGAATGGGCCACTCGTCAACGCCTGTGAGCAGAGAATATATCATTGTTTTACAGGGCTCTCTATCTTGTGCCTGAGTGTTTGCTGCAGATTTATGGGGAAGTAAAATGCTAATGTTAGTGTATTTATAAACATATGATGGGGATTTCATCTATAATTTATTTGCCGGCCCTACTCTCTGCCTCCTTGGAAGGGAAAATGAAATGTTATGTTGGACGGCCCAAAGGGTCATTAATACCGGCTCTCACATTTTATTTAAATAACCCCAGCTCATATTACACACTGATGATCACACTGTGAGATGTTTTTTGAAACGCTTATTGTGTCTTGTCTCCTGTCTGCCCCAGCCACGGCCAGTGCAGAGTTCCAGCAGTCCCCAAACGACTTCAGGTGAACCTGGTGGCAATCTGCTAATGGCGGGGCTGGGGTGGGGGTGCTCAGAGGGAAGGAAAAAATCCCACTCCTGTCTTTTTTCATTTCTCTTAAAGTTTCACAAACATCTGAACTCCAAGAAATGACTTGTTTTCGGGTGTTTTCATTTCTTCTCCAACCCCCCTGTTTTACTGCCTCTCTTCTTTAATGTGTATCTCCGCCCAAACCCAGGAGAGCACAGGCTGCAGAGGAAGAAGTCAGAGCGTCAGAAGGCAAGCACATCCCGCACGGCGGAGGGGGCTGAGAGGGAACGCCCTCTAGTCCAGAGTGTTTACGTGGTGGCCGTTTGTCTCCCGGACAGAAACGGTGAAACAGTGGCCGTCCCGTTTATCAGCTCCATGTCAGGCCCTCTGTTCCCCCTGCTGCACATACAAGAGGTGAAGGGAATCAGATCTGATGTAAACTGACCAGTAAATCACTGACTGCATCACAGCTAATAGTGATTAACTAACACTGAATCCTCGTTCCAATGAATCAGAAGCAAATCAGGAGTCTCCTAAGTCAGGAGTTCCTTGTTTAAAAATATTTAATCTTCTTGGAGGAAAAGAAAAATGATAAAAAACATTTCCCAGTCATCCTTCCTTGGACGTTTTGGAACTCTGGAACAGGGGTCAAAATTATTGTATTCTCAGAAAAATTATCTATATTATATTTTAAAAGAAAAAAAGCAACACCATAACATTTTAAAGAATCATGTCAGGCACATTTAATTCAAATGTCAGCTCCATGGATGTTCCCAACTCACCCAGCGACCTGCTGGCCTTTGAGATTTTTTTTTTCCCCCTCAAACCCTCATCTGACATACGGAGGGGAACATAGGGTTCTTCTCAATATGTTGAGGGTGACTCTTGGGGTGGCTCAGATTTTCCAGGCACTCGAAACTGAATTCCTCTTTTTGCTGAATTTTACAGCTCCTCTCCTTCCAGGCCTACCACTCCTTTTCTGCTCTGGGTCGCCCCATCAGGTGTCATCCCAACGTTTTGCTTCCCTGGAGTCCTCCTGGCCCAAGGCTTGGGAGGCAGCGAGCCCCTCCTGCGGGTGTGAAGCAAAAGAGGAAATGTCTTCACCGCGCGGTAAATAACTTAAAATGGAACTTCAGGCATTGTTCTCAAACGCGTTTTGCGTGTTCCCAGTTCTTGGAGGAGAACCGACTTCTAATGCTGTGTCGATCCCAACCCCTCTTCCCTCACCTGGTTTGCTCCCTTCTCCTAACTCCCAGCTTCCTGTCCATGACTCAGATCAGCCCTGTGGTTCTCTCTTTGTCCTCCCTCCCAATTTCCCAATGCACCTCGGCCATGCCGAGCGGACCTCGTCTTCAAGATCTCACCGCCTCTTTCTTTCTGAGAGGAATGCTGCTCTTATCTTTAAAATTACCTTGTTTGTTTTGTGCCACTCACACAGAGACAATAAAGCCATACCCCTGAAGGGACGGCCCTCTGCAAGGGAAGTGCCTGGGTGCCTTGGGGACAGGCAGTGGGGACGGAGACTGCCCAGCAACCCTGGGCTAGACGGTGCTCCTGAGTTTCTCCGTGTCATTAGCGATGGTCTTCTTTAGAAGACAATTCATTCTTCAGGTGTTTATTTCCTGTATCTCACATCCAAGAAGCCAGTCGGCCCCCAAGCTTGGACGTCTCCTTGAAGCCTCAGCCTGATACATATGTCAAAATTATGTCTGGTCCCCGGTATCAGTTTAGGGTGCAACTTGGAGAGAATCTGTGGGCAAAACAGGAAGGAAGTGATGTCCGAAATTTCCTTTGGACTGACCCACGTGAGTGAGGGTCCCCCTGTGGGCCAGACCCCACGCCTGCGCCCCAGTGGGGCTGGGTGGGGAGCAGTGCAGGGCAAGGAAGCAGGAGGAAAGGAGTCACCCTTGCCTGTGCAAAGACTTGGACACGTGCTTTCAGAATGGGGCCCTTTTATTTACAAAATAAAGTGAGATGGTACATGTTCTCTTTGGCAGGAGAAAAGTTTCTCCAGTGGAAAGCTTAGAGAACTGTTTCTTTTACAATTTATCTTTGCAATTTTTTTTTTAAATATTCCCACAGCTGGGTCACCTGACATATACAGAAGATGTCTGGCTGAATTTCCGAGTTGATAGAGATACACACTAGAGAAGTCCTTTCTTCCTCCTTGAAGATTTGATGTGTCTTCAACCAGAATTAAAGTATAGATTTTATATAAACCAGTGAGTCTGAGAGGAACGGTTACCAGTTGACTTTCTTACACACTCATCCACGTAGCTACCTTTTATGGCTCAAGCACCTGGCATTCACTATGCCCTGTGCTGGGCAATAGGGATATGAAAATGGATAAAGCCAACCCACACCAGGGAATTCTCTCCCCTCTGCACCCCTGCAGCCAGGGGTGGGGTCAGGGGGAGTAAATGGGCAGCAGACACAGAAACAGGTCATCGTAATATTATATCAAAGAACTTAAGGACGAGACTTGGAGTCAAATCATCAGAGATCAAACTCTACTTTCAGTACTTATTGGCTGTTTGACCTTGGAAAAGTCACTTAGCCAGGTTTTGTTTATCTTCTTCCTCATCATTAAGCTAGAGATAATAACCATGTCTACCTCATAAGGTCATTAGGAAGACTGAATGAAATATTATATATAAAATTCGTATATATTATATATAAAATTCATATATATGGTGCACATTCAGTACTCAAATGTTAGGTATTGTAACAGCATGTGACTCACATGGTAACAACACATTATCTGACAGCATGCAGGAGCGGCGGGCATCTAATTCAACCTGGAGGGACCAGAGAAGGCTTTTTAGAGGCCCTTATATAACTTTAAATTTAATGGCTTTGCAAGTAGGGCATTCCGTTTAGGAATGATGGGCTAAGCATTCATGGAAAAAGTGGGCAAATTTGAGTTGAACCTTATGACTCTGATCCTGAGCAATCCATCCGCAAATGTTGACTCACTTATATCTTATGTGTAATGATTGGAGTCAAGGCTAGTGTCTTGGAGAAGGGAAAGCAAGGGTCTTAGTGCTCATTGTGAGCAAGAAGCCATGAGCAGTGCTTCTTCCTCTCATTACATGCAAACAAATGGTCCCTAAAACCCCCTCCAATGCTGAATTGCATGGTTCCATTAGGTGGATAAATTCTGAGCCTTCAAGGCTACAAAGCATCATCTCTCTTGTGGAAAGGCAAGAAGACAGGACTTCCTGTCCTGTGCTCTGATGCAGGAACTCTCCCAAAAGAGTTGCCAAGGCAAACGGAAGCTTAACTTTCTGATCTTCTTGAATACTCCAGTGAATTATTATCAAGTGGAAATGCATGTAATTAAGGTGGGTGGAAGGCAGGAATTGAATTATGATAAAACCCATGCCTGCTGATGTGTTTGATGACAGAGGAGAAAATCATAAAGGGAAAGATGATGAATTTCTGCCTTTGCTGTGGGAATAGCTGACTTAGAATCAATGTAATGAGAAATTGTCAAGTGAACACGCAATGGCACGGGGTCAGGGTAAGTTTCTGATGGAAGTATATTAGCTCACTGCAGAGCCACACTTTCAATTTTGATCTCCGGCGGGGTGAGGGGGGATACTGCCAAAAATGTAGTATTTGGAGAATAACTACGATCTTGCTACTTTCCTATCAAAAAGCTTTCAGTGACTTTTCCTCATTTCCTACAGAAAAAAGTTCAAAGCTCTGAAAATGGCCTTCAAGGACTGTTTTAAACAGTCTCCCTCCCCAACTTTATCTTCTACTGTACCTCATGTACACATATGAACTTATGTGTGCACATATATGCACACACATCCACACCCCAGTACCCTGCAGACCAAGAGTATCACTCACCCTGTCTTAAATACAGGTGCCTGTATGCAGGTCCCTTGCTCATGCCAGAAAGCCCTTCCACAAATCTCCAATGATCGGATACCCACCTCATCTAAGGCCCAGTTCAAATGTCTTTTCTTCCATCAAGTCTTTCTCAAAGCCAGAATTAATCTCTCTATTGATGGATTTTTTTTTCTTATTATCCTCTAAAATCTTGGAGGGCAGAAGCCATGTCTTACTTATTTTTGTAGCGTTCATAGAGCCTGGTGTAGTGTGTTGTATGATACTGGCTTTAAAATAAGCTCCACTTTTTCCTTTGACTGTTGGGAAGCTCAGAACTAAGTTCTCCAGCTTGATTACAGTCATTTTTCATCTGGGTTTTCTAGTTCAATGGTTCCCCACCTTTCCTTGCTTAGCTCCTGTCATTGCACTCTAACTTCATTTTGCTACTGTACTGGGCCTTTCATTATAAGCTACCCCAAATCTATTCTGGAAGTAGCTTATAAAGATCGAATTGGAGTCGGTGTTGTATTGTATGAAGTTAAATGTAGACTTAAGTTATCAGATGTTAGCATTGTCCAGGGTGCAATCCCGGGAGATAAAAAGAAATGAAAAACAGATCAGATAAAGATAATAATGACAACTTACTGAGATTTGCAGCCCTCAGAATTACCTTACATTTGATCTTCCCAGAAATTCAGTGAAGAATGTATGAGATAAGAATCTTCGTTAATTTTCATGTAATATATTTGGCACGGATTGAGGCAGACTGAGGCTCAGAGAAGTTAAATGCCTTGTTCAAGATCACGCAATCATTTAGAAGCAGCACTAGCTGCAGCTCTTTGAAAATCTTCTTGTTTTCAAGTCTCTTGCTGTGAGTACCAATCAACAAATGGTGAAGTGTGGTCAGTGAATATCCATCGCAGGGCCTGGTGGGCTTGGAGTGATGGGCTCAGGGTGGGAGTGGCTAGTCACTGCTAACATAGTTGTGATTTCTGGCTTTCTCTATTTCTTCCCTACTTGACTTCCAGCCTGTGTTGGAGAGTAGATTGTTAGATCAATCTAGGATAGATCAGTTAGACACTTTGGGCTGCAGGTAACCAAAAATCCAATTGAAAGTGGTTTGAAAGATAAGGTTGTTGATTGATTCCAATAACTAGAAGTTTAAGAGTTAGATGGGCTTCAAGGTGTATTTCATCCAGTGGCATCTACCTCCTGTTATTCTCTTCTGTGTTGGCCTCATTCTCAGGCCAGCAACAGGATGGTAGCAATCTTTCTAGACCTCAAAAAAGAAAAGAGAATAACTTCTGGGGGCTCTCCCAGGATAAGAAAACTTCCAGAAACCCCTAGCGAACTTTCCTTGCATTCCATTGACCCCAAATGGATTGTATGATCATTCCTGAATCAATCACTTGCCAGAGGATGGATTAGTCTCAGCCAACCAGATCCACCTGGGAGTGGGGTCGGTTTCTCCTGAGTCACAGTGGCAGCATGGGGGATGGGAGAGGGGCAGGGATGGGGAGAAGCATGACCTAATCAAAGCAGGAGTATTGAAGTTCTGCTAGTGTTGTCTTCTAAATAAACACAGCCTTTCTGTTCTGCTCTCTCATTGGCCTATGCCTGAGACACTTTCTCTAGCTACAGCCTTTCTTGCCTTCCCTCCCTCTTTCTCTCCTTTCCCCCTTCCTTCCATTCTTTATTTCTTTCTTCTTTCCTTTCATTCATCCATTCATCAAATATCCTTTGCACCAGGCCTGTGCTAAACACTGGAAGTACCTAGATGGTCAGGGCACCACTGTCCTTTCTGTGGGAGCTCCCTTCTGACATATGTGGCCAGTATCCTGCAGAGTCAGTGAGCAGCGCCCCTCAGGTGTCCGACAGAGGTTATTAGCAGATGGGACACAGGCAGTCCTGAGAGTTATGACACTAATCAGGAAGTTTGTTTCATTTAAAGGAGAGAGCAGCGAGGCAAGGAAGACTGATTTTTGTCCACCCAGAACCGAAATACCACATTAAAATGCCTCCTAGCACCGAGAGGTTTGTCCATTAAATTTAATTAAGCTTTCTTTAGAATCACATGTCTCAAGAAATCTATTACACCCAGGGGACAAGGCATTTGCTTTTCCAGCTTTTGCCTGGCTCTTTGTATTATTTTTTCTTTCCAGGAAACCCCTGTGCCTCTATTGTTTAGCAAAGTGTTCATATTTAGTGGTCAAATACAGGCATGTGAATTGTGGAAAATCTTCCTGAACAATCTTCCTGCAGTTTCTGGATTCAACACCCTCTTCCGCAAGAGCTCTGAGGTCCACGAGCTTTGTTTTTTCCTCTTAAAACAGAGCGCCTTTAACAGATCTGCATTGTTCCAGCTTCTCTGGGTCTCTGAGATTCTCGTAGCTCTCAAGCAGCTCAGACATCCTAGGAGCTGAGACTCCTACAAAGAGACCAGCTGGGAGAGGTGTGTGCCCAGGCCAGCCTCAGAGTGAGTGTGAATTCCTCAGTTCCAAAAAGGAGCAATTCTGTCTAATGGGCTGTCCGTGCCAACTCTTACCCTGGCAACTTTCTTGGTAGAGGAACCCTGGCATGATGCAGGGAAAATATTTCAGTGTTTCCTAGCTCTGGGGACCTGCTCCATCCTTTTCCTCGAGGAAAAATATGCCACTCAGAGCTGCCACATTAATGCTGTTACTGACAGCAGCCACTGACACCCCAAGGGATGGTATAACACACACATGCCCCCACACACCGTTCCCCCAAATCCCAGTGCAGAAAGTTGAAGGGGTGAGTGCTCCCCCTAGCAACTGCCATTTCCCAGGGGTATTCCCAGAATGTTACTAGGTATTTGCAGGATCTTGCAGGGGAGGCTCTCTGGTCAAATGTGCAGAAGAAATACTGGACTAAGCAAAAATAAACAGGTTTATTGCAGGGCTTCTGAGAGCCTTTAATGTGCTTATGTGTCCTGTGAAGGGTTAGCATGTGTGGGAGGAGAGGAACTACAGTATTTGTGTTTTCCAAAGTAATGTGACCATAGAACCTTTTTTCTTGGAGCATCACGCACCTGGAACAGATATTCAAGGGAATGTATTTTTTTCATACAAACTTTCCTTGACTCTTGCTCATTCTTCTTTCTATTATGAACCCTTTATTTTTGGGGTGTTTTTCCCATGGCTTTTGAAGCAGGGGTTCTGGGTATGCCCAGTGAACTGATGGAGTGGACCCTGCAGGAGATTTCAAGAGAAATGTGTGGCTTCCTGGGAGAGATGTATCCTAGGAAAGAAGAATGAGGCAGACGAGCCTGACCCAGTGGCAAAGCCAGACTCCTCGGAGGGAAGATGCAAACCAGAGCATGGCAGGACTCTCAACTGGCTTCATCCTCTCTGTTGCATTGAACGCATGCCTTAGAACCGAGATGAATTGCAGGACTAATAATAAACACTCTGGCATGCTTCAGGGCTCAGGCAACACAGCCGTGGGGCCCTCTAATAGAATTCAGCACATAAGAGGGAAAAGTGCTTTTCCTCCTATTTTGCAACAGAACCCTGAGTAACTCTGGCCTGTGCCTACGCTGGGCTGGAGGGGCAATGGAAGGACTCCGGAGAAGGGGGCCAGGAAGAAATATGAAATAGCATGTGGTTACTGACAGGAGAGCTGACCTACCTCATTTGTACAGAGGTGGGATGCTTCTGGGGAATCTCTGGGATAATTGTTGACCACGATCCTGTAGTAGCAAGTGGGACAAGAGCTTTTTGAACATTGTTCACAATGAAATTCAAGTTGTGCTTCTAGGGTGGTGAGGCTTGGGGAAAATTGATGATTAGTGAGAGTATTTATCTTTCAGCTTTAACAGAAACCTGAATGACATACAAAAAATAGAAAAAAATAGCTCAGATCAAACTATTGTTAAGATTTAGCAGCATCCCTTTAAAGATGTGACCTGAAAATTTCGCATAACACTTTTCCTTACCTCCTATTGGTAAGAATTCAGTTACATTGCTACAAGGAGATGCAGAAGACCTGGAGACATAGATTCTTCCTGAATACAGTTATATTCCCAAGTAAAGGCATGAAGAATACCTTCAATGCTGATTATGCTATTGACATCTGCAAAAACCAAAGTGGCTTATATCTGCCCTCTGAAACAAAGTTTTAGGATTAGAATTAGAATTCTTTTTTATCAATAGGCCCAGGGTTGAAGGTTGCATGATTTTTGGCTTCAATTTAGGCTCAGGTGATTCAACAGAGATCAATGCATATACTTTTATTTTTTTAATTGTTGGTCTTGTAAAGTTTTCTTCTTTTACTCCCACCCCAGCCCACCATCCCAGCCCTTCCCACCTCCCTCCCATTTCCACCCCCCATAGTTTTTGTCCATGTGTCCTTCATATTTGTTCCTGTAAATCCTTCCCCTGCATATACTTTTCTGAGTGGGCTCCAACATTTTAGAAACTCTACTTGGACATATTTGGTGACTGCAAGTTAGACGTCTTTATGAAGAAAGCAAGAAAGCTGACAGCTAAATAAGGTCACATTTCTGGGTAAGTTTAAGTCATTCCTTCTTTATGATCTGGGTCTCAATTTTCTAATCCATGAAATACAATGGTTGGTGATGGTCTTACCTGTGAAAAGAAAATTGCTACTGAAGTCTTCTGTGACAATATCATAATAAAGTGAGAATTAGGTTAACAGAATGACTGTGGCCGGTGTTGTTTAGGATGTGTTATAGACTAAATATTTTTTGTCCCCTCCCCAATTTATATGTTGAAGCCCTAAACCCCCAGTGTGATGGTATTTGGATGTGGGGCCTTTGAAAGGTAATTAAGGGTTAGATGAGGTCATGAGGGTGGGGCCCTCATAATGGAATTAGTGGCCTTAGAAAAAGAGACGCCACAGAGCATGCTCTTTCTCTGTCTCTCTGTCTCTCTGTTTCTCTGTTTCTCCCTCTCCCCCATATAAGGATAGAACAAGAAGGCAATTGTCTACAGGCCAGGAAGAGAGCTCTTACCGGGAACTGAATCAACTGGCACCTTGATCTTGGACTTCTCAGGCTCCAGAACTGTGAAAAAATAAACTTCTGTTGTCTAAGCCACCCAGCCTATAACATTTTGTTGTGACAGCCTGAGCTGACTAACATTGGATGCTTAAGTTACAGTGACAGAAAGTCGAAGTGGCTTCTGCGATGAGAAGCACACAATATCCTACAGTAAGGCAGGCTCCAGGGTTGGTTTAGACAGGTGGTTCCAGCTCAGTTTTTCTGAGATTCTCTTGTTTCAGTTGTCTTCTGTGATACTGAGGTGGCTGTGGTCATTGCAGGCCTTGTATCCCAGGTAGGACAACATCCACATACAGGGAGACTGGCTTTTCTGTGGTTCTCTCATAAGAGTAAGGACAATTTTTCCAGAACCCTGCATCAACTCTCCTATGTAACTTCCCCACCCAAATGAGGCTTCATTATTTATTCTTACACAAATTCTTGTGGCCAGAGAATGCCACGTTCTGACTGGGTTAAACATGAGTATGTACACCAGAGGGCAAAAAGGTCCCCTGGCAGTTGGCTTGGACTGTTCAATGTTCCTTAGAGGTAGAATCAACTCCGTACCCACTAGCTTACATTGTGGAAAGGAAATAATGAGTGTTTGAGAGATCACCAAGTGCTTAGCTCATGATCCTTCAATTTTACTTTATTAAAAGGATCTAAGACTTTAACCCAGAAATTTTTTTTGCATTAGACAATATCCTATAAACATTAAAAAACCTCATCTCCAGATCTGTAAATTATTCTTTATTACCAAGAGGCTATTATATCATAATGATATCGCCAGTGAATCACCACAATGAGTGTTACTAAAGTCTTTATGTTCACTTACTGGTTGACAAGGGAAAACATGAATTTAGCAACAACAACAAAAAAAGCATGCTTTTGACAAGTTATAGTTTATTCCTTGCCAACAGATTTTTCCCCCTGAAATGAACTCATTTGTGAAAGGATTTTGCTGCCTTGGTTAAAAACTATCCAAGGCTTGTAATAGCTAAATGTCAGAGAACAATGGGATGCATGCATCTTGATTGCTGCAATAATTTGTACAAACCAAGGGGAAAAATTACTGATGGGCCAGATGCTGCAGGTGAATAAGTAAGTCTTTGAGTACATTGAAAACTTTCAGAGGGATATTAGCCTTCCACGGTCATTAAGTAGATAAAACTTTACTTCTTTCGTCAAATAGCTTAGAAATTAGAAAATGGAGATGAGCTGAGATAGAGGGCCATTGGCTAGCCTGTGGCTTCAGGCAAGTTACTTAGGCACTGTGAGCCTAGTTTCTTCCTTCGTAAAATAATAATCTCTACCTGTAATGATTTTGTGAAGATAAAAGGTGATGCACGTGGATTAACACGGTATTTGGGGTATAATTGATAGTTAATGAATGACAGCTGTCAGTAAAATGCCCAGGGATTCCAGAAACTGCTGGATATTCCAGGAAGTGGGCTTTTAGGCGAACTTGGGCTTGCTTGGAATGACGAGCTCTTGGTGGACTCCGTCAAATCAGAGACTGAGTTGGTGGTCTCTCTCTGCCACTCATGGTGACTGCAAATTAGGAAGTGTTTTCTTTTTTAATTAGGAAGTGTTTTGACCCTGAGTTTCTCATGTGGATTCATGAGATGGACAAATATTTTATGTTAAATAAGTCAGCGTTTGATCAAAAATGGCAACTAAATCTAAGGCAGGAAAGTCTCTGGTCTTGTCTTTTCTTTTTCAGTCTTCTTCATAGGTCCTCAGCTGATGGAATGGAAAGTAGCACATAAAAAACTCCTTTACATTTTGTTCTTCCATACGAAATTAAACTAACTTAAATTTTTTTGAAAAGGTATAGTACACTTTAAGAAAAATTTAAGCAATATTAACAAAAGTGAGAATCCCTGCATGATACAATTTCCTTCAAGATTTGTTCCTATCACTCTTCTAGAACTTTTAAGCACATGTGAATATAATAAAAGTACACAGAGACAGACATATAGTATTTTCCCAATTTTTCTGAGTTTCCATTATTTGAGAAATATTGACCAAAGAACAACCTAAAACCCAAGTCAAAAAATACTCCCAAATGCACCATTTGTCCTTATTGATAAAGCAATTTCCACAGTATTTCCTCTAAAAGCCAAGCCTCAGTTCTCACAATATACTATACAAACATATTATTTTCTTCTGGTACATTAATTTTTGGAATACTTTGGGGGACAAAAACACCACTAAAGTAGTGGTTTGGCTACTAACTCCCTTGACATCTGGCCAAACCTCCAAATAACAAGGATGTAATTGCCACAGAGATTTCCTGGCCACTTCACACATCGATGAAAAAGTTAGCATTTATAGTTTCATGGTAATAAGACCCACGACTTATCATAATATTTACCAAGTTGTGATATGATAAAAAGCACACTTTGGGGGATATCAGGGATAATATTTAGTGCAGTCCATTAGGGCATGGTGAGCGTTGCCAGCAGTGACTGTTTCCAGAGAGCTCGTGGGTGTCAGCTTCTTTCCTGTGCCTGAGATGTTGCTTAAGATGCAGAAAGTCAGGGTGAGTTTGTGTTGCCTAACTTGGACTTTGCTTTGCTCTTCCTTGGGCTTTCCAGTCTTAGTCTCCAGAAATGTGACTGCCCTCCCACAGAGGGTCCTTCTCTGGGCCTGTGTTTTCCAGAACGTGGGATACACACCTCTAGTGGCCAGAGAGAATGTTTTAGGTGTTGCTTAGCATCCAGGCATTGAAGAACCATGAGTCATGGGGCGAGAAAGTCATCTCTCCTAATCTTCTTTGAAGCTTTCTGATTATCCAGAAGAAAGCTTCTATTTGCCTTTATCACCCTCCATCATGTACTAACCTCCCTTTCCAACAGTGAGAATGCAGGCTTCAGGCTTGACCCATCAGAATTGAGGTAGAATTTAATACACTTGGATGTCTATTTTTTTAAGATTTTATTTATTCATTTTTAGAGACAGGAGAAAGGAGAAAAAAAGACGGAGGGTCATCAAAGTGTGGTTGCTTCTCACACACACCCTACTGGGGACCCAGCCACAATCCATGCATGTGCCATGACTGGGAATCGAACCAGCGATCCTTTGGTTCACAGCCGGCACTCAATCCACTGAGCCACACCAGCCAGGGCTAACTTGAAATTCTATTAATCTTCATAATTAGCTTCTGTTAATGGCAAGGCAGTGTTATAGATTTTCTATTTATGGTAACAATGTCAAATTTCCCTTGACAGTACATTTAGGTGAAGCTTTTAAAAAATAATACAGGTGGGTCACAGATACGGCAAAATCCATAAGCGAGGTACAGGAATGATGGAGTTCTGGAAGACTCTGGAGGAAAGTTCTGGGCTTATTCCCAACATGGCCCCTTCCCTTTCTTCTCATTTCCTCTTCTACACTTCTCTTCTATCTTGTTGGTTTCCCTGAAGTTTCCAGAAGATGCCTTGTGTCTTTGAGCAGTCACCTCTGTGGTTCCCTTTGTTGCAATTTCCTTCCCTCCAACTTCTGGTAATGCCTGCTTATCCTACAAGAACTATCTCAAGAATCAGGATCTTTCCCCTCATTATGTGCTACTCTTGTATTTACCACCAGAGTTTCCCCACTGAGGCACTTCTCACACTGCATTGTCATTGTCGTGAGTTGAATGTCCTCTCTCTATGAGCTCTTTAAGAGCGAGGATTGTGACTTATTTATCTCTCTCCCCACCTGCTATATGGTGCGTGGCTCATAGTAGGAACCCTATAGATGTTGAGTGAAGGAGTAATGGTGAATAAATGAAGAAGGGAATTGTAGCTTCTTCTGGATTAAAGTTTCAACCAATCTGCTAATAAATAAAAACAAAGCAACGTCTAGCCACAGTGCAAAGGACAATTTCCACGTTCATAAACATTTCCCTGGTACTAATTTGAAAGCAGACACCAATATGACCTCTGATGAGGTTCGGGTGGGCCAGTAGATGCGTGGAAGCTGGTGTTCAGGGATCCTCAATATGAGCACCCTAAACCTTGGATATGGACAGACTATTTCAGGTCACTGGTTCATGTGTGCCTGACTGATCACCTAATTTCCCTTTTTCAGACCTCAGTAATTTCTAGCAGAGTGTATAGAGTTCATGACACAAACACATCTGGATTCGGGGGTGTGGATCTGAAATATTCACAGGCCAATATGTCAGGAGCAGATGTTGACTTGGCAGCCAGGGATGATGGGCGTGATCTCACTGGAGTCCCCATCTGGGGCTTTGCTTGGAGCAACACAGCCTTGCCTGCTGATTTCAGCTGAGCCTCAAACCTGGGTGCTTCCTTGCCTGCCCAAAGCATCCTGTAGTTGTCTCTCTAGAGACGAGGAGGTACCCCAAAACTTGGCATCACTGCATCTCACACAGAAAATGCCAAGAGGGTGGAAAACAGTTGCTTTTTAAAGGAGATAAACTGCCACCAATCAAGGCTGGTCAGAGCCAGACTCAGTCGGTGTCTACCCAGAAAGGAACTCCTGGAGGCCAGATATGAGGGCAAGCCCCCATTCCTGGACGTGGAGGAGGATGGCCCCGGGGGCTGTGAAGCCAGACTGAGCTGAGTTTGAACACAGATTTATCACTTTCTAGCCTTTTGATATTTTTTAGGCAAGTCACCTCTCTGACATTCTCTTTTCCCCTCTATGAAATGGGAATATGAAAGTTACTTCACCAGATTGTTCAGAAAATTAGACAAGTGGCCGGCACATATAGGAGAGGCCCTTGCCCCACCCTTCCCCTTCATGTAACGATTTCTAGATCGCACATTATCATAAGAGACCCATTTGTCATGGCCAAACTGGCAACTGAACAGAACTCAATTCAACAAGTATAGCACAGCCCTCCTACATGCCAGGCACTGCAGCACTTACTATTTTATGTACTTTCTGTCTTGGAGCCATGTCTCTTGCTTTTCCTTGCCTAGAGAGCTTTTCTCCCTTATTTCCACCCATTCTCCTCCTACCAGTGCAGTTCTCAGCTTCTCACTTTGATTCACCTGGCAGGATGTCTCCCTTTACCACAGTGCTTAAGCCAGAGGTTCTCAGATGCTAATGCGTAGAAAAGGCGTCCAGGAATCTTAAGGCTCTGCGCTTTCTGTCCACATCCACAAGATGGAAATAACCATATTGCACCTCTCAGGTTTGTCTGATGAGACGTTGGGTGAAAAATATCTAGCACAGGGTTGGGAACACATTGTATATACAGTAAATGTTGGCTAATATAAACATAGTAACAATATATTACCATAAATAATCATAGTGTCATATCATATAACAAGTTTCGACAATACAAAGAGGAGGAGGAAACACTGCAGGGCGGGCAATTGAAAAGAACAAGACTGCAAAACCTAAATGGACTCCAGACATTAGCTTCTTCTGGAAATGTGACTAGAACCGCTCAGAATTAATGAGTTTCTAGAATAAAGTTCTACATCGAGGGAAGAGGTTTCAAATGCCAAGTTCTATCCGTTCCAATTCTCATGCATTATAACCTTTGGCAAATCTTCTTCACCCGAGAGTTCTGATTCTGGCTCAGCTTTCTAGCATGGTACCGGTTAATTACGGTAATAGGATCAGGCATTCTCAGGCATCAGGGGGATGCTGGACGTGTGTGGGACAGCAGGGTTTAGGGCAAGAGAGTTATTATAAGCCAAACAAATGGCATCGAAGAATCTATGATGAAGTCCTTGTCCACTGCAGTTAAGTTAAAAGCTGGTGGACAGGCAACTTGTAAGGAAGATTGGGAGGATACTGGAACAACTGTTTCGTGGCGGTCAAGGACTGTCTATGTCAACGGTGAACATGGGGAAGAGAATTGGGTGGGTTGGGGGAATGTCCTGGATGAAGACAGAGCCAGTGCCTGTAAGATGAGATGAAGCGGATCTATCAAGGGCCGCAAGTTACCCACAGTACCCTGGAGCAGTCCTCCAGGTGCCAACACCAAGTGGCCAACATGCATGCCTTTCTTGCAGTTGAATATAGTAGCCCAGCTGTCTTGGCAAGGCAGCCTGCTACCTTCTTCACCAAAACAGCCCAGACGGAGCCCACAGTGAGGCTCGTCTCTGGTGGCCCTGAAGCAGGCATATGGGTCTTAGGAGCCAGAGTTCCCTGAATCTGAAATGTTAAACACCAGTAATTCTTTCTGTCTTTGACATCTGCCCAGTTGGCCCACGTTCCTGTGGTTAGCACATGACTTGGGTTAGATGAACCTGAGGTGAAATCTTAGCTGCGCTGCTCCCTTCCTCTGTCACATTGGACAAAGGACCTTACGTCTTTGAGTTTCAGGTCCATCAACTGTAAAACAGAGATCATTAAACTTATCTTACAAAGTTGTTGTTAGGAGAGAATGAGAGGATGTGGCAGGTACCCGATAGAATGAGGTGAGGAAGCTGTAGCTGGAGAAATAAGGTCTTTCTCAGCAATTAACAATCTGAAAGCTGATTAGTTCATTTCATTTAATCCTCCCAATCGTGCTGTACCTCGATCCCCATTTTATGGCTCAAAGAGGCTAGGTAATATGTTGGAGGTCATAGGACTACAAAATGGCCAAGCTGGGATTTGAACCCAGGTCTCTCAGACTCTGTAACGCTAACCCTGCCTCCCACATCAAGCACATAATGCATCTGTGTTTTACATTGTTTCTGAGCACAGCCAGGGTTGGCTGCTCTGCTGGGCATAAAGCAAAAAAAAAGAAGCTTTCCTGACTTGCTGACACTCACTGTAAGAACCCTGTTTCTTGCCCTTTCTCTTCTCATTTATCCACAGCCCTCCCACCCCCCAGATGGCCATGGAGGTAGCCAGGTGGCCAAGAATTTCAGTGAGAGAAAACTCCATTTGCTTTTCATCCAAGATGACTGCGCACTTTCCAGGTAAAGCCGGGAGCTGCTAATGCACAAGAGCAGTTGAGTGTGGCCTGGGCGGCCCCTTCATCTCTGACTCAGTCCCAGCAGAGGGCTCGCCTGTGTTGTTATGTGTCCTTATTCGTTAAAGATTCTCTGTATTGAGATGCAACCTAATTAGGGTTGAGCTCAAAGCCTGTTCGTTTGGGGGCTTGGTTCATAAAAGATTAATGTTCATTTTCCTTGGGTTTTGTTGCAGAATTCAGCTGGAAAAAATCCAGGGTGCACTTCTTCCAAGAGAAGTAGCACTTTGGTGGTTTGGGAAAATCCCTTTTCCCTCATGTTAAAACCTTGATTTTTATGCTCCCCTCCCTGTTGCCCCCATTCTAGCATTTTAGTTTCTGAAGCTGTAGAAGAGGAAAAAAGGAATTCTGTAACCACAGAAATCTATTGGAGATGTTATTCAAAGGGAACATATTTCCTTATAGATAATTTTTAAAAAACAGGTGGCTGATAGAACAGGGCACAGTGGAAACCAGTTCTGCATTCATTTGTTTAACATTTATTTTCTTTTTAAATGTTCTTCATCACCATTTATCCCCCATATACCCTCTTCCACTCCCCCCTGCCTCCGCCATCACCACACTGTTGTCTGAGTTCATGAGTTCTTCCTCTTTGCTGCTCGATCCATACACCCCCAACCCCCACCTCCCAGAGCTGTCAGCCTGGTCTCGATCTATGAATGTTTCTGTTTTGCTTACTAGTTCGGTTTGCTCATTAGAGTCCACATATGAGTGAGATCATATGGTAGTTGTCTTTTTCTGGCAGGCTTATTTCACTTAGCGCAATGTTCTCCAGGTTCACCCATGCTGTTGCAAAAAGTAAGATTGCCTTCTTTTTTATGGCAGAGTAGTATTTCATTGTGTAAATGTACCATAGCTGTTTTATATACTCATTTACCAAGAGACACTTGGGCTGCTTCTAAATCGTGGCCTTTGTAAACAATGTTGCATCAAACATTTATTGGATGTCATTCGAGGAAATTTATTGAGCGCCTGTTATATGCCAGACACTGAGCTTTTACATTTTGTATTCCATCTGGTTTTTCTTTTTGTGATTTGCTTGAGCAACTAAATTCCATTATTAAAGTGCTAGTAGGAAGTGCTAATATGAATGGATAGCTGTTAACGTTACTCAACAGTAAGAAAAACATGCCTATCTAATAAAAGTCAACAGTATCTCTGATAACAAAAATAATATATGATGAAAATGCCCAACAATATGAATTGATTCAATTGAAGACAGAACATTCTTTTACAATTCCAACCCCCAGAGACTTCAGCTGTTAACAGATTTGTGTCAGTTCTCCCAGGTTTATTTTAAGCAATAAACTATACCAACCACACTGTTTCTGTGTCTGAGTTTTTATTTGCCAGAGGAAAAAGGGGTGGGGAAGGTACTGAAGGGCTGAAGGGTAAAGGGGGACAAATATATGGTGACAGAAGGACACCTGACTTTGGACGGGGAACACACAGTACAATATATAAATGAAGTATTATAAAATCCTACACTTGAAACCTATGTAACTTTATTAACCAATATCACTCCAATACATTTAATAAAAATTTTAATGAACTATAATTACAATGTAATTTTATTTATAGAAATGGAAAACAGATAGCACTTCTATTCTGTAGCTTGTGTTGTTCACTTAATACCAATGTGCTTTCCACATTAGCCCACAGTGAGTGTCCCTGTTGTTTTAATGACTGCATAATATTCCCTTGTATAATGTCATTTATATATGTCCACCAGTTGCCCATTCAAGATAGTTTGGTTGTTTCTAATTTGCTATTATTCCAAGCAATGCTTCAGCGGACTTCCTTGTAGCTAAGTTTCGGCATTCCTACAAACATCTCTGCATATAGGGCCCTGGAAATGGAAATCTACTGAATCAAAGTGATAAGTGCCTTTTTCCCCTCATTACTCAATTGTGTGATGAAATGTCAAAGCTCTTCATACTCTGAAAATTTCTCTTCTGAGTACTTCCCCTCACCCACTCTCTTTTCTCTAAGTCTATTCCTCTCAAAATATCTTTAAGGCAAGCTCAAAATGGTAACAAGTTTCGGGGGGATGTTGCTCTAGTTTTAAAAGGAAAGAAAAGTAGAACATAGCTGAATCTTTTTTTTTTTTTTTTCTCAGAGCATCTCTGGCTGCCTGCAAGCAAATAAAAATAGTCTCCTCTCTTCCCTGACGTCAATGTCCCTGCAAATTCTCACTGGGGTGATGGTTCTCCTGGAAGAGGCAGAGCCTGGGTTTGCTGTTCCTTATGTTCCGTAGATGACCCGGCCAGCAGCTAACAACAGTAGTCATGGATATTTGTGTGCACGGGGGGTGTATTCTGTAAGTGTAAGAAGTGTCTGTAACCCTGAAGGAGACGGGCGATTTGGCTGATTCTCTAAAACCCTGCGAAGTAATGGGTAGTATCACCACAATCTACAGCCTTAGTGAGGTCAAATGAGTCATTTCCATGTTGGGTAAACTTAGGAATAAAGTAATTCTATTCCCAGTTCTCCAATTTAAAATATTTATTAACATGGAGATCTCCCCAAGACTTGCACTTTATCAATTTTGACATTTTTCTCTGTTAAAATTGAATCTAGAGGTAGATACATTGTAGAAAGGCAAATATAATTTTGTGGGTGTCTAACATGCTTGCTTCTGCTTTTATTGGGCCACACTTAAATGGGAAACCTGCGTTGCCTCAGTTAAAAGACCCCCCCGAAGGTGGCTTTCTCTCAAAGCAGAAGACAGAGCTTCCTCTGGCTCCTGGCTGGTTTTGCTAACTCTTTCCAACAGAGGGCAATACGCCTCTCTCGCTGGCCTGCTCAAGTCTGAAAAATACTCGGTAAAGACGGACGATTCTCAGAATGCAAGCACCTTTCTCTTTACTAAAATCACACCCGCACAACACATCTTAGAACAGTACACCAGTAGCTCTTCCAAACGTAAGATGGACTCAGGAGAGTTAACTACCCTTAATGCCAGAAATGGTGCAATTGCTTAAGTTCAAAATCAGGGACAGGGTAAAAATTGCTTTCTAGATGTCCTGAAGTCATTCCTCTTTCCTGCTATGGTTTTCATTTTGATCTCCTTTTGGTTCTTATCGTCTTACCATCTTAGCAGTTCAGGAGAGTTGGTTGTGAAGAATTTGTAGTTATAATCTAATCTCTCCCCAACACTATTAATTATCAATATTTTTCTATTGTCATATTTCTTATGGAGGAGATAAAAAGTGTCGAGGCCTGATAAATTCTGGAGCTGGGACCCAGGGGCCAGGAGCGAGCGCACCTTGTTGTGCTGATGAAAAGACCTGCCACTCCTGGCAAAAATAATTTGTCGCCAATAACAAACAATCCCACACAGTTTCCTGGAGATTGGCACAATGGTTCTCAGCATAATGAAGAGCTGGGTCCAGTGCCAGTCACTGCCTGGCTGCCAGTTAGAGTTTCTAGATTCAAACTCCCAAGGGAGATAGGGCTGAGGAAGAACCGCCCAGAGAAGTCTGGGAGGAGAGTAGGAGAAAAGGCAGAGGAAGGGAACAGTCGTTGCCAGGACCTGAGCTTTGTCCCCTCGGGTCACTCTCTGGAGATGAAAGCCTGCTGAGCTTCTGTTGCTTTTATTCCCATGGTAGCTGGGACCCATGACCAGAATCTGCAGTCTGTTTGTAAATTTCACTTCAATTTGTTTTCATCAATCTGCCTCTTTTTTGTTGTTTTTATTGTTTGTTTCCAGTCTGTTGTTAAACATCCATCTTAACATCAGCTAGCTGATCAGAGTCATATCGTCTAAAGATGGACCAGTGGAGGGAAGTTTTGGTGTGTGACGTGTTTTTGGCTATCAGGAATGGCAATGGCCTTGGAGTGAGGGCAGCTGGGTACAGCTATCCCGAATTGGCTATGTGAGCCTGGCAGGCCACACCATCAGTGAGAGCACTGGTTTCCCCATCTGTGAATAAAAATAATGCTCTTGACTTATTTAGGGTTATATCACAATAAACCTTTGGTAAATTGTAAATATTTTACATTTAAATTGCATTTAATACACCTAACCTACCAAACATCATAGTTCAGCCTAGCCTACCCTAAATGTGCTCAAAACACTCACATTAGCCTACAGTTGGGAATTATCGAGCATTTCATGTCAAGATGCCTTCCTCTTTTTCTCTCCAGAAGCAGGAGACACAGATGGGCATTTTGTAGACATGATGGGATGCAAAAACACAAAATGTAATATCCAAAAGACACCAGCAACGCAGTGCACTGTATAGTATCACTTGTTCACCCTCATAGTCGCATGGCCGACTGGAGCCGAGGCTCGCTGTGTTATACTGTGTATTGATACCCCGGGAAAAGATCGAAATTCACAATTTGAGGTATGGTTTCTTTGAATGCATATTGCTTTCACACCACTGTAAAGTTGAAAAACCCTAAGTGGAGGCATCAGAAATTGAGGACCATCTGTGGTTAACTGTTCATGTGCCCTCTGTGCTGCTAGGAGGGTCCAGGTGGTGGTGCCTGGGGCTGTGCAATGCGTGACCCAGGCCAGCGAGAGGCTGGCCCAGGAGGGGCAGAGTCCCCAGAATCTGAGGCCAGCCCAAGGCAGGCCCACAGCCGCTGTGAGAAGGCTGAGAATCTGAATAATGAACATCTTATTCAAATGGAGCTGTGGCCCCGTGGAGTGCTGAGAAGTCATTTTCCACAGTTCACTATTCTCCTAGTCAATGGGGCTTGACTTGATTATCTTTCCTCCGGGCTTCAGGAGATGTGGGTACCATTTGAGATTTGTTGAAAATTAGCTAAATAAAATTGCCCCCTCCTCCCCAGCAATAGTTTTTGTGAGTGATGGGGCTTTTATAGGGTAATTTCTTAGGTGGATGTAATTTCTGAGAACAGAAAATACATTTCATGTGTCTGGATAGAATGTGAGTGGGTAGAACACTTTCTCCTTAGAGGAGAAAAAAACAAAACAAAGAGCCTGAATAGGAGCATCTAAACAAGAGTCAGCCTCGTGGCACCAATTTCACTGCCAAACACACGTCCCTGAGATCTCACCAGTTGGCAACTGTCTGTCAAGCAGACTCAGTGCTGGTGTTTTTTATTGCAGTACTTGTTCAAACAGCTTGAAATGTTTCATACAGAAGAGTAACATTTAAAAGTAAATTATTAAAATGTTATTACAAAGAAGATATTTAAATAAAGAAATTTCCCTTTTTCCAGATTGTAAAAGCACACTGGCAAATTTGAAAAATGCAGGAAATAAAAATCACCCACAACCTTGCCATTGAGAAACCGTCGCAAGCCTTTCCTGGCCCTCTCTGTAATGCCAACACGTACAGCTGCGTAGAAATGCATGGGCAAAATTGGAGCAGGCTGGATATGGATCACTTTTTCTTGCCTAACATTATGATGTACACGTTTTCCCCTCTGTATTGTTGAACAGCTTTCAAAATCATGATTCTTAACGATTGTGTAATTTCATCAAATGGTGAGAGCATGATTTATTTAAACACTCCCTGGTTGCTGGAAATTTAGGTTGAACTGGAATAACTTTTCAATGAGAGCGCAAAGAATGCTAGCAATTTATGAGGCAACAATGATTTCTCACCCTGCATGAGCAGCCAGCAATAAAAGTCAGCAACCCAATTCGCTATGTGATGAAAGGTCCAGAAGTAGCCAGGAAATGGATGGGGAAATCGTGAGGGATGACGTGAGGGATTAGTGTTTATTATTTATATGGTACAGTAAAGATAAACAGCTCAGGACCAAACATTCGCTTGTCAGCCACTTGCAACCAGTCAATGGTCCCTCGGAGCCTGGACGTGCTTAAACCCACAAATCGAAGCAGCACCACTGAGGGACATGGTGAGTCAGCCCTTCCTGATGGCAGGGCTCCTACTGGACCATGGCTTTCATTTCAGAGGACAACACCTACAGTCGCCTGACAACTTCAGAGAGAGACAGAGAGGGACTGTGTGTGTGTGTGTGTGTGTGTGTGTGTGTGTGTGAGAGAGAGAGAGAGAGAGAGAGAGAGAGGAGGGAGCAGCTTATTTTTTTTTGTATCCTCCATAGTTTTGCCTCCTGGGACAGCACCTTTCAATGGTCCCTTGCTTGTTATTTTGAGATGAGAAAGCCTCTATAGATTATTTTTTAATTATATTTTATTGATGATGCTACTACAGTTGTCCCAATTTTCCCCCTTTGACCCCCTCCACGCAGCTCCAGGAGAGAGAGATTATTCTCTCCGACTTACAGGGAAGGAAATAAAGTCAAACAGAGGTGCGCTGAGTTGATCAAGACTTCTCTTTGCAAAGGACAAAGGAAGTTTAAAGCTTAAGACCCCAAGTCCCATGTCATGACAAGACCCAGCTGCCTCCATAGGGCAGCACCTGTGAGCATCTTCCAGGCTCTGTGTCCCTTCCTTTTTATACTGTAATTTGCAAGTAAAATCCCTTCGGTGAGGCAGGGAGAGGGAACTTGTGAAAGAAAATCTTTCTCATTCTTATGACCACAAGTGGGACTTTTCCTCAGCCACCGCCTCTCCCCAGCACTCTTGATGCCCCTTTCCTGCTTTATTTTCCTTTAAAGCACACATCCTGTCTTAACACGGCATAGATTTTTCTTAAAAAATCAAGATGTCCACTCATTAGAAATAAGTTCCTAGATGTAAGTCCTTTCAAAGCAGTGTGGAGATAGTAGAATATAATGGTAAGAGCAATGATTGATTACCTACTATGTGTCAAAACTTTTTAGGTGTTAACTCTAATTTTTCGAATAACCCAGTGGAAGTAAGCATTTTTGCAGGTGAAGGAAAACCACAGCTCAGATGGGTGACGGAGCACCTCTGGGTCACAGAACCCACACAGAGATTGGATGTGATGCATGTCAGCATGACTCCAAAGCCGTTTCCCTTCGTATTGTGCTGGCTTTGGAGGGTTGAAGAGGGGACAGTTGGGTCACTAGGTCTGTCCACCCTGGGCCTAGGTGATGAGTCAAGGACAGGGAGCAGGTCTTGGTTTCCAGCAAGAACTCCCAGGCCTCTGGTCGCTCAACTACCATTTTTTTTCCTAACGGGGACATCCCCTGGCTTTCTTCTTTCTCTGAAACCGCTACTTATCCCTTTAAGGCACAGACTTGGGCTATCTCAAAGTTCCTGTGGATGGGCTTATCAGATTCCACTCTGGGTGCCAAGAGCCAAAGAGCCCTGGACAGCCCAGAAAGGGGGACATCAGAACACCAGAAGGCACATTCCCCCCACATCTGTATGACCTTCTAAGCTGGAACCAAACCCGCTATATGAGCTTGGGGAGTTTAAAACAGACATGGAAAGTTCCTCAAAATGGCCTGGAGAACCTGCAGCTGTATTATTTTTAAGGAAGGCACTGTTTTGAACCCCTGTATTCACTAACTCAGAGGCAGGCAGCTCCTTGGGGAGCTGGATCCGGATCCCAAGACTTGCCCTTGGCCAGCTTCCTTGACTTTCTAGACAAATATTTTACCCCTCCTCCACTTTTTCAACAGCATCTGAAGGCTTGCATCAAACAAAATCTTATCTTGCAACCTAGGGTGGCAGGAATGCTTGGGCAGGGGGAGGAAGTCTCTCCAACGGGCCAGCCCAGTCTTGCTTTGTCCTAGCCCCACCCTGTCTTCTTCTCACCAGAACCCTGGGGAACCCTGGAAAACCCTGCCTTCGACCATCTGACGCAGCAGAAGACACCCACTGACAGATGAAAAGATGCCTAGGGTCACCCCACAAGTCTCCATCTCTGTATAGGTGGTATGGAATCACTGAAAAACGTATGTTCAGGTAAATTCAGGTGGACAGCAGTTGTGACCCTGCAGAGACCATACTTAAGCCAACACAATCCCTGAGCCTAAGGCTATCAAACCCCCCACCCCCAATGCCGGGAGCAATTTTACTGGGCCACCCGCATGGGGCCCTGGGCACAAGAAGGGGCATATTATCTGAATATGAAATTGGTAGTTTCTCCCTGATATGGTTCTATTTCTTCTTGCCATGAACTTTATAATGTTATGTTGGCTCAGAGAAAATAAAATATTGGATTAAATTTTATCATTTATATCACGGATTTCATTCACTTATCTATCCTGCAAATATTGTTGAGTAGTTATAATGTGCCAAGTGTTGTTCTAGATGCCAGAGAAATAATAATAAACAAGACAGATGAAAATCATGTAAGTTTCACAGCTCAATTCTACTTTTGACAATTACAATCTTTTCCTTGGAGTGACTGGGGATACATCCCCTCATACCTTCTCCCCTGTGAGTGCCTAAAAGTTGAGTTTTTTTCTCCCCTCAAATCCACCACCCCCATACTCTATGGAAGAATTTTTACTCTGAAGCTCTTCAGGCCACCAGAATGGTTATTTTCAACTGCTCTTTCAAAAAAGGCATATATTCAGATTTGCTGCGCTCCTTATAACACAAACTTAAAACAGTTTATGATCAAATGGCATTTTTTAATTTGTCTTGATTCATGCGAAAGTAATTTGGATTCACATTAGTATTCTGGAAGCTGATCATTAACAGTTTTTAGCTGATTTTGTAAACACATTTTCCTTCCAAAATAAACATAAACAGGAAAGAAGAGCGCTTAACGTAGCTGAGGCATGAAGGCACACACACATTAAGGGGAAGGGCAGGATCCCCAGCGTAAAATGGTGAAGGCATTTGAAAGTCATTTCATCGCCAACACTCCTCGTGAAAAATCTGCAAGAAATATGTGAATAATTTCATATTTGCCTGATGGGGGGATTTCACACAGCAGAGTTGTTTGTGTGTCTATCACGGATCATTGCAAACAATTAAGATGGTTGGGAGGTGGGGACTGATTAACATTTGATAAGGCAGGAGAGGGACAACATGTGGCAGGGATGAGCAAAGTGACGGGGCTGGCTCCAGGCTTAGCCAAGCTGGGAGGTTTGGAGATACACAAAACTGGGAAAGTTTGGTGGTCCGGCCCTCCTCCTCCAGTCAGTGCTGGGACTGACATCCCCACGGACGGGCTGCCCAGCCTCTGCCCGGACACCTCCAGATCAGCTCAGCTCACCTCCTCATGACAGCCAAGCAGTTTGACGTTTAAAGATGCATCTTGCAAATGAGCCTAAAATAATCGTGCACGTCTACTGACTCAATGGGAATCTCATTCGGAAACCCCCCCAGCAACACTGTTGTACCCTTGTACCCCCTTTTCCTTGTCCTAGTCACCTCACGTCTTACACTCTCTTAGATAGTCTTCCTCCAAACTTTCCTCAAATGCCTCCAACCTGCTCTAACTCTGGGACTTCCAGCATGTCCTCTCTTCCCATTTTGCTCTAGATTTTTGTATGCCAAAGTGTGAAATAACCTGGAACCCTCCTGGAGGGCAGGAGAGGAAAAGAAACTCCATAAGTAAGACCACACCATTCTATGAAACCTGTCACACTGAACTGCAATATGACTTAGTGTAGCTACTTTTTTCTCATTCATTCATTCATTCATTCATTCATTCATTTTTTATATTTTAGAGAGAGAGGAAGAAGGGAGAAAGAGAGGGGAGAGACATCGATGTGAGAGAGAAACATTTTTGTTTTCAAACATTTGGTTGCCTACCGTATGCACCCCAGCTGGGGACTGAACCCTTAATCCATGCACGTGCCCTGACCGGAATTGAACCAATGACCTTTCGGTTTGCAGAATGACGCCCAACCAACTGAGCCACACTAGCCAGGGTGACCTAATGTAGCTCCTGAGTGGACAGGGCATGTGTGGTTTCGGAGCATGGGTCTGGGAGCCAAGCAGACTTGGGTTTCCATCCCAGCTCTGCCTCTGGGTGAGATCCTTCATCTTTCTGCACGTCACCTTCCTGATCTGTAAAACAGGGAGAATGACATTTACTTACTGTGGTCGCTAAACAGGTGAAGTGTCTGTCAAGCATTTGGCACAGTGTATGTTCAATAAATGGATGGTGTAGCTATTCTTATCATTCCAGTCTTGCCTCTAAATGTTCCAATATCCCCTGGTGCCAGAAATGTTCTCAGTTGTTTTTCACTCAGTGTTAATCCAATTCAACAAACCTCAGCTGAGAACTATTCCTGCCAGGAACTGGGCTGAAGCTGCAGATTTGGAGGTGACAAAAATGAGGTCCCGGTCCCTGAGAAGCACCAATAGTCACTTGTTACTCCTTACAGAATTCAAGGAATGGAACTGATAAACTAAAGTATATGTTAACA
The DNA here is from genome assembly GCA_039655065.1 of Glossophaga mutica. Taxonomy (NCBI): domain Eukaryota; kingdom Metazoa; phylum Chordata; class Mammalia; order Chiroptera; family Phyllostomidae; genus Glossophaga; species Glossophaga mutica. The sequence goes on from CM077308.1 coordinate 24,445,364, forward strand.
GAAGAAAATAGTTTGCTTCAAGGTAGGTCCAGTTCTTTGCTGGTTTGAGTCCGCTGAAGTTAAAGACAAGGTGCTCTGTTACCACTTAGCAATAAATGGGTCACTGGCCTCATGAAGCCTCAGTTTACTCCTCTGTGAAATGGGGATCCTATAGCTTGGCGTGCCTATATCTCTAAACTTTACTGAGGACAAAAAATGGGAGAGTGAACATGACTCAGCACTACAAGTGCCATGTAAATTTAAGGTTGTTGCTATCCTTAGTCCTGATTAGTATGAGTGAACTTGAAGTCCCCCAATTTTTTCCCAACCTACCCCCCACAATTTGAAGAGGTAAATCCCTGAAACATGCAAACACTCTACGGGCCCTCCAATCCCTTTTTCCCCTGCCCTAACAAGCTGGAAGAGCCAAGGGGTCCTCAGCCATCCTCCTGCAAGAGTCTAAGGAATCTGATTTCTGGAGACAAAGGGCTCTGGTTTCACGCGACAAAGATGCAACTCAAACGTATCAAGGAAGAAACATTGGAATGTACTGGCTTATGGCATCCAAGAGAGGGCTAGGTCAGGTGGCCATGAGTCATGGGGCAGCTCAGAACACACTTTTGGGAAATGTTCTTTCAAACTATATAGTTTCTGGAAAGAACTGCCAATCATACTTCTTTGGCCACAGTGGTTGGTCCAAGATTGACCCATGTAGGGATGCTGATGGTGTCTGTCTAACCTGCCCATGGGGCAGACTGAGAGTGCCATTAATACTCCCCGAGCAACCTACAACTGATGAGGGGCAGCAGTCGGTGCATACATACTCCAGCTCCCTCACCCCACAGTGGGTGTGCATCAGGGATGGCACTAGGCACCAAATGTGAGTGAGGGAGCGCCAAAAAACTCAGTAATCTGGATTCACTGGGTTTTGAGGCCATCTTTTTTAAGCATCAAAATTAATGCAACAACTCCATGCTGTACACAATATCAAAATTTAAAACAGAGACAATACTGGCATTATTGATTCTTCCCTTACCTCAGACTCTGATATGGCTCAACTAGGCAGTGGGGTATGTGTGTGTGTGTTTTAAGCTCTTGTTTGCAAGTTCAGTAGAAAAGGGAAGCGCAAGTGCCCTAGACCAGGCTGAGATGTCATCCTCGCCAGGCCTCTAATTGAACCCACCTGCGGTCCGCTTGCGCTTGGGGTGCCGTCATCCCCGTGCTGCTGCCCAGAGCTCTCTGGGTCGGGGGAGGGGGGAGGCACAGACATGTGGGAGCAGTAGACTGAGGACATATGGGCAGTTTATTCTTGATGTCCTTGGAAGAGTGGTCACAATTTGCATGATGTAAACAACGACCTGGACAGATAACCCTCAGGAAAGTGAGGGTCATTTCAGCTAACATATCACTTGTTTCATAATGGAGAAAGCAAACAACAGATAAACACACAAATGTGGTAAGCCCCTATGAGAGAGCTTTAAATCAGCTCGCTTTCTCTCTCCCTCTTTTCCTCTGTGGGTACCCTTGTCGATGACACAAAGCAAGTGGCATATAGAAGAATGGCTTCTTCCTAGGCACACCCCAAAATGACAGAACTACCTAGACATTAGTGCCTCTTTTGTGGGGAGAATTTGACCCTTGCATCATTATAAGCCAAGCTTGGGGGAAGCCAAGCCCACGATCAGAATGTAATTGAAGTATGTTAGCTATAATAGGTTCAGATGTTTGTGATCTTCAGCACTTTATGAATTCTGCAGCAGATGGGCGAGGGCCAGGTAGCGGCTGAGAACAGACTGGGTAAGGCAGGCTGGCACTCTGACAAGGGCAGCCCCAGCTGTGGTTTGGGTGGTATTCAGCAGGCCCACCCACTGCACCAGCAGCCTGCCTTCCTGAGCTCGCGGCCGCGGCCGCCTTAATGAAGAGTGGAGGTAAGCACGAATCCCGGCTTTCTAGGGATCACAACATTTGAGAAACCCAGAAGAATCGACAGGATGGAAATGGTGCCAAGTTCTTTTGCCTCTTGCTTCTCAACGAAAACTGAAATAAAAAGGAGAGAAAGAGAACCTGCTAATAAAATGCACATCTAAACACTTTGCATTTTTCCTGGGCTTTTAGTTTTTTTTTCCCCCCTCAAAAATTCTGTGCTGGAGAAGGGAAAGCACAGGGTAACAGCTGACAAAAAGATATCTTGAATGGATGCAAGAAAGCAGGCAAGCTGGTGGACCAGGGTGCTACAGTTGGAGTTTTACATCCTTGACCTGTCATTGTGTCCCTTTGTGTAACTTCAGGCCAGTTCTCAACCTGCTCAGCTTTGTCTCCTCATTTGTCAAATGACCAAAATAATATACGTCTCACACGCTGTTTGTCTGCATCATGCAATAAGGTGATATGTTAATAGCTAATGTTTATTGAGCACTTAATATGAGTCAGATTTTCATGTATTAATTCCCTTATATCCTCATAGCAATCCTGTGTGTTAGGCCATTATCATTCTCATTCACAGATGAGAAAAAATGAAGACAAAGAATGTAAATAATTTGTTCAAGATTATAGCCAATAAGTGGCAGACCCCGAGGAAGCCAGGCCAGCTCTAAAGCCTGCAGTTTTGAGCCCTGAGATGTTAAGGTTCTCAGACTATTACCTGCAATGCCAAATTCCTAACAACCAAGAGTTCTTCTAACTCATTTGACAACAGAATTGGACGTGACCTGAATTATTTAGCACCAAAACCCTAGCTGCACTGACTTGAGATTATTTATAGTTTTTCTTTGTCCCATGTAATTGTACATTCATACATTTTTCACAGCAAAAGAGATCCATTTGCGTGTTTCATCATGGGGTGCTGCCCCAGTTACTGCTGGGAGTTAGATAAGATATCCTTTATAAAAATTTGGAAATTCTGAATTGTGGAACCCCCTGACTCCCAGGGGGCTGTGGACTCTGCCGCCTCTCCAGCACAGGCACTCACCGCGAGTGTGATGACATGAAGTTTGCTTTATAGTACACAAATTCAGCTAGTATAATAGCTTCAGATATATTCACTCAGGTATTCATTCAACAAACACTTATTGCATGCTTACCATGTGCAAGTTCTGTTGTTGGCACTGGGGGCAGAGTGAACCAAGTACCTGTTTCCCTTGTCTACACCAAACTTACAGTCTAAGTGACATAATAACAGGAGAAAATGAAAGAGGAACATATTTTAACAACAGGGTGCTAAGGACCCAGATACATCAGGATGCCCGGCATTCCTCTATGCCTCGAAGCATACACAACAGAAAGGAGCACAACCTGTAATAACAGAGAAATAAAAGAATTTGGGAGAAAAACAACACCCCATAATTATTCTAAGAGACTAAAACTGTGTGTCTTGAAATATTGAAGTAATTATCAGGTTAAATTTCTATGATCCCTGCAATTTCCATAAAACCTGGAAATGTTTGAAGCATAGGCCTGGCATCTCTCTTAAAGCAAAATTATACTCCTTTTTCACTCAGACTAAAAGGTCATAATTAAAGATATAATGAAGCGAAGTGAGTAACGGGATCTGTGCTTCACTGGGGAAGTGAATGTTGCCTGGGGCCCCCTCCTGCCCCTGGGGGGTGGGGCTCACTCTTAAGGAGGAGAATGCAAAGTTGTTGCCAGGACCAGCAGGAAGTGGTCCATGAAAATACTGGGTCAGACAGCAATCCCACTGCTTGGATTATGTCCTAAGAACCCTGAAACACCAATCCAAAAGAACCTATGCACCCCTATGTTCATAGCATCACAATTTACAATAGCCAAGTGTCGGAAGCAACCTAGGTGCCCATCAGTAAATGAATGGATCAAAAAAACTGTGGTACATTTACACAATGGAATTCTATGCAGCAGAAAGAAAGAAGGAGCTCCTACCTTTTGTGACAGCATGGATGGAACTGGAGAGCATCATGCTAAGCGAAATAAACCAGGCAGTGAAAGACAAATACCATATGATCTCACCTTTAACAGGAATCTAATCAACAAAACAAACAAACAAGCAAAATATAACCAAAGACACTGAAATTGAGAACAGGCTGACAGTCACCAGAGGGGAGAGCGGAGGGAATTTCAGGGGGAAAGGGGAAGGGTTTAGAGCAACAAGTATAAAGGACTCATGGACAAAAAATAGGGGGGGTAGAAATGGGAGGGAGGTGGGGACAGCTGGGATGGTAGGCTGGGGTGAGAGTAAAAGACAGAAAACTATAAGAACAACAATTAAAATAAAAATTTTTTAAAATACTGGGTCAGAGAAGAAGCTTCCCGGTTTGTTTGTTTGTTTGTTTGTTTTCAAGATTTTTAGCATTATTTGTTCTGTATATTAAACAAATACCCGTAGTAAAATACAGGATGGGGCAAAAGTAGATTTACAGTTGTGAGTATGTGAAACACAATTTATCCTTGTATTATTATATATTAGTTATTGTATTATTTTCCATATGAACAACTGTAAAGCTCCTTTTGCCCTACCCTGTATTTGGAATGCTTTTTACAGAGGCTTAAATAAGTATAGAATATGCCACCTATGGTCATCTCACTAACCTGAGACAATCCCTAGTAGTGTTTGAATATACTTCCTTCTAGATTTTTCTATGTGCTTTTCCTCATAGTTGAGATTTGCCTCCTTTTTTATTTAAAATTATCATTAACAATAACAGTTACAATTCATTGGCCACTCTCTATGTTCCTCATTTAAATCCTTAAGCAATCTCACAAAATTGATTCCATAATTGGCAATTACTCGACATCTTTGTGGCTCAGTTTCCTGTCTATAAAATGGGACATTTATATTATTAATAGTGCCAACCTCACAGAATTGTTGTAAGAATCTTGAGTTAAGACATCTACCTAAAGCACTTGGAACAGTGCCTAGACTATAGTAAGCACTCAGATGTGTGGGAAGATTATTATCTTCCCATTTTACATACAAGGTAACTAAGTTATGGAAGATTTAGTAGTTTGTCCAAGGTAGGTGACTAGAGGGGAGCAGGGTCAGGACCTGAACCCAGACAGTGTGGTTCCAGAATACATGGCTTGAAGCCAAGTTTAGTGAGAGCCAAGGTGCTTTTGGAAGAAAGGACTGGAATTTGGTCCACAGTTGGAATTATGACATATTTAGATACACCTGATAGATGTTTTGGGGCTCTGATGGAAACCAAATTGCCAGAAAGACATCGGGGCGGGGAGAGGGGAGGGCTCTGAGGGAAGCCTCCTTGACTGAGAAGCTATTTCTATGTTCTTTACTGCCAGATCCCTAGTTCCTAGAAGAGCAGAATAGCACTGATGTACAGTAGGCATTTGATAAATAGGCGTTAACTAAATCTTGCATGATGGAATCATACTTAGTAGAGATCAGAGGGATTGATGGTTTCAGGGTAGCTGCTGACATCAGAACTCACCTCAACTTCCCCACCTTGGCAGAATGTGTATTCCTTGAGAGAAAGAGCCATAAAAACCAACTATTAAAAGGGTCTCCCTAAACTATAATAGTCATAGCACGTCTATGCACGTTACCTCATTAACTCCTTGCAATGACCCGTCAAGGCAGGGGATGATTATTATCATCCCCAGCTCATGATGGAGGACGCCAAGTCTCAGAAACCTTGAGTGATTTCTCAGACCACACTGCAATAAGTGAGGAAACTTCTGGGTCCCTTAAATCGTAACAGATAAGTAATTTAGTAAATAGCCAAGTGTTGGAAGCAACCTAGGTGCCTATCAGTAAATGAATGGATCAAGAAACTATGGTACATTTACACAATGGAATTCTATGCAGCAGAAAGAAAGAGCTCCTACCCTTTGCAACAGCATGGATGGAACTGGAGAGCATTATACTAAGCAAAATAAGCCAGGCAGTGAAAGACAAATACCATATGATCTCACCTTTAAGTGGAACCTAATCAACAAAACAAAGAAGCAAGCAAAATATAACCAAAGACACTGAAATTGAGAACAGGCTGACAGTCACCAGAGGGGAGAGGGGAGGGAATTTCAGGGGGAAAGGGGAAGGGTTTAGAGGAACAAGTACAAAGGACACATGGACAAAAACTATGGGGGTGGGGAGAATGGGAGGGAGGTGGGGAGAACTGGGGCGGTGGGCTGGGATTGGAGTATAAGACAGAAAACTGTACAAGAACAACAATTAAAAAAAAAGACAATGAGCTCATTGATGCATTAAAAAGGTTGGCCTTCCCTAGAGCAAAATAATTCTGTGTACTGGACTTCAACTGCAAGCAGCAGCCCCAAACTTAAAGCGGTGGCTACCTATTTTGCAGCAGCTGGGCCCCCAAAGGGGGAAGCTCCTCCCTTCAGAAGCACCATCTTATTTCTCTGCTCCTCTAACGATGGCCCTGCGAACATAACATTAATTAAGGAATAGGTAAGTAGAGGTTCTTTGTGGCATTGTTTAAACTAGTGAAAAATGAAATATCTGCCACGTAAGTGCTCAACCATGGGTCAACTGATGGATTATGATGCACAGACATAAGGAAATAATATAATTTAAAATGGTGTTGCAGAAATACATCCAGCACTAAGGAAACTTTATATGAAATATTATTACAACAGAGTGTATTATGATTCCTTTTAAACAAAATATATAATATATGCATAGAAAAGACTATGGAAAGCTATTGACATGTTACATTGGCTGAATCTAAGTGAGAATAAGGGCGTTTTTAAATGTTCATTTTGCCTATATAACCTAATGTAAGATCATTCCAAAGAAAGTGGGGGTGAACTGATTAGATTACCTAGAATGAGATGTCAATAATTTGCTTCCCTCCAAAAGAAAGATTAGATTCAGACCAGACATTCTCTGCATATTGGGATTAATGGGCTCATTTGCCATGTAAATCAGCACTCACGTTGCTCCGTGATGCTTTATTCTTCTATCTTCTTCAGAGCACTTACAACGAACCACCTTGTAGTGTTCACCTACATGATTGCGTTCAAAACACCCACTAGGAACAGATAAGTTCCTGAGAGCAGGGACTTTGTTCACTGTTGGCACAGAGTTGCTTAAAACACATTTGTTGAATCACACTTAAAAAAAAAGAAAAAGCAATCAAATGATTGAGAAGGCTGTGTGACCCACTCTATGAGAAGCAAATCCTTCTCTTCCAGTGCAGCGCCCCTCTTTCCTCTCCACCTTCTCCCCACCCCCATCATCATCACCCATTCAGATTGATTAGTGCCCAAAGTACCATGGAGCACAGAGGTAACCTTGACATCAGTTTGTGTAACAATGGTAAACAGCTCTTGAGCTGGTTGGTACTTTCTGTACCTTGTGTTTTCTCATGTTTTCCTCCTATCAGTCTTCAAGGATTGTGGCAGCTGCTTGGATGCTGAAAGAAGGCAGAATGTCCTGGACTTTGGGGCTGGGGACAGGAGGTTAGGCTCTGGGGATGAAGAAAGGATGAAGTGCGAGTGATCATAAACTTTCCAGGCGGGTATTGTTAGCCCAAGACTTAGATGGGGAAAATGAGGCACACCTGAACCCCTGGATTGTTGACAACCTCCCTTTGGGGACCCATGACACTCTCCACCAAGGCGTCCATGCTTGTCTGATTCCCACTAGACTGTAAGTCCTGAAAATAGAGGCCCAGGTTTTGTTAGCTTTTGTAATCCCATCGCCTAGCACAGTGACCCAGAGCAAGGACTCAGTGAACATTTATTAACTCAATTGCCTGAAGTAACATAGCTAGTAAGCAATAACATTTTGACTAAAACCCATGCCTCTGATGACTTTTGCATTAGGTACATTCTTGGAATGACCTGTTTTTAATGAGATGAATGCAGCCTCCTCCCTACTTTGAGTATCTTCATCTTCTTTCAGTCCACAGTTTGTTATCACTCTGTCTTCATACCAACCACTCTTTTGGCTGGTCCTTTGGTGGACTTGATAACAAAACGGTGTTTCAGGGCAATCATCAAAAGCCGTTTGCAAAGTGAGTGTCATGCACGGTCAGGAGAGGTTGGGGAAACCAGGAATACCGCAGTGCGCTGGCCATTCACAGATGGGAAATGTCCCAAGAAGCAGCACATGCAGCCCCCTCATCCCTGCTTGGAGAGCAGGGTGAGTGGGTAGGGATGCAGCAGCAGGCTAAAATGATAAGGAGCTACAGAAGAACAGTGAATGACCATGAAAGCCCCATCCGGCAAAGCAGCCTTTGAACAAAATTAGTAGCTAGCAGTTGAACGGCACTTAAGTGCCAGGCATTGTGCTAAAGACTACGTGGAGCTTCTTCAATTCTTCCAGCAATCCCAAGGGACAGGTCGTATTATGTCTACTTCGCAGAAGACAAAACAGAGCGCTGGAGAGGTTAGGTGACTGGCCCAGTAGCACACAGCTAGTGAGTTTCAGAGTAGATATTAGAACTCAGGCTTACCTGTCTCATGAGGCAGGCATGGATGCTTTCCTGGGCGCGTCCAAACAAGCTCCAGCCTGGCTGGAGACCCACAAAAATCTCTAGCAAAGGCTAAATGACTGGACCTGAAACAGCCTCGTGGCGGGCCCAGGAGCTTTTCCGGAGGACCCTCTTCCTAGCTCTCCCCAGCCCTCAGCCCCGCCACCCAAGGGGTACTGCTGCCCTCCGGGCAGGCGCTGTCCCAGAGCGCCTAGGGCGCTGATCCCGATGCGCAGAGCAGACCGAGGGGTGGGCGCGCAGCTGCTGTGGTTTGGCCGGGTCGTGGCGGCGCGGCCTAGCAGATGGCACCGGCGGGGGGCGCGGCCGTTTGGCGTTCGTAGCACTTTCCTTTCTCGCATATGTTGCGAGCGAGCAAGCAAGCAAGCAAGCGGGCGAGCGGGCGGAGGGGACGACCTCGAGCCCGCTGCGGATGCCAATTTCCAGCCTGGGAAGCGCGCCCTGGATGGTAGCTCCAAACCGCAACTCCGGCCAGCGGCCTGCGTCCAATGGGAGAGGGGGGATGACACCCATGCATCTGTTCTGTCCATCAGGTGACAACGACACATTGCACTTCTTATCCTTACCATAGGGCTACAAGAAGGGTCTTAGTCCCATTTTAGAGCTGGAAAACTGAGGTCCAAGAAGGACCTGACCGTTGATGGGACCAGGACTGGAGCCCGACTAGGGTGTTCAGCTCCACACGGAGACCATATCCCGAGCCCAAGGGTCCCACCAAAAAGCAAGTGAACTTTTTTGATACTGCTTTTCTGTGTTCCGAAAAATGTTCTTCCTCCTGTAGGACCTTTGCAGGTGATGTCCTTTTGAACACTCTCCCCAGTCCTCCTACCATCCCCCACTTCTTCTAATGGCTCCTTGAGATCACAGATGGGGTCACTTACCAGAAGCCTTCCCTGAACAGCACCAGAGCCCTAATCATGGCTATGACCAATAGATTAATATGTGTGCTCCCACCCCCGCCCCAAACTCTAAGCTCTAAGAAGGCAGGGAGGGGGCGTATTTTTTTGCTCAGTGTTTTATTCCCAGTACATAATAGGCACTCAAGGAACAGTTATAAATGAGTGGTTGAATGAATGAACGAATGAATGAACAGGCTTTATGAACTAGCAACTGCTTCCTCACCATCCAATGATCTGCTGGTTGTGGGTGCAGGGAGGGCGGGTAATACAAGAATGAAAGGTTGCTTGGAAATTCTGGGCCTCCTCAACCACAGCGTTTTATTAATTAAATGTGTCCTGTGGCTGATTCCCTTCCTCCTCCTCACCCCCTCCGCCTGCCCTGTGACTGGAGACCCAACCCTTTCTCTCCTGTTGACAGAATCTTCCTTATGCTGATGAATGAAGTGACCCTTAATAAGATGCAACCAGGCCAGAAAGCACCAAATGAGGGAGTTGGCAGCTTTGTAAGTGGTTTTTCCGGGGGGAAAGTAGAAAAATGGACAGTAAAATGAAGCCTTTAAGTTGCTTTTCTGACCTGCTTGGTGGGAGAGCTGGAGATTCCAGGACTTTGGAGAGCTTCCCAGATGGAAAGAATTCAGATGCAACAAATGTTTGCTGACACCCACTAGGTGCCAAGGGCTCCTTGGGGCTTTCTGACAAGCAGCTCGAAGGATGCTTGGCGCCCTGAAGGCCTCATCTGCACCTCCCCGGAAGTCCATTCTTCAGAAAAGGGAACAGCGGCTCATGGGGTCAGATGGGCCGCCCAAGATCTCTGACACAATTTTATCCAGAAATGGGTTTCATGACTTTTTGAAAAACCCAAATGTAATTTTTGGGTGATTTTTAAAAAAGTCTCATAAATTTGTGGGTCCTTGACTTGCAGGTTGGTAAAAAAAAAAAAACTACATTCTCATCGAGAGGTTGGATTGACAGAGCCTGAGCTCCCTCGTAGACTGAATTCAGTAACTCTTTTAGTTCATTGGAGTGATTAGCGGCAATGACTCCTTAACAGGACTAACAGCTACAGCTTGTTTGTACTCGTCACTTATTGGCTAAGTGGCACTATTAAATTAATGTGTCATTATAATACTTTTTATACATTAGGTCATTTAAACCTCATGACAACTCCATTGAAGTAGGCACACTTGTCTCCATTTTATGCATGAAGAAACTGAGGGTCCAAGAAGTTAAGTAACTTCCCCAAAGTCAAGTGCTTGTGAATTACAGAGTCAGGATTCAAACCCAGACAGTTAACCACTAGGTGCTGCCATATTCATGTTTTTTTAGAGGGTTCTCTGAGGAATCCCAGGATCACACCAGAGGTGAAAGAGATGGATGCAAAGGGACATCTGGTCGAGCAGGTGTGAAAGTTTAGTTCTTCCAACCAGGGTAGCTCTTTCCTTATCTCGTAAGGTGGATCTGTAAGATTTTATTAGACAAAGCGATTCCAGTGCTAAAAAGTGTTTTAAAAAACAGCTCCAGGAAGGCCTCCCTTGTCTCCTCTGTGCATCACCCCTCAGTGCCCAGCCCTGTGTCTCAGCAAATGCAAACTGCAGTGAATGAAATATATCAGAGCATATTGGAGTAGCTATTCCACCGCATCTTATCCTCTGTTGCTTCCAAAGCTTCTGGGGGCACCTACAGCCTTGTGGAAAAGACCCTGGCAGAGCTGCCAGCAGGCAGTGGTCGTAGAGAAGAACTTTGTGCAGGTCAGAGAAGAGACTTGGTGAAGGTGACCTGAGAGCAAGCACAGAGAGTACCTTGCTGCTGTGGCTGAAATCTGTTCCCACACATTTCCTGGAGTGAGTGGGTAAGAAACAGCAATGGCCTCAGGATAGAGGAAATAAAACTTTGGAGGCAGGGGAAGAGGGCTTTGTTACCTGTTGAGAAGACAATGATTCTGCCTTTACTTGATGTTGAAGACTGAGGCACTCCTGTGCATCCAGTCGGCCTGCTGGGTGCCCACCCTAACTCCCTATCCGTACCTCTCTTCATGCGTACTTACCAATTTTTGCAGTTAGTATCTTCAAGGTTACTCTTATGTTTATTACTTGTTCACATCCCATTGTGTTCTCCAGTGTTAGATGTATAATAAAACTGGGTATCAGCAAAAACTAAAAACCATTAGCAAAAACTAACTAGAATCAGATAAACATAGAAATTAAAATAAATGGCAAAGATAGAGAAGAGAGTTAAGATGCAGGTGTGCACACGGTAACATCCTGAACAATTACTGAAGTTGAGCTTCAAAACTAACTTTGAGCTTCCTAGTGGCCAGAGTGAAAAGAGAAATACAATCCATATATATATGCATATATATATCTCCAACATATAATGGATTTTCTATGAGGATGTGATGAATTGCTCAGGAGATGCTGAGCTATTCCCAGAACTTAAACTGAATTTTCTTGTGCAGGGCCTCATCTACTAAGAAATGTAGATTGCGACATGTTGTACAAAATGCTTTGTACAGAAAATTCAATTAGCAGTTTTCATTTCACAAGACCAGAGGACAACTTAACACGAAATTGAACCTTGGTGAAAAAGTGCTTTACAGGGCCATGTAGATACAGTTCTGATGGTCCCCAAAGGCCGATATTAAAGATAAATTTCATGGAGGAATAGATGGAACCAAAGACCTTCAACTAGTCCCCCCTAAACAGTGTTTCTCCCAGCAGGGCTTTAGCTAGGACGCGGGCAGTAGGCAGTCCAAGCTTGGAGTGTGGGCACTGTGTTTTGCTGATTAAGTGCAGCTCCAGCCTCAGACTTTCTATCCAGTCTATTCCCAGATTTGTTGCTCAATGAACGTTCTTCAAATCCAAAGAGAAAGATGTGAAGTGGAACTCAACCAAATACACACTTTTTAAATTCTTACAAATAACACTGCATTGATGTTATATAGGCGCCTCTCCTACTGCTTTTTTCCCAAATCATGGTCCAAGTGAGTTCTACTGGTCTGTTTAGATCTGGCCTGGCTATTTCTGGTTCATTTAGCAGGTGCGCCATTCATCTGCAAGGAAGGAAGAGAATAAAGGTGTCATCAATAATATTCCTACACAGCCTCCAAGTCAACCAAGTTCTCTTGGTGTGGGAGGCAGTAATTTGTTCCCTGATATATAGGGATTGCTTTTCTTCGGTAGCGGAGACCCAATCAGTCTTCAGAGGTGGTTGTAATTAATAGGTAAGGGAGTGCAAATACATCTGAATTAATAGAGCCACTAGGTGTGACTAACTATAATATGATTACATGTGAAATTAACCCAGAGATCAAACCTAATCAATCCAGACTAATAACTGCCAGGACAACAATTTGTGGTTTTAGATGAGTTTACATTGAAAGGAGCTAAGGAAAATGAACTCTATTGGAATGTAAAGGTTGCACTTTTTTAAAAAAAAGTGTGAGCAGCATACTAAGATTATAAATATGTATGTAGATTATATCAATGTTCAGATGTCAGATAACCAAATCATTATTTACATTGGCAAGTGAGAGTAAACACAATGAGAAAATCAGAAATTAAGACAGAGAAGCACAAATTGAAAAAGTGAAACTGACATACTTGAACAACAATAAAAAAAAAGGGAAAGGGAGACAATTGTACTTGAACAACAATAAAAGAAGTGAAGCTGAAATAGCAACACATCTGAGACTTCCAATATTGTAACTTTTATTATTCATTTAACTGGCCCCAGTAACTTGAAAAAGTCACTAAACAATATTTATATATATGCCATAAAGAGCAAGATGATAAACAGCCGAGAACTTACAAGCCAGCTTACGGACCGTAATATTCACACACTCATCGAAGTTTTGTGGGTCCCATCCTGGTTGTAAGAATCCCTGACCCCACCCCCCACCCCAGCGGTAAACACTATCCTGAATTTTGTCTACTGTGGTGGATTACATTGCCAGACTCAATTCTTCTCCCTTCACTGTATCCACACCTTTTTCTATGTAACTTTGCAGAGGCCACCTCCCACTGTGGTGTGGCCACCATTTTTTATCTCCAAAAACATTGCCATGTAAATTTCTTTGGCCAATGGAAGGAAGCAGAATTATGTCAGTTCCGAGCCTAGGCCTCCATAGTCCTTCTGTGTTCCCACTTGCGATTTTGCACCCTTTCCATTGTTGACGTAAGAAACAATCCAAACCTGTAGAGAATTTGTATGAGTTTATTTGAGCCAAACCAAAGTCAATTGCTGGGAAGCAAAATCTCAATGGATGGAGAAAATGCTCTGGAGAATGACAGTTTTGCTGTTTATTTCATATGTTAGAATCAAAGGAGAAGGCATGAGGAGGGTTACAGAAAATTCACTAGTGGTAGATTAGGGAGGCGGGAGAAAACACGGCAGGGAAATCTCTGAGATTGGATAAGGAGTTAAATAAAGAGTCACGTACTTCTTTTTCATTGGTGGGTACAGGGCAGTTAACAATTAACGTTTACAGCACATAGAGATAGTATTTGGGCAGTAAGATAACAATGAAGGGTGCTGGTGGGGGAGATTGTGCCCCGAGGGATCTGGGGGAAAAGGGACTTCCTCTGACATTCCAAAGGCCTGTTATCATAGGTGCAAAAAGACACTGGATGGGCTCATTTAAGGTAAAGATTGATCTTTGTCAAGGAAGAGAGCAGCCTAGGACATGGCTACCTGGTATGACTTGCTTTTAGTCAGAAAGTTTTAATGTCAGACGATCGTATGTGGTTACTTTCAGTCTCTGACGGCCACGCTGGCCTCCCCTGAGCTTGTCAGGTCTAGCATGTGGCCCTTGTTCATCCACACCATCACCATGGAAAGAACATGCCCAGGCTAACGGGCCAATGGAGGAGAAGGATGAAAGATGGGGAGCAGAGCTGAGTCACCCCGCTGAGCCCAGTCCGGATGGGTCAGCCCCCAGATCCATGAAAGTAAATGACTATGGCTTCAAGACGCTGGGTTTCATGTGGTCCCTTACATGACATTTTTGAGGCAATTGCCAAGTTACAAAGTCTTTCTCTTCTTCACAGTTTTGTGGCAGATATGTCCTATTTCACTATATGTGTTTTTGAACTTTATCTAAAGGATACAATAACTTGTGAATTCTTTTGTATAGCTGACACTAGGATTTAAAAGGTCCAAGTCAGTGATTGAAGAGAGCCTGATTCAAGCCAAGAGCTTAACAAAATTACAATAGTAAGCAGGTAAACAGACTTTCAGATGGGCATCTTGCCAAGGAGCATCCCAGCCAGGTCAACATAAATAATCGTAGCAGCACACAGACGCTAATGCTGTTGGGCAACACGGCGGAAAGATAAAGAACGAGCCCTTCCAGTATGGATGCTTTCCATCTGAGGGAGACTGGGGTGAGATGGAAGAGCTGTGGAGATGCGGGGTCAGACAGGCCTGTCCAGAGCCCTACACCTTCCGTTTTCATGGGTGTGAATTTGAACCATTATTTTATACTCTCTGAGCCTCGGTTTGGCCATCTGAGGGATGGAGATTGTAACCTCTCCACGCAGAGGACTGAAAGCCAGTTCATTCGCTCCTATGAAACCGAGGGTTTTAGTTCTAACTTTCATAGAGGGGATGAAATTAAGGTCACAAGATGGAGAGGAAGAGGAACTCTTCTTCTTCTGAAGCATGGCGAATGCGTGAGTTGAAGGAAGTTTGTGAGTTTTATTCGTTGTTTAGATGAGCTTCCGTGGACTCTCTCAAACTTGTAGTTGAATGCTTTCTTCTCGGTGGAGAGGAAGGCTGTCCACTGCAGGTTTGGGAGAGTCAAGAATTGAGTTAAGGTTCTGTGACGAGAGTTATGAACAGCCAGAGAAGACAAAAGCCATTTTCATTGCTTTGTGTAACAGGTCTTCAGATCTTTAAATACTGCCCCGTGGGTAGGAGTGGGGCAAATAGAACCAACTTGCTCCGCAGAATAGAGAAGTTTGAGGCAGTAGATGAGGAGCTCAGGAACAAAGAAAGACTGGGAAAGAAGAGAGGGAAGGAAGCAAAAAGAGGGTTCTGACAGATGGGACCTGGGGCAGGGGAGAGCCGAGGAGAAGTCGCTGAGGAGGGGTACCGCCAAGAGACTTTTCAGTATAGAGACGTCTAATGTTCAGCTTGACGTGGTTTGCTATTCATGATTGCTGGATCACCAGTAAAAAATTTTCCCTACAACAATTCCTTGCTGGAAACATCAAAGACACAACTAACCATCTCTCAAGTGAGATGCAGGGCTAAGGGAATAGGTGAAGAACCATGCCAGGCAAGAAGATCAAGAATGTTGTGGCAGAATTGGAGCAAAGGCATCCGGAAGAGACGACCACGCACACAGATTCCCAGAGGTGGGGCAGGGTGCCAGGTTTCCCCCTGCCTGTACAATGGGCACTCAAGCTGGGTCTTGTGTTTGTTTGTTTGTTTGTTTGTTTGTTTGTTTTTGAAGTACAAGTTCTCACCCTCAGGTAGATGAAGAGTCAATGGGATAACGTGATTTAAAAATATCACTGATCTTTGTTCATTGAGTTGGATTAAAACAAATCCTTTTTTTGAAAACAGTGAAATTTACTTGTTCTGAGACTTTCAGGGTTGGTTAAGAATAAAATTATTAAGTTACATTGGAAAAAGAAAATCATATTAACCAGAGCTCCTCTTAAAGAGCATTCTATGTAGAGTAGGAAGGAATATTTAGTATGCCCTTTAGAATAATAAGAGGTAGCATTTACTGAGTATTTCAAATAGGGCGGGCCCTGTTCTGAGTCTTTTGCAAGTATTAAAGGATTTGATTTTCACTAGAACTCTATGAAGTAGATACTACTATCATCCCTACTTAATAGATGACAAAACTGAGGCACATAGAGGTTGACTAATGTGCTCAAAGTCACAAAATGCATGAGCGGTGGACCTGGAATTTTATTTCAGGGAGTTAAGAAATCACCTAGGAGTGGAGGGTGGTGTGTGATACTGGCACCTAGTGGGCAGAGCCCAGGGATGCTGCTAAATATCCTACAATGCACTGAACAGCCTCCCCCAGTGAAGAATTACCCAGCTCCACATGTGCCAAGGTTGAGAAATCCTGCTTTGTAATCCCACACTATGCCTCCTATTGGTTAGTGTGTGTGGGAGCCCCGCCCCCAGAGGCATGCTGCACCCGTACTATTGGTGTTACAATACATTTCCTTATAAGAAAGTGGGCCTGGTTTACTGCAGGGGTTTTGTTTTACTGAAAGAGATGTGCAAATTAGAAACCAGAGCTGAATTGCTTAGGACAATGAAGGCCCAGCTGAGCATTTTATGGTGGAAGGGTGGCCACGGAGATTGGCCACTGGAGGTGTGGGAGAAAAGGTGACCATGAAGGACACCTACATCCAGATGAGATGTCTGGACAATTTTGCTGTGTAGGGTACATGTAAGCCCTCTCTTGCAGTTCTCCATCACCATTATATTAATCTGCATTGCTTGCAAATGTGTTGCGTAGTGGGTGTTCTTTTGGAGGGAATTAAAAATATATCCAAGTATACACCCTCTGACATACACATCACGGAGTAGAAACTGGCTTCTTGCTCATAGGAGACATGAAAGTTATATCAGTACATCTCAGCCACTTCTACAGCGTGCTGGAAAGGATGAAGACAATGTGCCACTCGTATCCCTGAGCACCATTTACAAAACCCTGGACAAGTTCCTTCATTCCCGTGGCTGCGTCCCGATGACTCTCAAATTTCTGTGTCCAGCCCAGTCTTTGCATCTGAGCTTCAGAACTGTTATCCACCTTCTTCCTAAATATCTCTACTGACTTCTCAAAAATAAACATTTTCAAAATTGAATGCATGATCTATCTTTCTCTATTTCTACCTGATCCCCACCATAGCAGTTGATAGAATTTCCCTGCAGCTGTTGTTCAGCCAACAATCATTAGAGATTTCTTTCTCTCAACAACTTCCCCATCGAATCACCAAATCTATCTCTAAAGTATCTCTTGACTGTAACCCCCTTTTTCGTCCACAAATCCCACAACTGTATGTCTGCGGTTGTTATGAATATTCAACACCAAAGTGGAAAGGCTAAAACACAGTTCCTCCAAATCAATATCTCAGGCTCTTTCTGCCTCCAGTTTTATAAATGACCCATAAAAAAAGAACAAATGTAAATTCATGGTGAGTGCTGATGATACAGAATTATGTGGCAAGCTGGGGCCAGGGGCAAAGAGCAGGAAAGATTCATCATGACTTCGATAGCTCAGCAATTGAGCTGACACATAGCCAATTAAGTGTGTTCATGGGAAGCGCTGGAGAAGTCTGCAGCGAAGCCCACAGAAAGGAGGCAGCCATGGACCAGCTGATTTGGAACCAAGTCTGATCAGCTCACCTGGAGAGAGAATCTCAGCTCCTAAAAGGTGGACAGATAGGGTTGAAAAGAGAAGAGTGACTCCACCAGTCCCAGGCAGGGATACTTCCCCCTGTCCTCTCTCATATCAGCATAAGCATCGTCAGCTGTCCTGGTTTTTCCAAGGATTTTTTTTTTTCTCAGCACTGGGCAAATGTGTCCTTCGGGGCAGTTGAATCCTTTAGTCCTATGAACTGAGAACTGTTGATTTTGTCAAGCTAGAAAGGACCTCAGCGGTCAGCAGTGCTGGGATCCCCAATGGTGGATTAGGAATGTCTGGGGAACCTTGGAGCTATGCAAGGGATGCTCGAACCCACACTGGCCTTATGCCTGTCTGTGGGCCGATCAACCAGCGAGGCTCAATCTCAGGATCATGGCTCTATCCCTAGGTTGTTTGTGGTGGATTTTAGGCTTCTGTGAACCCTCTAAACTGAATGCAAGTATTTTTATATGTATGTACATTTGACAATTTTTCCTGTCAAAAAGTTGCATTTTATCAAAAACCCAAAGGAAGCTTCCCACCTAAGTACCATGTATGACTCTTTCTAAAACATATTAGATTTTGTTGTAATTAATAAACTAAAAATTCATTTAAAATGTTGATTTTAAAAAAGCAGTTTTTGTTATTGTGTCTTTTCACAGTCAAAGGATACTTTAGTATTATACACTGTGACCATATGGGAGTCCTTGAAATGTAATGTTTTGGTATTTGCATAAAAAATCTCTCACAAAACACATAATTGATAGAGGGTTTGAACCCAGAGTGTACAAAGAACTCATACAGCCAGTAGTAACACAAGATTCCGTTGTATGACATTCTGGGAAAGCTGAGACTTTAGAGACAGGAGCTGATTGGTGGATGCCAGGTCTGGGGAGGGAGGAGGAGATGCATTACAAAGAGGTACTAGCAAATTTTGGGTTCATGGAATTGCTCTCTATGTCATGTAAGGTGGTGGCCAAATGACTGTCAAAACTTACCAAACTCCATACTAAAAAGGGTGAATTTTATTATATGAAATTGACTTTAAAAAAACCTTAGTAATGAAGCCCTCGAAATTGAAAAACTTATTGAAGTAGTCCAGTCATTCTGTGTGTGAAGAAACTGAGATCCAGAGGGGTCAAAGATGTATCCATTTCCCAGGCCATTTTCCGCATCTCTGTGCTGTAGCAGGCCTCTCACTCGGTGCACCCACCCCTGGGTGCAGGCCTGTGTGAGCATGCCTGGCAGGGAGGGGGTGATCTGCCGATTCCGTGTTGTGCTGAGGGTCTCCTGGAAAAGATCTTGCCCAGTGGAAGGAGCCAAGCATCCCAAGCCAACCAGGAGCCTGTCCTTGGTCCCCAGCGGGGTGAAACCTCTGTCCACCTCAGATGGAGCTATGGACCAAAGTCGACAAACACTTCTTTTAGAAACTGCTTACAGAATGTGAGCCACGGGAAAAGCAGCCCTTCCAGATGGACCACTTGGAATTCTTGGCATAAAACTATGGCTTTTCTGTGGCCAGGCCTGTTAAACCAGTAAGAGGATGGTAGCCCTCGGGGGGCACCGTGACACCTTATGGAAAACATCAGAAGTGAGAACAGTGCCCCAAGATCCTAACCTGAACACAGCTAACTTATGTTGTACATATATGACACCCTCTGGGAAATCTCAGGAACATTGGGTAGTGGGGGCTCGGGGGCAGGTGGCATACCGAAGACTGAGGTCTGGTCTGAGCAGGCAGAAACGGTTTGAACTGTTGCTGTGTATGTGGACTCATCACTATCCTCAGAAGCTGGGGAAATTCTGATTTCACACAAGCCACACTGTCTGGCTAGGGGCTTGGGAAGGACTAGACCTCATGCTTCCTTGTCAGAGCCAACTAGTACATTTGATTCCTTACTGCAGTCCCTGGCTCCACTATAAAAAAATAAAAATAAAAATCAGGTATGGCTGGGGGCATGGTTGGGACTGGGGGCAGACCTCGACACCCTGTGTTATAGGGGCTTTTAAGAGCCTGTTTCTTTTTAGAGTGAATATTTATCAATACACAGTTGTTGAAGTTTTTTTGTTTTTCCAGTAAAACTTTTTTAAAGCTTCCTTACCTTCCCAAAATATCCTCACAAATCCCCCTGTTTCCAGAGTGAAGTCCCAGGGGCTGGCTAAGCTGTGTGAGGATCAGCTGCAGACTCAAGCATGACCAGGCAGACTGCAGGCCCCAGGGAGGGGTGCAGGGCATCTCCTGGGGACCACTTGTAGGAGTAACCAAGGCCCCTCACGGGGAAGACCTCATTCTGAGTGTGAGATGGGGAACTTTTGTTCTTCAGAGTTCCTCTAAGGAAAATCACAGAATCTGTTAGAAGGAATGACTTGATGAGCTCTCTTGGGGTGAGGGCCCAGGTGGGTATGCAGCAAGGCTTGGCACCAAGGCTTGAGTGTGCTAGAGGAGAGGAATTTGGATCCCCCAGAGGTCAATCGAAGAAGAAGAAGGCGAGGCATAGAGGGGGAGGAGGGAAGAGGGAGTGCAGTGTGTTTCACAATGTCATCCTCCTTCCCCCCTATAGCCACTGTGTTTGATTAGGACCTTCTCCTGGAGGCAGATGAAGGCACTGAGGGTGAGGCCTGCGTGATGGTGGAACTGGGGTGGAAGATGGGATTCAAGTGCAGAATATGGACAGCACGTGTGGACTGAGGAGCTGAACCACTGAACAGAAGCCCTTGGAATCAGCAGACATCGTGCCAAGAACTCGAGACCATCACAGGCCGTAGAGATGGCTATGGTTCAATTCCTGTATCTCTGAGCATATCTGGGTTACACAGGAAAAGAGAGAAATGAGCTTGGCTGAGAGCAATGGAAAAGGCTGTACCATTCATATTTCTATTCCCACCTTCCTCCCAGCATCAAGGCCAGGAGAGAAGCAGCTCAATAGCACAGTGACCCGTTGGAGCCCACCAGCCTCCTCCGGAGGCTCTGCGCCAGTGTCTCAGCTTCAGAGGAGGAAATTGTGGGTGACACCTCATGACACTTGAGATCAAGTGTGGGGAAGCCCTTGGAACTCTGGTCTGAGTGGGAAGAATTTGAGAGGCGGTAGAAGTCCCCTAAATTTATAGGTGAGAAAGGAACAGAGGAATATTGTTTTGCTATTATTGTCGTTATTCTTTTTTATGCCCAGTTGTGTACTACTAGGATGACTCACACCATTTTGGATGTGTTGACATCTTGGCCATGGAGCAGCCACCTGGTGGGAGAGTGTAGACCCAGACAAAGTGCTCTGGGGGTTTAGACGAGTCAGTGACTGATTGGCAATGGCCAGAGGGCAGGAAATAGAAAGAGGAGCCACAACCTGGTGCTGGATCAGCATCCAAACACCTGTGTGCAAGTGCCTGTCCTATTGATGGGTAAACTGCTTACTGCCTGGGATACTCAGGTGACATCAGTAAAATGGGATAATAGTACCACTACCACAAGTACCAGACCATCTCAGCTGCCTGCCTTCCCGCAGCTTTTAAGCCGCTGCCACAGTCCTTAAGGATGGTGGGTTCTTTCTGCCTCTAGCTTCATAAATGAAACCCTTCAAAAAAAATAAACATAAATTCACAGTGAGTTTTGTGAGCTTCAAATTTCTCATCTGTAAAGTAGAGCCAGTAACCCCGACCTCACATGTTTATTACAAGGATGAATGCGATAATGGATGTAAATGTACCTCACAAACTGTAAAGTGCTACCCATATATAAAATATATTATTAGGCTGACCATATGAAATTACTGCTGTTCAACCATTTAGACCTACAGTAATGGCAATATCACATGGGTCAGTCTAAGAATATCAATTCCTGAGATTATCAACACAAGGGAAGCAAACTGTGCTTGTTCAGATTTCGGGAAAATGAGCAGTCTGGAAATGAGTTAGTAGCAAACAGGATATTGTCAAAAGCCTGGCAGCAGGGGAGAGAGGGACCACAACACTGGGCCTGCCTTGTTGGCCCACTGGCTCCCAGACTGCAGGAGAATTTCAAAATGAGAGGGCGGGAGGGAGGACGTTCCTGGTTCCCTGGAGCAGCAGAATGAATGAGTGAAGAGAGCCTTCAGTTCCGTCTCTCGTGTCAACATTAGCCCCACATGGCACGGGGCTCCTTCTGGAGAACAAACCAAAGAGCTGTCCACCCCCAGGCAGAGCGAGGTCCTGCTGAAGGTGTGCAGACATTGGAGAGAGAGAGAATACACCTTCACCTTGATCTCTCAGAGCTCTGCACCAGAGTCTGACCCATGACATAAACTTGTTGATTTGTACATTGCAGCAGTTTTGGTTTAGATTTTGCAAGTCTTACTGAGGACATATGGCTCAATCCAACTTTTATGGATGACTTACTGAATTGACACAGCAACGATATTAATAGCTAATTTGCCAAGTGCATTCAATAGTCACAGTGTTAAGCTTTTAAATGCAAAATTTAGGTTTTGGGGGAAAGACCCTTTTGAGGTGTTAAGGCCTAAAACATCTGTTTCTGGTACCTAGCTCATATCTGAGAACTCTTGTGTGAGGGCGTACCGGTTATTAAATAGTGAGATAGCATGCCCAATGAATGAGGCACATTTGGATATGCGGTAGCACTACTGGTTCCCTCTGTGGCAAATTCATCCCAGTTATTTCCAACCTCACAATACACATCCCCGCATGTTATGTGACTAGATTTTTTTACCTTATTTTAAACATTACATGGGGATTTTACTGTATTTTTCCTCCACATGTAACTTTTTTCTTGAAGAGAGGCCCCTTAGTTGATAAGAGGAAAGGTAACTGACATGGCAAAATTTAGATATTTCTGGTTTCTTAGCTCTAATAGCATCAGGTTTAAAAATAGAGAGTGTGTGTATATGTGCGTGAAAGTCTTTTACTGCCTCTTTTGCAAGGGCTTAATTTTATGGCTGGTCTTGGTTCAGCTTAAGGTAATCAATAATAAGTCCTAACTCTGCAGTGTAAATTGCCTGAAAGAGATCACATGTTTGCCATTCATAATAATAGCATTTAATCCGAGGCCCAGACATTTTGTCTTGAAAACAAATGTTGGCAGCTTCAGAGGCTATTGGCAAAATTTGTATGATTCAGGAGTGAGATCTTGGGAATGTGATTTTGCAGCTTGGCATCCTAAATCTCTTTCCTCATAACTGCTGCCATTCTCATTTCTGGACCCTTCTGTCTGACAGGAATCAACGGATGTCTTACAAGTGGCTCATATTTGACTGCTGGGTATCTTCAGCAACTTGACAAGTGAGGAGTGATCTTAGAAATAGTTCTTTCATTTTTATTTATTTTAAAAAGATTTTATTCATTTATTTATTTTTAGACAGAGGGAAAGGGAAAGAGAGAGGGAGAGAAACATCCATATGTGGTCGCCTCTCATGTGCCCCCTACCAGGGACCTGGCCTGCAACCCAGGCATGTGTCCTGACTGGGAATTGAACCAGCGACCCTTTGGTTCACAAGCTGTGCTCAATCCACTGAGCTACACCAGCCAGGGCTCATTTTTATTAAAATAAATACTATCTTCATGATATAGATGAGGAAACTGAGGCTTCACGAAGATGAGTAGATTTCCTGAGAATTCACAGCTCTACCACTTTCTAGAATTATGTCGGTGGGTTGTTTTAACCATTTTACCCTTCATGCTTGACAAAGAGCCAACGTTCGAAGCAGGCACTCAATATTTGCTGAATAAATGAATGGAGTCATTGAAAGGGGATGCAGACTGGGAGGCAGAGAAAAATCCCGAGAGATGCCCAGTCTGGCCCTTTCTCCCCCCAGAGAATGGGACCTGTTAGTTTCTAACTAGTCTTCTCTGCTCAGGGGCTGGCACCTCGAGGGACAAGAGACGTGGACATTCTCTCCAGATCAGCCATGAAGCTTGGAGGTTGACATTTGCCCCATGAGTTTTTCCTTGGTAAGAAGGTAGTTTCTTTCTTTTTTCTTTTTTCCCTTCTCCTTATGGGGTCACAGTCAGAAGGGGTCAAATGAGTTCTCCCTGGTCCTTTAGTAGAGGCCCCAGCTGATCCTGAGCTCCTCCCCTATCTATTCTCTGTGGCGGGGCAGTAATGAGGCAACATTTCCCCTTGGAAAATCCCCCTGTGCCCTCGACAGCAGAAGGGCTGACTCCGCTTCTCAGAGAAGTGGCCACCTGGGTGTCGACAATTTCCTGCTAGTCACTGGTGAGTTTCGACACAATCCCTCATTACACAAATTGAAAAAATCTTATTTTCCCAGAAACATGCCAGTACATGTGTGGCCTCCATGGTGGCCATGTTGCTGAGGACACTGGGTAATGTGGCTCCCCCCTGCCCTCGGAGCCCTTGCTCGTTATATTGTCTCCAGGGACCTCTTACCCTGAGTGAAGCACAATGGAATGACAGCTCTGCAGCCTCTTAGCGTGAGTGTGATTCCATTTGATTCATGGTTTGCCTAAGGGCTGAGGGGCCAAGAGGGCGCAGGGTTAATTCACTCACCCAGCTTAGGTTCAAACCCCTCTACACGCAGAAATGGACTGGGTGGGTGGCAGTCAATTTAGCATTTTAACACGCAGCTCCCCACCCCACCAAAGCCTCGTGGCTTCACAGGATGTCTGCCTGGAGAGAGCCAGGTGGCATTGGGGGTTAGAGCAATGCAGTACCCCGTAGCCAAACTGTGCTCCTGAGTTAATGAGCTTTTAAAAACTCATTCTTCCAAAGGGTTCTCCTTTACTGAAGAGAGATGAAACATATCACACCACAGAACAAAGCAACTCAATTGCACTGGTGGGTCCTGTCCAGCCAACCACAAATTGACTTAACTGAAGACCCAGCAGCTCTTTGGGACACAAATTCTGTTATGTCACTGAAAGGGAACTGCCTTTCCCTTCTCTGAGCCTGGTTGTGATTGGGCCTTGAATACAGCTGAGGAATTGCTCTGTGTGTGCGCGCGTGTGCGCGTGTGTGCGTGTGTGTGTAACGAAAGGGATTCCACACCAGAAGAAGTAATCAGGCCATGTGGCTGTCACTATACTGAAGGCAGTAGAGTCTAACAGCTACAATCTAGTTCTACAGTCAAACTGACTAGTTTACGTTCTTTTTCTGCCACTTACTGTGTGAATTTGGGAAGGTTTATCAGCGTCTCTGTGCTTCCCGTCCCTCAGTTGTAGAAGGAAGGGTAATAACATTTCCTAATGCAATAGGTTGTCGTGAGGATAAAATAGTCACTACATGCTAAGTGTTTAGCATATGCCAGGCATGCGGTAGGGACACGGTAAATGTTAGCTACTATTAATGGCAGTTTGGTGCAATCCTATATTTATATAGAAGGCAGAAATTAGGAGAAAGTAGGACCCATCTGTGCCTTGGGTTTCAGCTTCTTGTTTCTCTCTTGATTCTTTTGGCCCCTTTTTGTCCCTGTCTCCCCAACCCACCTCATTCCCCTGCACACCTCCACCACTACCACCAACTGTATGTCAACAACAGAATCTGCCTGGAATAAAATGTATTTTTAAGATGAACATTAAGAGATTGGTGTTTTATTTGACTTGATTTTCCCAGGAAGCTCTGACCACTGTTTAAGTTTGCTTTTGAGATCCTTACTATACTGCACAGAGCTCCAAAGCGAACAGCCCTAGATTAAATCACCTCAATAGAAAGAAACAAGAAATAACTCAAGAATGGTTTGAAAGCTCTTCAAGAATCCTGAAGGTGTTTCTTAGGCTTTGGAGAAGGTCACAGTTTGCTTTTCTCTCTGGATTTTCCAGTTGACAGGAAGACTGACCCCCCAGTACCACAAATAGAAACTTAAAAAGAGAATCTTCTGCTGTAGAAGTCTTGAAAAATCTTGTTCCCTGGCTTGGAGGCCTGAATTATCTTGGACAAAGTGTAGATAACTAGAGGTGGGTTAGCCAATCAGCAACTTGTTTTAGAGGGGTAAGCTAGAGCTCAGAGAAGCTAGGTGACATGCCTAAAATCACACAGTCATTTAGTGACAGGACGAGGACCCAGACTGAAATGCATCGCTCTGCTTACACGACGCAACTTCTGACCTCTGCTGAGCACTCTACTGCAGACCAAACTGCCTCCAGGTGGTCTGATCAAACCCAAATCCTCCCTTTACTGGTTAGCACATTTAATCTCATTTTGTTCTGAAAGGAAAACACCCTCAGAGACTCATCCATGAACCCTGCCCACCCAGGAATTAAGGTCATTTGCTCTCCACAGAACACTTCCAGTTTATCTTGTGGTGGATGTTGTTCCTACATGATGTAAGGGTATAATACAAGGCCCCAGGACTCAGAGAGTCCCCAAAATGCTGGGACCATGGAGGGAAGTGTGAAGTCCCAGGCAGGGCTGGATGAAGCTCAGGAAGTCCTGAGACTGCACATGGGCAGGACCGCAGAGGACCCAGTTTGTGTGTGTTCCACTTTAAGAAGCATGGTGCGGCATAGTGGAAGGGGGGAATGAGTCCCAGCCCTGCCGCCAGCCAACCATGTGAGTCTTCACATCTGTGAGTCTCCATTTCCTCTGCAAAACGAGACACTGGATGATCTCTGAGTCCCCTTCCAGGTCCAACAGGCTTCCTTATGAACCCAAAAGTGTATTGTTGAGTGGCAAAGTGCCTAGACCTTGCCATCAAAAAGACTCCGATTCAAATTTTAGTTCCACCATTGCGTGGTTTTAGGCAGGTGATTTAACTTCTTTAAGCATCAACATTTTCACCTGCAAAATAGAGAAAAATTGTACTTTAAAAGGTCATTGCAGAGATTCCGTGGCATAATATCTCAACAGTATTCAGCCTAGAGATAAATGTGAGTAGTTGCTCCACCTACCATCTTCTTCGTCATCCAGAACAAAGGTCTGAAGCCCAGTTAGATAACTCCTGCTTTAAGCTATGTGTCATATAAAGGTACCTTCGTATAAAGCTTATAGGAGCAGCAGGTGAACTATCTGATTTTAGGACCAGGAAAAAGTAGAGCACTCCACTTTTCATCCTAGCTTGGATTTGTTAACACCACAAGGGTGGGATAGCTCACTGATTGATTGGCTTTAGTTTGAACCCTCTACTTAGTCGCTTGCTCTGTGAGTTCCAACTTAGATGGGTCTTCTGGCCTGTGGCCTTAGCCTGAAATCCCAGCATTCTGCCTGATTTATGCCAAATGGCATTTCCTTGCAAGACTGGAAGTGTTATTAAAGAATCGTGAAGCTAGGTAAAGACCAGATAAAAGGAAACTTCGTCTTGCCCGCACGTCAACACCATTAAACGTGTTTTTGCAATGACCGAGCTGTCTGATGATATCATCAGTGGCAACTGGTCAGTGAAAATGCTTTCTAATTGTGACTTGAATGTGTTTATCAGCCTCGCTTTGTGACATTGAGAAGACAGTAACAGAAACGCAGGGAGCGGCTGTCCTCTAGGAAAATACTCGTCACCTGTGAGCGCCCAGGCCCTGACAGACGGTCAGCTCTTCTCCTGAAGTCAGACTTCCAAGCCACAGTGCAGAGTCACTGCCACAAATGAAGGGTCTCATCTTGACATTGAACATCTTTGTAATAAAATTACTAAGTGGCGACTAAATCCACAGGTTTTTGAGCTGGAAAAAAAAAATCTTGTGCAGGTCGTTAAGTGATGGGCTATATATTCCGTACGAAAACCTCCTCTTGAATTTGCACAGGGGCTGTACCAGGACCACTTTGGATGTTCTGCAGGTGATCTCGATCGCACTGAGATTTTTAAGTGCAGCCCTGAAGAGCTATTTAAAAATATCCACATATATCATAATATCACAGTAGTTACATTCCCACTTTTTAACATCTTTAATTACACTATTTTGCATTATGGTTTCCAGGATCTCCCCAACCCCCCTCCTATTTGGCAACTCCACAGCATCTGTCAAAACAAATTAGCACTTTGGGTGGTAGAAATATATTTTTTTACGAAAGCAGCAAATGTGTCAGTATTGGACAGAAGCGTAAATCTGATTTATTGGTTTGTTTTCTTGGGTTTCAGACCCAATAGGCAGAAGCTTTTGCAAGAATTTTCCATTCGCATCACCAGCGCACTTGCAAAATATGTAAAACACATTCAAATTCCAGCAGAAAGAGTCACTAATTATGATATGTATTTGCATATGTTTAATCACATAGATCTTATTTCATTTTGCTATTTCTGCAGGGCCCCTCACTTCGGGGAGGGGGTCCTTGGCGCCGGCACCGCTGTGCACCCAGCAAAGTTCTCTCGAGCGAGCATTCTGCTGGCACGCTATTAGTTTTTGTGTTATCTTTTCCAATGAAATTTGAAATTTACAATTTTTAAATGATGTGTGTGAAATTATATGACTCTATTATGTCATAATATTATACATCCCAAAATATTGGTAAAGGGTTCTCCCCTTTCATCACCTCCCCCCCAACCAGAGATCAGAGCATTACTGAGAAAATAATGATTAACCTTTAAAATCAGATTGGCATTTCTTTTTTCTCCAAATCTAGAATTAATACGCATTTTTTAATCATTAGTGTAATGTTCAGGATGATACTTTTGTTCTTTTGCCTGTTGAACTGTTACGGCTGCTAGTAACCCTTCAAATTGTTTGCTTCATTCAAGCATTCTTTCCTGAATAATTCATTAGGCATTATTATCCAAGCGTGGAACCCCTCATTTAGCACTGCTGATCTTTTCCTTATGTGTAGCTGACAGGCAATCAAAGTTTTTATCAGTGCAGAAAATTTGCAATTCAGAAATGTAGTTGCAGCAATTAGTAGCTATCAGGTAGCATTGGAAGGACAGCTTCATAAAAAGACAGAGTTGAATGAGCTCCACTGATGTTAGCACAAAAGTAATGGGTAAAACTAACCAGCTGTTTCTAAATTTACCAAATGGAACATTCCCTTCTTCTCAGAGTGGAGGCTTTAATTAACTTGGAGTTCTGTGTGGCTTCCCAGAGGGGGAAGGGAGTGAGTTAGGACCCTTCCTTCACTTGGGGCTGGCTCAGCTCTCCCACTGGGTACCAGTGGGAGGGGCTGTGGTCTTCCCTCTAATCCAGTCCTGGAGGCAAAGGGACAAGTGAGTGACACTTCGGCCGGAAGGATTCCAGAGGAGAAATGCCCATGCAAGGCCAGCCAGGCTCCCCCTTTTGGCATCTCAGATGGGGTACCTCTGGATGCTATCATTTGTCCTACTCTTAAACTTCCGCCCTTCACCCACGACTGGCCCCAGGACTCAGCCTGAGGCTGAAGCCAAAGGCTCATGCCTTCATTCCTTCATTGCCTGATGGATTCATTCTTTTCTTCAGTCCTTCATTTCTCAGTTCATGTTCATCCATTCACTTGTCCATGAGTCTGTTAGATTATTTATCCACTGGTGTGCATCCATTTATTGAAACCTCAATGAAATGAGAGCTTGAATTCACCCATGGGGCTCCCGGTTTTTCAATTTCCCCTGGGGGTCTGTCTGCAGGAC
This sequence comes from Glossophaga mutica, assembly GCA_039655065.1. NCBI lineage: Eukaryota > Metazoa > Chordata > Mammalia > Chiroptera > Phyllostomidae > Glossophaga > Glossophaga mutica. Next base: position 24,474,522 of record CM077308.1, read on the forward strand.
TCACAGGACCTCAGCCCCAATCCCTTCATCAGAACATGCTCTCAGGTCCGAGGAGTGTGTTTACTCAAGAGGTAGAGTGCAACCCCTCTAGCAGGGGCTGTTGCTGGGTAAAACACTGTCCGCGCCAGTTAGCCAACGGCGGAGGCTTTCCGGGGTCTCTGGAGCCACAGCATGAAGGTAGCCTCTGCTCCATGTCCACTTGAGGCCGCTGCAGGCAGAAGTTCATCCAGAGATGGTGGGGAGGCTGACAGAGGGCTTTGTTCCTTATGTCCTACCAATCCCAAGTACCAGCTGGCTGCTAGGCTGCCGCTCCAGAACCAGCGAGAGGGAGAACCCAGGCCACAGAATAAAATCCCTGGAAGGCCTAGCTGGGTGACCAGGCAGACTGTGGCTACCCAGACTCAGACCCCCACGTCTTGTCTCAATTTCAACTGTGTCCAAATTTGGGATTAGAGACAGAAACACACAGTGCTTCATAGCCCAGACTTGGGTGTTAACCAGAGCGGGATCCAAGTTCCTTCTTTGCCACTTACAAGCTACTATGTGCCTCTTGAAGCCATAATTTTCTCATCTGTAAAATGAAATATTACTTTGTTCTTCATGGGGTTGTTGTGAGAATTAAATAAAGGAAAAGTGTAAAGTGCCTGGTGCACAGATTTGAATCAGCGTGCTGGGTTCAAATCCTCACTGTATTCCTTATTTGCTCTGTAAACTGGGGCAAGGAACCTAACTTCTCTCAGTTTCCTCATCTGTAAAATGGGAGTTCTAATGGTATCTACCTCACAGAACTCTCTCCTAAATATTAAGTAGATTAATATGTATAAAATTCTCAGAATAGCGTCTGGCAGGGTAAGTGCTACATGAGCGTTCCTCATTTTTTCAATCATTATATCTTCAGGAGTTGGACAATGTGTATCTAGTGGCAAGCTTTTAATACATATTCATTGAGCAAATGAACAAAAGTCCCTAGACATCAGACTTCCCAAACTCCTTATTTTTCAGATGAGACTTGACTAAAGTTAGTAACAGAAAAGTGACCAGATTCCAAATCTCTGGACTCCCAAGCCATCACCCTCTGCACACTCACACTGGAGGGCATCTCATCCTCAAGCCTTGAAAGGTTTGCCAAGAAAGCCTCCAGCCCCTCTGCCCACAGCCCCAGCTCTGGCCGGAATCTGTCCTCTCTTTCTGTAGGAGGGCTGGCTGCATGGGGGCACTGGAGAGCACCAAACCAGGAGAGCGGTCTGGTTTCTGGACCTGCCTTGACTGCCGGCAGGTCATCACCCTTATTTGAGAACTAAGACTTCAGGACAGATTAGCTCTGCTCTCTTTCTAGCTTAGCTGGCTGTGAGCTCGTGGGTCTGGGTTCCCTACAGTCTTCAGACAGCTCCATCGTGGGGGGAAGACAGAAACGGGCCTCCCACAGAGGATGCCACAGGCCACGGCTACCGTGGAAGTGCCTGGCCATCTTGTATAATATTTAGTCCTGTTACTCAAGGCTTTACTCTGGTCCCCTGAAAATAATACTTCTGCATGCTTCAGTGTAGTCTTGTACTTTCGCAGGCATAGTCCAAACTCACAATGAGCTGAGTCGAGAACCAATCTCCAAACTCCAGATCTAGGTCATTCCCTACCATGTCATGCTCCTCTTGAAAAGGGAACTCCCCCTTTGAATTTTGGAGAACCAAGGTCAAGAAGTGTTTCTTCAATAAAAAGACTTTTGGAACATCATGCAGCCATTTAAATAGATCTGTATTGGTCTGGAAAGATGCTCATTGTTGAGTGAAAAAAAGCAGGTTACACAATGTGTATGATATAATTACATTGAAAAATAAATGCATGTTTAAAAGTCTAAGGGAATATTTAACAAATGACTAATGATAATTATTTCTGGGGACATAAGATAATGGGAAAACTTTTGCTTGGACCTTGGTTCATATTGCTTCATATTGCTTGCCATTTTCTTTCTTTTTTTTTTTTTTTCAGGGAGCATGTATTGCTTTACAATAAACAAAAATGATGAAGATGTATTTCCAGAGAAGACACTAGACTAGCGGGACCTGAGAAAGTAAGGTTGCCTTGGGAAGCTTTGGTGTGTTATCCTCTTTAGGTCAGTCCCAGTATGTGGTCACCAGCAACATCAGATCAAGACTGGAGAGAGGAAGGTACTGGGGGCAGGGATGGAAGGAGACTTTTTGCTGTGGAAGGGGGTGTACATGGGGAGGGAGCAGAGCTGGGTACCCCACAGAGAAGCCCTTGATGACAGAGTGGGAAGTGCCCAGCAAATGCTCATGTCTAAATCAAGTCCCCAGGGCAGAGTTAGGCATGTTCATCTCTGCTTAATCCTTCTCTTCAGGCAGAAAGAGGGCAGGGTCGTGGCTGGTGTCGGGGAAGAGAAGACAGAGACACCTCAGGAAATGGAGTAAAGCGATGGGATGCGTGAAGTATCAGAGCCCGGGCACCTTATGAGCAGCTTGGTGTGTTGATACAACCCTCTTGGAAGACAATTTGGCACTTTTAGCCATATCCAAATCTTCATACCATGTGTTATACGAACGATTTTGTTCTCCCTGCTAATGATGATTTCTTCTAAAGAATGTCTGTGGAGAGAAGAAAGTCATATCCTTCGGCCTAGCACTTCGACTTCCAACAACTTGTCCTACATAAATACTCAGAAAATTGTCCAAAGATATACATATTCTGACTGAAGCAGAATAACAGCTAACACACACAGGACGCCTGATGTTTTAGGAACTTTACATATGTTCATTTATTGAACCCTGACAAAAATATTAGGAAGCAGGTGCCATTACTGTTATTTCCGTTTTTGAGATGAAGAAAGGGAGGCGCAGGGAGGCTGAATCTCTCACCCAGCATTCCAGAGCTGGGACTGGAGCCGAAGCAGCCTGGCTGTGGAGTCTGCACGCATGCTCGCATGCTGCACAGTTCCTCAGCACTGGCATTTCTAAGTGAAAAATAAAACTCCGGGGTGGGGAAGCTCTGGAAATCAACACAGTGTCCACTGGTAGTTAATTGTTTAAACTGCAGTTCATAGCCCTGGCTGCTGTGGCTCAGTGGTTGAGTGCTGGCCTGTGAACCAAAGGGTCGCCAGCTCAATTCCCAGGCAGGGCAGATGCCTGGGTTGCGGGCCGGGTCCCCAGTAGGAGGCGCGCAAGAGGCAACCACACATGGATGTTTCTCTCCCTGTCTTTCTCCCACACTTCCCCTCTCTCTCTAAAAAAAAAACATAATAACTTAAATAAATAACTTATAGTTCACTCATACAGTGGAATAGTACATGATTATGAAAAGGACTCAGGCAGTCAATCTACAGGTATGGCAGGAAAAGACTTCCAAGATATACGACTAAGTAAAATAAAGTACGAAGTGGTATGTACAGTAGAAATTTGTGTAATTAAAGAGATATATGATATAAATGGATGCATGGAATTCTCTTGATGTACCTGCAAAGAAATGTGATTGTCATTACCTCTGGGATATGAGTAGAAGTAAAGGCCAAGGAGGTGAGTTTTACCTTTCTGGAACTTATGAATATTTTTACTATGAATAGATATTACTTTTGTTATAAGGAAAAAAAAACAGGACCACCCCACACTCCTTAGGATGGCTACTATCAAACAAACAAGTGTCGGAGAGGATGTGGGAAATTTGAAACACTTGTGCACCGCTGCTGGGAATTATAAAATGGTGCAGCACTATAGAAAATAGCACAGCGATTCCTCAGAAACATCCAAATAGAATTATCACGGGATCCAGCAATTCCACATACACCTAAAAGAAACCCTTTCAAGCAGGGTCTCGAAGAAATATTTGTACACCTACATTAATAGCAGCATTACTTGCAATAGCCAAAAGGGGGAAGCACCCCAGGTGTCCACAGACAGGCGAATGGATAAACAGAATGTGGCGCATACATGCAATGAAAGTTTATTCAGTCTTAAAAAGGAAGGGAATTTTGACTCATGATACAACACGGATGAACCTTGAGGAAGTTATGCAAAGTAAGATAAGCTGGTCACAAAAAAGGCAAATACTATATGATTCCCCTTGTGCGAGGTCCCCAGAACAGTAAATTCGTGGGGACAGAAAGGAGAGTGGTAGTTGCCAGGGGCTCGGGGGGAGAGAAATGGGGAGGTATTGTTTAGTGGATGTAGAGTTTCAGTTTTGCAAGATGAAAGAGTTCTGGAGATTGGTTGCACAGCAATGTAAATAAAATTAAGACTAGTAAACTGTGTGCTTGAAAGTAGTTCAAATGGTAAGTGGTATGTTATATGTGTTTTGCCACAATTATAAAACAAAGAAACTAGGGGTTCGTTTTCAGAGAGAAAAAACATGTCATCTTTCCACTGCTATCCCCGAAGTGCTTAATTGTATCCCCTGGGGTCTTCTCACCTTCTCTCGGGCCATCAGAAAACACTATAGAAGGATCCAGAAACTGAGGGCCCAAATTTCCGCTATAAACACAACTGTTCCTATTTGTGGATCACCTAGTGCAGTTTACTGCACTTTCCTCATTTGGTTCACCTTGCAATCCTGGGAGAAGGGCAAGCTGGATTTTTTCTCATTCTAATTCTGTGGGTGGCGTGTGAGGAGTGACTTGTCCCCCGTTGTGGGGGGGGGTGGCGCTCAGACCTAGTCCTTGGGCTTTGAACTCACCAGGGATGGCACAATAAGCCCTGGGAAGTGTGGACAAAGGGGCAGAGAAGGGAAGGAGGCTCCGAAGGACCTGGGCAGCCCTGGGGCCCCAGGTACCCTGGGCTGGAAGGGTTGGAATGACTCCCAGCCTTTGCGGTACCCAGACCAGCAGAAGCCCCTGCCTCAAAGACTTAACAAAACAGCCAACTATCACTGGCTGCCACTGCAGTAATGCCAACAGGACAATCCTTTAAACAGAGGAAATTTAGCTTTATGGAAAAATTACCATATTTTTCTACTTTTTCACATTTCCAGGTAGCCTGGAGAAAAGTACAGCAGCCATCATCATTTGAGGACTTCTGATCAGTATCAGCTGTAAAGTTATTCACAGTATTTGTAACTGATAATGATAAAACCAACAATATTGTGAAAGAATTTTAATTAATTTAAGATTCAAGGTTATCCCACGTAATTGGTGGAATAATGCCCTCCCCAGGATGCCCACATCCTAATCCCCGGAACCAAGGAATATGTTATCTTACATGACGAGGAGGAATTAAAGTTGCTAATCACCTGATCTTAAAATAGAGAGATGATGCTGCATTATTGGAGCCGGCATGGTGTAATCACCAGGGGCCTTAAATGGGGAAGAGCAGGGAGGAGAGTCTGAGCCGCAGTGGTGGCATCGTGAGGAAGGTGGCACTCAGCTGACCGTTGTTGGCTTTGAAGGCAGAAGGTGGCCACTGGCCAAGGAAGCAGCAGCCTTTTAAAGCTAGAACAATCAAGCAATGAGTCTCCCAAAGGGCTCCTAGCAGCCCTACCAACACCCTGATTTTTGTCCACTGAGATCCATCTTGGACTTCTGGCCTGCAGCACTGTCAGATAATAAATCTGTGTTGTCTTTAGCCACTAGTTCATGATAACTTGTTACAGCAGCCATCGGAAACTAATACGGACTTCATGCAGCCTACAGAAAAGTATGGTACCTACCTGCATCTAAGGACTTCTGATCAGTATCAGTTACAAAGTTGTTTAATAACAATTTCTTACTGGTAATGATGAAAGCAATATGTGTGAATGAGTTTTAAATAATTTTGAACAGTTTCAAAGTTATCTAAATTGCTTCCCTGAATGGGTAAAAAAAAAAAGGGAGGGTGGAGTTATAGGTGGGACTGAAAGTCATGCTTAAGTCATAGCTGCCTTGCTTTTCTCTGCAACTGAGCAATTACTTTGCGCTCATCACTGTCCTCAGTGTTTTATGTACAAACCACATTCACTTCCGCACCCTGCAAACCTTCGAGGTGAATACTGTTAATATTGCTGGTTCTCAGACTTGGAAGTTTAAATCACTTGCCCAAGGTCATGAAGCTGCCAGGCTTTAAACTTGTTATTTATATGACACAGCTTGTACGCATGTCAGTGTGTGGGGTATCCTCCCGCTATTAGTCAGGTATGTTGTCACACCCAGAGACGGTCTTATGCAACACTGCTGCGCTGACTGGGCCACCATACCCTGCCACTGTCATCAAGGAGTGGCAGTCTTCTTCTCCCAGGTTACAAAAGAAGAAGAGGAAGAAGGAGGAGGAGGAGAAATTTTTAAGAACTTTAATGAAAAGGCATACAGGTGTGAGCAAAAGTAGGTTTACAGTTGTTCATATGGAAAACAATACAATAATTAATAATTAATGAATAATAATATAAGAATAAACTCACAATTATACACCTATGTTTGCCAACCCCTGTAGCTCAATTTAGCTTTTTATCTGATAGATTTTTCTTAAGTTTTTGTTCCTTGGCTACTATTGATCAAGCATCTACAGTGTGCCAAGCATCAAGTAAAATGAAATACATCATTTTTTGTCACTTAGTCTTTACACCAGTATTATCAGTATCTTTTACAGAAGTGGAAACTGAGACACAGAGATGTGAAGTGACTTGTTCAAAGTCAAACAGCTAATAAATTGGCAGAACATGGCCAGGGCTCTCTATGACTCCACAGCCAGAGGTAGTCACCAGCTATAGATTTAGACCTCTAAACTTTAAACGTTAATGCTTCATCGGTTTCTGCAACAATCTGCACGACTGTCAGGGGCTTGGGCATCAGCCTGCAAACCTCTAGTTTGGGATTTGCTCTTTTGGTCACCTGCTGTCCCCCACAGGCAGGTGATTTGTCGGGACTGCCCTCCCAGTTCCCTTGGACTATTATCCTGAGACTTTGGAGGTTTCAAGCAAATCAGGGATTGGCTAATAAACATTCTAAAGCAGGTGAGTCATGGCTGAGTCTTGCCTACAAGGAGGCCAAGCTCGAAGTCCAAGGGGATTCAAGAGGCTTTCCCTCTCTCCTTCCTTTCTCAGCCTGCAGTATGGCTGTGCTCCCCAGATGCGTGCACAGTAGCAAAGTCACGGCTGTTCCAGCACATTAATGGGAGGGATTCTGGGAGTGATAAAGGCCAGAGAATGGAAGCACGAAGAGAAGCTTTTATGTCTCCAAGCCGCCAACCCCTTTGATGAGACAGATGCTTGGGCCGGGTCCTCCTTTTGAGGAATAGCTAACCCTCATTAAACAGCAGGACAACTTCCTCGGTGGCAATGGACAGCCCACACACTGGTCTTCCCTGCAGCAGACGGGCTGGGAAAGAGGTGGTCTCCTGTCAGCAAGCCCAGCACTCCCCAGAGACTCCAGCGCTGGTGCTTATGACACGTGGTCACCTTGGAGGCTTTGATTTATGGTTGACTTTCAGAAAAGCCAGCCTCTGATCCTGGCAGCCTGTCGCCTCACCACCTTTTCTGTAGGTTGGGAGGACTTCCCTTCAGGACCGATGAGCCCAGCCTGATCCCAAGACAGAACTTCTGAGAGACCCTTCTGGCACAAATGGAGCAGGAAAGCTTGAAACGGAGCCCTTTCCTCATTCAGCAGCATCCTAGGGGTGCTCTGCAGACAGCTGTGGGGAAACCCAGGACTAAGATGCCCCCAGGAGTTGAATCTCAGTTCAACATGTGAAGAGGCTCTGTACCATCCCCAGGTTCATCTAGCTTTCCTAGGTTTACTCTGAAGCATCCGTTGTCCAGCTACCTTCCCAGGCGGGCTGCTTTACAAAACAAAACACATGACTCTTGCTCAGATCCTGCCAGGGAGTCTATGTGAAATTAAGGTGTGGGTTTGGGTAGGGTCAATTACTTCGACAAAATTGTAGATTTAGCATTATCTTCCTTGTACTGGAAACATCGGTATGGAACATATGAGCCAGTAAGAAATTAGTAATGGGCCTAATGGGTGGGTGTAAAGAAGGAAGAAATATGTATGAGCTATCTTTAATTAACTAGTAATTATTAGTATACTTATTATTAATATAATAATAGCTGATATGTATTGAGTGCTTATCATGGGTCCAGCACCATGCTAAGGACTTTACATGTATCATCTCTTCAGTTCTTGCAGTAACCCTTTGTAGTCGACAGCCTTATGATCCTTATTTTACAGGAAAGAAAACAGAGGCACAGAGAGGCTAAGTAACTTGCTCAAGATTGCACAGCAATTGGGTGACAAAACTGAGCTTTGAATCCAGATTCTTTGGGTCCAGGGTTCATATCCTAACCACTATGATCTTGCCCTAAAAACTAAGAGTAAAGGAAGGAGTTACCCCTCATAAAACAAGTTAATCCTACTCAGAGCCCAAACTGGCTGCATAAGTGAGTGACACATGAACACACACAGTGTGAACTGAGAACCCATGTAGCCCTCACAACACCCATCTCCTGGGAGCCAAGTGACAGGGCTAACCTCCCCAAGCTTTGGGCAGGCCCTGAAACTGGGGAGGCCTCGCTTCAGCCAGAGGCTTCCACCGGCGGAGCTGCCGGGAGGTGGCGCTGTGTCACTTCCCTACTCCGGAGCTTTTGTTGTCTGCGGGCTGCAGGCTGGAGGTGGGGAGGCTGATTTTGAGCAGAGCCTATCGCCAGTTTCCCTGATTCGAAACCTCACTCTCTTCTGTCACTTCCTTCAAATGAGCTTGGAGATGTTCTTCGAATGACAGTCCTGAAACCGAGCCAAGCAGTTCTCCTAATCCCATTTCAGGTTGGATTTGAAAAGGGTGTTTCCAAACAAGGAGCAGATGTCATCTGTCAGAGTTACACTCGGGCTGACCTCTGGCTTTCAAAAGCAGGAAAGAAAAACACCCACACTCTCAGCCACCTTGGAGCGGCTTCTAGAGGGTGGTGAAGAAGACTGTGGTGCTCACTGAGCCATGGGCTCAGGCCCTGTTCACAAGGAGGTGCACAGCCTGTCCATCTGCCAGGCTTAGCTGAATGCACCCCAGAGCATCATCTCTCCCCAGGCCTGTGTGGGCTTGCCTGATGCTGGTCCATGGTGGCCCACCTCTTGCCCTTATCATTCCAAAGAGCTGAGTTCTAGAGGGCTCAGGGCACTGCTGGCATTTGCAGACCAAGTGAGCCACATATCACAGGAAGGATCCCCCAACATCGTGATGCTTCAGGGAGGGAGAAGCCATGGAAAATAAGGAGCCATGGAAAATACTTGGCTTCCAGGTAAGGAAAGAGGCCCAGAAAGAGGAAGTAAATGGCAAAGGTGATAAGAGGGAGAGTGGAGGCAGCTAGTTCCCAGCATGCCCCGGCCAGGATGGTGGCCACTTTGGTAGGGTAAAATTTTACCCCTGAGGCATAGTAGAGACATTAGAGCTTTGGATTCAAGAAGGCCTGGGTTTGCATACCAGCTCTTTAAATTACTATCTGGTGACCCTGGGATAGTCACTAACCACCCCTGAACCTCAGTTTCATCCAGAAAATGGGGACAATAATAGCATCTACATCATGGGGTTGTGGTGAAGAAAAATGAGACACCATACACATAGGAAGTATTCAATATATGTTTTTTTCATCCTTTTTTGGTGTTATTTTAAACCACAGTCAGAGAGGCTTGCTTAGCATTGGGCTGACACAGTGGTGAGCGCTGTGCTCCGTATCCTTCCCTTAGGCCAAAGGCTACTTAAATCTTGACTTGTTAAAGTGGAGAATTGTCTTCTCTGTCCTTTAGATCTGGAAACCAAGCCAGCTGTAGGCACACACAGACATCCACATAGCAGGTAGTAGGGGGTCTGGGAAGGCTCACCATTCTTAAATCATTCTCCTATCTTTCTAAGACATATCCCCTGGCAGCTGCAAGTCCTAAATGCTCTGAACAAATGCTCTAATTTTGGTGCAGATCTTTCCTTTGCACAGAATCAAATACCCTCATGAATGTGTTGTGCTATTAGTCATTAGCACCTTAGTATGAATTTTTTCTATCAGATTGCTTTCTCGCTAATATTTTCATGAGGATAAGGAAAAGGCTGGAAAACAAGGGGTGCAATTTTGAGGTGATGCAAGAAGTTTGTGCAGCAAGAGGTGGCTCAAGAACAATGGGGAATAAGGAACCCCACAAGGAAGGGCCAGGATCAGGAAACAAAGGCAGGAGGGCAGCAGTTAACTCTGTCTCCCAACAAATTTTCAAGCAGCAGGTGTTTATGCAGGGGAGGTGACTCAGGAGTACCTAAAGGCTCAATGCCACACTCCCCCCGAAAACCCCCCACAGCATTTGTAAGGGCCCATGGCAATGCCCAGCCCTTAGACCTGACTCAGAGATCTTCCCAAGAAGCCATGAATTTGAACTTTCTTGACTCAGGTAAGGCATGTTCTCAGGGCTGACTTGGAAGGAGACTTGCTCTCCATCCACAGCTTTTTACTCTGTGTCAGCCTAGGGAGATGAATTAAGATCCTCACAAAGGATCTTAGGCTACAGAAGGTAAGTGATACATACATGTCACCTGTGCTCTCACGCGGACACTTCTTCCCATCGTCTGAGAGGCGCTACGGAACCTGCTCCCTCACTCCCCACCACCCCAGGCCCGCCACTCCAGTCTCTCCTCACACCCCTTTCCACCTCCACACTGCAGCCGCACTGGCCTGGTCCTGCCTCCCAAACACCTTAAGCTCAACCCCCGCTTCGGAACCACAGTGCTGGTGGCCCTCTCCACCAGGGGCGCTCTTCTCCCTGGTCTGCACAGGGTGGGCCCCCTCTCATCGTGCAGGTCTCGGCTCAGAGGGCACCTCCTCAGAGAAGCCTGCCCTGACCTCTAAATCTAAGCCCACCCCACCGCCCCCGCCCCCGGGCCAGTCCCCTCTATCACACCACTTACACTGCAGGGCGGCTCCTCACGGCAGCTCCTCGAGAGCGGAAGCTGTTCTTTCTCCACAGCCGCCTTCCAGCAGACGAAGATGAAAAGCATGCTCGGGAGGCCAGCAGTAATCTGAATGGATACACTTGTCTCCCTTTCTTCACTCTCCCTCATCTGTTATCTCGCCCACTTGGGTTTTTTTTTTTCTTTGCCTAAAATACACTCTCATTTCTGAGCCCCAACTATAATTCAAACAGAAAATATGTTGTTTCCCCTCAAGCCTTCCAGACGCCTTTCAGGGGTCCCATTCTCTGGCCCAGGTCCTGCCTCACCTCCCACTCACACCTCAGCAGCTTACACGGACCTTCTGCCTTCACCCCTTGGCCGACGACATTCTCAGGAGCAGGGCTGTCCCTAGTAGCCCGCGCAGGTAGTGCACTTTGTAACTCCAGGGTCACCATCCCCACAGACAAAGGTGTGGATGGCTCCCCCTGGAGGTGTGCAGCTTGTATGTACCTGGCTGCCTTGCTCAGCAGCCACGGAACTACCAACCATTTCCTTTAGTCAGTCTTCAACCATCTTGTTCCCTTGGCAGCACAACACTGTTGATTCTCACCTCCCTGGCTGGATGACGTGCTATCTCCCTCCAGTTTCCTTCCTACCTCTCCAATGTCCCCTTCCGGGCCTCCTTTCCTGATTCCTCCAGCTACTTCCTCTCACTAACTGCGAGTGTTCTCCCAGGCTCTGTGTTGTCTCCTCACAGCCTGCCTCAGAGATCTCCACCCAGACTCCCAAGGTATCACCTGTCATTTCCACACAAATGGCCTGCCTCTTCCCTCTTCACATTCTGGTTGGACACCCCCCCCTCCCCCACCACTCAACATGAGGGAGACTCCAAAACCCGACTCCACCTAACACCTAACCTTCCTGGGGCCGCCCTCTCTCTGGACCAGGACTGAGGTCAGGGATGCGCAAAGAGACAGGACGCTGGGGACGGTCCTCGAATCCTTTAGCTGACAGAGTCCTTCATCGAGATCCCCCCCCCCACCTCCATGATTGGCCCTGGGCCTACTTCATGAATAAATTGTTCCTCACCATAAAGAAAGACTGGTGAATGGGTAAGGAAAAACACCCAACCAAAACTGTCTCTGCTGGGAAAGAGACAGCCCGATTCCAGGCACTTCTCGGGTCACCGGTAGCATTCGCTGAGGAGGGAATCTGTCCATGGAGAGATTGGAGGGAGCCAGCTCTGACAGGCGCAGAACAAAGCTTTGGCAGGGACAGCGAACATTTCAGAGAGAGGGGGGAATCCCTGACAGCAGCCTGACCTGGTAGTCAGAGCCTTCTATTTACACTTGACTTCCAATGAGGATGTATGACAAGAATCAGCACAAGGGAAAGAAGGGGAAGGGAAGAAAAGGGAGGGGAGAGTCGCCTCGCACTGGCCCCCACCCGTCAGGCTGTGGGGAGACAGTTCCTGAGCCCAGAGATGGATCTGGGCCCTGCTGCCTCTGCTTCGGTGGAGGGATGCCTGAGCCTTATAGACACGTGTGACCCTCAATCTGCGGGTCGGTCAGTGGCCCTGGATGGGGATGGGTCTAGTGCTCCTCCGAGACCAAATGAGGTAGTCTTCGGATAATCTCCTTATTTCAGAGGCCTCCATGAAAGTCCACCCTGAAGGCTGCTGTACCTTCTCTGAATTTTCGGCCAGTGGAGGAGTGGAAGGGAGCTCTGGGCGTGCCTTGTTTCCCTCTGGTTCTCGTTTGTCCTTCTCCAGAGAAGGTGCCATTTCCCAGAAGAGAGTTGGCCTTTCATATCGAAATCCCGCTTAGAGGCTGGAGCGTCAACTCTTGCTATACAGGGGTAAGCCAGGCAATTCCCCGCCGCATGGGGCGGCTGTTCAGCTCTGACAGAGCTGGACACACTCCTCAATGACCAGCTCGAACCTGGGAATCCCAGTGAGAGGGGAAGGGACTTATTGGGACAGGAACATGCCCCGTTCAGAGGACAGCCAGGCACTGAGCGTAGTGCTACTCAGGGTAAGACCCACACACACTGGGCCACAGACTGTTACTGGACCGCAAGTGACAAGTAAAAAAATTGATATTAAGCAGTGAGAGACTGTTGTTACAATTGGGCATTGGTAGGCCATGCAAGTGCGTGACCCATGAACTCATCTCACTGAACTGGGTTGATCCAGGCTGGGTTTTGGCAAACCTGCACGGTAAGCTGCACATGGGGGCGATAGGACCAGGTATTGATTGGAAACTTAAAAATTCGATGTATCACTGCAGACCATTTGAGAAATACTACTTTAGCCTATAAAACTCTTTGACAAGTACTGCCATAAAGAACCATTTACTTTGTTAAATCTAAGATTTTCCAAACTTATTTAACTACGAACTCCTTGTGAGGTGGGAAAGGGAGTGCTACCAGCATATCAAGGAGCGGCTGCTCCTCAAAGCACACTCGGGAGAAGGCCCCCTAAATGGTGAGAATGGTGAGAATGGTGAGAATGTGAGAATGGTGAGTGGGTAGGCCCTGGGTCCGGAATCTCCATGCATTTTCCAGGTCGTGGGTCCCGCTTGGCTAGATGAATCAGGGCCTTAGGTAACTGCCCTGTTTGGAGTAACTGGAATAATTTAATGATTCCTCCTGATGAGTGGGTATCTTGGAAGACCTCTTTTCCTGCCCCCAGGGGCTGCGCTTCCACCAGGGTGGGGCCACAGGAACCACCAGCCTATTAACTCAAGCCTCAGGTTTTAATTAAATTACAAAATGTCTCATCCAAGGTAACAATAGAACAGCGTGGCCAGGTAAGTTGGTCACTGAGGGAGAGGTATTAACTCCTTCATGCCACAAGGGGCCCATTTACTGCAACCTGGAGCTGGACCAGGGCACCTGAGATCCAAGAGTTGGGTAACTTCTAATCCTTCTCCCTTAGTCCTCTGTACATTATAAACACACACTTGCACATTCTCATCTTAAGCTTTATTAGTTGCATTTACTACTTTGAGGGCCAAGATCTACAAACACTTCATTTTACTTTCCTTGTAGTAAGTGATATGCTGGTAAGTGTTTAACAACCGACTCACTGCTGAGACAGGGAGGCTCTGTTTTATAGCACTTGCCAATTTCTGTAGTGTAAATACTCCCACCATGGCCTAGTTCAAGCTGCCATTGTGACCTTTCTCTCTACAGAATTGAGAAGTGATCCACGCAATCAGCTCAGGCCCCATAGCCTGCCAAGTGTGCTCCAGCAAAGTGTTGCTTTAAATTTGACTCCTACTTCATGATATTATAGCCTGATTTTTTGAACCACAGAATGTCTGAGCAGGAAAAGACCTCAGAAATAATCTAGTCTAAATTTCCTCTTTTGACCAATGAAGCAACAGGCCCAGAGAAGCGCAGTGACTTCTCCAAGGCAACCCAGCAAGATGATGGCAGATGGGATTCATCCAGACCTTCTGGCTTTGTTATTCCTACTATGGTTATCTTTAAGCATATGGTTTTATTCGATTCTCAAAACCAGGCAATAATTACGTATCCATTTAATAGAAAGGGAAAATGATAAAAGTGCTAAGGATTACCCGAAGCCACATGTGGAGCTAGTAAGTCAGAGTCAGAGTCAGATCTGTCTTACTTCCAGATCCTTCCATTCCGTCAGAACATCTCCACCCCACGTTTCTTTGGCTGACAGTTGTCCCCAATGACACATGCTCTTTTCTGATTTTTCAATTCCTAAAGAGTCTTGACCAGCGAAAGTCAAAGATGGGTGCGTTTCTTTGTTGATTTCTAAACTGTTGCTCATTAATTCTCCATTCTGACTATTGCCCGTAGCTGGTTTTAAAGATGTATCCATGATTTAGGTTAGGAAATATGCTAAGCTGCTATAATAGAGACCATACCCACCGATACAGTGGCTGAAATAATACTGATTTTTATTTTTCTCTACTTAAAGTTTGGGTAGAGGGTGTAGGTTTTTAAGCAGACTCAGTAACATCAGGGACATGGACTCCTTCTGCTGTGTTTCTCTGCTCAAAACATGGCCCAGGCCCTGGCCGGGTGATTCAGTTGGTAGGACTGTACTGTGCACCAAAGGTTATGGGTTTGATCCCCGGTCAGGGCACGTACAGCAGGCAACTAATCGATGTTTCTCACATCCATCCATCTCTCTCTCTCTCTCTCTTTTTTTTTCTCTCTCTCTCTATCTAAAATCAATAAACATATCCTTGGATGAGGATTTTTTTAAAAAGAAGAACAAACGAACAAAAGAAAAACATGGCCCAGAGTGGCTGTTCCAACTCCTTGCCTCATATCCATGTTCCTAACAGAGAAAAGGAAGGAGGAAGTGGAAGAAGGATAGGGATGCTTCTTCCCCTTAATTGTACTCCCATATCACGTTCACTCACATACCATTGGCAAGAAAAATGATGTGGCCACACTAGCTGCAAGGAAGTCTGGGAAATGTGGTTTTTAGCTGAGCAGCTATATCCTCAGCAAAAATTAGAGAGTGCTCCTGAAGGGAAAGAGGAGAATGCATACTGAGAACTAATTGGCCATCTCTACTATGACGCCTGAGGTGCTGGAGCTAGAGGAAGAAATGTGAATTGGAAGGAGGAGAGAAGGCAGATGCCACACAACCGTGTGGGAACGTCTAGTGCAAGGAGAAGAATTATAATCAGCTTGTGTCCTCTTCAAGTCAAATGCCTGGATGACCCTAACAAGTCTGCACAATTTAGGAAGTTTCTGGGGATAACTTCTTTAAAAATTATTTTGAATGAGGTGTTCAGAGGGTTTTCTTCTGGCTGCATGGGGTCCAGGCTCTCTGATATGTGACCCCACCTTCAGACCACATTGCTCAGGACTGCAAATGTCATTGCCCTGTGGGGACAATGACTGGGCAGGCGACTCCAGTGCTTTAACTTCAGGCTTGTGGAATAAGTTGAGCCATAAATTTTATCTTATTGCCCATCTATCTTCTGGGGAGCAGCATTTGGCTTTGTGTTTTCTGCCCACCTATACCCCAGCCCTGGCTTCTAGCCCCCTTCACAGAGGCCGTAACTGCAGTGTTAGTAAAAGGCCTGGTAAAACAGTAACCAGAATAAGAGGCCACACAACCTTCTTGAGTCTCAGGAGTGACCTGAGGGGTTACCTACTTAAAGGGACCACACCTCCCAGGGCATCCTATTTTCTGCCTGAATAATTAGAATCTCTATACCTGCCCCCACCTATCCTGAAGTATAAGGACTCAGGTGAAAGTTCCAGATACTCTTAGGAGGAAGAAAGCAAAATCAAGATTCAACATCTCTGAGAGGGATTCTTTGGGGTTTTGCTATTGAATTACTTAATCCTCTGACACTTTTGAGCCATCAGACCAGAGGCTCAAGTTCTGGAAAACCGCTCCCTTTTCTGCCTTTGATTCTCCTGGGTTTTGCAAACATTCCCAGGACACTTGGGTCTTCAGTGGCGGGGCTGGCAGTATGCAGGCTCAGGTGGTCACCCAGGAAAACAGAATCTGAGTGTGTGGAAAGTCATGTGAGAGCAGACCACAGATGTCAGGGGGAGCTCCTGCAGGTATTTGGGTTCATATACTTTCTCCTCTGCTGTGCTCCTTAACAGAACCATGTCTGAACTATCTTTGTGTCCCTTGGGTCCCCTAACACAGTGCCTGGCACATAGGAGTGGGCTGATATTTCTGGATGCATCAATGGCTTCTTTAATTCTGCCCTGAGGTCTAATTTTACTT
Organism: Glossophaga mutica; assembly: GCA_039655065.1. NCBI lineage: Eukaryota > Metazoa > Chordata > Mammalia > Chiroptera > Phyllostomidae > Glossophaga > Glossophaga mutica. Next base: position 24,491,094 of record CM077308.1, read on the forward strand.
TTTCAGTTTCTTCCTTGACACTGTTGAGCTTTACTGAGCTTTGTACTCCTGGAAAACCAAGACAGTTAAGAAATCTCCTCCTACCCCTCTTCTGCATTCCAGGAAACGGAGGACTTTAAAGAACCATTCTTCCCCATGTGACTTACGTAAGACTCACAGACGATGCCCTTGTCCATCTCTGACAAGGCCAGACTCACACTCCCCACACCCTCTCCTCATCTCACACGTGATTAGCTGAACCATTTGTCCCCACCGACCACTCTGCACAAGATGCCCACTAACTTGACGTGGCCACATTTAATCAGGGTTCTCTTCTTCCTCTACATCCCTGAACTTTGGTCACCCTTGAGCATTAGAATGTGGAACAACTCTGCTGTAATTTAAGGCCCCCCACCCCAGAGAATCAGCTGACCTCAGGGAAAAGCATTCCCTGATCAACTGTCACATAACACAACCCATTCCCCAATACCGGTTCTCTCTGGTTTTATTTACTCCTTCCTATAAAAGCAAATTCCTTTCTGCCTGACTATTGGGACACTCACTAACCTCATGTTCGCAGCATTCTCCTAGTGCAGTAGCCTGCCTCCCTGTTGCCATTGTCTTTACAAGTGTCTCTGCCGACCTAAGTGCGGATTTCTTCTCAGACACCCTCTGCCTCAGTGCCCTGGGCCTCTGATCTTGACCTTGGCCTTGCAGCCCTCTCCCCACCCTCAAGCCCCACAGCCAACAATGCTATTCCTTAGGACTTGTCACTGTCTATATCTCCTTCTCCACAATTTTAAGAGTTAGTAAGTGTTTTCAGAGAATGCTGAATAGAACACTTGATTCAGAATACTCAACAAACAATGCTTTAAACAATAAAGACATTTCATCATCTCACCAAAAAAAAGAAGTCTGTAGATAATGCCACTAAGAGCCCATGTTCCATCCACCCACTCTCTCTGCCAACCATGTATATTCAATTGCTCAGAATTACAAAAATAGTCAAGCTATCTCGCCCTCACATGATATCATACAAAGCATGAAGGAAATGAAAGGAGAGAGACAGCTTCTGTTGAGGGTCACTCTCTTTATCATGGAGGGAAATATATTCAGAAATCCCTGAGATCTTTCTTTACATCTCATTGACCTGAGCTGGTCACATGGCCACCCCTATATACAAGAAGGTGAGGTGTAGGAATTTTTTGCCTCAACCATGAGTGGTTGTGGGCTCTGCCAGTGGAGAAAGTTTGGGCGGTGACTGTTACAACCCTTAAGATTTGTTCCACACTCCCCAAGGAACCAGTTAGCCCAGCTGACAAATGAATCCCTGGGCTGAGGGACTGGAAAGTGTCTCCCTTTTTAGTATGCTTGACAAAATCAAAGGTTTTCTGAGTGCAGTGCCCTGCATGTCTGTCCAATAGCTCAGTAAAGATGTCTGTCTCAGGCTGGTAAAGTAGTCAGATGGAATCTTGGAAACCTTTCAAAGGAAAACCACTCAGGAGAGCATATTCTCCAATGCCTCCATTTTTCCATCTGTAAAATGGGACAATAATACAATTCACAGAGGGTTATTGGGAGGGTTAATGAGATGGTGCTGTACAGTGCTTATTGCAGTGCCAGACACATGGTGAGGGCTGAGTAGAAGCTAGTTTCCTTTTTCTGTATAAGGGGAATAAGCCTGAGCCTTAGCCTCAAACAGGCCACTCTGCCTCCAACTCCGAGCATAGTAACAGACAACAGAGAGAGCTCTATGCAACCCTCTGCGGTCCTGGGGAGTCTTTTTTCCTCAGTTCAATCCCACCAGAGTGCATTAAGTGCTTGCTCTGCATGAGGTTCTTCCCAGGGGGCTGGAAGGAGATGTCAGATGCCATCTCTGCCTGGGCTGAGCATGTATCCCAGCAGCAGGAGGACCAGGATGAGAGTTCACATAAGTATAAAGCAAGGCAGACATTTGACAGTCTGGAACTTGCCTCATTACCTCTGAAGGCTCTTTTGCATAGCAGGGAGTTAGTAGAATGTGGTTTTCATAGACCCCAAAGTGGCAATTTCCATATTCAGTAACTTTGATTATTTTACTTGAAGAGATAGAGCCCTTTGGAAAATTTTAATGCATTCTTTGCCAGGCATAGAGAGCTGCTTTGAACACCCAAAGTTTGCTGGAAAAGTCCCCTAAAATCATGCTACACTTTCCAAGGTAATTTGAAAGTTAGTGATCAATATTCAGGTTGTCCTTGTGAGTCCAGCCACTAGGGTCTTCACACTTTTTAAAGTCACAGCCTTGTCTCTGAAAGCCTTGTTATTAAACTGTTGATCAGTGTCTTACCTTTGAAAGTCACACACACACCCACAAAAAGGAAAGAAAAAGCTCTCAGATTGAGGAAAGCCTTTCTTTTTGATTAAAAGCAAATCTTTCATTATGAGAAAAGAAACTGTCTCCATAGATAAGGACAGAAAATCCCCTACAGTGAAGAAGTGAAGGATACCATTGCATTCATTCATTCATTCATTCATTCACTCATTCATTTATCCACAAACAATTATTGAGTATCCACTGTGGGCCAAGCTCTTTGCTAAGCTCTTGTCTTAGCTTGGGCCGCTATAACAAAATGCCATGGAGTGGCTCTAATGGCAGACGTTTACTTCTCACAGTTTCACAGGCTTGGAAGCGCAAGATCAAAGTTCTTAGCCAACAAATTTGGTTCCTAGTGAGAGCCCGCTTCCTAGCTTGTGGACAGCCAGCTTCACCATGTGTGCTCACATGGCCTTTCCTAGGTACATGGATATGGAGAAAGCTCGCATGTGGTTTTCTCTTTTTATCAGGACATTAATTTTATCATGAGGACTCCATCACATGACCTAATCTAACTCCAGTTGCCTCCCAAAAGCCCACCTCCAACAACATCACACTGGGGGTTAGTGTTTCAATGTTCAGTCTGTAGTGGCTCCAGAGACACTGACCAGCAGCCCTCCAAGTACCCCATGTTGCTTCACATCTCTGCACCTTCACCCGTGCTGTTCCCAATGTCTCTCCTTCCACTTTCCTGCCTGGCTAACACCAGATCATGTTTGAAGCACAGTTCACATGTTGCTTCTGTTGTTAAACCTTCCACCTGATTGCCTGCCCTGGCAGACCTGACCACACATTTCTTTACCACGTGCATTCAGCAAGAGGCCTATAGTGAGCCAGGCAAGGTGCCAGGCACATGGATATAGAGATAAATCACCAACAGTTCCTGGCTTCAAGGAGCTCACAGTCCGAGGAAGCACATTGAAAATGACTAACTGCATTAATGCTTCAATTTAATTAGTTATGATCTGTCTATAAAATTTTTTTGATTTCTCCTGATTCAGATTTGGAAGATTGTATGTTTCTAGGAATTTACCCATTTTGTTCAGATTGTCCAAATTGCTGGCATATACTTGTTCGTAATATTTTCTTATAATCTTTTGTGTTTCTTTGGTGTCAGTTGTCTCCTCTTTCATTTCTGATTTTATTTATTTGGGCCCTCTCTTTTTTTCTTGATGAATCTGGTTAAAGGGTTGTCAATCTTGTTTAACCAAAGATTTATTAACCAAAGAACCAGCTCTTGGTTTTATTGATTTTTTTTGTATTTTTTAACAAACTATAGGAATGATCCCTGAAAGTATAGTCTTTTTTTTTTTTTTTGTATTTTTTTAGACTCTATATTATTTATTTCTGCTCTGATCTTTATTATTTCCTTTCTTCTGCTCACTTTGGGCTTTTTTTTGTTGTTGTTGTTGTGGGTTGTTCTTCTTCTAGTTCTGTTAAGTGTAAAATTAGATTGTTTATCTGAGATTTTTCTTGCTTCTTCAGGTGGGCCTGTAATGCTCTGAACTGCCTTCGTGGGACTGCTTTGGCACTATGCCCTTGATTTTGGGTTGCTGTGTTCTCATTTTCTTTTGTTTCAAGGTGCCTTTTGGTTTCTCCCTTGATCTCATTGTTAACCCATTCATTGTTTAGTAACATTTTAGATAGCCTCCATGTCTTTGTGTGGTTTTCAATTGTTTTCTTGTGATTGATTTCTAGTTTCATACCACTGTGGTCTGAGAAGATGCTTGATAGGATTTCAATCAAAAAACTCCCAACAAACAAAACCCCTGGATAAGATTGCCTCACAGATGAATTTTACCAAACATTAAAAGAAGAACTAACACCTCTGTTTCTCAAACTATTCCCAAAAATTCAAGAGGAAGAACAACTCCCAAGCTCATTAGACAAGGCCAGCATTATTCTAATTCCAAAACCAGGTAAAGACACTACAAAGAAAGAAAATTATAGGCCAATATCCCTGATGACCATAAGTGCTGAAATCTTCAACAAAATATTATCAAATAGAATCCAGCAATACATTAAAAAGATCATATACTATGATGAAGTGGGATTTATTCCAGGGATGCAAGGTTGGTACAATATCTGCAAATCAATAAACATGATACACCACATAAACAAAGTGAAAGATAAAAACCACATGATCATATCAATAGATGCAGAAAAACCATTTAATAAAATCCAGTACCCACTTATGATAAAAACTCTCAGCAAAGTGGGAATAGAGGGGTCATACTTAAACATAATAAAGGCCATATATGACAAACCTACTGACAGCATCCTACTCAACAGGCAAAAACTAAAAGTGTTTCCCTTATGATCAGGAACAAAAACAGGGAAGTCCGCTTTCACCACTCTTATTCAACATAGTACTGGAAGTCCTAGCCACAGCAATCAGACAACAGGAAAAAATAAAAGGCATCCAAATTGGAAAGGAAGAAGTAAAACTGTCTTTATTTTCCAATGACATGATACTGTATATAGAGAACCCCAAAGATTCCACCAAGAAACTACTAGAACTGGTAAATGAATTCAGCAAAGTAGCAGGATACAAAATTAATATTTAAAAAAGTTGCTTTTTAATACACCAACAAAGAACTATCAGAAAGAGAAACTAAGAAAACAATTCCATTTATAGTTGCATCAAAAAAAAAAAAAAACCCGAGAAATAAATTTAATCAAAGATGTAAAAGACCTGTACTTGGAAAACTGTAAGACACTGAAGGAAGAAATCAATGAAGATACAAATAAGTGGAGGCATATGTATTGTTCATGAATAAGAAGAATTAAAATGTCTATACTACCCAAAGTAATCTATAGATTTGATATTACTCCTATCAAGATACCAATGGAATATTTCACAGAACTAGAACACATATTCCAAAAATTTATATGGAACCACAAAAGACCCAGAATAGCTACAGTAATCTTGAGAAAGAAGAACAAAGTTGGAGGAATCATGCTACCTAATGTCAAACTATACTACAAGGCCATAGTAATCAAAACAACATGGTACTGGCATAAAAACAGACACATAGATCAATAGAAAAGAATATTTTTTATCTTCTTTTTCTTAGATAAGTCCCTCTAACATTTCATATAATAAGGGCTTGGTGATGATGAACTCCTTGAACTTGACCTTATCTGAGAAGCACTTTATCTTCCCTTCCATTCTAAATGACAGCTTTGCTGGGTAAAGCAATCTTGGTTGTAGGTCCTTGACTTTCATGACTTGGAATACTTCTTTCCAGTCCCTTCTTGCCTGCAAGGTCTCTTTTGAGAAATCAGCTGACAGTAAAAAGACAGCAAACTTATACATATTAACAACCACACCTAAAACAAAAGCAAACTAAGCAAACAACTAGAACAGGAACAGAACTACAGAAATGGAGATCATATGGAGAGTTAGCAACAGGGGAGTGGGAGGAGCGGGGGAAGGTACAGAGAATAAGTAGCATAGACGGTGAGTAGAAAATAGACAGGGGGAGGGCAAGAATAGTGTGGGAAATGTAGAAGCTAAAGAACTTATGACACATGGACATGAACTAAAGGGGGGAATGTGGGTGGGAGGGAGTGTGCAGAGTGGAAGGGAATGATGGGGGAGAAATAGGACAACTGTAATAGCATAATCAGTAAAATATATTTCAAAAAATAGAAAAGAATAGAGAGCCCAGAAATAAACCCATGCTTTTATAATCAATTAATATTTGACAAAGGAAGCAAAAATATATGATGGGGTGAAGATAATCTATTCAATATAAGGTGTTGGGAAAAATAGATATGATTTTTACTTCCTTCTTACACCATACACAAGAATAAGCTCAAAATGGATTAAATACTTCAACATCAGACTCAAAACCATAAAAATTCTAGAAGAAAACATAGGCAGTAAAACTCTGGGCACTTCTCATAGCAATATGTTTTCTGATATATCTCTTTGGGCAAAGGAAACAAAAAAAAATAAACAAATGGGACAACATTAAGCTCAAAAGTTTTTGCACAGCAAAGGAACTCATATCCACAGAATGAATGGGAGAGCATATCCCACTGAATGGGAGAACATACTCACCAATGATACATTTAATAAGGGGTTAATATTCAAAATATATAAAGAACTTATAAGTCAACACCAAGAAATGAGCAATCTGATTAAAAATGAGCAAAGGATCTGAATAGACACTGAATAGACACTTCTCCAAAGAGGACATACAGATGGCCAATAGACCTACGAAAAGAGCTTCAATGCTACTAATCATCAGAGAAATGCAAATTAAAACAACAGTGAGGTATCACCTCACACCTGTCAGAATGGCTATCATCAATAAATCAACAAACAAGTGTTGGCAAGGATGTGAAGAAAAGGGAACCTTTGTTCAATGTTGGTGGGAATGCAGCCACTGTGGAAAGCAGTATGGAGTTAACTTCAAAAAATTAAACAGAAAACTGCCTTATGACCCTGTGATTCCACTTCTGGGAACATACCTGAAGAAACCTAAAACACTAATTTGAAAGCATAGGTGCACCCTATGTTCACTGCAGTATTATTTACAACAGCCAAGGTTTGGAAGCAGCCCAAGTGCCCATCAGTGGATGAGTGGATAAAAAAGCAGTGGTACGCTTATACAACGGAATATTACTCAGCCATAAAAAAGGAAATCTTACCTTTTGTGATACCATGGATGGTCCTGAAGAGTATTATGCTAAGTGAAATAAACCAGTCAGAGAAAGACAAAAATCATATGATTTCACTTAAATGTGGAATCTAGTGAACAAAATAAACTAATAAACAAAATAGAGAGAGACTCATAGCTGTCAGAGGGAAGTGGATGGGGGGGCTGGGTGAAAAAGGTGAAGGGATTAAGCAAAAAAAGGAAAAAAGAAAAGAAACTCATAGAGACAGACAATAGTGTGGTGAGGGGAGGTAGAAGAGGGTAAAGGAAGGATAAGTGGTGATGGAAGGAGACTTGACTTGGGGTGGCAAACACACACTACAATATACAGATGATGTAGTATAGAATTGTGCTGCCGAAACCCATATAATTTTATTAACCAATGTCACCCCAATAAATTCAGTTTAAATAAATAAATAAGACAAATTTTTTAAAAAGCAAAAACTGGAGCTTTGAAAAAACTAATAAATTAAACTAGACAAATCTTTGACAGATTTGTCAAATCTTTGAAGATTAATGAGAGAGAAAGAAACTATATAAACAATTAGGAGTAATCACTAAGTTTAACATAATTTGTTATGTAGCAATAGAAAATCAGAACAGATTTTTATGCAACAAAACTAAAGTAATAAACCAAATACCCAAATGGTACAAAGAAGAAAAAGAGAAATGATAAATGTCCTAAATAAAATATTGACAAACTGAATCCAGTCATGTATAAACAAAGATAACACATATGGCCACGTTGGGTTTATCCCAGGAAGGCATTATTAAAACTTTGATCAACAAAATGTTCTCCACTAACAACAGTTTAAAGAAGAAAAACCATATGATAATTTCAGTGGACGCAGGGGAAAAAATTGATACAAATTCACATCTATTTAGAATTTTTTAAAAACAAAAAGCTTCTCAAACTAGTAATAAAAGGGAATTTCCATAATCTGATAATAAATGCCTTGAAAAAGAAGGAAAAATTGCCACAAATATCATTCTTAATAGTGAACTGCTGAAAACATTCCCTTTAGGTTGAAGAACAAGACGAGGATGGTCATTATCAGCATACCTATTGTACTTGAAGGCACCTTTCAACAAAGTACCGGCACTATGAAGACTGGAAACCAAGCAAAAACTGTCATATTGCAGGTGACTTAATTATTTACTAAAAAACATGCTAACTTACAGAAATTTTAGAATTTGAGAGTTTAACAGGGTTTCCGGATGCAAAAACAATATTAAAAGTCAAGTATATCTTTAAACACCAACAAGTTGGAATATATGATTTTTAAAGATCCCATTTACAATAACAAGAAACATATAAAATAGATAAATAGAATGATCTGGCAAATGTAAAACATTAACATTTGGAAATCTTGGGGCAAATAATTTTTTGTACTAATTTTATAACCTTTCTCTAAGTTTGAAAATATTTTAAAATAAAAATTTCTATCAGAAAAAAGAATTTTCCTGAAGAGAATAAAAGAAAGTTTGAAATTGGAAATATATTTACAACACATGTAACTGACAACATAAAGAAAGCACTCTTCCAAATATGAAAAAGAAAACCCAAAGAACAATAGACAAAATGCTTTAACAAACATTTCCCAGAAGAAGGAAGTACAAATGGCCCATAAATAGATGAAAAGATGCCCAAACGTATCAGTCATCAGTAAATGCAAACTAATGTCATAATAAAATACTGCTTTACACTCACCAGAACGGCAAACATTTACAGATTGGTGAGCATCAAGATGGAGAGGTTGGAGGACAATGGAAACTCTCATCCACTGAATACGGAATTAAAATCCGTGCAGTCCCTTTGGTAAACACTTTGGCATTATCAAGAGGAACACACGCATCCACTGGAAGCCCACAGTTCCACTGGAGGTATTTGCCCTAGAAAAGCTCTTACACGTGTGTGCCAACAGATATACACAAGGATGTTCATAGCAACACTGCTAGCAGAGCCAGAAACAATCCAAATTCCCATCAGCAATAGAATGGATAAATAAATTGTGACATATTCCTACACTGGAAAACCATGTAGCAGGAAAATTGAATGAACCACAGCTACATGAATCCATCTGGGTGAATTGCTAAGACATAATGTTAAAGAATTAAGCCACCAGACAGTATATAATGAATCGTCCCATTATATAAAAACAGGCAAAACGAAGTAATGTATACATATATCGATAATAAAGTAAAAAGAACAAGAGACCTCAAACAAAATGGGTGGTAAATACATGAGTCTGTTATCATTACTCTTTAAATTGCAAATACATAATATGCATTTTTTACATTTGATATGTTTCACAATTAAAAAAAATCTATGAACACATAAAATACTGATGACAATTACCCGTTTACCTCATTTCTGTCTGCGGCCCAGCGTCAGGGGGCCAGGCCTGTTACTCGCTGCGCACTCACTGCCTGCCGCCCAGCGCTCTGCCTAACTTTTCCCAGCTGGGAGGCGGACAGCCGTATCTACTTACCGGGACAGTAAATGAGCATTAAATGAAGTAACTGACATATAAAATATCTAACATGCAGAAGACTTTCTTTCGATAGGTGGTAGTTTTGTAAAAAGTGGCAACCCTAGAGCACCCAGAAACTTTATTTGTTTCATTATTTTTATTTTTTCCCATTACCATTTAACCCCTTCCCCCCTGCAACCACCACACTGTTGTCCATGTCCATCAGTCCTTCTTCCTTTTTGCTCGATTAACCACACTTTCAGCTACTCTTTTCCTGACTATATGGATTCCAACCAACTGGCAGCTCTCTCACAGAGACCTCCTTGCTCTCGGCGATTTTGTCTGGGGGATGGGCGGGTGATGGTCCTTACTTGCAGAGCCGTGGCTGCCACCAGGCCCTGCATCTTCAGCTCTCCAGGTTCGCCAGAAGGATTTCTCTCTCGTTAGCATCACCGCGGCTCCACTGAAAGGTGCCCCAGCCTATCATTTAGTCTTATTTTAAAAATACACACTGGGCACCTGGAATTGTCCCTCATTAGCGAGAAGTCAGCACAATGGCCCTCAGCGCTTCACCTCCAGGGGGAATTTTCTTTTTCAAAACAATTTTTAAAATTCTTTTACACTTGAAAATTGGGTACATGCAGGCTGAGCTGAAACCAGAGCCAGTTTGGACAGGGAAGTTTCTTTGTTAGCTTGGACCCCAGAACACTGGCTGCAGGAAGGCCGTGATGAAAGGGCAGTTGTTCTTCTTACCTATATGACTGCCCAGTGAGACCACGTGAGCCCCTCAGGACCAGGAGGGTACCGGACTCATTTCTGCATCCCTCATGCAGTCCTGGTATAGAGTATAAATGCTCAGTGTAAGCTTCCTGAGCTGCAATCAATTGCCTGAGAAAAATGCCTGATGTCCTGGGCCTACAAGTACATCCAGAGAGCCATTTGAGGGTCAGCAGCAGCTTTTTAGATCTTTACATGGTACCTGGCACCATGAACAACTAAATTGCATATAGATGAATTAATTAATCAGTTGGTTGACTGGAGGGCTGGGAACACTGATTGCTTGCAAATGGAAATGAAACAACGCACTGTGCCAGCTGAAACGTGCCAGTAAATGGACTCCCCTGGACTATGAGTGAGACAGAGTGAGGGTCCTGGTGCTGATGTCTAGAATGAGGAGAGTCTCTACCTGACTTTGCTACCTGTCTTTGGTGAAAATGATCTTCCAGCAGTCACTGAGGGGCCCTGTCAACACTTATAAGTCATTTCTATATTATAAGAACAGCCTCTGTTCATAAATTCCACCCTCTTCTCAATATCGGAAATATCAGAGATCCCTAATGAGTCAGGAGCTTTGGAGGGCTTCTTAGTAGCCTCAGCCTGCCTAACTAGACTAAGCTGAAAATCACTGTCCCTGTTAAGTCTGAGTCAATAGGGAACTCCCCTTTCAACTCAGACTGAAAACCACAGTGCTGCGTGGAATGTGGTGACTAACTCAAGTCTGTGGGGATACATAGCCAAAGCTGCAGAGGGGTCAGCATCCCATGTCTGGGAGGGACAGGTTTACAAGTGAAAATTAGAGTACCATTACCAGGTCGCAGGTATGCTGGGCAGCCCCACAGAACCAAAGGCGACTGCCACCACCAGATGTGTTTCTGAAGATGAGCAATTTGGGGTGGGACGTTTGGGGTCACGGTGCTGAATAGTGACTCATCAGAGAAGGAGCACAGCCCAGTGAAACCCAAGGCTCAGGGTGGCTGCTCACTTGCTACTTGACCTTGAGCCAATCCCTTCTTCTTTTTGGTCTGCCATTTTTTTCCTCTGTAAAAGAAGGAAGCTAGGTGAGGTTTTCGCAAAACCTCTTCAAGTCCTAACATTCTACAGGGCTCTTATTTCTCATTCCTGCCTGTCACCTGAACAGATAGGAGGGAGAATAGTTACCAGCCCTGGGGTTACCCCGGCAGCGGTTCTTTTGAACAGCTAATACGAGCTCATTTCCTGTCACTTGTGAGGTGACTACTTAATTGGGGTCAAGTTATTTGAGATTGTTTAAAAAATTTGTTTAAATACTTTTATTTCTATTTTTTAAATGTTGTTCAAGTACAGCTGTCTCCCTTTTCCGCCCACCCCAGCCATACCTACCACCCACCCTTGATACTACCCACCTTTGCCTTTGTCCATGTGTCCTTTATACATGTTGCTTGGTGACCCTTCCCTATTTCCCCCATTATCCTCTCCCCCCTCCCCTCTGGTTACTGTCAGTTTGTTCTTTATTTTAATGTCTCTGGTTATATTTTGCTTGCTTGTTTGTTTTGCTGATTATGTTCTACTTATAGGTGAGATCATACGGTATTTGTCTTTCACCACCTGGCTTATTTCATTTAGCATAATGCTCTCTCTCCAGTTCTATCCATGCTGTTGTGAAGGGTAGGAGCTCCTTCTTTCTTTCTACTGCATAGTATTCCATCGTGTAAATGTACCATAGATTTTTGATTCATTCATTTACTGGTGGGCACTTAGGTTGCTTCCAGCACTTGGGTATTATAAATTGTGCTGCTGTGAACATTGGGGTGTATGGATTCTTTTGAATCGGTGTTTCAGGATTCTTAGGTATAATCCCAGCAGTGGAATTGCCAGATCAAAAGGCAGTTCTATTTTTAGTTTTCTGAGGAAATTCCATACTGTTTCCACAGTGGCTGCACCAGTCTGCATTCCCACCAAGGGTGCACTAGGGTTCCCTTTTCTCTACACCCTCACCAGCACTCGTTTGTTGATTTGTTTATGATGGTCTTTCTGACTGGTGTGGAGCGGCATATTTGAAATTATTTTTGTCTGATTTCTCATGGTGGTGCTATTGGTAAGCATTGTTTGAAAATTTGGGAATCTCACATGTCTCTCTCTATTTTTTACCCCAAACTGAGAAATCTGACTTGTTCAAATTTAGTAAACTGGGCAAAATGTCATATGTAGGAAAATTCATGAATAAATGGAATAAATTAACCTAGTTTCCTCCAGTACAGAAGCTGTATCTTACTCAGTTTTGTACTTCTAGTACGCACAGCAGTTCTTGGCATATAATGTGAGCCATGTTTAATCAACAGATATTCAATGAGCACCCACTATGTGCCAAGCAGCTTGCAAGCTGTGGGGATACAATGTTGCGGGGGGCTCCTGTCCTGTGCACCGGATGTGGGGGAGCTCCGCCCACAGAGCCCCATCCCTCCGTCACGGATGAAAATAAAAACTACCAAGACATTACTGCTTGGGGAGGAAAGGGGTCAAACTCTCAGAGGAGAATGACCCAGAGCCCCTTCCTCACTAGGCTTTTATTGGGTTCCAATACACGGGAATACAAATTTAACACGTCAAAGAAATCTGAGGGCTTAATCCGAGCCAGTGTTTGTCAGCAAGGGGGGTTGCCAAACTTTGGGAGACATGCTCATTTCCTCCTGGGACACTTGTCACCTCAGGAAGAGCACTCTTAGTAAAGCAGGTTTCCCAGGACTTTAGGAATTCTTTCTTATGTCCAGATCACCCAGGGAGCCGTCCTGGCCAGGACAGGGCTGCACCGCTCACCCCCACAGTTTCAGGCTTTAAGGCAATTAGGAAGCAGGAGACATCTCCCAGATGGAAATGAGGACTCGGGCTATGTCAGAATAGCTGGGGGGCGAGGGTACATCACATCCTCTTTGCTGCAGCCCCCCGAGTGCTTCCATGAGGCCTCCCAAGTGGTGGTGTCTGGCTTAGGTTGCCCCTCCCATGAGGAGTCTTACCCATCATTGACAGCCAACCAAGCTATGGGCCAGAGAGGCAGAAGCAGCACTCCTGCCAGGGAGATAAGCTTTGTCTCCTTAGTAGGTCACATCCTTGTGACAGAACAGACCCAGATGAAGTGGGTCCCTTGGGCTCTTACACAGCCCACCATGGGGTGAGGGTTACAACTCCTGAAACCAGGCTGAATGGTCCGCAACACAATGTGGATGAGAAAATGTCCTGGGACTCAAGGAGCTCCTGGTCAAGGAAGAGAGACAGACAGTAAACAGACAAATGTGATAGGACATGGCTAGGAAGGGAAAACAACAGAAATGACAGAGGGTCATTTCTTGGGGAGTCAGGAAAGCGTTTGAGGAGGTGACACCCCAGCAGGCCTCTAACGCTTCAACAGGAGTTGCCCAAGCAAGAAGCTCAAAGTGCTGGAACTTTCCCACTGAAGTGTAGCATGGAAAGAGGAGGCCTTGGGGGCGGGGAAGGGAGAGAAGCAGAATCCAGTTCATAAAGGGCCTTGATGTCTCATTAAGGAATTGCCTGATGGGCAGTGTGCAGCCAGCTGTAAGTTTTAAGCAGGGAGTAAATACATGTGCATTGATTAATAAATGTTGGTGTATTTTTTCACATGGAAATTTCCTCATCTAAAAATGCAAGGGTTACATTAGATGATCGCCAGGATCTCTTCCAGTTGTGACATTCTGTGAATCTCTAAGTTTCCACTCTGATTCAGGTCAAAGTCTCCTGATACTTGCCTCCTCTGGGCTGCAGCAGAGGTTGCTCGGAGCAGAATAATGGAATCAACAGAGCACGTGGTCTCTCTCTCCCTGCTCTGCTAGACGGATAAACACGTTCCATTACAGAGGATGAGATGCTTCCTTGTGACCAGCTTCGCACCAATCCATCCATCAGCCGATTAACAGTGGCTGAAAGCCACTTATCGGGGGGACTTCTGCCCTTATCACTGTCACCGGCTGCAAATAAACATCGACTTTATGCTGAGTTTCCATATTTAACCATGTTTAAGTAACTGCTGATACTTTCATTACATGACATTTGCACTTCAGAATTTAAAAGCAGACACATGCAGGCAGCTCTTCCACGAAATAGAAAAGCCTGGGTTGTTTGGGGCCTTCTTGCCATTTGTTTTCAAAGACAGGGAGCTTCAAAGTGAATTCCACAGAACACAAGGGTCTCTTGTACTTGAAAATCAGTATCAACAAGAAAGAGATCAGGATGATGTAGTTTCATTTTTCTTTCCAAAGGTCGGTGCCTCGTGTAAAAGCTGTAATGCATCAATAATGGATGAGATGCATAAATGATATATCAAAGTCAGCGAGCACAGTCCTCTGAGGAGCAGAAACATCTTCTTTTAAAAAAAAAAACTAGATTTCACAATACAAAAGCTTAATATCGCACACAAATTTATTACTTAATGATGAAAAAGAAGGTTGATCTAGACTGAACATGAATTACCAAGCACATATTAAGGGCTTAGTGGTGCGGGTGCAAATTCTGGGTCTCTAGGTTTAAAAAAAATGATTTGGGATAAATTTATACCTTTGAAAAGAATATACTGTAATACAATCTTTTTTCAGTTAAAACACAAGGTGTTGATGCTTATATCATGATAACATGTCCTTCCCGATCCATAATTTTTCTCATTGTCCCTTTTTTGTTCTCATTGGCTGGAAGACTTTTTTACTTCTATCCCTTAGCATAGAATCTGGAACACAGTAGGTGCTCAGTAAGTGTGATTTACATGAGTAAAAGATAATAATTGCTTAATGTTGATTGAGTGTTATATGCTAAGCCATGTGCTAAATATTCTACGTGTGATGTCTTACTTAATAAAAATGAAGAGCCTAGATCTGGGCATTATTAACATTCCCATTTTGGAAAAAAGGAACTGAGTCCCAGAGAGGCCGAGTAACTCTGGAATGGGTACATGGCTAATAGTCTGCTAAGTGGTGAAACTGAATCAGACGGGTTTTACTTGAGCCCAAAACTTACGTGCTTAGCCACAATAGGATAATGAATTGATAAACTTGCCATTTTGGCCCAGTGCATTCAGAGAAGAGTCTTAATGGATTTCAGGGATCAAAGTCACTAAAAATAAAAGGCACTAATGGATCTTTCAGACCTTACCATCATAAAAAGTAGAAAGCTCTGCAACTATATGTTCCCTCAAGAGCCACTTATTTGACGCCTAATGTATGCTGCTTAAAGGGCTAATCTACACTACCCAGTAATATGGCAGCCATTAGCTGGCCCCATGGGGCTATTTCATTTTCATTAAAATTAAATAAAGTTAAAAATCATAACTATATATGGTATCAGACAGGTACGAGATTTATCAAAATGATCCCTTTATAAGTTAAATAAATGTCTAATCACGGGGTCGTACACCTGTAAGTAATATAATATTGTATATAAGCTATAATTTAAATTTTTAAAAAATATTTAAACAAAATCCACTTCCTCAGTTGCACTAGCCACCTTTCAAGTGCTCGAAAGCCACTTGTGGCTAATAGGTTTGACAGCGTAGATCTAGGGCGTTTTTCTCATATCAGGGAAAGTTGGGCAGTGTCTAGTGCAGCTGCCTGGACGTGGATGTAACAGCGCAGAGCACCTGCCCTGGGGGAGCTCACTGTCTGCGAGGGAGAGTGGCACGCAGACTAACAGCTATGACCCTGTAGGACAGTGCAGGCAGATAGAAGAGGTTCTAACCCAGTTTAGTTGGAGATGGAGGGGATGCAGGGTGAGGAGAGCAGAAATAAGAAAGTGTCACAGAGCATCGCTACCTGCTCTGAGTCATGGGAAAAGAGTGAGAAATTAGCCATGAAGAGAAGAGGGGGACTTACAGAGGAGGGAGGGAGGCCCAGAGAGAGGGAACCAAAAGTTCAAAGGCTCAAAGAGCAGAGGAAGCAGGGAATGGCAAGTCATTTGGAAATAGGGTTCCACGGAAAAGGGAAGAGAGATGAGGCTTGGGGAGGCCTGGAATGCTGGGATAATGACTTCCAGTGTCCAGGATGCGGTGGAATACAGGAATAGCTAGCACCGGCAGCTCTGTGCTTTAGGCCAAAGATGATGTAAGAGTGTCCAGAGATTATTTTTGTGCCCAATTCCACATCAAAATAAAGCTGCAGGCTCTGCTCAGGTTAGCTGGGTTACTTACTAATCTAATAACTCAAGTAGCTGTAAAAATGAATCCTAAGATCTCAAAAGAAGTGTGTGTGTGTGTGTGTGTGTGTGTGAGAGAGAGAGAGAGAGAGAGAGAGAGAGAGAGAGAGAGAGAGAGAGAAGGAGACAGAGAGAGAGAGAGAAGAGTTGTATGAACATGAGATACTTCTCTGAATGTGTTTCAGGTCAAGAGGACTTTGACCAGAGCCTTCTTTCTTGAACCTCAATTGCCATTCACTAAAAGGACGTTTGCTTATTATTTGTTGCAGATGAACACAGAATGAGTGAAATTTCCGCATCAGCCAGAGCCCTCCTTCAGGACTTTGACTTAACAGCTGCCTTCCCAGCATTCACATCTTAACCAAGGGGTCTGTCTGTCTAAAGCTTCCCCTACCTTCAATCGCTTTCTTACATCTTTCCATTCCATTTCCTTCAGGGCACATTTCAGTCTCTGAACTTATATTGTGCATGTGTACGTCCGTTTGCTAGTTTTTTGTGTCTCTCTCCACTAGGATTTAAGCTTCTTGCCAGCAGGAACCTTTCCCTTTGTTCGCAGCTCTGTCCCCAACATTGGAGTGTGCCTGGTGTACAATAGGCCTCACTAGGTCTATATCAAATAAGTGAGTGAATTCGGCACCTACTATAATAACTAAAGTTGTCAGCCAAGGTAACAATAATAACAATAATTGCAATAGTAGTAGTAATGGAGAAGTAGCAGCTTGCATTTACCAAGGTCTCATTACATGCCTGGCCCTAAGCTAAGGGCTTTAAGTTATTTATTTATTTAGAGATAGGGCAACAGAGGGGAGAAAAAGAGGAAGAGAAACATTGACCAGTTACCTCTTGCATGCCCCTAACTGGGAACAGAACCTGCAACCCAGGCATGTGCCCTGACTGGGAATTGAACCAGCAACCTTTTTGGTTTGTGGGAGGACACCCAGCCCACTGAACCACATCAGTCAAGGCTAAGCTGGGTGTTTTAAATGCAGTATCTTGGGTGTTTCTCACAGCAATCTCTTATAAACCCCACGTTACAGCTGTGAACATTAAGATTCGAGAAAAGAAACTCACCCTAGTCACACAGCAAGTGAGGAGGGAACTAGGAATCAAAGGCAAGCCTCAGAGAGTTTATCATGTGAGCTCCTAACCTCCTCACATTGCGGCCTTCTCCTTACCTGACCCTGCCTCTCAGATTACACAATCAGCAAAATGAAGTCAGAAAGACAACCAACTTACAGAGTCACACAGTCCGTGTGTCAGTGAAGAGTTTCTAACTCATCTCCTTTTTTACTTTTAATAAAGATTTTACTTATTTATTTTTGGAGAGAGGGGAAGGGAAGGAGAAAGAGAGGGAGAGAAACATCGACTGGTTGCCTCTCACACAGTGGCCCCCACCTGGGGAGCTAGCCCGCAATCCACTGAGCCACACCAGCCAGGGCTCTAACTCGTCTTCTGATTCTTCACCCACAATGCCTCACCCTCTTTGCTTGAAAGATTCATTGGCTTTAGTATCTTTGTTTGGCTCATAAATGCTCTCAGAACCATGCTTGGCACAGGGCTCAAGCAATATTTACTGAATGAATGAATACTCATTCATTAATTTCAATACATCCTTTGGATACAAGATTTCATGATACCATGTGGTGGGATGTTCAGGTAGAATTACCAGTGACTATTATTCAGGTAAAAGTACAATGACTACTCTTAATTTTAAAAAGATTTCAATACATGAATGGATAACAGCAATCCTGGTGTGGGAAATTAGGTTATGCAAATACATCCAAAGGCCACATGAGAGGCTATATTCATTTGTGGAGATTTATTAGCAGTTCTTACCTATTTTCTTTCACATGCCTGATTTTACATTTCTGCTGCATTTCAGTTGAATGCTCCATCCAGGCAATCTCCAGTACAAACATAACAGGCAAATTAAGGCTAGTGAAGAAGTAGTGTTTTTTTGTTTTTTTGTAATAGTAAGCTTAAGTGGCTGAGCAAATTATAGCCCAGCCAGCCAGAGCGGCAATGAGCCATTCCAATTGTAAATAAACACATACATGGCCGGTGGACAGTCAGGGTGCATCAGAGACATCTCAGGCAATTCATTAGAGCCTTCATAAGGTTAAACTAGAAGGCAAGATTGGATAGGAATCATTGTGTCCCCAGCACCTAGAACATCGGCAGCTAAATGAATGCTGAACTGATACATTATAGGTGTTAAAACAAATATTTGCCACACAAATAAGCAAAGAAATGGGTTCGGTTTCCTGGAAATGGTTCCCAGGGTGGCCTGTTTACTTGATGTTAATGATCATGTGATTCCTGTTGAGGGTCATAAGGGCTCAGCTCCTTTATCAAGGCAATAATAACCTTGTATGAGGTTCGTATCTCAGAGGAAGAGCTCTGGGAGCACCATGAAAGAGGGGTGCTTTTTAATGGACACGTGTTCTTGCTGGGCTGGCATTCGTCCTCAGGTGACGCCTCCCACCCTCTCTCCCATTCTCTTCCAATCTCAGTCAGTGTTGGTCTAGGTAGAGACGATTCCTTGTCCAGTTCTAGGAAAAGTACATAAGCCAGGCTGGGCCCAACAACGTAAAATCCCACTGACCAGTCACATGAATCAACTGAGGTCAACCAGAGCCCATAAGTCTCAATCTTAGAATTTTGCTAGAACTAGAGGGAAAGATGTAAGATCTTCCCACTAGGGTTGCTGGGAAGGGAGAATGCAGGTGGAGTTTCTAGCGTAATAATATGAGCAAAATGAAAAGACCACACCTAAGAATTAAGCCAGTAGAGAATAAAAGCCAAAGGATGGGAGATAAAAACCAAAACCTTGGTCCAGCCATTCCTGAATGCATTAACATCTGGAGTTTAATTAGATGAGCCAGTAAATAAATGGCCTCCTTTGCTTAAGCATGTTTGATTAGGGTTCTAATATTATTTACAAATACCACCCTTTTGAAAGGTGAAAATCATGCACTACCTCAAATGTTTGATATTGAGAATTATCTAGTAAGCCTCAGCCCTGCAGTGCCTTGGTAGGCACATAACACGGGGAAAAGGAAAATCTCAGGAATATAACATAGCTAACAAGTTCACCCTCTTTACAAATGTCGTAATTTCTACTTCCTATTATGGATTAAGAGCTATAAATTGTTTACCTTCTGAACCAGTACTTCCAATTCTGGTAATCTAACCTGAGAAAACAACCTTAAATAATAAAAAAAATGTTCTATACTCATAGATATTTTTCAGCATTGTTTATAATTACATGAAATAAAAAACAATCTAACCTAAATCTCCAATATATGGAAATGGTCAGGTAAATTTTACAACAAAATGTTATCCAGTTATTAAAATGACATTTGTTACAAATTTTCAGTAACATGTTGATAGAACAATGTTAACTGGAAAGAGAAGAAAAGTTATATGTATTGTACAATCACACAGTACCCAAAAAATCCAGGAGTAGAAAAAAAATGGAAAGAAGTAGACTTCTGGCTAAGATGGAGGCGTAAGTGGACACATTGTACCTCCTTGCACAACCAAAATTAAGGACAACAAAGATTTAGAAAGAAGAAAACAATGAGAACTGTTAGAAAATTGAACTGTATGGAAGTCCAGCAACCAACCATTCATCCAGACCAGTAAGAGGGGAAGAGTCCAGGCAGGAAAAAGTGGAGGTTGGCGGACCTGGGTGTGCAGGCAACAATGGCAAGCATATCTCAGGCACACAGGCAGCAGCTAGCAGACCCCATGCACAGGGTGGAAATGGTGTAGACCCAGTGAGGCTGCACAAGGTGGCTGGCTGACCAGGTGGTCCCAGATTTGTGTACAAACAATCCAGGTGAAGGGGAAGTGGCGGAAGGGACTGAAATCCGAGAGAGAGCAGAGCAAGCACCATTGTTCCCTCTCGGACCCTGCCCCCACATACAGCATCACTACCCAGAGACTGGGCTGCCCCGCCCTGGGGAACACCTAAGACTCCACCCCTCACTACGTAACAGCTGCAGCCAGGCCAAAAGAAAAACCAAAAATGGCTCAAACCAGAGAACAAATGAAATCCCCAGAGCCAATTCATCTAAGTGACAAAGAGATAGCCAGCCTATCAGATACACACTTCAAAGCGCTGGTTATCAGGATGCTCACGGAATTGGTTGATTTTGCTCACAAATTAGATGAACAAATGAAGGCTACAATAAGTGAAATGAAGGAAAACGCACAGGGAACCAATAGAGATGGGAGGAAAACTGGGACTCAAATCAATGGAGTGGACCAGAAGCAAGAAAGAAACAACCAAACAGAAAAGAAGGAAGAAACAAGAATTCAAAAAAATGAGGAGAGGCTTAGGAACCTCCAGGACATCTTTAAACATCCCAACATCCAAATTATAGGGGGTACCAGAAGGGGAAGAGGAAGAGCAACAAATGGAAAACTTATTTAACAAATAATAAAGAAGAACTTCCCCAATCTGGCAAAGGAAATAGACTTCCAGGAAGTCCAGGAAGCTCAGAGAGTCCCAAAGAGGTTGGACCCAAGGAGGAACACACCAAGGCACATCATAATCACATTAGCCAAGATTCAAATAAAGGAGAGAATTCTAGAAGCAGCAAGGGATAAGGGGACAGTCACCTACAAAGGACTTCCCATCAGACTGTCAGTTGATTTCTCCAAAGAGACCTTCCAGGCAAGAATAGGCTGGAAAGAAGTATTCCAAGTCATGAAAGGCAAGGACCTACATTCAAGATTGCTCTATCCAGCAAAGCTGTCATTTAGAATGAAAGGGAAGATAAAGCGCTTCTCAGATAAGGTCAAGTTCAAGGAGTTCATCAACACCAAGCCCTTATTATACGAAATGTTAAAGGGACTTATCTAAGAAAAAGAAGATAAAACATATGAAAGTAAAAAGACAGCAAACTCACAGATATTAACAATCACACCTAAAACAAAAGCAAGCTAAGCAAACAATAGAACAGGAGCAGAAACATAGAAATGGAGATCACATGGAGGGTTAGCAACAGGGGAGTGGGAGGAGGAGAGGGGGGAAAAGGTACAGAGAGTAAGTAGCATAGACGGTGGGTAGAAAATAGACAGGGGGAGGGCAAGAATAGTGTGGGAAATGTAGAAGCTAAAGAACTTATGACACATGGACATGAACTAAAGGGGGGAATGTGGGTGGGAGGGGGTGTGCAGGATGGAGGGGGTTGATGGGGGAGAAATGGGACAACTGTAATAGCATAATCAATAAAATGTAATTTTAAAAAATGGAAAGAAGTATTTCCTAGTATTAATGTTAGTTATCTTTAAGTGGTATGGTAGGGATGATTTTCTTCCTTTTTTCCTACTTCTTTATAAATAAGACTCCAAATTTTCTGTAACTAACAGACATTATTTTATAGAAGAAAGGATGCCATTAAACTTTTAAAATAATTTTCCCTTCCAGCTTCCTGACAGAAGTCAGGCAGCCTTGACTTGGGTGTGTCAGGCCCGCCTCCTTGGACCATGAAAGTTAGTGAATGCACACAAAAGCTCCGAGACACAGCCATGAACCCCTCACATCATTGAACTCTGGGCGTGTGTCAGTCACCCATTCCGTGAGCTTAAAACGAGAATACATTGAAAGCTTTCATCACTGATCTACTATAACGTCCACAGGGCTTAGCAGCAATAGCTGTTGTTGGGAGTATCATTTCATTATGAACCTCGTTAGTGAGGAAGATCCAAGGCAAATCCTTAAACAAATATTCTTTAAAATGATGCTCTTCAGGTACTTCTGTATTCCAGGGGCACAGATGGAGGCTCTGGGGCAGAATATTGAGATTCCTGTTCCCAGAGTGCTCATTTCTCTTGACTAAACCAGTAGGCTAAGCACGGAAGGTACCCCAGAGTGTGATCTTGTCCTTGTTGAAAAGAATCAGAAAAGTAAATGGACCAGGCCAGGGCAGCAGAAGTTAGGGGACACACTGACGAAATCAGCGGCCATGGCTTTGTCTGTTATTAGCTGGTCTGAGTACAAAAGATGTGTCCAGAACCACAGACCTCAACAGGGACCCCTGCGCAAACACAGCCCTCTCAAACGCCAGCCTCCCTATCACTCTGTGCCCAATGGGAAGCCAGTTATTTTGGCCATTTTGTTTCTTGATCAATGAATATAAGGCATATTCTGGGCTCCATTGTTAGAATAGTGTACTGAATAGATATGAATATGATAATCTTTGTGGAATTACTTGGATGAGACCTGCAAGCAAAAAAAAATGGTAAAATGTATATTAGTCGCAGAGAAGAGCAAAAACTGGGAAGAGTTTGCTTCCTCACACTCCTGCACTTACCTGGAATAAACAGAGAGGAGAAGCAGCAATTTCTCTGCAGAGCTGTGAACTCAGCAGTGCTTGTTGCTCAGTCTCCCCTCTCCCATCAAAAGCTGATATTAAGAACGGCTGTGGCAGCAGTCACATCAAGCTTGGCAATAACTGTAGCACTTGGCTACGTCTATACATTTCGTGTTTGAAGTGTCTGGAGCAGGCAAAGGCAGCTGATTCCAGAAGAGAAAGATGATAATTCAGAACGTACCGTGAACATCTTTACACACATCTAATCCTCATAACAGCCCTCTGAAAAAAGTATTATTAGCTCCTGGGCTCTCGCCTCCATCTTGCAGATGAAGAGATCAAGGCCTGGAGACTTGAAACAAACTGTTCTGGGTCACCTAGTTAGAAATAACTGAGCTGATTAAAACTTGGGGCAATCTGATTCCAAATCTGGGCCCCCAACTACTTCACTCTCTAGAGATGACAAACTAAACATATTCTATTTTCTATGCTCTAGAAGTACAGGTCAAAATGAAACCACAAGTCATACAACGATGTATATATGTATATCAAATCGTCACACTGTGCACTTTGAGCATATATGCACAACTATATTTGTCAGTTATTCCTCAGTGAAGTTTTTAAAAAGAAAAAAACACTAAACCACACGTCTGAAGGAAAGTGTGGCCCCCACAGCACCCTCTGGCTCACCCAACACTCAGAACTTCTGTTTGCAGTCCAGTTTCTCAATGAGCAATGAAGGGCATCAGACTCCAGCAAAGGACTCTCAGACCCCAGCCGCTAGACAGGAGAAATGGTTGGGGACCAAGTGGCTTCTGGGTGAACCGGAGACCTCACACCATAGGCATCCATTCAGGTCACTTTCACAGGGAGCCAAGGTAGGACCCTAGGATATGCTATGTGGTCCATCAGCAAAGGGGCCAGCAAAGGGACCAGCAGAGGCTCCATGGGGCTAGGGGAGGTGTGGTCCACCCCCACACCTAGGGACAGCACTTCTGGTGGGTGTGCCTTCTAGGAGCTCCTTCACAGACTTCAGTGCCCAGCTCCTACTGGGCAGCAGTGTGTCTCTCCGTGGTCTCAGAGGTGCCACTAGGACACCAGGGAGCCAGGGGAGAGAGGACAACAAACCCTACAGGGTTCTCCTCTTGCAGGGCTCATCCCTCTCCCTGGAATGTGAACAGAGGACCCAGGCCTTCTGGACAGGCTTTTCTGGCACCTTTACTTTAGCATCTGTTCCCTAAGATAGGAAGAAGATAGAGGAGAGCTAGATCCCAGTTGTGAGAGTGAAGCCTCCTGTGCAAAAAACACTGTTCATCCTTTCCAAAGACCACTCTCTGCCTGGGGACCCTGTTGTTTTTACAGGGAGGATCTGGGTGAGGGAGACTGTGGGTGCAGGGGAGGATGAAGGGAGCTGTCATGGCCCACGTCACCATTGCCATTCCTCCAAATGCTCTAAAGGGATATGTGGCAAAAGAAAGTGCAATTCGGGGTACAAGAAAGCCAAGAAATGTGTCAGGAGCATTGAGCAACCTGCCCCCAGCGAAGCTTCTCAGAAAAGGCACTAACACAAACATTCAGCCATTAGAGGGACCAGCTCACCCTGCATGCCACCCTCCCCACCGTTAACTGACATTGGCAGCCCTATTAAGATACAAGTCTGATTTGTGTTTAATGATCTTGAAAGGAAAGTAATTGCTTGGGTACTACCATTTGAATGTTCTTAGAAGCATAGATAATATTTACAATTGGATTGTCCTTTTCTAGGGGGCAGGCAGGCAGCATCCCCCCGGCCATTCGAAGCTGAGCCTGGGAAAAAGCGACCTCAGAAACCAGCTGGAGGGTCTTGAAGCTCAGCGTGGGCTTTCCTTTCTTCTTTTCACTGTCAAGAAACTCCTGGGCAATAACCCTTCCCCTCTCCTTCCAGGAAGGAGATGTGGCAAGGAGCAATTTTATGGTACAACTTGGAGTACAACCAAATTGCCTCTTGGGGGAACAGCAGAAGGCGTTTGTGTTGAGTCAGGGGTTCAGGAACTTGAGGAGAGCAGACTCCATGATTTCTGGGAGAGGAGTGAAAACAAATAAGAAAGCAAGGATGAAAGAGAGAGACCAAATGACGCCATAGCTCAAACAGATGAATTTAAATATAAGCTAAACTGTGTCAGCAATGTCCATTCTCTTGTCCACAAGCAGCCTTGAGACTGGAGCACCAGTCTCTGAAGCCAGCGTTGCTATTCCAGGAAACACACTGCTGAACGTACAGAGACCAGGAGGCTGCCCAGTGCAGACCACCTGAGCTATGGGGATAGTTCAAGTTTCAAATCCCCCAAAGAGAAAGTGTTCAGCCAATGCCCTTGGTTATTAGTGATATTAGAAAAGGTGAATGAGGTTCTCACTGCCTTCAGTACTCAGCTTTAAGTAACCACTACTGGATACCTGTGTATTTTACGTGGTCAACAATAGTAGCATCTGGGCCTTCTGGCTCAGTGCTTGGTACTCCTGCATCCAGGAGGATGTAGGCACCAAGGCAGTTCTGGCACCATTTTACTGATGAAGAACCTGTTGGAAGCCTTGCCAAGGCCATGATCCGTCTGGCAGACCTCAGACAGGAATGAGTTTGGTTTGGTCTGCTTCAGCATTTCCTTGCCTAGGCCACGCAGTTTTCCATCACCACCTGCCATTTATGGGCAAACCTGGCTTACACATCTTCCTTTTGGGTTAAAAATCTGGGTAGAACATTGTGGGGAACAGTGAACCAACATAGTGAGAACAGAACAACTGTTTTCCTCTGAATCTGGAAGACAAGACAATACAGCAAAGGAAAATCATCTCATTCAACCTCTAGATCATGGGGTGCTGGCACCAAGCAACAGGCTGAAAATGACCGGTGGCATCATTGTCAATATTCTGAAAATGCCAAGCCTCAGCATCTCCTCCCACCACACCTGTGCCAGTGTGGTGGTGGCTGGAATAGCTATAGGTGGTGTCTAGACAAGCAAGTCTAAGACAGCCTCCTTGTAGGGTTCCCACAGGTCACAGAATGCCATGGGCTGTGGGGGTGCGAGGTGAGTTCCTGAGAGCTCCCGAGTGGCATGGAGATATACAGGACCCCAGAGTGCTCCCCACGCCTCCCACAGCCCCAGTGTGGCATGAAGGTGACCGACAAAGAGCCAAACCAGGAGAGCCCTTGAGGTCAAATGAGAAGCTTGCAGAAGTGACCCCCACGAACCAACTTTTAAAGCTCAGAGGAAACAACCTTCACAGCAGATGCTAGAGGGACCTGCACGATGATAAGTGAAGACCAGAGGAGCCCATTTCCTTACGTCCACCCGTCCCCAGAATAAACACCCGAGGGCCCGAGCTGACTGAGATCGCGATTGTTATGTAGCAGGATGAGAGCTCCAAGTAAAAAAAAAAAAAAATTGAGTTCATTTGCAAGAAAATAAAGTTCTGTTTCCCATTCACCTAAGTGTGTGCTCATCAAGGTTCCATTTACCTTCTTTCTTACAGCACCATCCTCTGATCCACCCTGGCATTCTGTGCCACGTGCCTTTCGTGACAATTACAATAAAAAGGGTCCTGAGAGAAGGAGACTCAGAGGAAAATGAAGAGGGAGAGGGACATTTTATCATTTGTTAAATTATGAGAAGGGTTAAACATATGTTTAATGTTTTTAATGCATCGGCTATAAAATAAGATATAATGAAGATCATGTGTGATAGGGTTTGTTTCCGAGTCATAGTAACGGTGGTGGGTGATCCTGGGTGATTCATACGGACCAAGTGCTGTATGTGCATATCCCGTGTCCCAACTGTCACCGTACCTCCTCCACAAATGGAAGCACTGACAATCAGAAACTGAAGCAGCTTATCTGGGAGCCAAACCCAGTGCTGGCACTGAGCGGGAATTCAGCAGGAAGCCAAGCAGTGTGGCTGCAGCCGTAGGTTCTTGGCCACCTTGCTCTAGGGCCTCTGTTGCTTTAACAGTGTCCAGTCAGTGGCCCAGCTCTTGCAAGCTCACTCCAGGCCTCCTCCACTCTGGAAGGATAGATCAGCAAAGACTCGCTCCCTCTCAGTGACTTTAAAAGGGAAGACCCACCTTCAGGAAACTGCTCTGGCCCAGCTCCAGGCGAGGCCTGAGTTTGCTTTAATAAAAAAAAAAAAGTGTTTGTTTCACGAAGACAAGTGCCAGTGGCTGTCACAGAAGGAGAGAGGCTAACTAAACTACAAGGGGTCAGACAGGGCCATGCCAACCTCGACGCTCTGCTCAGAGTTGAGTGAAAACACAAAATACACTTGAGTATCAATGGGGGAGAGTTCAGTCCCTCTCTAAATAAACCACAGTAAGAAAGTGCATCCAAGTTCATTTGTTTTCAGATGGGGTATGAGAAGGAAGTACAGACACAGCCCACCCGGGTCAGGGCTGTGTCTTTGCTCTGTAATTTGACATTCACAATCAGTATAAGTAACCCGAGTGCATGAAGTCAATGAATGGACTCAATTCTCATTGCTAATAAATGAACATCAGGTACCTAAGGCCTGCTGGGGGATGTACGTCTGAGTTACTCAGCCCCAGGCCCAAGCATGAATACAGTACTGTGTGTCCCTGCTGCCACCATGCTGAACGATCTCACCAGCTGCTGGGCACAGGGGAAGGGACCTGATGTGCTTCTGGGTTATTGTTGGACGTAAAGCGGTCTGGCTCCAGGTCAAAACAAATTTGGCCCTTTAAAGTCTCTAAGGGTTGGGGCGAGCCCTGGAAAACAGTGACAAGATCACAATAGGTCTTTTATGACTTTCTGTTCTCAGACGACATTGAGCCTGGTGTTCACAGGTGCTGACCTCAGAAGCGCCGTCTCAGAAGCAGCCTGAGGCTGCAGAGAGGCTGGGCTATAAATGGAGGCTGTGCAGCTGTGAGGGGAGCTATTTTGGGATCCCGAGGGGCCTCATTTGTACTTCAGGTTAGGAGGCTTCCAAGTGAAGGAGGAGCCTTCTATGGGTGGTGGGGAAAGACCAGACATAGCCTTGCTGCCTCCCCGCCTTCCTTTCCTCCTGGCACCTCAGGCCCCACCCTCTCTTCATTGGCACAGGTGCTGGAGCTCCGTGGGAAGGGAGAAAAAGGAGCAAGTCGTCTCCCAGCCCAGAGTGTTTGGGGAAATTGCCTCCTCTGCTCTGTTATAGATAAGACAGTCTGACCTTTGCAGGTGGGGGAAGTACCAAGGCTTCAGGCTCTAGTTGCCTTTTGCATCCACTTCAGTGGTTTTCAAACAGGAAGTAGCCTGGGAGCTGAGGTGAGAAAACAGGGCGTCGGACTCACCTTCGCAGCTCAGCTCCGGCCCACTCTGAGGGGCAAAGAGTCAGGCTCCTTCTCCACGGTGGCCTCTGTGCCCCAGGCCTATGTTGGTGCCCTGTGAGCACTATAGTTCTGAAGGGTGGCTCTTCTTTCCCTCCCCTTCCAACTGGCTTGAAATCCCCTCATTGGTCACATTAGGTTAGAAGAAATGGTGAATTCATGGTGTCTGCTCCCTTCAGCACATGCTTACTGGATTACATTAATGGCTGCCATCTTGAAAACAGACCATGGATCTAAAGGGTAGCTTCCATTGCTTAAGCATGTGCGCTTCTGAGCACGCAGACCTGGGTCGTGCATGGCTACATCCTAGCTGTGTGGCCTTTTGCAAGTCTTTTCTTCTCCCTAGGATTCAGGCCCTCACTTACAAAATGGGGACAATTAATTATCTTATCCATCTCATAGGGTCCCTGTGAGAATTAAATGTGGCAAAATACTCAGTACCATGCATGACATGTGGTCAGTGCTCCAAAAATATATAATACATTTTTGTAATGTATTCGATATTATACTTTTGTAATGAATATACATTATATCCATTCTTACTAATGGATGGAGAGAGAGAGAGAGGTGGTTTGGATGCAAACTCTTGAAGTCTGGAGTGGCATAGGACCCTAGTTCTGACTTATCTTGTCATTGTTGAAGGACCCCTCCTGAGCCAAGGAAAAGGAAAGTGATAAGGTGGGAAGGAAGGAGCAAGGAAGTAGTCAAACTTTTGCTGCCTTCTAATCAGGCCTCAGGCTGGACCTGGCTGGTTGAGCTCAGGGGAGCTCCTGATACTGAGAGTCTGTGCTCAGGTTACAGCTGTGGACAAGCCTCCCAGCCATCCAGGAGAATTTTATCACTACAGCTACAAGAGCCCATCTCCTCCATCTCCTCTCCTCCCACCTGAGGAAATAAGGCCCAGAGAGGTAAAAGGACTTACCCAAGGTCACACCACTTAAGGGCCTACACAGAGAACCAGGTGTCTCCACTTCAGCTGAGAATTGTATGCATGCTGCAAGCCCAGACAATATTGTCAGACTGAATTTTTAGAAATGTCTCAAGTTGAGTCAAGTGGCTTTTGGTGGTTGTTTTCAGGCACTATCGGTTTGAATGTTGTCAAGTGAAGCATTTGACTTTTCATGGAACATATAGTACATGATGGTCTGGATTTTATTGTTTCCTGAAAAGAAATCTTGTTAGTGGATGGGAGGGGACATGCTCTCAGTCCCATTAAAAAGACCCACAAAACTATTTAGGAAGCAGCAGGCATAAAAGTTTCCCCAGAGCTGCAAAGAGATTCAATAAAAACTCTCCAGCTGACCTCACTAGCCACTTTCAAAAGCCCAAGATGAGCAAATGAGCCATGAAGAGGTTCTCTGTTGTAGAAATTTTGGGTAAACAAGAGTCTTCACATCATGCAAGTATCAAGCACCAGATGATAGAGGAACTTCTCAACAGTGGAAACTTCCCCAAATTCTAGTTGCTTCTGAGCAAGTATGGAACTATGTACCTCTCAAAGAATGTCTCGATTCTCAAAGGAACCCAACTCACCCTCAAGGCCTTGGCCTTTCCAAAGGTCATATCAAGAACCTGTCTACCTCTCTTCAGTAAAGGCAGATATTGAAATCATGATCTGTCATGTTATTTGATGTCCCTTACAAAGACTCTGACCTTATAATATATCGTGCAAACCAAGACACTTTGAGCGTAAAAGTGAGCACTATTAACAAGTTCCCTGAATTGGATGTCAAGTGTACAAGAGAAAAATGTAGGATGATTCTGGGGTATGAGGCCTGAGCAATTAAGAGGATAGAAGTACATTCACCGGATGGGAAAGATAGGAAAGATTTTGGATGGAGCAAGTGGGAAAGGGAAGAGCTGTGACAGTCAGGAATTCTGTCTGGGACCTGAGAAGTCTGAGATGTCTATACGATGGAGCTGTCCAGCAGGCCACTGCACAGACAAGTCTGAAGTTCAGGGGATTCAGGCCAGAGAGATATATTTCAGAATCGGCAGCATGTGAATGCCGTGTAAAGCTATGGGAAGGATGCTACTCTCCAGGTCTCCCAGACCACTCTTGCACCTAGAAGCAATGCAAAAACCCTTTTGCAGGTCAAATTTTTGTTTCTGGCCAAAATAAATCAGAATGCTCATCCTTCAAGGCCCATCACCAATCTTAATTTTTCATGAAGTCTTTCCTAATTACTGCAGTCCCTAAGGGACCTTCTTAATTTATATAATTGTCTGCCTCACTGATTCATCAATTAATAACTATCTATTGAGCAAATTCTGTGTGCAAAGCCCAGTGCTGGGTGCTGTGGGGCATGTGAAACAAAAACACGTGGTTCCTACACTCAGGAAGCTGACATCCAGCTGAGCAAACAGAACAAATATTACTCAGAACCCTGAAGGACATCAGGCTCTTTAAGGGGTCAGAATCAGTGACATGGAGGGAGCGCCCTTTGAGTTGAGTCTCAAATTAAAAAGGCAGCTTCTGGTCACACATTTTTGGAAAATCTGAGAGAGTGGTCTTTCTCCTAAAAGTACTCCAGTTCTAAAAGTCTGTATTTCATCCTGGTGTGGCTTGGTGGATTTAGTGCTGGCCTGTGAACCAAAGGGTTACCGGTTCGATTCCCAGTCAGGGCACATGCCTGGGTTGCAGACCAGGCCCCCGGTAGGGGGCACGAGCGAGGCAACCACACATTGATGTTTCCCTCCTTTCTCTTCTCTAAAAAATAAATAAGTAAATAAGTAAATAAGTAAATAAATAAATAAAATCTTTTATAGAAAGTCTGTATTTCTATAAATATTAAGAAACTGAATTTTCCTCCAGAGAAGGAAGAGTAGAGTGGGGTGAGGCACACTTTGGAAGTGGCAGCCCAGGTATAAAGAGATGGGTGCAATGTTTGGAGGCAAGAGCAAGCACAGATGGGAGAGGAGATGATGAAAGACAAGGTCTAGGGGAGACGTTTCAGGTGGTGAGCTGCAGAAAGGAACATCAGAACCCAGCTTGTTCAATGTCATAGGGATCAGGGTGGCATGATGACAGCTGTGTTATAGGGGTAGACTGCCAGAGGGGGTGGGCAAAACGTAGGGGTGAAGTTTTTGTCATTTTCCAGACATGAGGTAATAACGACTTGACCAAAAGAATTGATTAGAGATAAAGTCTAACTGCAGAATAGGAGAGATTTCAAAGGAAAGAAAGGACAGTGTGACAACGAAGGAGAATAGGAGCCAAGAAAGAGAAGCATGACACCAAGATTCCACTGCTGAGAGGAGAAGAGCAGTCATGGGGGGGGGCACTAACTGGTAGGGGCATGAGGATGGCATTGGCAGAGAAGAGCTCAGTTAGAGTGGGTCAGTTGTCATATGAGTGGAACATCTAAGAGCAGGAGAGGGTCAAGGTCAGACATGGAGAAGTGGGAGTCAGCCACGTGAAGCCATGGTGAAGCCATGGGGCAGGATGCGCCCAAGGGGGACTGGGTAGCTCATGCTTAGGAATTAGTGATCTGTGCCCATCTGCCCGTTTTGTTTCCCCAACTTGGTGCTTTACGTACTTCCTGCTTGTGTCCTCCCAGCCTGCTGGGAGGCAAAGTAACATAGCAATTAAACACATAGGGTCTGGTATCAGACTTCCTCCACAGGAGACCTGGTTCTACCCAGCACTGGCTCTAACATTGTGACCCTGGCAAGTTACTTAACCTCTCTAAGCTGGAGGTTTTTCATCTGTGAAATGGGGGAGGCAACAGTAGTTGCCTCATATTTGTGAGGATTAAAAGAGACTTGGCACATGACAAGTATTCAATTAATCGCCATTACTACACATGGTCATATCTCAATAAATATTCACCAGTAGCAATGAAAGTAAGGCCCATGGAACTAATATTTAAAACCATGCAATCCCCTAAGCCAGTTCATCAAAGGGAAAGTTAGGGGAGAGAATGAACACCTATTGAATACCTGAGATACACCAGACACTTTGCTAAATGCTCTGTTGACCCTGATAACAACCCCAGAAGGTAGCTTTTATTCCCATTTTATAGACTAGGAAATAGTGGCTTATAAAAGTTAACAAATTTGCCCAAGATCATATAAATGGTACCTATTTTTATGCTTTGTAAATTCTAAAAAGATACATTCCAAATTGTTATCTTCCTATTTTATTTATCTCTGTATTATTAAAAAAAATTTCAACAAATACCTCTTGCTCTTATAATCAGCAAAAAAAAAAAATAGTATTTGCATTTTGGGGGTGGAAGGAACATAACAGGTGGAGGTGGGCAATCTTGGGTGGTCATGCAGAAATGAAGGGCCTCAAGGCTTCATTGCAGAACAGAAGCCTCTGCTGTCCAGTTGCCCTGAGCCCCGGGGAAAAGAGTAAACTCTGTGCTGTACTGAGAACTTGGGAAATCAGGAGGGAAAAGACAAAACAGGAAGATGGGTGAGCGTGTAATGCATTTGAAAGAGATTTCCATCGCAGATTGTTAAAATAATAGAAAAGTTTTCATGCTTAAAAGGATAAACTTCCTTAATCTGTCACATACTCTTAATCCCTAGATGAGATGTCTCTGTTCTTAGAAAGTATACACAACTTCCCTATATGTTGATCCCTAGAGCCTCAGACAAGGCACAAGCATGATTAATTCTGTAACACCAACGTATGTTAAACCAAAAACCAAGAAGGACTCTAGAGTCTATATTCACTCTGAGGTCAAAAGCTGTTCTTATCACATCAATTAATAACCTTCTGGAAAAAAGCATGAGAGAAAATCCACTGATGAGGGGAAAACCACCTCTGTAGATGGCTGCTTCAATTAACTGAATTCTGCTTTTAAAATAGAATCTCTGGTCAGTACCACATTATTTGTGGATTTTGAATCCAGTAATAATGACAGATATGTCAGATATGTTAGAGGCGGTTACTTCATTTTGAAAATAATTTTTAAATTTCTGTGCTATGTTTCAAAGAAGGGAATTCATCTTTTACAGGAATAAGAGAGGTTTGCCCAGGGAAAGCAAAGTGGTCTGTTGGTGAGCAAGATGAGGTGACTTCAATGCAATCTTGAACAGAAAGAAAGGGGGGGGGGAGGAAGAAAGAAAGAAAGAAAGAAAGAAAGAAAGAAAGAAAGAAAGTCTTTACGAAAGTTTATGCTTTATAAATTCCCTTCTAAAGGAGTTTGTTTCTGGTAGGTATGTGAAAATGTAATTTAAGTCGACCAGTGAGAGTTCCAGCCAAGATGGAGGCATAGGTAGAAACGCTTTGCTTCCTTACACAACCAAAAGAAGGATAACAATCAATTTAAAAGTAATAAATGACCAGAAGTGCCAGAAAACCAAATTGCATGGAACTCCAACAACCAAGGAGTTAAAGAAACATTCATCCAGACTGGTAGGAGAGGAGGAAAAGGGGGAGGGGAGCCGAATGAAGAGGACGCCAAGCAAGGCAGGAGGACCGTGCAGGTGAGGTGGGGCTGGCTGAACGAGAAAGTCAAAACTCAAAGCCTCTAGTTGTAAACTACTGCAGGGGTTGCCACAGCAGGAGAAACTCTCAGTCTCACAGGAGGGTTCATTGGAAAGTGGAGCTAGAGCAGAGCAAGCAAGTGGCACTTTTCCCTCTCAGACCCTTCCCCCTCAGACAGGGCCGCAACGCAGCAAGGAGGGTTGCCTTGCCCAGGTGAATACCTAAGGTTCCGCACCCTACAACATAACAGGTGCACTGAGACAAAGAAATACGGCCCAAATGAAAGAACAGATCTAAATTCCAGAAAAAGAGCTAAGCGACCAGGATAGAGACAACCTATCTGAGCAGAGTTCAAAACATGGGTAATCAGGATGCTCACAGAATTGATTGAGCTAGGTTGCAAAATGAATGAGGAAATGAAAGCTACCCAAAGTGAAATAAAGCAAAATACACAGGAAACCAAGAGTGAAGGGAAGGAAACTGGGACTCAAATCAACGATTTGGGACAAAAGGAAGAAATAAACATCCAATCGGAACAGAATGAAAAAACAAGAATTCAAAAAAAAAAAAAAATGAGGAGAGGCTTAGGAACCTATGGGACAACTTTAAGTGCTCCAACATCCAAATCATAGGGGTACCAGAAGGAGAAGAACAAGAGCAAGAAATTGAAAACCTATTTGAACAAATAAAGAAGGAAAACTTCCCCAATCTGGTGAAGGAATTAGACTTCTGGGAAGTCCAGGAAGCCCAGAGAGTCACAAAACAATTGGAACCAAGGAGGAACAAACCAAGACACATCCTAATTAAGTTACTCAAGATTAAAGATAAAGAGAGAATCTTAAAAGTAGCAAGAGGAAAGAAGAGAGTTACCTACAAAGGAGTGCCCCTAAGACTATCAGCTGATTTCTCAAAAGAAGCCTTGTAGGTAAGTAGGGGCTGGAAAGAAGTATTTAAAGTCATGAAAGGTAAGGACCTACATCCAAGATTGCTCTATCCAGCAAAGCTATCATTTAGAATGGGAGGGCAGATAAAGTGCTTCCCAGATAAGGTCAAGTTAAAGGAGTTACAAAGCCCTGTTGTACTGTTCAAATTTGTACTGTTCATACAAATTATATGAAATGTTAAAAGGACTTATCTAAGAAATAGAAGATCTAAAATATGAACAGTAAAATGACAGCAAACTCACAACTATCAACAACTGAACCTAAAAAACAGAAACAAAAACTAAGCAAACAACTGGAACAGAAACAGAACCAGAGAAATGGAGATCACATGGAGGGTCATCAGCAGGGAGGGGGAGGGGAAGAATGGAGGCCAGAAAGGTACAGGGAATAAGAAGCATAA
Organism: Glossophaga mutica; assembly: GCA_039655065.1. Taxonomy (NCBI): domain Eukaryota; kingdom Metazoa; phylum Chordata; class Mammalia; order Chiroptera; family Phyllostomidae; genus Glossophaga; species Glossophaga mutica. The sequence goes on from CM077308.1 coordinate 24,525,977, forward strand.
TTGGTAGGCATAAAATAGTGGGGGAAGGTTAAGAATAGTATAGGAAACAGAGAAGCCAAATAACTTATATGTATAACCCATGAACATGAACTATGGGAGAGGAGAATGCTGGAGGGTAGAGGGTGTGGAGCAGAGGGGGGATTAAGAGAAACAAAAAATTGGGAAAACTGTAATAGCATAATCAATAAAATATACGTTAAAAAGTCAACCAGTAATTAATTTCTGAATGTTTACAGTGTTCCATGTATATAAAAATGAGGAGAAGCATAGTCTCTCTTCTCAAGGAGGTCATAACTGATAGTGGTAAATTCTGTCTATACCCCCACACACAGTACATTGAGATAAAGATCGGGCAGACATTAATTCTTTTGTGGACCAAAATGAAGAACCTTGTAGATCAAAGAAAAACTACCAAGAGATGCCTTGGGCTGAAGGTTTCCCAGCATACCAATGATCCATTTAGCATTCATTTGCATCTTGCTGCCCATAAGGCTCTTAAGTCAAGAAATTAGTTCTGCTATTCCTAACTTTGCTTTAAGAACCCTGCTTGCTATTCTTAGCTTTCAACAAAGTCTGGTGGGAAAGCAAAGGAAATTCTGGACCTTAAGAACAGATTGAACAATTTAAAAAAAGACCATATTCAAGCATTTTTTCCCTCAGAAGCTGGACAAATTTTCAAACTTATGACTTGAGAAAAAAGAGGCAAGATTTAAAAATAGCTTCTTCCTTCCAATAGGAAACTGATGTTACTTGGTAGATATGAAAAGGAAAGGAATAACAATTCCCACCTCACCTCACCTTGACCTCTACTCCCTTCAAAGAAATATTATCACCCATCAAGTGTAGGATCCCCTAAGATGTGGAGGTAAAAGAGACTGGTTACATTTTGCACACTTAACAAACTCTTCATCCTGCTACTTCTCTTGAGTTCCACCCCTACCTCAATGTAGTTGGCAAAGTCAGGGACCATGAAGTTATCATGAATTGGCTGACCATCTCCCAGGTCACCCACAATTCAACCTGGATAACATACCCAGGTTGCTCTTAGGGTTACCAGGGAGACGTAAGTTAGGGGGCTCTCCTTCTCTGATTCTTGTCTCCTTGCAAGGGAAGAATTCAGGCGAGACATAACATGTAGTGGAAATGAGATAGCAAGTTTATTTATGAAATACACTTGAGCACAAAACTGCAAGCAGGCACATAGCTAGTGTGCCCCAAGTATTGGAATTTTAGGGGTTTTATGCCTGTAATCAGCTTTTAGTTTGCCCCTCTTCCTCCCCTTTCCAGACCTTGAGATTAATACACAGTTTCAAAGGCCTTCTTTCCCAGGTAGTAGAAATGATACATACAGAATTCCAAGGGCTCCCTCCTCCTGTGCCATCATGGTTTTACTTGTGGTGTTTGGAACACTTGGCAATCTTATCAGAGCTCCGGACTGCTGAGTTAAGCAGTAAGCCATGTGTCTCTTTTGTTTCCAGCCTCCTGTTCTAAGTTCTTCATTAGCCCTGCTTTATTTCCCCTCCAGCCTCTCCTTCCTAACAATATGATCATCACATTGGTCTTAGGTGACCAGAGAGCTCCCTGACTGGATGGTAATGACCCGAATGATGAGGGTTACTGTTTTCCTTGAAAACTGGCAAGTTTCTCAGTCTCCCACGGTCTGTCGATATGACCAATGGGTTCTTCCTTGCCACCTTTGACTGCATCCAAAACTGTGAATCTCAGGCCCCTGAGTTAGAATACCTTCAGTCTTCCCCAGTGAAGGAACCACTGATTTCTCCAAAGCTATCTGGCTCCTGGTCTTTTCCTCCCATGCGCTGCCTTGGAGGCATTTAGATAATAGCTGTCCTTATTTGATCAGAGAAAAGGATTAAACTACAACAAAATAAAACCTTAGAAGAAGCCTTGACCTTTTTGTGTGACAACTTAGTTACCAACTTCTCCTCTGCCTCCAGTGAAGGGGAGATGTGTTTCTTTATCAGCTCCTTATACAGTCCTCTATTATCTGTATGTGTCTAGTAAATTGGGCCTCTTCCTTGGGCTCTGGTATGAAGCCAACTGCTTCAAGAAGGACAGATTCCCCCAAATTGTAGACACAAAGCATCACTGTGTGGCTGAGTCCACATTGGGTCATGTTCCTGGAAACAGTCTCTTTAGAGTTTCTCTCTTCATTCATGAGTGATATTTTTTAACCATACCTTTCCTATTATCAGCTTACAAGGTCCATACTCTACATCTCCAGGAAACATTTTCTGGTTGTTCCAGAGAAAAGGCATGGACAGCTCCATGAAGAGTAGACAGCTCTCCACATGGTGGCTTCCACAGGATCCTGCCAGGCCTCAATCACTCATCAGTGGTGAATTCAGGGTCATAGTAATTTGGGAGTCAGGTGGCGGCCAGCTATCAACCAAAAAGTTTCTGCAGGACCAACTTTTCATATGCAGAACAAGGGCCCAATCCTGAGAACTGAGGTGAGGTCCACCTCAATTTTGTGGTAAGAATAAAACAAGGATAGTGGGAGTGAAAATTAAAATGTATCCCTGCACATAGAAGCCCACAGAAGTGGGATTATACTTTATGAAGTAACTCAAGCCAAGAGATCATTGTACGATAGGATACACATAGGATCCTGAGTTCAATTAGCATAAATGATTATCCAAAGAACAACACAGGAGTTCAGAGACCAGGCACAGCCTAAGGAAGGCCAGTAGGTAAGACCATGGGCTCGGGAGTCTGGGTTCAGGTCCTGACACTACCTCTTACCAGCTTCTAGCATCTATAGATCTAAGCCATAGCATCCATAACTGCAAAACAGAGATAATAATGCAACCTGCTTTCCTGGGCTGTGCTAAGGTTTCAATGAGGTGATAGGTAAAAGGCACTTTTCTTCATGTTTAGCATGCATTAAATATTCAATTCATGTTAGCTGTTACTATTTTTCTATCTCGTAGCATTGTACCTGGCACACAATATATGTTCAATAACCATTCATGAGTAGTAGTGACTAAATGGATCCCGGGCCTGGGATAGAAACTAACACCAAGCTATGCCAGAAAGGAAGAATGAGGCAGCTATCAGTAAATGAATGGATCAAAAAGCTGTGGTACATTTACACAATGGAACACTACACAGAAGATAGAAAGAAGAAGCTCTTACCCTTTCTGACAGCCTGGATGGAACTGGAGAGCATTATGCTAAGTGAAATAAGTCAGGCAATAAAAGACAAATCCCATATGATCTCACCTATAAGTGGAACCTAATGAACAAAACAAATGAGCAAGCAAAATAGAACCAGAAACATTGAAATTAAGAACAAACTGACAGTGCCCAGTGGGGAGGTGGGAGGAGATAATGGGGGGAAGTGGGGAAGGGTTTTCAGGAACAACTATAAAGGACACGTGGACAAAACCAAGGTGGGGTGGAATCAGGGGAGGGAAGGGGGGATGGCTGGGGTCAGGGGGAGTGGTGAGAAGTAAGTGCAGACAACTGTACTTGAACAACAATAAAATAATTTAAAAGAAAGAGCGAGGGGGCTGGCTGGAGCAGTGTAAACTTACCTCACTCCGAGGTCTAGTTTCATCTGGGAACGTGAGCCAAGAAGAGGACGGCCGTGGTTACGGCAAAGGCAGGGGAAATGAGGCAGGAGAGCATTCCTGACAAACCTACTTGCTTCCAAGCTGCCACAAAGATGGTTTTGGGTCTTAGAATGTAGCCAAGGGGTTTTGGGGTGGGAAGACAGGGCACACGCGGTGAGGCTGGACAAAGTAGCCTGGTGTCAAGTAAAGAAAATGCTGCACAAATGAAAGGAAAGAATGTGGCAAGCAGTGTGTCCACCTGTATTTTTATAATAAAAAGAATACTGATTGCAGCCATGAAGGAGTGTCTCCTCAGATCAGAGTCTGATCTAAAACCAGGGTTCTCCACCTGGGGTCCCTAAACTTCTGGGTACTTCATGAGAAAGCCTCGAGGGACCCATGAACCGTCCAAAATTGTATGCGCAATTCTGTGCATTGGTATGATCTTTTTACGAGAGGAAGCAGAATGAAATGGAGCTCAGAGCTATTATCAGATTCTCTAAATGATCTGTGACCCCAACATTTTAAGAACCCCAGACTCTCTAAGAACACAGATCTTATAAAGTCAGTAAAAGAATTGTTGGGAAATATCCACATTGTGAAATGAGAACTATGTTCCACTCACCATATTGTGAGCTTAAGCATAAATTATGCAGTGATAATATACAACTAGAGCATGGGAATAAAATGGAAGTTTCTGGAATCATTAGTTTTGCTTCAAACCTGGCTAGACAACGTAGTAGTTGTGTGACCATGGGCTAGTTACTTAAACCCTTTATATCTGTTATTTATGGCTGCCTAACAAACCATACTATAATTCAATGACTTAAAATACTCATTTTTTCTTTGTTTTAATCCTCACTGGGGACTTTTTTTCCATTGGTTCTAGAGAGAGGGGAAAAGAGATAAAGAGAGAGAGATTGATACAAGAGAGAAGCATCTATTGGTTGTCTCCTGTATGCACCTGGACTGGGACTGGCACCTGGACCAGGGGTCGCATGCGCCCACACCTGGACATGGAACATGCAACCTAGGTGTGTGCCCTGACCAGGAATCGTACTCGCAGCCTTTCAGTTACAGGATGGTGCTTCAACCAACTGAGCCACACAGGCCAGGGAATAATCATGTTTTTATTACTCACAAGTCTGAAAGTCAAGTGGGGGTTGGCCAATCGAGGCTGGGCTGGGCTGGGATGCTGACAGCTCTGCCCCACACGTCTCTCATCTTCTTCTTGGGACCAGAGAGCTAGCCCACTTATGTCCTCTTGGCAATGGCAGAGGCACAAGAGAGCCAGCCAAACACCCTAAGTCTCCTGGACCTATGGTCTAGGCCAGCACACTGTCCCTTTGCCTCACGCCCTTGGCCAAAAGAAGTCACATAGCCAAATTCAGTGTGAAGGGGTAAGAAAATACACCCTGCCTGTTTTGTGGAAAGAAAGGCAAAGTTATATTGCAAAGATAGTAGACATAGAGAAGAGAAAAGAATTGGGGTCATTGTTGCAATTTCCCACGCTCTGCAACTCTGTTTTCCCAAAATGGAACAATGATCGATCATGCCTAAGCATCACCGGAGGATTAGAAAGATGTTGTATGTTAAAATACTCTTCCCAGCACTTGGCACATAGTTGTTCAATGTGCAATATCTAATTATTATTATTATTAACATCTATTTTTATTGCTACACATTTTGTGCTCTAGCCAGCTTGGATGCCTTTTTGCCTTGCCCATGTTCTCCCCTTTCGATCTGTTGATTTTATGGGCTGACGCTGTTGCTACTGGCTGCAGAACTACTTGCAGAAACTTCTCAGATCTTACGTAACATGTGCTTCAACACCAGGGATGGGACCAACCCACATCAGGGGACCCTGGATGAGATGCACTAAGAAAGGGCACAACATCCCTTCTGTGATATTTCCTGCCAAAATTACATAACCTGAACCTAATCATGAAGAAACATCAGAGAAAACCATAGTGAGGGACATCCTACAATATAACCAGTCGGTACTCTTCAACAATGTCAATCACGAAAGATTAAAAAAAGGCTGAAGAACCACTTATATTAAAGAACATTAAGGGGACATGACAACTAAATGAAATGTGCCCTCCTGGATTGAATTCTGAGCTGGGGGGGCGGGGGAACCCTACTATAAAGGGCATTGTTATTGGAACAATTGGTGAAATTGAATGTGGACTTTAGACTAGATTAGAAGTTAGCAAACTACAGCCCTCAAACCAAACCTTGCCTGCCACCATTTTTACAAATAAAGTTTTATTGGAACCCAGCCAAGCCCACCCATTGATGTGCTGTCTACGGCTGCTTTTGCACTACAGGCACAGGGATGCATACCTGGGTCAGGAACTGCAGGGCTTATGTGCAGAAAATATTTACTGTGTGACCCTCCACGGAAAAAAATTGTCTACCCCTGGATTAAATGAAAAGTTTTGCTAAATGTCCCAATTTTCATATTTTCATTGAGGTTATGTAAAAGAATGACTTTGTCCTTGGGAAATCTACACTAAGGCATTTAGAAGTAAAGGAGCATCGTGTCTGCAACTTGCTCTCAAATGTTCAGGGAAAGAAATTACAGAGAGAGAGGAAGCGGCGGGGTGGGGGGAAGGGAATAATAAAATATATGTGGCAAAATGTTGACAACGGGTGAGTTTGGGTAGAGAGTATGTTCTTGGGAGTTCTTTAGATATTTTTACAATTTTTCTGCATATTTAAAAGTTTCTTAAACAGGAAACGATTTTTAAAACTTTGCACAGGCTTTGCTAAGAGTAACACTAAGGAGATCCCTTCTTTCCGATGTAGTTTGTCAAATGCACACTTCTCCCTCGCTCCTGTCTCTGACGGCTTCTCTCTCCATTTGCTGGCTCTGTGGCTTCTGCTTCCCTCCAACCTGCACACAGGGTGTCTGGGCCCACCGCCCCTGTGTTACGTGGCACTGTGGTTCTGTCCCATGTCTGTCCCACATCATCTCCCTCTTTACAGTGGCTTAATAGCTTCTGGATTCAGTTTCAATCTGAAAAAATTCCCATAGTGGACAAAAACATGAACTCTGTGAAATGTCCTATATGTCACAACTGAGCACTGCCCCTGGCTGCTGGGGCTTGGGGACCTTTTAACAATTTCGCCCCCACTGTCACATCGGCCATGAGCTGACCCAGTGAAAACCTCCCGCAAGCCTCAGCACCCTCTCCCCCTGCACTGCACACTTCTGCTCTCCCTGCTGCCGCGTTACTTTCTTAAGTCAGGTGAGGAAGCTTGAAGAAAGGTGGTTGGCACTTACTATTTTCTTCTCTGTGGGGTCTAAATGGGTCAGAATTACATCCTAAGGTGTGGACTTTTAAAACTCCTATATCTTGAGATGTGTTCACATGGAGTTTAAAAGCTGGTTTATTATTTTGGGTTCACACCAAGAGCCAATGTCCTCCCCTGAGTCGCATTGGGTAGGGCTGGCCTGGAACCTGAAAGACAAGGCAGGGAAAGATTCCTGCTTCCCTCTTTCATGCATTATCTCATTTTGTCCACACAACAGCCCAGGGAAGGAAGTGGGACAAAGTGTTTGTTTCCATTTACCAGGGCAGAATGCTGAGGTTTGGAGAAATGAACAAACTACTAACCCAGCTCCGGTGGTTAGGAGCAATAGCACCAGGAAGACAACAAGACAAAGAGGAAGCACGTGGCGTCCTCAGAAAAACAGAGGGTGGAGGCCAAACCTCCCGGCATTAACCCTACTTCCAAGGTTATAGAACCCCACAGACTTTACTTAATGCCTCAGAACGTCAGGTTTCTTGTCTGCAAACCAGAGTAATAAAATCCACTTCCAGGATTGGTCGTGAGGCTTAAGTGGGAGAGTACGTGAGTGCCTCCTTCATTGTCTACCAGATTAAAAATAATAATAATAAAATAAAATAAAAACAGTGTTCCTCCCCTTTCTCGAATCGCTCTCTCTGTGTGCACTCTCCTCCCTCTTGGATACTAGTAAAAATCAGCCCCTTGGGAGGGCTCTGTCTACGTTAGCTAATGTCATGTTTCACATTGTAAGTATCGAGTTTATAAATAGAATCAGGGGAGGGTTTACTGCTAAATAAAAGGCAATGCTCATGAGGATTGTATTTGCTACGCACGGCTTGTAAAATATGAGCTAGTAAACCTGGGGCAGCCTATTTACTTCTTTGTGACATTTTAGGACAGCCCTGGGTATTTTTTTTTTACATTTTCTTTCATACTCTATAAACGTTCCTTAGGTTATAAAGATCTGATACCTGGTCTCAGAGACAAAAAGGCCTTAAGAAAGGGATAAATCAGGCTCATTTTTAAGAATGACAGGAGATAGAATTAATGTTTTTATTATAAGGATTGTAAAGCACCAAATATTAAGGCTTCTCATAAAAATGGTCATGTGTACTGGTAAATCAGCAATGCCGACCAGGACATGTTCTTTTACTGTGGGAGGACTGGGAGACAGAGGCCTAGAGACTGACCCTGGACAAGGGAGCTGGCTGGGACACAGCCCTGACTTAGCCTTTGGTCATAACCGAGAGGCTATAGAGTTCTCACTGCCCCCAAACAGACACGTGGATTGGGAAACACTTGCTCTGCCCAGGATGTTTGTGCCACAAGCACTCTAGATGGTACCAGATCTCAGGCCGAGGTGCTCCTCAAGCTTGTCTGGATTCTGTTCCCCAAACATGATAAGGGGTATCCCTTGGTGTTCTTGAATGCCTAGTCAGCCACGGTCCTGAAGAGAGCTCTGGCCACCTGGGAGGTCAGTGGGTTGGACTCCTCACCTGGCCAGTCTGTCTCGCAGAGACGTGGCCCAGGGTCGTGGAGTGTTTTGTGTGTGTGTGTCCGCAAAACTGAGGAACGGCCACTTCCCTCACACAGAAAGAGCTAAGTCTCCCCCGGCCGGGTCACAGAGGCCACTTTTTGAAGGTTAAAAATGAACCCGAGCAAAGGAGTCGTTATGCTGGGGACAGAATTGACTGTTTGGGGGTGAAAGTGGCCTGTGCTGTGTGTCTCTAGAACTGACAGAGGAAGGACATGTTTATTCTCCTGCTTTAGGTTTCTTTCTAGCCACATCTCTCTTCTCAGCAGCTCCCTGGTCATTTTCTCAAGAGAATAGAGTGGGGTGGGGTGGGGGTGTCTAGGGAGTGGGGACATGTCTCAGCCATTGCATGTAAAGAGTATTTGGAGACAGGGAAAAGCCTCTTGCTTCACTAGCGATCAGGCACCAGAGCTTAGGGGCAAAACAGGGGGACCACACTGTCTTATACCTCCCACGTTTGGAGGACACAGGCTCCGGAGGCTGATGGGAGGCTGCAGTCAGACAACGAGAAGCAGAAAAGTCAGACTTGGTGAACTTCCCAAGAGCCTAACTCACTGAGTTTCTGGGACCCCAAGGTGCCCTTCAAGCCCCATGAAGGAGTTCCAGGTTTCTGTTTTGGATGCAAGAAACAGAAGAAATAAGTTTTTGAAGTGAAGTGTGTGCCTTTATTTTTCCCTCCTATTGCACGAAAAGTCTTTGTGTTAGAGTAATGTTTTTATCCTAATAGGCTAGGAGGCCCCTAAAAACAATTGTTCCTGGTCCCTTGCATTCAGGCAAGTTAGAGCTGGCATCCTTATTTCAGAGAGCTCTGAGAAGTTAGGAACCTCTCCAAGGCCACACAGCTAAAAGTATCAGAGATTTGTAGGGAAAGGGAGTGGGGCTTACATTCTCTGGCTCAAGAACTAGGAAGCCTCTCTTGGTCTCTGTGTGCTGTGGGCAGGTGGCTTCTGAAAGGAAGATTCTCTGAGTCCAAGTTTTTCCTCATCCTGGACAAAGTCAGGAAAGGAAAAAAGTAGGAGAGGTCTCACACAGCCCCTATAGGGCCTCCTGAGAGCACCCAAGCTGCAGAGGGGCAAAGGAAATACTGCCCCCTCATATCTACCAGGACAAAGTCGGGGGGCGGCTGGCATGCAGTTTCTTACTTGTCCCTGACTTGGGCAGGGCCTGAAGGGCACCTCTGTCTGAGTGCCTAGTCAGGGGTCTGGGAGATTCCTCTCTTCATCACACTGGGGACAGGCATGGGGACAGACATGCCCTCTGTTTCTCCAGAGGACGTGCAGTCCATGTAATTACACCTTTTCCAGGCTGGGTAGAATGGGATTGCTGGAAAAGCCCCAGTGAGTGTGGGCTCATGAATCGCTTGGGCTCCAACTGGGACAGCTGATAATGATAATGATCTTGCATTTATACAGACCTTTTCATCCAGATGGATCCATACAGCTCAGCAGAATTTACAACTGATTGTACAAGTGCAGAGCGAAAGCCTGCCCTCTGCGAGGTGTTGCCAGCTCCCGCCGAGGTCGCAATACTGCTGTGAGTCTCAGGCAACATTGTCCCTGCAGCGGGAGCGTGCTCCGGGGCCGTGCTCAGAACAAAACAGGGGACAGCCACACAGCTGGGGCTGTGGGGAGCTGCACCCGTGCAGAGGAAAGCAGGATTCAGGTCTTGGCTGGGTGCAGAACCCCATCCCTGCACACCTGGCAGGGTGGCGGCGAGGGTGGGGTGAAAGTTGGGGAGAGAACAGGGACTCGGTAACTACTCATGCTGCCTTCAAATCAGTGTTTCCCTAAGTGTGTTCCACAAAACTCTAGTCCTTCCTGTAAGGTGCTCCTCAAACAGAAATCAGTTCTGGAAAATTTAGGAAAGGCAGCCATTGGATCCCTTACCTGGAGAGTCACATTGCCCATGGGCATAGTGAAGGTTCTGAGCTGTCCTGAAGGTAAGAGACCTACTTAACCTTAGCCTGGTGTAGCCCAAGCTGATTGGACCGCAGGGCCCCTTTTTCCTTTGCAGCATCCTGCAGACAGGATCTGATCTGCTGTAGATGTAGACCAGTCTGAAGTAAGTTTTCCAACTTTATGTTTTTCAACCAAAAATGTATACCTTCTGCGTAGACCCTGTAGTAACCATAGGGAAATTGAGACCCACAGAAGGATGTCACATGCCACACACACACACAGCAAGTTGGTGGCAAAGCCAGGGCCAGCCTTGGACCTCCATCTGATCGCCTGACCCACCGTACATAAATATAAGGGTTACGACCTATTTTTTTTTAAATAAAAATATCCACAAGATGTACAGCAACAAAATTCTGTGAAACCCCTGCCTTGTTTCCTGGACTCGATGCATTTTCTGCTTCATTCAGGTCAAAGTTTGGCTGGATGTGTATGATGACGCTCTGTCATTTGGGGTCTGAAATATTTGTGAGTTAACTAGATAGATGGGAAATTCTACAGCATTTCCAAATGCTCGTTAATGCATGCACCACTCCCCTCACATATGTACACATATACGCACATGCACACATATAAGGAACAAATGTCAGAGACCTAAGGTGAGTAGGAAAAAAAAACGCACTGAGAAATATGACCCTATACCTGCACTGTTCCATACAGTGGCCCCCAGCCATATGTGGCTAAAATTATAGCTTAAGTTTATTAAAATAACAAAACAGTTTAGTTCCTCAGTTACACTAGTGTCATTTCAAGTGCTCAGCAGCCACATGTAGCTGGCGGCTACCATGCTGGGCAGTGCAGGTGAGAACATTTCTGCTGCGACGGACAGCTCTATGGGACAGGACGGGCTCCCTACTGTACTTTCCTCGGGACAGTGTCCAATCCTGGTTTTCTTCAAAGAGCAGAAAAACCTGACTGCTGCACAGAGTGCGAATCATCAAAATTATCTCCCAAATGCAGGAGTTAAAGGCAATGATCACAGAACCGTCAGAAGGCATAGCTACAAGATGATGCGACTGCCACCGATGACCTGCTCCCTGCCTCCAAACCATCGTCCCCATCCAAGGGACCACTCCACACCGAGACGTGAGCGACTTTGTGTTGTGTGGGTGTTCACAGTCTTCTCCATCCCTTTTACTACATTTACCTTGGTAAGTAATCACTACTTACCTGGTATCTGATCCCTTAAAGCCCTGTAGTTGGCTTTCAGACCAGACGATGAATATGCATGGTTGATTTCTTTTTAACAGCTGTTCAGTAACTCTTTACTCAGCCCTGAGTTGGCAACATTACTCCCAAGGTCAACTTCCTTTACTGTCATTTTAAAAAACAAAAACAACCGTAGATAATTTTTTAGAGCAATTTTAAGTTCACAGGAAAGTTGAGCAGGAAGTAGAGTTCCCTCGTACCCACTTCCACGTAGCCCCAGTGTCCTTCCCACAGCCTCTCCCACCACCAACATCCGGCACCAGTGTGGTACATTTGCTACAATCAATGACTGACACTGATACTTCATGATCCCCTGAAGTCCATGGTGTACATGATGGTTCGCTCTCAGTGTAGTACATTCCCTGAGTTTGAGCAAACGCATAATGACTTGTCCCCGCCATCAGTATCATACAGAACCGTTTCACTACTCTAAAAATCCTCTTTGTTCTGCCTCTTTATCTTCCCCCTTTTCTTTAGAAACTCTATTCACTTTCTGGACATCCTTGGCCCTAGCTGCTGCTGACAGCAGCCTTATAAAGCAGGGAGGACAGCAGATGTGTTTCCCATCTTCTAGCTGGAGAGACTGAAATCCAAAATCACAGCCGAGGAGCGAGGAGGGGCAGGAGCAGGGATGGAGCCCTTGCCGCTGGCTTTGCTCCGGCGGGTGGGCACATTTGCTGCACTCTAGAGCCCTCCCCCTTCTCTCCTTTGTCACCATGACCTCATCCTCCCCACTGCGAGGCCTCCCAGCCAGACCCGGGCAGCAGGAGCATCATTGCTGCTGATTTTGTTCTGGGATTCGGATGTTCATTCTTTTCTCAGGATCCCCCAGGTTGCTCAGACAGAGTGGCTGCCAGTCAGCCCCAAGAGCCCTGGAATTTGGCCACAAACCAAGTTTGTCTGGGGCCAGTGCTCTTCCTCTTCCCAGCCCAGGCTGGCAGTGAGAGGGAAAAGACAGAGAGCTAAGCTCCTTGGCTCAGGGAAGAGAGCATCAGACGTGAGTTTTAACTTCCAGCTTTCTTAAAAATTCTGGATTCAGTCTTACATTCTCCCCAGGTGGCTAAAATGTGCAATGTCTCCCTCTAAGAAGAAGCGTGTTCCTCTGGACTCCATTATCCAGGAGGAGCTGGGCTTCTAGGGTCCTTTCCAACTGCTCCACTATGGCAGAGCCTACCCCTCCCCCATAGTAACAGAATTTTTAGCTGGGCACCATGGCCTCCCAGAATAACATTTTATTTGTCTATTTCCCTTACAGGTAAGTATGATTTAAATTCTAGCACTGAGATTTGTGCAGGACTGGGGTATACAACTTCTAGGACAGAAGACTGCATGAACTTCTCTTGCCTTTTTCCTTCTGGCTGGCATGGGACATGATGGCTGGTGCTGGAGCAGCCCTCTTGGGTCATGAGGCAGCCTTGAAAATGCAGCTACGCATTATAGAGAAATAAGATAGAAAGAGCCTGAATCCCTGGCATTGGGTAACATCACATCAGCCCTGGTTCATTATTCTTGAATTTTGCATGAGAGAGAAGAAAACTTCCATTTCACTTAAGCCACTTATTTTGTTTTTCTGCCATTCATAGACGAGCTTAATACTAACATATCTGCTCCATGTATTAATATTGATAACAATAATAAGAAGAACAATAGTCACAACTTTGAACACATTATCTTCCAGGCACCGTGCTCAGCTTGTTAAATGTAGACTCTCATTTAGTCCTCACATACTACTTAGGTGAGTGGGAGATGCCATAATCACCGCTTACCTAAGAGAAAACTATGAGTTAGAAAGAATAAATAACCTGCTTAAAATGATACATTAATAAATGTCAAAGATGGGACTCAAAACATTATAACAGGAAGGGATGAGGCCAGAAATTAGGAAAGGGAGAGAAGCAGCAAGTCAAGGGGAGAAGGGGATCCAACAACCTTCTGTCCCAAACTGCACAAGTGCCCTGGAGCGCCACAGAGAACCCTCAGGGCTGCCTCGGGGTAGTTTAAAATTTCAAGGCAAACACAGCCGTACTTGACATCTGTCAGACCCAGTGCAAACCTCCAGCTCGAGGCAGCTCACAGTTGCAACATGATTTATTGTACTACATTTCTTTAGATTCTGGACCTATTGGGGGAAGTTTCACTGTCTCTGCTGAAGATGCTAAGCAGGTAAGCAGTGACTCTGGAGTCACTGGCAGTCATCCCTGATAATGGAGCTACAACAGCAGAAGAGCCAAAAGATACACGGGTGACATTTCCGATGCCATCGTTTGGGCACCTACAGCAGCCATGCCTGAAATCTTGCCTTTCCAGCATCATGAGCCACTTTTGTAAATTAAACCACCTTGAAAATTGGCCAATGGAAGGGAGCTGGGGAAAAAAAGGATCTCCCATTTAAGTAATTTTGGGGTCCCCATTGTCAGCTAGGAACTGTTAAGAATTAGGGTGAGAAGGGCTGAGATGAGGAGGTGATGTTATCTACTCTGTGACCTACTAGGGCGTGGTGGTTTCAGAAGACATAGCCCACCTCTCCAGTGTTGAGATGTCCCTGGTATTTCCCAAGATGACCCTCCCATCTCCTGTCCTTACCAACAGTGATCCCTTGTATAAATTTAAATCCACCTGCCCCATTAAGCAGGCTAGGCTAGGACTGAAGGCTGTTGACTGCTACCCCAGTCACTTACTATGTGGTTTTCAATTGTTTCCTTGTCAAAACTCAGCTTTGTCTCCTGGAAAATGGAGATATTAATCCCCCCTCCAAGCTTCTGGATATTATGCTACAAAATGCATGCCAACGCACCTACATAGTGGTCAGCTCATGGTACACATGCTGCAATTGTGAGTTCCCTCCCTCCCTTTCATATATACAGAGCAGGGCACATGAGGTGCTTAATAAACTTGTATAGGAGAACTGATTGATTCTTATGGAGATTAACCCAAATTTCCACTGAATTTGCTTAGTGCATTTACTCTCATCAAAGCAAATAAAGACTTCCATTTTATATTTAGGTTAAGACATCAAGATCTGAATGATCTCTAAATCTCAGAATGTTCTGAATCTCTTCCACATGCTAAGTACCATGCCTGGCACAATAGCACAGGGGTGCACATGAGATAGCCCTGACCTCAGGGAGTTCCCAGTCTGCACTTGACTCATTTGACTATAGGATATGAATAGATGAGGATTTTTATAGAGCAAAGGTGCCTGCTTTACAAAAATCCTAACTTTGGGAGTTAGAAATAAGATAAAAGGCCTTTTATTCCAACTACCTCTCCACTCTTGTCTGATATTCACAACCTTGATACAACATACCCGCGATTGTGCAGCCCCTGCTTGAACACTGCTCCTGATGGGAGACTCACCTCCCCCCGACATGGTCTAGTGCATCTTTGCACAGCTCCAATCATTAAGAACTACAGGTAGGAAGTTTTCCCTGACTTGATAGGGTCAGCTATTCCATCAGCTCTCTGCCTGAATCTGACAGAGAACAAAATGGGAATTAGATACACGTAGTGGTTTCAGCATGAGACAGTTACTCGGTTTAATGCCAAATACAAAACAGAGAAGAAGGGGGAATGCATTTGCCAAAGGGAGCCCTCCCCATGGGCTTTGGCCAGGCCCCAAGCGGTTGACAAAGAGTCACAACGATGGCATGGTCAGAGCGTGTCAACCAAAGGGATGCCTTGAGCCAGGGGTGGAAAAATATTTGACCTCAACAAAAACTATTTTTTTAAATCATTATTAACAGTGCCTCTCAAATCAGAGAGTCCCCTTGTCTTTTCACTTTTTATTTTTAAAAAATCTCTTACTGTCATAGTCATGGAAGACTTCAATCTTCAACACCACCCCTTCGCTTACATCAGTTTCCTCAGTCTGGAGCTGCTCTGTCCAACACAGTAGCTGCTAGCTATATTGAAATAAAAATTAAAATTCAGTTCTTCTCTCAAACTCGCCACATTTCAGGTGTCCAGTGGCCACATGTGGCTAGCAGCTATCATACTGGACAGCACAGATGCAAAGCATTTCTGTCATTTTTCTGTTGGGCGGCATTAGTCGATGTTACGGTGGCTTTGACCTTTATTTGCTTATTAGTATGGAGTAAACACCCATGAGTTTTCAACCAGACAGACCTCGAGTCTAATCTCAGCTACAAATCTTAGTGACTGTGTGGCTTTGGACAAGTTGCTGGACCTCTGTGAGCTCCCCTTCAACTCCCTCCTCCCATAAGATGGTGCTTCGAGATGCCTCATCCGCACATTATTTGCACCTCTTATTATGTCACTGGCAACACGCTACCTTAGATCTGAGTTACTGATGCATGTTTCCAGCTTTACAGCCAGCCAATGAGCTCCTTGGAGGCACATTCATCTCTGCTTCTTCCATAGTGTGTAAGACAGTGTCCAGCTAGTGGCAGGGTTTCAACTGATACTCATTTGAGTTAAATCACCTTCTGTGTAATGGAGGCAGATTTAAATAGGGTGCAATTCATG
The DNA here is from genome assembly GCA_039655065.1 of Glossophaga mutica. NCBI lineage: Eukaryota > Metazoa > Chordata > Mammalia > Chiroptera > Phyllostomidae > Glossophaga > Glossophaga mutica. The sequence continues at coordinate 24,542,032 of CM077308.1, forward strand.
ATTTCTCTTGCTGCATCCAACAAAACCCCAAGATAGGAATAAATAAGGGTTTGGTTAAATAGCACACTAGCGGGTCACTATAGTAACAGTATAGTAGCAAATGTTGAGTGAACAGTTACTGTAACGGAACACGGTTCTGGCTGCCTGCTGCTACAATGCAGGTGTGATGTAAAGGAAAGTGGTTTATTCCAGTGCTGGCAATCTGGAAGATGGGGGACTCATGTCTCAAAGCACATCTCCACCTCTCAGTGGCAGCAGAGGCTTTTATAAGGAGGGCAAGGGGAACAGAACAGAGACCAAGGGAGGGGGTTGAAAAGCTCTTCATGTGCAGACTAACAAGGACCATTCCAATAAGGCAAGTGATGAGCCAGTGTGCGTCATCCTGGTTTAATCATCCTGGACTCACGTCTTTCCAGCTCCACGTCATCCTGGCTCCATGGGATGGTGGTCAGCAAATCTCTTGGAGCTGGGATGCCAGAAGGTTGGAGTCTGTATCTTTTGAAGTTAGTTCCTAGGATTATTATACGAACATGCTGTTTACCTACCAGCTACATGTTAGTCAGGGTCAGCACTTACAGACACAACGTGAAAAGAATGATGGGGTGGGTTACAATTGCCCGCCGATACAATTTCCCACTATTACCAGGTACCAGGCATTGTGCTAAACGTCTTACCTATGTTTAATAGCAAAAGAAATAAGATAGACGCAAGCATCACCCACTGATTTGAAGACAAGGAACTTGATTCAGAGAGGTTGTTTGATTTCTTTGGGGCACACAGCCAGCCAGTCCCAGATGGAGCTGATGCAGAATCTATGCTGACTACAGGAGCACGGCCTGGGAATACTACTCAGTGACTCAGGGACACTCATGGGGCTGAGGCATTATCAGCAACGAGATAACTGGAAGGTTCCAAAGCTGGGATTTGCACAGTCAAACGTGCTGTGAGCATCGGGCTTAAATGATGGAGGGTGAGGATATTCACTCTGCCCAGAAACTGCATCTGGGGTTGAGACACAAATCATTTTTTTATCCTAACATAACTCAGTATATCTACCCTCAAACGATACGTGCATATTCACTTTGACTCAGCAGTTTGTCTTTGAGAAACTTTTCCTAAGGAGACCTTTCAGAAATGCAAGTGCACTACTCCAGTTTGGCCACAAGAAAATTCATTATAGGATTCTGTGTGAGAGGGGGAAAAAATAGAAACAAGGCAAATTTCCAACAATTGGGGATTAATTAAAGTATGTTGTATTCGTAAGCTGTAAAACTAGGATTCCCAATACGATGGTGAAAACACGTATTCAACGTGGTAGGAAAGTTTCACGCCACGGTCACGGGGTGGGGGAGGAGCCATTGCAACGCAGTTTGCCTCTTAAGATTCAGCTTCTGCTAAGCGGTGGTAGAAAAAGCTCTTTAGAAGAAAATGTACCAAATGTTAGCTCTGCCAGGAAGACTGAGGTGTTTTCTCTTCCTCTGCTTATATGTGTTTTCTAGCTTTTCTACAACAAACATGTAATTTCTTGTGGAATTTAACATTTTTTAAAATCTGGCTTTTAAAAAACCCCGTCATTTCACAATACATACCTAGAGTGAATCATTATGATGACTCATATGTCAATATTCTCTCCGTTTAAAAGAAGTCTTTCTAAGGGGCCATTGGGGAGCCCCCACCTGCCCCCACCGGGCCCTGGCCCCCGCTCCACCCAGCGCGGTCAGGAGGGTCCACCTGGGTGAGAGGCAGGCTCTAGGGCTGGTGTGCAGGGGCAACGCACAGCACCTTCCCATTCCCGGGGTCACAATTGGCCTGCGGTTTTTATGTGCAAGGCTATTTATTTTCCAATCAGAGGCATTGAGTCGGGACTTCTGGGGGTAAACTGGTAGCTCTGGGCAGCTTTGAAGCATCACAAGTGGGAGGTTTTGTCCCCTGAAGATTTAGGAGGGCAGGCTCTCTGGACTGTTTTATTGGCTTCTTTACATATGTATAGTCCCAGAGTGGGGTGGGGGCACAGCTCAGCAGGGATGGACCTCCCCAAAGCCAAAAAAGCTCAGGAACCAGGGGGAAAGTGGGAAACTCCTCAAACGTTGGCCCTTGCCCCGCCCTCACCTAAATGCCACCCCTAGAGACCCTTTTTCTCCTAGATTTTCTTCTGATAGAAGTAGATCTTGAAGGTGAGGATAGTGGACTTTGGAGTCAGAAAGACATGGGCTGAAAGCATAGCAAGTTACTTAATTTCTTCAAACCATGGGTAAATTCCTCATCTGTAAAATGGACCAGCAGCAGTTGCTACGTCATGTCACGAATTGTTCCTGGCACCTAATATGCCCTCATTCTATGGCAACCGTCCTCATGCTCTTCCTTCCTTCCTTCCTTCCTTCCTTCCTTCCTTCCTTCCTTCCTTCTTTCCTTCTTTTCTCCTTCCTCCCATGGTAAAAGCTATCACAATCCCACAGCTAGGAGAGAAGTCTCAGCATGGTACTCCTCCCTGCATCCGTCCCCAAACCCTCTGCCCCCAAATTTTGCAAGCCCCCAGCTGTGAACACACACACATCCCAGTCCTGCACGCTATTTCAGTGCGGCCTTCACATTTCTCATTGACTCGGGCCCGGAGCAGGGACAAATTGGACGAGCAGAGTGTAAATGTTACCACTTTGGCTCCTCCTCAAGAGGGGCTTAGCACAGATGTTTGCAGGGGCAAGCGCAGACCGGTAAGAATGGGGGCATTGTGTGCGGGCTCACACAAAGGCCCAGTGGCCCCACTCGCCTGCCAGCCTCCTGAGCATCCCCTCTTTACGCATTGATTTATTAGGCCAGGGATGAATGAAAACGTAATTAATATTACTGAAGCATTAGAGTCTATTTAATTTAAATGCCACTGAATATCTCACTTTCAGCTGGGAGTGACAATGTGCTCAGGCCCTGCTGGTGAAAGCTGGGGCCATCTGTTACCCCGGCGAAGGAGGGAGACTGGGGAGGCCGAGGGTGAGGGGCTTTGTGGACATTCCAAAGGTCCACGATCATCATTCAACTCAAGGGCAGCCAAACCACATTCCTCCACACAAGCCCCTCGGCTGGAGGGGGCCTTATAGAACAGGAGGGGGAGAACACAGAAAATGAAGAGACCTGCGTCTTGGTTCTGTCTGCATCAAGAGAGCCCAACAGGAGGCTGGAAGGCTGGAAAAGAGGGGGCTGGTTAACAACACAAATACAGGGTTAATTGGGGAACAGGGGCTGACCAGCTAGAACTGCTTTCCAACATGGTGATGACTAGCTGTGGTTCTTTTGATTAAAATTATCTATAATTTTATAGATATATCTATATAATATAGATAATATAGATATCTCTTAATAATATCTATAATTTAGTCCCTCAGTTCCACTAGCCACATGTAGCTAGTGGCTACTGTGTTGGATAGCACAGTGGGACATTTGCATCATTGCCAAAAGTTCTGGACAGCACTATTCTAGAAAGTAGTTGTACCTACATAGAGGGAGAGTCACCCCCAGAAGTCTGCCTAAAGAATCCTGATTGGTTGATTTCAGAGCTCTCTGGCCCTTCAAGAATTACTGATGGTCAAGAGCATGGGCAATGGTGATAGACCCTGTGGGTTCTGATCCCACTCATGTTGTTTACCCTTGAACAAGTTATTTAATCTCTGCCTACCTCAGTTTCTTCATCTGTAAAATGGAGATAATAATGGGACCTAACTGTATTATTGGAATAAAGAATCGTAAGTGCTTCTGATGGCACCTGGCTGGCACACAGGAAAAGTACACCATAGACAAGCTGTCATCTGTGAAAGGGGCTACAGGGGGAAACGATCTTGACTAAAGGGGGAACGTTGCCCTGATGTGTCTGAGCTGAGGGGACATGTGGATTTTTAATTCAAGAGAATGAATCTTCAGGCAGACAGCTGGGGTCCTGGGTCCTGGGTTTCTGGATTTCTGGAGCTGGGGGAAGGGGTGGGAGGATCCCAGGGTATGTGGTGCAGCCTCAGTAGCAGCAGCAGCAGGAGGGGGAGGTTCCGTCCTTAGCGGGACGATAATTAGCCCAGTGGGTTCTCTCATAATTGGGATCATTTGTTCTCCTGGTTTTTTCTCTGACAAACTGATTCCATGCCAGGGGAAAGCTGTGTGACTCACACCTTGCCATGCCAATTAGCTGATAAACATCAAACGTAAACAAAGATGGCCTAATTAAAACTAGTCATTGAACCTCTGTGAGCGTCTTGTCAAAATTGCACCAACATTCTGCACCCAAGCTTGTGCTGGGTCTTGGGAGCTAAATGAGGGATTCCATGGAGACTCGTGGGTGCCCCCTCTGGAGGAATCCCCCACCTGCCCCTGCCAAGGTGACAGAGGAAGCAGGCAGAAGGCAGAGGAAGGGATTAGCTCAGCCACTTGGATTGGGCCCTCCAGCTATTCCAGCTGCGAACCTCTCCCTGCGAAGATCCCCCTGCGTGCATGTGGCACGTCCACAACCTGCCCCTTTGCACTGAGAAGCTGTCTTGGGTTATTTTTGTTTCCGTGTGGTTTCGGATGGGTATGGATGTTTCTAATCTTGAAACTCTCAACTCACTGTCACGTAGCCCATGAACCTCTCTCTGACTCAGCTTCCTCCTGAAAATGCGGGTGGTGATTCTTGCCCAATTTACCACCCGATGTCATGCTAAGAATCCAGTGAGCCTAGGTACATGAAACATTTTGCAAAGCTGAGTTCCACTTTGCGTTGCTGTGTTTGGCCCAGTGTAAAGTGTGCTGCTTTTGGAACTGGAGGCACTTGGTGGAAACCTCAGCTCTGAGGTTAATGGCTCTGAGCCTCAGTTTGCCACATGCGCACCTGGATGATGGGGCTGGTGATATGAGCCAGAGTAAGGATTAAAGACAGCAAAGCACTCACCAAGGCCTGGCATAGAGTAGATTCTGGAAGATCTTTGCTTCCTACCCTTTCACTCCTTTATAAAAGGGAGGGGGAGGGCTTATAAAACAGAAAGAGGAGGAGGAGACAGAGAGGAAGAAGAGGAGGAGAAGTCTTTCGTACACCCTAGCCTCTATCTGTACATATACCCTTTATTCCATCCTTTGATTCTGTCTGCTTGTAACTTAACCACATTGACTCCAAGCTCCTTAGCATGACAAAGGCCGCCAGGACCTGGACCCTGCACTCTCCTGTCCCATCCTTCCCTGAGTCCTCACTCCCTCCCGCACACAGCCTATGCTGCAGCCACACTGAACTACTAGCAGTTTCTCAGTGCAGCTTCATGCCTGTCATTTTTCACATGCTGTTCCCTCTACCTGGAAGTACCTTCCCTACCTGTCGAAAGCTTTCTCAGTTTATACCTCTGTTCCGGTCTCTATGGAGATTTTTCTAACCGTCCTCATCTCTGTCTTCTTCATCCTAGAGAAATGACCACTTGGGCTTTTCCTTTGCTGGACACGCTCTATGTTCAACCACCATGAGCTAGTGCAAGCGTGCGTGAATGAATGAATGGCTGGAATATGTGGTAGGTTCTAGTCTTTGTCCTTAAGGATGTGACTCTGGTCCAGGGAAACAGACCTGCAAGCTCTTTTATGCCTTAGCATGTGACAAGGTGCTTCAGCACGTCTTTCCCCAGCCCCACCCTGGGACTGCAGTCTCCTGGAGGGTGGGGCCTGGTCTTAGACACAGTTGTACTCCCCGCACCCACCCCAGGGCCTGGGCAGAGCAGGAGCTCCATACTTTTTTTAAGGAATGGATGAATAATTGAACCAATACAAGAATATGTAAAAAAGAAGAAAACCTCTCATTTTTTGTCCATGATTTGTCTGCCATCTGCCCGCCTGAACCACAGGAGTCTCTCTGAACTGGTTTTCTGTGTGCACCCCTGAGAAGGGGCCCTGCGCTGCCTGTGTTCACCAAGGGGCTTCCCTCCCTCTCTTTTTTAACACTATAAATCCTTTTATTGTTTTTGTCTGTCCCCACAAAGTGTATATTGTAGAAAATTAAGACAGACAAATGGAAAAGTTACAGAGAATCCCTCAGACTCTGCTCCCTCTAGACCTCACGCGCCAGCTCCAGGCAGACTGCCTGGGTTCGACTCCCAGCTCTACTACTAAAGGGCTGTGTGAACTCACACCATATATTTAAGTTCTCTGTGCCTCAGTTTCTTTGTCTATGAAGTGCAGGTAATCATTCTGCCTACTTCCCTGCTGCTTCAGGAATTAACCATATTAATACATGTGAAGTGCTTGATGCATAGGGCGAGCTCAGGACAGCTTAGCTGTTCCAACTCACACTCTTCAGCAAAGACTTGCAGGGCCCAGCCAGTGATCTAAGGCCACCATAACCAAGAGGGATGCAAATGGCTTGCTGGTGACTCTGAGATGAGTCGCGCGGTGTTGCAGCTCTGGATGTTATGACTATTTCTCCCAAAGCTGGTTTCTGTGTCAGCGCTGAGAGCAAACCTGTGGCTGAAATGCCATTCCAGCTTGAGACAAGGCCAGATTCAAAGAACTCTCTTAATGTAAACAAAAGGATTAGAGCTGCTCCAGGCCTCTGCCAGGCCACATTTGCTGGATAAATAGAGACAGAGTTCACGATCAGCATTCTTTAAACTGTGTCACCTGAACGAGGAAATGCCCGCTCCTAGACAGGACGCGAGCCCTTACCTCAGTCTATCTTCCTGCCAAGCAGAGCCCTCTACCGCCTGCAGGACGGTACCTTAGAAAGGGGCTTTGTCCCCAGCCTGGTCCTCCAGAGTCTGGGGTCTGCATGGGGCTCTCCTGGCACCAGGAACCCAAGACTGGTTTGGGCAATGGTCCTGTTTCCAGAACAGTCATCATAAAAGCATGTGGTGTAATGGAAAGATTATATGCTGTGGAGCCAGCCAGGTGCACGTACGAGTAGCTGGGTAGCTCATGCCTCCATTTCCTTATTCAATAAAGTGATACATATAACTCCTGACTGCACTGCTGTGAGGTAACCTGTAGCACACACTGTGACCCCCTCTGAGGTGGTGGCAGTGGTGACAAAGCTGGGAGCTCGGAGAGCAAGGCAAACTCCTGGCTGCCTGCTTTCTTCTTGGACAGTGCCTCCGGGAGAGAAATCAGGAAGATCCTAGGCTGTGCTGATAAAAAAGCAAGTCACTTTCCTGTCCCCTGAGTGGAGGCTGTGCCCAGCAGAATGGGAGGAAGACAGGTTCAGTCTGTGATATTTCGAGTGGAGAAACAAGACTTCTGCGTAAGTGAAGGAGAGCTGCCTTCATGCCTTCGCTGTGACCTGGAAGGGCCCGGGAATGCGCTCTGCCCAAATTCACCCCCCACTCCCAGCGCGGGCCTCATTGTTTGACTTTAGGCTCAGGTCCCTATTCAAATGCAAACACCAGGAGGCGCCTTTGCATTGTGACCCAGCACTGAATGATGGGATTGACAAGCAGCAACTGTGCCAGAGCTGATGGGGAAGGAACGGGAGAAAGGGGCCTGAAAGGGTCTGGCCCACATAGCCAGGAGGTAACCCAGCATGAGAAGGCGTGGTCAGAGTGGACTCTGCCCACAGGCCAGGGGCCCCTGCTCTAGAACCCCCTCTGCCCTCCCACTGAGCGCAGGCTCTGGGGAGAGGGCCAGGTGACTGCACACTCTGGGAAAGGCAGCCAAGCACAAACCAGGCTGCTGGGTCTGAATTCTGCTCTGCCTCTCGGGGACTTTGATGGAGACTCTCAACTTCTCCAAGTCTCATTTTATCCTTCTGTGCAACGAAGACAGGAATACCTACCCCATAGAGCTGTTAAGATGGCAAATCAATACCACCCAGTAAATGGTGGCTGGATATTTTTCCAGCAGAAGTGTGTTCAGCTCAGCTCTTTGAGGAAATGGGTTCAAGTCCCCTAAAAACCAGCAAGCAATATGGTATCCTGGATTGTATGCTAGAATAGAAAAAGCACATTTGTGGAAAAACTGGTTAAATCCAAATAAAGCCTGTAGTTTAGTGAGTGGTATCACCAATGGTATTTGTCAGTTTTGATCAATGTGCCGTGGTTATGTACGATGTTAACATTGGGGGGAGCTGGGGGAAGGGCATACAGGAGCTCTGTAGGCTACCTTTGTTTGCCACTCTTTCGTAAATCCAGAATTATTTCAAAATTAAAAGTTAAAAACATAGCAGGAAGTCTTGGCCCTTCTGGAAAGGCAGCATCTCACTGACATAGTTTGAGAGCAATGGCCCCTACTCCTGCTCTTCTGCACACATTCATTCCTCCACGTGGTAAATAACGACACGGAGAAATAATAACCATCACGGCACTTATGGTGGATGTGTCAGGCTGCAGATAGGAGGTAACTCAGAGCGGGTTTCTTAGTATACATCATCCCCTTTAATCCTGACAACAACTCTAGAAGCTGGTATTTCCATTCCGTTAGAGAGAGCATGCAGGCTGAAGCTCATGAGACTGACCGTCTGTCTAGGGAATGGCAGGGGGTTCTAACCATTTCCGTTTGGTTCCAGAGTCCATGCTCTGTCCGCAGGAGGAAAAAAAATGGGGGTAACTGAAAGCTCCAAACTTTTGCCTTGGACAGACCTAAGAGCCTGTGTCAGGGGGGCCAATCCGGTAGGTCACAGACCGGTCATCAGAGATGGAAGGTGTATAGCCACACCAACGAGCACCTAAACTTTGAATTCATGGAGGTGCTGACACTCGTCAGTGTTGCTGACTATGGCAGAGATAACAAACAGCAACAACAAATTTAGAAAGTACCCTAAATGTCGATCAAACACGTGGGAATTTATCCAGAGCTGGTTCTGGCAAAACCATACAATAGCATAGGCAGCCATTCAAAGTACTTTTGTATAAGGGTTGTGTGTGTGTGTGTGTGTGTGTGTGTGTGTGAACATGGATCAGTTAGAATACTTTTGGCTACAGAAAGTAACAGAAAGGCACAAATCAACTTATTTAAATTAAACAGTAATTTGTTCTCTAAAAAACCACAAACACCAGGTGAGGCTGCGGTGGTTTGGACAGCGCGGGCAGGAACGCCAGCCTATGGGAGGAGCGGAGCGGGCGCTGCAGAGCGCCTCTCCCTGCCATCGCAAAAGTCCATTCCCCAAAACCCGCCCTCAGACTTTCCCTCCCGCTGGCCAGAACTGCGTCTCATTCCATCACCATTCCAGTCACTGGCCAGGGGAACGGACAGACCGCTGTTTTAACTAAGCCCAATCGTCTTGTACCCTGGAGACTGGAGATAGAGTCTGCCTTCCTAGAAATGAATCGCCACTCATAGAAGAGCAGATGCCTGAATCAAAATGGGAGCCTGTTAAGGATGGAAGAAAGGACCAACAGATCTTGGGTAAGAAACCAACAGTTTCTGTTGCAACATAGAAATGTCAACATATTGTTGAGAGGATAAAAGAGAATACTTTTCAAAAGAGCTCAATAGGGTGACCCTATTTATATAAAACTGTTCATGTATTTATATGTGTATACATGTAGAGAAATATCTGAAAGAATATTCTTCTTCGACAGTTAGTAGTTACCACCTCTCAGTGGTAAACTTTCAAGACTATTTTACATTATTTGTACTATTCTGAATTCTTCATGTTTAGCTGTCTTGAACCATTTGCCGTGAGTGTGTACTGTGCCTTCAAACACAATTAGTATTTTCTCTGGGGGGTTTCTGTTTTGTTTTAAGTAGGCAAGGTCTCTGTGTGGAAAGGTTAGAGACTCCTTTAGTTCCAGGTTAGTCCCAGGCTTTGGGGACTTTTTCAAGGAGTTAAAAATTAAGAATTTTTTTGTTTATTTGCATGTCCGATTGAAAATAGGTCCCTAAGTTTTCCAGCACTCCTTCTACAGTGTGGGGTCTGTGGCACTGCCGCTTACACCTGAGTGGACTTGAGACTGCTTCAAATGACGGAGTATGTCAGAAGTGACGCTGTGTTTGAGTCCAGGTCACAAGAGTCCATGCTGCTAACACCTCATCTCCCGGGACATTTGCTTTTGGAGCCTTGGGTCTGCATGTGAGGAGTCTGGCTAACCTGAGGCCACACTGTACGGAAGACTGCGCCACACGGAGTGACCATGAGTAAGCCACTCCAGTCAACAGCCCCACCTAAGCCCATCCCAGATCCAGACGATTTCAGCCCCCAGTGTTCAAGCTACCTCCAGCCATTCATCTCCCCCACCGAGGCCCCAGGTGATCATGGAGTAAAGGCAGGTTTTCTCTCTCTCTCTGCCCTATCCAAATTCTTGACCCACAGACCTCATGAAGATAACAGTATGGCTGCTATTTTCTAGAACTCAGTTTGAAGTCGTTTACAATGCAACATTTCAAACAAACTGGAGTAGTTTGTTCACATTGTTTTAATGCTATAGACCTGCTCTCATGGGAACAAGACATGGAACCCAATGGTTTGTCCTTGAACTTGTTATAGAAACTGAAGGCCAGAGCATGCAAGAGGTTGAGAGGCTTTGGGAGCCACAAAAGCTTCCCGTATTTGGGCTGGAGGCACAGGAGGGACAGAGATATGTATCCCTAAGGCAAGAAGGGCCAAGTTTTATAGCCAGTGTTGTAAGAAAAGAAGAGAGATATTTTGGGGAAGAGTGCAGAGCATCATGGATTGCTGATAAAAGGCCAAAAACATCAGAGCTGTTAAGGTGGGACTCAGAATAATTTCTACCCTTCAGCTGTGTGACATTGGACAAGCCACTCAAACTCCCTCCAAGATGGAGTACGCTTCTAGTCTGGTGAGGGGAAATCCGCTAACGTGTGTAAAATGCAGGGAACAAAATGCCTCTCCCCTACCTGGAGGAGAGATGTGCTCCAAGGATAGACACCTCCCTGCTTTTTATAATGGCTGGATATAAGATTGAAGGTCCTGGTCACTTTTAAAAACATATTGTTGGTGGTTGTGGGCTGTGAGCGTGGCCAGGAGGAAGGAGAAGCACGTCAGGAAGAGAAGAAAGTGTTGGGGGAACAGCAGTAGGGAGGAAAACGGCGGGACCAGCACGAAGACTGCGACTACTGGTCAGGAGCCCTGCCTGTGAAGCCAGAAATGTCTGGGTTTCACCCAAGGTGGGGCCCTGGCCGGCCAGGCTGCTGTGGGTCTCCTAGACTCCCGTTGGCGCCTCTGGAAAGGGAGGAGATGGGTGAGCTGGCCGGCCCTGGGGGAGCTGGCCGGGAGGTGCTGAAGGAGCCTTAGCCCCACAGTTCCTGTGGGCACCTCCAGTGCCATCCAAGCAGGTCAGGATGTGCTCCTCTGTGCTTGTCCCTCTGTGTGCCACTGCCTGCGGGGCTGACCATTTCCCCACAGAGATATGCGGGCATCTGCTGCTCATGTTGAACTCACACCAGGCTGGACAACAGCTAGCTAAAATAGCAAGAGGATGCTGGTGGTCACCCCTACTTGCCCAGAGCACCCACTGCAGCCTGTTCCCCCACCCCGACCCCTCTCTCCTCCAGGCTCAGGCTCTGGGTCCCACTGGAGTGGCAGCCCCTGCCTCCCCAGTCACATTGCTCCAGGCCCAGCCTAATGGTGCTGCAGAGCCACACGATAATCCCTCACTGGTCTCCCAGCTCTAGGCGTGTGCCGCACCATCTACCCAAGCCCCAAGCTGCTAGAGTGGTTTTTTAGAAACATATGAATTATGTCATGTCACTTCTCTCCCTAGACTCTCAACCACAGTGTTATCCTTAGAAGATGGATATGAAGGTGGCTGTGATATGAGCTTTGTTCTCGGATGCCTTTCTGGAAAAGGACATCCATGAGAGCTCACTCAGGAAGTAAGTTCCCTGATTTCATGAACAATGTAAACACAGGCAAATATATAATTATCAAATATTATTACCACTTGTAATCACCCTTATTCCTCAGTCAACATTGTGAACTAAAGAAATGAGCCTGTTTAAATTTTGCCCTCTTGCCCCTTAAAAATATTTATTTTTCAGTCGTCACTCCAGATAGTTTAATTATGTCTTGTTGCTTAATTAGTGCATGTATGTGGCATTTACAGGCCATGCAGAGTAAAGCTTCGTAACTTCCTAAATGTCTGCCTCTCACTGCGTGTCCCATCAAGGATTTCCAACGATTCATTTCCAAGACACTGTTTCTAGACTGCTAAACACCACCATCAACAGCAGACTCTGTTCCAGTCAATGAGAAAGAAAGGGGACTAGAGAGCATATCCCTTCCCTTTAAGGACATGACCTTGAATTTTACACATCACTTCCATTCATACTTCTCTGGTAACTTCTAGCTACAAGGGAGACTGAGTAATATACCCTTTTCTTTCTTTTCCTAGGCTCAAAATAAATTTGGAAGTTTTATTACTAAAAGAAAGAGGAAAATGCATGTTGGACGATAAATAGCAGTCTTTTTGGGGGTGTGTGTGTGTGTGTGTGTGTGTGTAATTCAGTACTTCAGTATTCTTCTGACTACATTAACTCCAGCTGCTTTGCTGCTGTCATAGGTTTGCTGGATAAAATATGGGATACTCGGGTACATTTTTTGATAAATGACAAATAATTCTTTCATGTGTGTCCTAAGTATTCAGATTTAACTGGGTGTCCTGCATTTTTATTTGCTAAGCCTAGAAACTCTATGTAGTCAGGAGCCAGAAATTGAGATGCCAGGGAGTAGACATGTGTTTTTCATCCCAAAGGGTAGAAAGTGGGTGTCTGTAGCAGCTCTATGCTGAGAAGCCCGTTCATTCCCCTCCTACGTGATGGGGTTTCTCCAGTGAGATGAATAGTCCCTCCCACAGAGAAGAGGCAGGAGTTGGAATGAACCATGGAACAGCAGAAGTGTAGGCAGCGTGCAAACATGGCCGAAGCCGTTCACGTTCTCCAGGGAAAGTAAGTGAATTGCAGAAATGCGTGAACGCAGGCAAGTGAGAGAGCAAGCCATGAAGATTTCCTGCAAGGGAGCAGAGCCCCCGTGACAGAGTAACAGGGGGGTTTCTGCATCTCTCCGGTGACGAACCCCTGGAAGCACGGGATCCCTAAATGAACGCCTAGTTCAAACCACAAACTGTAGAGTTGGTTTGTAGGGCTCCATAGAGGAGGCACACGCTTTCTGGTAACTGAGCCATCCTGCACCAGCCATTTACAACCTATCTCAACCCTTCCCTTATTTCTTTCTCCTTTACCTTCCCCAGGTGGGATAGTCCCACAAGCCCTGGTGAGCTCCCCAGCCATCTCTGACAGGATCAGAGTGGATATTGATGGCTTCCCATGCCTCAAATCTGGAATGACCACTCCCCAAATCTAGTTACAGATGCTGTATGGTTAGTTTTCTATGCAATTAACTAGATCCTGTGTATGAGGAATGACCTGAAGGGCCTTGGGACTCAGGGTTGCCTGCCAGTGGTTTGGATTTCTGCCAAAGACTGAAAGCCTCAACCTGAATCCCAGCAGGTACCAGGGATCAGCGCCCTTCCATAAGCTGGACTTGGCTCTCTAGTGACCTGACCTACTCCTGGGAGTCCCATCACCCACAGACTGACCTCATAAAACAACTGTATCTCTGAATTGACTGGCCAGCTGGACTTCCCACATTCCTGGCTCCATAACCTCCCCATAAGGATGATCATCAGGATCAGGCCTGAAATCACTGCGCTCATCAATGGTTCTCAGTCACTGGGCACATCAGAACTACTCAAGGAGTTTTTTCAAAATCCAGGTGACCAGACCCCACCTGCGCTCATCAATGGTTCTCAGTCACTGGGCACATCAGAACTACTCAAGGAGTTTTTTCAAAATCCAGGTGACCAGACCCCGCCTGAACCTACTGGATCTCTTGGGAAAGGGTCCGAGGGTACATGTATTTTTTTAAAAGTTGTATAGATGATTCTAATATGCTCCCTAGATGAAGAACTCCTGTTCAAGACACTGTGCCTTAAGCTAGGGATGGCTTCTGTAGCCAGCTTAGTTCTCCCCACTCCCAACCAGCGTGTCCCTCTTCACCTCCCTGCTATGGTATCGGAGTGCCAATGCACCTTGCCCCTGAGTCTTCCTGAGTTGTGATAGTGCGGGAGGGCAGTGGATGATAACCCAAATTTCGCCTGTTCAGCATTTTACATATAACTTAGCTTTTATTAAGATTGGATATTTTTCCATGATAAGAAAAATGTATTCTCAAAAATAACCTTCAAAAACTTGAAGTGCCAACCAAAGAGCTATGGAAAGAATTCATTGGCAGTAGCTACAAGTGGTCTGACCACTTGGCTGACCACTGGTGCTCAGGGACTCCCGACTATCCTCCATTGGAGCTGCCTGTCCCGAGGCCCCCCTGAGGACTGGGAATGGAGGGGGCAGAGAATTGAATGACTAGTGTCGAACAATCAGGTGGTTACATCTATACATATTCGCTACAATGTACAACAATATTGGCTATCAATCTTCTTGCCACAAAAAAAGTGAAAAGAAAAAAAATCACAATAAAATGTGAAAGCCACATTTCCTTTCATTTCCTCCCATCACCTCAAGACTTGCACAGCACCCCTGGCCCTGAAGTGCACCCCTCAGACCCAATCTCATCTCCAATTCACACCCTTCTACTTGGCTGGGTCTCTGGGACTGTCTATTGACGTGCTACCAAGCCAGCCATTCAATATGATTCTGTCAGCCCACTGCGTGGTTAGTAAGCACACCACCAAGCGTCAGGTTCAACTATGTTCTTTGAAATTCACCAGATTTTTTAATTTTTGCTGGTGATATTGACTTGATAGGATGCGTGTAGGCACAGCATGACCTTGCTCTGTAATGAAAGCTGCTCCTGTGCTCTGTCTGGCAGGAGAGAAGACTATTTCTTCTCAGCTTCTTCCTGGTTCCTTCGTGCCCTTACCCCTCTCCCTGTGTCTCTTCAAATGCAATCCATGTCCCTGTCACCAAGACTTCCCATTCCTGCCTCAGAACCTAGAGAATTAGAGACTTCCGTTTGAGGCACATCCATTCCTTTTCCCCCAGCCCCATTCACTCATTGCCTAAGTAGGTACCACATCCAAGGCATTGGCAACCCGAAGCTTATTAAGATCAAGAATCTGTGCCAGGGTGCAACATTAGCAATGGTTTTTAGTTGCAGTTAAAGCACAAGGGGATTTGCAGAGGATATTAGACAGATTAAAGAATTTCTAGGAGGGTCAGCCCTGATGCTGTACATCCTAAATAAAATACTGTGTCACCCACACCACAGGTCTTGTTCTAGAGGTACTGTCACTCTTGCACCTCCTATCGCTGGCAACTCTGATGCCAGAGACTGAACACTGACCTCGCTGCGACCCAGAAGAACGGAATGCTTCTACCATGTGTTTGCCAGGATGATGTTCCCATACGTGGCCTCTCTTTGTTGCTCACTTTTACTTTCAACTGTCAGGTGAGTAAAGCCAGTGGATGGACCATGAGAGTTTCTGGGCATGTCCTCGTCTCTTTCTATCCTCCAGAGTAAGGGAAAGGATAAAGGGGGAAGGAGAGTTGAAGACAGAGAGAGGAGGTCAGAGGAGACTTTAGAGCTGACTAAATGTGAAGCCTTGAAGGTAAGCAGGTGTTCACCCAAGGGGTCAGAAAAAGAAAATGTAGGCAGAGGGAAAAGTTTGAGCTAAGTCTGAGCTAAGGGATGTGAAAGAGAAGGCATGTTTGGGGAACGATGAGAACTTAGTGTGTCTACAGCAATGATGAACGTGCTGAGAACTGGGAAGGCATGGCAGGTGCACAAAGACAGGTGAGTGGAGACAGTAGGGAGTAGCCAAACTGGGCAGGGTCTCATGCTCTCAGAAGCTTGGCCTTTCCTGGACCAAGTCCAGATTCACATGGTTTCTACAGCTCTGACCAAAGCCTTCAAATTGTCCATCAGGTGTTTCGGCACCAAACACTGATCCTCACTCTAATCTTTGCCTTATAAGTAGCTCCGTAATCACATTGCTCCTACGGAATGGTAGACAAACCACTTACAAGAGGGTTGGATAGTTCTAAAAACAAAGTGTCTTCTTTATGTTTTCAAAATATTTCCACTGCTCTAATATTCTAAAGTGAGATCAAATATGATCAAGGTGATATTTTTGTTCAACCACCTTTCCCTTGCGCCAGTTTCGTAGTGCTTTCCCTAATAGGGCCATGTAGTTTCACTTGAAAAGAGGGCTCAGCAGCTCCGTCAAGGCAAGGTACTCACTATTTTAACAGACACTTGTTGCAGTGTCTTCTCCGCCCACAGTCCTCCTCCTCTGGGAACCATACTCCCTCCTTCCACCAGGGCCCTCTATCATCTGCCCCCCAGTCAAAAGTGATTGGAACAGCTTATGGACACCTGACTGAAGCTGAGTAAGTTGGACTCTATCCCTTAGAAATGTAGAAATTTATTCATTCTTCCATTCATTCATCAAATATTTATTGAACCTTAACTTTGAACTAGGCATCGTTCTAAGAGCTGGAGATACAGTGGACACATTTTCTCCCATTGCATCGTCTGGGTTCAGTTAGACTCCTGTGCTTCCTTATACGCTCTCTACTGGTTTCAGCTGGCTAGTGGGTGTCCATTCCTTGCAACAAGAGAATCCTTTCTAAGACAATTCCACATTGTTATTCATGATGAGGAAATGCGTTATTTTCTTTCTTGGGATTTCAAAGCCATTTCTGTATGGTAAAGGACCTGAAAAATCTCTCCAAAGTTTTAACTAGGTAAAGTTTTTTTTTATTAGAATTGTATTTGATCTCCAGAAATCTTTAGTTTTGAAATTGAGGCTCTATTATCCACTTTTTGAAAACACAGAAAATATCAAGTAACATATCAAAGCTTTCCACTGAATCGTAATGATAAACCAAAATTTCCACCTTCTGTTTCTTTAGAGTAATCACATGACAGCCTCCTCCACCCCTTAGACACCTACACTCATGCATGCAGCCTCCAACAAACATCTTGTGTAAGCAAGAAAAATAGAAATACAGAAATGCTCAGTGGTTAGAAGTGTAAGGTTAGTGAATTTTACAAAACAAATCTAAGTTTAAATTCCTCCTCCTCTGGTGATCTTGGAAAATTTCAAATCCATAAGAGTGATAATAACTATTTCACAGGACTATTATGAGAATTAAACGTGTATAAAGAACCTAGCACATAAAATGTGCTCAGTAATTGTGGTCACTAAACAGGTAGTCACTATTATTGGGATCTTCCATGAGCCACAAAGAGTATGCATATAAAATACATAGGTATACGGAATACACTGGCACACATAATATACATTAAACACACGTGTATGTGCATAGACCAGTGGCACCATCATTCTTACCTAAGGAGAAACTGGAATGGTGCTTTCGGCCAAGAGATGATTCAGACCCTTGTTTATAACTAATTACAGTTCTCAACAATAAATGGTAATCTAATCCAGTATTGTAACCAGAAGTGTGAATTTCTGCCAACTCAGGATCCAATGTCACTCCTAACAAACACTCTTCATCCTGAATGTGTAGAGACTCCTAAGGGCTTAGCTGGAAACTGAAGGGATAGGGAGGGAAATGGGTAGTGATTTGATTTTTCCAGTACCCAAATGCTGAACAGTTTCAAAGCAGAGGTATGAACACTTCTGTGTCCCAAGGTCTTCAACAATGACTGTTTTTAAGAAGACAACAATGACACTGTGTGTGACCACAGCAGGAACACCCATTGAGTCAGCAGTCACCAGAGCTATTATCATGGACTGTCATAGGTCAGCTCCCTGGTTAAATGTGCAGACTCTAGAGTTTGACTCCCAGATGTATACTTACAAAGCCCTTTTAAAGGCATTATCCATTTATTCTTCCTAATAATCCCATGAGATGGACAGGCATCAGGAGCCCCACTTGCTGGATTTGGAAAATGAGACAAGAAACTTAAAGACTCGGAGAGTGAAACAGAGATGGTCAATAGCAGAGCTGGATTGGAACTCGGGTATCCTGACTCCTAATGACGCTGCTAGCAAGGAGGAACGGACAAGGATGGAGGAAGGTGACACAGAACAAAGGCCTAAGATCACCTGAAAATCCATGCCTGGAAAAGTCTGAAGGAAGAAAGACAGGTGATATGAAATGAAGTCAAAATCCCAAATCAACCTCCTGTTTGGCCCTAATTAAAAATAGAGGATGATCAGGTCCCAAGGAGTCGGTGGTTTGATGCACACATACCCATCTCTCTTGAATCCTTCCTTGGGCTGCCTGCACTTGCTTCAGGAAAGGGAGTGCACACCCTTATTCACTAGTTCTTCCTCTAAACCACATCCTTTCACCTGGGCAGGTGTCTCAGCAGGTGAGAGGTTTCTCTGCATGACAGGGGCAATCAACTGCCCTTTGTTTCCCCCAGAAATATTTCCTCAAGGAAGTTGAAAGCCAGCACACATAGGTGAAACAGGAACTGAGAACTATGCTGAGTACATTGAATGTAAATATTTATAATAATATAAAGGATAGTTTATAGAATGAATGTACCCCGTGAGTACATTACTGAGCTCCTTTTTCATACTGTAATTCCCTCCTCTTCCAGGACGGTGTCAATTTCCAAACGGGCTGCATTTCCTGTTTTTCAACTTTTGCAGCATTACCTGAAGGTTTCGTACAGTGCAGGCAATATTGCAGTTACCAGTCTTTGTAATAACAGGGCCATCAGCATTGCATGCAGAAATGGATGGACTCAGTGCAATAACCTGATACAGAAAGAGACTTGGTGTAAAAGAACACATTTTAAATTTCTAAATATACCCTACAGTAGTGGTTCTCAAACATGGCTGCACATCAGAGTGACTTTGGGGGCTTAAAAAACAAAAACTGGTGACTGGGCCCCAATCTAGACTATTAAATTGTTATTTCTGTAGGTGGGGTCTCAGCGCTAGATGATCTATGCATAACCAGGATTGTGAACCATTGTCTAAATAGAGGAGGCAATGAGAGGAAAAAACCTCATTCTGTATCCAGGGACAGTGCAAATATATATTCATGCTTATAGTAAGAGGCTATGGCGAAGGTATGAATGTTGAAAATACTGTCGGGAGTGAAGGAATGAAAACAGCCATTCCATCTACCATACTAGGGAAACAAAAACTAGAAAGAAACATGAACACAAGAAAAGAACTAGATCTTTTAGAGTGGTGAGAATTTTGTTATACCTAAACACATTTTCAGTGGTTAACATTAGGGATGTTGGTTAAAGGTTTGTGGGAAGTCTCCATACTACATTGGCAACTTTCCTGTAAATTTAAAATTATTGCAAAATTAAAAAGCTTATTTAAAAATATTTTAGTGACTTCAGGTCTCTAAGGAAATTTTTCATATCTGATCCCATCATTAGAGGGTGACCACTGTCGTTTGTATCCCGTGGCTGTCACGGCATTCAGAATACCACGATGAGATCATTTTCCACTGGCCTAACTCTGGGTGATCCTTAACATTAACAATGAACACAGTTAATGGCATTGACTGTGTGCCAGGTTCTGTGCTAAACACACACATGCACTATCTTTTCAAATCCTCACTGCAATTTTATGCATAGGTACCATTATCACCCCCATTTCATAGATGAGGAAGCTGAGAATCAGCAAGATAAAAACTATTTGCTTACCATCATACAGCTAGTTAATGACCTAGGTAAAACTCAAACCTAGATCTGGCTAATTACAGATCCCATCATTTAAACATCTATGTTACAACATCTCCCAAATTTACTGATTGTTTTCTGCTATAATGCCTAGATCTGCAAAGTAAGAGAATATTTACTGTGCATATCAAATGTGTAGCGCTGGCTGGGACCAGAATTAGAGAACTGAGGTTGCTCTATGCCTACTCCCTCCACTTCCCCTCCTCCCCGAACTTTCAACACATTCTTCTTTTCTCCAGGTGTCCCATGCTGTCTGGCCACTTCCTGTTTCAAAATTACCTGGTAGATTAATTTGCACTACAGTAAGAATGATTAATGGAAGTTTCATGCATTGGTCCTCAGAAGAATAAATCCATTTTTAAAAGAATATGTAAAGGGAGTAGTATTTATCCAAAAACATGAAGATGGTGGGCATTACCCACTGTGGCATGTTAATGTAGAAGTTATCTGAGAAAGGCACCCTTAAACAGAAAACGATACTATTGACAAAAATCACTCAGTGCCTGTGAATTGATGTGCACAAGGCACCGTGATTGATATCAAGGAGAACTAAAAAGTAAGCTTTGTCATTCCCTTCCTTCAGAAGTTCATCTAGAGATACTGAAGGACTCACTAAACCGTACAGCAACAACAAAGCACCCCATCACCTGGTATTTAGCATTTTCAATGGAGCTGTAGAGTTGACACAACCCCAACACCAGGCCAGATAAAAACATTTGTACTAGACTTCCGGCCAAGATGGAGGCGTAGGCGGACACACTGTGCCTCCTCTCACAACCAAAATTAAGGACAACAAATATTTAGAAACAAGAAAACAACCAGAAGTTATAGAAAATTGAACTGTACGGAAGTCCAACAAACATTCATCCAGACCGGTAGGAGGGGCGGAGTCGCGGCGGGAGAAGGTGGAGGTGCGGGAGCGCAAGCAGCAGCGGCTGGCAGTTCCCCGGTGCACAGGCGGCGGCTGGCGGTCCCCGGGCCCACAGGCAGCAGCTGGTGGACCCCGGGCACAGGGCGGCAACTGTGCAGAACCAGTGAGGCCGCACAAGGCGGCTGGCTGACCAGGGGTCCCACATTCGAGCATGCAGACGGTCCAGGCAGAGGGGAAGTGGCGGAAGGGACTGAATCCAGGAGAGAGTGGAGCAGGCGCCATTGTTCCCTCTCAGACCCCGCCCCCACATACAGCGTCACAACCCAGCGACTGGGCTGCCCCGCACTGGGGAGCGCCTGAGGCTCCATCCTCACTACGTAACAGCACGCGCGCACGTGCACAGATAGTCCAGGTGAAGGGTAAGCGGCGGAGAGGACCAGAGTCCAGGAGAGAGTGGAGCAGGCACCATTGTTCCCTCTTGGACCCCGCCCCTACCTATAGCATCACAACCCAGCGACTGGGCTGCCCCGCCCTGAGGAACACCTAAGGCTCCACTCCTCATACGTAATAGCCGTGACCAGACTAAAACCAAAACAAAACAAAAAAAAAACCCCACCAAAAATGGCTCAAACCGGAGAACCAATCAAAGCCCCAGAGCCAATTCCTCTAAGCAGTGAAGAGATAGCCAACCTATCAGATGCACAGTTCAAAGCACTGGTCATCAAAATGCTCACAGAATTGGTTGATTTTGCTCACAAATTAGATGAAAAAATGCAGGCTACAATACGTGAAATGAAGGAAGATGCATGGGGAACTGATAGAGATGGAAGGAAAACTGGGACTCAAATCAATGGAGTGGACCAGAAGGAAGAAACTAACAACCAAACAGAAAATGAGGAAGAAACAAGAATTCAAAAAAATGAGGAGAGGCTTAGGAACCTCCGGGACATCGTTAAACGTCCCAACATCCGAATTATAGGGGTCCCAGGATGGGAAGAAGAAGAGCAACAAGTGGAAAACTTATTTCAACAAATAATAAAGGAGAACTTCTCCAATCTGGCAAAGGAAATAGACTACCAGGACGTCGAGGAAGCTCAGAGAGTCCCAAAGAAGTTGGACCTAAAGAGGAACACACCAAGGCACATCGTAATTACATTAGCCAAGATTCAAATGAAGCAGAGAATTCTAGAAGCAGCAAGAGAGAAGGGGACAGTCACCTACAAAGGAGTTCCCATCAGACTGTCAGCTGATTTCTCAAAAGAGACCTTGCAGGCAAGAAGGGGCTGGAAAGAAATATTTGAAATCTTGAAAAGCAGGGACCTACATCCAAAATTGCTCTATCCAGCAAAGCTGTCATTTAGAATGGATGGACAGATAAAGCGCTTCTCAGATAAGGTCAAGTTCAAGGAGTTCATCATCACCAAGCCCTTATTATATGAAATGTTAAAGGGACTTATCTAAGAAAAAGAAGATAAAAATATGACAGTGAAAAGACAGCAAACTCACAGCTATTAAGAACCACACCTAAAACAAAAGCAAACTAAGCAAACAGCTAGAACAGGAACAGAACCACAGAAATGGAGATCATACAGAGGGTTAGCAACAGGGGCATGGGAGGAGGAGAGAGGGGGGAAAAGGTACAGAGAATAAATAGCATAGACGGTGAGTAGAAAATAGACAGGGGGAGGGCAAGAATAGTATGGGAAATGTAGAAGCTAAAGAACTTATGACACACGGACATGAACTAAAGTGGGGAATGTGGGTGGGAAAGGGTGTGTAGGGTGGAGGGGAATGATGGGGGAGAAATGGGACAACTGTAATAGCATAATCAATAAAATATATTAAAAAAAAGAAAAAAAAACATTTGTACTGAAAGCAAGTGGTGGTGGTATGCCTCTTTTTGTAATGGATTTGAATCTCAACAGCACTATTTTTTTCATTTTTTATTGTATTTTTTTACATTATCTTTTAGTCTCCTCATATCCCCCTTCCCCCAGCAATCACCACACTGTTGTCCATGTCCATGAGTCCTTTTTCCTTTTTGCTCAATCCCCACATCCCCTAACCTCCCCAACTAGCTATCATCCTGCTCTCCATCTATGAGTCTGTCCCCATTTTCCTTGTTAGTTCAGTTTGTTTGTTAGATTCCATGTATGAGTGAAATCATATGGTATTTGTCTTTCTCTGACTGGCTTATTTCATTTATCATAATGTTCTCCTGGTCCATCCATACTGTTGCAAAGGGTAATATTTTCTTCTTCTTTACAGACAAATAATATTTCATTGTTTAAATGTTTCACAGTTGTTTTTTCCACTCATCTATTGATGGACACTTGGGCTGCTTCCATATCTCGGCACTTGTAAATAATGCTGCAATAAATACAGGGGTGCTTTTGTCCTTTTGAATTAGTGTTTTGGGTTCCTTTAGATATATACCCAGAGGTGGGATCGCTGGGTCAATAGGCAGATCCATTTTTAATTTTTTGAGGTATATCCATCTGTACTGTGCTTTCACACCAACAGTGCAAAAGGGTTCCATTTCTCCACATCCTCACCAGTACTTGTTGTTTGTTGATTTATTGATGATAGCCATTCCTACAGATATGAGATAGTGTCTCATTGTGGCTTTAATTTGCGTTTCTCTGATGATTAGTGACTTTGAGTGTCTTTTCATATGTCTATTGGCCATCCTTATGTCATCTTTGGAGAAGTGTTTATTCAGGCCCTTTGCCCATTTTTCAATTGGGTTGTTTGGTTTTTTGGTGTTGAGTTTTGTAAGTACTTTGTACATTTTGGATATTAACCCTTTATCAGATGTAGTTATCAGATATTTGTATAAGATTACAAATATGTTCTCCCATTCTGTACGTTGTCTTTTTATTTTTATTTTTTGATGATTTCTTTTGCTCTGCAAAAACCTTTTAGTTTGATGTAGTCCCATCTGTTATTTTTTCTTTTGTTTCCCTTGTCTGGGGAGATATATCTGATAAAAAATTGCTATGAGCAATGTTCAAGATTTTGCTGCCTATGCTTTCTTCTACAATTTTTGGTTTCAAGTCTAACATTTAAGTCTTTGATCCATTTCGAATTTATTTTTGTGTGTGGTGTAAGAAGGTGGTCTAGTTTCATTTCTCTGCACTTATCTGTCCAATTTTCCCAACACCACTTATTGAATAAACTCTCTCTAACCCATTGTATGTGCTTGCTTCCTCTGTTGAATATTAATTGACTATAAAGAAATAGGTTTATTTCTGGCTCTCCATTCTGTTCCATTGATCTATGTGTCTGTTTTCATGCGGGTACCATCCTGTTTTGATTACTATGGATGGCCTTGTAGTATAGTTTGACATTAGGTAACATGATTCCTCCAACCTTGTTCTTCTTTCTCCAGATCATTGTTGCTATCTGGGACCTTTCATGGTTCCATATAAATTTTTGAAACATTTGTTCTGGTTCTGTGAAATACATCATTGGAGTTTTGATGGGAATTGTATTGACTCTATAGATTGCTTTGGGTAGTATGGACATTTTAATGATGTTAATTTTTCCTATCCATAAACACAGTATGTGCTTCCACTTATTTATATCTTCTTCAATTTCTTCAGTGTCTTACAATTTTCCAAGTACAGGTCTTTTATATCCTTGGTTAGGTTTATTCCTAGGTATTTTATTCTTTTTGGAGCAATTGTGAATTGTTTTCTTGATTCCCTTTTCTGTTAGTTCAGTATTGCCATACAAAAATGCAACCAATTTCTGGATATTAATTTTGTATCCTGCTACTTTGCTGAATTTATTGATCAGTTCTAGTAGTTTCTTGGTAGAATTTTTGGGATTCTCTACAGAATCATGTTATTTGAAAATAAAGACAGTTTTACTACTTCCTTTCTAATTTGGATATCTTTCATTTCTTCTTCTTATCTTTTGGGTGGAGTATTTAAGCCATTTATATTTAAGGTGATTATTGATAAATACATATTTAGTGCCATTTTATCGTTAGACTGTTTCCCTCTGGTTTTTGTTTTATTTTTCTTTTCTTCTTCTTCTTAAAGCAAGCCCTTTAACATTTGTTGTCATATTGGTTTGATATTAACAAACGCCTTTAGCTTTTTCTTGTCTGGGAAGCTCCTTATTTCTCTTTCAATTTTAAATGACAGCCTTGCTCGGTAAAGTAGCCTCAGTTGTAGAACCCTGCTTTTCATCACCTTGAATATTCCATGTCACTACCTTCTGGCCTGAAATGTTTCTAGTGAGTAAACAGATGACAGCCTAATTGGTGCTCCCTCGTAGGTAACTACCTGCTTTTCTCTTGTAGCTTTTAGGATTCTCTTCTTATCTTGAAGCCTTGTCATTTTAATTGTGATGTGTGTCAGTGTAGGCCTCTTTGGGTTCAATTTGTTTGTGACTCTCTGAGCTTCCTGAACTTGTGTGTATTTTTCCTTTACCAGATTAGGGAACTTTTTAGTCATTATTTCTTCAAATAGGTTCTTGATCTCTTGCTCACTCTCTTCTTCTTCTGGTGTTCCCATGACGCTGATGTTGTTCTGCTTCCTATTGTCCAAAATGTTTCTTAAGCTCTCTTCATTTTTTATAATTCATTTTTCTTTTTACTGGGTGTTTTTTTCCTACGTTGTCTTCCATAGCACTGATGCAATCCTCTTCTCCATCTAACCTGCTGTTTATTCCTCCTAGTGTATTATTTACTTCAGATATTGGGCATTCTTTATTTCTGACTGGTCTTTTTTTTTATGGTTTTTATGTCTTTTTCCCTGTATTTGAGTATCCTTATAATCATTACTCTGAACTCTCTAGCTGATAAATTGATTGCCTCCAGTTCATCTAATTCTTCTTTTGGAGAATTCTGTCCTTTCATTTGCAGGTTGTTTCTTTGTCTTCCCATTTTGGCTGCTTCTTTGGATTTTCCACCTTAATTCTTAAACTAATCAGCTGCTAAGCAGATAAATTGTTGGTCTAGTCAAGTTGTGATCAGCAGTGTGGTATAAGCACCACAGGGTGGGGCAGAGTAATTCCTTCAGGCAGAGCTATTGCTTCTCTTCAGGCTAATGCCTGCATGAGAGGAGTGCTCTCCTGAGAGAGATGCTTCTGCAGTATGGAGAATGACTCAGCACCAAGATCCAGGCAGCTGTTCCTTCAGCTCTCTCCCCAGAGCCACCAACTACAGACTCTCTTCAAGTGTTTCTAGTCCACTCTGCTCTCCCTCTGCTGGAGCCCAGGGTAAGTAGCTGCAAACAAAATTTTGTGCATTGGCCCTTTAAGAGGCTTTCTGAGTCTCCAGCCATCTCTCCCTGGGACAGAAATCCTGCTGCTTTTCACAGCTGGATCTTTTCTGGGTTCCTTCCTGGATCTGGTGCTGTAGGCTAGGGGGCCCAGCTTGGGATTTAGACCCCATCTTTCTCAGGGAAATGCCCAAGCTGCTGAAATATCCCTCCAAAACTTTAGCTGCCACCCATGGGAGCCCAGACAACTCTCACACCTCCTCCATACTCCCTACCAGGCCCATTGTGGTGAAATAGTTTCTTCTAGACAAAAGAAATTATTCCATGGTTGTAAGGCTTCTCTCCAGCTAGTGTTCAATTGGTTATTCAGGATGCAGTCTCTACAATTTAGTTTTAATTCTAGATTGGTCCTGGGAGGAGGTTAGTACAGTTTTTGTTGTTGTCACAGGAGACTTTCTTGTGTGCTAACTATTTTCCTCATACTATTTCAGTTTTTTCTCCAGCACTCCTTTGAGGTAAGTATTATTCCCATCTTTTAGATGAGGAAAAAGAGAGAGCGATTGCCAAGGTTACCCAGCTAAAAAGCAGTGGCTCCAGGGTTCAACACTGCCCCCCAAATCCCTGGCATCATCTCTGAGCCCCTAGGGGTATGTGTGCCTCATGGCATGGTTCCAGTCCAGAGACAGAAGCCACACTAGTAATTTGAACAGGGACTATCTAATAAAAAAAAATTATTACTTACTAACAGGGGATTAAGTAGTGAGGCATTTAATTGTACATAACTGTTCATTGCTCTTTAAGAGTTCCCAGTGTATTATCTATCCCAAGACAGACTGTTAACCCAAGGGCAAGAAGTGTTTGTGCTTCTCTCATATTTCCCACCAATGCCAAATATAGTATTGGGGATAAAATAACTTGCACATTCAAACCCAAGTTCAAATCCTTCCTCTATTACTTACTAGCTGGGTGACCTTGAGCAAATCAGGAAGCTTCTCTAAAAAAACTAACATAATAATCCCTATACTAAGGGGTTATTGAAAGAATAAAGTGAATTAATAAGTGCAAATGACTCAGCTAAATAAGTAGTAGCTACTACTACTATTATTATTACTATAATTACCACCATCATCATTAAGACTCCTTGGTTTTCCTTGTTTTCTGAAAGGCTGCCCAGTATAATAATTGGGACAATATTTGAAAATCAACAAGACATCTTTTGACCTCATTTATAGACCGATCCGTCTTTTTGTCTGTGTCAGGAATTACCATATGTTACTCAGTCTTATTTTGAGCACTGACTTTTTTCCTTAATGAATGTTAATGTCAGATGAACACCCACCCTTCCCTATGAAAAATCCCTCAAGCACTAGCCTACTGAAAGTTGGCCTTCTCTTTTCCAATGGTGATATTTCTGTGCCTGGTTAACTTCCTTTTAGCTTCCAACATGAGCCAATTGGCTTTAATCATAGGATGTTATCGAAAGAGATTGGTCAGATTATGGGTAGTAATAGAGATAATTACCAAGGAGAAACAAGGAAAAAAGAAATGAATCTTCCATCTCAGGGAGAAATAAATGGCTTTATTACGGGGTCAGGAGGGATGATCCTAAAATTCCCTGTCTGAGAGAAAATGCATAATGGTAGTTTGGGAGTTGGAGAATTTGGCAGCAAAAACAGCCATGGATCAAAACAGCTTTTAAGGGCCAACCTCAGGGGACAATATCTATAAAAGGAATGAGACGTTTTTCTTTATGCTGCAGAAAATGCAGAATCAGAGCCGATTGGGCAACTAGCTCATCTGTCATTATTTGCAAAGGACAAGGAGAAAAATGATGTTCTACTATATTAGGGCTATAGGCAAAAATCTCTCCAAGTTTTCTGACACTGATTTGGGAAAGCCTCAGGAAGAGGGATGGGCCTTGAGTGTAACCTTGCTCAGAATGAGATTATCTGGAGTTATTTGCAGAAAATTGGGTTAAATGAGAACCTTTGTTTATATCTGAGCCCCATTTCCCCTTCCTCCAAATGCACTCAGGCCAACAATACAAAGTGCTGCTTGCCCCAAATGGCATTCTAGAACAAGCCGATGATACGAGTGGCCTCACACCGCAGGGCACTGTGCAAGTCTGCACAGGCCATCCCCAGGACTGCTGGTCAGCAAGCGCTCCACAGGCCTCGGTTCATGCCTCACCTAAAGCGGACCGCGAACACTCCGTAAATCCTGGTGAAGAGGACTCCAAGAAAGGCTCCGGTGGAAATAACACAAATACTGTAAGATGTATTTTCCATGTACACTGAAAATCTTCTCCACAGACTTATTTTTGAACTACTCAAAGTTCTCAGCAATAGTCGACGTAACATTTTTCCTCCCATGACTGCCTACCTTCTTAAATATTTAAATGCATACTGTGCAAGAGGAGAAAGCAAAGACTCAGAGGCATTGGGATTGGTTCCAAGTTCTCCTAGTCTAGAAAGGAGGGGAACCTGAGCACCCCTAAGTCCTAACAGAGGAGCCCACCTCAGCTCTTCTGCTTTCTAAGGAAGCCCAGTCAGAGAGTCAGCCAGCCTGGGACTGGCCCTGAGCAATTTCCCAGGCAATCTCCTAGGGAATGGTGGCTCTCTAACGGGAGGAATCAAAAGCCAGGCCCTGTGAGCAAACACTTCCTAGACACGGGGCAGAGGGTGAGACACTGACTTTCAGACCCCAGGATTATTTCCCAGGCCCCTGAAACTCACTTAGCTGACTCCTAAGGTGTAGGTTATTCACTAATATTAAATATCAGCTATTCACATGTTTAAACAACTTATGTGCCATATATTAGTATCTTAGAGTCATCTTCAATAAAGGCCTTCAATAAATAAAAGTTCTTTTGCATATTTGGAAATATTTAGCAGACTAGCATTACACATGTTGAATGTATGAATATAAATAATCCCTGAGGTTTGATTACATCATTCACTCTTTCCACCACAATATAGTCTTCATAAGGGCCATATCTTGTAATCATTTCCCCTACAAGCAACTTCAGATTCCATGCCTAATTAGAATGAGACTGGTGCTTTGAATGGGTATTCTACCTAAAATTAAATTACTGGATATAAAGCTATTAGTAGATAATCCATAATATATATCCTTATTAGTAGGATTCAAAAAAATTGTAGCCCAAATCACAACATTTGTATTTTAAAATCCACTACAAGTATGAGAAAATTCGTGTATTGTATGGAAAGCAAATGCCTTTTTAGTAATCAAAGGACATGCACCCTTGGAGAAAGTAAATTGCAGGTCCTACTCAGGTAATTACATTCCCTGCTGGTTAAATCTCCTTCCAGGGTTCTGTGCTCCACACAAGGCTCTCCCCTGCTCTGGCTTTGAACCTCCGGACTTCAGTGTCCATTGGAGCATTGTCCCCTCGTTCTCTGAGCAGACCAATTCCCAGTTCTGGGCAGAATTATTCTTATGATAAGATTTGACTATTTATACATGTGTCTGCCACACAGAGCTGAGAGCAACTTCCTGGGAGCCCTACCTAAGAGCAATGGCAGCTTATTACCTGTCTATCTAAGGTTCAAGCCTGGATGGCTTTTAATTTTTTGATGCTTAATGTACAGAAAAGACAATTGCTTTTGATTGATCCTGCTGAACTCCATGAAGCATGTACTTCTTTTATTGTTCATTGGGTTATAGGAGGCTAGCAGCACAAGGATCTCTATCCAGAGGGGCCAGTGCTATGGAAAGACTGGGCAGTGGCCATGTTCTAATCTTCAGCCACTAGCTCTGATATTATCTGGCTGACATTTGCCAAGTTACTGACAGTCTCTGAGTCCTAGTTTCCTCATCCTTCAAAATGTACTAAACGCATGGTTGTTATAAAGAGCAAATGAAATTGTGCATCTCACATGTATTTGCATATGCAGGTATTATGATTACTTGCAAAATACAAATTTATTCCTTTAAAGATGTATATTGTACTGCATTACACTCTGTCAGAGCATCACTTTACTAACATTATGGCAAAGAGGGTGTATAAAAGAGAAGTGTGTCCCACTTATCTTATAGAAAGTATATTAATAGAACTATGGTGAAATCTTTGACAAAAAGTCAAGGTCTTAAGAAAATGCAAGGCAATGCTCCCTGTTCCAAATTTTGGTCTATGTTAAATTGCCAGTGAAAGCTGATTAGATTTCCACAGATGTCTGAGCTAGCAAGAAGCACAATTACACCTCTACTGACAAACGTTTCTACTCCTTCTATAAATCAACATCATTTCCTCCTGGCCCCCTCCAAGATTCAGCAGCTGTCATAAGATTGCCAGGTAGAGTAATGATTCAGGACCCACAGACCACACTGTCTTATTGAACTGCTCCCAAGCTCCCTGGCTCCAGGACCGATAAATCATTGCCTTACAAGTCATCTGGAATGCAAGGTGCAGCCTGGAGTCAAGAGTCAAGGTTCTACGATACTGTTAGAAGTATTTGTTACGGGAGGTCGTTGTTTTTGTTTGTTTGTTTGTTTTTAGTTTGTAGTCACAGAATAACCTTTCTCCTGATCTTTTGAATGGTTTCTTATCTGCATGTTTTTCATTCTCTGAATATTTAATAATCCCAGTTCAGTGTTCAAATACCATTGTGGTTTTTTTTTTTCTCCCTTCTCTTGAGTTGAAGCTCTTCCAGAACCCCTGCCACTTTTTAAAATATAGAACACTCGGGATTCTTTCTGGTGTGGCTTCTACTTCATTCTACCCCACTTCCCATGGAGATTACACACTCAGCAAAGAGTAGGCCTGTTTTCGGTGTCCCTAGCAGATGGAGACAAAGTTATTCTCCACTTTTGTTCCAAGAAACAAGGCAGTGTTGTGTTACCAAGTCTTTGCTTTTTCTGATTGAGTAATTGGAATAATAATAATCCTACCAACCTCTCCCCTGCTTTGTCAGAGCATTACCATTCTCTTACAATCCTTGTCTCTCTTGGGAGAATTAACTCTGAAATGTGCCTCACGCTGCCAGAAAGACAGTGGGTGAAGGATAAGGACTTTATGTTTTAAGTGTCACCCAAGACTCCAGAAATTGTAAGATTTGCTGATGAAACTGAAAACTCAACAAGTTTCTCTGTGTCTTATTAATTTCTGCCAAAGTATTTAACACCCACTTTATTAATAGCACCTCTTCTGGTTCTTTTAACTCTCCTGTCTTAATGTTCACGAGAAGTATGTGAGCTGGAAACTGAGAACTTGTTATAAATTAAAGAGTATGGTTTGTTTTTCATCGTAAGGTTAGAAAGAGAAACAATACAAAGCAAAACAAAGCAAAGTCTGCATTCTTATTCCTCCAGGATGAATTCTCTGCCGTGGGAACAATGCTTTCTTTGCGAGGCAAACTAACTTCAAACGTCAAATGATTTTCTATGTAAGAATTTGTACAAACAGAAATCTTTGTATGAACACCATAAAATAAGTGCTACAGGGCAGTCAAAATCCCTGATGAATGCTTAAATTAATGGGTAAAATTTTAAGGAGAAACTGAATAGTAGTATAGACTCAAAGTATCTCTCCCTAAATAAATTACTGGAGTTGTTTTAACATATGTCTGCAAATTACTTGGTTCTCCTTTCTCCAGAAGGTGGAACTCCGTTCCCCTCCCTTTGAATGTGAGCTCACCTTACCCACTTGCCTCTACTGAACGGAACGTGGAAAGGAAAGAAATTGTGAGGTTTACAGAGCAAAATCTGGTAGACACCACCTTAACTTAATCAAGGTTAACATTACTGCAATAAGATATATCAACATTTTGTATCCCTTAATATAATGAGATGAGAAAGGCACAGGACCTCTGTGGTACACACAGGTTATCCCAAATCCATAAGTTCGGAAATCATAAACCCAAATTGAGCAACATTGTACAAAATAGTTAATTACCACTTCTCAGAAGTGTCAAGTCTCCCTTGGCTGCTCCCCATTTGTTGATTCTAATTCTCTGTGGGCAATCCAATATCCTCTCAATAATTTTGTTACTTTCGGGCCTTCTTCTGACACTGGTGATGAAAGATATTGACTAGTAATAATAATAGTTCACATTTATATAGCACTCGTTATTTGCCAAACACTGTTCTAAGTGCTTTGCTAGGCACATTACCCCCTTTGATAGCAGTAAAATAGACACATGGATTTCTGTGCTGGCAGAGGGAAACTGTGTCACAGAATAATTTATTTTAATAAGAAAAAATACTGCCCTGGCTGGTGTAGCTCAGTGGATTGAGTGTGGGCCTGCGAACCAAAGGATCACGGTTCGATTCCCAGTCAGGGCACATGCCTGGGTTGCAGGCCAGTTCCCAGCATGGGACACACAAGAGGCAACCATACATTGATATTTCTCTCCCTCTCCCTCTCTCCTACCTTTCCCCTCTAAAGATAAATAAATAAAAATCTTAAAAAAAAAAAGAAAGAAAGAAGGAAAAAATACTGAAGTGTGGACAGAAGCCTGTTTTTCAGGCCCAGAGATCCAAAAGGCACTTTTCTCTCAGAGCAAGAAATTGGAAGCAACCTGAAACATCTGAGAATGGGGAGAAAACAGGGAAGTTATAGTACAACCACTCAAGAGACTAGTATACAAGCATTTAAAACAATAATTAGCAAAACTGAGCTGTAACATGAGAAAAGCTTCTGACTGCAACAGTGTAAAAATCTGAAAGCCAATGGTCAAGAAGTAGAAAGGATTCTAGAAATTCAGAGCTGTTTTGTCAGGGAGGTTGATTCTAGGTGGTGTTTCCCCTCCGTTTCTAAACTCGAACCTTGCGATGATGTATTTATGGTTTTAAAATGAAACATGCTTCCCTTCACTATTACCCAGTGTTTCAAGATGACTCTTCCCCAAGTGTGGGAAAGTTCCTTAGCAGGGGGACTTCCCCTGCTAAGCATCTAAATCATCTAAATCATCCCCTTAGCAGCCACTTAAGATAATGAATTTCGGGGCCACTTATATCGACCACAATGTTGAAAGAAGTTTTCGGTGCCAAATCCCAAAATGAACCAACATTTTAGTCTGTTGTGTGGTTAAAATCTTTCTGGGTTTGTGAGCTGCCACTGCCCTCACAGGCTCACCCTTGTGGCAGCACTGGCACCACGGTTCTCTGCTTCACACAGGGAGTGGGGCTGTCAGCTTCGGTTCATGAGTATTTGTCAAAGTGCGACATCAGGCCTTTGACTCGCCCTTTCGTGTTCTACGCAGACTCCTTCCCAGGGGTCTCCCAGGCCCTCGATTTGCGATGCTCTTGTCCACCTCCACTTCCCAGGCTCTAAACCCACCTTCCCTGTGAAAACTTCCCCAGTTCCCTAAGGAATTCTCTCCAAGATACCAAAAAGTAATAGTAATTGAACTACTAATAAAATGAAAATAAAAATCGCCATTTTTGTAGGTCAAAAGTGATCTGACATCTACAATTTCGTATGGTTCAGCCTAATTAGTAGCAGGCAGCCCTGCCCACAGTATGCAACACTGGCAGCGGCCAGTAGGTTGCACTTCAAGACCCCTCAGGTCGCTTACACTGCACAGTGGAGTTTGCAGGACTCCGTGGGTCTTCCTTAACATCACTTTTGGCAGGTGGGCCCCACATCCCCAAAGCTGATACCTTTTGAATACATTCTAGATACATTGCATCTAGTTGACACATTTCTAGAAAGCAACTTTGGGGTTCCATCTAATCAAGATACTACTAATTTAGCAGGATAATCTTATCAAATAACAACTACTCATTCATACTTCTGCCTAAGCAAATATCCTGATTATCCTTCAAAATGAAAAAGTGTGTGGGCCCTGTGACTTAGCAATTCCACTGCTTGGTAATTTGTCTAACAGAGATACCCATGCTCGTGTAAAATAATGTGTATTTAAGAACATTCATTGTTACTTGGGTTTGTAATAGCAAAAAATGTATTTTAACTCATTAAATAAATTGGGCACATCAATATGGTGGATTAAATGATGGGTCTCCAAGATACAACAGCAAGTGAGAACACCAAGACAGGGTTACGGTACGTTTCCATGTCCATGAGGATGTGGCACAGAGAGACTACGTGTCTGCACACCCATCATTGTACGAGTCCATGGAATGTTCTCGGGGAATTGGGCAGGACGGGGAAGGAGAAGAGACTATCTTCCAGCATATGCCATTTGGCACAAAGTAAATTTTCTACCATGTGCCTGATCACTTATTTAAAAATAAAAGTATAACTTTTTTTGCACTAAGATTTTCTTTCAATGAATAAGATTGAGAATTAAGAGCACAGCTTTGCTGCGATGTTGACATAAGGAGGAGTCATTCATTGACCCCCATGGAGTGTTCATTCCGACCCTCCTGAGAAGAAGCTGAAGTATTTATGCAAAAGATCACACCTCTCCTGACACGGAACTCTCAGTCTGCTCTAAAATTTCCTCAGTCTGCTCTTTCAAGCCTGGGGTGGGGAGAAGAAGGCAGCAACTTCTGGACGAGGCAGGGCATGTCAAGCAAATTAAGCATAGGTAGATATATAAAGATATATACATCTATTATCTTTTGTAAAGCACAAAGAACACAGGCCCATTGTAAATGTCCCACAAATTTTATGCCATGATTTTTGCCTTGTAGAAAGTTAAAATCATTAAGATCCTTGAAAGTAGAGCATT
This sequence comes from Glossophaga mutica, assembly GCA_039655065.1. Taxonomy (NCBI): domain Eukaryota; kingdom Metazoa; phylum Chordata; class Mammalia; order Chiroptera; family Phyllostomidae; genus Glossophaga; species Glossophaga mutica. Next base: position 24,576,373 of record CM077308.1, read on the forward strand.
TTTTTTTTAAGTAGGCAACATATCTCTCATCATTTTGAAAGTAACTGGAACCCAGGTAAATAAAAATATCCTATTTAAACACTATTATCAGTTAAATACTATAAATCAAGCACATCAAAATCTGAAATAATGTTTTCTATGGTTGTTTTACTTTTCTTGGGTTCCTTGTATTTAATCTCCAATCGTCAAGTAAGGCTAATTCTAGGATGATCCCTCATGCAAAGGACTACATTTGATCTTCAGACAAATTTTAGACATGCTGTCTTCTCAGAGGGAGGAAAAAGAAACCCAATGATGGAAAAAGACAACCTCTCCAATGAGGACTTTGTTTCAGCAGCTCTGAGGCTATAACCAAGCAAAGATCTCCCTCAGAATGACCCCAGTTTTAAGTGGCCTGAGCAAGTCATGAAACTTGGGAGAAGCAAAGAAACGCAAGTGTATGTCATACCTAGATGTTTTCACTGGGGTCCTCTTTCCTTTCCTCTTGGAAAACACAGAAGCAAATAGCAGTTGAATATCATCAAAGCCCCTGGCAGAGTACCTGCCAGGCCGAGCCTTCCACTTCCTCCCTCAGAGATGCCCTCTGCCCCACTTTGCCACCTGCCCCCAAGTCTCCTTCAGTCAAAGCTCTTGCTATCATCCCTGATGCAGGTGTCATGTCCCCTTCAAATGCAAAATAACAACTGATTACATTTAAAATAACAACAAAATTTGAAAACTAATGGGGAAAATATATGCAACATACATGTGACAAATGTTTACTTTTCTTAACATAAAAATACCCCAACTTTTCTTAATGAGCAAAGAACACGAACTGGCCATTACATACAGTTGTTCATATGGAAACATAATACAATGACTAACAAACAACAATGTAGGAATAAACTCTGTTTCACTCACTCACCACTGTAAACCTACTTTTTTCCCCACCTGGTATATGACAGCAGGTCAGACTTCACTAACAAAAGTTGTAAATTAAAATCGGTGCCATTGCACTTTCTAGGTTAGCACAGATAACATTCATGACCCTGTTCAATGTCTCTATCATGGGCAGAGATAAACACTCTCATAATTCGCTCTCCAGTTGTAATCCCACAGGGTAATTTCATTACCTGTCTAAAGGGTGATGGGGCAATTGTTTCAAAAACTTTAAACAGTAAAAATGTCCTCAATCTACTAATTTTAGTTTCTGGAATGTAAATATTACTTGCATGAGAATATATAAAGAGGTGTGTAAAGTTAGCCATAAGGATGGTCATTAAAATATCATTTGTAATTGCAAAAAGAATTGAAAAGATCCTAACTGCCCATCATTAGAAAACTGGAGTAACTTGTGATGCAGCCAGAGAATAAAATTTTTATCAATCCTATAAGCAATACACATGAGAAAATGGAACGTACACACCTTCGAGCAGGATGAAAGCGGTTTACAGGCGTCTGGTCCCTGTGAATGAGAGTGCTCCTAGAAATGCGCCACCAGAATGCTGCTGTTACTCTCCTTGGGTTGTGGGATGTCAAGTGTTATTTTTAAACTGTCTTCATTGTATTTTCTGCATTGTTTGATTTGTTTTTACTGTGAATGTGCCAATTTTACAAAAACAAAAGCTCTTTTTTTAAAAAAAATGTAAGGGTATAAGTGAATCTCCTTTGAAAATCATCTACTATACATAAGAAAAATTTATTTTTTCTTGGGGCCTTTTACGACCCATTCAAATGAATTATACATTATTTCTGCTGCTTGAAGTCTTCTGAATAAAGTCATAGATGTTCTCTTCCCAAAAGACTTGGTCCAGAAAGACTCAGCCCAGTTTTGGTTTAAGGAATGAAGTCTGTTAAGTAGTCTTAAAAATGAAAGCGGGTATCATTGCTCACACAAATTATTGGCACTTTAAAAGTCCCGAACTTCAGCAGTGGAGCACGGCTTTCTCTGCCTTTGCGCTTTTTTAAATCCTCACATGAGGACTCACTTATTGATTTTAGAGAGGGAAAGGCAGGGAAACAGAGAGGGAGAGAACCGTTGGTTGGTTTCCTATGTGCCCCGACTGGGGACCCAACCCGGACCTAGACATGTGTCTCCCCAGGAATCAAACCCACTACCTTTCAGTTTATGGGAAACGCTCCAACCTACTAAGCGACTCCGGCCAGGGCTGCACTTTATTTTTAGTCAGAGGACAGGGCAATGGAGACAGAGCCTTGTAACAGAAGCATCTGCGTGTCCTACACATTTGGAACACAGGCCTATAGACCTTCTAAGTTTGGAGTCTGAACGAGCCTTTGAGATGGCCACAGAGCTTTGATTTTGTGATTATAATTAAAGATCAAGGTGAGCACCTGCAGTTGGGAGACTTTCCCTAATGGAAATAAACAGACATTTGGCGCTAATACCTACATCCAGCTAGAATACAAATAAAACATATTATCAGCCATCAGAATATGTTGTCTCTGAGTAGCCGTGGACTGAGGAGCAGAATTTAAATCAAAGTGAAGAAGATTGCCCCAGTGTCCCTCATCAACCATTCCTCAGCTGGGCTCCCCACGGAGCTGAGAGAGAGGGGGATCACCCTTTCGGCAGCCAGATCAGCAGAATGAGCCCCGGGATTCAACAAGGTGTCAGGTGTATCGATTGTGCACAGATTCTCATTTGCCTCTTCCGCTGTCTGACAGATTGCTTTTTTGCAGATCTCCAGAAGGAGGCAAATTGCTGGGAAGGATGTGGGGAGAGAGGCACAAGCATAGACTGCTGGTGGGAGTATAGATTGGTACATGATTTGGGGAAGGAGATAATTCGGCGGTGTCTATCAAAATTGTCAGTGCACATGCAATGTGGCACAGCAACTTTGTTTCTACGAGATTAGCTTCCAAATTTCTAGCACAAGGATGTATGTACAAGGAAGCATAGTGCATGCAGCAGTGCTTATAATGGAGGAAAGTTCCAAACAACCTACATGTCCATCGCTACAGGGCCGCTGAAATAGTATGTCATATCCAGACAGTGGAATACAGTCTGGCCTTTAAATAGAATCTATGGCAATGACTTGGAAAGATATATCTGCTAATTGATCCCCCTTGGGGGGAAAATCCCTTAATATCCTTAAATGAGCATAGATACATGCGCCTGTAAATATCTAGTTCATGTTGAAAAGCATTTGAAAGCTTATACGCTAAAGAGTTAGTAAAGAATCTTCTTTTTAAAATTGTGGTTAGAATTGAAATATAAGAAGGAAAACTTATTTCTTGCTTTATGAATTAATGTATTGTTTAAGTTTTAAATTTTTCCTTATTATGTTCGCTGTTATTTCTAAGAGGTGGACCTTTGTGCACGCAGTAATTCGGGCAGAGGTGCTATTCGCTGACACTAACTGTGTCCCCTTAGCTCCTCCCAGCCCAGGGGACGTGATGCTGGGGAGAAATCAAGGCTCTGACCTCAGATTCTGAGTTTTGAGGCAGGCTCTTTATCAAAGGGCAGCAAGGTAAGCAGCTACTCATTACTGACCTTTGACATGGGATAAGGGTAGGATCACAGCTGAGGTGTCTACCCGGGTCCCAGGGATGTTATCTTTCCTCTGCCTCTGAGCCTATTTTGGTCCCCAAGGCTGGGGTGGGGCTGAGCCACAGTGAGGGGCCAAGTGGACTGCAACTCAGGGATGGATGTATCAGGGGCAGAGGGCGGAGAAGGCAGTGCCTCAGGAAACTGGATCTGCACCCAAGCACCAGACCTCTCTGGAGATCTGAGCAAATTTCACAATCTGATCGATTCTTATAGTGCCTTCAGTTCAGGGGAGGCAGCCTGTGGTAGGGGGAGGTAAGCTAAATGTGGTAGAATGAGAGGGAAAGGGGGTGTGGGGAGCAGAAGAGGGTAAAGAGAGGATACATGGTGATGGAAGGAGACAACTTGGGTGGTGAACACACACTACAATATACAGATGCTGTGTTATAGAATTACACACCTGCAACCTATATAATTTTATCCATCAATGTCACCCCAATAAATTCAATATAAGTAAATAAATAAATAAAGCCAAAGGAACTTTAAAAAATAGATCCTGGAGCATCTTCCTGTGTGGTCTTGAGAAAATCACTGCCATTCTCTCAGTGCTCCTACTCTTGAGTTCCTCAGCTGCAAAAACACCCTCCAAGTGACAATGTAGTTATCTGGACAATACGTTTCTATAAAGATGCTCTCAAAGTCTTTTCTAAGTCTACTATTCAACAATTACAGTCTATATAAACAAAGGCTGATAAGCCCCTAAGCCAAAGCCTCTCTCCAAATAGGGAAGGATGTGTGACCTCTGACTGATCGCTCTGGGAAAGGCTGTCACAAGGGCACTTGGAACGTGTTTTCATGTCAGAGGATGATGATGGTGGGAATCATGCCCTGACTGGGCAGCATTGTACAATCCACTCTTTGATGCGACCTCCTCGAGCTTCCTCCTATGGCTTTGTGTGGAGAAGGTTGTCTAGTAAGTACTGTGCGTACTAGACCAAACGTGGTCATTGGTATTTATTTATGAAGCTCTCCTAAGATCACGTGGCTCTCTCCTCTTTTGGCTCTGTCACTGTGGGTAGAACGTGATGGCAAAATCACAGTTTCTGGCTGCCACAGACATCACTACCTCTCTCTGCCAAATGCTAACAACTAATGGGGTCATGTGGCATTTTTTTCTTTTTCTGTTATTTTACACCCTATCTTCTTTTTTTTTTTTAAGATTTTATTTATTTATTTTTAGAGAGGGGAAGGGAGGGAGAAAGAGAGAGAGAGAAACATCAATGTGTGGTTGCCTCTCACGTGGCCCCCACTAGGGGCCTGGCCTGCAACCCAGGCATGTGCCCTGACTGGGAATCGAACCTGCGACCCTTTGGTTCGCAGCCCGCACTCAATCCACTGAGCTACACCAGCCAGGGCTACACCCTATCTTCTAAGTAAGGAATGAGAACAAGAGGAAAGGGTGGAGAGAAATAAAGGAAGAGAGGGAGGGAAGGTGGGAGAGAGGAAATGAATGAGAAGGTAAATGGAAAACCTGAAAGATGGATGAGAGAGATGGCAGGGAGGACAGAGGAAGAACTAGGAATGACCAGACAAGATGGTCCTGGAGGGAGGGGGCAAATTAGAAGCCATGAAAGACTGGGATATGGAGGTCAGGTCCCATATGATTCTGTGCATGCCCTGATCTGCCCCCCTTGCATCCATTATGCCCTCAGGTCTGTCCTCAGTACAATCACCTCTATTCTCTCCTTTGAGGGAACCCTTTAGTTTCTTTCCCCAACACTTGTCTGTCTCTTCCTCTGAAGGCCCTTCAGGTGGTAACTGCTTTTCTCCATTCCCCTCATGGACCTGTTCTCTCCAACACTTTCATACTTCAGTCTCTCTCGGCCCTAAATTCCCCCAGCTTTGACATTCACCTCATCAGACCACAGTGTCTCTATCCCGAACTGGTAGCTAAAGTCTACAGGCCCCTTCTTTCTCCCACCTTCTTTGAAGACTTTAGCTCCTATCTCACCATCCCTTTCTCCAGCACTGATCCCACCACAGTCCTTGGGGATGTCAACACCCATGATCCTTCTGGTGCTCCAGCCTTTCACTTTCTTGACCTCTTCTGCTCCAGCCACTCACTCTCTTGATCATACTCAAGATGCTGACATTAATTTCACCACTCCACCATTTCTTTTTCATCCCACTCTCCAACCACCACTTCCTGTCTTTCCTGACCTTTCCACCACTTCGATAATTCATTGACCCAATAAGATCTGAAATTCTTTAATACTGCCACCTCTTCACTGGCCTTCACCCCCTCAGATCTTCATTTCCTTTCCTATTCAGTTTAGATTTCATGGAATAACTCCTTGCACACATGAAGTAACTCCCTTGGCCCTCTCCCTTCCTTCATCATACTGTCCTTGCAGAAGCCCAGCCCTGGCAAAATCCAGCTCTCCGCCCCCTCTGCACCTAGGCTGACTATGCCTAGTGAAAAGCATACACTGATGAGGCTGACTGGGCCTCCAGAGGCGCCCTAAAACATTGTACAAGTCTCCAACCATTTCACTCACCTATTCTCTGGATGACTTTCATAATATCTTCTCACCTCAAACCCACAGTGCCTCCTTCTCCATCCACATCTAAGACGATGACCTGACTCACTGCTTCACTGAGAAAATCAGAAAAGAACATGTTCCATCTCTGCCACATCCACCCACTGCAACTGAGCCATCACCTCTGATTTCACCCACCACTGTGAACAGACTGTCCATGCTGTCAACTAGACCAGCACCTCCACTTATGCACTGTATCCTATTTCTTCAGAAATAGGATAATTAACAGATGCTGATAAGATAATTTCCTTCTCTCCTCTGCATCGCCATTGTTTTCCTTCTCTAGTGCAAGATTTTCCATCAAAATTCATACAAGTTAGTTATTTTCTTCCATCTTGTTTCTAAAGATTTTATTCATTTGTTTTTATTCATTTATTTTTAGAGAGAGGGGAAGAGAGGGAGAGAAACATCATGTGAGAGAGAAACATGGATCAGTTGCCTTTCATAAGCACCCCAACTGGGGACTGAACCCAAAACCCAAGCATGTGCCCTGACCAGGAATCGAACTGGCAAATTTTCTCTTTGCAGGATGATGTACAACCAACTGAGTCACAATGGCAGGGCATTTTCTCCCATCTCTAAAAACAAATTTGACCTCTATCTGTGTCATTTTCCTGCCCTCTTTTACAACAAAAAACACAGTAATACTCTTCAACTGCCTCAAATTTCTCTCTTCTCACTGTGCTTCAGTCTCATTCCACCAAGACTTTATTCCTACTGTTCACTTACCCAGCAATTCACAACCAGGTCCTCAATCACCTCCACATTGATAAATCCAACAGTCAACCCTCAGTCCTTACTTAACCTGACCTATTTATAGCATTTGACGCTATTGTGGGTCACCAGTTGATCTCTCTCTCTCTCTTTCTTAAAACACTCCACTGGAATCCTGGGTACCATTCACTCTTGGTTCTCCTCTGGCTTTGCTGGCTGCTCTGTTTAATCTCCTTTACTCCCTAGTTTCTTCTCAGCTCCCAGACCTCTAAACATCGACATGCCCCAGACCTTGGTCCTCAGATCAATTCTCTGCCTCTGCCGACTCCCTTGCTGACTTCATTCAGTCTCATAGTTTTAAAAAATTATCTCTTTGTTAACATTTCCCCAGTTCACCAGCCTGGACAGGTGTCATGAACTCCAAACTCATATATCTTACCCTTATTTGTCGTTTCCACTTGGGTGTCTAGTAGGCATCTGAAACTCAGTATACCCAGTACCAAATTCTTTCTTGTTCTCCATAAATCTCCCCCACCCCCATTTTCCTCATCTCTATAAATGGCAAATTCATTTTTCCAGCTTCTCATGCCCAAATCTGGACTCCTCTGTTTCTCACAACTATCAAATCTATCAGAAAAATAAATAAATACATCCAGAATCCAACCACTTCTTATAAATTCCACAGCTACAATCTTTAGCTGTTACCTGGATTATTATAACACTCTTTCATTTGCATTAAACATTGTTGCGGATACAGCTGGTTGTTCACCACAATCTACTATCTTTCTCTTCCGTTGCATTTGGATTGCTGCATTTCCCATTCGACTTGTAGTTTGCTATGAACGTGTGATGAAATTTGGACAAAGGAAAGCAAAAAGAAGGGATGTGTGCCACTTCCGAGGTATACCTAAAGCCCATGAGCATGCATGCCTCCTGCATTCTCCTTTCATGCGCTATGCACCACAGCCTGAGGAGCCTGAGAGCTGCATAGGCAAAAGCAATGGCCTAGGACAACGACTTTCAACCTGAGTGCCATGGCATGCACTGGGCTGCCGCCATACTTTTTAAAACTTGCAGTACCCAAGATGGCAGCATAGGTAAACATGGCTCACTCCTCACACAACCATATCAAAGTAACAACTAAATTATGAACAACCATCATGCAGAACTGGCAAAAATTGAATTCAGTGGAAGTCTGGCAACTATGGAATTAAAGAAACCACATCCATCCAGACTGGTAGGAGGGGCAAAATGTGGAACAAGCTGGTCCCACATACACATGTGGGGGGTAAAAATGTGGGGGGTGTATCTTGGGAGCAAGGAGTTTCAGCTCCACACCAGACCCCCCAGCCCATGGTACCAATGCCAGGAAGATAAGTTCCCATAACCTCTGGCTACAAACCTGAGCAGGGATTGAGTTGGTAGGAGAAACTTCTTAAGCCCCAAGCAGTTCCTCTTAAAAAATACCCCCCGACACACACTCACCTGTTCAAACTCACTCCCTCTGAGTTCCAGCACTGGGGTAGCAGCTTGAAAGGCAGCAGTGGCTTACAGGGAGGAATTGAAGTGACTGGCATCAAGGTGAGAGCTGGGGGATAGCTTTCTCCCAGACAGAAAGGCAGGCAGAGCCACGGGGCTGGCAGGTGGGTACTAAATCTGAGACTCCATCAACCTGACTAACACTGTTTGCCCCACCCTGGAGTTCCCCTGAGGCTCCATCCCACCCAACTTACACCTATTAACAGTAGCTTTTCTACAGGAATGACTGGTCTTGGCTCATGCTTCACAACTTTCTAAATCCTTTCAAACAAAAAATAGCTGGCCTCAGTGAGCCCCCAGGCCTGATACCTCTTGCTAAATGGCCCCAGGCCTGGCATTGGCAACAGCCAGCATAGATTCACAACTTGACTTCACCCGGGAATCTTCAAGCCCAGCACAATTAGCAGCTATCTCAGATTGCTCTACAGCTTAGGCAGGGTGACCCTGGGCAAAACACAGGTGGGGGTTAACCTTGGCCTGCATCACCTGGGAAACCCCAGGGCCTACACTCACAGTGGACAGCTACAGACCACATCAGAGCACCGCCATCCTGCTCCTTCACCGCTGATCATCCACAGAGGGCAGAGGTTGGTGATCAGTGTTCACAGCCAGTCCTGGCAACTGACTGGCCTGGGTAAATCCTTCCCATTGACCTGACAACAGCAACCAAGGCTCCACTACAAGAGGAGGGTGTACTCAGCCCACAAGAAGGGTGCACCTCAAGTACCCAGCTTGGGTGATAGGGGAGATTGTGCCACTGGGCCCTACAAGACACCTACTACATTAAGCCACACTCAAAACATGGAGTCAAAGCAGCTCTATCTAATACATAGAAACAAACACAGGGAGGCTGCCAAAATGACGAGACCCCCCCCCAAAAAAAAAGGCCAAATGAAAGAACAGATCAAAACTCTAGAAAAACAACTAAAAGAGGAAGCGTTTACAAGAACAAGTATAAAGGACTCATGGACAAAAACTATGGGGGGTGGAAATGGGAGGGAGGTGGGGAGGGCTAGGGTGGTGGCCTGGGGTGGGAGTAAAAGACAGAAAACTGTACAAGATCAACAATTAAAATTAAAAAATTTAAAAAATGGAGATAAGCAATCTATCAGGTGCAGAGTTCAAAACGCTGTTTACAAGGATGCTCAGGGAAATTAGCGAAGACCTCAACAGCATAAAAAAGATCCAGTCAGAAATGAAGAATACTCTAATTGAAATAAAGAACAATTTACAAGGAAACAATAGTAGAGTGAATAAAACCATGAATCAAATCAGTGATTTGGAACATAAGGAAGCAAAAAACCAATCAAACCAACAAGAAGGAAAAAGAACCAAAAAAACTGGAGATAATATAAGTAGCCATTTCAACATTTACATCATAGGGGTGCCAAAAGGAGAAGAGAAAGAGCAAGAAATTGGAAATTTATTTGAAAAAATAATGAAGGAAAACTGCCCTAATTTGGTGAAGGAAATAGACGTGTAAGTCCAGGAAGCACAGAGAGACCCAAACAAGATGGATTCAAAGAGGCCCACTCTAAGACACATCATAATTAAAATGCCCACTGTTAAAGATAAAGAGAGAATCTTAAAAGCAGCAAGAGAAAAGTGGTTAGTTACCTACAGGGGAGTTCCCATAAGACTGTCAGCTGATTTCTCAAAAGAAACTTTGGCAGCTGGAAAGGACTGGTAAGAAATATTCAAAGTTGTAAAAAAGCAGGGACCTACAGCTAAAATTGCTCTACCCAGTAAAGCTATCTTTTAGCATAGGAGGGCAGATAAAAAGCTTCCCAGACAAGAAAAAATTAAAGGAGTTCATCATTACCAAATCATTATTACATGAAATGTTAAAGGGACTTATTTAAGAATAGAAGATCAAAACTATGAGCAATAAAATGGCAATAAATACATACCTGTCAGCAATTAAATCTAAAAAAAAAAACAAACAAACTAATCAAACAAGAAGAACAGAGACAGAATCATGTATATGGAGACTGATTTGATGGTTGCAGATGGGAGTGGAGTATAGGAGAATGGGTGAAGGGGTGAGTGGATTAAGATGTACAAATAGGTACAGAATAGCCATGGGGGTGTAAAATATAGTTTAGGAAATGGAGTAGCCAAAGAACTTATATACATGACCCATAGACATGAACAATGGTGGAGGGATTGCCTGAGGGGGTGGGGGTTCTGGGTAGAGGGGGGCAAAGTGGGGAAAAGTGGGACAACTGTAATAGCATAATCTATAAAATATAATAATAAAAAAATTAAAAATGCAATACCTGACTAGTCAAGATCACTGACCTCCTTTCCCTTACACTGTCTGATTAAAAAATGACAACAGCCAACACAACAATAGCTGTCCAGTGTGAATGAATCAAAATTGTACGTATTTTTTTGTCAGATCAGTAAAAAAAAATATTTTTTGGTGTGCAGCAGAATTTTAGTAATTAATTCACATGTGCCACGAGATGAAAAAGATTGAAAATCGCTGGCTTAGGAGACAGAGGATCCTGGATGTCTGACTAATCACAGAAAGCAGAGCTGTCTGCTGCCCTGAAACAGTACACCTCAGGCTGTCAGGGGAGAGAGGAATAAACTTCTTCTTTAACCCACTGAATGCTTACAGATGCTTAGGCTGATCCTGCTTAATACAAGTATAGCACCTAAAATGTATGCGCTTTTCAAGGGCTTAAAAAGATGTTTGAGCCCTGACCAGTGTGGCTCAGTTGGTTGGGTATCATCCCACAAAGCAAAGGGTTGCTGGTTATGTACCTAGATGGCAGGTTTGGTCCCCAGTTGGGGTGTGTACAACATGTTTCTCTTTCACATAGATGTTTCTCTCCCTCTGTTTTTCCCTCCCTTCCCCTCTCTGTAAAACAAACAAACAAACAAAATTGTTTAAAAAATGTTCAAATTCTGCCTCCTCCCAAAAAATTATTAGCTCTGAAATATGAAAAAACTGTAAATTCAGCATTAATAAATGCTTACATAAATAAAAATGTTAACATTTTATCAACCTGCCAGCTGCACCTCAAATAATCTGTTATATATAAATTTAGTAATTTTTAGATCATAAAAACATAATGAATATTTTATTCCTAACAAAATTCAAAGCTCTTTCAAAAACATTTATAGCAAACAATTACATGGAAATATGGGTACATTTTATTATTTGATATGACGTGCAGTATGGCCTCAAAATAAAAGTGAGTAGGTCCTGGGGTGGCCTTAAATGATGCTACCTGTCTCTGCCATTTACTGGCTGAGATACCCTCATCAAGTCATTTAGATGCTGCAACTCATTTACCCCATAAAATGGGGGCAGAGCAGGAAAATAATACTCATTTCACATGGTTACAAGGAGAACGAAAAAATATACCAGAATCAAAAGTACTTTACATATATTATCAGTATGTATGTAATGAATACTATTACCTTATAGGCTTCCATAGAATCTCAGTGTTTAAGGAATCCAGGAGTGAATTAAGCCTATGGTGCCCGACTCAACAGAAGTATCTGAAACCTTTTAAAAACAAATTACAAAGCCGCTCTCTCCAAAAAGTTAAGTAGCACTTAGGATTCTTTAAGCTCCCCTATACATAAGAAACTAGTGATATTGGTTGCTTACACTGGTTTAGAAATGGCTGGCTAGGTGACAGGGTAGAAAGGAGAATGTTCATGAATTATTTTCTTGAATCTTTAAAATTCTGAACTACATGAGTATATAATCATATTCAAAAAGTCATCAGTTTAAAATTATTTAATATATTAACCAATAGGTAAATAAATGTTCCTGGAGGGATTCTGATATAGCTGGCCCAGAACAGGAGTGTGGGGAGTAGGTCAATTTTTCCAGCCACATGTTCATGTAGATTTAGCCTTCACTACACCCCCAGATTCTACTTGAACACTCTGAATATCTCCACTCACCTTACCTTACAAAGGAACCCATTCAGTGGCTGGACAGCTATAACTGTTAGCATATTGTTCTGTGCAAATTTGTGTCAAAGTGAAGGATGCTATAAACACCATCATGAAGCTGGAGGCATGATTTGACCCACAACATAACTGAATTCATCAATGACAGTGAGGTTTATTGGATATGAGTCTGCTGGGTCTCTGTCACCAAGACAGAAAACTGACGTTGATTTTATCTTCAGATTTTTGCTTGACCTACTGATGTGATTGTGGCTCTGGTTATCAGAGAGCTCTCAAAGTGGAATATGAGCCCTTGTTTAATCAGCACTGTGCCTGTCTTGTCCCCGATTCTTATTATCTAATGCAAATGGGCTTCCTTATTACCTAACATGGGAGAGCCAAGCAAACTGAAGCTACAAAATTCAAGCAACTGAGCACTGTCTTGGCCTGGGACAATGTAAGATTTATTGGTAAATAAACATGTTAATGCATCAATCCAAATGCACTTTAATAACCAAAAGAAAGAAGAAATTGCTCTGAGAGAAATGAGAGGGAAGTGTTTAATTTTGTACTTGGTCCCATAATTTTGGAATAGAAACCAATCCTTTCAACCCAAAAGCTTATTCTAATTGCCCCTGCTTTACCCCCCCCCCACTCCTCCACTACTAAATTCCTATTATTTGTTCTCATTTGAATGGTCTAAAACCGACAAGTAAAGGAAAGGTTGTTATCAATACAACATCAGTCCCAGATGGATTAGAGGGAGAACCATGTTTGTGGCTCTCTGTAATCCCCCCATCGATTCCAGCATTCGGAGTTTCTCCAGGGAATGTGGCAAAGCTGTAGGAAGTCCCCAAAGGCAAAATGTTGCAGGCTGCTCTCTGGTTCAGCTGCCAAATTACAGAAAAAGTAATGCAGGAGAGAAAACGAGAGGAAACTAGTCCTCGCCTGCAACTCAGAGGCAGGTGAGAGGCTGAGTTTTTTCATTCCTCCTGGGGTCCACCATAGCCTGTCTGCCTCGCAGGAACACATACTTCCATGTAGGTCTTCTGTTTCCAAAAGGAACCTCCAAAGCCACCTGCTTCAAGTAGCCTCATATGGAGCCAGAGATGTGTACTGATGTTGCCTCCAGCCTAGTTCTGCTTCCAAGTCCAAAAATAGATTTGAGGGAGGCTTTGAGCAAACTCTTTATATTCTCTGTGCTTGAGTTCCTCCAAATTGAATGGCATTTGCCATTCACTTTCATCATGGAAATTGAGGGGAAATAGCTGCAATGGGATTTGTAAAAAAGATTTTGGAGCAGATTGTAAGGAGAACAATGAGACATAACATAACCATTCTTGACTCTTTTAAGCAATGATTTATATCACAGAAATTCATAGTGCACACATAAGTTGTAGGAAGACAGAGCATAGATGAGCATTCTAATAGAAACTTAGACTGAAATAACAGAATAATAATATTAACTGAGAAACTCAGATTCCTGACACCAAAAAAATCATAAATTTATATTACAAATAAGCAATTCTAACAACGTGTTCTTTCTTTCTACTCTCAAACATTTTTGTCAGCCTTGTACAGGGCTATAAAATTCTCAGTATCATGCTGTATTTCATTAAAATGAATTTTCTATAAGCAAAAGATCAGCCTCACTTGTCACACGTGTAGAGTATGTGATTTTAAAAAAGTGCTGTGTGTAACGTACTCATTATACTACAGCAGAATGGGCCAGAGAAATGAACACACGTTAAGGGGTGCTCCTAGCGCACCCAGGCCCTGAAGTGGACACAACCGACATTAACAGTGCAAGCATTGTAAAGTCAAGAGTAACCTATTACTAGTTTAACAACAAGAACAGAGCTGAAATCAATGTTTTTATACCATATTTGTGTTTGGAAGTATTTTCAGACTATAAAACAATAGGTACATCAATATCAGGGAATGCTTGGAATAAGTCTTTTGAGAAACACATTCATGGATAGGCCATGCCTCCTGGTAGTGTTTGCTCCATTTTGGGTAGAAAGTCATTGTGTTATTTACTTTATGTACAGAAACTAGGGAAATATTAGCACTATTTTCCCTCTTATTTTAGTTTCTCTGAACTTTGCACTCTGAACATACCTGCTTTGTATCAGATACTGAAACAGAAAAAAAGAAATCCCTACCTCAAATACACAGAAGAGCTAAACAGGGTTTTAATGTTTTCAAATATTATTTCTACTTTTGCACACTTCGTGTACTGTGCCCACAGCAGGAAACGGAGAAGAGGTAAGAGTAAGGCAGGGTGAAATTTGATCTTGCCACAAGCCCATCTGAGGTCTGTTAGATTGATTTTTCTTCCCTAGGGAGAAAAAAAAAGTGGAAAGGAGCAGTGACAGAAAAAAGTCCTGCAAAGTTGGACAATCACTGGAGAATACTTAATTTCATTATATAAATAGGGGGGTGAGAGGTCGAGGTAAATTCTATGGATTTCCTCAGCAAGACAGACTCTCACACCCAAGTTTCGAAACTAAAAACTACAGTATTCCGCTAGATGATTGTGCCTGGCGTTTAAAAGGCCCCTGCAGAGAACTAGTCAAAATATTTACATTCCTCTCAGAAACTGTAACGCCAAGGAAAAGAGTAACGTAGTGAGAGGAAGAATCAAAAGGAAAACTTTCCTTCCCCAGGCAGCCAGAAGAGGTGTCATGTCAGGCCGCTGGGTCTTCTGCCACAACAGCCCTATTCTCTCGGTTTAGATCAGGGATGGATAACGCACCTTCCTGGTGAGTGTCCGTCTACGGCAAGGTGCCTTAGGAGAATTTTGTGTCAGACTTAGGATTGTAACCATTTCTGAAAGGATGTGGGTAATAGAAAGCTGTAAGTGGGCGTGTCTAATTATCCAGGTTCTGCACCCTCACTGTAAACAGACGCATGAGTGATGAGCACGTATATTTTTCCCATAAAATGCAGCCACTGGCTCAAAGTGAGTCAGAATCTGGCGTTGAAGCTAGTTCGAGCCTGAGCGGCGGCGAGGACGGGGTGGGGGTTGGGGTGAGGAGGAGGAAGGAGCAGGCGGGGGCGACGATTAGTGAAGGAAATGACCCAGCTCCCTTCTTTCTGTTTTCCCGGTCTGCGTCACGCTTCTGCACACTCGGAGCCCGCGGCCGGCTAGCGGACCGCCGAGCACCCTCCTGAAGATCGCTCTCACCGCCCGGGGTCCTCCAAACCTGCGGAAAGCCCCCAAGAGACACCGAACCGGGGACCTGGCCAGGCCGGGCCAGGCCTGGGACCCGCGGAACTTCTCCCATCCCGGCGACCCTCGACGTGCGCGCAAAGCTGGCAGTCCAGAATTGGGGCCTGAAGCCACCACCGAGGCCGACCGGCGTGGAGGCGGCGCGGGGCGAGGAGACACCTGGACCTGCCCGGCCGCGACTGCCCTACTCCCTCCGCCCGAGTTCTAGACAGAAGAGCACCTTCTGACCAAGGATTAATAGTAATACTCCATTATTCCTGTTAGAACAAGTTAATGTAAGGGTTGGGCTGCCAGGCCCCGGGCACGGTCACGTGCGCCCCCGTCACTCCGGCTCCCTTCGCCTCTCCGGTTCGAGTTATGCCATCAAGCTAATATATTGTGACTGCTCTTCTCTCCTGTGACAAAGGCTTGCAGCTGCCTCCAAATCAATAGACGTCAAAGAAATATGAAAACAGTCATGACACAAAACTTAAATCCTGGCTGGAGCCTACATAATCAGAACCGTGCTTCTGTTCTCCAAGCCGCCGATTAATTTATCCCAAAGTTTAGTCAAATTTTTATTCCGGTACCTTTTTCCCAGCAGATCCCGCTACATCTGTCGGGTTTGTAATGTAATTTGTAATTACTGCCCTTCATGTGGTCCGGTGCCTTGAACCGTCTTTAATTAAAAGCATAATTAAGGGAAGATCTAAAGAAAGACAATTACCAGATGGTCTTCCTCCCACCCACCCCCCCGCCACCCCCCAGCCAAGGCGGTAGTTTCGAGGAGAGGGGCGCAAGGTCTGTCCCCTGGACCCCGCGTCTGGGGAGGGGCCGGCGGGCCCCGGCGGCGCTTTCTCACCGCAGAGGCCGGGACCCAGGGCCTACCTCCTCTCCCTCTGGCTGGAGCCCAGAGGCTCCGCCGAGGCCGCGCCCCAAGGTGAGCTCCAGCGACCCCGCGGTGCAGAGGCCGCGGTTATCTACACGCTCTTTCCCTGGGGTCTCAAAGGTATGGGCTGGCTGAGGGGGAGGATGGTGCAAGTTCAAGGCCGAAGCAACTTCCAAATCCGGAAGGGGGCCCCCTGCCCTGCGCGCAAGCCTGAGAGCTCAGGAGCAGAAAGTTTGCGAGGGTTGGAAGAAGGGGAAAGGAAGAGGGAAGGTCGGCTGTCTCTGAGAGGGCAGGCAGCCTGGCGACCGGGCCCCAGCTCAGGCTCTCCCGAGACAGGGCTGGAGCTAGGGTAGGAGCGGGGGACCTGTCCGGTGCTAGTCGGAGAAGCCACCGCCGTTTTGCCCCGTCTGGCAAAGTGGCCCCTTGACGACGATTGTCTCGGCTGTCGGCTCCTCGGTGTCCACTGGTCCCTGGGATTTTCAGAACAAGTTTCTTTTTTGTTTTGTTTTTGTTTTTGCGAGGGAAAGAGTGAACCAACCCTGTCCCGCCCCCACATCCCCGAAATGAATAATGCAGGCAGGAGCCAAGATTTCAGCATTAGCGCCGCGTTGCCCCGGCGGCTGGCTCGAGGATCCCGAAGTCGGATAATGAAAATTAAACTGTCCTTGTTCGGCGGGGATGTCATTATGTGACTGTTCACATTCAAAGTCAGGCAGCAGTGAATTGTAATCACTTCAATTATCTTCAATACACTTTCTTTAAGACACGAGATGTCAAAGATTTTTTTTAAAAAGTACATTCTTGCTGCTCTGTGGGTCCATTTTCCAGACGGTTTGTTGCTCTTGCTGCCTGATTTGGTTTCGGCTTTTATTCCCCAGCCTCATTTTCTTAAAGAGACTCCGGCGGAGTGAGCGAGCCCTCGCCGCTTCTCCAGCACTGTGGGCCGGCTACGCAAGTCCGAAATTGCTTCCGTGCGCCTGGCGCGTACATTTTGGTTGCTTTCAGCTTTAATTAACTTTGAACAACAAATATGCCTGGAGCTCTAGATCTGGTGTCGCCGTGGGGAAAGGGACGGACGTATCGTATTCTGCGTCTTCCCCAGCCTAGGAGGGTGGGCTGGCTGCAGCAGCCTGCGCCCCCGGAGGCCAGCGCGGTGCGTCAAGAAGGCACGTGCTGGACTGGACGGTGCCCGAGCCTCCAAGATCCCTGAGAGAGCCCGGGACCTCTTCTTCCAGCGGGGAGAACTCAGGGAAAAGCCGGGGCCAGCAGAGTCTGCTCTCCTTTGTTGAAACTCCCCCCAGCCCTGCTGGCTCCCTCTTGTCCCTGAACGTGAGGCAGTGGCCAGTTGGATGTGGTGTCCTCGGGGGACGGCAAAACGCCCTCCGCCCCTAGCCAGAGTAGAGAAAGTAGGGGTCGACTTTGAAGCCTTACGTCCATCCCTCTGATTAGGACTAATCCTGATCTTTACACTAATATCGCCTCTTGGGTTTTTATTATACTCATTTGGGAGGAAATGAGCTCTTGCCGGGAAAATAGCACCCCGCACCCCACTTTTCATAGCTGCGCAGGGCCGGGGCCTGAACCCTGCGGGTAATCCTAGAGCTACGGATATTATATTTGTGAAATGTTCTTTTGTTGAAGCTTTTAACACCTTCTTATAACGAATCATTTGTTCTTTTCTCTTTAATTTTGATAGACAATTAGCCATCAGAGATACATCAGTTGACTGTAACCGAGCATTAAACTCGCCTTTATGTAACGCTAATTTAGCATAGCTGCTTTGTTTAACTTTGCTATATAAGAACCAGGTTTTGTAGCAAAAAAAAAAAAAAATAGGTGTAATTTTATGTGGGGTTTCATTTCTTTTGGCCCTGGACGCCGCAAGCCCTCTCCTCTTTGTGAAGCGTTCTGCCGGGGCCTGACGCCATTTCCCGTGCCTAGCACCTGCAGGCTGGGGGTGGGGGAGGGAATTAGCATTGATATAGATTTAGTTGAAATGTAATCTCTTAAATCTGTCCAAGATTCGGGGAGATAATTACACTTTCACTGAATTGCCAGGGGTCAGCGTCTCAGAGGACCTGAGGAGTTGATTTACTAACAATAGTGTTACATAAAAAATGGCGTTTGAGATTATAATGTTAATGGCTGCGGTCGCTGGGGAATGCGGCTGCTTCCTACTAATTCCATGTAACTTGTTTTTTTTTTGTGTGTGTGTTTTTTCTTTACCTCCCGTTTGCCCGACCTCCACTTCTCGAGCTCCGTCTTTGGAAACATTCAGAGCTTCGCGGTGTTTAATTTGGTGGCAGGCACCTGGAAGTTAGGACGCTTGAGCTTGGGGTTGACACGCTTTTTCTGAGAGTGCTTGTGGTGACAGGTTATGTCCTCGACAGCAAGGCTGGGCTCTTTCTACCCCACGAGGACCTATTGAAGAGCGCGGGCTCCGGACACGCGGCAGCGAGCCTCCGGCAGGAGCGGAGCGCAGAAAACAGAGGCGGACCAAGGCATCCGGGAGAAGCGGAGCGCCCTCTCAGGCCCTGGCCTCCTCCGTCCGCCTGGAACGGGACTTGACCCGCTTGCAGCGACCTCGAGCTCCCCAGCTGGTCCAGGACGAAGCCCAGTTCTGTGCCTTACTCTCCCGTGCAGGCCGCACTTCTGGCCCAGCAGCCTCAGACCTACAGGCGCTCACTTCCCATCTCTAACTTTCCGAAGTTCCAGCTGGTTTGGTGAAAGGTCGGGACCTCCGTGCAAGAATAGAAAAAGGTCGGGAAAACCTAGGGATACCGCAAAGTCCAGGTTCTACCCTGGGGTGGGGATAAGTTTAAAACTAACAAGTCAGTTTACCCTGAGGTGGAGACAGTTAAGGAGTTTACACTCCCTGCACTCTTGTCAAACTCATGTCAGACTTTACCCACATTAGTCTCCATCCACAGACCTTAGACTCCATTGCAAAATCCCATGGCAGCCCCTAATTTATAGGCCCGCAAGGCAACTCTGGGGATTTGCTCCTTCGAAAGTCTCACTAACTTTACTTGAATGGCCTCTGGTCACCGAGGGACCACCAGTGGGCTTGTCCCCATCCATGGGCCAACAAAGAGCCCCAGAAGTTGTGTGCAAAAGTGAAGGGAATGAATAGTGAAAAGCAGCCCCTCTTCCTGGGTGGCACAAAAAGAGCTGGTTTTGTGGCCTCCTCCAGGATGGCGCTGGGGCTGGCAATAAGAGGAATCCTAGCCTGGAGCATCCTCAAACCACGCCAGGGTTCAGTGGCCTAGGCCCAGACCCAGGACGTGGCCATTGCCCATACCTCAAATCCAGAAACTTGGATACCCTTACGAGGGCTTGATTTTGGAGCCTGAATGGGTGGCCTGTGCCCTCCAACTCTTACTCCTCACAGGTGACGTGGAGAGGCAGAGAGAGGGGTGCAGACCTGGGTGTAGGCCTTGCACAGGCTCTCCCTGAGGGTGGGAGCTCTGCTTCTGTGAAGGATACCAGAGCCATGACTTGTTTGCTGGTTCGATCAAAAGAAGGAGCCACCTCTTAGCCTAATACACCCTCACCCACCTCGTTGAGCTGCTGGAAGACTGGCTGGGCACATGTGGCAGGCAGGTGCCCTCAGGATCTCACTCTCCAGCGAATCCGAATCCGGGAGAGGCCTGAGTGCCCAAACCCTTGTCACTGGGGGCAGTGGGAGGTCTCTGCACATCTTGCCTGTTTAGATCAGTGCCCCCTTATCTTATATGTAACAGCAATATATATATGTTAATTGAAAACTTCTGAATTTAAAAAGGTTGTGACAAGTTATAATTTGTCCTGTCAATGCCTGGAATCCTTATTTATCTCTTTAGCTTGCCTTTCGCTTGCGCCTGTCAGCTAACAGCTTGCCTAACTCATTGACTTCCTCACTCATGGCACGGAAATGACAAATGTGCTGTTTTATCCGTACAATTTATTTCATTATTGTTGCCAGCACGAAGCATCACAATCAATCATAAGGAAGTCCAGTTGGCAGGTGTCAATCTTGGTATGTTTTTGTACGTCTCAGTCTATATTTAATCCAATTATAAGGGTCACAGAGTAAGTGCCAATCCTCTTGTTACAACTCACATCTTATTTAAGATTTAAAGTAAAAAAAAGTCAACTAGATCACATGGACCTTTGGGGGGAAGGGAAGAGATGTCTTTAAACCCCCCTACCCTCTCTCTCTTTCTCTCTGTCTGTCTCTCTGTCTCTCTCTCTCTGCCTTCTCACTTCCAGTTTAAATTATACAGCCATCCCTTTTTATTAAAGAAAGAGTTGTGGGGAATCCGGTTTTATGTACATTTGTGTGCAAATGAGGTTCTTGTTATTTTGCTAAAGTAGAGGCAGGCTTAATGATGAGAGATCTTTCCGCTCATTACCCATTCAAATACAATTGTAGATCGAAGGCGGCCTTGTCACGTTGAGAAAAAGTGAATTTCTAACATCCAGGACGGGCCTGTCTACTTTCAGCGAATTGCATCCAATCACCCCCAGGGAATTCAGCTAATGTCTCAATCTCTACACGGACAAGGGAGAGAAAGAAATCCAACATGGCGCCACAAACTGACTGACTGACTTAACATGAAAATGGTTAGAAGGAAAGGAAAACCAGAGTTTCCTCAAATTGGTTGTAATTGAGATTTTTCTTAGTGAGAAAGCAAACTGGAAGGATTTGCAGATTTTCCCAAATGTCTAAGAAAATTTTATGTTGGGCTAGAATGGAGAGAAGAGAGAATAAACTAAGTATTTCTTTGAATGAGAGCAGGAAAATTATCCAGTAACAGAGAAACCAGAGTACTGTGTATAGTCATACCATTATGAAATCTTTTAGACCTCAGTGAAGAGACAGCAAATATTACTCTCACTAAATATTTTCCTTTTTGGTGCTCAGATTCACAAAACATTCCTCCATTTGAAATGACACACAACATACACAGTGTTTTTTTTTTTCCTCAACTAGTCGGGGGCTTCCCCCTCTCCTTTTATTAACTGTTATATGAAAAAGTTGTATTAAACCCCTTTATAAATTAGCACCCACCCAGGAACAATCATTCTAAGTATAGACATTAATAGGGTGCATTATCATTCAGACTTAGTAAAATGAAATTAAATACTGAAGTGGAAAAATCCATTTTTGCTTTTCAGTTGTTGCCAGACTCAATAGCCATTGTCAAGACAAACACTAAATCACCCTAAGGCACAGATCCTGCTAGAGGGGCTTCCAATCGAAGCGGCTTTATTTGCCTAATATGGGCGTGGGGGAGGGAGGGAGGGAGGGAGCGATAGAGAATGAGCATTCCCTGGACTAGAACAACAGATCTCAACTACAGTTCAAGTCAAGAATGGATCTATCTTCCCCTGTCTCCTCTCCTTCCAAGCAAGCCTCGCTCTCTAACCATTCCGCTGTTTTCCTTCCTCCACCCTTACTTCTACCTCAGGACCCTCACCCCTTTCCACACTCCCCGCCTCGCCTCTCCAGGCTAATGGGGACGCTCTGGACTTCCAGCCAGTCTTAGGCCCGGGGCTGACCAGGGAGGCCCCGCAGACCCGGCGGCGGCCGAGCTCGCTCATTGCTGCTGTTTTGGAACTGCCCTGGGTGTCACAGAATTTCTGTCTCTGGCCCTTTGCCTCCCACCTACAGATTGCATTCCGCATCCCGGGTTTCACGTCGTGGATGACGCCCCACGGCCGCCCGCGGTGCTCTCTAGCGGCCTAGAAAGTCTGCCCGCGCCCAGGCAGGGCCAGGCCAGGCCTCAAGGGCTGGGCACTACAAGGGGGCCGGCCAGGCCGCCCCTAAGGCCAATGGAACGTCCTGGGGTCAAGAGCTACCCTGGGACCAAGCTTTGGCAGAGGCGAAGCTTGCCCTCCCCAGTGGCGACCCGGCGTGAGACTCCTCCCACCCTGCCTTCTGTGCCCGGGACAAATGGAGAGCGGCTCGTGCGTTGGCCCGGAGCGCAGAGGGACCTAGCCCGGCCTCGCCTCCACCGTCCGGCGCTCCCGCGTCGCTCCAGCGCACCCTTTATTGACAGGCAGATAAGAAAGCCGGGACCGTGGCGTTTCCAGCGTCTCTCTGGAGCACCCTGCCGCGTTGCAGGGATCCGCGCACTCTTAATGGTCTGGACTCCAAACAAGCCCGGAGCAGCCTTCCCCGCGGCCTCCCTTCCGGACAAAGAGGGTGGGTGGTGAGGGAGCCGCTGACATAAACTAGGGAGCTAGGGAGGCCTGCTCGGAACCGGGGCCTACACGCAGTCCAAACTCTAAGGCAGACGGTGGAGCTTGGGAGGAGATCTCAGGACGTCTGGGGCCGAGAGATGGATCTGGCCCTGAGGGGAGCTCGGGCGTTTGCCAAGAAACTAGGTCAGGGAAGAGTGCTGGTGGCGGTGGAGAAACCCGAACAAACGCCTCTCTGCGTGCCACTCCCCAGCGGAGCCGACTTGGGGGAGACGGGACCACATGAGCGTTCTGGCGCAGATATGAGTGGTTGGTGGCAGGGGGGTGGCCGGGATGGATGTTCCCTGCCCCTGACACAGGAAGTCCAGAGATCTGGGTGGAGAGAATTGCGGGTACCGTCTGTAAATACGAACCACACCTAGACCTTTCCACCAAGAGGCTCCCATTCTCCTCCCCACCTCTACGCTGCCCTCAGGGCCTCGAAGGGCCGAGGAAAGAAAATCAAGTTCGGCAGGGAGCTGGCCTGGCCAAGAGGAGCGGGCAGACTGGCTGCCTAGAGCTGCCTCCTGAAAGGTTGCAAAGCCCCACACTTGTCCAGGTGTGCTGGAGTCGGGAGCGGGGACGGCTCGACCTGTCGCTCGCCATCTGTGCTCACTGTCTCTTTGCTGCCCCCACCCAAGCCCGCTGAACAGGACCTGGCCCTGCAGCCCTCCTCCGGCCTAAGCCTCTCCTTCCTAGCTTTAACACACACGTGCCCAAGTCTACGCCTCCCCAGAGCTGCCTAAAGATAACTCCACGCCCCCCTCTACTTCCGCTCCCGGGCCACCCCATCACGCAAACCCTGCCCCTCCGGGCCGGACCTCTGTCACTAGCACGTTGGAGACCCAGAGGGAGGCTGAGAACGAAGGGACTGGACATTGAGAAGCCTCCTCCCCTGTTGAAGGTTGGGGGGAGAGACCCGGGAATAACAACGGGGGCTTTTAAGCCCCTATCCCAAGATAGGTAGTTCCAGCTCGACTAAGCCATCTCCTAGTCCACCTGGAATGTGAGAGGAAAACAAGCACAGGCCACCAGGACATTATCCCATGGACCCCGCCCCAATTTCTGTGGTTTCCTCAGCTCCGGGAAGGGGAATCTTGATTTAAGTCTCTAGAACTTTCCTATTTTCCTCCTCTAGGCCACAAAGTCAACAGTTAACGCCAAAGTCAACGATTAATAAAAATCACCTACATTTTCTATGTGACTGGAACCTATCAGCCCAAGGAGGCGAAGGAAGCCCGAGCAGGTGCGGTGACTCCCCTTAGGGGAACCCAGAGGGCCTGGAGAGGACTTTGGCCTAGCCTGGGAGAAGGGATCGCTCGTCCTCTCCCCGAGCCTCCGTCTGTCCCAGCTGGTGACTCCTAGGCTTGAGGACATGGTTGGGGTACCCATTACTCCTTGAGCTCCTCCTGAAAAACGATTCCTGCAAGAGGACCTTTTTAACCCCGGTGCAACTTTCGGGTTCCTCTGAAGTGACTCCCTCGGGGATCGGAGGAGGGGAAACGGTGGGCACCCGGGAAGGTAGCTGGTAGAGGAGACCCCTGGTTCCAAAAAGGGAGGCGGAGCGCACTCGGGAGGGCTAGTTTCCTTGGGCTGACTCCACGCCCTAAGGGCAGGCGGGCGGGATGGGGCCAGGTTGGGCACGGGCAGCCACCGGCTGGCCCAGGAAGGACACGGCATTGCTTAGAGCCGGCCAAACTCGGAGTAAGGAAGGAGGAGGCTACAGCCTGGCCCTAGCTCTCGTGGGCGCGGGGCTGAACCCAACTCTGGCCGCCATGACGTCACGCGGGGCCGGCAGCCAATGAGGACCGCGCTGGCAAGGATATTAAGGAAAGTTAGCGCCTGCCTGAGCACCCTCTTTTCTTATCATTGACATTTAAACTCTGGGGCAGGTCGTCGCATAGAAGGCGGCTGTCAGATCTGCCACTTCCCCTGCCGAGCGGCGGTGAGAAGTGTGGGAACCGGCGCCGCCAGGCTCACCTGCCTCCCCGCCCTCCGCTCCCAGGTAACCGCCCGGGCTCTGGCCCCGGCTCGACCCGGGGCCCGCGCCGCCTCTCAGCTGCCCGCGACGGGTGTCCCCCAATTCCAAGCCCACCTCAAGTAGCCCGGGGGCTTGACTTTTGCCTTTAAAAGGAGGAATACAAAGATGGAGGGGAGTTACGGAAGGCGGCATTGGACAGGGGAGGAGGGGGTGTCTTGTCTTTGCCGTGCGTGCTTTTCCACAAAAGTAGCAAAATGTTCCAGTCCCCAGAGTGGACTTACCGTTGGGTGTTGGGATGGGGTGAGGGGGGCGGGGAGATGCAGACGAGGATCTGCCGCTGCTGTCTGCAGAAGCCGTTCGCTACTGTGAGAAATGCAGGAGGGGGGACGCAGTTTGCACCCAGAACTCTCCCTCTAATAGCAGTTCACCGCATTCATGCGCGAAGTCCTCACCCGCTCCTGCAGCGCGTGCAGCAAAAGTTTCCCGCGGTTGCAAAGTGTAGATAGTCAGACCAAAACAAAGTCATAGAGATGGGAGTTCGTTTCTCGAAAGGGAGCCGAGGACTAAAGAATGCTATCCGTGGAGCGGGGCAGCGCGTAAAGCCCCCAGCGTGTGATTTGAGCTTCACTTCGGACGACCTAATAATTAGCGATTCTCACTGAGCTAGAACGCGGGCTCGGGTTACCGCAGGCGCTGCGCTCACTGCCTCGGTGGGAAGTCTGGGCGCCAGCGGACCCCATGCGCTTAATGCCAGGGAGGGCAGCACCCGCGACTCTCCTGCCCCGAACAGCTTAAGCCGGGTGCCAGAAGTTTCTCCTAAGTGGGCCAAGGAAGGAAAAGACCCCGAACTTAGACTAACTCGTGGCTCCGCGGGGCGGAAGTTCCGGGAGGACAGCCATAGGCGGCGGGAGACGCCAGGGCAGGCTCAGGCAGGGCACAGCAGCACCCGCCAGGAGGTTAGGGAGGTGCCTAGGTCAGGCCCAGGCTCTCTCCCTCACTCCCACTGTTGCTGCTGGCGCCCCCTCTCTAGAACTTCTGGGGGGTCATCTTTGGAGGACGTTGGTATCGCAGGCACCTGTGACGGGTGCTAGGGACCAGGGCCCAATTCTGAGAGGTGGCCATCCCCTGCCCACCTCGCCTGGAAAGCAGGGGAGCGAAAGAAATGGTCACTGGGCAGAGCACCTTACCTGAATCGGGGTCCTCTCCTCCTCGAGTTCCTTTCTCTGGAGCTGAGGAGCTAGCAGGTTGCCCACTTCGCTGTGGGAAGTGGACCTTCTCCTCTAGTCATAAATCAAATCCAGCCATCCTCCGGCCTCCTCCCTCATTAGAGATGTTTATTGGAGATTGTGTTTATTCGGCTGTCAGGGCGAGAAAACGCAGTGACATAATTACCTCTGACCAGAGTGCTCGCCCCGCTCCCAGGGCAAGCTGGGGACCTCCTCTGTTGCCTTCTCACTCCCGTGCCCTCCTTCCTCGGAGGGCGTATGTAGTTGGCTGATCTTTTTCCCCTTGGACCCGCTCATATAATTTGGATTATTGAACGAGCTACTATTCAAATTTCCCCAGGGCCAGGCATTTATTTATTTATTTTAGAATTTGAAAGGAAAACCGAAGGGAACCTAACGCCCCTCCAGGGCGGAAGGGGGCAGCGCGGTAGAAACGGAAGGAGAGTCTGGCTGCGCAAACTTTCCGGCCCTCCCGGCTGCGGCGCGCGGGTCCAGACACCACCCGGCGCCAGAGCCTGGCCGGAACAGTGGGGAGCTGACCAGGAGGGATGGATGCCTCTATTGGCTGTGTTATTTGTTGTTTTAGTTTCCATTCTCTCTTCTCTCCGGGGAAGACTTCAGCGCCCAGGCTGAGGATTCTTAAACTCTTCCAGGCCGAACTCTGGGAGCCAGCCCGCGGCTCCTCGCCCGCGTCTTGCCCCAGGGCTGCCCCTGGGCATCAGTTTTCCCTACTAGCGAGGTTTGCAAGTCATCATCTGTGAGACTGAGTTAGGAAATGATGAAAAGTGTGGAATTATTTTCTAATTGAAAAATACTTCTTTTTTTTTTTTTTTGTTACCGCGCTGA
The DNA here is from genome assembly GCA_039655065.1 of Glossophaga mutica. Taxonomy (NCBI): domain Eukaryota; kingdom Metazoa; phylum Chordata; class Mammalia; order Chiroptera; family Phyllostomidae; genus Glossophaga; species Glossophaga mutica. The sequence goes on from CM077308.1 coordinate 24,603,012, forward strand.
CAAATATCTGGGATCCTGGCTTTTGATCCGTCACTGCCGCTTCTGTTTTCCAATCGCTAATAAAATTCGCATTGAGCTTTTCAGTGCCTTGATTAACAGACATATTAACTCTTACTGGGGTGGGGAACAGCTTGTCCCAATCAATGTCATTTTAAGAGCCATCAGGATACGCTTAGCTCGGGCTCCCTGGCTGCTCAAGCGAACCAGCCATGACATTTGCTCCCTCCCCCTTCCCCAGCTTCAAATCCTTCTGCAAAGCCCCCAATCCCCAGTCCGAGTGTTCCCTACTCCATTCTAGGACAAATTACGGCCTCAGTCCCTGGCCATTAAAATAGGCAGCTGTTTAGAGAGGGGATCTCCAGGGAGAAGGGACTGAGGTGGCTTTGGCTTGCTTTTCATTTGAAGCTGAACTCTTGCCTGTTGAAGGTGGAGGTTATAGGAAGGAGTAATGGGGTACCATCCTGGGTGACAAAATGGAAAGCAAACTTTCCTGGGAACCCTATTTGCAATAAATCAGAGAGTGCCACTGATTGCAAATGTCCTATACATCAGGAGTTTTAAACCTGGTCCCTATCTGGACAGCAGCATGTAAGTTCCAGGAAGCAAAAGATTGGGATTCCTTTTGGAAACCCAGTTGGACAATGTTTTTTAAAAAGTATTTGGAGGAGGGGTAGAGAAAGAGATGCTTGCCGCCTAATATGAATGGAAGAGGACCTAACCCATTTGCCATTTGGTCGGAGGCCAGCGCAGGCCAGGGCAGGCCAGGGCTCCCAGGCTTTCCCCAGCCATTCCTGACCACAGAATGGAGGCTCCACCAGGTCTGCTCCTGACTCTTTTCGGCTTGTCCGGCACTCCAGGCTCTACGAAGCTGCGGGGTGAATTGGAAACCTGCAGGTTGTTGGAGAAAGGAGAGGGAGAAAGGCCTCGAGTGGAGGAGGCAACTCGAACTGGGCAGCAGGGGCGGACGCCTTTGCCTTTCGTGCTCATTTAACCCCCTTTGCCAGCTCTGCTATCGAGGGAACCCACCTGCCAGGGCTAGCAAAGAGAGAACCTTTTGAGTCTCTGCAAAGTGACGCAGGTGTCTGCGGAGACTTTCCTTCAAAGAAAAGCTCGTCTCCACCCTTCCCAGCGCGCCAGCACCGCGCCTCTGCTAGGCGTTGGAAAGCGGGATTCAGAGGTGCCGCAACACCGGGTGGGAGACTCTTGGTTTCCAAGCCCAGAACCAAAAGCACAGTTCCCAAGAGCTGGGCGCGTCTGTGACTCGCCAGAGGCCGCCTGCAGACCGGAAACCTGCGGAGCAGGCAACCGTGAATTCCTGGGACCGCTGGTGGCTAGATGCCGCCTGACCTCACATTTAGGAAGCAATACTGGCCAGAGGCTCCCGGTGCTCTCCGGTGAGCAGCGAGCCTCCGCGCAAGCAGCCTCCCCCTACCGGGTGGGATGACCCCGGCGGCCCCTGCGGGAACTAGCCGAGGAGCTGTCCACTGCGGGCTCCGGGAAGGAGGGGAGGAGACTTGGGGAGAGGCGGGAAAAGGCGAGACAGAAACCGCAGGCGCGATCCCCCCTGCCCCCCACCCCGGCCTGGAAGGGTCTCGGTCGCGTTGGGAGCCGCAATTAAGATGGCGACCTGCGAGCTGCCTCAGTTTGGCTCACACCTCTGTCCCCGGCGCGCGGCCTCCGCGTCCCGGGCCGCGGTACTTTGCAGGGGGCGCCAGGCGCCCCCGGAGGTAGAACAGCGCTCCCATCCTCTTTGAAACTGGCGTAGGGAGAGCAGGAAATCGTGATGTCCAACTCTCTCTTCTTAAACTTTGAAAACTCTGCCTCCCTCGGGTCTGACCCGCCCCCCCCCCATCCCAAATATTGACACACTGGAAACAGCTAAGTCCTTTTTGTTTCTTGTTTGTGCAGTGGGGTTTCCAAGAGTCCTTCCCGGAGCCCCCACCCCACCCCCACCCGGTGACGTCAGTGGCATTCACTCCCGGCTCCTGGCCTCTTATGATTTTTTGTTGTTAAAACTTTTCTCCGAAGTGAGATAGGGGCTGGAGGGTGGGAGAAGGAGCCGATTCAAAGAGCTAGTGCCCAGGGGGGAAATAACAACAAGATTACGGCCGCTTCTTTCCGAGGCAAAGCTTAAGAAGGTGCTAATCCACTCGGTCGCTAATTGAAAGGTTGTAAAAATGATATTTGCCTCCAGTTCGGACAGAGTCTCTGGGCCTTCCCCCGCCCCTCGCTTATGCCCAGGGACTTGAATTCAAGCTTCTTTAATGCTTGTTTGAGAAGCAAAAAAAGGAGAGGAAAAGAACGCAGACGCTCGCGGGTCTGGCCCCGGGATCCGGAAAAGTCGCGGTCCTGCGAAATCTGGCTTAGGAGACCGCTGGCCCGAGCGCTCGGTGCCACCTGCTTCTTCACTTCTGGCCTGGGTTTTCTGCTGGCGCGCAGTGCACCTGGGCCGCAGCAAGGGCGGTTCCCAGACCGAGGAAGCGAGCGGGTTGTGCTGCCCCAACGCTGGCCCGGGCTCGGGCTGCCTGCGTTCTTCCCGACCTCTGCCCAAGCTTCTTAGTCGCGGCGGTACTCGGTCCGGGCTGGGGACGAGGATGTGAGTGAGGCCCACACTAGGCCCCGCAGCTCAGGGCAGACTGCAGCGTCCTCGCGGCTACAGCTCCTGCGGGCGGCTGCCGTACCGCCTGTTAGCGGCGAGTTCAGAGTGTACAGACTTTATTGATGAGCTCTGACTTTCAGCACTTTTAATAAGAGGAGTCGAGTGTCCTCGGTGGCGGCTTCATTTCAGCCTTCCTTGCTTGAGCTCTTCCAACCCTGTGCTTTGCCGGGTCTCGAGGTGTGTTCCCTATCCTCAGACTTCCCCGCTCCTCCGTGCTACGGCCTGCAAGCTCCGAGAGAGCTCGAGACTTCTTCGCAGGACTAGGCGGCCGCTCTCTTCCTGTCACCTTAACAGCGGCTCCGAGGGGCGCCTTTAGAGTGTACTGAGGTGTGTCCTAATTGTTCGGCATTCAACAAATGGACTTCTGGTGTGTGGTCAGAAGAGAAGAGTCATTTACTTACTTTCCTCCCCGGGTTTTCTGGCAACAGTTGAAGGGGAGCTGCCTCCGTGGACTGAGAAGACCCAGGAGAAGGAATCGTGGTGCCGACACACCTGCACCACACAGAGATAACCTGTGGCACACACGGACACACGCTGACACACTGATGTCGCTAGTGAGGACACACACACACACACACCACACAGTCTCTCCCAGCATTGGTCATCCCCCTCCCCTCTTATCTCCCCCTGGCGTCCCCTCCTCTTGGGCGCTTGGAAAAGCAGCCGCACTTAGTCAACAAATGGCACGTGGGAGAAGTTGGTGAGTGTTTGGTGAGGACTCTTCAGGGCTTTTCACAAGAACCCTCTGTACACAAAGTAAGTGGCGTGTTTGCTCGGGCCTCTCCAGCCCGGCTGTGTCTCCGCTCCGCTGCGCACCGAGGCTTCCGAAAGGAAAAAGAACAGAAGAAAGGGTCGGGGGAGCGAGGGGGTGGGGGGGGAGTGGGCAAGCTCAGGAGGCCTGGGCTGGGAAGGCGGCCCGGCCTCACCGAGTTTTCAGCCTGGCGGCCTCCTCTCGGCCTAGGCTTCGCTTCAGCCTCTGCCGAAGTGTTGCAGCCGAGACCCAGTGTTGCTCCCGCCCCTTTTCTCTCCTTCCCAGCGGCCAGGTGGGCTAGGGCGCGGCCACTGCTGTGCTGCTTTTCCTAGCACCCAAGGGAAGACCTGGTAGGGGCGGGAGCGGAGGGCGGGCGGAGGCGGGGCGGCCGGCGGAGCTGCGCGGATGAAGGCAAGAAAGGGCTCTGTAGAGCTGCAGAAACTTGCTTTCCCCCCTTGAGTTGGGAGTTCCATGCCCAGCTTAGGGAGGTGGGGGGGCGCGACCCTCAGCCCGGCGGCCTTCAATCGACCCCTCAAGTTTGCTGCCACAATGCGGACCGCGCTGACTCCCGGAGCACTCGGAGGCTAGAGATGTCGTCAAGCACCAGCTCCAGAGCCCGGGAGCGGGGGCCCAGTGCCGGGGAGAGGAGCCTGGACCCACCGGAGGAGCCGATAACAAGTGTATTCATATTCAAACAAACGGACCAATTGCACCAGGCGGGGAGAGGGAGCATCCAATCGGCTGGCGCGAGGCCCCGCCGCTGCTTTGCATAAAGCAATATTTTGTGTGGGAGCGAGCGGTGCATTTGCATGTTGCGGAGTGATTAGTGGGTTTGAAAAGCGAACCGTGGCTCGGCCTCATTTCCCGCTCTGGTTCAGGCGCAGGAGGAAGTGTTTTGCTGGAGGATGATGACAGAGGTCAGGCTTCGCTAATGGGCCAGTGAGGAGCGGTGGAGGCGAGGCCGGGCGCCGGCACACACACATTAACACACTTGAGCCATCACCAATCAGCATAGGTGTGCTGGCTGCAGCCACTTCCCTCACCCACACTCTTTATCTCTCACTCTCCAGCCGCTGACAGCCCATTTTATTGTCAATCTCTGTCTTCTTCCCAGGGATCTGAGAATTGCTCTCACACACCACACCAGCAGCATCCGTGGAGAAAACTCTCGCCAGCAACTCCTTTAAAATACCGTCATTTCAAACCGTTGTGGTCTTTAAGCAGCCATAACAGCCAAAACACCCCAACCAAACAAAACTCTTGACAGGAGCTTTGACGGGAGAGGATGCCTCACAAAGGTGAGTCCGCTTCTTTCTTCTCGCTTCATTTTTTATTGCAGTATTCAGGCAGGTACCACCCTTCCTCCCCCTTCCTTCCTCCCCTCTCACCGGTGCCCTCCCCCACTGCTTCGCCGGGAGAGTCGGGCCGGAGAAGTTTCCACGCAGGAGCCCAAACTTTGTACTTCCAGCGAAACCCCGCGGCCGGCGACCAGGAGCGGCGCCGGGCTCGGGGCGGGCGGCCGGCGTATCCCCAGCGCCAGCGCGGGCTGAGCTCGCAGGAAGAACCCAGGCTCCGGGAGCAGCAGAAGCCGCGGCTCCCTGCCCCAGCGTCGCCCAATGCCCCGGCCCGCGGGAGAGGAGGAAGAGGCTCTGTGGTGCCCGAGGCCCGGGAACGGCTGCCGGGACCTCAAGCCGCCGGCCGCTTTGTCCCGCCGAGGGCCCAGCGAGCGCGCAGGGAGCGGGCGCACCGAGGGAGCGCCGAGGAAGCCGGCTCGCTGCGCTGCGCTGCGCTGCGGCCGACTCGCCCGCCCGCCCTCCGCCTTTGTGCCGCGCTCGGCCCGGGCACAGAAGTCCGCTGGCGCTCGAGTGCCGAGGGGCAGCGCGCCCGCTGTCCGCTGCAGCAGAGTCCATCGGCAAGGCAACCGCACGCTGCAGGGGGAGAGGAAGAGCGTGTGAGCGGGAGTCGGGAAGGAAGCCACCAGGCCAAAGCGGTCGAACCGCGCTCCGAGGGAGCTCAGAGTCGGGCCCAGGATTGTCAGCTTCCATCAAGCCCTCAGGCTCTTGCCCCCAACTGCAGCGCAGAGCTCGGAACTTGCAAACTCTCCACTCCCCAGGCTTCCCCCAACCTTTGCCCCCGCCCTGTGAAAGCGGGGGTCTTCCCTGTCCTCCAGCCCCCAGCGCTCGGTGGGTATTTTTCCTTGTCTTACCCTGACAAAACTGCACCCGGTGTTACCATTTCAACAAGTTTCGAGGTGGAAAAGTGGATTGCTTTTTTTTTTTAAAGTGTGAGTCCCCTGAATTTTTCTTCATGAGGCTTACAAAAAAAAAAAAAAAAAAATCAATATGAAAGCACTGGCTTTCCTTTCGTGCGATGACGTCCTGCCCCAGCTAATTAGTCTGAATAATTTGGGAGCTTTTCGATTGATTCTGAGACCCCAGGAGGAAAAGTGTCTTTTCAAAGTTCCAAAAGTTGTTGCCTCTTTCCTTGTGCAGATTTTCTCAGTCTCTGTATCCCACAATAGCCCTGGTTTTTAGCAAGTGAAATTGGGGGGAAATGGAGTTGAATTTCAAGTGGAAATGCTTTTTAAAATTTTTTTTGAGTGCTAAAACCCGGCCCTCGCATCTTGAGTGATTTCTACAAAGTTTAAAAACAACGTTGAACATGCTATCTTTTTCTCTCATATTCTACAAAGCTCCCTAAGTCATTTTGGATGTTTAGCTTGAACTTGGAAAGGTTGAGGGGGGAGTGGGAACAGAAAATGAAATTAAAAGCAAAGAGCTTGAAAGCCTGGTGAGTTTACCGAGGAGAAATAATAGTTGTTGCCGTTGACATTACATTTTTTATAGCTGGTGACCTTTGCAAATGGCTGAAGGCAATTTGATTAGTTGTTATCTTATTTGGCCCTAGAGAGTAAAACTTTGTCATCGTAATTGCTAATTACTTTTTGACTGGGGCCCGGCAGGGTCGAAAGTGAGCTCTCCCCTTCACCCCAGCTAAGTACTGTGGGGTTCAATTTTGAGAAGTAATTAAAACAAGAGTATTTGAAAGCTGAGGGAGGCAGTAGCCCAGTGGCCCAGTGGCCCAGGGCCCTGGTGATTTCCAGAAGTCTGGAAACTCCTTCGTTCCAGGCGTGGTTCTCTGACCTGGCTAGAGCTTTAGGAATCCCAGGGCTGAGCTGGGGGTTTCTGGCTGTGGCTGGGGGGTGGGGGGAATCTTGCCTGTCTGTGAAGGACTGCTTCCAGGTGTCTGTGTGCCCTGCATCCCGGGCTACTTTTGCACTAAGTGTTGCTATTACTTAAGTAATTAGATAGCTTCTTAGCCGAGATGGGGGTGGTGGGGCGGGAGGTGGGGGGTGGTGAGAATGGAGCAGGAAATACTTCCACCTTTCCAGATGCTTTGAAAATTAATCAGTTAGGTCTCTTTGAAATCAGCTACTGAATTTTTTAAAATGACATGAAGAATGTACTGACTGGGATGGGGGCATTCGGTGATGGCTGAGTACAGAGTGCGTTACAGAGAGTAGTTCTGGAAGTTTTACCCCTTCTAGGAGAATTCCGCTATCCCTCTCCTTGCCTGCTACCACTTTGCAGTTTCGGCGTCCCACTTTAGGGTTGGGGTAGGGAACACATTGTGTTCTAAGTTGGGGTTTCTGTCTGGCAGGGACATAACTGTGGTCATGAGGACTGAGAGACAGGCAGGAGGCCTGGAGAGCCACTGCAGCTAGGCATAACTAGGTAGCCCTCTGCCATCTCCAGCATTTACCAGGCCATATTTGGAAGCTGGGAAACAGTCCTCCTCGTAAGGTTATTTTTATAGATTTAAGCTGCCTTCCAGCTAGGTAAATTAGACCATGAATGGCCTTGGAGAGAAAAATGTGCTTCTTGGAATTCCTTGCTTGCAGGCAGGCAAAATTAATAATCGCAATAGGCAAAACAGAAAAAAGAATGAACACTTTAGTTTTTTGTAACAGGGAGAAATGATGCTGTAGCTATTTAATCTTCTTCTTCTTCTTCTTCTTCTTCTTCTTCTTCTTCTTCTTCTTCTTCTGCAAACCTTCTGAATGGGCTCTTTATTGTAATTCTCTCTTCCCAATTGAGCTCCCCACGGTGCCGTTGTATCTTTTTACAGCCCCTAACAACTCACACCAGTAACACAATTACCTCCAGATATTTATAACAAGAAATTACTTTTCTATTTTCTGCCCCCTCCCCCAGAATCTTCTCCTTAGGGGAAGGCAGGGAGGGGTGGTGGAGGGTGAACCTCGGGGAGACAGGCAGTAGGTCAGGATTTACAAAGCAAGAAGTGTCTCTCTTTTCCCTTTGTGAGTTGGTGGGTTGTTGGTGCGTGTGGTTGGAAGCTGTGTTGCTGGTTAGGGAGACTCGGTTTTGCTCTTTGGGTTTGGGGAGAGCTGGAGAATAGAAGCCATTGTTCGCTGTCTGTAGGCTTTGTCGACCACGCTCACCCCCTCCTGTTCGTACTTTTTAAAGCAGTGAGGCGAGGTAGGCAGCGTGTGTCACAGTACTGTAAAAGGGGGGAAGATCTAAACACCAAAAGAAAAGTTTATCACAATAAGTGAGGTTTGGGGGGGAAAAGTTGGGCTGCCACATTCAAAGTCCCAGAAAAGCTGGGAGATGGGTGGAGGGGGCGCCTGGCTGAGAAGCTTTGAAGGGCAGAGGAAAGGATAAAGGGGTAATCAGAGAGTTGGGTTCTGTGAAATTCCAGAACCCAACTTTGGCAACTGGAATGGCGAAATTCCTTAAGGAGATAGTATGGCTCCACAGCCCTCCTGATCAGCCCCTGCCTGCACTCTCAGGTGCCCTGAAGTTCAGAGGTGCTCTTGCATCATCTCTAAACTTCAGGTATTATCCCTCAGCCTCTACCCCTTATTCCACTGTTTCTTTTGTTCTTTCCTTTCCCTTTCCCTTTCCCTTTCCCTGGTTGTTGATGTTTTTGCAAAATGGGACCTGACTTGTGAGATTCTCTAATTCTCCCCAACCAGGCCAGAGTAGCCACTTCTTAAAAGGTGGTGATTTCTACAGGACCTGCCGCTGAAAATATGGGTGCCACTCTGAGATTTAGGGTTTTATGGGTTTTGAGCCCTTCGATGTGTATTTGTTTTGTTCTGTTTTCTGAGAGTGTAGCTCAGAGAGCCCATGGGCCTATGCTTTTGAGCCACAGTTTGATATGCCTTTCTTTCCTTCTGCTTTATCTTAGGGGGAAGACTTTAACTAGGGGCGTGCAGATGTGTGAGACCTTTTATTGTGAGAGTGGACAGACATCCCAGATTTCAGGCAAGTTCTGTGGTGGCTTGAAAGCTGCTTTGGGCTCCAAAACCCTAAAGAATCAGAAGGCGTCTTTATTGTTGTTCATATGGAAGGAAAAAAATCAAAATTGGGTCATCCTTTCTCCTGGTTAAAGGGTTGACTGCTTGGGGATTTGGAAGAAACAGGTTGGGAATACTGGAGTATTTTATTTGTACATTTTGCATGCACTGGAAGGCAGAGCTGGATGACCCTCAGATGGCCTTAAGCTATTGAGTGGATCATTTCCTAAAGAACGGGTAGTCTCCTGTCCTGGCTCTCCAGGTCAGCCTCTGTCGGAAGGTAGGCCTACCTGGCTGGGGCCCGGGATTAACGCCTATATTCTTGCTAACAGAGTCTCATATTCGAGCCCCGTGGGATCCGGCGGCCCCCAGCCAGCGCCAGCATGCAGAACAGTAAGTTCCTCTGGTCTTTCTCCGACTGGGCTGGGGCTGTGAGGACCACTGGGTCAAGGGAAGGCACAGAGGTTCCTGCCTTCAGCGATGGCCAGGCCATGGGCGTGAGGGAAAAGTCTCTCTTGAGTTTGTGAAGCTGAGGTAGAGAAACCCCATCCCCCCAAATCCTGTAACTCACACCCCCCTCCCCGCCCCTGCCCGGGCTCTGACCCCAGAGGGAAGAGAGAGGGGCTGGGCTGAGCAGGGCTGGGCGGAGGCTTCTCCTAGTTGCTTGAGGAGAAGGGGGCCCCTTCAGGCTTAGCCAAGACTGAAAGTCTCCACCGTCTGGACACGGTGTGGGGACACCCCTCCCCCAGTCAATCCCAGGACAGCTCCTTTCCTACCCACCCTGTTAGGGGTCTAGAAGGCCAGAGGAGCCGATACCCAGGCCTGCAATGGGGTGGAGGTGGTAAACTACTCGACCAAGTGGGCTGTTAGCGGGCTCTGGCAGAGCAGATTTCTTGGGTCTGGGAAGAGAGTGGGGGGTCAAGCCGAAGGGCTGGAAAAGCCCTGCCCTGGTAGCTGCAGCTGTGTGGGTCCTGGTTGTTCTAGACAGGTAGTGTCTTTGATTCCCTGGCTCTTGAGCCTCCTGTACCCTTTCTGCCCGGGCTTCTTGGATCCCCAGTCCACCTTCCTGCTCAGCCCAAGTGTGTTGGTACATAGCAGAGCTACAGGCCTGGGAGACTGCAGGCCCAGTGAAACCTAGACCCTGGTTGAGGTGCGGCGTCTGGACGCTGTTTAAGGGCTCAGCTGTCCGAGTGCAAAAGGCCCCAGTCTTCTAACAACCTTCCCCTGCCAGAAACGCGGACTTAGGAGGGTGTCTAGTGTCGGATCCATCTGTCTTAGAATCGCTAGCTGCCTCCTGGTGCTTCTGTGGCTGGTGGGCTCGAAGCTCAGGAGAGGGTGCAAAGGTGGCAAGCTTTAAGGGCGGGGCGGGGGGTAGTTGCGCAGAACCTGCCAGGCCCCCAGGCTTGGCCCGGGACGCACCCTTCTTGGCAAGGGGAAGGCTTCTGCCTAGCACTCCCTGCTGCTGGGTTCTCCCCCTGCAGCTCAGTCTCCCCAGCCGTAGGCTCTCGGGGCTGCCCGGCTGGGGCGCACAGCGCTGAGTGTTTGCCTCTGAGGCCTGGCTGGCGGGCCCTGAGGGGCGCGGGGTCGCGGGCCGGCCTGCAGGGCTTTGTGCCGCTTGCTCCCGGGTGTGCGCAAGGCGCAGAGCATCCAAATTGACACCATATGTTTTCCTATTAGATGCTTCGCGGTCGAATTCTAGGCGCATAATCATCGCCACTGGGCAAGAGAGCCAGCCGTCCCTAGGGAAGGGACACAATGATTGAGGCTTAACCTCTGTAGGGGAACTTAGAGAGCAGCGCTTTCTCACTGCCATTTCGATGCTGGCAGAGGCGACCTGGTCCTGGCATCTCCTTGGCGAGCACCTGCCCTTGGTTTCTGCGGAGGTAGCGGGCACTTTATTTATTTATTTATTTATTTATTTATTTATTTGCATTGAGGGGAGAAAGAGGAAGGTCTAGGAGTAGGTGGCCTCACTTGCCTTGGCATTCATAGATTGGGAATTGCCCAGACTATACACGAAGTTTGGAAAGTCTTTGTAGTCTCTTTCTGGGAAAGCATTTCTTTCTGGGAAAGCTTTCTTTGCCCAAAGGGGAGGGCCTGTAGCTGAGGGTAAGAGGGAAGCAGATGAGTCCTGCTAAGCAAAGGAAGGCATTAAAGGGAACTTGGGAGAAACCAGAAGCACCCACTAGGCCTTGTTCTGTTGGAGCGATGTCCCCTCCATGTCCCCGCTTGTGCTGGGCCCTGCCAGAGCCCAGATCCCCCAAACGCCTGTCACTTCTCATCGAGTTGAGGCTCCGGCCTCCCCCCTCAGTGAGGGCCCCCTCGCCCCCTAGCCTTTGGCCACCCTGAAAACGTTGGCTCCCCTCGAAGGAGAAAGGAGCGCAGTTCAGTCTCATCTGAGTGATCTACAAATGGGGACAGAAAGGGTCGTTTTATCACGGTCCCGTTTGTCGTGACGATGCAATTTCCTGGAGCGGAGCACTGTCACAAAGTGACAAGGCTGCCACAAGCGCCCCAACTGATCTTTTCAATTAGCCTTCCATGCATGATCTGGAGCGACTTCCGCCTATTTCCAGAAATTAAGCTCAAACTTGACGTGCAGCTAGTTTTATTTTAAAGACAAATGTCAGAGAGGCTCATCATATTTTCCCCCCTCTTCTATATTTGGAGCTTATTTATTGCTAAGAAGCTCAGGCTCCGGGAGTCAATTTATCAGAGGCTCCAAAGAGAAGAGAGGAGAGGAGAGCTGAGCAGGGAGCCACATCTTCTCCTGGAAGCGCTGCTCTCTAGAGTCGGGGCTGCAGGTTGGAGATTTTTAAGGAAGTGAAAATTGTCAGTTGGCTTTATTTGTGTGCCTGTGGTTTCTGGGGAGGGGGCTACAGAGAAGTGCTAACTTCTTCTCCCTGTTCTCTAAGGTTAGACAACGGGGTGAGGCTGTGAAATAACAAGATTAGGGAGGGATGGGGACGCTGTCGTGTGGCCTTTTCCTTTTCTTTTTGCATTTTGCTAATATCTGTCCTTGGCTGTGGGGAGGGCTGAGATTGGCAGTGGAAGTAAATCGAGCTGTGTCCGCTATGAGCAGACTCCAAGCTCTGGCCCCACTGCCCGCAGCAGCCCAACTACCTTGCGGTTAGAATGGATTTGGGGCTCAGAGGCTCATGCCTGAAGCGGAGGTGCTGAAACCCAGGTTGGGTTCATTAGCCACAGATTTGCTGTTCTGCTTCTGCTCTACTCCTTCCCCTTCGCTTCTCCTATCTGTGTATGTTTTAAACCCGGTGCTTGTGTGGTGCCTTTGCCAGAGTTTGGAATGTGACGGCAAACGTTTCTGGACTCAAGCTTCCACGGGAGTGCTGCAGGGCTGTAGGATTTGCTCTTACAGTTCCAACAGTGTGGAGAGCTTGGAGAGTCAGTGTGGGTTCTGTAGAAGCACAGCGTGCCATGACATTCAGAGGGGATCTTTGAGAAGATATTTTTAGAGCTGATTGTTTGAATCTTGTGGGTTCAGAGGCTGGCTGGGGTGTTTACGAAGAGGGGCAGTGGGCTGTGGACACTGCTGGGTGGTGGCAATAGTGAGGTGCGTGTTCTCGCTCCTTGGCATGTGTCTGCCTGCCTGGTGCTTCTGCAGTCGGGTGGGCAAGGGCATGGCTGTTTTTGGGGTTGGGCTGCACTATGCCCTGCTTGGCTAAGTGGTCCTGTAGGCGTTTATGATCGATAGCAGGGATCTGATCACAGACGTTGGCAGGGGTTGGCAGGGAGCTGAGGATGCATTGTGGTTGTTTTCTCCTCCTCCTCCTATTCTTCCTCCTCTTCTTTACTCTTCCTCCTCTGTTTTCTCTCTCTCCTCTCCTCTCTTTCCCTCTCCTTTCCTCTGCCTTTCTTCAGGTCACAGCGGAGTGAATCAGCTCGGTGGTGTCTTTGTCAACGGGCGGCCACTGCCGGATTCCACCCGGCAGAAGATCGTAGAGCTAGCGCACAGCGGGGCCCGGCCGTGCGACATTTCCCGAATTCTGCAGGTGATCCTCCCGGCGCCGCCCCACTCGCCGCCCCCGCGGCCCTCCACTTTCAACGCCCTCTCTTCATTTCTTATTGCAAATGCTGCTAATTATGGACCCCCCACCCTCACCCACCCACCTCAGTCCCCACCCCACTCCCCTGTCTTCCCGCTTCCCCCTCTCCTTCCACCATCCTTCCCTATCTCTTTCAACCTGGGTCAGTCACATAACTCATCTGCTTAAGGGAAAAAACAAAAACAAAAAACAAAAAACTGTGTGTGAATTAAAGAAAAAAAAACACCTTTCTTTTTTCTTTGGTAAAAATATTTATGTTTTTAAATTTACTATAGTTTATGTACTATAATAAGCTGCGTTTTACAAATTCGGCATAATTTCATTCCTTTCTGTCTCACCCCATGCCTACCTCAGGCTTTAAGATGTTGGTTTGCATTCTACATATTCATGAAGAATATATATGGATTTAAAAATACAAATGCTATTTACCTTCCTTCATAACTCACATTTACTTAATTGGGTATATTTTTAAAGGAAAAATAAGATTAAATTCAGTTTATTTTCCCCTTTTGTTCATTAAAACCTGGCACCACTTTAAACAAGGTCAGCACACACAAAAACCTCTGACTTCGTTTTGATGCATCTTCAGGCAGTGTTTAAGAAAACAGTTTTTTTAATAAAAAACTTTTAAATTAGTTTTTTTAAGTTCAAACTGTTTGAAAATATCATCATATTTGCAGTTTTTAGGGCTACAAGTGTAATTTTAAGAAAAAAAGCTCTCTACAGTAAGTTCTCATACCATTGAAGGTATATTTTTGTGTTATAGACCCATGCAGATGCAAAAGTCCAAGTGCTGGACAATCAAAACGTAAGCTTGTCATTGTTTAATGCATACTTAAACAATTTTATTTTTGTCTTGAAATTATTAATAATGTGGTTTTCTGTCCACTTCCCCTATGCAGGTGTCCAACGGATGTGTGAGTAAAATTCTGGGCAGGTATTACGAGACTGGCTCCATCAGACCCAGGGCAATCGGTGGTAGTAAACCGAGAGTAGCGACTCCAGAAGTTGTAAGCAAAATAGCCCAGTATAAGCGGGAGTGTCCGTCCATCTTTGCTTGGGAAATCCGAGACAGATTACTGTCCGAGGGGGTCTGTACCAACGATAATATACCAAGTGTAAGTTCACTAAGAGCATCCCCTTCTCTGCCCTCAGCTCTGTGCTCTGCCCTCTTTACCATGTCTTTCCTCACCTCCTTCCACTATCTTCCTTACCACCGTCTGTCCCTTTTCTCCCTGCTCCGCATATGTCTCCTTACCTGGGGCTGTTGAAAGGAGCATCCAAACCTTTTCTTGACTTTCTGGGAAATGGGAGTCAAGTGTGGGGAGTTGGTCGCCTCATTTGCATGCTGCAAAGTAGGGGCTGAGGCACCTGGGGAAAGGCACATGAATCAAGAAGGAAAATGAAAATGAAAGTCAGATTCAAAACCTCCTCCAAATCCACCTGCCTGAACCTTCTTCAGGCATCAAACATCCATCTCAGCTCTAATAGAAAACAAAGTGAAAAAAAAACCTCTAAACCAAGTCTAAAATTGTTTGGAAATCTTTTAAGAAAGCAAAGCAGCCATATGAGTTAGGTCCCCAGAGACACTGAACAACAGTCAGGGACCCCTTCCCGTCCCCCAGTTCTGACCCAGCTCCGTTTCCACACCTGACGTGATGGCTGTCATTCTGTCCACCATGTCCCTGCAAATCTACCTACACTGTCCTGGGATGGCTGGGAGGGTTTTTTGTTCTTTGGATGTGTTCAGGGTTTTTCTTTAAGGGGGTGGGCGTGCTGAGATGGGGATTTAAGGCAAGGAGACCTTGTCTTCAGGAGGCACTACCATTTGGTTTGATTTTGGTTTGATTTGCAGGTGTCATCAATAAACAGAGTTCTTCGCAACCTGGCTAGCGAAAAGCAACAGATGGGTGCAGACGGCATGTATGATAAACTAAGGATGTTGAACGGGCAGACCGGAAGCTGGGGCACCCGCCCGGGTTGGTACCCGGGGACTTCAGTGCCAGGGCAACCTACCCAAGGTAAAACCCCAAGCACCGATCATCTAAACTCTCTGTATATGCAGCCCATTTCCTTCTCCCCCAGCCTTTCTCTCTCCAGGCCTCTGCTTGGAGAATGTAGTGGGGAGCCTCTTCAAAGGCTTGGGACACATTGGCTTGCACTGTATGCAGATGGTGTTCATTGAACTATCTGGTCAGCCCGGGAATGTACGGGCTGTGTATGTCAGGAGTAGTGGCTGGTGTGTGTGTGTGCATGTGTGTTATGGCCAGCAGTGTGTGTGTGTGTGTGTGCATGTGTAAGAACTAGCTGCATGGTTCCCTATTCAGATTTTCCATTAAAATGCATGGGGAGACCCTTTGCTTAGAAGTGTGACAAGTTAACACTGACAGACTGTGAGGTAAATATAATTGTATCAGTTTGCTTTTTGTCATAATTGACAAATTATATGACTATGGATAGGGTGCATATAAGAGAGGGTAAGCAAGAGAGATGTTGGGTTGAGGATGGGGCAGGATGTTGGGAGGATGGGGCAGTGGAAGTGGTGGTCTCCCAAATAAAACACCCCCCACACCTCCCTCTCGGTCCTTCTGGGGTCCTGAGTTCTCACTCTCTGTGGGTGACAACTGCTTAGAAGGGTGGAGTGACAATACTGTGAGCCAGACTTTGGGGTGCCTTGGGGCTGGGAGGAGAGACAGGATCTGGTCCATTCCAGCATCTGTGAGAAGGGATGGAGGAAGAGGAGCAGATAGGGGTGGGGCGGGGCGGTTGGTTCTCCCCTCCCCTACACACACCGAGGTAGCTTGGTCAAGAATAGGAAACAGTTTACCCGGAAGATTAATCGGCATTTGTTGTTCTCGTGACAAGGAGATAATATGCGGGATAATGGGACGTGGCGTCTCACTCCCCGGAGCATGATGAAGCCTGGGGGCTCCGGGCGGGGGTGGGGGGGGCGTGGGCAACGGGCGCAGGGATGCTGACGGGGCTGCCCGCGCGTCCGTGCGCTCTCCAACCTGCTCTGGGTGCCCCGCGCCTTGCAGTGGAGAAGGGAAAATCGGTAACAGTATGCGAAATATCTGGTACAAAGGATGCTTCTGTCATTCGCAAGAATTTGTTATGGGAACAATCCTGTCGCTCTGTAATTGCTCATTAGAGAACGTTTTGTTTCTCATTAAGGCGACATGAATAAGCGTCTAGTTGAAGGAGACAGCTGTAGAAATGTTCCACAAGAGACCTCTGGACACGATTCGGCACCAATTGCCAATTAGACATGTCAGTTTTAAGAGCAGAAAACAATATAGGACGGACACTGGGAAGATAGGGAGGAAAGCGCTTGCTCTGGGATTCCCAGTGTGGCCTCTCGGCCCGGAGCCGCCGAGGCCTCCGGATGCACTGGACCCCGGCTCCCCTGGGCGACGCTGTCCGCCGGATCGCCCAGTTGCTCTGAACCCGCAGTCTCCCACCGCGCGCAGCAGGAGCCTTGGAGGAGGCGTTGCCCCCAAGCGGGCTGCAGGCCCAGGCCCATTGTGGCCTCTGGTGAGGACAAGGGAGTGACAAGGGTGAGTGTAGACCACCACACCCTCACCTGACCTTTGAAACTGGGATTTCCACGTGCACACACTGGACACACCCAAGTGAAACGGCACTTCGCACTTGCTTAGCGCCTGCCCGCCAGGCCCACAGCCGTCTCTGGCCCCGGTGACCACTCCTCTGTCCAGTCCAGCCGACTGGGTCCGAGAAGTCTTGGAGATGCGAAGGGCACTGTGGCAGGGCCTGGGAAAGCTGAGCCCCAAGTTTCCTCACCCTAGTCCCCTCGGCTGGAGGACTGGCTCCCAGTAGCTTGGGGCCAAAATCATAGACACCCCCTCCTGCTTCCCAGAACCCCGACAGAAGCCGAGGCATGCAGCTTTGCTAGCCCCACCACTTCCACCAGAGGCGGCACTGATTAGGGGAGCGCTCTGCTGAGCGAAGCTTGAGGGCAGGAAGCGAGAGCCTAACTCCAGGGACCTGGTGGTGTTGATCAGGGCGGGAGGTGGCGCTCGTTCAGGGGCTTTGAACTTTTCGCGGGGAGTTGCTAGAGAATTTGCCACACCAACTGCCAATTCCCCCTCCGCTCCCGAAAAGAAAATAAAAAAAATCCACTCCCGTGCCGCGTATCCGGGAGCGGACTGCAGCCTGGCTGCGTGGGGAGCACGCGTCTCGCGCATCGAGTGCAGAGTCCCTGGCGTGGGACCGTGGGGCGCTGGCGAGCTTGGGCCCAGGGGGCGAGCCGGGGAATCCTCAGAATTTTAGGCATTAAGAAGGACCCCCTTCCTCCCTTTCCTGGGCCGGGAAGCCGTTTGGGGGCGGGGGGGGGGGTCTTTAAAGAGTCCATTACTCCGAAAGCATAAGGCGAGGTTAGGTCTCAGAGGGAGACAAATATGGTTTCCATCTGATCAACGCCACGCGGCGGTGAATAAAGTCGTGAGGACGTGGGCTGACAACCAGAGACAACTCTATCCGGCCCCCGTTCTCCAGCGATTTGGTGTTTTTAGAGATCGCGCAGACACTTTTTCTTATCTCCTCCCCTCACCCCCACCCCCCATAATACCCGGGCCCTCTATAGGATTTAGTCCGTCTCTTTTTCAACAGATGCTACAATGTTTTGATCCGTGCTCCCGAGCTGAAAAGGTGCCGCAACCGGGTTGCTATCTTTTCTTGCTTGTTTTCCGCCTCACTGATTAAGACCCTAAGAAACTAAGGAATGATTTTATTTCCCAGCGTCCTTTTTTTTTTTTTTTCTTTCTCTCTCTCTCTTCTCCTTCTTCCAGGAAACAAATCCTATCCCCAGCGTCAGATGGTCCCGGGGCCGGGATAATGGGAGGCGCTTTCACTCGCCTTCTCACGGATTAGGCTGGAAGGTGGACGGCGCCCATTGAAGGCCCCTTCTTTGCGCTCGGAGGGGGCCCTTTTAAAGAAGATATCTTAATTGTCTGCCACTTACGTTTATCACGTGGGGAATTCGAGATCCAACTTCTAGTTTTATTTTGTTAAAAGCTTTAAGAGTGGAAGGTAAATCCATTAAAGAAAAAAAGGGGGGGCAATCTAAGAGTGACCTCTACATCACCGCCTGGCTACTAACAGTTGCTACTTTGAAAGTAATAATAATAATAATAATAATAATAATAAAATCTCAGTGCTGCACGCTGACTCTGGGGGTTCCCTGTTTCTCCTGACCTACTTCTAATTCCACTCTCCCCCAAAGAAATTTGAAATGGAGCTCTCCTCATCTCCCTTGACTTTCCTCCTCTTAAATGTCAGTTCTCAAGTCAGCTCTGCACCTGCATTGGTGTGTTTGTATGTGAGTGTGTGTGCAGGGGGGAAGGGGAAAGGGAGGAAGGAAAAGGAGAAGGAAAGTGCAGGCAAATGTCCATGTTTTAAAATTAGGAAGATGTTAAGAGAAGCAAGGAGAGCAGAGAATGCTGTCTGTGGGGGTCTTCTGAAGGAGCCCCGGGCAGCTTTGTTTAATTGGCAAGATCGAATGTGCCAGAAAAAGTTCTGGGGTGGGGCTTCCTGGAAGGCATGACTGACCACCCCGGTGAGATGGGATTGTGGGCTCCTCAGGGTCCTGTCCCTAGAGGTCCGACGATCCCAGATTTTTGTGTTTTCTTAAAGCAATAACCTAGGAACCTGTCTTGTTAGTGAAAAAGGACTATTTCTAAAGTCTTCCTCATTCACCAAACCCAAAAATAAGGGTGGCTCTTCATTTCCTGAAAAACACTCTGCAAAGTCACCCGGAAGCGTGGGGCAGTGACTTAGTGCAGACTTGTACTGGCACGCGTGAGTGAGCCCCGCGTCTCCCCTGAGCTAAGTGGCCCTCTGACCCCCACCTTTCTGAGCTGGCACCAGACCACCCAAAGTAAAGCCTCGGCCTATGTTTTAATATTCCCTTTCCCCCTTAGCTTCCTTTTCCTCTTTCTTTCCTCTTATTCCAGCCTCTTGTCTCTTTTTCCTCTGAGCACTCATTGCTGTCTTTATGCTATCTTTCTGGCCTCTCTCTCTTTGTAGCTCTCTTTCTTCCTCCATCTTCCTCCTCTTTTCACTCTACCCCACCCCCAACCAGAGCCTCATCTGCCCTCCCTGCTTCCTCCCATACCCCCCAGTCCTGGTCTCCATCCTTCCTGACTGCTACACCTTCACCCCCCATGCCTGCTCGTCCCCATCCACCCTCCCTGCCTCCCCCACCCCCTGCCCTGGCCCCCTATCCGCCCTCCATCCCCCCCAGCCAAGCGCCCTAAATAGCACTGAGGCGCCCGCTCTCCGGACAGTGATTAATGATAGCAGAGCAGAGGGGTTAACACACTTCACTGAAAAGTCTGTTGACTGGGCTTCTTGTAACACAATGTGGCCCGCTGCACGCCTCAAGAGAATCCTTTTGTTGTCCGCGCTCATTGTGGCCTCAAAATTCTGCCCACGAAAGTTTGCCAACGCTCCTGCCCCAGGAGTTTAATAGTTTCCCTTACTCGCGGGGCATTGTGCGGCACTGAAAAGCAGCCCCTTGCTATTCAAGTGTTGGTGGTCATCTCAATAGGTCTCCAAGGGCCCATATGGTGGCCAGTGCCGATGAATCCGCCTGTGTAAATGGGGGAGAAAGTTGGGGTTTTAAAACATTTCAAAGTTCCTGAAAAGATCCCACTAGATCCTGTCACAATTCCCTGAACTCTTTGAAGACGATGCCTATTGTCTCCTGGTTATAAATGATATTCCTGGCTACGTCAATTCCCACCAAGGCCCCCTAGAGGCCCCTCCCCCACACTGGCCAAGTTTCTAGGATGGGGGTCAGCCCTTATTGGTATCTCTGGGGGCCTCAGGACCCAAGACCCAGGACCCAGCTTGCAGGCTCAGTCAGGGCTGAGCGCTTTCCTTCGGACAGGCTGCGGCTTCTTCGTGAGCAAGGCACAAGATAAGGGACAGCTAGCCCAAGTACACATCTTGCCCTATAAGCAACAAGGGAAAACAATAAAACTTTCCCTGTTTAATGATAGAAATTACATTAAAAGTGGTGGAAATGCCCTAATTAAAAATGTACCACTTAAATGATATGCCAAGGATTCAGCTGCAGCATAGCATATTTAGCTAGTTAGTGAACTCTCTACTATTTCTTTTTTAAAATTACATGTTAAAAATTTAAAAGAAATCTTACTTTTTTCTGGTGCAACACATTACAAAGAATGGACAGTCCTTTTATCTAAATATAAAATTCGATTTTCAGCAATTATAGCCTGTTCTTGGTGATGATATAATTACAGCTGTGCTCGTAATAGGTGTCAAGGCAAAGCGCACTCATACAATAGTTGAATAAAACTGCAGAACAATGCAAGCACTTCTAAATTCACAACCTTTAAAATGAAATTGACTGTGCAGAATTAAAATAAAAACTAGATAAATATTTTTTAAAAAAGATTACAAGCTTGGTTTGGTTTCTTAATAGCATTTTCTACAAACCTATCAACATCTAATTGATTAGATGGGAATTACTGATAATAGATCATCTGAAACCTTGCACATCACTCTTCTATTTTCCCAACACAGCCATAGGTAAATAAATTCTGTAGGGAAAGGGAACTGGTGGAGGCATCTGGGGAGTCAAGGTTAGTTATGAACAATCATTTTAACTGGAAACATCAGCACTTACTTTGTCATTCGAAGAAATACTACTCTATACGTGTCTATATTGCATGGTTGGCTCCTCTTGATAAAAACAGAAAGAAAAAAGTGGTGGTCAGGTAATGTTTGTTGTAGAGGCCTTTTATTAAAAGAAGGCTGACAGTTACCTTGGGGATGTTTCTGTAAGACTGTGAATATAAAGCTCTTGGAGTTCATGGCTATAC
Organism: Glossophaga mutica; assembly: GCA_039655065.1. Lineage (NCBI taxonomy): Eukaryota > Metazoa > Chordata > Mammalia > Chiroptera > Phyllostomidae > Glossophaga > Glossophaga mutica. The sequence continues at coordinate 24,623,680 of CM077308.1, forward strand.
CAGATCCCTTTGGAGGCCCCAAGTTACTCCAACTCTCTCCTACTGTCCTATTCTTTTTGTTCCAGATGGCTGCCAACAACAGGAAGGAGGGGGAGAGAATACCAACTCCATCAGTTCCAACGGAGAAGATTCCGATGAAGCCCAAATGCGACTTCAGCTGAAGCGGAAGCTGCAAAGAAATAGAACATCCTTTACCCAAGAGCAAATTGAAGCCCTAGAGAAAGGTGATGGAGGTTTTCAAAGTAGAGAAGCAGTAAATCAAAGTAAATGCCACATCGTCAGTACAAAGAGCTAAATTTAGCAGGGCCCTTTGCATAGAGGACTGAAAAGGTTTCCTTTTTCTTTCTGCCTCTTTATTTTTTCTGGGCATCTCTTCAGTGCGTGTGTGTGTTTTCTTTCTTCTTTTCGTGTACCAGTAATTCAAAGACTAAAAGTCTGACTTCTCATAAAGAAACAATGATGATTTGGCTAATGCGGGCCACACAAGTGTCCTTGAATGAATGTCATTCCACAGAAAATTTAACTTGGTTCTGGTGGAATAGATCTTCCAAGTACAGTCCATGCTAACAGTAGTAGCATTAAAAAAAAAAAAGATTTTATTTGTTATTTTTTGGACAGAGGGAAAGGAAGGGAGAAAGAGAGGGAGAGAAACAATTGGTTGCCTCTGGCATGCCCCAACCAGGGACCTGGCCTGCAATCCAGCTGTGTGTCCCAACTGCAAATTGAACTGGTGACCTTTGGATTTGTGGCACGACACCCAACCCACTGAGCCACACCAGTCAGGGCAATGGGTAGTAGCATTTTAAAGGGAACTGGTTTCTGACGGTGCTGAAAGTGGGGAGGTAGGAACCAGCTTGATCCAGGGCGTGGCTGACATATTATGTGTATAGTTCTGGCACAACACAGAAAACTTAACTTACTCTTTCAGAGTTCGAGAGAACCCATTACCCAGATGTGTTTGCCCGAGAAAGACTAGCGGCCAAAATAGACCTACCTGAAGCAAGAATACAGGTACCCAGTTTCCATGTGGTTTCACGCTTTGTGATTCGAACCATTTGCCTTTTCTAGGGATAAAGGTGCTTCTAATAACTGTCATTTGTTTATGTAAAAATTAACAGATTTAGTGTGTTAAATACTTTGCCACCATGGGCTGGGAGGGTGGGGAGCACAGTGGAAGGGCCAGAGGCGGGGTTGAGCTGGGAGCAGGCACAGGGCTAACCTGTTCGGTCCTATTTCCAGGTATGGTTTTCTAATCGAAGGGCCAAGTGGAGAAGAGAAGAAAAACTGAGGAATCAGAGAAGACAGGCCAGCAACACTCCTAGTCACATTCCTATCAGCAGTAGTTTCAGCACCAGTGTCTACCAACCAATCCCACAGCCCACCACGCCTGGTAGTTTGAAATGTTCATACTTCTAAGAAATGTGTTGAAACCTGTTTGCTCTCGGCTCTGACTCTCACCGCAACTGCTGGTCATGTGTCTTTCCCTGCAGTTTCCTCCTTCACCTCTGGTTCCATGTTGGGCCGAACAGACACAGCCCTCACCAACACGTACAGCGCTCTGCCACCCATGCCCAGCTTCACCATGGCCAACAACCTGCCTATGCAAGTAAGTGAGGCCCGCAGCTGCCTGCTTAGCGGGTGCATGGGACAGGTGTGGAGTGGGGGGCGGGGCCTGCATGCCTCCTTGGCCAGGTATGCCCCCTTGGGAGCCTTTCTCCTTACAGTATTTGATTTGACTAGTCTAGTCTGAGGGGAAACAGTCAACCCAAGTGTTTTAGTTGACTGATTGATTGATTCATGCCCTTTGGAAAATAAAAACTGGTCAAATTAATCTGCCTTTTGCTCTCAGAGAATGTTCGCTTGATAATGGTGGGTGGGAATGGGACATGTTTTGGTGAAACTTGTACTGGAAAAGGGAAATAATGCTGGCATGCTACCAGGTAGGAAGGGGTTAGACATAACATTTGGGTTTATATTAATGTGTTCCTGTAAACAGATATACATTTGGACATTATTTAGGGTACATGTAATAAACTAGAGGGGAAGATAGAGTGGATCAGAAATGAGATTGATATTTGTATAGTGAGATACACTTAATGTAGAGAAACAGCTAGTTTTATTTCTACATCTTACAGTGAAAAAAAAAGGAATAGAAGGTATTTGCTAGGAATTTAGTGTGTCTTTGCTGTGAATTATGTGATGAGTCTGTGGCACTCCGAGCTGCCTGGGTTGATGCTATTCACTTGGTACAACAGCCTACCCCTGCTCTCAATTCTGTCCCAAATATTTATCAGCACCTACACCTGCTAGGCCCTGTACCAGGTTAACCCTTTACAGTGGAAGTTGTCTAATGCAGGTGGGGTATACTAGAACTTTGGAGCTGGATGGATTCTTGATGGGGGGAACTTGTCTTCTGGGGGGCCTGCTGCAGTGAGTTGCCCAGGATTCCCCTTTCCGCAACCATCAGAGACGCCGGGTGGTATGAGACTGGCCAGTGCTAGCCTCTGCTGGCAACTGTTCTGTGGTTACACAGCGTGTTTATTCTTCACTGAACATCTTTTGCTGGATTTCTAATTCAAATAACAGCAAAAATAAATGTTTCACAGTCTTCAAACTAATGTAGGAGCAGCTAGATAAGCAACTTCAGAGGATTATTCCCCTGTTTATTTTTATTGCATCTGGATATTATTGGTTGTAGTGCAATTAATGTAAATTAAGGGATTGACAGCCCATGAGTTGAGGTTGCTACCAACTGCCTCGGAATTTTCCAGAAGTCAGATTGCCTAAAGGAAGTGACTTCAGGAATTAGAAGCAAATGCAAACTGAAATTCTGGCAGGGCCCTCCAGGCCTGCTTGCCTTTTTGAACCTTGTAGCAGTCACCTGTGGACTTCAGTCAGGCCAGTGAGTGTCTTGTTCGGTTTTTAACTTGTAGCAACATCTAGGTCTCTGTGAAGGTAGCCAAATGTGTTCATGAGAAAACAGCGAGAGACAAACAGATGCTGCTTTTCCGTGGAGCTGTTTCCACACACAGATGGGTACCGGGTCCATTGATTTGACTGACTTTAAAAATTTACACAACGTATACAATTCACAATATATGTGCATTCATAAAGCATAAAGAAAATAAAAATCACCAATGATTCTGTTCAGACAAAATTCCTCTTTGAATTTTGGAGTGAGCGCGGGGGTGCTGGTGCGTATGGGGACCTAGCCTGTCTGTCCATCAGTTCATCCTGTTGGCCAAAATCTTTAACCATTTTACAAAGACTGGGGGTGCCCTCCTCCAGATCTTCTCTAATGTGTCACTGACCCTTTCTGAGACTGTGGATGTTGGAATGTTAAACGTTTGCGTGGTTCACAGAGCAGAGGGGTGCTGTCACCTGCCTTGTTCCTGACGGACGTCATGTGTCTGTTACTTCCTCCCAAGGTTTCTGGCCTGGCATAGCCCCATGAGAGCTCACGGGGGGGTTTGTCCCAGCTCTGTGTATTTCTTAATCGGAGGAAGGTTTATCTCCTGTACACCACCATCGCACACATGTAGAGGATAATAACGAAATTTTAAAGATAAAGCCCCACCTGGGTTTGCGAGGCTGTAAGGAAGTCACAGGTGATTCTCGGGATGGGGTAGAGCATCTACGACACTTCTGACCACTCTAACCTGAGATCATTACTAACCTGCCTCTTTCAAAGAATCTCTAATTCCACGAGTCCAACAATGAGAGGCTTCCAAAGTCCCTACACCAAACTTTACAGAGAGCCCCTCCCTCCGCCCAGTGCTCTCTGCCTCAAAGCTTGAGATGTGGGATTGTGTGGGGTGGAGAAGGGTGGGGTCACCGGATTCCCAAAGATCGGATTTACAGGAGAAGGGACGTGTTTTAATGAAAGTTCTTGTGCTATATAGCTTCTCTAAAGATGCCAGCAGATATCCAAAATGAAAATGGACAAAAATACTATCAATTTGATGGGTTGTGTTAACTGTCTACCTGGACAGTTGTCTGAAGTTGTAGTACTTTTAGAAGTTTGGTGTGTAGGCAGCTTAATTCTAGCAGTGGCCAATGGAAGGACTGGTTGGGGGCCTGATCTGAGAGTTATTGTATGGAATTCCAATACTTTAAAAAATTTTTTAAATTTATTTGTTTTTTTGTTTAGTCCCCTGGCCAGCAACCCAGGCATGTGCCCTGACCAGGAATTGAACCTGTGACTCTTGGGTTCGTGGGAAGCTGCCGAACCCACTGAGCCACATGAGTCAGGGCTGGAATTCCCATACTTTCCATGAGGCTGCCTTTAATGATCAAGCTTGTTGGCAGAGGTCCTGGGGAGGAGGGCGCCTGGGGATGCGGCTGTGTCATGTGTTTCTTTGTAACCACAGGTTTGTCTTTCTCCTCTCAGCCCCCAGTCCCCAGCCAGACCTCCTCGTACTCCTGCATGCTGCCTACCAGCCCTTCGGTGAACGGGCGGAGTTACGATACCTACACCCCCCCACATATGCAGACACACATGAACAGTCAGCCAATGGGCACCTCGGGCACCACTTCCACAGGTGAGCTGCTGCTCTCCATGGGCTGCACACAGGTGGCCTTCAGAGCTTCTTTTGACAGGTGATCTCCCTTCACTCAAAGTTAACCTGAAACAGAACAAAACAAAACAGAACAACCCTCCACCAAAACACCCGGACCTCCTGGCCTTGGGTGATGGTGTGTTTAATTTTTTGTTTCTCGCTTCTCTGGGGAAAACTGATTGCAAAGGGACATTCAGCCAAGCTAGTCAGTAACTTGACACCTTGCAGACAGCAAAGTTGTTTTTCCTGAATTTGGGCACAGACGTTGTCTATGAAGGCCACGCCTGAGACCTGGAAGTTTCTGAGGCAGGATTATCAGCCAAAGCTCGGTGGTAAGGGCTCCGGCAGGCCCTCGCTGGAAGACTTCTTGCTCTCCTAGCTCCTGCGCTTCTCCCTGGGACCGAAGAACTGTCATTGGTTTTCCAGAGGGAGTTTTATCCCTAAAGTTCCAAACATACAGACAAATGGAGCTTTTTTCCTTTCATTTTGTGCAAGGGATTCGGGATTCAATAGTAGCATGTGCAAGAAATGTTTTCTGGTTTCTGAAGGTGCTACTTTTGTTTGTAACACTTAAAAATACATTTTTTAAAAATATGGTTAAAATGTTAGAAAGCATTTGAGCTTATTTTTTTAACATATGAATTCATACTCCATGCCTGTCTCTTGAAAGGAATATCTACATGGCTATTTTGTTTCACCCACTTCTAGGACTCATTTCCCCTGGTGTGTCAGTTCCAGTTCAAGTTCCTGGAAGTGAACCTGATATGTCTCAATACTGGCCAAGATTACAGTAAAAAAAAAAAAAAAAAAAAAAAAAAAAAAGAAAAAGAAAAAGAAAAGGAAAAAAAAGAAAAAAGAGAGAGAGATAGAAAGAGAGAAAGAATATATTGTGTTAATTCATTCAGTGACTACGTGGACGCCACAGCTGGGCATTCAGGAGGGAAAGGAGATGACTGTTCGACGCACTTCAGTTCTGCGACTGTGTCCCGTGATGTACCGCTGGGGGATGGACTTGAAACAAGGACCTTTGTATACGGAAGGCACGATATCGGTTGGAACAAATCTTCATTTTGGTATCCAAACTTTTATTCATTTTGGTGTATTATTTGTAAATGGGCATTTGTATGTTATAAAAAAAAGAACAATGTAGACTGGATGGATGTCTGATCTCTGTTGGTCATGAAGTTGTTTTTTAAAAAAGGAAACCATGATCAACAAACTTTGCCATGAATTTAAGAGTTTTATCAAGAAATATCGAATACTCCTACCCATCTGTTCATAGTTTATGGACTGAATGAGGTTCCAAGTTTGTATCATTCCTTTGCATATAATTAAACCTGGAACAACATGCACTAGATTTATGTAAGAAATATCTGTTGGTTTTCCAAAGGTTGTTAACAGATTAAGTTTATGTGCAAAAAAGGGTAAGATATAAATTGAAGGAAGAAAAACGTTGATAGCTAAAAGGTAGAGTGTGTCTTCGATATAATCCAATTTGTTTTATGTCAAAATGTAAGTATTTGTCTTCCCTAGAAATCCTCAGAATGATTTCTATAATAAAGTTAATTTCATTTATATTTGACAAGAATACTCTATAGATGTTTTATACACATTTTCATGCAATCATTACATTTCTTTTTTGGCCCGCAGAAGTTAATTGTTCTTAGATATAGTTGTATTACTGTTCACAGTCCAATCATTTTGTGCATCTAGAATTCATTTCTAATCAATTAAAAGTGCTTGCAAGAGTTTTAAACTTAAGTGTTTTGAAGTTGTTCACAACTACATATCAGAATTAACCATTGTTGATTGTAAAAACCATGCCAAAGCCTTTGTATTTCCTTTATTATACTATTTTCTTTTAAACCTTATAGTGTGGTGTTACAAATTTTGTTTCCTTGTTAGACTAACATTCTGAACCAATGGTTACATTCATGCATACCCTACTTTAAATACTGATGACCCTTGAAGACATAATTCTTAGAGACATCATACATTGGAAATGTGTTAGAAAAAAATTCTGCTTGAAGCTGTGTGTAGATCTGTGCCCATTTATACCCACAACATACATACAAAATGGTAACATTTCCAAGCTAGCTGTTTCATTCGAAAGCTCAAAGGCTAGAAATAATTTAAAAAATGCAACAAGCTATTAACTAGGAATTGTCTTTTGAATTAGAACTGGCGTTTTCAATCTGGGCAGATTTCCATTGTCAGTCTATTTCAACAGTGATTTCACTGAAGTATATTCAAAAGTAGATTTCTTATACAAGACTCTCTGAAAGCTGTTGCCTTTCTCAAATAGGCCCTCTCCCTGTTCTGTCTCCCTCCCCTTTGCACAGAGGCATCATTTCCCATTGAACCACTACAGCTGTTCCCATTTGAATCTCGCTTTCTGTGTGGTTGTGGATGGTTGGAGGGTGGAGGGGGGATGTTGCATGTCAAGGAATAATGAGCACAGACACATCAACAGACAACAACAAAGCAGACTGTGACTGGCCGGTGGGAGTTAAAGGCCTTCAGTCATTGGCAGCTTAAGCCAAACATTCCCAAATCTATGAAGCAGAGCCCATTGTTGGTCAGTTGTTATTTGCAATGAAGCACAGATCTGATCATGTTTAAAGTGGCGGCACGCAGGGCAGGAGTGCTTGAGCCCAAGCAAAGGATGGAAAGAAATAAGCCTTTGTTGGGTGGAAAAGGCCTGTCTGAGACTTCTTTCCGTCTGTTCTGTGCAACATATAAGTCAATAATACTAAGTTTTCTTCTGCAAACTTCAGTCAAAGGCTGGGGGTTCTGGCAGTCTAGATTAAATGCTTGCACAGGCCAAAGCCCCTGGGACAAAGACGCACTTCCACTGAATTGTCCTCTGGCTACTTTTTTTTCCCCTAACCCCTGAAGGCAAATGACCAGAAATATAGAAATTAAATGGAGGCTTTGAAGAATAACCTTTGAAGCTCCACATCCACTATTTTCTAGTTAAGGAATTACTTGTGAACAGACAATTATGATCCATCTCTGGCGCGCTGTGTTAATACTTTTATTCCACCAGAGTTGCTGCACATTTAGAGACACCTTCCTAGGTAGTTTTTATATGTGTGCATGTGCTTTGATTCAATGGTGGCCTGCACTGCACACTTGCACACTTCTGCAGCAGCATGTGCACACATACGCACTGTTGGTGCGGTTGCCCATGCAGATACTTCTGCCTCCTGACATTTTGCAGCTTACATTCCTGAGGGATGTGTGCCCAGGGAACTGTCAGAGAAGGGCTATGTGTGGTGTGTGCTGTAGCTGCTGGCAGGCTTCTTCCCTGCAAGAAGGGGGATGGTTTCCAACTGGCTATGATTTGTGCCAGGGTCAAGCAATCAGGTCTGGCCCTCAGCTCTGTATGCAGAGAGCACAGACTTTGGAGAACTGGGGATGGCCCTTGGGGTGCAGGAGCTGGGCATGGGAGAAGGGGAGTGTGTGGGAGTGCAGGGTCTGTATGTGTGTGCATTTGGGCACGTATTTGTGTCCTCCGAGGGTCAGGATTTCCAGGGCGCAGTGGCACAGCCTGGCTTAGTCTGAAGAATCGGCAGCTCAGCTGCAGAAGCCCTCTGGTCCAGCAGCATGGAACGGCTGCCTCGCCTTCTGCCCTCACCCTGGGGAGGTGAGCCGTCCTTCTGAATGGAGCTCTGGGTACTCTCCCGGGACAGCATGGCAAGCAAGTTCTGTGTGGAAGCAGTGCCTGGGAGGTGGCCTTTGACTCCTTATTGAAATAATTTATTTTTGTTTATTTATTTGCTGATAGGTATATTTATATATTTATCAACGGGGACTCTGCAGGGATGCTTTGACGCCATCTTCCAGGATGGTGACCCGCTATTTGTGATGTCCTCAGAAGAATCACAAGACTAACAGCCTATGATTTTTCTCTAAACTTGCCTGACTTAGGGAGATCAGGTGAACAGAACTGGAGATGAATGTTTGAGCAAGAAGCATTCAAATTATTCTGAGTAAAAAAGTATTCTTACTACAATGAATTTCCAGAACATCCCCCCCACCCCAAAGCTATGTCTCCTAACTCGTAAGTGGTGACCTCCTGGTTTTTCTTGACATGACTGAAGGAATCATCTCTTCCTGCTTTTCATCATAACTAGTTTCCTAAGATACAGTTGTACTTTAAGATTCAGCTATATTTTTTTGGTAAGTTTTTGTCATCTTAGGGTGGTATCTATATTTTTCTGCTTGTTTTTACTCTGGGCCTTGATGTTAACAAGATTATAAAAAGGCGGCTTTTCTTTTTTGTGTGTTTGGCACACCAAGACCAAACAAATTCTTCCCTTTTTTTTTGTTTCTCAGGAATAAACCTCTCACTTGTTTGTTTTGTTTTGTGTCAGTTCTGAATAATTTCACTGCTCAGTTTTAAAGTTCAGAGTATAAGTACTTAGGGTTAGTATTGCTTAAATTCGGCGATGTGGATGGTGAATATCTTTGGAAAGCATTAACATGTTCTAGAAATGACATTCCTAATGGACTTGAAAAATGAATAGGGGTCACCCCCTTTTCCTTTTGTACGTGGATGCCTCTGTCTGATTCTTTAAAATTAAAAGGTAGACAGGGAATCGATTGCTGAGTGTTGCTTCCTTTTGAAGTAGTTTTATTTTGTCTACTGTTAGTAATCACAGATCCTGGAGGTGGAGATAAAAAATACACGGAAGAGAGAAAAAGGAGAGTGGAAATTGGTGGCTACTAAAAGGAAATCCCTAAGGTCGCAGAACCCCAGCACCTGAGCAGACTGCAGCAAAACGTTTACCTCATTTAAACAAGGGCAAATCCAGCGTGAGAAATGAATGCCACACAGGGTTGTGAAGTTTTACAAGCATCTGAAAGATATACGGACATTTCAAATACTATGTTGGCATTCTTAAATATTTTTATCTTTGAGATAAGTCGGTAATTGAAAAAAATCTGTTTATTGAGTATATATTTCATAATGTATCAAAATGGTCTACATACCTACAGTAGCATTATTGAAGGCCAATATTTTTATGTAGTAAGTTATTAACATGTGGATGATAGATAGCGTTTCCAGAAGGAAGGGAAACATGTTTTTTGGGTGGGTTTTTATTGGAAGAGAACAAAACTACACATCCCTTTTCAGTAGCTAGTTTTTACTAAGCCTGCCTAGTGAAGTCAGAACAACAGAGCACTTGCATCTGATTTTTGGAAAGCTCAGGTACCCGTTATTGTTCAAAATGCACTTTTACTGAGTTTGAAAAGTTTCTTTTATATTTAAAATAAGTTGGGATCAAATATGCATTTAATTTTTATAGTATTTATCTACTTGCAAGGCATCTATTAACTAGTAATTGGCTGTTAATTTTATAGACATGGGAGGCAGTAAATCAATGACCTATTAAGTATTTTTGACAAGCAATTTGCATATCTGATGACCTCACATTTTATTTTCACAGTCAAATGTTATGTCATTGTTCTGTTGTGTGTTTGTTTAAAGAGTCACAACACAGTAAGGAAAAGGTGAGAGTTATTAAAATAACAACGTGACTAAAATACTCATTTGAATTTATTCAGATTGTTCATAATGCTTTTAAAAGATACAGCAAAGCTTTTGTGGAGTATCTGCACATTATTTATTATCTATGGACTAAATTGATTTTTTTGAAGTTGCTTTACATTTTAAAAGCACCTTTGCTTAATATGAAAGCCCTTTAATTTTAACTGACAGATCAATTCTGAAACTTTATTTTGAAATGAAAATGGGGAAGAATTTGTGTCTCTCGAATTAAAAGAAGTGAAAAAAATAAACCAGACATTCTAAAAAAAATAGAAGAAACCTGATTTTTAGCACTAATGAAATAGCGGGTGACAAAATAGTTGCCTTTTTGATTTTGATCACAAAAAGTAAACTGGTAGTGACAGGATATGATGGAGAGATTTGACATCCTGGTGAATCACTGTCATTGATTCAATTATTCTAATTCTGAATAAAAGCTGTATACAGTATGTGTTTATGCTACAGTGGGTTTTTTTTTAAAGTGACTGACATTCATCATATTGGTTAGACAGTTTAAAAACCTAGTCTTTGTTTTCTACTATGTTGTCAAGAACAAATAAAGTATAATTTGTGGTATATTAAAAGCAAACTGCTTAAAATGCTAGTTATAACTGCTTCAAAATATTCTAACACATTTGCAAATGTATTTTGGAAATTCAGATTCTCCAAATAGATGTTAAACAGCTTTTTAAACATTGAAACTTTTTACTTAAATGTGCAACTTATTTAAAAATTTTTTTGTTTACTATTGACAAAAGCTTTGAGAATATGGAACTATGATGAAGAAACCTAGTGTTTTATATGAAAACTGGTTCGGTATGCTATAAACTCCAAAAGACATGATTACATTGTTATAAATGTAAATGCCTGACCAATGTTTATAATTAACAAAGGATTTACCTGATGCAATGCACAGCTGAGTTCGCTTCAGTTTTCTACTTTGTCTCAAACCTATGTTCTGTAATCTCTCAGCAAGCTTCAATACATGTTTTTCCCAGTATTCTAGCATTAATATAGCTGTCAGTTTGAATTTCAATCCTGAATTATGTGTGTTGACATAATTTCATAGTGCTGACTTCAATTGTTTAGGATTACTGAACAGAAGACCATCAACTTCTTTTTCTATGCTTTCTATCACTCAAGTTCTTTATATTTTTTAACTACTATATCAAACTAATTATCTTTAATGGAGTCTTAATCCCAATATATTATTTTGTCTTCATCAATTTAATAATAGGATGCATGAATGCAAATTTATTTTACTAGTCTTCGTATATCAGTAAACAAATTTTTCAATATTTTAAAAACCTTAGCATTTTTGGTGGCAAGTGATTTTTTCAGAAATAAAGAGAAAATGTTTTTCATACGCAATTTTGAATTTCCTAATGCTTTATACACTACCCTCCTCGGCATGTACTTTACTGTGAGCTAAGTGTTTAATATATGTACACGGATGACCACTGGAAGGCACCTTGAATTTTTGACATTTAATTGCTTTTCCTTAAAAATAAAATTACCTCATTCTCCTTAGATAGAGCATACAACAAATTGTAAAATGAAAGTATTTGTGCTGTACTATTTCTGTACAAAAATGTGGTTAAAAAATGAGGAATGGTGGCCTCATTTTGCAATTCTGTGTTTTTCAAGAACTAGAGGGTCAAATCGTTAAGAAAAATATTTACATAAGCCATTAGCAATCATAATTAGAGTGTCATATAATTCTGCGTGCAACGACTAAGGAGGAATCGCTAGAAGTCCAGGTGCTTCTTGCCTCCGGCCATCATGCCACAGCCTGGGCCCGGCAGCTTGGCGGATTCTGCCAGATCCTGTTTGCTTGAGCGGCTCACTGTGTCTGACAAGTCTGGAGGCAAATGCAGTCGCTGTGGCAGAAGATTTCAGGAGAAGGAAAGAAAGAAAAAAAATTAATTTTGCTTTCACGAGCACACTTCAGGATACAATATTATGCTCTGTTTGATCAGCATTTAGTCTTGCATATAAAATTCCTACTAAAACAGTTCTTCAGACTGCAGCCCAATATAATCATCCTACTGCTCCTCGATTTCACAATTAGAGCCGTTACATAAACTGGTCCAGGAATCTCAGGGGAACATTTCCAGAGTCCAAACCCAAATGTATTAAGATTCTTCTTATTTAGGTAAAAATAAAACCATGTAAATGCATAAATAAAAGCATGATAGAAAAAAATCACATCATCATGGCAGGGCTGTGTTTTGCCTTTGTTTTGTTTTTGTCAGGGCTCCAGATGCTGTTTTTCAATCGAACACAGCATTTCAGCAATTATGGATTCCCACAAACGCCCATGTCCCTTGGTCTGTCACAGTTACCTGAAGACGACTGTATTTCAAGGATATACTTTCTCTAGGAACTTACAATTTCCCTAGAAATACTGACATAATGAAAAAAATGATCCCAATCAAAGGGTCAATGGGTCTTCTACGCTCAGCTGAGTCAGCTGTAACATCTGTCACAGGTCTTGGTGAGTTTGTTTCTATGCATGATGTTGGGTCATGTTTTCAAAAGTATAGTGTAGTTTTGAACACCTCCCTGTGCTAACTGTTTGTGTCCAGGTATAGGGTGATTTAAGCAGATACAGGCTGATGTAGGTACCAACTGACCATAATTACAAAACAGTTACTATAATTAGGAAGACATATTCCTATTTCAAAAGAACTTTGTAGGTTTTCAGAAGGATCTCTATCAAATCCCTTTAACTATTAGTGCTCCTAGACCGCACTATTTTCTTCATAAAAATCCAAGCTCAGAGGGACAGCTCTGTTGCGTGTGGCCTGGGTGGCTGAGGGAGGCTGAAGGTGAGCGAGGCAGGGTGGGGCTGCCCTCGGAGCACCAGCCAAGGCCTCGCAGCGGTGAGCTGACCTGGACATGACCCATCTGAAACACTTCATTTGGAAAACACCAATATGAAAACATTGGTGTTTTCACCAAAAAAATTAAGATAAAAAGGGTAGAACCATATTTTTTTTTTTGGTCAAAATATTGTGATCCACCAGCATATGTTCTTGCTAGTTTCTTTCCTGATAAAAGGCTTGTTTACTGTCATGTAAACACAAGCTGTGTGCTGAGGATCAAAGTATTTTAAAACATTAAAAATGATTCTTGAAAAATATTCTTCCTTGACTTCAGTTTGCCCGAGTGCACTTATATTTGGATGCACACATATCTAGGGTGAAAGATGCTATCACACAGGCATATGATCAGCAAAGACGTCCAGAAGGACAAGCAAAGCTGTGATACCCGGAGAGTGATACTTGTGTAGTATTATTCATTTGTGTCCTTAGCACCCAGCCTGTCACGTATTAAGTAATTACACATCTATTTCTTGACTGATAAAAAAGCTCTAATAAAGACATATTTGTTTCTTTGTTTTAAATAATTCTTTCATTTACTGAGACCCTAGTTTGCTCCACCAAGGATATCAGGCAGAATGAAAGCACACGAGGCTCAGGCATCTGAAAGACGTGCGTGACTCCAAAATCTGAGGCTACGAATGTCTTTGTATGTAGCGTTTGCTCTGTCACTGCTCATGTGAGGAAGCAGGAGGGAGACAGACATTTAATTATGTGTCTGAGTGTTCATGTTTCTTTAAGATCTTGCAGTTACTGTTGATGAGCAAAGGAAAAATGACCAGGACACGTGCATGATCTGTGTGTTAACTGAAACTTAAAACATGTTCAGCAGTAAAGCGTGTGTGTGTGTGTGTGTGTGTGTGTGTGAGGACCTCACAAAGATGAAGTCAGGTGGTGATCAGGCTGTTTAGGAAATCAACTGGAGTCAACCAATATTTAGAGACTATTCAAAGCAAGGCATTGGAAAGGATATGTGGGCAGAAAACACCTTCCACACTCCACCTTGCCTTAAAATCTAGGAACAGGAATAAGACAAGCAGGTAATGCTCATAGTGAGCACTCCAAGTTAGGTCTGCAAGAAAGGCAGGGATAAGGCAGAAATCCTGGTGGGGAGGTGGGGGAGGAAAGCAGGAATAAAGCTTCATGGAGCTGGGCTAGATGTTAAGTAATGAATTGGATTCTGACATGCAGAAATGGTGATTTGCTTAACAGTAGAGCTCATATATCTTTAAGACGCATTTGGGTGAAGGGTTATACAGCTCTGATATCCAAATGAGGAAACTAGTGTGCTTTATTCAGAACCAGCATAATACAGCTTATTTTAGGAGCCTACCTATTTGCTAAAAAATTTCTCTGCCTCTGCTTCTCTAGGTGACGAGTGGGAGCCATTTGGCGGAAAGCCCTTCGTAGCAAAGGCAGCTAAACGTGATGTGTGACATGCTTGGAAATCTTTCAGGCTGAATGGCTTTGAAGTCAAATATCCATTTGTGTGTAACTTCTAAGCACAAAAATTTGGGGCGATGTGATGAAATGTTTCTAACCAAATGCTGCATTGCAAAGGCTAGTGACATACGCATGTCCTTTGAAAAAGCCCAAGGATGGCTCTTGGACGTATGTGAGTCTGTGTGTGATTTTGTTGGCTTGTGTGGATTTTGACTCGCACGAGCTTACTCTGCAGTCTAAATTCTCAAGCAGTGGGTTTTGTTTCCTTCCTCTCTGAGCCTCCCCCTGTGCGCTGTGTCAGTGCGATGTGAAGCAGCGAGGAAGAAGGCGAGATCAGGTTCCAGGCTTGCCAGGTGTGTCAGGAACTTCTCCTTTGAGGCTTCCAAAGCACTTATGCACTTGACATGTAAATGTTCAGATGCTGCTGGACCCCAGGTCTGACTTCTGAGAAAACATGCTGTCGCCTGCTCTGCACAGCACGGTGTCCTCCTCTCGACTAACGCTGCAAGGCCGCAGGGGTGTGCGAACTTTCAGACCTTGCGGTTTCAGTGTGTAATGGTTTAAATAAAAATCAGGGTATAAAGAAAATACTATGTTCAACCTTGTAAACCAAATCAAAGTATTCATCGTTCTTATATCCTTCATCTTAAGGGGAAATTTTTCCATCAGATTCCCCCACCCTCCAGATTCTGGAAGGAAGGGATTATTCTGCTCATGCAGGAGATGCCTACCTGGCAGGATGCCTATTTTTTCCATTAATGCTTGTCTAAAATGACGCTTTTTATGTAGGCGAAGAGATTTGGGAAAGGTATGAGAACTCCCAATTTCCCGCAGAGGCCTGGCTGATTTGCAGTGATCCCTCTGGATTGATGGGTCCCTTTTCTCTAGTGGAACAAGGTGGGAGACAGTGAGGCTGGCGAAATACTCCCACAGATTAGGGGAGCTCCTTGCAAAAGGCAGCCTTAGGCCCCGGGGAAGCCCTGGGTCATAATAAAGGAGGAGCAACACGAGTGCCTTGCTCTGTGGCTGCAGGAGGTACCACGCCGAGCCAGACCTGGAGGTTCGTCCCCCTCTGAGGCCTCTCTCTCTTTGCTGGGCTAAGACACTGTCTCTGTCTTGTTTCTTCTTGAGTTAGCAAACAAACAGATCTTACAGACACGCAGGGCTGGCTTTCCTGGCTCCAGAGGTCCCTTCCTAATCCCTTTTCTCTCAGCCTGCCAGGCCTGTGCTCCCGGCTCACAGTCCCCACACAGAAGGGGCAAGATAATGAATCTAGATTACACCTGGATTTGAGACAAATTGCAGGCCAATGCCCATTAAAATAAGTTTAATCAATGTATAGTTTCTGTATTATGCCAAGACCAAACCATCAGGCACTGTTTGTTTTCTGAGAACAATTGACGTAGAACATTTTAACCCTTAGCAGATGAGCAGAGGTTTGTTTAAATCCTTTGGGAACTTCTCACATTTCCTGAAGCCACACTTTACATATTATTTGAAATAGCAGAAATAGGTGTTAATATTTCCAAATATTTCCTAACAGTTTTTTTTTTTTTTAATTCAAAACAGCTAATTTTAGACTCCCAGTCAAGATGGAGGCATAGGTAAACACGATACTCAGAACCTCCCACAACCACATCAGAAATACACTTGAACTGCCCTGGCTGGTGTGATTCAATAGACTGAGTGCCAGCTTGTGAACTGAAAGGTCACCAGTTCATTCCCAGTCAGGGCGCATGCCTGGGTTGCGGGCCAGGCCCCAGGTTGGGGGCATACGAGAGGCAACCTATCGATGTACATCATCAACGTTTCTCTCCCTCTCCTTCTCCCTCCCTTTCTCTCTCTCTCTCTCTAAAAGAAAAAAGTATAAATAAACTACAGAACAGCCATCATTCAGAATTGCCCCAAATCTGGCTGAATGAAAGTCCTAAAACTAGGGAATTAAAGAAGCCACATTAAGACTGGTAAAAGGAGTGGAGACACAGAATGGCCCGTCTGTGGCGATTTAAAATGGGGACAGATGTCAGCAGTGGATGTCCCCTCAGAGGAGAGAGGGGTCCCCCCCCCACCCGAGCCCAGGGTTCCAGTGACGGGAAGAGAAGTCCCCATAACTTCAGTCGGAAAATCCCAGCAGGGATTGAGGCCGAGGAAGATGAAAGGCTTCTAGGGTCTTAGACAGTTTTTCTTAAAGGGCCCGCACATGGACTTACTGGAACTCCTTCTGAGGAGTCCTAAAATCACTCCTTCTGAGCTCCAGCGCTGGGGAAGCAGCTTGAAGGACATCAGAAACACAGTGGGAGGAAATGAACTTTCTTGCAACAGAGCGAGAGCTGGGAGGCAGCTTCTCCCAGACAGAAGTGCTAGCAGAGCCCTCATCACATGGAGCCAGCAGGCGGGTGCCATAGCTGAGACGCCATCAACCTGGCTCACACTGTATGCTCTCCCCTGGTGATTCCCTGAGGCCCACCCCACCCAACTTTCGGGCCCACCTAAGGTGTTTCCAGTGGTTTTTCCATGTGAATGGCCTGCCTTAGCCCATGCTCCAGATTTTCCTAAAATCTCTCACACAAGCAGCATCTGTTCTCAGCATACTCCACACCTCTTGGAAGTGGCCCTAGGCCTGGCACTAGCAGCAGCCAGCCTTGGTTTGCAGTTTGACCTCATCTGGGTACCACTACAACCAGCACTAGGAAGCAGCAGCCATCTGCAGATCATTTTGCAGCTCAAGCTGGATAGCTCTGGGAAGAACACAGATGGTGGCTGACCTTGGCCTGTACCTCCTGGGAAGCCCCAGAGCCAGCACATCTCATGGACAGTTTTAGACCATGTTTAAGCATCACCACCCAACCACCCCCACAAGCCACACACTCAAGGGGTGAACTCTGTGGGCACCAGAGCCCCGCTGAAGTGAGTCCTGCTCTGTGGGGTGTGCCCCTGTGTAGTTGATCCTCCACAGTGGTCAGAAGTCAGTAGTCGAAGCCAGTCCTTGTGGCTGAGTGGCCTGGGAGTAAATCCCTCTCACTGACATATCAATAGCAATCAAGGCTCAAGTACAAGAGGAGGGTGTACTCGGCCCATAGGAGGGAGGCACGCCTGGAGTGCCCAGCTTGGATGATAGGTGAGGCTGGGCTACTGGACCCTACAGGACACCTACTATATTAGGCCACTCTACCAAGCCTGGGGGACATAGCAGCTCTGCCTAATACATAGGAACAAACGAAGGGAGGCTGCCAAAATGAAGAGACAAAGAAGCAAAGAACTAAACAACATGGAGACAAGCAATCTACTAGATGCAGAGTCCAAAATATTGGTTATAGGAATGCTCAATGAACTTAGTGAGAACCTCAACAGCATAAAAAAGAACCAGTCAGAAATGAAGTATATACTAACTGAAATGAAGAATAATTTATAGGGAATCAACAATAGAATAGAGGAGCTGAGAACCAAATCAGAGATTTGGATTATAAGAAAGCAAAAAACACCCAATCAGAACAGCATAA
Organism: Glossophaga mutica; assembly: GCA_039655065.1. Taxonomy (NCBI): domain Eukaryota; kingdom Metazoa; phylum Chordata; class Mammalia; order Chiroptera; family Phyllostomidae; genus Glossophaga; species Glossophaga mutica. Next base: position 24,641,624 of record CM077308.1, read on the forward strand.
AAAAAAGAATCCTGAAAAAAATGAGGACAGTGTAAGGAGCCTCTTGGACAACTTCAAGCATACCAACGTTCACAACATGGGGGGTGCTGAAAGGAGGAGAGACAGAGCAAGACGTTGCAAACCTAATTAGAAAAGTAGTGACAGAAAACTTCCTTACCTTGGTGAAGGAAATAGATATACAAGTCCAGGAAGCACAGAGAGTCCCAAACAAGATGCGGCCCACACCAGGACACATCATATTTAAAATGCAAAAGGTCAAAGACAAAGAGAGAATCTTAACAGCAGCAAGTGAAAATCAGTTACCTGCAAGGGAGCTCCCGTAAGACTGTCAGCTGATTTCTCAACAGAAACTCTGCAGGCCGGGAGGGAAAGGCAAGAAATTCAAAGTGATGAAAAGCAAGGACCTACAACCAAGGTTACTCTGCTCAGAAAAGCTATCATTTAGAATCAAAGGACAGATAAAGAGCTTCTCGGACAAGAAAAAGCTAAAGGAGTTCATTATCACTGAATCAGTATTATATGAAATGTTAAAGGTTCTTCTTTAAGAAAAAAAGATAATAATATGAATGATAAAATGGCAATAAATACATACCTATTAACAATTGAATCTAAAAAATAAAATAAATGAATAAGGACAACAGAAACAGATTCACAGATACAGAGAACATTTTGAAGGTTGCCAGATGGGAAGGGGATTGGAGGATGGGTGAAAAAGGTGGTTGTTATGGAACAGTCATGGGGATGTAAAGTACAGTATAGGGAATATAGTCAATAATTTTCTAATAACTATGTATGGTGGCAGATGGGTGAGAGATTTATTGGGATGATCACTTAGTAAGTTATGTAATGTCTAATCACTACGGTGTAAACCTGAAACTAATATAATAATGTTATACCAACTGTAATTGAAAAAAAAAAAAGATAGCCAATTTAAACTAAAACTTGTGAACAGCTTAGAATATATAGGTTCTACACCAGTCCCTTCACAGAGACAGCCAGCGATAGACAGATTGATCCGTCACGCACTCTCAGTGTGACCTCAGATAAGATGCCTCAGGGTCCTCCTCTATCACAGGGGAATAATTCTCCCCTCACAAGACATTTTCAGGATTAAATGAGATGCCTGAGTGTTCTATGAACTATCAAGTACCGCATGAATTTATTTATACTTTTCTTGTGCCAAAAAAGGACCTGAAGTTGTTCATAAAAATCAGTGAGTTTATTAGGGCAAGAAGTGAATCTACAAATATAATTACAGTTATATAATTACAAACAACCAACATCATGATAAGCAACAGCAACGAAGTATCAGACTCCGGCTGCAGGTCTGAGTAACTAGGCTGAGTCCGAGCATGAAGCACACACTGTTCTCTATTGCAGCTCTGCAGCCTTTGCCTCTGGAGAGACTGAGGAAGTCTAAACAGTGTCCCTCACACTTAGTCAGACAGTAGTGAAATGGAATACACAAGATGCCTGGCTACCAGGCCAAGGATAATTGCTTGGTTGTATTAAGGAGGCAATCTGGGGTCCATCTGACTTGAAACATCCATTTTAGCACATGTTTTTATTGCTGAAAAAATAATTTAAAAAAAGTTAGAAAACAAAGCTTCTCCAGTCAAATTTTAAAAGAATTTCCCCCTCTCTACATAACGAGGAGGAAACGAGTTAACGAAGGCCATGGCATCCTAGTCTATTCCAGAGTCCTTCAAGAGCCATGAGATGCCCTTGCCTGGAGGATGCTTTGCTGGTTTCTGGGGCCATGTTCTGTGTTAGGAGGCACAGCTCTGAATGGGAGGGAATGAATCAAGAGTATATGCCAAGCAGCTGTAATATAGAGACACTCCCACCTCCTCCAAAGAACAGCTTTAAAAAAGGTAGAAGTTATTTATTATTTATTTATCTCCCAATTTACAGTCTGGAGGTCAGGCAATTCAGAGCTGAAGGACCTGCCTGCCATCCTCAACAAGGGGCTTCCACTTCTGGCTCCCAGGCCGATGGTTTTGTTCACTCTCAGCTAACGGGAAGAGGAAGAGACCGAGAAGGCAAGACCTTGGCTTGGAAGCTGAACACATGGCTTCCACTCATGTCCAGAGCTTAGACATGGCTACACCTGGCTGCAAGGAATGCTGAGAAATGTTTTAAAATATGTAAAAATGTTTGACAAATTTATTACTATGGACAAGGGAACAAATGGATATTGGGAGACAATTTCTCAACAGTATTGGAAAGGGCCACTACACCTTCCAAAAGTATTCAATACTCAAGGTGTGAGTTACCGCTGACTGCCTGGGGCTCCATTCTTAGTTCCTGACCAAGGAAACGCACCCCAATGCCTCCCCAGCCCACAGGGCAGGGGTGAAAGTAACGCTCAGCTCTTCTCTTGCTCAACACATAAAAAAGAGAGACTTCCATTTCCTTTGTGGAAGGCCAATTTCCTTCCGGTGGCACAGGAAGGACGATAGGGCGGGGGGGGGGGGCGGGGGGGGGGCGGGCAGATGAAGCAGGCTCGATACATTCATCGTTGCAGTATTGCCGTTATTTCTTCCCAAGGTTTTAGAGTGTTGTTTCAACTTATATAAAAATATCAGTGTTATATGCTATGATGTCATTATCATATTTTTACATGGTTACATTTATATTATTCCATACACTCTACATTATTACAAATGCAATATGATGTTGCAATTGTTCTACACCTGGTTAAAATTTTGCAGTGAGGAAGATGCATCTGCCTAGTTTCAGAGAGCTTTGTGTCACTCTCACACATGATACGCCAGGGGAAACTATGCCAGAACCAATTTTTGTTCTTTTTGGGTTGGTAAGTATACATTTGGTGGTGGCTGAATATTTCCGGAAAAAATTCTGCCAAACAAGGCCGAGTTTTAGGTTTTGTTTGTTTAAGATCCAATTCATCCTCAGGGTTTAAGATGAAAATTGCTTTTATTGAATGTTATAATCATATCATATCCTTTGACATGAGAAAAATTCATTTGGTTCTCACCGACTGACCTGAAAATTAGCCAAAATTTCAGCACTGGAATGTTACATATTGGCTACCTGTGGGAAAATGCTCAGGTGTGCAGTTATTTTGACCATCAACTATGACTGACAGTATTGTCTTGTCTCCAAACTCACCTGTCTGACAGCAGACTGTGAAGAACTCGCTTGTCTAAACAAAAGTGTGATTTGTGAGAAGGCACGTGTCTGCGGCAGAGGTTGCTAGCTTACTCCCAACATCTACTCTCTTCCTGTGCAATGAGTAAAAGAATCTCTGAGTATTAGTGGGACACGTGGCCTGCCAGAACATAGGACACATTACCCAGCTTCCCTTGCCAATGCATGAGGCTGAGTGATTCAGTTCTGGTCACTTCACCTTGAGCAGAAGTGCCATGGTTAAGTTTAGGGTCAGATTTTTAAAGAGAGGGAGGTGCCATTTAGTTCTCCCTTCCCTATTTGGCCTTGGCAACTGGGCACTGGCTTGGGCCCCAATCCACCCCTCCTCATGGGGTGAGAAATTATAGGACGAAGGGGTTATGCCCATATAGAGGCTGAACCCTTCTTTATAGGACATGCTCTGGGCATTCAAACCACAGAACTCCCTGTCCAAATGGCCACAAAGCCTGCAAAGGTCTCTTCCCCAGGTTCAGCCCCCAAGGGTAGGCTGTGTGGTCTGTGGGCACACCCTGGGCCCCAGGAGTAGCCAAGGGACTGCTGGATGTGGGGCGTGTGGACGGGGTTAGTGTCCACACTGGATGGGTGGGCTGGTGTCCTCAGGCATGTGTGCTCGGCTGTGTGCGTGGGAAGGATGCGGGGGTGGGAAGGGGAAAGAGGCGGGCCGCAGGCCAGTTCTCCCTCTGTCTCCATGTTCTGGGGTGGAACCCTGATCCTAAATTTAAACTTGGCTTTCTAGGAAGGTATGTTTGTGAAGGGAGGAAGATAAAACATATTTAATGGTTTGCTGGCTTGATAACTTTAAAATATGCAGTCACATAAAAACTAGGGTCCTTTATCTGCATTCTCACTCCAGGCTCCATGAATGCTGGGACAAGCCTAATGTGCAACTTCCACTTGCTGAGACGTGGACTTGGGGACAGCTGCTGAAACAGCCATCCTGGGCCATCCCATGGAAACTGCGGGCCGAAGAGGACACAACGAAGTGATAAAATTAGTCTAGGGTCTCCTGACACTATCTGGACACCAAAAGAGCCACGGGTCACCAAACTGGGCTTTCACGTGAGAGATATATGAACTTCCACAATATTTAAGCCACTGTACTTTTGGATCTTTGCAATGACAGCCTCAACTATATCCTGTTTGCAGTAGAACTTGGTACCTAGAAATGGAGCACTCGAATTCTGCGATCATCCTATGTGCTGGCTCAGGGGTTGCAAGGTGGACGGTGAGGTCAGATATTGCAGATTGGAAAGCTGGTGCCCCTTGTTATGCCTATGAGAACTTGGAAGGAAAACCTTACCTCCTCATCACTGGCTCTAGGCAAAACACTGGAGAAATTCAGAATACTGGTGTGTTAACTGTTTCATGCTACTTTCGGCAAAGTTATTTATAAAAGGAAAAAAGAATTTAGGTCAGAGTGATAGAATTTGGAAGAAGAGCCAGGAGGCACTGGAGCCCTGGTAAAAAAGGTGCTCCGCCCACAGTCCACCACCTACACTGACTACAGGCTTGATCACCTGGGGCCTCAGAGGGTTGAATCACCCAACTGGTTCTGCATGTGCCCAAGGAAGCAGGCAACCTCCACGGGAGATGTCTGTGCCCCTAAGCCTTGGTGAAATACCCTTGCTGAGAGCCTGGCCAAAAATGGGAGCCAGGTCTGAGACAAAAGTTGGATTAGGGGTGTTGCCTTCCCTTTCAAGTTGAATAGTTTAGATGGTACCAGCTAGTTACTAATAAGAGGGATATGGGTAGAAGAGACAGCCCAGAAAGAAAGGCTCAAGTCTTACCACGTAACAGCATCAGTTGTGGTAGACAAGCATGCCCTCCAACTTCCATGTGGTGGGCCTGTCTGCAGGTCCGAGGCTAGAAAGCTTACCTAATTAGGCTTATTTAACTAGATGCATTTGGACTAGATTTAAGAGGTGGGATAGAAAAGCAGGAGCTATCTTGACTGCCACTGGCAAGGTCTGTTGCAGGGATATCTGTATCTGCATCTGCATCTATATCTGTATCTGTATCTATCTAATCTATCCCTGGAAGTGGAGGGGAGACCAGTTTCAGTGTCCAGTTTCTTGCTTCGTGGGGGACAAGGAGCATTTGCAGTGAAGGTACCAGGAACTTAGTAACCCCAAAACTGCAGCACTATAGGTGTGCACTTCCAGTGAACAGTGTCAGTGGTGGCCTCCCAATTCCGTACCTTCCCGACTGCGGTGGAGGTAGTGGCTTCCCTGGAGACCAGTTTGGTGGCAACATCCTCCAGCCCTTCCAATTATTTGCTAGCTCCCAGTTTTCCAGTATATACTTACTTTCTGCATAAAATAATTAGGTGGGATCTGTCTCCTGCAGCTGAATCCTGGAACTATACCTAGACAACTCTTGGGCTGTGATTATTTGCATGCGGAATTGAAGGGAAGCAAATAGACTGGGAACCTTGTAAAGTCTTGAGGGAGTTGTATTGCCACAGGAGCCACAAGCCTGGTCAACAGTCTATGATTATTCAGTCCCTAGAGCAACTTAGGTCCCCAAACCTGACCTATCAATAAGTGAGCCGTGAAAACTGCAGACTCTCCAAAGGCAACTGCATGCAGCCATGAATGATAATGGACAAGGAATAACGTCCCAGAGGGATACAGTGGATAGATAGTAAGGGAGCTCCTTCCGGAGAGCAGGTCTGGGCCTACAGATGGGCAGAGGATGTTTGCGGTTTCCGGACAGGAGGATTCCCCACTCACTCCTGAGGGGGCAGTACATGTGGGGTATGAAGGGGTTGTGGACTATGACAAAGCCTGATAATTATCCTGGAATATGTACTCTTCCTTATCCCCTTGGCAGAAGATCCCTTGCGGCTATCCTGAATAAAGACTTTACTTCCACGCTTTCTTTTCAGTTAGTTGTACACCACGTAACCAAGTCGGAAAAGAGCAGAAGTGATGGTGCAGCTTTGGGACATTTGAGTGGAATTTGAACTTATGCAGTCTGGCTTCGAAACCCACATTCTCATTCATTACTCTATGTGCCAGAACTTTTCTAAACACTGGAGATAAAATACTGACCGAGACAGGCAAATCGCTACTTTCAAAGAACTTACTACCAGAAAGGGATCATACAGAGATATTTATATAACTCAAGGAGAGGCAGCTAACATACAGGAAAGCAGAAATGAAGACAATAATTCAGGAGGTGAGAGGTACTTTTAAGGTGCAATAGGATATTGGCTGGGCTACTTACCACTAACAGTTTAACTGGTGAAGGCCTTTCTGGAGAGCACATTTGAGCTAAGAAGTAAATCTGTGAAGGGATCTTTGAAGACCTGGAAAGAGAAGTTTCCAGGCAGAGGTGATAAAATGCAAGTGCCTTAAGGCAGAAATAAGCTTGGCATTTTTGAAGGACAGGAAAGTATGTCCGATTTTCTGGAGTAGTCAACAAACAGGGGAGTGGCCCGGGGAAGTCCGGCTTGGTAGGAAGGCATCAGATCGTGTGGGGTTTGTAACTTGCGGTGAGTGAGCAAAGGGTAGAAGGAAGTGATATAAACTTATTTCTATGAACACCAGGGCTGTCTCATCCATTTCCTTACAAGGTCATGCATAGACACTTTCTTTTTCTTTTCTTTTTTAAAATCCTCACTCGAGGATGTGTTTATTGATTTTAGAGAGAGAGGGATGGAGAGAGAGGAAAAAAAACATGGATGGTGAGAGAGAAACACTGATTGGTTACCTCCTGTACACACCCCAACAGGGGAGGGGACCTGCAACCAAGACATGTGCCCTCACTGGGAATCGAACCTGCAACCTTCTGGTGTATGGGATGATGCTCCAACCCACTAAGCCACCTGGCCAGGGCACACATGGACATTTTTAATACTAGAAAACAACAGTTGTTGCAAACATACATATATTCTTTAAGGACAGAATTTTCCAAAAGGTGGCGTATACCGGCTGTTCCAGATCCTTTTTTCAGATTTAGAAGAAACATTCTATCCACTAAGTGACCCACAGCACCCACTCCTCCCACCGTCCTCCCGAAGGGAGCAGCGGTTCGCCATGTCACGCCTGCCCAACAAGAAGACTGCAGTCGCAGAGGTTGGCCCTGTGTGAAATAATAGAGGAGGAGAGACTTTGGGGGTACTGTTTGTGGGGATGGTTTGCTGAGCTTACTCCTCTTAAAACGTGAGTCAGGATCTTTGGGTCTACACAGTAGTAACACCACCAGGTTTCAGTCCCAGCGTTCCTGAACTGCAGACAGTTAAGATGTGTGAGAGTCATGTTATTTTTCTTCCTTATTTCCTACACCAACAGAGAACAGACTAGATTATTCCTGGAGCGCTTTGCTTAAAATGCTTATACCATCTATTTAATTAAAGGCAGAATCTTTTTCTTTTGCTTTCCTTCTCTTTTCTCTTGCATGTTTTATTCTCATTAGTGTTCTAACATGAGCAAGACTGAAAAGAAAAATTCTAACAGTTGGAATAAGGTGATTTAAATTGTTTCTTAAACTTGGACAGTAGAAGCGCTGTGAATGATGTCTTCCCCCAGCCCTGATTCGATTCTCCTCTGGGACAGAGGAACGGGATGGACAAGTCACACACGGCCATCACCGCCCATCCCTGCGACTCCCAATTGCCTAAATGAGACTCCTCATATCCCCCCGACTGACTTCCTTCCGTTCATCTTTCCTCAATTGTGTAGCAGGGCTTCTCACTCTTGGCAACCTTTTTCCGGGTCTGTAACTGCTGCTGAACCCAAGGCTTGTATGGTCTGGGACGCACAATGCAGGCAGGAGCATATAAGCTCCAGAGTGTGTAGAATTTGAATTAAGTTTCAGGGGGCCAAGCTGAGAGACGCTTGAGGTCCAGGGCCTACAGCAGCTATGGCAGTAAACCGAAGACCAGGCTTTTTCTGTGGAGGGACTGTCATGGAGATACAGGCTCTTCGGGCCTGCTTTGTCCCAGGAAGCCCCTTTTCTACCCCAGACAAGTGAGGAAACATTTTAGGAGCAATATTTTGGGTACTACCTCTCAGGTAGCTTCAGAATAAGATAGTTTAGGAACCTAGTGTTTTAGATCTGAAAGTTGAGTTTAAAAAAAAAAAATCCTTCTTTCAGAAATAAATTCAAACTACTAATATATGAGAATTCCTTTTTGTCCCCATTTGGTTTTTAAAGCATATGGAAACTACTCTGGAGGTGACAAATGGTAACATTCCCTTTGTTTCTGTTGACCAGTATTCAAACGAATGTTTTCCTCCTTACTATAATCTGAAGCCTTCTCCTCAGTAAGTAAACTGTTAGCAGATAAATGTGTGTGTAAACTCAATGTCGATCCCTAAATCCTAGAGAATTTTGGAACTGCAGCAGATTCACTATTCAACTTAGGGACTGGCAGAGGTCTGACTGAAGTATAGTTTAGGGAATAGGTGAATGCTAAGATGTAAAACAGCAGAAATCAGAATTTTGAAATCAGGTAATTGCTTGAGTTATCATAGTAGTATCATCCTCTAAAACACTTTCCAAATTGGTAGCTTTTGATAAATATTGCTCTTAGAAATGTGGTATTTTTGTATATAACTGTACATCAATACATGTATATTTATGAAAATATGTTGATTTGCCTTTGGCTGTTCATGAATGAGTCCCGAGAACATAATGGCCAAGCGTTTGCTTGCATAATGCCCTCCCATGTATGCAGAACACTGCTCCATGAAACCCTAGACGGGGTATGACGAGCCTGGTGGGAATGGAGTGTTAAGCATCCCGACGGCACTGCACCTCCCAGCATTTCTTTAGTTACTCTGAGACCCCTGCATTTAAGGGTCTGCTAGTTCCTGGGTATGAAGAAAGAATTTTTAATGGGGCCAAATGTAGGTGTTTACAAGGGGGGGATTGTTGTTTTTTATTAGGAGCTGCCTTATGTTCAATAGTTGTATTTACTTTGTCAAGCTAGCCAGAATCAGAAATCCCCATTGCTAGGCAGCCTAGAGCGTCTGCGAAGTATTTCTGGGCATTCAGAACTGAAGCATGTGCTGCCCAAAGGCAGGTTTCATTACAGTGTGTTATTTAGGCCTTGTGCGTTCCTCCCCGCCCCCACAGCCCCAGACAGCAGTGCTTCTATAACAGGAAATCTTGGTTACTTTATGCTGAAACATATTTACATGACTGAAACACGACAATTAGCACATTTGTAAAGCTTGAGGGATAGGCACACTTTAATGGTTTTTTGAAGCAGGCTGATTTCCTGGAGCTTTTAATCTTATTTTATTTTGTTCTGCATGCATGAACAAGTTCTTCTTTACTGTAGGTATTTGACAAAGTCTACCTGGTATGAATGTGAATGAAAAGAAAATTATACAAAAATTAACTTTATATTTCACCTTTGCCAAACCATTCCTAACTCTTTCACCAGTTCAATATATACTGAGGGTTATGCTATTCTTTTTGACATGTCGTGTTAGCTTTTACATAAAGGCAGTTAAGTAGTATGTTTCTGGTTTGACAAAGTGAAATAAATGTAGCTTTCTCTATATTGATTATATAAAAACATCATAAACAAAAAGTATCAGTTCTTAAGAGCAGTGACTTCCCCCCCCCTCTTCATGGTCAGGTAAAAAGTTATACTCTCCTAGGTGGTATATATTTCAGATGCTCCAAACTTAAATTAACACCCAGGTGGTACTAAGTAGTATTATTTGAGAAGTTCAATCGTGTGTGTGTTTATGTGTGTATACCTGAGTGTGTATATGCATACGGCCTGGCTGTATATATATTTGGTATGGCAATGAATATCTTAATCTTTTAAGTCTGTAGATCAATTGCTGAGATCTTGGCAAAACTTAGGAAAAAAAAACCCTCTTTGTATCAGAATCCTCTGAAATGAAATAATAATTAAAAAAATCCACTTTTCCTTTGGATTTCTGAAAGCATGCTAACCCTGAAATCCCCCACTACAATTCTCACTTAAAAGTCGTGGCACCCATCACTCTGCCAAAGAGGTATGCAAATATTTTTCATTGTGTTGATGGCTACAGTGGTAATGAATAATGCTGGCGAGATGTTTTGAAATGACAATGTAGAGTTTATCAAAGAGGCAAGAAACAGAAAAAAAAAGTTATGGCAAACTTACAAATTAGGTGGGTTTCAAATCACCACCGGGACATCCATCTCCCCCTCTCCACGGGCCTCCCTCCTCCCCAGTCTCAAAAGGGAGCTAGGTGAACAGACTGGCACAGCCAGAGCGCTCTCCCCCACGCCTTAGGGCAGGGCAGGGCAGCAACTGCCTGAGCACTCAAGCTGAAGGGTGCAGACGAGAGATGACAACATAACTCCAAGGAGTTATTTTGCTGAAGTGACTTCACAGATAAGAAGTAAGCAGAGAACCAATTTAGTCTTAGAAAACCTCTCCATGAATAATGGGACATAAAGGAAATGAAGCTAATAAAGCAAGAAAAAAAAATACTGATGATCTGGAAAGAGGAAAACACTTGTGAGTATATAGATAAATGACTATGCCTACTTTTAGGGATTTTTGTTTGTTTATTTGGCTTAATCAAAATGTGTGTTTCCACAGAAGTGTTAACAAGAGCTAAGCTTAATTTCCACACAGATAATTTAGATGTAATTTCTGATAGAGATTATTTTTAATTCTTTAAAACTCATTTGCTTTTACATGTGGCGGATTTTTCCCCCCTACCACTTAACTTTATCATTGAGCTAAATCTTTTTACAAGGATGTCTGAAAGGCTGAAAATGCAGAAGACCCAACAACCTGACAGACCAAATTGGCTAAATCCCGTCTCAGGTTTAGCAGGGAGAGTCACTCCGGTTCAAGCAGAAGTTTGTGGTTATTTCAGCTGGGGGCAGCAGGTATGCTCAGTTCCGGGAACACTCCTTGAGGGACTTGTGGAATGACACTCCAAAATGAAACAATGAAGGGATGTGATTTGTGTAATTGTTATGTAGGGTTCATTCTCTAAGCTTTAAAGATCTAAGTGAAATAAAATACACATACTATTAAATCTGTATTGGATTCCCTTAATATTACAGATACATAAAAATTTCTCAGGCATTGAAAGCCCAGGAAACATGACTTGTGGGAAAAAGCCCATTACATGGTTTCTCAAGTTTCATATTGACAAGGTTCACAATTTAACAAATGATGATGAAAAAATGGAGATTTCCCCTTTAAAAATATATGAAGTCGTGGCATTTTTTCTTCTGTCTTTCATTCTATCTTGTGCCCTAAAGGGACAGTAATAGTTGCTCTAAAATCGGCTTAAGCAAATACAAAAATTAATTACCCAATTAAATATTTGTAAATTACAGAATATATTATAAGCACATAACAGTTTTATTTTGAAATGAGAAACTGATTGAGCATCTTCAAGTGGTCATTATATATTTACTTTTAGGTGACACTAATATTTCCAAGCGTTTACATCCTAAATCTATTGTAATTGGTTTGTATGTTTTAATAGTCTACTTTAAATATCTTACAAGTGATTTCTTTGAACATAAAGTAGAATTTGTAACTAAATATTAGTATTTAGGATCAATGAAAGGATCAATGATTATATCTGAAAATGAGTCAAGAACTGTCTGAAAATCTATAAAAAAATAAAAATGGGAACATATTCTTTGCTTCTAAACTAGTCAAAAAACTGCTCAAACCCCTGTCCATGAAAGGGCTTCAGTAACACCCGCACTCCACTCCCAAACCCGGAAACCA